>JAZGTN010000004.1:1477500-3877500 GCA_037783415.1 Leptasterias polaris | reverse complement strand
TCATGGTGCTCCATGTATGCCTGGTGGTAGTAATACACAAAAGTTGGAGATCAAAAACCAAAAAAAAAAAAGCGAGTTTTCTTTGACCTCTCAAAAACTAGACCACCTTTTTGAATGAAATTTCGACATGATGATGAAACATCACTGTTCTACCAGAGACTATGACAGAATTTGTAGATATCAAGAGGATGGTTTGTGTATTCGGTTGCGGTAACAACATTAGTATATCTACTTTGCTCTGTAGATTTTGTTCTTTGCTGTCTTGCTGTTTATTCTACTGCCGCGGAGTAGATTTCAGAATTCGAGAGACTGCTTAGTTGTGAAAAGACCTTTCCTGCTTATTAACTATTACCTGGGCAGAAGGAACAAAATCGGCCGGGAGTTTGCTTAGTGGATCACTTTCCCTAGGAGGATAATTTTGGTTAATTTTAATCTAGCAGCTCACTTATTGTAAACCTCCTCCAGAGAAAAAAGTTAAGTCAAAAATAAAAATATTAATAATAATCAAGCGCTTATAAAGTGCTGCCTAACGAGACAAAGTAACACAGCACTGTACACAAAAATGCACAAGCGATCAAAAACAACAGCAATATAAACAGAATAAGCATTAACACATCAGTCAAATAGCTGAGTATTTAAAGATGTTTTTGAAAGCTGCCCTTGACGTAGAGTGGCAGATACTGTAAGGTACTGGGGCAGTTTTGGCAAAGTCAAGAAAAAAGTATTTGAACCTCCTCCCAATTCACTGTTGCTTATTTTGATTGCAGCAACAGAAATAAGCAGTTGTGTAAAGGCGCACACAATCTCTAACTAAACAGCCCTCACTTTTTGCTGTTTCCACTGAAACAACCATCTCATTTGATAAATCTTTGACAACTTGTTTTATGGTTAGTTTGTTGAACACTTGACGATGGAAACAAACTTCCTCTTCCTTAAACCAATGAAGTACAATGTATTACCCCTTCAAGTTTAAGTAATAAATTGACTACACACTACACACTGGGGTGTCGTGGCCGAGTGGATAAGAACACCGAACTCAATTTCTAGTGTTTCTGTTCAGCAGAGTGTGGGTTCGAGTCCTGGTCGTGACACTTGTGTCCGTGTCTCTGAGCAAGACACTTAACTATAATTGCTTCTCTCCACCCAGGGGTAAAATGGGTACCTGTGAGGGCAGAGATGGTTCTTGTGATTGATTTAGCCTAGTAGCGCATATATTGCAGCACAGGCTGTATACTCCCAGGGAGCTGAGATGGTTTAAGAATTGAAATAAAATGGCCCAGTGATCAGGGGTAATAATATGCGCCTCGGAATAGGCTACCTAGATAGATGGCGCTTTATAAATGCTTGATATTATTATTATTATTATATACCCTGAGTTGCAGGATTGTCTGAGTTGCAGGATTGTGACTGCAGTACAACCTCACCAGACGAGCTGCATCACTGAATCTAAAGGATAGATTGACCAATGCATAAATCAGTGTGTACATGGAAGAAGGACATAACGAAAAATTACCGAAGAAAGGGCGTTAGCAGTTAATGTGCAAAATTGTGTGTCAAGACAACCGAGTGTGAAAGTTTGATCGGTTTTCTGCCATTCATTAGTCATCTTTGGAAGGTTAAATTTTGCATGGGAATGGGAAAACATCTCTTTGTGGTAAATCTTGCAACAAAAATGCAACAGTTAAGTGCCACATTTTTTTTTCAGGAGCCAACTTTGTGTGCCTGAAAGAAGGGCGTAGAGCCTGAAGAAATGTACCTAATATTTCTTTAAATGAAATACATGATGATTTACCAAACCAGTAGCACATACTTCCAAAATAAAGGAGCAATTTCTAAAACCAACACAGTGATTGCCACTCTGCCAGAAGAAATATATACAGAAACAAAGAAATAGCACAAACAGTATAGGAAACACCCACACCATAAAACAAGATGGAAAAGGTAACAAACTTCAAAAAGTACTGTAAAAAAAAATATACAAATTATACAGCATACTTGATATAAGACCACCAGAAATCTAGTGGTTAGTTTTGAACAAGCGAGAATTTTGATGACATGATATTTTATTTATGTGAAATGTAAACAATTTTTTAACAGATGTAATTATTACATCAGGGATTATTGAACAATATGCATAAAAAAAATTTAATTTTGGTACTGCATACTCAGTGCTTACCAATCATGGGAGAGGAAAAACAAACCCAAAACCAGCAGTTTCTTACCTTTTTGCAATTTTCTAAGCAGGCCCTCTATGTCTTCAGTCACTAGGTAGTTGACTAGTTCAGGGCAGTCAGGGGTGGTTAACACAGTGTCATAGCTACCCGTCTGCTTTATGTAATGGAATACAGTTGCTTTAATCTGTGATAGGGAGGAGAGAATACAACATCTATTTACTGAGCAGACCCTTTGTGCAGTCTTTGGTCACTAGGTTGGTTTACCTCAGGGAAGTGAGGAATTGTCAGCCCATTACAGCTTCACCAATAACCCCCTTCACTAGGTAGTTGATAAGTTCAGGGAAGTGAGGGGTGGTTAACACAGTGTCGTACATGTAGCTACCCTTCTGCTTAATGTAATAGGTACAGTTGCTTTAAACTATGATAGGGAGGAGAGAATACAACAGCTATTTACTGAGCAGACCCTTTGCAGTGCAGTCTTTGGTCACTATAGGTTGGTTTACCTCAGGGAAGTGAGGAATTGTCAGCCCATTACAGCTTCACCAATAACCCCCTTCACTAGGTAGTTGACTAGTTCAGGGAAGTGAGGGGTGGTTAACACAGTATCTTATAACTACCATTCAGCTTTGTATGATGGAATACAGTCGCTTTAAAGGCAAAGTATACCTTTGGTTTTTGGATCCATTCAATTGTTTGAATCCAATATAAAAGTAGATATATACAATCAATCTAGCTTGTGAAAACTTCAGTCCAAAAGGTGGTAGTGTTTTTGAGATATCAACACAAATCTGGAGAGTTGTGTCCCACAGCAAGAATAATCCGTAATTGGAATATAAAATCTGAGAAACGTTTCTCCAGATTGAAATTCTTGTGAACCTTTTCTCTAAAACCACATTCCTTAGGAAGAAATAGTTTCTCAAAATGTTATACATTATCAACAGCTGCAGTGCATCTTTCAAAGAAAGTGTTTATGGTCATTTATTTTTGCCGTCCCTTTAATAAAAAATAGAGAGGAGTAAATAACAGCTATTTACTGAGCACTAGGCTGAACCGTCTTTGGTTGTTTTACCTCAGGAAAGTGATGAGGAATTGTGAGTCCACTACAGTGTCACCAATAGCCCCCTTTACTTTCTTAGCGCTCAAACAGAAACCACTCCAGTCAAGATTAATTAATAAATTCTGCTGATGACAGATAGGGGCGCAAACGGAAATCTTACCTCACAAGTAAACTGGGAAAACTGGAAAAGGGGTAGAATTAAATACCCTTGGATGACAGAGCTAGTTTGACTGGACTTACTGTTTCTGCCGCTGATGGTGGTTTCTTCTGTTATTGGATGCTTGCTATTTCACTCAATAACTGCAAGGTGGTGGTTGACAATTATTGGGCCTACAAATATGAAGTTTAATACTTAACATTAATGCATGTTGTATAATTATGTAAGGCATGTTGTAAACTTTAATCCCACAACTGCTGATTGATGAGACAACTGACAGGCTTTGGTTATAAGCATGAAGGAAAGATAACTTGTTTGTATAAAAAAGGCAACTTTTCCCATCAACAAGCAACTTATAACAGTTATGACTTAAAAGAGATAACCATTTCTTTATCAAAGTGCATGATTCATAGAATTTGCTTGTAGCGAACTCAAGATACTTCTGAATTTATACAAAACTTTGCAACTGAAAATATTAATTTGTGCTCTGAAACATTGGACAAAGCAAATGAATGCTATGTTCCATTTTAAGATTCAGTATTTTTCAGGTGCTATTTCTGTGGTTGTAACCAAGGATACTGGCATGTACTGTTTGTGTTTTAACTACTCAGTACTTTTCTGAGACCTGTGTAAAAATCGTGCATATATTACTCCTGAAAGGTGGAAATATGACCCATGACACTTGCCTTTCTAAAGCAGATGTTTTACCACTAGACCACTGAGCTTTCCCAGTAGCTAGAGGATTTTCAAACTCTATATTTGAACAGCGATTTTAAAATACGTTAAATTGGCCTTTGAAAATGGCCCCTGACATGCCTGATAAACATCCATCATGGAACTGGATGACATTTAGTTTGATTCCCTTCATGCTAACAACAGCAATTATAGTCAAAACATGAAAGGGACCGAAATACTTTCCTGATTGCCTCACTTTCATCCCACACATTCAAGAAAGTTTCAATGATCAACAAAATTCTATGACTTTACTAAGTTACACATTGCATGATATGAGAGAGCTGGAAAAAAACCTCACCTCAGTCTTTTTGTCTCTGTGCTGTCATGTCGCCCTCAACGTCCACAGTGGTGCAAATAATGTATTGACTATTAAAGTATTATCAGATGTCATCCTCTTTCTTTTGTGACTTATTTAAGTAATTTATACTTGACTGATCGACCTCTGAACTAGTACTATTTGCCCTCTTCCTGGGTGTAGCAGTGAAGGACTTGGCCGGGGTACTACATGAGGCTTGAAATGAAGGCATTGAAGACATTGTTGTAGGTAATGAGGCAGCTTGGAAACCATCGTCACTGCTAGTACTTCCTTCCTCAGCATCCAACTGCTCACTCTCGTCCGGTAGATTACTAGTTGTTCTAGAGAAGAAAAAAATCAATAAAAGAAAACATAAAATTAAAGATGAAGCTTAAGTAAATACAAACAAATAGTGAAAAAAAAAAACCAATACACTGGACCATTGAAAAATGTACATTTAGTTTCTCTTTTGGAAGGGTGGGGTGTTGAGTGTTTTGCGACTGCCACCAAATTATTAAAAAAAAAAAATTTTGGGGGGGGTGTTGAGTGTTTTGCGACTGCCACCAAATTATACTGAACTTACATACATGTACTCTCTGTGTTTAAGTTTAAAATGAGAGATTAGAAAGCCAAGTATGTCCGCATATTTTTACTTCTTCACCGACGATGCACTGTCTCCGCTCTTTTTGGCAGCCTTCTTCTTTCTATACGTGTTGAACGCATCCTTGATGTTGGTCCAACGCATCCTTGATGTTGGTCCAACGCATCCTTGATGTTGGTCCAACGCATCCTTGATGTTGGTCCAACGCATCCTTGATGTTGGTCCAACGCATCCTTGATGTTGGTCCAAAGCATCCTTGATGTTGGTCCAACGCATCCTTGATGTTGGTCCAACGCATCCTTGATGTTGGTCCAACGCATCCTTGATGTTGGTCCAACGCATCCTTGATGTTGGTCCAACGCATCCTTGATGTTGGTCCAACGCATCCTTGATGTTGGTCCAACGCATCCTTGATGTTGGTCCAACGCATCCTTGATGTTGGTCCAACGCATCCTTGATGTTGGTCCAACGCATCCTTGATGTTGGTCCAACGCATCCTTGATGTTGGTCCAACGCATCCTTGATGTTGGTCCAACGCATCCTTGATGTTGGTCCAACGCATCCTTGATGTTGGTCCAACGCATCCTTGATTGGTCCATCGCTTACATGCTGCATCACCTGCAAATTTAACAGAACAAAAAATGATTTGATGATATGATTTGATTTATGTCAGGTTCCTTGCAACTGACGACTTTTTCTACAAGACAATCTCCTTCAGTTACAGAGTTGGAAAGTCAACTATTGTGAGTAAATACCAGAGGTCTGTGATTCCATCTGGCGACATCTACTACCCCTACTGGATGGCAATAGCCAAAGGCTTCCAAGATCAGTGGCAATTCCCAAACTGCATCAGTGCTATAGATGGAAAGCATGTTGTCATCCAGGCACCTCCCAATTCCGGGTCAAGCTTCTTCAATTACAAATGGATATTTTTCGTTGTCTTAATGGCACTTGTTGATGCCGAGTATTGCTTCACCTTGGTTGATGTTGGAGCATATGGTTCACAGAGTGATGGAGGCATATTTGCCCTATCTGCAGCACAGAGGAAATCTATCTATCCCAACTTCAAAACACCTCCCTGGTGCCCCTGAGCTTGGCAGTATGCCTCATGTGATAGTTGGAAATGAATCATTCCCACTTGAACCATACCTCATGAGACCATTCCCTGGCCAAGAGTTGGATGACAACAAGCGTATCTTCAACTACCAGCTTTCAAGAGCACGTCGAGTAGTTGAAAATGCATTTGGCATTTTGGCAGCAAAGTGGCGCATTTACCAGAGAAGGGTTCAACTTTGCATTTTAACCGTGAATAAAGTTGTAAAGGCTACGTGCATAACTTCATCAAGCACACCTCTTGCCAATGCATCAAGCAACACAACAAGTCATCCTCCAGCACCATGGGACCTTCAGAATACAGGGAACCATGCCTCCCAAGAAGCATATAATGTGAGGAACACCTTCATTAAGTATGTGATGTTGCCAGCTGGTGGGGTAACATGACAGAGGAACGCCTGTTTTGGCCATGCAAAGTAGATCATGTATCCTGTCAGCTTAATGCTAGCAATAACATTCTAATGACTCGCTCTGATAACTGTAGCTCCATTGAGGATTCTTCCCTCGACCTAGTAGTAGCTACAAACAATACAAAGGCCTGTTGAAAATTCAAGGTGTCACAAAATTTCCAAAGTTCCTTTTTAATATGACAATATAGTGGCCCTTAGGCCTTGAAAACAAATGTAAATCTGGTTCGGAATCCCCTCATAATGAAGTAAACGGTTTTTTAAAAATAACTTGTAATTTGTAAGCAATAAAAATTAAATTGCACATCAATCCATCTAAAAGTTGACGCCCAGGTAGCAGCACACTAGTTGGTTGTTTTTATACAGGTCAATAACCATTTTATGAGTACTATATTTTAATGCTCAATATCATTGGTGAAATTCTAGGCAAACACTTAGTGGGAATGATTCATTTCCAACTATCATAGCGCCTTTGAACAATTTTTGTTGATTTTGGCGCTATATAAATGTATTCTGATTGATTGATTGATTGATTGATCACATGAGGCATACTGCCAAGCTCAGGGGCACCAGGGAGGTGTTTTGAAGTTGGAATAGATAGATTTCCTCTGTGCTGCAGATAGGGCAAATATGCCTCCATCACTCTGTGAACCATATGCTCCAACATCAACCAAGGTGAAGCAATACTCGGCATCAACAAGTGCCATTAAGACAACGAAAAATATCCATTTGTAATTGAAGAAGCTTGACCCGGAATTGGGAGGTGCCTGGATGACAACATGCTTTCCATCTATAGCACCGAAGCAGTTTGGGAATTGCCACTGATCTTGGAAGCCTTTGGCTATTGCCATCCAGTCTGCCTCCTGTGGAACTGGCATTTGCAGGGGTAGTACATGTAGATGTTGCCAGATGGAATCACAGACCTCTGGTACTTTACTCACAATAGTTGACTTTCCAACTCTGTAACTGAAGGAGATTTAATTGTCTTGTAGAAAGTCGCCAGTTGCAAGGAACCTGACATAAATCAAATCATATCATCAAATCATATCATCAAATCATTTTTTGTTCTGTTAAATTTGCAGGTGATGCAGCATGTAAGCGATGGACCAACATCACAAGGATGCGTTGGATCAACATCAAGGATGCGTTGGACCAACATCAAGGATGCTTTGGACCAACATCAAGGATGCGTTGGACCAACATCAAGGATGCGTTGGACCAACATCAAGGATGCGTTGGACCAACATCAAGGATGCGTTGGACCAAAATCAAGGATGCGTTGGACCAACATCAAGGATGCGTTGGACCAACATCAAGGATGCGTTGGACCAACATCAATGATGCGTTGGACCAACATCAAGGATGCGTTGGACCAACATCAAGGATGCGTTGGACCAACATCAAGGATGCGTTGGACCAACATCAAGGATGCGTTGGACCAACATCAAGGACCAACATCAAGGATGCGTTGGGCCAACATCAAGGATGCGTTCCACACGTATAGAAAGAAGAAGGCTGCCAAAAAGAGCGGAGACAATGCATCGTCGGTGAAAAAGTCAACTACCTAGTGAAGGGGGTTATTGGTGAAGCTGTAATGGGCCGACAATTCCTCACTTCCCTGAGGTAAACCAACCTAGTGACCAAAGACTGCACAAAGGGTCTGCTCAGTAAATAGATGTTGTATTCTCTCCTCCCTATCATAGTTTAAAGCAACTGTATTCCATTACATTAAGCAGAAGGGTAGCTATGACACTGTGTTAACCACCCCTCACTTTCCTGAACTAGTCAACTACCTAGTGAAGGGGGTTATTGGTGAAGCTGTAATGGGCTGACAATTCCTCACTTCCCTGAGGTAAACCAACCTAGTGACCAAAGACTGCACAAAGGGTCTGCTCAGTAAATAGATGTTGTATTCTCTCCTCCCTATCATAGTTTAAAGCAACTGTATTCCATTACATTAAGCAGAAGGATAGCTATGACACTGTGTTAACCACCCCTTACTTTCCTGAACTAGTCAACTACCTAGTGAAGGGGGTTATTGGTGAAGCTGTAATGGGCTGACAATTCCTCGCTTCCCTGAGGTAAACCAACCTAGTGACCAAAGACTGCACAAAGGGTCTGCTCAGTAAATAGATGTTGTGTTCTCTCCTCCCTATCACAGATTAAAGCAACTGTATTCCATTACATTAAGCAGAAGGGTAGCTATGACACTGTGTTAACCACCCCTGACTGCCCTGAACTAGTCAACTACCTAGTGAAGGGGGTTATTGGTGAAGCTGTAATGGGCTGACAATTCCTCGCTTCCCTGAGGTAAACCAACCTAGTGTTCAAAACCCTTTCTTGATAACACTTTGGTAATGATTCCCTATGATCTTAAATAATCCAACAATCCTTTAATGACGTAGAATTACAACATAGAAAATAATGACAATTGCAAGTGACCACAGACTGAAATAAAAACGTTGAAACACACTCTTTTAAAAAGTTACAACTTCACGATATGCACAGACAGCTCAATCATCTATGATACGACCACTTTGTCTTTAGTAATACCAGTAGATAGCGATCTAAAGACTCTGCGGTTTGTAAACAAACGATCTCTGGTGAAGGCCAGTCACTGTGAACTCATCCCATGGCCCGAAGTCATCGCTACAAAGGAATTCAACATGGGACGAGAAACCTGGTCCTGGACCAGCGCCCTCGGATGGCTGCCCGGGATTAATTTTGACAAGGTCCCTTAAGCAGTTGACCACTTCTATGAAGGCTTAATATAAGCAGTTAAATGTCTAAATAAAGCTCTAAATTTAGATTAGATTAGATTAGATTAGATTAGATTTATTCATTCATCATGTAAACATGAAAAGTGTTTTCCCAGTCATAAAAAACACACATTAAAAATAGCCACAAAAATGCAGACAATAAAAAACAATCAATAGATACAATCAGAGTAGGTAATTAAAACTGACAACATTCAAAGCAGTTTAAAAGTAGATAAATACAAAATATATATATACATCCCCACACCCCCCCCCTTACAAACCTATCTAGAAAAAGAGTTGTCTGATTGCTGATGGGAGAAAGGAATTCCTGAAACGATTTGTATTCACCCGAGTGTTTCTGATTCTACCCGATCCGTTAAAAGTAACACTAGAGTGAAGAAGGTGATCATTCACTATTGCACAAGGAATTTAACTGTTTAACATCAGCACCAACCAACCTGCTAGCAGATTTGATAATACGATTTAATTTTCTGATGTTATCAGAAGACAAACCACTGTACACACTACACTACAGAAGGATAAAACAGATTGAATAACCGCCTGATAAAACAAGTATAAAATATCCCTCTACATTGAAAGATTTCATGCGCCTAAGAAAATACAGACGTTGATTGCATTTTAGCACTGATTTTTCCAGTATTACACTTCCAGTTCAGTTTATCATCAATATAAACACCCAGGTATTTGTATTCAGACACGACATCAACATCAGCATTCATGATTTTTAATGACTCGTGATTGCTTCTCTTTTTTCTGAAGTCCAATATGATTTCCTTACATTTCGCCGCATTGAGGGTAAGGTAGTTGTTTTTGCACCATGTAACAAAGTTATTCACATTGTTCTTATAAGCACTGACATTATTGTTTGAAATTAATCCAACAAGACAAGTATCATCGGCATATTTTACAGCAAAACAGGAGGGTGCGTCTGTACATTTAAAATCATTGGAATATAAAGTAAACAATGTGGGTGATAAAACACATCCCTGTGGGGTACCAGTATTACACACGGTGACGTCAGATAAAATATTACTGTAACGAACTCTCTGCTGTCTACCAGTTAAAAAATTCATAAGCCACAAGTTAAGTATAGGGTTTACATTCAAGCTATGCAATTTATCCTGATGAGCCTGTATGGTGTTAAACGCTGATGACAGATCTAAAAAGAGAACTCTAGCAAAGACGCTGTAGTTTCAAGATGAGCATACGTTTTGTGCAGTAAGGTATTGACAGAATCTTCTACAAGCATAGCTTGAAGCTCTGTTCATAAACCTGAGGGAGGGCCCAATTTCATGGCTCTGCTCGGTGCAATTGGGATCACCATTATTCACTTACAGAGCATGTGCCAAATTTCTGTGCAAGTGCAACTGTAAGCAAAGAATATAACAAGAAGTTTGCAAAATTCCCCGGTGAAAAACAGGCATACAATTCCCTGCTTCTGTAGCGTTGATTCAAATGCTTCCATTTTCAGATACTTGAAAACTCAAATAACTGTTGACGTTGAAATGACATCTTGCACTTGCAGGCTAAATAACTTCACACAATATCCATTGTAGTAAAAGGGAGCACATCTTCTTCAACCTTCCTTTGAGCAATTAGTGTGTTTGAGCTTGACTTGAAGTACTGGTAGTGCTGCCCAGACTCATAGCCATGCTGCACCATCAATCATATAAAACTGTTGCATCTGATGAAATGACTGTCTTTCCATTCGAGCAATAATTCAGGCACACACTGTGCAATAAAGATTGTACATGTACCTGGTGGTCCATGATGATTTAATGTTACAACTACTTCACATTGTTGAGAAACAAATCCATGGCATCTCCATATCATCGAAGGAAAATAACCTCCATGCTCCGATACGTTGACAAAAACAAAGTGATGTTGATACACAGACTGTATTACTTACAAGTCATACATACATGTATCTAAGCTTGTTATTTTGTTGTGCCACACATCCCCCCCCCCCCCCAACCCCAGTCTCACATACCAACAGGTGCCCCATCATAATTAAGCCAATACCCACCCATACGCCAGTGTCTACAATCCCGGCCATATCTCGTTGGACCCCCGCACAACGGCCCCCCTTTCAATGTTGGCTCTTATTGTTCGGTCTGCGCCTCCATCAACATTGAGCGGGGGGACGGGGAGGGAATGTTTATTGCACGGGGGAAGGGGGGACGGAATGCTTGTCATCATGTTGCGAATGGGTGGCCCAAGCATTTTGGCAGGGATTGTAGACTGGACGTCTGGGCCTTGGCAAATTTATTAGTTTGTCTGTAAATGTCACACTGACCCTTCCTGACCAATATACATATATAAGAGTTATCTTCCTTTTTCGGTCATTCTACTCTTCCCTGACTATTCTATTCATTGCTCATTTACTCAACATTTTTGTATAGCCAAACAGTAGTGATAAAACGTTCTTCTGTATCTTTAGCCCAAAGATAAGAGTCTATGTTTGAATTTTATTAATATATGCAGATCTATAAACATTGTGATAAATCCCACTAGATTTAGTACATATCAAGGTCTATGTTGGTGGGTTTTACTGATCAATAGGTTGTGGGAGAGCCGGGGAGTTTGTGTGTTTTTGTAATGATTATTGGGAGATTGTTGTTTTGTTTAAAACAACGGCCATTCCGTACATAGACTTTCTAGGGTTGTACGCTGTTTACTTTTCGGGTCATGACAACCATTGCTAGACGGACTCATTTTTAGTTGCTTCTTAGTTGATGGTGATAGTACTTTAAAAACACAAATTGCTCTGTCTTATGTTCCTAGGTATTCACAACTGCCCTGCCGAGAGCAGGTTGTGCTAAGTTTCATGTGAGGTTCGGAGATTTAACTGAGTGCTGGGTGAGTTTAACTCTTTTCAAAGATTAAGAAGAGAAACAGTTGTTAATTTCAATCATTGTATTTGTAAGTTAATTATTACTTAGATAAATACAGGCATGAGAATCTTCCGGTTTAAACCGGAATTCCGGTTTTTCCCCTTTCAAATTTGTGGTCTTCGAGTTCAATGTGAATTTGATATAAAATTTGGGAACGAGTTGTTGGGGTACACATTTGGATCTCGCTAATCCCTCTTCTTGGTCTTATGAGAAATTGTAAGTTTACACGCTTCCAGTCGTAATAAATTGCCGCCCGGCAGCGACCGGCCCAAAATACGTTGATTTGTTTCTTCCATGTGCATGCAGCGCGTTCAATTGATATCTGTAGACTTCTTTCAGTCTTTCCCCGCTTTATTCATGATACGGTTTGACCGTAATACATGTATGTTTACTGTTGCAGCAAAGGAACATTCGTGGAGACATTGAAAAGTCTACTGACATCAACACACGGTATTTTGGATGCGCGCGCATTGTTATACCTTTTTTTACTAGTCGTCAGTACGAACCTTCATTTCTTCGATACGTTTAATGTGTTTTACAGCTGGAGATATTTTTACGCATTGAACTATGACCTGGAAGAAACTTCTAGACAATGCATGAGTGTGCGACACACGTGTGTGGAGATTCGTTGACGTTTGACGTCTCACATTATTTTTCAAAAATGCTATGGTTTATAAACTGTCGAGATCTTGGAGAGACGAAAAGGTGTTTGAAGAACAAGTTTCAATGGCCAAAGGGGAGCAACACTTAACACAATTATTCACTATCACAGGTAAAAAGACCCCCCAAAAATCAACATTTGTAACAAAAGCATGTCATTGACTGCTCCGTTCATAATCATTTATTTTTGAAGTCCCGAATATCATTTTATTTTGAGCTTTTTAAGACAATATACGTCTAGCACTGTTATGATTTCGTCTTTTTTAAAAGTATTTTCCTCCTATTAACATGTCCTCGATCCCACAAATGGTCCCCAAAATGCCAGAGGGATTCACTGAGTGCGACGCTGACGCCTGGGTAAACTTGCCCAAATTCCGGACACGCAAAAATTTGGACTTTGCCCAAAATCCGGACATGCAAATTTTAGCGTTAAAATTTTTCAGTTTTTTTTATCATCGCATATTCTCATGGCTGTAAATATTAAACGCAGACCTGTTATTCTGTATCTTATTGCAGGTTTTTTTTTTCTTTGACTTTGGCTGTAAATTCACCAATAACAACAATAAAGCCTAACGGGAGACAACCAACACTTCTACTCATCACTTTCTTTTGTTTGCGTCGTTTTCTTCGCCTCCTTCCTTGGGATCACTCCCTACCCCGTTGTAATTAGGCCTATGCCTCAACAACACAACTTCACCACCATCGTGGATTTACTACATTTGTATGCTTTATCAGCCAGCTTTTATGTGACACCTCTATCTTAACTGTTACAATACTATTTAGGAAAGCTTTTCAACATTGAAACTAGCCCGTCAGATCACTTGGAGACAATTTTGACTAGTCCTGAGGTGTTTATCTTAGCATTTGGCTAGTGGACCACTGTTAAGAGAGAAAGCTGATATCACCTTTTGTATTGACATACCACAAGTCATTTTGGTTGGTATATGTGAGCAATTTGTCACAGAAATTCTTGTTTTCAAAAGAAGTTTACATCAACTTACAAATATCGGACAGAGTGGAGTCAGTTGGTCGTAGAGATGCCTGGCCTCGTCAATGTTACATGCCTGGAAGGTCATCTGTAGGCAGCTGTTACCCATACCAAAGCCCATACAGTCCATGTACACATGATCAGGTTTAGCTGAGAGGGCGCTCTCACCATCGTAATCATTGGTGAACTTCTCAATGAAGGAGGAAGGGGTGTTTATGTCTTTAAAAACTGGAAAGTAAAACAGTAAATGAAGAATAAAAAAGGGTAGAGGGTGTCAAGGCCGAGCGGTTAAGAGCATCCAATTCAAGTTCTGGTGGTTATGACACTTGTGTCCTTGAGCAAGGTGCTTTACTATAATTGCTTCTCCTTACCCAGGGGTATAAAGGGGTACCTAAGAGGGTAGAGGTTGATATTGTGTTTGAAAAAGCCTTCTGAGTGCCATGGCAGCTCGAGCTGTATACTCCCCAAGGAGCTGAGAAAGATTAAAGGAATGTTATTGGCCCAAGGAGCTGAGAAAGATTAAAGGAATGTTATTGGCCCAATGACCAGGGCACTAATGTAAAGCGCGTTGATACGTTATTGTACAATGCGCTATATAAGAACTAGTTATTATTTATTATTGTAAAGAGAATTGGAGACTACAAGTAGCTTTGAAACTCTGCATGTTGGCAAGAGCAACAGGTAAAATCTTGTTAAAGTTGTGTAGGGCGGAGAGATAACGTCGCATCAGTGCAAAAACGTCATGTCTTAAAACAGCATTTCCTTTACGCTGGAGCTTGAAATTGTCGAAACTTTGTATCTCGCTTAAAAAAACTAAAAATAAGTATGCGATGAGATACAAATGTTTTTGGAATGCTTTTGCATGGAGCATTTTTATGCGAGATAACAATTTTGCAGCATTAAAATAGAATGTTTTTTCAAAATTGAGATACGATGTTGTAACAAAATTGAGTTACGTTTTTTTGCAAAGTAGAAATAATAACTAGTTCTCATAAAGCGCATTTCACAGTAACGCATCAATGCGCTTTACATTAGTGCCCTGATGGTCATAATGAGTTTACAGCCCTGGGATGCCGTGGCGCCCCGAAGGCTTTTTCAAACACAATATCAACCTCTACCCTTGCAGGTACCCATTTATACCCCTGGGTGAAGAGAAGCAATTATAGCAAAGTGTCTTGCTCAAGGTCACAAGCATCATGACCAGGACTCGAACCCACACCCCGATGACAAAACCACCAGAACTTGAATCCGATGCTGTAAACCACTCGGCCATGACACCCTACAATGTTTTTGCAGAATTGAGAAACAATGTTTCTGCACTGACAGTAATGAGAGAATGTGAATAAGTGAGGACATACTTGGTATATTGATTGCAACCTTCTCTCCACGTCTCTTTCTGATGTTCTTCGTTAGGGTTCTGAAACAGGGAAAAATATCATACACTGTCATCAATAAATCAGGTTTAGACGTCACCTATATGTACTTGTCCTAGGGGGGGGGGTGGGTGACACAAAGATTCCCTTTTCATGTACCACCTCTTATTCCAATCACTGTGAGTGAAAATACTAACATGCACAAGAAAAAAATAACCGGCATTTATTCGAAACTTTTCAACAGGGGCAGTCAGGTTGGTGTAGTGGTATCTTGCCAATTGCTTATTACAGCTGACTGTGTTGTCTGTCTGTAGTGGGTAGAAGCTCTCCGTTCTCTCTTCATCTTGAGGGTGAAGCTTCACACCCTAATTTTATAGCCCTCCACTTCATAACATCACATTTACCATTATTAATAATGGGAAACTGTATGTAACTTGCTGTTACTCTTATTTGAAATAAGATTGTTTTCAGTTTTCCTTTGTGTTATTTGATTATGTGTCTCCAAGTTATCCTATTGAAAGTCAATATTTCAAATGATATTTTTACTTGTTATAAAGACCGGAAAAAAAATCATGTGTCGTGTGTTTAATAAAATTCTAGTCACTTTCAAATGTATGAATCGATTTGTTTTCACATCAGAACAGATTGGAACTTCTTCCTGATCCATCAAATAACTGAAATAATTCCTATAGACCAATTGCATTGGCGGCCATTACTGAGATCAAACAATGGAAATGTGAAAACGCGTCGCGTCACGCCACGCTCAACACTAATTCATGGATAGGTCTTCCTTTGACCTCAGTGAGGGCGCTGTTTCAGCTTGTGACATCATATACAAAGGGTCTATACATTTTTACAATGGAAAACGTCTCTAAAATCACAGCAGTTTTTACAAGACAAGCAAAGTGAATGAGGGAGAGAGATAGTGGAATAAATCTTCACTTGACAGAAATAATAATAGAGTATGAATCATCTCCAGATTTATTGACAATGTCAAAAGTTAGGAATATATTTTGATTTAGAGACAGAGTAGCACTAATTCAAACAAGTCTACATGAGCAATAATCCACTGTAATGTCAATCTTGATTATATACAGATCAAACTTACTCCACAAACTCCAATTAAACTACTTTTTATGTTAGTCTAGTCAGTCTTTCCAATAAATGGTTTGACAAGGAAACAAATGCATCAGAAATTATTTCTACGGCAAGACTCTCTTGAGACCCTCTAATCAACATATCAAAATGGTAGAAAAAGGATGTTAGAAAAAAAATAACTAGTTTCCACAACACCAAATGGCGCATTTGCCTTATACGCATGCACACCAGATATTAATATCACATAATATTGCATGGATGTGATCACTTCAAAATAGATTTGAGCAAGAGAAATTACAAGATAGTTGCAAAAATTGAAATATCACTAGTTATCAAGATAAGACCCATAATTGGATGACCGCTGTTAAATTTAAATATGATGATAACAAAAGCAATCAAATAAGCAATTCACATTCTTTTGGATGTTACATGACATTTCCTACATTTTTTCCCCATTTTCCCATAATAAATGAAATCTTAATAACAAAGCAAACATGGCAATTATACAATAGTCAGGTATTTACAAGTAATGATTTTAATAACAACCTTAACTTACATGTGATGTTAAACTTCAAAGGTTGCATTTCTTATTAAATGGAAAAGGTTGCAATACGAGTGAACATCCCCTAAATGTAATAATTAACCCTTTGCATGCTATCATTTCTTGCAAACACTTTTTCCTGCCCGCTGGAATGTTTTTACAAAATCATTAAAAATAGACAAGCCTGTACACAAAGAGCATTTTGTGTTGAGATACTATTCCATTGCAAAATCCAAAATTAGTCAAATGTATGTTATTTGTAACCGTATAGTAACAGAATTGAATAACGCAAGGTCTCAATTAATTGAGAATTTAAACTGATTGGTTATTAGAACTGTTGGAGTGAAAACATTTATATAACTTTGCAGAATTTTGTGGATTAATTTTATTGACTTATTTTGTTGGTCAGTTTAACCCTTAAGGCAGTATTTGACCAGTATCATAATTAGATAACATTACACCTTGTTATAAATCTTCACTGAATTCCAGTCTGCCACTGCAAGCTGCTGACCATCTGATGTCAATGAGATTCCACATGGCATGTACAGACCCTGAGCAATACTTCTAACAAATCTACCCTTCATGTCATACTGATGGATATGACCAGTGTTGTACCCATTTTTCACTGCAATGTAGATAGCTGAGCTGTCACAGCATACACCATTGCAGTATCTAACTTGCTGACCATCAATGAGTGGTTTGATGGTGATTAGTGCAGCACCATTGTCATCAACAATGTCTACTTGTTGTTGATCCCAACCACTGATGATAACTCTGTCCTTGCTGTCAATGGCCAAGTAGTGAGGTTTTGTCTGAACTGAAACAGTGTCAATGAGTGAACCATCACTGGAGCAGTGTTTAGTTATAACTGACCTCTTCAAATCCCCCACAATGATTGTATCCTGCATGACTGCTACACTGCAGAGGCTTACTGCTGTCTTGCCCACTTCACTATGAGGCACTGTGTAGAATTCAAGTATCTTGTTGCCATTCCAATTGTACATCTTGACAGAGTCGGTCCAATCTACAACCACTAACTGATTCTGGAATGCAGCAACAGCCCAAGGGCCTGGAAAACAAATGAACAAATTGATAGGACTCAATACATTGATCCCTCATTAGCAAATTACTCACAACCTATTTAATTAGGTTTTTGCAAAAAATACAAAAGACACTATTATTAATCTAAATTTGTTCCTATGTTGTAAAAGCCCATGCAGCACTTACATGTGATAATGACATACCAGTAGAGCAACAATCTGTGATCCTAAATGATGTGACTAATATTATAAGAACTCTGGTATAAATTGTTATTATTATTTTTTTACCTAGTATTGGATTGGATAAACCAATTAATTTCTTGGACTGTCCCCCTGATAACCAATCAAGAGTAGGCTACCCTTTTCACTGTTTGATCTGAGATTTACAACAGCATTACACCTCTAACTAAAAAGACATTGTAAGCAACTTACACTTTGATACTTGGATAGTTTTCTGCTGGTGTCCCATAGTGTTGTAAATTACCACACTGCTATTCTCGTTGTCTGCCACTGCCATCTCATCTCCAGGTACAGAGGCGTCAATATCCCTAGCCCCATTGATTTCTACATCATACTCCAAACCAAGCTCCCACCTTGGTTCCTTCATATTCAGAGTACCCAGGGAGATATCACAAACCCCTGGATTGATTCTCAAATGGGAAAGGGTAGAATCTATCTTGGGTTGATTTTGATCTCTGAGTAATATCAAGTCTTTACTGATAGTAGGATAGAGTGCAAGGAAGTCAGAAGCTGATGAATTGTTGCTGACATCTTTGGCAGTCTGCATTGAATGCTGTATTTGATGTGAGTTTACAATCACTCTTTGCTCATATTCCTCCAATTTCTTGTTACGATCTTTGTGGATGGTTTTTATTTCATCCATGATGCGACTCTCTTGAGCTGTTACCTTAACCCTGATTTCATCGGCTGTGTTCCTCACGTCTGCCATGGTTCTCTCAACTGCAGTGTCTAGGTTGTCTTTCATTGTTGAGAGAGTTACTTGAGATTGTTCAAGGTTCTTCAGGATTTCTTCAAGAGAAGTAATGAGTTGAGCCAATGACTGTTTATTTGTGGATGAGGCTTGGTTGCAGTCAATATACTCATGTTGTGGATTACGGTGATCTATGACAGTGCAATCTCTACAAATCATCACATCACATGTTGTACAATAGAACCTCATCACTTCACCTTCATGAGTTTGGCATTCTGGATGATGGCACTGACGCTTTGGTTTTGTCTTTATCAATGCAGTTTTTCCATCACTAATGTCTTTTAAAGTAGCTACTGTGTGGCTTGACGATGCTGGAATTTTCAGGTGCATTTCATTGCAGTGTGCACAAATGATCATGGGGCAGTCAAAACAGAAGTGTGTTGCCTCGTTTTCCTCCTTGCACAATTTACAAACCAACTTGCTGTTTTCAATAGAACTGACTTGATCCAGTTGGAGTGCAAGACCAGCTAAAATGAAGTTAGTCTTGAGATCTTGAACACCCGTCTCAGGAAGTTGTGTCTCCTTTCGACACAGAGGACAAATAATCATCTTAGCATTTTTGTAGTTGGTAGTGTGGTATTGAAGTAAACAGTGTTTACAGAAGCTGTGATGACAGTCCAGTAGTTTGGGTTCTGTGTACTCCTCTTGGCAAATACTGCACTCCAGATAATCCTTTCTGATTTTCTCCAGAGCTGAAACCTGTGCTGGTTTGGAAGATGCCATATTAATCTGGAAAGAATTATCAAAGAGCAAAAATATATTAACATTACAACAGAATTAACATTCAGTTTGCACCAACCACTTCCAGTGTACATCTGTTGCTATCAAATTGATCCCTGCACTGTACATTAATGTAGGAATGCAATGAAACATAAACATTCTATGCAAAAATAATATTTCTTTGATGTAGAATTTTGTAATTGATTGATTGATTAGTATTTTTATTCCACCCATTACCCTGGGGAAGGGTTACAACAAAAATTTAAAAATACAAATGACGGAGGAGTTAGCATAAGCATCAGTGTTAAACTAAGTATTTTAAACATTGATTTCCTTTAACTTAGCAGACATAAAAATATACTTGGCTAAGCAATTTACAATGCCTTTTTCCTGAGAGGTCATTAAACAAATAAATTTGTCTCTTTCCAATAGCATACCAAAATCTGCATTACTTTTACAAACAGCATCATACATGTTTTTTCTCAGAAAATTATACATCGGACAAGCACATACAAAATGCATTTCTGTTTCCACGTCTTCCATACAGTGAGGGCAAATACGTTGATTAAATTCTAAACCGATGTATCTTCCAGTTTCTACAAGCAGTTTATGCGCTGAACATCTAAATCTGGCCAGATAATGTCTGTACTGAGGATTACTTAATAAACGTAAATATGGTTCCATTTCGTACCTTATTTTAAACATCCGGTAGGTTCTAAGCTTATTCTTTCGACTGCACGTTCCTTTAGTATCATCATGTAATCTACCTAACCAGCTACCAATAAATTCATTACGTAATTCCTCTACAAATTTATCGCAAAGAACTCGCTGACTATGGGACCCTGACAAACTTAAGGGAGCATTCCACATTCCACATTCCACATGTCAAAGGTGTTTTTCAACTTAAGGAACAAAGACGTCCTTCTCCTATTGCCTAACTCCATGTCTTCTATAAAGGCATTATACAAAATTGAATGAGGAGGTTTTTCAGATAACTTAAGCCAGTATTTTAAAGTATTTCGGCAATGTTCAATGTACAGAGGAAAACTGCCCAGTTCACCCAGCACAGCATCATTGGAAGTACGTCTGTTTACATTCAATATATATGTATACCAGCTCATTTGAAAAACTTTGGCTTGATCATCACCTTTCTTCCATGTTACTTCAGAGCCGTATTTAACAATGGGTTTTATAAAGTATCAAATATTTTCAAAAGTACTGGAGGGGATAACTCATTGGCAATGTTTTTTCTAATTGAATAGGCTGCCTTATTAGCTTTATTTACAAGAATTTTCTTAACTAACTTGAAAGAACCTGAGGTTTGAAAAATAATCCCTAAGTACAGAGAATCAACAACTTCTATGAAGTCCCCATTGATGCTAAAATTATTCACCAAATGTTTTGCTTTTGATAAATCGTTATTAAAAATAATAACTTTCGTTTTGTTAACATTGACATAAGTCTCCACTTATTACAAACTGACTCAAATCTCTTCATTTGTAATTGAAGTCCCTCATGAGTGTCAGATAAAATAATCAGATCATCTGCATACAATAATGAATTAATACTTCTAGTACCGAGTTTGACACCCTGTAAAGAGGCTCTACCTAACTCAATTTCAAGATCATTCAAGAATAAAGAAAATAGAAGGGGGCTTAACACTGCACCTTGCTGGACACCCATTTTACATTGAAAAGATTGAGTAACACCATAATTTAACTTCACACAGTATTTACAGATTTATACATACTTTTCAAAATGTTAACGGACTTTGTACTGAGACCAGTTTGCATTAATTTCCACCACAATAAAGTCTGATCTACATAATCAAAAGCTTTTTTGAAATCAACAAAACAGACATATAATTTCTTCTTTTGACTGCGAAATGTTTGCAGTAACGTGTTGAAAACAAATATATAGCTTTTAAATAGCATCCATTCAGTCACTGTCAAATAAGTGTTAGCAGTTTTGAGGCTGTGGGATTTGATTTGTTTTTCTTTTCATTCTAAAGACAACTACAAAAAACTCATTTTGTTGTGTTGTCTCATTAGAATTAACATTATTTTCGATGACACACTAAAGTAAACTATGAAAATATTCTGTATTAACAGAAAAGCAATATTTTCTTTATTTGAAGGATCCAGTTAAAGGGGCTGTGTAGTCAGGATCAAAGCAGGCTTGTGGCTGTACATGGAATAATGAACTCTCATTCAGTTACTGTACACACCCTCCCTCTGTATCATAATTATGGAGAGGGTGTGCAGTAACTGGGTGAGAGTTCATAATTCCATGTACAGCCACAGGCTGTGTTTAACACAGCCCCTTTAAATGTAGGATGTACAGCAGTTTATGAAGACAACATCCATTCCAATTCTCTATAAATGTCATGAAATACATGTACATCATGAAATACATGTTCATCATAAACAAAGATGGTACATTAAATAATTAGGAGTCTTATTGAAATAGTGAAAAACACTGTTTTTTTAAGAGTGTAATTTTTTAGAAACACGCTCAAACTGTAGGCCTATAATTATGTACAAGTGTCCATGTAACACTATTGTACACCACATGAAAATAGTCTGTGTAAGTCTGGCTTGTATTGGAACTTACAGGACAAGTTGCTCCCACAACCATATTGAGTTTTACATGTACCTGATTCAGTTTCTTCAAATACTTTAGTTTAATATGATTTATGAAAACAAGACAATTTGATTATACATGATTAATTTTCGTTGACATCATCTCTTCTTTGAAGTTTATTTTCACAATACTGAATTCAAGTCTTAGAAAATGTTGCAATCAAATATCAAGAACATGCACTAAATAATCAGCCTTTACCTCCATTGAATTAGAAGACACAAAGGTTCAAATATAAGTACATTATTTGAGAAACCATTCAAGCATTTCAATTGTACAACACTATTACATGTAAACCAAGGATGAATCATTATCTTCTAAGTTACAAAACTACAATTGATGAAACTACAGATATAAAGTAGTATTTGTATATATACATGTAGTATGGTCTTACTTAGGCCTTTCTGAAGCTGGAGTTTTGAGCAAAGTTGAATCAGTTTGTGATCTGTACTCACCTCAGCACATAGCACTGTTGAAAAAGATGTCAAAGATACGTCTGCAATCCTGTCAGGATGTTTCTTGTTTTAAAGCTGCCTTATTATCTGGTACAATGCAGACTCTACCATAACTAACACAGTCAAGGAAACACCTACGTAGCCAGGTTGTACATGTACTGTGCAGAGTGTCCCAAGTTGCTTGTACAATGAATGTACAATGAATTTACAATGTACTACAGTAGTGGGCGTTGACAATGAACTTCAGTGTCAAAGGTCATGGAGCTAATGATGTTAAAGTCTGTTTGTCTTGGGTTGTTATCAATGAACGTGACAATGTAAACAACTCTATGAGTGCAGTTTGTGAAGAACACAATAATAAGTACAGTGATAAAAAGGTATGAGCTATGAGCAAAGAGAACTAGAACTTGGATGCAATTTTGTGTTAGTTTGTATTTATATCTATATTTTTTGTTCATATAAATTTGATCACCCCCAAAAACATTTCAGTGGAATGATAACATTTATAACATCACTGGTACGAGTGAGGTCAATCACCTTTTATTGCCATATCAGATGACTGCACCGAGCCTGCCAATTGAGCAGCCTAAATTAAGTTGGTAGATCTAATGTGGCAAGCGAAAGTTTTGAAACTTGCGTGTGAAAGTCTGAAACTTATAAAAGCATCCTCAACAAATGCATAGAAATTCAATGCAGAGACAAGGTGAGCCGAGGCTAAGCTGTCAGATTTTTAACGAAGTATTTATGAATGGGATTCAAAGTTTGTAGAATTGGTTTTAAACTAGAGGTTCAAACTCGCCAAGGTCTGGTTCTTGTAAATTCTACCTCAACTTCATCTCAGTTAAGTTATCAAGGGCTAGGCCTCAGCGTGTTTAAACAACAAGTTTAAAACCTCTTCAAGTACTTTGATTCCCTTATTATAAAACTAAACTTTGATTAAATAATGGTTTAAATGACTAATGTTCTTTCTGTTCATTTTTTTAAATTTTTTTAAATGATGTTGCCTAATATAAAAAGGCCAGATGGCCACTTCAAGGTGAGGGCTATACACTTAACTGATTTGGGCTCTCAAGAACCCAAATCAACTGTCACCAGGGGCACATTGACACCTACTCCTGGGGCTAAAACAGTGTTTCCCCTTCACATTCTGTAAGTGGTCTTAAACCGGTCTATGCTTTATAGCCAGCTAACTTGAGAAACAGTCTTTAATTATAGACTGATTGCAATACCAAGGTTTATATTTTAAGCCAGTCTTAAATCTTAAGTCTGTGCTGAGCTGGCTATAATTGGTCATTGTTTTGTTTTTAAGCATGGTGCTTCATCCTTTTTGCAAAAAGCCCATTAGTCCATTATCAATACGATATCGTTTATTCGATCTGTAATTTTGTCCCAGGCTTTTTTCCCCTCCATTGTCACCAAATTGCTTACATGTAGTTATGACTGCAAAATCTCTCTGCAGTTCATGTAACCCTCTAAATGTGCCAACTTCTTTGTTTTACAGCAAGCTGGTTGCCTAGTGTTTGATCTTTGTCTACCTTTCAAGCCATTGTTGGCCATTTTATTAAACCAAACTTTATTAGGAATGCTTGTTCATACACGTGTTTCACTACTCATCACTGACTTATGTAAGACCGGCTTATTGCAACAGGCTTCAACTGAAGCTAAGAAAGTCTAAGGCAGATAACTGACTGGTCTTAGACTGCTGGCTAAGACTGTTTTATCACAATCCGCCCCAGAGCTTTGGTCACGTGAACTAGACCGCTCGGCCACGACACGCCACAAATGTTATGATGTATGTTTTAGGGGTTCATTTTGAATGATCAGAAAGCTGCAAAAAGTTGCAAAAAAGCCCATTAGTCCATTATCAATACGATATCGTTTATTCGATCTGTAATTTTGTCCCAGGCTTTTTTTTCCTCCATTGTCACCAAATTGCTTGGTTATGACTGCAAAATCTCTCTGCAGTTCTTGTAACCCTCTAAATGTGCCAACTTCTTTGTTTTACAGCAAGCTGGTTGCCTATTGTTTGATCTTTGTCTACCTTTCAAGCAGCCATTGTTGGCCATTTTGTTAAACCAAGCTTTATTAGGAATGTTTTTATATCATACCAACCTCGACCCGATCTGAGATCATCAGACAAACTTCTGTTGAACATTCCTAGATCTCATTCTTCATCAGATGATAGAAGCTTTGGTTCATGTGCACCAAAGCTATGGAATGATCTCCCCTATCAACTTCGAACACTTGACTCCTTACAGATCTTCAAAAGCCAGCTTAAGACTCATCTCTTCGAATCTGCTTACATTTAGTCCATTGCACTTGTCATCTCCACATGAAACTCTGTAATTTCTTTTGTCTTAAACTTTTCCTTCACTTTGCTAAGCGCCTCGGAATTGGCAACTAGAATGATGGCCTACAAATGCCTGATGATTGATTGATTGATTGATTGATTTCGAATGATGCAATATTTGTGTAAAAGATAAAGACAAATATTACTTGTTTTTAATGTCCAACACTATTGAATAATAAAGAACTGTTTTCGAGTCCTCATGCACACACCCTGACCTTGCATTGAGTTTATCTTCTTTCTCTCCATATCACATCTACAAAGAGCGTGCGCCCGTGCAGTGACTGGATGGGAGTCTATAATTCCATGTACAACAACAGGCCTGCTTTAATCATGACAAAACACCCCCTTTAAAAATACACAAATCTTACTTCAAAACTTTAGAAAATTAAATTGGTGGCCATATATATAAAAAAAATATTTTATTCTTAAAATTAATGTTTTCGGCAATATACTTTCTTTAGTTAAAAAAAAACTTTTGAAATGGTGTGACTCGTGTTGGTTTATTATTATTATTTTTTTTTAAATGAAACTAAAGAACCCAATCCAGCTTGGGATTTGAATCACTGCACCAACACAACAGGGGATGCAGTGAGTTTGTTTCACTTTGCATGTTTTCATAATGCCAGTATTGACCAATCAGGTAAGCATATTTACTCATGAATATTTATGAGTTGTATGATGGAAAAGCTAACCTCAAAATGATCTGAATCTTGAGTATCATCCTGATCAATCTTCTCTGCAAATACTGACACAGTGTCACGGATAAAGAGATGAGCTATGTGTCTGGCCAACTGACGATCAATGCCTGAATAAGAATTAGTATCATCAGTTAATCATATGCCTCAATATGAAGTATAATGGTGATGTAATACAATGGCCATCAATAACTAAGAGCGAGTGCGCACCATGTTTAACTAAAGGTTGACTATTTTGACTCGAATCCACGCTGCATAGTCGACCATTGGTTGACTACTGTGGTCGACCATTTGGAACCAGCCTCGGGACCATGGTTTCTTCCGTGGTCCCGATAGCCTCGTTCTATGCTAACATGTGTAAAGTGCAGAAGGGAACCAGTGACACTATAGCAAAAATGCGGAAGAAGGCAATAGAAATGTTGAACACCGTGCCGCTGGTTGACTAGACTTCCAATAAAGTCGTACACGTGAGTACGTCATTGCGCGTGTATGTTGCTAGTCAGTGGTCAACCACGGGTCAAGGTGCGCACTTGAACTTGCTCTAAGAGAGTCAACACATGTACATATTCCGATTGCTACAAAATGGTCAATGATGACCACATAGATAAAAGCTTTAGTGTACAAAAGGCTCAATGATTGATGACCAATTGGGAACCAATGTCTGTTTGTGAATATGGACATTGAAGAAAACAGTCTTCAAGCATAAAGACTAGAGAGTAAGTACAGTAATGCCGACTAGAGAGTAAGTACAGTAATGCCGACTAGAGTCTTTGAGTCCAGACTGATGATCAATGCCTATATGAGAATAAGTATAGTAAGGTCGACTAGATTCTTTGAGTCCAGACTGATGATCAATGCCTATATGAGAATAGGTACAGTAATGTCAACAAGAGTCTTTAAGACCAACTGATGATCAATAACTATGACAAGTACAGTAATGTCAACAAGAGTCTTCAAGACCAACTGAAGATCAATAACTATGACAAGTACAGTAATGTCAACAAGAGTCTTCAAGACCAACTGATGATCAATAACTATATGAGAAGTACAGTAATGTCAACAAGAGTCTTCAAGACCAACTGATGATCTATGCCTATATGAGAATAAGTACAGTAATGTCAACAAGAGTCTTCAAGACCAACTGAAGATCATGCCTATATGAGAATAAGTGCAGTAATGTCAACAACAGTCTTCAAGACCAACTGATGATCAATGCCTATATGAGAATAAGTACAGTAATGTCAACAAGAGTCTTCAAGACCAACTGATGATCAATGCCTATATGAGAATAAGTACAGTAATGTCAACAAGAGTCTTTAAGACCAACTGATGATCTATGCCTGTGTGAGAATAACAATAATAGATGGTTCTCATATGCGCACATATCCTAGTAGCTATAGATCATAACACTTTACAATATTTTTATCCCTGTTCATCAAGCATACTTTTAGACTAATTCCTCAAACTTTCTAAACTCCCATGCTGCCTAAATTAACGCTGAGGGATCAATCCAACACAATGTCTCAGCACTAGCTCTCAGGTTCCCAGTTATACACCTGGGTTAGGAGAAGCAATTATGGGTATACGCCTTGCTCAAGGACACCAGCGTCATGACCAGGAATCGAACCATCACTCCGATGATTCAACCATCAGAACTTGAGTCCGATACAGTAGAATGCTCGGCCAGGAGACGCCATGTACAAAGACACCAGTGTCATGACCAGGAATCGAACCATCACTCCGATGATTCAACCATCAGAACTTGAGTCCGATACAGTAGAATGCTCGGCCAGGAGACGCCATGTACAAAGACACCAGTGTCATGACCAGGAATCGAACCCACACTCCGATGATTCAACCATCAGAACTTGAGTCCGATACAGTAGAATGCTCGGCCAGGAGACGCCATGTACAAAGACACCAGTGTCATGACCAGGAATCGAACCATCACTCCGATGATTCAACCATCAGAACTTGAGTCCGATACAGTAGAATGCTCGGCCAGGAGACGCCATGTACAAGGACACCAGTGTCATGACCAGGAATCGAACCATCACTCCGATGATTCAACCATCAGAACTTGAGTCCGATACAGTAGAATGCTCGGCCAGGAGACGCCATGTACAAAGACACCAGTGTCATGACCAGGAATCGAACCATCACTCCGATGATTCAACAATCAGAACTTGAGTCCGATACAGTAGAATGCTCGGCCAGGAGACGCCATGTACAATGAAAAGATCCTCAAGATCAATAACCACCAGGGCCCAATTTCATAGAGCCACTTAAGCAGAAAATATTGCTTAACAGTTTGTTGCTTAGCAGAAATGAGAAGGACACCAGTTACAAATTGTACATGTGACATGGTAGTTTGGCTGGTAACCTTATTCTGGTAAGCATAGTTTTGTTGTGCTAAGGTACTTTTTGTGCTTAAGCAGCTCTATGAAATTGGGCCCTGTTGATCTATGTGCCTGCATTATTACAAGGGACATCAAAACATCGAACATCCCCCTTCCAACCCGAGTTTGGTTCCCGAGTCTTGGGAGATCTAAGTCAAGATCATACCTGCATCCATGAGTTCCTGACAATCTTTCTCATCTAGGACCAAGTCGATATCACTGTATCTCTCACCGTTAGGCGACAGGTAGCTATCGATGGAGTCATAACGCGACTTGGGAATAACAAAATTATTGTTCTTCAAGGGCTGAAGGGAAAGACAGAACAAGAGAGTAAGAAACATGATAAATACATACAGGGAGCCTGCCCTCATCCAATGTCACAAAGTACTAAACTAAGATTCATCTTAACGGAGGGCTGCAAAACAGTTAGTGACCTGAGCAAGAACACTCAATGTTGGGCAGACAAAAAAAACATCAACTAGAGCGGGATTTGAAACTGCGACCTCTGGACTAACGTGCCGGTGCTCTACCAACTGAGCTATCTAACCCTATTGTTGGCGGTCTCCTTATTTTGTCAATATCTTTGTTCAGGGGGGGCCAGTCAGAAGCCATACAAACTTTAACTGCCATGTAGCCAGGGATCACACCCAAGTTACGATACAACCTGGGAAGCAGCAGGAGAGGGATGCAACTTTTTATTTCAAATATAAAGTAATAGTCCACAAGGGAAACTGACTAGGTAAATTTTAATTAATTTGAGTTTGAACAAAGACCAATTTACAACAAAAATTTTGTTCTAAGCAAAGAAATTTTCGTTGTAGCTGACAGTATCTTTTTTATCCATGAATCCGGTTGGCTTAATTTATAACGCGATCGAAGTTGTAAGTGGCTTTTTTAGGAAATAAATTTTTACACCACCTTTTATCATTCTCAAATTGTGTACACTTGAAAAACCCTTTTTTCAAACAATGTAATTTTTTGTCTTTTTAATGTCATTTTATACTAAAATTTTTAAGTTAAAACACTGTCTCTAATGGGTTTTTTTCACCCCCCCCAAACAAAAAATACCCAAAAGTTGTTAGTTTTTTTACCAAAAAACAAACAAGTTGAGGGCTTCCTTACCTCCAGATTGCGTTCCTCTTTAGTTCTGTCATCTACAGATCCTGCAATGACAATCCATCGACAGTCATGATCCGTCACATACCCCTTGTAGAGAGGCGAGGCTGCACTTAATGCAAGCTAAGTATAAACACAAGGACTTGGGAAGTTACATCGCTTAGTACAATAACAAAGTTTACAAGTAGGATTTGAAGCTTTGCATGGTGAAGATACAACCAAGTGAGGTTTGCGGAGACACCATGCACATGAGTAGGATTTGAAACTTTGCATGGTGACGATACAATCAAGTGAGGTTTGTGGAGACACCATGTACATGAGTAGGATTTGAAACTTTGCATCATGACGATACAATCAAGTGAGGTTTGTGGAGACACCGAGTAACTAATATCTCTTATTAGACAATCAGAGCATACCGATTGAAACATAAAGTTGTTAAACTACTGGTTCTTCTCAGAACCACTACAGCTTACAAGAGAACTGGGGTCCACAGCTTACAAGAGAACTGGGGTCCACAGCTTACAAGAGAACTGGGGTCCACAGCTTACAAGAGAACTGGGGTCCACAGCTTACAAGAGAACTGAGGTCCACAGCTTACAAGAGAACTGGGGTCCACAGCTTACAAGAGAACTGGGGTCCACAGCTTACAAGAGAACTGGGGTCCACAGCTTACAAGAGAACTGGGGTCCACAGCTTACAAGAGAACTGGGGTCCACAGCTTACAAAAGAACTGGGGTCCACAGCTTACAAGAGAACTAGGGTCCACAGAGGTGAAAAATCAGGGACAGAAACCACTGAGCCAACTTGACTGCCTTCATCACAGATAAAGAACTTGCCTTCCAGGCACTAAATAAGCTCAGTGACCAAACAGTTTAGTTATCTATCTACAATAGAATGCGGTTTTGAATCTCATCAAGAGGACTTATTGAAACTGCCAAGTGGACTTTTCAGTTTCAATGAGTAGTCCCGGGGAAGTATATTGACAAGGTAAGGTGACTTTTCTGGCTCAGTAAGTCACCTTACACCTGATCCAGACAGGCACGCTAAAGTTGAGCCGAACCAAATTGTTAGATTAAGTACATGAAAAGTTGGACGTCCGAAAAGTACGACCTCTGAAACAGTTAAGAGCGACTGGACGCGCTGGAAGTCAAAAGACCGACTCTTCCAGTCGTTCGGAATGACTCTTGAGCTCCTTGGTTTCAGAAGTCGATCTTGTCATGAGCCGAACCTAATGCAAATGTTATGTTAAGTTCGCCTGTCTGAAACCAAAATTTATTTGGGTCGACCTAGAGTTGCTCCTAATCTATTGGTTCGGCGCGACTCTGTAGTCCTGTCTGAACTCGGTGATATATTGTCTCTTTATTCTATAATAAGTGTTACGGCACTCAAGGAGCTTTGAGGAAATGTGATGTCATTGTTCAGGGTTTGCCCTCAACTTGTTCAGTGACTAGCCAGCATGCTTACAAATATTGGACAGAGTGGAGTCAGTTGGTCGTAGAGATGCCTGACCTCGTCAACGTTACATGCTTGGAAGGTCATCTGTAGGCAGCTGTTACCCATACCAAAGCCCATACAGTCCATGTACACATGATCAGGTTTGGCTGAGAGGGCGCTCTCACCATCGTAATCACTGGTGAACTTCTCAATGAAGGGGGAAGGGGTGTTTATGTCTTTAAAAACTGCAAAGTAAAACAGTAAATGAAGAATTTAAAAAAGGGTAGAGGGTGTCATGGCCGAGCGGTTAAGAGCATCGGATTCAAGTTCTGGTGGTTTAGTCATCGGGGTGTGGGTTCGAGTCCCGGTCATGACGTTTGTGTCTTTGAGCAAGACACTTTGCTATAATTGCTTCTCTTCATCCAGGGGTATAAATGGGTACCTGCAAGGGTAGAGGTTGATATTGTGTATGAAAAAGCCTTCTGAGTGCCATGGCAGCCCAGGGATGTATACTCCCCAGAGAGCTGAGAAAGATTAAAGGAGATTGGCCCAATGACCAGGGCACTAATGTAAAGCGCGTTGATACGTTATTGTACAATGCGCTATATAAGAACTAGTTATTATTTATTATTGTAAAGAGAATTGGAGACTACAAGTAGCTTTGAAACTCTGCATGTTGGCAAGAGCAACAGGTAAAATCTTGTTAAAGTTGTGTAGGGCAGAGAGAAAACGTTGCATCAGTGCAAAAACGTCATGTTCCTTAAAACCTCACTTACATTACGCAAGAGCTTGAAATTGTCAAAACTTTGTATCACGCTTAAAAAACCTTAAAATAAGTATGCGATGAGATACAACATTTTTTGCAACGCTTTTGCACGGAGCATTTTCATGCGAGATAACATTTTTGCAGCATTAAAATAGAATATTTTTTCAAAATTGAGATACGATGTTGTAACAAAATTGAGTTACGATTTTTGCAAAGTGGGGATAATAACTAGTTCTCATAAAGCGCATTTCACAGTAACGCATCAATGCGCTTTACATTAGTGCCCTGGTCATAAATGGGCCAATAACATTCCTTTAATCTTTCTCAACTCCCTGGGGAGTATACAGGCCTGGGATGCCGTGGCGCCCCGAAGGCTTTTTCAAACACAATATCAACCTATACCCTTGCAGGTACCCATTTATACCCCTGGGTGAAGAGAAGCAATTATAGCAAAGTGTCTTGCTCAAGGTCACAAGCATCATGACCGGGACTCGAACCCACACCCCGATGACTAAACCACCAGAACTTGAATCCGATGCTCTAAACCACTCGGCCATGACACCCTACAATGTTTTTGCAGAATTGAGAAACAATGTTTCTGCACCGACAGTAATGAGAGAATGTGAATAAGTGAAGACATACTTGGTATATTGATTGCAACCTTCTCTCCACGTCTCTTTCTGATGTTCTTCGTTAGGGTTCTGAAACAGAGAAAAAATATCATACACTGTCATCAATAAATCAGGTTTAGACGTCACCTACTTGTCCTAGGGGGGGGGGGACACAAAGATTTCCTTTTCATGTACCACCTCTTATTCCAATCACTGTGAGTGAAAATACTAACATGCACAAGAAAAAAATAACCGGCATTTATTCGAAACTTTTCAACAGGGGCAGGCAGTCAGGTTGGTGTAGTGGTATCTTGCCAATTGCTTATTACAGCTGACTGTGTTGTCTGTCTGTAGTGGGTAGAAGCTCTCCGTTCTCTCTTCATCTTGAGGGTGAAGCTTCAAACGCTAAGTTTATAGGAGTTAAAATCCCTCCACTTCATAACATCACATTTACCATTATTAATAATGGGCAACTGTATGTAACTTGCTGTTACTCTTATTTGAAATAAGATTGTGTTCAGTTTTCCTTTGTGTTATTTGATTATGTGTCTCCAAGTTAATCCTATTGAAAGTCAATACTTAAAATGGTATTTTTACTTGTTATAATAATAATAATAATTTGGGAGGCTAATCATCCTTACTCGCAGCTAAGAGCTGAATTGCGAAGGACGCGGCCACAACGTGTTCGTGTTTCATAATAATAATAATAACAGTTTGGGAGGCTAATCATCCTTACTAGCAGCTGAAAGCTGATTTGCAAAGGACTGCGAAGGGTGCCTTTGTCAGCAAGCCACATCAACCCATTATGACCACGGAGCACAGCCAGAGATCGAAAGTGTTTGATTTTTTCCGAGGGAGGAAAACCGGATGGTCTGGAAAACCCTCGTGGCACAGCAGAAAACCAACGCACAACTCTACTAACATATGGCCCTGGCCGGGTATCGAACCTGGGTCACCTTGGTGAGAGGCGAGCGCTTTATGCACAAGCCAACCATGCCACCCAAAGACAAGAAAAATAATCATGTGACGTGTGTTTATTAAAAATTCTAGTCACTTTCAAATGTATGATTAGATTTGTTTTCACATCAGAAGAGATTGGAACTTCTTCCTGATCCATCAAATAACTGAAATAATTCCTATAGACCCATTGCATTGGCGGCCATCACTGAGATCAAAAAATGGAAATGTGAAAACGCGTACGCGCCACGCACAATTATCAGCCAATGATAGGTCTTCCTTTGACCTCAGTGAGGGCGCTGTTTCAGCTTGTGACATCATATGCAAAGGGTCTATACATTTTTACAATGGAAAACATCTCTAAAATCACAGCAGTTTTTACAAGAAAAGCAAAGTGAATGAGGGAGAGAGATAGTGGAATAAATCTTCACTTGACAGAAATAATAAGAGAGTATGAATCATCTCCAGATTTATTGACAATGTCAAAAGTTGGGAATATATTTTGCTTTAGAGACAGAGAAGCACTAATCCAAACAAGTCTACATGAGCAATAAATCCACTGTAATGTCAATCTTGATTATATACAGATCAAACTTACTCCACAAACTCCAATTAAACTACTTTTTATGTTAGTCTAGTCAGTCTTTCCAATAAATGGTTTGACAAGGAAACAAATGCAACAGAAATTATTTCTATGGCAAGACTCTCTTGAGACCCTCTGATCAACGTATCAAAATGATAGAAAAAGGACGTTGAAAAAACCCCAACTAATTTCCATAAAATCAAATGGCGCATTTGCCTTATACGCAAGCACACCAGATATTAATATCACATAATATTGCATGGATATGATCACTTCGAAATAGATTTGAGCAAGAGAAATTACAAGATGGCTGTCGAAATTGAAATACCACAAGTTATCAAGATAAGACCCATAATTGGATGACCGCTGTTAAATTTAAATATGATGATAATAAGTAATCAAATAAGCAATTCACATTCTTTTGGATGTTATATGACATTTCCTGCATTGCGTACCCATTTTCCCATAATAAATGTAATCTTAATAACAAAGCAAACATGGCAATTATACAGTAGTCAGGTATTTACAAGTAATGATTTTAATAACAACCTTAACTTGCATGTGATGTTAAACTTCAAAGGTTGCATTTCTTATTAAATGGAAAAGGTTGCAATACAAGTGAACAACCCCTAAATGTAATAATTAACCCTTTGCATGCTATCATTTCTTGCAAACACTTTTTCCTGCCCGCTAGAATGTTTTTACAAAATCATTTAAAATAGACAAGCCTGTACACAAAGAGCATTTTGTGTTGAGATATTATTTCATTGAAAAATCCAAAATAAGTCAATATTTGTTAATTGTAACGTGAAAGTAACAGAATTGATTAACGCAAGGTCTCAATTAATTGAGAATTAAAACTGATTGATTATTAGAACTGTTGGAGTGAAAACATTTATATAATTTTGCAGAATTTTGTGGATTAATTTTATTGACTTATTTTGTTGGTCAGTTTAACCCTTGAGGCAGTATTTGACCCGAGTATCATAATTAGATAACATTACACCTTGTTACAAATCTTAACTGAAATCCAGTCTGCCACTGCAAGCTGCTGACCATCTGATGTCAATGAGATTCCATGTGGGTCGAACTGACCCTGTTCAATACAGCTGACAAATCTACCCTTCATGTCATACTGATGGATATGACCAGTGTTGAACCCATTGTGCACTGCAATGTAGATAGCTGAGCTGTCACAGCATACACCTCTGCAGTATACAACTTGCTGACCATCAATGAGTGGTTTGATGGTGATTAGTGCAGCACCATTGTCATCAACAATGTCTACTTGTTGTTGCTCATCACCACTGATGATAACTCTGTCCTTGCTGTCAATGGCCAAGTAATAAGGTTTTGTCTGAACTGAAACAGTGTCAATGAGTGAACCATCACTGGAGTAGTGTTTAGTTATAACTGACCTCTTCACATCCCCAACAATGATTGCATCCTTCATGACTGCTACACTGCGCAGGTTTACTGCTGTCTTGCCCACTTCACTATGAGGCACTGTGTAGAATTCAAACATCTTGTTGCCATTCCTATTGTACATCTTGACAGAGTTGGTTCCATCTACAACCACTAACTGATTATGGAATGCAGCAACAGCCCGAGGGTCTGGAAAACAAATAAACAAATGAATAGGACTCAATACAATGATCCCTCATTTGCAAATTACTCACAACCTATTTATTTTGTTTCTTGCAAAAAATACAAAAGACACTATTATTAATCTGAATTTGTTCCTATGTTGTAAAAGCCAATGCAGCACTTACATGTGACTATGACATACCAGTAGAACAACAATCTGTTATCATAAACGAGGTGACTACTAACATAAAGAACTCTTGTATAATTTGTGTCATTTTTATTTAAAACCTAGTATTGGATTGGATAAACCAATTAATTTCTTGGACTGTCCCCCTGATAACCAATCAAGAGTAGGCTACCCTTTTCACTGTTTGATCTGAGATTTACAACAGCATTACACCTCTAACTAAAAAGACATTGTAAGGAACTTACTCTGTGATACTTTGATAGTTTTCTGCTGGTGTCCCATAGTGTTGTAAATTACCACTCTTCTATTCCTGTAGTCTGCCACTGCCATCTCATCCCCAGGTACAGAAGCATCAATATCAATAGCCCCTTTGATTCCTTCATTATACTCCAAACCAAGCTCCCACCTTGGTTCCTTCATAATCAGAGCACCGAGGGAGATATCACAAACCCCTGGATTGAATCTCAGATGGAAAAGGGAAGAATCTATCTTGGGTTGATTTTGATCTCTGAGTAATGTCAAGTCTTTACTGATAGTAGGATAGAGTGCAAGAAAGTCAGGCGCTGATGAATTGTTGCTGACATCTTTGGCAGTCTGCAGTGAATGCTGTATTTGGTGTGAGTTTACAATCACTGTTTGGCCGAATTCCTCCAATTTCTTGTTACGATCTTCGTGGATGGATTTTATTTCATCCATGATACGACTCTCTTGAGCTCTAACCTGATCCCTGATCTTACGAGCTCTGTTCTTCACGTCTGCCATGGTTCTTTCAACTGCAGTATCTAGGTTGTCTTTCATTGTTGAGACAGTTACTTGAGATTGTTCAAGGTTCTTCAGGATTTCTTCAAGGGGAGTAATGAGTTGAGCCAATGACTGTTTATATGTGGATGAGGCTTGGTTGCAGTCAATATACTCATGTTGTGGATTACGGTGATCTATGACAGTGCAAGCTTGGCAAATCATCACATCACATGTTGTACAATAGAACCACATGACTTCACCTTCATGAGTTTGGCATTCTGGGTGACGTTTTGGTTTTGTCTTTATCAACGCAGTCTTTCCATCACTAATGTCTTTCAAAGTAGCTACTGTGTGGCTTGACGATGCTGGAATTTTCAGGTGCATTTTATTGCAGTGTGCACAAATGATCATGGGGCAGTCAAAACAGAAGTGTGTTGCCTCGTTTTCCTTCTTGCACAATTTACAAACCAACTTGCTGTTTTCAATAGAACTGACCTGATCCAGTTGGAGTGCAAGACCACTTAAAATGAAGCTAGTCTTTAGATCTTGAACACCCGTCTCAGTAAGTTGTGTCTCCTTTCGACACAGAGGACAAATAAGCATCTTAGCATCTTTGTAGTTGGTAGTGTGGTATTGAAGTAAACAGTGTTTACAGAAGCTGTGATGACAGTCCAGTAGTTTGGGTTCTGTGTACTCCTCTTGGCAAATACTGCACTCCAGATAATCCTTTCTGATTTTCTCCAGAGCTGAAACCTGTGCTGGTTTAGAAGATGCCATATTGGTCTGGAAATAATTATCAAAGAGCAAAAATAAATCATGTATATTACAACATTATTATAACATTACAACAGAATTAACATCCAGTTTGCACAAACCACTTCCGGTATACATCTGTTGCTATCAAATTGATCCCTGTAGGAATGCAATCAAACATAAACGTTCTATGCGAAAACAATATTTCTTTGATGTAGAATTTTTGGAGATATATAGCTTTTAAATAGCATCCTTTCAGTCACTGTCAAATATGTGTTAGCAGTTTCGAGGCTGTGAGATTTGATTTGTTTTTCTTTTCATTATAAAGACAACTACAGCAAAACTCATTTTGTTGTGTTGTCTCATTAGAATTAACATTATTTTGATGACACACTAAAGTAAACTATCAAAATATTCGAAACTAATCTGCTGCCTGTATTGACAGAAACTAACAAGCTCTGCTGGCCTACACTGTAATAAAACATTATGAAATTTGAATATGTCCATGTGAGATGTATTAACATCATTTTGTAAGTGAAAGTACATCTCATGTACATGTATGCATACTTGACATCAAATATTTAAATCAATGAAAAAACTATTTTCATCTTTAAACTAAGCAATGTTTTCTGTTTTTGGAGGATTCAGTTAAAGGGGCTGTGTAGTCAGGATCAAAGCAGGCCTGTGGCTGTACATGGAATTATGAACTCTCATTCAATGTAGGCCTATAATTATGTACAAGTGTCCATGTAACACTATTGTACACTACATGAAAATAGTCTGTGTAAGTCTGGCTTGTATTGGGACTTACAGGACAAGTTGCTCCCACAACCATATTGAGTTTTACATGTACCTGATTCAGTTTCTTCAAATACTTTAGTTTAATATGATTTATGAAAACAAGACAATTTGATTATACAGTATGATTCATTTATGTTGATATCATCTCTTCTTTAAACTTCATTTTCACAAAACTGAATTCAAGTCTCAGAAAATGTTGCAATCAAATATCAAGAACATGCACTAAATAATCAGCCTTTACCTTAGCCTTGACCAAAGCGTTGGAGTTTTACTTTCATTTATTAATTGTCTTTTTTAGATTAATTGGTTTTCCCTTTGCGCCATTGCGCCATTGCGCTACCCATGCACCCGAGCTATGTGCAGTCTCTGGATGTGTGTCAAGCATGTGTAACGCAGTGCTTGCGTGGTGTGAGATGTGTACACGTAGACTATCTGATTCAACGCCTTGATGGTTCTGTTTTGAGCTAGCCAGGGTCATTACTATAATGCGTGCATCAGACAAAACCCCATTGGTCAGTGGCGGAAGTCATCGCAATCATTTGCAATCGCGGTTTGAGTACACTCCATTTTTTTAAAGAGATGCTTACCGTTAACAAAGAAAAAAAAAATCGTATCGTTGAAATTCTTTCTCTATCAGCACTAACATCATAACAGTAGGGCCTGTAGTTTCAAATTACTAAAGCAGTTAACAACGTAAAAATAACCATTTTCGAATGTTCTCTACTAGTGTAAAGATTAGGCCTACGTGTTTACAACATTTGAAGATTTCATCACCCTCAGATAAAATGGACTCGTCCAACCAGTCTTCCAGTCTCAACGGCCACGGTGTTCGAATCGTGTGCTTGTGTGGAAGCATGGTACAAAGGTCATAATGAGGGAAGCTTGTGATTGGACCGTCGAAATGAATCATTCATTTGCCTCCCATTCTGCGCTGTTTAGTCGGCCGAACGAAAGATTTAAATAATGATCTGCATACCAGCATATCCGCTAGCCCCCCCATTTTCGTCCAATAGTGGACGAAAATGGGGGGGCTAGCGGAAATAAAAACAGGAAACACATTAAACCCGGTAGATACAGACGCGACAAGGCTGTCGGCCTACGGCCTCCGCATGCGAATAGTAATACGAGTGCGGATGACCTGCGCACAGTAGTAGTACGGGCGTCGTGCGATGTGATACAAACATTACGCACAGTGCTTGTGGTGGATTTTACGGCGTCTTTTCGGAGTGAAAACTGCGACCGACCGCCTTGAGCAAGGCTACCTTTACCTCCATTGAATTGGAAGACACTAAGGTTCAAATACAAGTACATTATTTGAGAAACTATTCAAGCATTTCAATTGTACAACACTATTTGCATGAAAACCAAGGATGAATCATTATCTTCTAAGTTACAAAACTACAATTGATGAAACTGCACAGACTAAGTAGTATTTGTATATAGTATGGTCTTAGGCCTTTCTCAAGCTGGAGAGCATACAGCAAAGTTGAATCAGTTTGTGATCTGTACTCACCTCAGCACATAGCACTGTTGAAGAAGATGTCAAAGATACGTCTGCAATCCTGTCTGGATGGTTCTTGTTTTAAAGATTTCTTCTTTTCTGGTAGAGTGCAGATTCTACCATAACTAATACAGTCACAAAAACACTTATGTAGCAAGGTTGTACATGTACATGTACTGTAGAGTGTCCCCAGTTGCTTAAACACCTATGTAGCAAGGTTGTACATGTACTGTGCAGAGTGTCACCAGTTGCTTGTACAATGACTGTACAATGGATCGAATACAGTGCTGGGCGTTGACAATGAACTTCAGTGTCAAAGGTCATGGAGCTAGTGATGTTGAAAGTCTGTTTGTCTGGGTTGTTATCAATGAAAGTGACAATGTAAACAACTCTGAGTGCAGTTTGTGATGCACACAATAATAAGTACAGTGATGAAAAGGTATGACCTATCAGCAAGGAGAACTAGAACTATGGATGCAATATAAACATAAATTTGATCAAACCCAAAAAACATTTCAGTGGAATGATAACATTTATAACATCACTGGTACAAGTGAGGTCAATCACCTTTTATTGCATGGGCTTTAAGATTTAAAAAGTGAAGCGGAAATTAAGATCAGCTTTTAAAGAACTCTTTTTTTTCTCTCCAAGATCTGTAAAAACGTTACAATTAACAACTTTACCAACTTAAGCTTTCCTTTATTTAAACTCCAATGGATGAAATAATAAAATTATTCATAAACACAATTGCCACAATACACATTGTAGCTGGCCTTTGATTTACTCTAAGTTGTTTCCAGCCAGTCACGTAGAACTACGCCTATACTGAACAATGTGCATCCATACTGTACAAGTGAATGGATTCTAAGAATTTCTAGTACTACACTGGACAACCCCACCCAAGTAGTTTAGTCTCCATTCCCGGCTGTGATTGGTCAGGTACCAATGATGACATCATTCAGCTCAGGGGAATTCCCCAGTAATGTTCATGTCTGGTCTTGTAAATTCCCCTAATCCAGCAAGTACCTCCTAATATCTCCCTGTATGCAGACACATAAAGCTTTCTATGAACAGAGGAAACTAACAATTGTACTCAATGTCCATAATATATGGTCACATGGATGTCAAACTATTGCATCTCCAAGGCTAAATTTTAGATAAAGAAAAACTCAAACTGGCTTTATAAAGCAAGAGTTCTGGGCCATGTGATTTAGGAGTTTCAGGTCATTGTACTTTTGACCTCACAGTGTTTCACTACAACTTTGAACTTTTATACCTCCAGTTTGAAATGCCAGACAAAGACTACTTAACATAATACAAAAGTATACATTTAAATTCAGAGTAAAATAATACAACAATTTAATTGGACCTTCCACATCTCATAATTGTACCCTTTGTGTGTGCATACATGTGGGTAGGCATACCCAGAGTTGTGGGAACTTTTACACAATGGAACAAAGATTATACTGGGTTCCCACAGTGTGATTCTTTAGAAATAGGAATAATAGAACTTCATAAGGAAGTCCCCACAAAGGTGTGTGCAAAAGTATGCATGGTCAGGTTGGTGTAGTGGTATCTTGCCTCGCCTTCCACCTCTGGGGCCCCGATTCGAATCCCACCAGGGGCGGGCACTATGGTTTTCAGTCCCTGCATGATTGCCTGGGTTTTCCCTGGAATAATTCTCTATGGCTTTCCTCCCACATCTAAAACTGAAACTTCCTTCATTGTCTTCTCTCCACAGGGTTCTTGGCTAGTATACATGTAGTGATTAAATTTGCCTTTAAAAAATGAAACATTGTATCAAAGCACCTTACACTATTATTTCCCCTGTTCGTTTGGCCCTAAGCATTCCTGAAACCATATCAACTCCTTTGGAGTATGCAGCACCGGCAGCCAAATCTGCGCACAGGTTGCTTAGCATTCACATCAACAATATCTACCCTTGCATGTACCCATTTACTCCTAGCCGATGAGAAGCACTGAACCCAAGGCAAGGTCCTTTATCCCAGGGTCACAAACCCAGCAAGGTTTTAAACGAGTGTTTAAGAAGAAGGGCCCAATTTCACAGAGCCGCTTAAGCAGAAAATATTGCTTAACAATTGTCTGCTAAGCAGAAATGAGCAGGAAACCAGTCAAAATAGTACACATGACATGGTAGTTTGGCTGTGCTTAGCTACTTTTTGTGCTTAAAGAGGGCACAAAATGGTCCCCAAAAAAATTCACCATTTTGAGCATTACACATTTATTAGTACAAAAAACCCAAACATAGTGGTTTCATAATTTTTATTTACCCAGAAAAAAATTATTAAAAAGTTCAGCAGAAAATGAAACAAAAGCCGTCGGGGACACTTTCCGAGAGGCTTTCAGGATGACGTAGCTGGACGTGTGAAACAACTAAACAACTGTTTACTGCGCCGCTTCGTGTTGTGTTGTGTTGGTTGGGATACAAGAAAATAGCATGGGTGTAATGGGAGTGAAAGTCGTCACACAACCGACTTTTAGCAGCACAAAACAACAATAACTTTCCTAATTTTCATGTGAAATTTACTATACAAAAACTTACATTCAGTGAATGAAATCCTTGAGTGAATTTAACACAAGTTTCATGGTGTTCTAAAAAATTGTGTCGTTAAAATTTAATACATTTCTGTGATATGGGGAAATTCACAAGATTCACGGCCGTACCTATAAATCCTCAGATAACTTTAATTGTGATTATTTTCTTGGGTTACTTGTAGGGTTTATTTGGGGTTTTTCCCCCCAAAATGATGCCTTGAGGTTGAAAACAAAACAGATCAACACAAATTAAAAACATTGTTGTTTGGAAGGACATGAAGGAAATGTTACGTTGCAAAAGTGATTTAAAATAATCACTACATACCTTTGGAATTGAAAAAATGCCTCTGTTAACAACAGCTGAACTCTTGGTAAAATCCCTTCAAATTCTGATATTCCATATGTAAAAACACACACACGTTGATCGCGAAAAGCGGAACGTTGCCATTTTTACTGTGTGTACATTTCACGTGTGAGAGAATGGTGGTGGTCGTCAGGTGTATGTACAACTCACACACGTAAAACACAACGAGTCGTACATGCGCGCACACACTAAACGTTGATGCGTTGGTGATATACATGTACATGTAACTACTGACCTTTCAACCTTTTGAGGTGCACAGCCATGTGGGAACCATGTGTTATTTTAAGACTAATGTCGTCTTTAGATTGCTGTCACAGAGTTATGTAAATTTGTTAAGAATTACTCAGTTTCCTAAGTTTCTTCATGTAAATAATTTAGTTATCAAAGAGTAACAAGAATTTAAAGGGTGGTGGCCAAAGCGCCTCACATGACGTAGCATTTCCTTTGGTTGTATACAAGTTTTGTTAAGGTATAAGGTTACCAAACTTTCTAGAAATTTAAAGGTTCTGATTGGTCAATATGGAATCGTAACGATAGTTATTTTGAGGTTTGGAATGTGGGATAGTCACGAGATCTGGTCGTAGGAATTTGTAGGGCTAATTTTGTGGGAGTAAATTACTAGGTGTGGCAGTATTCGTCTGAGATTCCCGAGGAGAGGACCGTTTGTCAGCCTCGACGATTTGATATTACTGAGTTATTGAGAACTCCTTAAAGTAATTTAGCAGCATGATATTAAAGAGTTATTGTGGAACTCTTAAGTCTGTAGACAAGTTTTCGCTGCTAGAGTTTGAAGTCTGCTGAAGTAATGCTCTTGAGAGTACGAGACTCGCCAGACAGTAAAACATAAAACCAGGATCGTCAGAACGACCTGGTTTTCCCGCAAGGGTTAAGACACTTTTGAAGTTGATGTGATGTTGGAGTGGTGACTTGCGGTGGGACACAGCAAGACCCAAAGAGAGCCCTAACATCTCCGACTGGGACTGTAGAGAGAGAGAGACACACACACACACACCTAGACTACTTAAAACTACACCACCGGAACCGCCGATATTAGGTTACTCCTGAGCTTAATGTTTAATATTCTTATTTTTGTGAAACTTCAAACTATGTTATTGTAAATAAATGTGTACATTCTTGTAAATATCAATCTGTTTCCTTTGAATCTGATTCCGTGTATTATAAACAACTACCGAAGGTCATGGCCGCCGAGGTCGGGAAACGACACGGGGTGTGACAATTGCGCTCTATCTACGACTGTTTGCTGTGTTTTAATCGCATGTGTAAAACTTAAAATATAACTTGTCAAACTTCCAGCGCGGTTGCAGGCAAGTAATAGTCGTGTTTATACTGGCTCACACGTCCAGCTACGTCACTATTTTGATCAATATGTTTGCTGCCACCATCGGTTACAGGTGCTTATGTTTCTGGACGGCTTTTCTGTGGAGTGTTTTTTCACCGCGAATTTCGTGTTTTTTTTACAATACAAGAAAAGTTTTACAATCCGGCATGAGGGTAATGCACTAATAAATACACGGTGTTTAAAATGGAGAGGGGTGGTGGGGGGAATTTTGTTTGGTCTTTAAGCAGCTCTATTGTCTGCTAAGCAGAAATGAGCAGGATACCAGTCACAATTGTACACATGACATGGTACTTTGGCTGGTGTACCTTATTCTGGTAAACAAAATGTTGCTGTGCTTAGCTACTTTTTGTGCTTAAGCAGCTCTAGGACATTGGGCCCCGGTCAATAATCTTTTATTCCTATTCATAAAAACTCTACTGTAATTGAACTTGTATTTTTGTAAAATTGTTGAATTCCTGTCCTGATGTCATTGCACCAAAAGTCAAAATACATGCTGAGCTGCCAACATTTGCATCTTGCAATCAGGGTGATTTTGTATAATTAGGGAGATATTAAGAATCACATTCAACATAGTAGGAAAAATTCCATAATCAGAAATATTTTCAAAGTTGTTCATCAGAACATGGCGAGATTGGTTTATTTTCAGGGAACTTTCTGCAGAATCAGGGAGAGTTGAAAGCTCTGAGCATGCGACGGTCAACAGTTGTGCGTACAGGAGTGTCTGAAATGTATGTTGAGTACCGTATGTATTATTTGCGTTACACTCGATTAGCGCTGGCTTAAAAGCTTATGCGCAATCACCTGTATGGCTATGAACGCCAAACCACTTTAGCCAACTGGTCTCAAACAGCTCCAGCTATGTCTTTATCAGCCGTTTAATACCAGATGAACAAGGTCATGTGACCACCTTTCAACCAATAGGACAACCTAAACTGTTTGGGGTTATGAAGACAAGTTAATTATAAAACTAAACTTTGATTACAATAATGGTTTAAACGACTATTCATAAATATACGTGGGACACCATTCAGATTGGTTGAGAGGAGAATCACATGGCCATGTTTAAAAGTGCAATATAAACACAGTTTAAATGATTAAACATGATCTGACCTTATTGAGTCAAAAGAGGGCACAATAAATAAATCAATAATTTGGGAGGCTAATCATCCTTACTAGCAGCTGAAAGCTAAATTGCGAAGGACGCGGCTACAATGTATTCGAGAAGCAGGCATGCAAGGGCAACCCATTATGACCACGGAGCACAGCCAGAGATCGAAAGTGTCTGATTCTTCCCAAGGGAGGAAAACCGGAGGGCCCGGAGAAAAAACCCTCGTGGCACAGCAGAGAACCAACGCACAACTCTACTCACATATGGCCTTGGCCGGGTATCGAACCTGGGTCACCTTGGTGAGAGGCGAGCGCTTTACACACAAGCCAACCATGGCCCCGATCAGATGACTGCATGGAGCCTGCACGTTTAACAGCCTAACTTAAATTGGTAGAGCTGATTTGGGAAGCGAAAGTTTTGAAACTTGCTTGGGAAAGTCTGAAACTAATACAATCATCCTCAACAAATGCATAGAAATTCAATGCAGAGACAAGGTGAGCCGAGGCTAAGCTGTCAGATTTTTAACGAAGTATTTATGAATGGGATTCAAAGTTTGTACATGTAGAATTGGTTTTAAACTAGAGGTTCAAACTCACCAAGGGCTGGTTCTTGACAATTCTACCTCAACTTCATCTCGGTTAAGTTATCAAGGGCTGGGCCTCAGCGTGTTTAAACAACAAGTTTAAAATCTCTTCAAGTGCTTTGATTCCCTTATTATAAAACTCAACTTTGATTAATAGTGGTTTAAATGACTAATGTTCTTTCTGTTTATTTTTTGTTATTTTTTTTTTATGAGAATTTGCCTAATATAAAAAGGCCAGACGGCCACTTCCAAGGTGAGGGCTACACTTAACTGATTTGGGCTCTCAAGAACCCAAATCAACTGTCACCAGGGGCACATTGACACCTACTCCTGGGGCTAAAACAGTGTTTCCCCTTCACATTCTGTAAGTGGTCTTAAACCGGTCTATGCTCTATAGCCAGCTAACTTGAGAAACAGTCTTTAATTATAGACCGATTGCAATACCAAGGTTTATATTTTAAGCCAGTCTTAAATCTTAAGTCTGTGCTGAGCTGGCTATAATTGGTCTTTGTTTTGTTTTAAAGCATGGTGCTACATCCTTTTTGCAAATAGCCCATTAGTCCATTATCAATACGATATCGTTTATTCGATCTGTAATTTTGTCCCAGGCTTGTTTTCCCTCCATTGTCACCAAATTGCTTAGTTATGACTGCAAAATCTCTCTACAGTTCTTGTAACCCTCTAAATGTGCCAACTTCTTTGTTTTACAGCAAGCTGGTTGCCTATTGTTTGATCTTTGTCTACCTTTCAAGCAGCCATTGTTGGCCATTTTGTTAAACCAAGCTTTATTAGGAATGCTTGTTCATACACGTGTTTCACTACTCATCACTGACTTATCTAAGACTGGCTTATTGCAACAGGCTTAAAAACTGACTAAGCGAAGACCATCTAAGGCAGATAGCTGGCTATAACTGACTGGTCTTAGACTACTGGCTAAGACCGTTTTATCACAATCCGCCCCAGAGCTTTGGTCACGTAAACTAGACCGCTCGGCCACAACACGCCACTAACTGTTATGATGTATGTTTTAGGGGTTCATTTTGAATGATCAGAAGCTGGTGATTGCCAAGGAATTATTTCTTTACCTGAATCTTGGATGCCCAGGGTAGATCACCTCATCAGGGAAGAACAATGACTTTGAAACACCTTCATCTGTAGAGTTTGGTTCATAGGATGGAGATGAGAAATTAGGACATCCGAGTCTGAAATGAGAAATCATACAGATCATTGAGTATCTAGAGTCACTATAGCCCCTATACAGGACTCTTCCTCTGTGCTGTACACAGATACAGAGTCCTAAATATTAGGGCACGTTTCTGGGGCGGAGAAAGGTCAAAGCTTCACAACTCAAATCTTACCTGCAAGAAGCCACTAATTTTACTGGATTCATGTTCCATGACGGCATACCATTTTCTGCGGTGGGTTTTGGACAGCATATATTCCTCATTAATCCGTCATTTTTATGAAACAATGCAGCTCTCAATGTTAACAAATACTGCAAACTTAAAACATAGTTTATTAAGAAAAACCAAGACGCAGGCGTTTGCATGTGTCTGCGTATGTCTGCGCGCCAAATTTGTATCACACTTTTTGGTCACAGTGACTGACTGCACAGCCTTAACATGCAAACGCAACGCATGATATGGGCGTCATGCATCCTGCGTCTAACACGCGAATGTATGTGTACACACGACAGACAACTGTGAGAAGACGAAAACAAAACAGGTATTTAGTAACGTCGAGAGCTGCATTATATCACAAAAATGACAGATTTATTAGAAATATATGACCCATCGCAGAAAACTTTGGCTGCCATGGAATGTAAATCCGGTGAAATTTGTGGCTTCTTGCAGGTACGATTTGAGTTATGAAGCTTTGAAAATTTTCCGCCTCAGAAATGGACCCTGATACCCAGGATGTCACTGTAGTACAATACGAAAGTGAAAGGCCGCCAGGGATAGAGTCACTCCAGCATTTACTCATACCCAATCATAAAAATTCAATCAATCAAGTCGAGGCCATACGGCTTCTCCAGCCTGCCCAGTGATCTTGGTCCAGACCCGGTCTAGCATGCAAGAATGCAGCTCTTCACTGCTGGTCAAGCTTGTGTACCGTTTCAGCAAGTCCATGAAGGACAACAAAATCTTAAATTGACTACAATAATGCAATACTTGAAACTACTAAGAGCTACAATGCAAACAACGAGGCATGAAAGTGGCAACAAGATTATAATGATAATATTAATACAAATCAAAATAATACTTTTAGTTATCACACAAGCGAAAGTGGAATACAGAAAATTATAGAACTTCTGTGTTCCATATCCAACGAGAAATTAGCCCAAGTTGGATATGGGACGCCAACATTTGTCTTTTTAGCAGGTGTCTTCAAGACTAAGATCTGAACAGTTAGAGCAATCTACTTAAAACATGTTGAAACTTAAAACAGACAAATGTCAACCTGATCCATCATATCTGGTTGGACTTGTGCATTTCCACAACTCTAATACTACTGATGCATACAGGCACCAACTCTGCTCATCAGCTGATCAGATTCGGCTTTCTGTTCCCAGAACTACAAGGAAGGCTGCGGATAGCTCATTCGCCATGGCTGCCTCGCGTCTGTGGAATGAGCTTCCTGCCGGTCTGAGAGAAGCGATTTCGATGTCTGTATTCAAAAGTCTCCTGAAGACATTCCTGTTCCACAACCACTCCTAATTCGTTTGTTTTTGTGGGTTATTTTCTTTGTTCTCGTCTCCTGTAAAGCGCTCTGTTCTTAGTATAGCGCTATATAAATGCTCTGTATTATTATTATTATTATCCAAGTACTTTCAAGAGGTAAAAACCCCTAGTAAACTGTCTGCCATTACAATACCTGGGGAAAGCAGTCAGACTCAGAGCTGTTTCTCCTTCCTCTTTATTCAGTAGTTCAATGACCTGTTACCTCCTGGAAAAGGAATGGCAGAATATGGATACTTGTTATAAAATAAACACAGTCAATTCCAATGCTTTAGATTTTCCATGAAGCTTCAATTTCAACAAATCTAACTGCTATGCCAACCTTTACTTTATTTCATGAGCCCCCCCTCATTGAATTGTGCTCCTCCCCCTCCTGTTTTAAAGATGGTCCTTTGAGACTAAAAATTACCAAATAAAATGAAACATTTATTAGTTTTATGCAGTATGACTCAATGTTTAAAGTACATGTATGTCTCTATTCACACAATGACAATGTGTTTCTTGTTTACCTTCATGTCAGATTTCATTGTATCTTGTAAAACAAAAGTAAGAAGGGGAACCTTCTTGCATTTGTGCAATTCCTGTGGGTTACTCCTGCACTTAGGGGATTGGCCAATGACAATAACGCAGTGAGACTAACCCGAGTTTCATATTTGCTTCTACAGTGTTAAGATGAGCCATAAGACCCCCATATGGTTTACCAGGTGTTCCCTCCACCATGTATGACGCGTATTCAGGCCGCCATAAAGTCTTCAGATCACCACTGGGGAAAAAAAGAAGTGTTTTTTATTAATTAGTGATTATCCAGAACCACTGTGTTAACAATATATTGTCTTTAAGAATAAAACAAATTGTTACATTTACTTGATGCTAATTTTGAGTTGATCAAAGAAAATTTGACCAGAGCAGTTTGAACCTGCGACCTACGGACTAATAATAATTATAATGATAACTATTATAATCAATAGTATGCGTATATGACATGGGGGGGCGGGTAGGATTGTCATGATGCCCCATTGCTTTACTAGAACAATAACAACAACTATACCACCAAAATTTCTTATTGAATAAAAACAAAGAAATAAACAGCACATAAAGCAAACATGTGGTTTGTCAGTTTTGGGTATTACTTGGCTATGGTTTGTTGTTAATAATATTTGTAATAATAACTAGTTCTTATATAGCGAATTTTACAATCCATATCAATATGCTTTATAAATCCCTGGTAATTGGCCAATAACATTTATGTAATCTTTCTCAGCTCCCTGGGGAGTATACAGCCTGAGCTGCCGTGGCGCTCAGAAGGCTTTTCAAACACAATATCAACCTGTGGTTTTTTCCGCCATAATGTCATTTTGTAATAAAATCGTAAAATCGTAAAATTAAAAACACTGTCTCTAATAATAATAATAATAACTAGTTCTTATATAGTGCATTTAACAATAACTTATCAATGCGCTTTACATTAGCGCCCTGGTCATTGGGCCAATAACATTCCTTTAATCTTTCTCAGCTCCCTGGGGAGTATACAGCCCTGGGCTGCCAAGGCGCTCCCAAGGCCTTTTCAAGCAAAATATCAACCTCTACCCTTGCAGGTACCATGTATATCCCTGGGTGAAGAGAAGCAATTACATGTATAGCAAAGTGTTTTGCTCAAGGACACAAGCGTCATGACCGAGACTCGAACCCACACCCCGATAACTAAACCACCATAACTTGAATACGATGCTCTTAACCACTCGGCCATGACACCTTATAAATCAAACAAGTTGAGTGTAATTCTCTCACCTCCAGATTGCGTTCCTCTTTAGTTCTGTCATCTACAGATCCTGCAATGACATTCCATCGGCAGTCATGATCCGTCACATACCCCTTGTAGAGAGGCGAGGCTGCACTTAATGCAAGCTAAGTATAAACACAAGAGCTTGGGAAGTTACATCGCTTAGTACAATAACACAGTTTACAAGTAGGATTTTAAACTTTGCATGGTGACGATACAATCAAGTGAGGTTTACAGAGACACCGAGTAACTAACTCATGCTTCTAACCTTCAAAGCTCTAAACGGACTAGCACCAAACTATCTACGTGATCTCATCTGCATCAAGGAACCTTCTCGTACACTAAGATCAAACGCTGCTACCACTCTACGGCGGAGAACCACGAACACAGTTACATACGGCCAGAGATCATTCGCATACACAGCTCCCGATTTCTGGAACCAGCTTCCAACACATGTTAGGAATGCGAACTCACTAGATCTGTTCAAGAGTTCACTTAAAACCCATCTGCTTAGCATGTGACTTTTTAAACACTTCTCCTGCCAGTTGTTTTTCACTTCATCTTGTGAAAGTTTTGTCAAGCGTTTTTGTATAATAATGTTTAGAGTAAGAATTGTTTATTTTCTTTTAATACGTTTCATGCCTGTACAGCGCATTGGGGTCTTGCCATGGACGGAATGCGCTTTACAAGAATGATTTATTATTAAATATCTCTTATGAGACGATCAGAGCTGATTGAAACGTAAAGTTGTTAAACTCTGGTTCGCAAAACCACCACAGCTTACAAGAGAACTGGGGTCCACAGCTTACAAGAGAACTGGAGTCCACAGCTTACAAGAGAACTGGGGTCCACAGCATTACAAGAGAACTGGGGTCCACAGCTTACAAGAGAACTGGGGTCCACAGCTTACAAGAGAACTGGGGTCCACAGCTTACAAGAGAACTGGGGTCCACAGCTTACAAGAGAACTGGTGTCCACAGCTTACAAAAGAACTGGGGTCCACAGCTTACAAGAAAACTGGGGTCCACAGCTTACAAGAAAACTGGGGTCCACAGCTTACAAGAGAACTGGGGTCCACAGCTTACAAGAGAACTGGGGTCCACAGCTTACAAGAGAACTGGGGTCCACAGCTTACAAGAGAACTGGGGTCCACAGCTTACAAGAGAACTGGGGTCCACAGCTTACAAGAGAACTGGGATCCACAGAGGTGAAAAACCAGGGACAGAAACCACTGAGCCAACTTGACTGCCTTCATCACAGATAAAGAACTTGCCTCCCAGGCACTAAATAAGCTCAGTGACCAAACAGTTTAGTTATCTATCTACAATAGAATGTGGTTTTGAATCTTATCAAGAGGACTTATTGAAACTGCCAAGTGGACTTTTCAGTTTCAATGAGTAGTCCCGGGGAAATATATTGACAAGGTAAGGTGACTTTTCTTGCTCAGTAATTAGTCACCTTACACCGGGTCCAGACAAACACGCTAGAGTTGAGCTGAACCAAATTGTTAGATTAAGTACATGAAAAGTTGGACGTCTGAAAAGTACGACGTCTGAAACAGTTAAGAGCGACTGGACGCGCTGGAAGTCAAAAGATCGACTGTTGCAGTCTTGGTTTCAGAAGTCGATCTTGCCATGAGCCGAACCTAATGTAAATGTTATGTTAAGTTCGCCTGTCTGAAACCAAAATTTATTTGGGTCGACCTAGAGTTGCTCCTAATCTATTGGTTTGGCGCGACTCTGTAGTCCTGTCTGAACTCGGTGATATATTTCATTTTATCAATTTTATGATCAAATGCTTTATACTCAGCATACCATATCACATTTCCTGGTCTGTGCGTTCATGCTTGGATTGGATCGGCTGTTGCCGTGCATACGTGATGGATCAGGCTAATGTGCATGTACTGTGGTGTGTTAACGGTTGGACGTGCTGGCCCATTCTGGCAATTGTGATGTGTGAAGCTATTTATACTGGTTTAGGGGGTCCAGATGTTCGGGCCAACAACCAATCAGCATAGCCGTAGCGGCGAAAACGATTTGATTGGTCCTTAAGTTAGAAAGGTCAGCCAATGAGAGCATAATAGTGGCAAGTCGCTTGTTAACCTTTTTGGAGGGAAATTTGTCTTGCTTAGCGTCACTTTGTCACAGCTTGTGATTGAAGCCAAACTTTATAATATTTGCTAAGGCAAATTGTCTGATTTTGTACTGTTTGGGTACATCTTTTGTTCTACTTTAACTTAAACGTAGGTGGAACTTTGAAGGTTCTTCCCCAATTTTCTTAATTTGTAGCGGCAGTGACATTATCACTGAGCAAGGATCGTTTTAACGATTACTTTTGCGTCGTTCTCCTGCAGTTTGTAGCTTTTCGTCGAGCATAGTATTTACGTGCACGGCGGGCTTATCTTTCCCGGCGGCGTCTGGTGTACACGTTGTACGCGGGAGATCTTTGTCGTGCAAAAGTGACTGTTTCATTTCATTTGAGGGGGAGCTACATAGATCGTCTTTTGCACTGTTTGCAGTTTACATTAAAATTATAATTCCGTCTTCGTGTGTTGCTTCACTACGTACTTGGTGTGGAGGTAGCGGAATATTCGCCGGACTTCTGAACTGAAGTTATTCGTCAGTTCGGGGCTGTCGTCTTTTGGTGCTTGCTGGAATTCATTCACTTTCATTTGAGGCTCATCGTCAGGGTGGGAAACTACGGACTTTGACGGAAGGCTTCTCCTTTTTTGTTCCACGAGTTCTTCGGATTCCAGTGTCATTTAACTTTAACTAGGCCCTATAATTTAAAATAACACTATTTTTGTCGGCCTTCAATTTGTCTACCAGTACTACTACAGTACGAACTATTTCATAATCCTACACGGAACTTTTCACGTTCGTCGAACTTTAATTTTCGGTATGCCGCGTTCGAAGCGGGCTGTTCGTGCACCCGCACGATTTGCTGAAGGAGGTGGAGTGCCGCCGCCCAAGAGGCAACGAGCAACCGGTGCTGCAACGGCCGCCGTCACTGCACAAGCGGCAGAGTCCGGGGCGACTGCCAACTCGTCACCATCGACATCAGCAGGCCAAGGCAGAGACCGCGGTAATGACGGTCCGGGTGGTGAGTCGTTTGTTAATGCCAATGGTGATAGGGGGCCTAATAATAATATAAATGCCCAGGGTACAATATTAGCAGGTAGGCCTACAGACAAGCCGGATACTCAGCCTCATGGGTTGACTGTAAGCTTGCCTAGCCAAGCTGGCTTGCCACCGGCGGTTCCAAGTTACAATAAGGGGAAATCACTGGGCCTTGCAATTCCGTCTGCTACCAAGCAAAAAATTTGGGACGGAGAGTATATTGATTTTTCTCAGTTGTTACATGGAAACACTGTTCAACTCTTGGCTACCCAGCAGCAATCAGAGATGGTTTTTGCAATCAATGAAGGGGGTAACATGGTACTCAGGCCAGCTGTGCAGCCTAGAGTAAAAATTGATACTCTGGATAAGTGGGTTTCGGCTTTTCATGTTTTTATGGCCATATATTTGGAAAAACACCCAGCTCGGGCGGGAGAGTTACTGCAATATGCCGAGACGATTCGTTTGGCCGCTGCTCAGTTTCCCGGGCCGAGTTGGAGGGCTTATGATGAGCAATATAGGCTACGCAAGGCGGCCGATCCTGGCACTAGCTGGGGCGACATGGACATGGAGCTTTGGGTAACGGTAGCCGCATCAGCGTCATTCCGGTCCAGTGCCAGTACTTTTGCGGGTAACACAACCCAATTTGGCAATGCTAATAGCCGCAACAATAACAATGATCGAGGCAGTGGTGTTTGCTATGCATTCAACAGGGTGCGTGGCTGCCAATACAGTCACTGCAGATATGCCCATAAGTGTAGTGTTTGCCTCCGCCCAGGTCATGGCGCTCCTACGTGTCGCTCTGGTGGTAGCCAGGGTAACAGGCAGTCTGCAGCCGCTGCTGCTAGTTTCGCTGGTGACCGCTCGCTCAATGGTAGACGTGCGTTTGGTAAGCGGGCGCCATTGACGCAAAATGGCGGAAAGCCGAAAGGCCAGCAAGCAAGTTTGCCAGCAGCGGCGACGGGTAAGCCTGCCAATTTTCGTGCCTACAACGCCAATTAAGCTTTTTGTGTTGCGTGACTGGTTAGAACGTTACCCTGATAAAAAGGCAGTTTCTGTATTACTTGACGGTTTTACTCATGGTTTTCATATTGGTTATTTAGGTCCACGGGTGTGTAGGGATTCAGTTTGTTTACCTTCTGCCGCACAGCACCCGCAAATTGTGCGTGAAAAAATCGCTAAAGAAATAAGTTTAGGCCGTATTGCAGGCCCATTTGCTACCCGTCCTTTGCCTAACCTGCAGTGTTCGCCGATTGGTCTTGTGCCTAAACAAGAGCCAGGTGCATTTAGGCTAATTCATCATTTAATTATCCCACCCCAAAATAGGTGGGTCAATTAACGATTTTATTCCGCGTGATCAATGTATTGTACATTATGCTTCCTTTGACACGGCAGTTGATCTTGTCATGCATGCGGGTAAGGGTGCTTGGCTGGCGAAATCTGACATTAAATCCGCATTCAGACTGCTCCCTGTGCACCCGGAGGATTATGACTTGTTGGGTTTCACTTTTGATGGATTATTTTATTATGACAAATGCTTGCCTATGGGCTGTTCTATTTCCTGTTCCCTTTTTGAAATGTTCAGTACATTTTTAGAATTTCAGGTTAAGCTGATTATCCAATCACAGTTTGTTACTCATTATTTGGATGATTTTTTGTTTATTGGAACCTCCTTTGGGTCCTCTAGGGAGGCACTTTTAGCCTTTACAGATATATGTGAGAAGTTGGGGGTGCCCCTAGCACAGGAAAAGACTGTTGGTCCAGTTCAAGTTATAACTTATTTGGGTTTAGAGATTGACACTGTTTCCCAGCAAGTTAGGGTGCCTTTAGTGAAAATTCGTGCACTCTGCAGCAAAATTCATGCCGCACTGGGTAAGACTAAAATTTCCCTTGTTGAACTGCAATCACTTGTTGGTTCCTTAAACTTTGTTTGCAAGGCAGTGTCTCCTGGTAGGGCCTTTTTGAGAAGACTAATTGCTCTCTCTCGGGGGCTCACTAGGCCTCACCACAGGGTGCGTTTGTCGAAAGGGGCTAAGTTGGATTTGCTTATGTGGTTGGAGTTCTTGGACCATTTCAATGGTGTGTCCCCAATTTCAGCCTGTGCGTGGGACGATTCAGTAGAGCTGTATACGGACGCAGCTGCCTCTGTAGGGTATGGTGCCTTTTTTTTCAAGGCAAGTGGGTGCAAGGTCGCTGGCCTTCATGCTTAATTCATCAGCAGCCTTCCATTGCATTTCTTGAATTTTTTCCCTTGCTGGTTGCTGTGTTGTGCTGGGGTCCTTTGCTGGCTAATCGGCGGGTCCGATTCCGCTCTGATAATTTTGCAGTGGTTCATATAATCAACAGCCAAACATCGCAGTGTGAGAGGATAATGCATCTTGTGAGATTGTTTGTGCTGCAATGCCTGAAGTACAGTATTGTTTTTAAGGCAGTGCATATCCCGGGGGTTTGTAATGATTTGGCTGATTCTTTATCACGTTTTCAGATGGATCGATTTCGGGCTGCAGCTCCGAATGCCGATTGGGTGATGACACCAATTCCATCTCTTCCAATCCTCTGGTAGTGGGTGAGATATCTAGATTGTTGTCCATTGCTTTTGCCAAGAATTCTTACAAAACTTACTCCACCGGTTGGAATGCTTTCTGTGATTTCATGGGGCAAGGGTCGACGGCTCCCACTATGCCTATTACTTCTGCAATGGTTAGAGCATTTATTGCTTGGCTTTCTCTCAAAGGTTGTGCATCAGCAACTATAGCTACTTATGTAGCTGGGGTAGGGTTTTATCATAAGTTTCACGGTTATTCTGATCCAACAAAGGATTTTTTGGTTTCTAAATTATTGGAGGGTTGTCGTCGGGATCGTCGAGTGAGTGATACTCGGGTTCCAATTACAGTACCAATTCTCATTACTATTTTGGGGGCTTTACCTCATGTTTGTGATTCACGCTTTGAGGAGTTGCTGTTCAAGGCGGCAATGTTGTGTGCATTCTTTGGGTTCATGAGAGTGGGTGAGTTTACTGCCGATTCAGCAAATCATATTCAGGATTCTGTGTTACTGCTTTCAGATATTGTATTTAGTTCAACAGGTTGCGGGTCAGTGCTGGTGTCTTTTCGCACATGTAAGAACAATCAGGCAGGTCGACCTTTGGTAATCAGACTAGTTGGTACAGATGATGAGTCAATTTGTCCTGTTACGGCACTACGTGATTTTATCCAGATTCGGCCATTGGTCACGGGTCCGTTGTTTTGTCATTTCGGTGGAACACCTTTAACACGTTATCAGTTTAATGCAGTGCTTCAGAGAGCACTAGGTTTTGGTGGACTGGGTGAGCTGCGGATTCGGGCCCATTCCTTTCGTATCGGTGCTGCAACAGTTGCTCATAGCTTGGGGGTCCCACTGGAGGAGATTCAGCGTATGGGCCGTTGGCGTTCGGATGCGGCACTTACTTATATTAGACCCGAAGCAGTGTGTACTTTACCTGGTATTACTAGTATGGGGTAAAACATTATTAATTTGGGTTATCTCTCTCGGATTTGTGCAGGTAGCGTGTGGATTGTTGGGGATTCATTGGTTCGTTGGGCCCAGCGCTCACTGGCAGTCGGTGCGGTTCCTGTGCTGTGGCGGGGTAGAGGCGGAGCAAGGTTAAGTGACCTGTCGTCCCTTCTTTCATCTATGCCCAAAAATGCCCCTCCACCAGCGGTGCTTATTATCCATCTTGGTACAAATGACCTACTCACTATTGATGTGTATTCCATTCGCCAATCAATTTCAATTTTCATGAGTGAAATTCGGGATCAGTTTCCAACTACTGTTGTTTTTTGGTCAGAAATTTTACCGCGGGTTTTTTTATTTTGGGGCTCATTCGCAGAAGGGCATGGAGCAGCAGCGTAAAAAGATTAATCGATGGATGCGCACCTGCTGCCAGCGACATGGGTGCATGATTTTGCGTCATCCACAGTTCAAGTGGATGGAATTGTCTTTGTATAGGTTTGATGGGGTCCATCTATCCGAGGCTGGCAATGCCATGTTTTGTGACAATTTCGCTGACTGCATTAATAATCTTTCAATGGGAACTTGTTAATTTTTTGTTTGAGGTACTGTCACTTTTCTTGGGGCGTGCGTTGCACGTTTGGCAGTTTTTCGCAGAAAATGACAGAAAATAGTAAATGTATTATAATTTCATTTGTAGAAAAAATTGTATCACGTAATTTCTAGTTGTAATGGCCAAGGTTATGTAATTTTTCTTACGATAGTGCCATCCGTGTTTCGGTCGGGCTATCTTACCTGTCCCCCTCGTTTTCCAACTTGGGGAATTTATGATGTGTTACTAGGACTGGGATACACTTCTCTCTTTTTATCACTTATAATTAATGGTAAAGTTAGATTTAGGGTGCCCGGCGGTTCCGCCGGGGCCATTCTTCCCCCTCGTTTTCCAACTTGGGGAATAGCATTTTTATGTAGGACTTTTTAAATACTTCATTGATAGATGCACAGTGTGCATAGGTGAATGGTTCAGGCAAGGTGCGTGACATGTTTTTGAACTGTATTGGGGTCACTAGACCCCCACAATGTTCATGTGTGGATACACCTGAGCGTGGTTGTCCTAGCTCAGCTGTGTTTTATGTTGGTAAGGATGTGGTACCCCCCTTGGTGTGGCCACTTTGGTAAAAGGGCATGATTGTCCTTGGTGTGGTCACTTTGGTGAGGGCGTGGTAATCCTTTTTGTGGCCACTTTGGTAAAAGGGCTTGGTATAGTCCTTGGTGTGGTCACTTTTGTTGTTGGTGTGGCCACTTTGGTAAGGGCGTGGTAGTCCTTGGTGTGGCCACTGTGTTTATGGTTGTCCATTGTTACATGTATGTTTTGTTTGTCTGTCAGCTGGTTTTGCCCTATGTCTGGTATCCGGCTCCTTGCCATTTTACAAATTGTTGTTTTAAATAGTGTTATTAATTTTGACATTTAATTGCAGGTATGAATAGCACTTAAATAAATTGCAGTGTCAAGCTGTGGCGGAAAATCACATATTGGCTAAGCTTATTGCATTTTTTGTTATTGTCTGAGTATAATTCATTTTATCAATTTTATGATCAAATGCTTTATACTCAGCATACCATATCACATTTCCTGGTCTGTGCGTTCATGCTTGGATTGGATCGGCTGTTGCCGTGCATACGTGATGGATCAGGCTAATGTGCATGTACTGTGGTGTGTTAACGGTTGGACGTGCTGGCCCATTCTGGCAATTGTGATGTGTGAAGCTATTTATACTGGTTTAGGGGGTCCAGATGTTCGGGCCAACAACCAATCAGCATAGCCGTAGCGGCGAAAACGATTTGATTGGTCCTTAAGTTAGAAAGGTCAGCCAATGAGAGCATAATAGTGGCAAGTCGCTTGTTAACCTTTTTGGAGGGAAATTTGTCTTGCTTAGCGTCACTTTGTCACAGCTTGTGATTGAAGCCAAACTTTATAACCCGCCTCCTCCCCTATTGCTCCACCTTTGAAAGGGCAGTTTTTCGCAGAAAATGACAGAAAATAGTAAATGTATTATAATTTCATTTGTAGAAAAAATTGTATCACGTAATTTCTAGTTGTAATGGCCAAGGTTATGTAATTTGTCTTACGATAGTGCCATCCGTGTTTCGGTCGGGCTATCTTACCTGTCCCCCTCGTTTTCCAACTTGGGGAATTTATGATGTGTTACTAGGACTGGGATACACTTCTCTCTTTTTATCACTTATAATTAATGGTAAAGTTAGATTTAGGGTGCCCGGCGGTTCCGCCGGGGCCATTCTTCCCCCTCGTTTTCCAACTTGGGGAATAGCATTTTTATGTAGGACTTTTTAAATACTTCATTGATAGATGCACAGTGTGCAGGGTGAATGGTTCAGGCAAGGTGCGTGACATGTTTTTGAACTGTATTGGGGTCACTAGACCCCCACAATGTTCATGTGTGGATACACCTGAGCGTGGTTGTCCTAGCTCAGCTGTGTTTTATGTTGGTAAGGATGTGGTACTCCCCTTGGTGTGGCCACTTTGGTAAAAGGGCGTGATTGTCCTTGGTGTGGTCACTTTGGTGAGGGCGTGGTAATCCTTTTTGTGGCCACTTTGGTAAAAGGGCTTGGTATAGTCCTTGGTGTGGTCACTTTTGTTGTTGGTGTGGCCACTTTGGTAAGGGCGTGGTAGTCCTTGGTGTGGCCACTGTGTTTATGGTTGTCCATTGTTACATGTATGTTTTGTTTGTCTGTCAGCCGGTTTTGCCCTATGTCTGGTATCCGGCTCCTTGCCATTTTACAAATTGTTGTTTTAAATAGTGTTATTAATTTTGGCATTTAATTGCAGGTATGAATAGCACTTAAATAAATTGCAGTGTCAAGCTGTGGCGGAAAATCACATATTGGCTAAGCTTATTGCATTTTTGTTATTGTCTGAGTATAATGTCTCTTTATTCTATAATAAGTGTTACGGCACTCAAGGAGCTTTGAGGAAATGTGATGTCATTGTTCAGGGTTTGCCCTCAACTTTTTCAGTGACTAGCCAGCAGTAACAGTTACCTTGTCATTTCCCTTGTCACCAAGGTTTTTCACTTGGCCAACTCATACTTTATGTAATAGATGCTAATTTTTGCATCGGGGATAAAGAATGTAATTTAGGTTTTTACACACATCAGTGTAAGGGTAAAAACCAAAATTCTATTCAACACCTAAACTAGTTCGCCTCATCACCTGGAGACAATTTTGACTAGTCCTGAGGTGTTTATCTAGCATTTGGCTAGCGGACCACGGTTAAGAGAGAAAGCTGATATCACCTTTTGTATTGACATACCACAAGTCATTTTGGTTGGTATGTGAGCAATTTGTCACAGAAATTCATGTTTTCAAAAGAAGTTTACATCAACTTACAAATATTGGACAGAGTGGAGTCTGTTGGTCGTAGAGATGCCTGGCCTCGACAACGTTACATGCTTGGAAGGTCATCTGTAGGCAGCTGTTACCCATACCAAAACCCATACAGTCCATGTACACATGATCAGGTTTAGCTGAAAGGGCGCTCTCACCATCGTAATCATTTGTGAACTTCTCAATGAAGGGGGAAGGGGTGTTTATGTCTTTAAAAACTGCAAAGTAAAACAGTAAATGAAGAACTTTAAAGAAGAGTAGAGGAAAGAGAATTGGAGATTAGCATTGCTTTGAAACTTTGCATGTTGGAAAGAGCAACAGAAAAAATCTTGTTAGAGTTGTGTAGGGCGGAGAGATAACATTGCATCAGTGCAAAAACGTCTCTTAAAGATGGACTACAACGTAAACTCACTCATTAAATATACTATCGAACCTTGTTTATGTTGTGTTCAAGTAACAATTTATTGTTGTGATCATGTTTTTCTCTAAATAATTTTGTTGCAATTTGACCAAAAAAATTAGACCTTGATTCTTCGATTTTGAAATTTCCCGCCCTGTACTGGTTCCAAAGATCCATTGAAAACCACTTTAAAACAGCAGTTACTTTACGCTGCAGCTTGTAATTGTCAAAACTGTATCTTGCTTTAAAAAAACTTAAAATAAGTATGCGATGAGATAAACATTTTTTACAACGCTTTTGCACGGAGCCTTTTCATGCGAGCAATTTTGCAACAATAAAAAAGAATGTTTTTTCAAAATTGAGATAAGATGTTATAACAAAATTGAGTTACGAGTTTTTGCAAAGTAGGGATAATAACTAGTTCTCATAAAGCGCATTTCACAGTAACGCATCAATGCACTTTACATTAGTGCCCTGGTCAGTGGGCCAATAACATTCCTTTAATCTTTCTCAGCTCTCTTTCTCAGCTCCCTGGGGAGTATACAGCCCTGGGCTGCCGTGGCGCCCCGAAGGCTTTTTCAAACACAATATCAACCTCTACCCTTGCAGGTACCCATTTATACCCCTGGATGAGGAGAAGCAATTATAGCAAAGTGTCTTGCTCAAGGACACAAGCATCATGACCGCGACTCGAACCCACACCCTGATGACTAAACCACCAGAACTTGAATCCGATGCTCTAAACCACTCGGCCATGACACCCTACAATGTTTTTGCAGAATTGAGAAACAATGTTTCTGCACTGACAGGACAGTAATGAGAGAATGTGAATAAGTGAGGACATACTTGGTATAATAATTGCAACCTTCTCTCCACGTCTCTTTCTGATGTTCTTCGTTAGGGTTCTGAAATGGAGAGAAAAATCATACACTGTAATCAATAAATCAGGTTTAGACGTCACCTACTTGTCCTGGGGGGGGGGGGGAGGGGGTGGGTGACACAAAGATTTCCTTTTCATGTACCACCTCATATTCCAATCACTGTGAGTGAAAATACTAACATGCACAAGAAAAAAATAACCGGCATTTATTCAAAACTTTTCAACAGGGGCAGTCAGGTGGTGTAGTGGTATCTTGCCAATTGCTTATTACAGCTGACTGTGTTGTCTGTCTGTAGTCGGTAGAAGCTCTCCGTTCTCTCTTCATCTTGAGGGTGAAGCTTCAAACGCTAATTTTATAGGAGTTAAAATCCCTCCACTTCATAACATCACCTTTATTAATAATGGGAAACTGTATGTAACTTGCTGTTACTCTTATCTGAAATAAGATTATTTTCAGTTTTCCTTTGTGTTATTTGATTATGTGTCTCCGAGTTAATCCTATTGAAAGTCAATATTTCAAATGATATTTTTACTTGTTATAAAGACAAGAAAAATAAACATGTGACGTGTGTTTATTAAAATTCTAGTCACTTTCAAATGTATGATTCGATTTGTTTTCACATCCTATAGACCCCTTGCATTTGGCGGCCATCACTGAGATCAAACAATGGAAATGTGAAAATGCGTACTTGCCATGCACAACTCTCAGCCATGGATAGGTCTTCCTTTGACCTCAGTGAGGGCGCTGTGACATCATATGCAAAGGGTCTATACATTTTTACAAGTGAAAATACCTCTAAACTCACAGCAGTTTTTACAAGACAAGCAAAGTGAATGAGGGAGAGAGATAGTGGAATAAATCTTCACTGAACAGAAATAATGAATCATCTCCAGATTTATTGACAATGTCAAAAGTTAGGAATATATTTTGCTTTAGAGACAGAGTAGCAGTAATCCAAACAAGTCTACATGAGCAATAATCCACTGTAATGTCAATCTTGATTATATACAGATCAAACTTACTCCACAAACTCCAATTAAACTACTTTTTATGTTAGTCTAGTCAGTCTTTGCAATAAATGGTTTGACAAGGAAACAAATGCAACAGAAATTATTTCTACGGCAAGACTCTCTTGAGACCCTCTAATCAACGTATCAAAATGGTAGAAAAAGGACGTTAGAAAAAAACCCAACTAATTCCATAAAATCAAATGGCGCATTTGCCTTATACGGAAGCACACCAGATATTAATATCACATAATATTGCATGGATATGATCATTTCAAAATAGATTTGAGCAAGAGAAATTACAAGATGGCTGCCAAAAGTGAAATATCACTAGTTATCAAGATAAGACCCATAATTGGATGACTGCTGTTAAATTTAAATATGATGATAATAAGCAATCAAATACGCAATTCACATTCTTTTGGATGTTATATGACATTTTCTACATTGCATACCTATTTTCATATTATAAATGTAATCTTAATAACAAAGCAAACATGGCAATTATACAATAGTCAGGTATTTACAAGTAATGATTTTAATAACAACCTTAACTTGCATGTGATGTTAAACTTCAAAGGTTGCATTTCTTATTAAATGTTAAAGGTTGCAATACAAGTGAACAACCCCTAAATGTAATAATTAACCCTTTGCATGCTATCATTTCTTGCAAACACTTTTTCCTGCCCGCTAGAATATTTTTACAAAATCATTTAAAATAGACAAGCCTGTACACAAAGAGCATTTTGTGTTGAGATACTATTTCATTGCAAAATCCAAAATAAGTCAATATTTGTTAATTGTAACGTGAAAGTAACAGAATTGATTAACGCAAGTTCTCAATTAATTGAGAATTAAAACTGATTGGTTATTATAACTGTTGGACTGAAAACATTTATATAACTTTGCAGAATTTTGTGGATTAATTTTATTGACTTAGTTTGTTGGTCAGTTTAACCCTTGAGGCAGTATTTGACCAGTATCATAATTAGATAACATTACACCTTGTTATAAATCTTCACTGAATTGAAGTCTGCCACTGCAAGCTGCTGACCAGCTGATGTCAATGAGATTCCACATGGCATGTACAGACCCTGAGCAATACTTCTGACAAATCTACCCTTCATGTCATACTGATGGATATGACCAGTGTTGAACCCATTGTGCACAGCAATGTAGATAGCTGAGCTGTCACAGCATACACCTCTGCAGTATCTAACTTGCTGACCATCAATGAGTGGTTTGATGGTGATTAGTGCAGCACCATTGTCATCAACAATGTCTACTTGTTGATGCTCCCCACCACTGATGATAACTCTGTCCATGCTGTCAATGGCCAAGTACCAAGGTTTTGTCTGAACTGAAACAGTGTCAATGAGTGAATCATCACTGGATTTGTGTTTAGTTATAACTGACCTCTCCACATCCCCCACAATGATTGTATCCTTCATGACTGCTACACTTTGGAGGTTTACTGCTGTCTTGTCCACTTCACTATGAGGCACTGTGTAGAATTCAAATATCTTGTTGCCATTCCTAGTGTACATCTTGACAGAGTTGGTTCCATCTACAACCACTAACTGATTCTGGAATGCAGCAACAGCCTGAGGGCCTGGAAAACAAAGGAACAAATGAATAGGACTCAATACAAAAAAAACCTCATTTGCTAATTACTCACACAACCTATTTAATTAGGTTTTTGCAAAAAATACAAAAGACACTATTATTAATCTAAATTTGTTCCTATGTTGTAAAATCCCATGCAGCACTTACATGTGACTATGACATACAGTAGAGCAACAATCTGTTATCATAAACGAGGTGAATACTAACATAAGAACTCTTGTATAATTTGTTTCATTTTTTTTAAAAACCTAGTGATGGATTGGATAAACCAATTATTTTCATGGACTGTCCCCCTGATAACCAATCAAGAGTAGGCTACCCTTTTCACTGTTTGAACATTTACAACAGCATTACACCTCTAACTAAAAAGACATTGTAAGGAACTTACGCTGTGATAACTGGATAGTTTTCTGCTGGTGTCCCATAGTGTTGTAAATTACCACTCTGCTATTAGTGTAGTCAACCACTGCCATCTCATCCCCAGATACAGAGGCATCAATATCCTGAGCCCCACTGATTCCTTCACCATACTCCAAACCAAGCTCCCATCTTGGTTCCTTCATGTTCAGAGTACCCAGGGAGATATCAGAAACCCCTGGATTGAATCTCAGATGGGAAAGGGTAGAATCTATCTTGGGTTGATTTTGATCTCTGAGTAATTTCAAGTCCTTACTGATAGCAGGAAAGAGTGCAAGGAAGTCAGGCGCTGATGAATTGATGCTGACATCTTTGGCAGTCTGCAGTGAATGCTGTATTTGATGTGAGTTTACAATCACTCTTTGCTCATATTCCTCCAATCTCTTGTTACGATCTTTGTGGATGGTTTTTATTTCATCCATGATGCGACTCTCTTGAGCTGTTACCTTAGCCCTGATCTTATCAGCTCTGTTCCTCACGTCTGCCATGGTTCTCTCAACTGCAGTGTCTAGGTTGTCTTTCATTGTTGAGACAGTTACTTGAGATTGTTCAAGGTTCTTCAGGATTTCTTCAAGGGGAGTAATGAGTTGAGCCAATGACTGTTTATATGTGGACGAGGCTTGGTTGCAGTCAATATACTCATGTTGTGGTTTACAGTGATCTATGACAGTGCAAGCTTGGCAAATCATCACATCACATGTTGTACAATAGAACCACATCTTTTCACCTTCATGAGTTTGGCATTCTGGGTGACGTTTTGGTTTTGTCTTTATCAACGCAGTCTTTCCATCACTAATGTCTTTCAAAGTAGCTACTGTGTGGCTTGACAATGCTGGAATTTTCAGGTGCAATTCATTGCAGTGTGTACAAACGATCATGGGGCAGTCAAAACAGAAGTGTAGTTCCTCACTTTCCTCCTTGCACAATTTACAAACCATCTTGCTGTTTTCAATAGAACTGACTTGATCCAGTTGGAGTGCAAGACCAGTTAAAATGAAGCTAGTCTTGAGATCTTGAACACCCGTCTCAGGAAGTTGTGTCTCCTTTCGACACAGAGGACAAATAAGCATCTTAGCATCTTTGTAGTTGGTAGTGTGGTATTGAAGTAAACAGTGTTTACAGAAGCTGTGATGACAGTCCAGTAGTTTGGGTTCTGTGTACTCCTCTTGGCAAATACTGCACTCCAGATGATCCTTTCTGATTTTCTCCAGAGCTGAAACCTGTGCTGGTTTAGAAGATGCCATATTGGTCTGGAAATAATTATCAAAGAGCAAAAATATATTAACAACAGAATTAACATTCAGTTTGCACAAACCACTTCCAGTATACATCTGTTGCTATCAAATTGATCCCTGTAAATGCAGCTATATTGATCTGCCTTTTGATTACATTGTATAGCGCCCTCTGTTGGTCACTGATGTTTATTCATCACTCTGGAGCACATGTTGCAGGCAGTCATACTGCATACACTAGCCATGTAAATTCGTCCTTAAATACAAGTCATAATAAGATGCAAGGAGGTATGTTTAATTGTTACTTTTCCTTTCATATAATTGTTTATTATGCTCTCTTAAGATACATGAAGCATTTTGATTGTTTAGTGATCTTTATTAACCTTTATTATCAATGAGGTTTTTCCATGTTAAAAGTCATGTTTAGAGTATAGTACAGTTCAGCCTACATGTTCATGTACTTACAGTACTCTGTTATTGTGTTTATCGTTACAGTTTTCACGAATCTAATGGAAGTCATGTTTATAGTACAGTACAGCCTACATGTTCATGTACTTACAGTACTCTGTTATTGTGTTTATCGTTACAGTTTTCACGAATCTAATGGAAGTCTGAAGATGTTGACCAATATATATATCTACAGTGACAACCTACAGATTTTGTCCAGACCCTTGTCAATTTCCTGCGTCTGTCTGAGTTACTTCAATACTTAACTTAAAATGCAAACTTAGTGGCATTCCTCCCCAACGCAACCGGGGCATGGACCCCGCTACAACGTACATAGGAATGCAATGAGACATAAACATTCTATGCAAAAACAATATTTCTTTGATGTAGAATTTTGTAATTGATTGATTGATAAGTACTTTTATTCCACCCATTACCCTGGGAAGGGTTACAACAAAAATTAAAAAATACAAATGACGGAGGAGTTAGCATAAGCATCAGTGTTAAACTATCTGCATTACTTTTACAAACAGCATTATACATGTTTTTTCTCAGAAAATTATACATCGGACAAGCACATACAAAATGCATTTCTGTTTCCACGTCTTCCATACAGTGAGGGCAAATACGTTGATTAAATTCTAAACCGATGTATCTTCCAGTTTCTACAAGCAGTTTATGCGCTGAACATCTAAATCTGGCCAGATAATGTCTGTACTGAGAATTACTTAATAAACGTAAATATGGTTCCATTTCGTACCTTATTTTAAACATCCGGTAGGTTCTAAGCTTATTCTTTCGTCTGCACGTTCCTTTAGTATCATCATGTAATCTACCTAACCAGCTACCAATAAATTCATTACGTAATTCCTCTACAAATTTATCGCAAAGAACTCGCTGACTATGGGACCCTGAAAAAACTTAAGGGAGCATTCCACTTTATCATGTCAAAGGTGTTTTTCAACTTAAGGAACAAAGACGTCCTCCTCCTATTGCCTAACTCCATGTCTTCTATAAAGGCATTATACAAAATTGAATCAGGAGGCTTTTCAGATAACTTAAGCCAGTATTTTAAAGTATTTCGGCAATGTTCAATGTACAGAGGAAAACTGCCCAGTTCACCCAACACAGCATCATTGGCAGTACGTCTGTTTACATTCAATATATATTTATACCAGCTCATTTGAAAAACTTTGGCTTGATCATCACCTTTCTTCCATGTTACTTCAGAGCCGTAATTAACAATGGGTTTTATAAAGTATCAAATATTTTCAAAAGTACTGGAGGGGATAACTCATTGGCAATGTTTTTTCTAATTGAATAGGCTGCCTTATTAGCTTTATTTACAAGATTTTTCTAAGCTAACTTGAAAGAACCCGAGGTTTGAAAAATAATCCCTAAGTACAGATAAGAATCAACAACTTCTATGGAGTCCCCATTGATGCTAACATTATTCACCACATTTTTTGCTTTTGATAAATCGTTATTAAAAATAATAACTTTCGTTTTGTTAACATTGACAATAGTCTCCACTTACTACAAAATGACTCAAATCTCTTCATTTGCAATTAAAGTCCCTCATGAGTGTCAGATAAAATAATCAGATCATCTGCATACAACAATGAATTAAGACTTCTAGTACTGAGTTTGACACCCTGTAAAGGGGCTCTACCTATAACTCACTGTCAAATAAGTGTTAGCAGTTTTGAGGCTGTGAGATTTGATTTGTTTTTCTTTTCATTCTAAAGACAACTACAAAAAAACTCATTTTGTTGTGTTGTCTTATTAGAATTAACATTATTTTCGATGACACACTAAAGTAAACTATGAAAATATTCTGTATTAACAGAAAAGCAATGTTTTCTTTATTTGGAGGATCCAGTTAAAGGGGCTGTGTAGTCAGGATCAAAGCAGGCCTGTGGCTGTACATGGAATGATGAACTCTCATTCAGTTACTGTACACACCCTAGCTCCCTCTGTATCATAATTATGGAGAGGGCGGGCAGTAACTGGGTGAGAGTTCATAATTCTATGTACAGCCCCTTTAAATGTAGGATGTACAGCAGTTTATGAAGACAACATCCATTCCAATTCTGTATAAATGTCATGAAATACATGTACATCATGAACTACATGTAGATCATGAAATACATGTTCATCATAAACAAAGATGGTACATTAAATAAATAGGAGTCATATTGAAATAGTGAAATACACTGTTTTTTAAGAGTGTAATTATTTAGAAACACGCTCAAACTGTAGGCCTACATGTAAAAGTGTCCATGTAACACTATTGTACACCACATGAAAATAGTCTGTGTAAGTCTGGCTTGTATTGGAACTTACAGGACAAGTTGCTCCCACAACCATATTGAGTTTTACATGTACCTGATTCAGTTTCTTCAAATACTTTAGTTGAATATGATTTATGAAAACAAGACAATTTGATTATACAGTGTGATTCATTTATGTTGATAACATCTCTTCTTTGAAACTTCATTTTCACAATACTGAATTCAAGTCTTAGAAAATGTTGCAAACAAATATCAAGAACATGCACTAAATAATCAGCCTCTACCTCCATTGAATTGGAAGACACTAAGGTTCAAATATAAGTACATTATTTGAGAAACCATTCAAGCATTTCAATTGTACAACACTATGACATGTAAACCAAAGATGAATCATTATCTTCTAAGTTACAAAACCGTCCTACAATTATCGAAACTGCACAAATTAAATAGTATTTGTGTATAGTATGGTCTTAGGCCTATCTCAAGCTAGAGTTTTGAGCAAAGTTGAATCAGTTTAGTGATCTGTACTCACCTCTGCACATACCACTCTTGAAGAAGATGTCCAAGAAACGTCTGCAATCCTGTCTGGATGGTTCTTGTTTTAAAGCCGCCTTCTTTCCTGGTAGAGTGCAGATTCTACCATAACTAGTATTTAACTAATACAGTCATGGAAACACCTACATAGCAAGGTTGTACATGTACTGTGCAGAGTGTCTCCAGTTGCTTAAACACGTACGTAGCCAGGTTGTACATGTACTGTGCAGAGTGTCCCCAGTTGCTTAAACACCTACGTAGCCAGGTTGTACATGTACTGTGCAGAGTGTCCCCAGTTGCTTAAACACCTATGTCGCTAGGTTGTACATGTACTGTGCAGAGTGTCCCCAGTTGCTTAAACACCTATGTAGCCAGGTTGTACATGTACTGTGCAGAGTGTCCCCAGTTGCTTAAACACCTATGTAGCTAGGTTGTACATGTACTGTGCAGAGTGTCCCCAGTTGCTTAAACACCTACGTAGCCAGGTTGTACATGTACTGTGCAGAGTGTCTCCAGTTGCTTGTACAATGAATGTACAATGGACTACAGTACTGTGTGTTGACAATGAACTTCAATGTCAAAGGTCATGGAACTAGTGATGTTGAACGTTTGTTTGTCTGGGTTGTTATCAATGAACTTGACAATGTAAACAACTCTATGAGTGCAGTTTGTGATGCACACATCAATAAGTACAGTGATGAAAAGGTATGAGCTATCAGCAAGGAGAACTTAGAACTTGGATGCAATTTTGGGTTACATGTACATGTAGTTTGTATATATATATATTTTTTTTCATATAAATTTGATCACCCCCAAAACATTTCAGTGGAATGATAACATTTATGACATCACTGGTACGAGTGAGGTCAATCACCTTTTATTGCATGGGCTTTAAGATTTCAAATGTTAAGCGGAAATTAAGATCAGCTTTTAAATAATTTTTTTTTCCAAGAGCTGTAAAATCGTTACAATTAACAACTTTACCAACTTAAGCTTTTCTTTATTTAAACTCCAATGGATGAAATAATTAAATTCTTCATAAACACAATTGCCACTATACACATTGTAGCTGGCCTTTAATTTGCTCTAAGTTGTTTCTAGCCAGTCACGTAGAACTACAGCTATACTGAACAATGTGCATCCATACTGTACATGTGAATGGATTCTAAGAATTTCTAATACTGCACTGGACAACCCAACCCAAGTAGTCAGTCTCCATTCCCGGCTGTGATTGGTCAGATACCAATGATGACATCAGTCAGCTCAGGGGAATTCCCCAGTAATGTTCATGTCTGGTCTTGTAAATTCCCCTAATCCAGCATGTACCTCCTAACATCTCCCTGTATGCAGACACATCAAGCTTTCTATGTACATGTACAGAGGAAACTAACAATTGTACTCAATGTCCATAACATGGTCACATGGATGTCAAACCATTGCACCTCCGCAAGGCTAAATTTCAGATATTTGTATCGTTTCCTTAAATTGTTTGGTCATATACAGAAAAACTCAAACTGGCTTTATAGAGCAAGAGTTCTGGGCCATGTGATTTAGGAGTTAAAGGTCATTGTACTTTTGACCTCACAGTTTTTTAAAAACTTTTATACCTCCAGTTTGAAAGGCCAGACAAAGACTACTTAACATAATACAAAAGGATAAAATTTAATTCAGAGTAAAATAATACAACAATTTAATTGGACCTTCCACATCTCATAATTGTACCCTTTGTGTGTGCATAAATGTGGGTAGGCATACCCAGAGCTGTAGTGGACTTTTACACAATGGAACAAAGGTTATACTGGGTTCCCACAGTGTGTTTCTTCAGAAAAGGGAAAAATAGAACTACAATAGGAAGTCCCCACAAAGGTGTGTGCAAAAGTATGCATGGTCAGGTTGGTGTACATGTAGTGGTATCTTGCCTCGCCTTCCACCTCTGGGACCCCGGTTTTAATCCCACCAGGGGCACTATGTGGATTGGGTTTTCAGTCCCTACCTGATTGTGTGGGTTTTCCCTGGAATAATTCTCTGGTGTTTTCCTCCCACATCTAAAACTGAAACTTCCTTTAATGTCTTCTCTCCACGGGGTTCTTGGCTAGTATAGTGATTAAGTACGCTTTTCTGAGTCCTTGGCTTCACAACCAGAATTATTAAATGAAAATAAATAAAATGAAACGTTGCATCAAAGCACCTTACACTATTATTTCCCCTGTTCATTTGGCCCTAAGCATTCCTGAAACCATATCAACTCCTTTGGAGTATGCAGCACCGGCAGCCAAATTGGCGCACAGGTTGCTTAGCATTCACATCAACAATATCTACCCTTGCATGTACCCATTTACTCCTAGCCGATGAGAAGCACTGAACCAAAGGCAAGGTCCTTTATCTCAAGGCCACTTACCCAGCAAAGTTTTAAACAGTCACTCTTTTATTCCCATTCATAAATACCCTACTGTAACTGAACTTGTCTTTTTGTAAATTAAAAAAATTCCTGACCTCAGGTCATTGCGCCAAAAGTCAAACTACATACTGAGCTGCCAACATTTGCATCTTGCAATCAGGGTGAATTTGTATAATAGGGAGATATTAAGAATCACATTCAACATAATAGGGAAAAAGTTTCCAGAATCAGGAATATTTTCAAATTTGTTCATCAGAACATGGAGAGATTGGTTTATTTTCAGGGAACTTTCAGCAGAATCAGGGAGAGTTGAAAGCTCTGAGCATGCGATGGTCAGACAGTTGTGCGTACAGGACTGAATGTATTCTATGTTGAGTACTGTATGTATTATTTGCGTTACGCTCGATTAGCGCTGGCTTAAAAGCTTACGCGCAAACACCTGTATGACTATGTACGCCAAATCACTTTAGCCAACTGGTCTCAAACAGCTCCATCTATGTCTTTATCAGCCGTTTAATACCAGGTGAACAAGGTCATGTGACCCCCTTTCAACCAATAGGACATCCTAAACTGTCTGGGGTTATGAAGACAAGTTATAAAACTAAACTTTGAATAAAATAATGGTATAAACGTTTAAATGTACTTGGGACACTGCTCAGATTGGTTGAGAGGAGATCACGTGGCCATGTTTAAACGTGTGATATAAACACAGTTTACATGGTTTATAAGTGATTACCGTAATTTCCGGAATATAAACCGCGGTTTATACGTTGATTTTGACTTTTTTTTTACTCCTGCGGTTTATTCTCTGGGCGGCTTATACGCCGACGTATAAATATGGAAGAGAAAAAAAAAGCATTTTTATAAAGAAAGATCGTTTGTAAAATGTTCTAAATAAAAACAATGTTCTTAAACGATAAAAAATCCTGCAAAACATGCCTGTGTGGTGACAAAATCCTGTTGAAAATGCCTGTTGAAAATCCCGCCTCATTTGTATTCCGTGTTGCCTTTATAAAACGTTTATCAACCGCCCTATTGTTAGAGTTCAGTCCCCCCTCAGAGATGAACAATCAGCGAAACTCGAGTTAGACTAGACTGGTCCCCTGTCTATTTATCCCAGCGATCTCCATATGCTGACGTCAGACATTCAGGCTGCACTCGTGTCAGCCACTGATCAGCTCAACATACACGTGTCACTGCCATGGCAGATGAGTGGTGAATGGACGTACACAAAGAACTATGCCGTCAAAGTAGCGACACTTGTGTAAACTCTGAAGGGCAGTGTTTCTTTTTATCACTGGTCTTAGAATATTTGGGCGTGATTTTAAATAAAGGGTTCTTTCAATATTAAATCATGTGGGGTTTTAAATAAAGGGATTTTATTATTCATGATGACTTTGTTCGTGATTAAAGGGATCTTTTTGTATTTTTTTCAGAATATTTGGAAGGGGGTCTGGCATACTGTTTATATTGATTTTAAATAAAGGGTTCTTTTAATTGTTAAATCTTGTGGGTTCTTAAATAAAGGGATTTTATTATTCATTCAGGGGTAAGGGTACATGGGTATTCATTTTTTAATTATATTAATATTTTTTTATTTCACTTTGCATGGTTATATCTCTTTTTGGAAGCAGTGGTAGCTCTGAAAAGAGCTGTTGGTTTTGTTGATTTTCTTGGCTGTTGATTTCTTGACGTCTTACAAGTCGAAGCCCTCAAAACCGCAGTCTTCACTGTCACAACACAACTCGCACTGTGGCAACTACAATGACTGACTGATGTGCCGCCCGCCTGTCACTGCACATCACCACAAAGAGGACCGCATGATGATTGGCCGTTGATAGTTTCATTCATAAGATCTTGGCTAGACTTCTGACGGATCCAGTAGATAGCGCCTGCACGTCATTGTACAACACATAGCCTGAACATCTGGCGCCAGTCTAATAAGTCTAATCAAACGTGAACAGCTTTTGTCAACAGAGGGCGATGCGATGCGATGCAGGGCAAAGTTCAACTATTTCTCGGTGTGCGTTGTCGACCGATCGTTGATTCACGAAGAGTTTGTTGCCAACGAAGCTCAAAACATGGTCAACACAACCGATCATCAAATCACGAATTCTTGAAAATGGTTGTTGATGGAAAAAGTATAATTCAGGACTGATAGCATGAGATAAAAAATCACCCCAAACGCAGTTTTGCGAACTTTACTTCCGTGTTTTGAGGTTAGTTTTTTTAACATTTTGCCCGCGGTTTATACGCCCGCGCGGTTTATACGCTGACACCTAAATATTTTTTCCATATTTTGGAGCATTGCAGTTTATACGCCGGGCGGTTTATATTCCGGAAATTACGGTAAACATGATCTGACCTTGTTAAGAGTCAAAACAGGGCACAATCAGATGACTGCACCGAGCCTGCCAATTGAGCAGCCTAAATTAAGTTGGTAGATCTAATGTGGCAAGCGAAAGTTTTGAAACATGCATGTGAAAGTCTGAAACTTATAAAAGCATCCTCAACAAATGCATAGAAATTCAATGCAGAGACAAGGTGAGCTGAAGCTAAGTTGTAAGATTTTTAACGAAGTATTTATGAATGGGATTCAAAGTTTGTAGAATTGGTTTTAAACTAGAGGTTCAAACTCGCCAAGGTCTGGTTCTTGACAATTCTACCTCAACTTCATCTCGGTTAAGTTATCAAGGGCTAGGCCTCAGCGTGTTTAAACAACAAGTTTAAAACCTCTTCAAGTACTTTGATTCCCTTATTATAAAACTCAACTTTGATTAAATAATGGTTTAAATGACTAATGTTCTTTCTGTTCATTTTTTTTAAATTTTTTAATTGAGAAATTGCCTAAGATAAAAAGGCCAGATGGCCACTTCAAGGTGAGGGCTACACTTAACTGATTAGGGCTCTCAAGAACCCAAATCAACTGTCACCAGGGGCACATTGACACCTACTCCTGGGGCTAAAACAGTGTTTCCCCTTCACATTCTGTAAGTGGTCTTAAACCGGTCTAGCTCTATAGCCAGCTAACTTGAGAAACAGTCTTTAATTATAGACTGATTGCAATACCAAGGTTTATATTTTAAGCCAGTCTTAAATTTTAAGTCTGTGCTGAGCTGGCTATAATTGGTCATTGTTTTGTTTTTAAGCATGGTGCTTCATCCTTTTTGCAAAAATCCCATTAGCCGAATACGATATCGTTTATTCGATCTGTAATTTTGTCCCAGGCTTTTTTTTCCTCCATTGTCACCAAATTGCTTGGTTATGACTGCAAAATCTCTCTGCAGTTCATGTAACCCTCTAAATGTGCCAACTTCTTTGTTTTACAGCAAGCTGGTTGCCTAGTGTTTGATCTTGGTATACCTTTCAAGCCATTGTTGGCCATTTTATTAAACCAAACTTTATTAGGAATGCTTGTTCATACATGTATTTCACTACTCATCACTGACTTATCTATGACTGGCTTATTGCAACAGGCGTAACAACTGACTAAGCTAAGACCGTCTAAGGCAGATAGCTGGCTATAACTGACTGGTCTTAGACTGCTGGCTAAGACCGTTGTATCACAATCCGCCCCAGAGCTTTGGTGACGTGAACTAGACCGCTCGGCCACGACACGCCACTAACTGTTATGATGTATGTTTTAGGGGTTCATTTTGAATGATCAGAAAGCTGGTGATTGCCAAGGAATTATTTCTTTACCTGAATCTTGGATGCCCAGGGTAGATCACCTCATCAGGGAAGAACAATGACTTTGAAACACCTTCATCTGTAGAGTTTGGTTCATAGGATGGAGATGAGAAATTAGGACATCCGAGTCTGAAATGAGAAATCATACAGATCATTGAGTATCTAGAGTCACTCTAGCCCTATATAAGACTCTTCCTCTGTGCTGTACACAGATACGTCCTAAATATTAGGGCACGTTTCTGGGGCGGAAAAAGGTCAAAGCTTCACAACTCAAATCTTACCTGCAAGAAGCCACTAATTTTACTGGATTCATGTTCCATGACGGCATACAATTTTATGCGGTGGGTTTTGGAAAGCATATATTCCTCATTAATCCGTCATTTTTATGAAACAATGCAGCTCTCAATGTTAACAAATACTGCAAACTTTAAACATAGTTTATTAAGAAAAACCAAGACGCAGACGTTTGCATGTGTCTGCGTATGTCTGCGCGCCAAATTTGTATCACACTTTTTGGTCACAGTGACTGACTGCACAGCCTTAACATGCAAACGCAACGCATGATATGGGCGTCATGCATCCTGCGTCTAACACGCGAATGTATGTGTACGCACGACAGACAACTGTGAGAAGACGAAAACAAAACAGGTATTTAGTAACGTCGAGAGCTGCATTATATCACAAAAATGACAGATTTATTAGAAATATATGACCCACCGCAGGAACGTTTGCTGCCATGGAATGTGAATCCGGTGAAATTTGTGGCTTCTTGCAGGTACGATTTGAGTTATGAAGCTTTGAAAATTTTCCGCCTCAGAAATGGACCCTGATACCCAGGACGTCACTGTAGTACAATACGAAAGTGAAAGGCCACCAGGGATAGAGTCACTCCAGCATTTACTCATACCCAATCATAAAAGGAATAATAAATAATTTTTGTAAAGGCATTTCAGAAAAATCAATCGATCAAGTCGAGGCCATACACAGCTTCTCCAGCCTGCCCAGTGATCTTGGTCCAGCCGTCGATTTCACCAAACTCTTCCTATCTTAGGACTAGTCCTAGGCAATGCTAAGAGATAGGACTAGTCCTAAGTTAGGACGAGTTACTCGTCCCAACTCAAGATAGGATTAATCCTAGCGTTTCGTGAAATTGGCTGCTGATGACCCGGTCTAGCATGCAAGAATGCAGCTCTTCACTGCTGGTCAAAGCTTGTGTACCGTTTCAGCATGTCCATGAAGGACGACAAAATCTTAAAGGCACTGAACAAGTTTGGTAATTGTCAAAGACCAGTATTCTCACTTGGTGTATCCCAACATATGCATAAAATAACAAACCTGTGAAAATTTGGGCTCAATTGGTCATTGAAGTTGCAAGTAAATGATGAAAGAAAAAACACCCTTGTTGTACAAATTAGTGTGCTTTCAGATAGGAATAAAAGGCTTTAGGCAAGTACATAGTCTTTTATTATTAGTTTGAGTGAGAAATTACCTCTTTCTCAAAAACTACGTTAGTTCAGAGGGAGTCGTTTCTCACAATGTTTTATACTATCAACAGCTCTCCGTTGCTGGTTACCAAGTAATTTTTTATACTAATATATATTTTGAGTAATTACCAAACGTGTACAGTGCCTTTAAATTGACTACAATAATGCAATACTTGAAACTACTAAGAGCTACAATGCAAACAACGAGGCATGAAAGTGGCGACAAGATTATAATGATAATATTAATACAAATCAAAATAATACTTTTAGTTATCACACAAGCGAAAGTGGAATACAGAAAATTATAGAACGTCTGTGTTCCATATCCAACGAGAAATTAGCCCAAATTGGATATGGGACGCCAAAATTTGTCTTTTTAGCAGGTGTCTTCAAGACTAAGATCTGAACAGTTAGAGCAATCTACCTAAAACATGTTGAAACTTAAAACAGACAAATGTCAACCTGATCCACCAAATCTGGTTAGACTTGTGCATTTCCACAACTCTAATACTACTGATGCATACAGGCACCGACTCCGCTCATCAGCTGATCAGACTCGGCTTTCTGTTCCCAGAACTAGAAGGAAGGCTGGGGATAGCTCATTCGCCATGGCTGCCCCGCATCTGTGGAATGAGCTTCCTGCCGGTCTGAGAGAAGCGATTTCGATGCCTGTATTCAAAAGTCTCCTGAAGACATTCCTGTTCCACAACCACTCCTAATTCGTCTGTTTTTGTGGGTTATTTTCTTTGTTCTCGTCTCCTGTAAAGCGCTCTGTTCTTAGTATAGCGCAATACAAATGCTCTGTATTATTATTATTATTATCCAAGTACTTTCAAGAGGTAAAAACCCCTAGTAAACTGTCTGCCATTACAATACCTGGGGAAAGCAGTCAGACTCAGAGCTGTCTCTCCTTCCTCTTTAATTCAGTAGTTCAATGACCTGTTGCCTCCTGGAAAAGGAATGGCAGAATATGGATACTTGTTATAAAATAAACAGTCAATTCCAATGCTTTAGATTTTCCATGAAGCTTCAATTTCAAAAAATCTAACTGCTATGCCAACCTTTACTTTATTTCATGAGCCCCCCCCCCTCATTGAATTGTGCTCCTCCCCCTCCTGTTTTAAAGATGGTCCTTTGAGACTAAAAATTACCAAATAAAATGAAACATTTATTAGTTTTATGCAGTATGACTCAATGTTTAAAGTACATGTATGTCTCTATTCACACAAAGACAATGTGTTTCTTGTTTACCTTCATGTCAGATTTCTTTGTATCTTGTAAGAGGAAAAGTTAACACACACAGTATTTACTGAAAAGGGCAAACCAGTCATTGCAAAGAAAAGGATCTTGTTTAAGAAATTTGCATTCACAAACTGCTTTTTTAATTGGCCAGGAGTGCCCCCTACAAAAAAAAAGGTGCCCCCTCCCCTTGTAACCCCCTAGAAATGTACCTTATTTTTCCCGCTGTGGGTGGTCGTGTTGGAGTCAGTTTGTACGGAATGGGCGTGGCCAACAGTGGAGCTGCATGGCAACACACTTACTGGAGAGTAAGCACAACAAATTTGCTCACTACTAATCACCTTTGTGAAATTTGCCCCAGTACCCAGTCGTATGGGGGTGTGCTTATTTGCCTAAAACCTAAAGTAAGCGACACATTTGATTTAGTTCACTGTTTTCTCCAAAGTGCAATGCCCTGGGGAGTTAAAGTCCTTGCTATCATAGACTGGACTTTTCCACATATCAAAGAGGGGGATCAGGTCCCAGAGTTGTGTAGGTTTTTTTTCAAGGGGCTGAACAATATTTTCACTCATACACTTTGTGTACAAAATTGTACACACATCCAGATATACCCAGATCTAACCCTCTGATAAAGTGGAGCCATCTGTTCTTTGTAGCAGGCTTCAAGATGTCTTGCTGACAACCTGTGCTAGGTTCTGAGGTTTCCAACACTCCTCCCCTTTTCAATCAAACTTGTTGGTTTACTGGGTTGCCAGTAACAAGTGGAACCTTCCTGCATTGGTGTAATTCCTGGGGTTACTCCTGCACTTAGGGGATTGGCAAATGAAAAGAACGCAGTGAGACTAACCTGAGTTTCATATTTGCTTCTACAGTGTTAAGATGAGCCATAAGACCCCCAAATGGTTTACCAGGTGTTCCCTCCACCATGTATGACGCGTATTCAGGCCGCCATAAAGTCTTCAGATCACCACTGGGGAAAAAAAGAAGTGTTTTTTATTAATTAACTCATTATCCAGAACCACTGTGTTAACAATATATTGTCTTTAAGAATAAAACAAATTGTTACATTTACTTGATGCTAATTTTGAGTTGATCAAAGAAAATTTGACGAGAGCAGTTTGAACCTGCGACCTGCGACTTACGGACTAATAACAATTATAATAATAACTATTATAATCAATAGTATGCGTATATGACATGGGGGGGCGGGTAGGGTTGTTATGATGCCCATTGCTTTACTAGAACAAAAACAACAACTATACCACCAAAATTTCTTATTGAATAAAAACAAAGAAATAAACAGCACATAAAGCAAACATGTGGTTTGTCAGTTTTGGGTATTACTCGGCTTTGGTTTTGTTGTTAATAATATTTGTAATAATAACTAGTTCTTATATAGCGAATTTTACAATCCATATCAATATGCTTTATAAATCCCTGGTAATTGGCCAATAACATTCCTTTAATCTTTCTCAGCTCCCTGGGGAGTATACAGCCCGAGCTGCTGGGCGCTCAGAAGGCTTTTCGAACACAATATCAACCTCTACCCTCGCAGGTACCCATTTACACCCCTGGGTGAAGGAAAGCAAATATAGTAAAGCATCTTGCTCAAGGACACAAGTGTCATGACCGGGATTTAAATCAACTCTCCGATGACTTAACCACCAGAACTTGAACTCGATGCTCTAAACCGCTCGACTAACTGAGCTATCATTGGCCATCTAGCACGCCCGAACAAAGATACTGACAAAATAAGGACACTGCCAACATTAAAGGCAAGGTGTACCTTTGGTTTTTGAAACCTTTCGATTGTTTTAATCCTATGTAGATACAATAAAACTAACCTGTGAAAATTTCACTTCAAAAGGTGGTCGCGTTTTTGAGATATCGCCGAAAATCCGGAGCGAATGTATCCATGCAGGAAGAATAATATCTAGGCCTATTCGGAATACACAATCTGAGAAGCGTTTCTGACAGAACAGTTTCTCAGATTCAAATTTGGGGGCGTAAAATTGATATTTTTTTACATAACCAGAAAACTTCAAAGTGAAATGTTTCTCAAAATACTTTATACCATTGAAAGCTGTTGTAGTTTTCTCAACAATGTTTTTATTGCCATTAATTTTAAGAGTGATTACCAAACGTATATCTTCCCTTTAATAAAGCTAGTTTAGTTGTTAATCCGGAGGTCGCAGGGACAAATGTCCACTTACTTTGGGTTCATCTCTTCATGCTCTTGAAGCACTGGAAGAACCTTCTCAGCACTAAGCAACAGCTTAGCTGATTTTGCCTTGTGGTCCAACTTCACCAACATGTACTCCACCTATGCAAACAAAAGTCACAGCATGTTCACGTAAAGTTAAGTACACTTCACCTACTTTGACAGACTTAACTATTCTGGATAAAGAATATTTGATTTTACCCACTGGATATCACAAACTATAGCCGTGTTCGCACTGGATTAATGTTTTACCGAGACCATGGTTAACTAGCCCACCTTGTTGGGCTGTAATGACTCTTTTAACATCAGTCTCATAACACTCACCAACAGCCCACCATCCATCCATACATCATGTCTTAATATTATGCAAAGTTTTAAAAGTACGAGCAAGTCGTACCTCTTTGATCGCAGATTTCTGCCGTTTATAAACATCCCATACTACTCCAACCTACCTTACTTTGTTCCTTACATCGGAGGAATGTTTATGATACATTCCATGGCTCACCAAATGATGGCTTCATTTAAATATGATTTTTTGAAAATGGCAAAAAAAAAAGGTGTACAAAAAATCGCATTGAAGTTCGTCGTGCCTGGGGGCCGCCATCTTACTTATGATTCGCTGCCTGTTGTTAATCATGAGTCAGGGCACCCGGCTGGTCTGCCAAGTCATAAATATGTATGAGGTGACGTCGCGCGGTACTCTGCAGCTAGCTGAGACTTGCCCATCTAATGAATATGCATACCCGTCACAAGTTGCATGTTCATTGGGTGAGCGACATAAGTTGTTAGCCCGCGACGTCATCAAAAAGAAGACAACGGGGACGAGAAACTTTTTTAAACAAGTTTTTTTACTTGGCCTTAGAGGTCAAGAATATTAATATTTGGGTTATACCCTAATTATACAGGATTGATAATAAGGACAAAAAACATCTTTGTTGAATTTTAGTCTGTTTACTGATTATGAAGTTCATACTAGACCAATTTTATCTGTGAACTATGTCACTCTGAAATGAAGTCATATTCAAGAAAACTATATCTGAAAAAACGAAACACAGTCAACAACTGATTTTGGTTGTTGCAACCAAAAGGACAATGTGTTTACATGCTGTATATGGCTTTCACTATTTCTCTGGACTCACACAACGGATTAAGCCAAACTGGTCACAGGTTTGTTATTTTTGTACTTTAAACACTGCCTGCGAATATTTTGTCAGTTTTACTAAAGTACTAAATGCTGTTTAATACCTTTAACATAAGCGTAAGGTAAAACACAAACAAACAATTACTTACGGCAAACAAATGACTTCTAAAATGAGATGAAAGAACAAGAAACAAGGAATTATTATACCGAGATTAATTATTCATATATTCATAATAAATTCATCACTGTTTTAACAAGTGTAACAATTAAAATATACAACTGTAGCCTGTGTGTAGTAGTAGTAGTAGTAGCTCTAACAGAGTCACTGCATGCTGTCACTCAACCAGCTCAGTGCAAGGTTAAATTATGCCACTGGATGAAAAACATCTGCAGTTATTTCTTTCTTTAAAAAGATTTGTGTTCAACTTAACGAAACAAAATCTTTTCCAGTATTTTACAATAACAATTTTCTGACTCAAAACTGCAACTTTAAATTTGTTTTATTTAATTTTTTGCACTAGGTATAGCCTGCCTCTTGTATCTAAATTATATAAAATTAATTCATACCTGATATTATTCAAATGAATACAATAATTACAAATACTGGGAAAGCAAAGTATTAATACAATTTACTTAAAAGTAGAAAATTAAAAAAAAGTAGCAACCACATTTTAGTAAGTCAGAAATGTTCAAATAATAGTAACTGGAAAGATTTGACTGAGGAAGTTTTTGTGCAACCTGTGCTTGTTATTTTACTTCCCAGATGCAGCAGCACTAATTAATAGAGCACCTTAGCTGCATCATTGAGCAAGTTGAGCAAGGTCCAGTACCGTCTCAGCACTGTAAAATGGAAATTACCAAACCTCATACATATTCATGATCCAGAGTCAAATTCCCACTGGTCCAATAACTGATGGAATTTTTGCTGTACCAAGCGGGTGAACCAGAATTCACACAAAGGTTAAATATGCATTCCGTAGTAGACTGTTGCATGGGCAACAGTTTACTATGCATGCGCTTTACAAAAAGTAATCGTTGAACTGTCGCTCACACCTGCGCGGTTGTAGCATTACAAATGCGAGAACGATTACGCTTGCTATACACTTAAGAAAAGATGGTGGCACACATGAATGCTGCGCTTTCCTGACCTCAATGATGCTGAACTTTAGAGTGGAGTATAAGGTAGTCAAACAAATGTAACATGGTTTATTTTGGGTGGTTCCCCTCAGGAACTTGTTTGTCAACTTCCAATACCTTGGGGAGGTAATATCGACTGTCCATCCTCAAACCATGTTATATTTGTACACTACATCCCACAAGGGATCTCTACAAATGTAGCAACAACTGTGAGGAAGACATAAACACACGGAAGCCATCAGTCAAAAAAAAGTCTACAAAATACTGTTAATAAGTCAAATACAAGTACAGAAATTAACAAGAGCCAAGTGAAGACCAATCCATTGTAGGTCAGTTCAGATGTCTCTGTACCAATGTTTCCACCATTACTGGGACCTTTTACCGCTCACACACGCATAGCGCACATCATTGGCCAGAAATGCTTGTGGTGTGTTAACAAAATAATCGCTTGACATTTTGTAATGGGGGAGACATGGGTAAATACAGGACATCCCAAATGGATTTGTCTTTAGCTCAGAGAAAAGTCTTCACTGTGAATTTGTACAAAAAGTTCTGTTAAAAGTTAAAGACTCAATTGGAAATGCACCTTTCTCTCTTCTGCATAAATCTAGTCATACATTTCAGCGGCATTTTACTGTTTGTATAGAGGTTTTACACGAATTTAAGATTATGTTTCCATGGAAACTTAAGGCACTTCAATCAACACAATTAGGGATATCATGTACTCATCATCTTAGTCAAGTTCCCAATGAACAATAATTATTAGAGATAATGATTGTCTTATACATAAAAAGGTACCAGGCTACCATTTAAGCCTTCTAGCCCCATTTTGGTATAAAAAAGTGGATAATAGTGAAGATGGTTGAACTTAATACGAGCCTACATATAGAGTTATATGAGAACTTTAGTTAAATATTACATCATTTAGAACTGTATGACATGGCATGACAAGAAGCATGTCTGCCAATTACACCGATCCAGTAGGCCACGCCCCTTGACACATTGACCAATCACAACGCGTGATTTAAGGTCCGACAAATTGCCGCCATTTTGTCTGACAAAATTCTGATTTGTTTGTATTGTTTACTACACACATTTCGTTGAATTTACTTTTGTCATTTATTCAAGGCTATTCTTTTATAAACTTGATTTTTATCCTTAACCATGGTCAAGCGGTGTTCATATCCTAAATGAAGTTCCAACTCCCGTAACCCTGACAAGAGAGGGAATGTATATTTGTGGCCATTTCCGAAGCCGAGGTAAGACAGAGAAAAGTAGTATCTGCTGGGTTAGTGTGTGCGTGCGTTGGGCCGAATACTCGTCTGGCTGTGTACAAATCCACAACGACGTGCCACACGCGACATGTTCGTTCGTTGCTAGGCAGTTGCTATGGTGGGCGTGGCCTACTGGATCGGTGTATTGAGACAATGGAGCCGACACAATATATTAGGCTGTATCTGAATGTAAGGCTATATGGCTATGACTGTTGCTAAGGGTGTTGCTAAGGGTGTTGCTAGGTACATCCTATACTTCAACGCATGAAGACGCAGTGGTCTAGCCGTAGCCGCTAATTAGGAAACAGCCATACACTGGTCACTCAACAGTTTATACAGTAAACATTTTCCAAGTAGGCATTTGTATGCTGTTACACATAAACCCTTTTCACACTACTCTATTCCCAGGGGCAACCCTGGGGTAATGGCCGACTCTTTCACACTTGAATCTCTTTACCCCTGATCTACCCCTTCCATGGAGATAAGAGGTGCAGTGTGAAAAGGACTTCAGGGTTCTATAACTTTATGGGCCTACATGATTACATTGATGTTTTGTCTTCATTAATTTAGAAGTTTTGGTTCTAGTACATCTTTAGTCTTGGCACAAGACGTTGCTGTTCCTTATCACTCGTCTATTGCGATTCCCCAACTATCCACGCACACTCTAAAAACATGAACCATCAAACGATAGAGGTCACTGTACAGAAAACTTGAATTCTCACCCATGCTCATAATAATTGGCTGGTTTGAGGCTTCTAACGAACGCCCTCTATCGATGAAATTGTCGTGCTGTGTATGCAGTGATGATTGTTAACAATTACTAAGAATGTCTTATACAAAGACTAGTCCAGCCTCCATGTCAGTACCTCAATGCATCATGGCTTTTTCAGTACTTTAAGTATGTATTACCATATCCAAAAAGTTATTTAATTGCTGAGATATGTACAAAGAATATTCTATAATTATAAACATAATCTGTTCAGATTTCCCTGAAAGTATAGGTTACCTGGGTCGATTTCACAAAGCAATAAGATTCATCTTAAGATGAGATGTCAGTATTACCTTAGTGATTTGTATTGTGACATCACACTTTGCTTAGCAGTTCAGATTAATCTTTAGTGCGAATCAATCCGAACCGCTAAGCAAAGTGTGATGTGCAATGACTCAAAAACAAAATAGTTGTTTGCATGTGTGCATTTCCATGAACAATGTACTGACCAGGTAAGTTTGCCCCTATCGTTTTAAGGTGCAACAAAATCTAAAGTTAAATGTCTGCATTACCAAATCTGCATTTTGTATTCGACCTGAGCTTGAAAAAAAGCCAAATGGTGCTCAAATGTTGACTTTGAGTCTGACCCGTCGATTCTATTGAGTAATGAAGTACATACTTAATACTCATAAAGACAATGAGATAAATCTTCTTTACATGTCTTAGTGCATGTTCAAATAAAAACAGTTAAATTCATGTTAAACTGTGTTGGGAACTTTGTTAACACTTTCATTTTGGTCAATTGTAAAACAACCCAGTTCCGGTCCAGTAAACATTTGGAGCTACATCCCTGCGGTCTTGTGGACCCCCCCCCCCCCCCCCCAATTCAAGCCTTGTATATTTATACAAAATGCCAGTGCCACACAAATTACAACCTTAGCCTTGAGGAAAACCTTTAGTACATGACACATATAATTGAACTCAAATGGATTCATTACGGGAAAACTCCATTAAAACATTTCCGAGTTTCGGCTGAAAAACTTGGAAAGTATCCATCCTATTCAGAGAGGGTGTGTTTATATTGCCATTACTTTTTGAATCAACAAACTTCATGGATGAGTAGTTAACCTCCTGAGCTCAGTCAGCGACATAACTGGCTGGCGGTTTTTAATAATACACACTACATAACTTGGTTTCCACTCCTCAGATTTCAAAATAATGTTAAAACCCACAAAATGTTTTCATTCACTGTGCATGAAGATCAGATTAGAGTCCACTGTTGTGGACAAGGAATTCCTGGAGATAACAGTCAAGACTGGTGGTAAAGTAAAAAGGATGCATAACTCTGGCCCCTTTCTTTAATGGAGCTTTCCCGTAATGTGATGTTTACACGCACCTCAAACAAATTTTAGAGTAAACAAATTGACAAACATGGCCCAATTATACAAAACAGGATTCAGCAAACTCATCACTTTGGCTGGTACTCAAGTTTCCCTTACTTGACTTACATGTATCACCTTGGCTGGTATCCAGTACCCCCTACTGGACTTACCACCTGTGTGTCTTACCCCCAAAAATATTTTAAAACTTCTAATTTCCACTTCCTTAATCTTCATATTACTGAACCCAAACATCAAAATGCCTCAAAACAATCCCGTTAATAGAATTAAATAGAAATCTATTTCCATTCTTTCATCAAAAATATATTAGGGCCAGAATCATCCCTGAGTTTATACAAAATTCACATTTTTCTCCTATCTTCTTTGGTGCAGACTATACCAATAGAGGGCGCTATTTAATGTCCTGAGCAATCTTGACTGAGTATGAAATGTCATTGGATGATTTAGACTGGGTAATGTGCACTAAATCCGGGTCTTGTAGTTCGCCTTTGGTGATACGATCACATGCTGAGATCAAGTCATAGTTGATTCGATCAGTGACGACTGAGTCTTGTTTGTACTCTGGATGTTTTGAGACAAAGTCTCTTATCCATGTGGCTAGCGTCACCAATTTGCCTGAAATAGAAACCATTCTTATTTCATATTTTCTTTCATGAAAGTTTGCAAGCTTATGCTTTGCTTAATCACACAAAGACTAGAAAATATTTTTCAATTCAATTTTGTGATACGTACTCATTTTCCACTAGATAGAGTCCTCATGTCAGTGGGGAAACCCCACGTTAAATTGTTATAAATTTGCATTGTATTCGATACCCTTCCAGTACAAATTTCATCAACATCCAAAACATCTGATGACTTCATTCTGAGAAAAATGGGTATGGGTCTCTACATTTTTTGTGCGGGGATGTTTTAGTTCATTCCTGACTTTCGATAATATTTGTTCTACCGCGGCCTTAAATTTGACATTTTGACTTGGACGAAAAATTCCTCCTTGGAATATGTTAAGATTCATTAGTTGCTGAAATCCAATGACAATATTTGTTTCAACTTTCGTTCTTTAAAAGCCAATTGTGAACCAAAACATCCCTATACAAAAATGTAAAGACCCATTAGCCTCAAAATGATGTCATCAGATGTTGACAAATTTTTGCACTGGAACAGTATTTAATACAATGGCAATTTACTCCGTTCTAACGTAAAGTTAGAGACTTGTACATTTTTCCCAACTGACATGAGGACTCTATCTTTTGGAATTGAGTACATCACAAAATTGAGTTGGTCATTTCCCTTCCTCTTTACGCACAATTTCACAGGAAAACAGCAAAGACCAATCAATGTACATTAAGGTGTGGTTTAGCTGGTAACCTTTTTCAGATGTGCATAATAGGTATCCGCTCAGCAGTTTGTTGAGCTGAGAACCGTTTGCTTTTTATGAATTTTGTCCTGATCTTATGCACATGACGTCATTTGAGTAGGACACCGTCTGATAGAGGTCAAAAGGTTGCTCATTGGCCCATCCTGTGCGCTGCGCAAACAGAGATGTGCGTTTTCTATTGTTGCATTAGCGTTTTACCTGCTGAAGATGTGCATTTTATATACTGCTTGTTGAGGCAACAAAACCTCTTTTCAGAGCCAACAAACATCCCAAAAGAGATTTCTACATAGTTGTACACGCAAGTTTACTAGTTATAGTTACTTCTAACTGTTAAGTTTGACTTACCTGAGGCTCGATCTGAAATGAGTTTCAGATAACACATGATTGTACACCTAGTGTCTAAATCTGTCTCTACAGTGCTGACATACTGGTTTATAAGAGGAATCAAACCAGGAAAATCACCCTGACCGTCCCCTAATGGTCCTCCATTGATGATTGTATTGACACTCATCAAACATTGCTCTTTCTCGATTGGACACTCACATGAACCTGGAGTTAAAAGGTCAGGGGTCAATCGGTTATTAGTAATAATGCTTGCTCTTACATGTATATGGCGCACATATCCTAGCAGCTAGATCAAGGCACCTTACAACATCATTATCCCTGTCCATCAGGCAATCTTTTACACCATTCCTCTATCTTTCTCAACTCCCTTGGGAGCATACAACCCCAAGCTGCCTAAATTAGCGCTAAGGGGTTGGTACAACACAATAATGTCTCAGCTAGCCCTCTCAGTTTCCCATTTATACAAACATCATAATAATAATAATAATAGTGGCTTCTTATACAGCCCTCAGGTCCGTCACTCAGTGACGCTCATGGCGCTTCAATATTATTACCCCTGGTCACTGGGCCATTTTATTTCATTCCTTAAACCATCTCAGCTCCCTGGGGAGTATACAGCCTGTGCTGCCAAATATGTAGCGCATCAAACTAAATCAATCACAAGAACCATCTCTGCCCTCACAGGTACCCATTTACCCCTGGGTGATGAGAAGCAATTATAGTTAAGTGTCTTGCTGAAGGACACAAGTGTCATGACCGGGACTCGAACCCACACTCTGCTGATCAGAAACACCAGAGCTTGGATCAGGTGCTCTTATCCGCTCGCCACGACACGCTACGAATGACTACCATCCTTCAAGCCTAGTGACAACAAGTTGTATACTCGGAGTTTAGTAAGTTCACATGGGGATTTTGGTTCCTTTGAAATAAAGTGACAAAAATACTTACATGATCTCAAATCTTTACGGAAGTGGAATATGGAATCAAGGACAGCATTGCGTTTCTGCGCTTGCTGCATGTTAGCGTCAACCTGAAGCAGAGAAATAAAGTACGACAAATGCTACTAATGAAGTAACTGATATCCTGTGGCACAGTTTTGTGCTTGTGTATTTCAATAGCTTCCCTGATGCGACGTGTACCATTGTCTCTCAGGAGCTATGATTTGAGCCTGATCTCAATCTATGACATGGTCTAGATCGGTGGAGTGTTTCACAATGGCATATTCCCCTCTGCAGCCATGGGCTTTATGTTCTTTCAGCCTAGTAGTAAGGTCTCTACTAGTCTCGCCAATGTACACTTTACCACAAGAGCAAGGAATTCGGTACACTCCTGCTTTACTGCTAGAGTCATGCTTGTCTTTGTGGGTGTGTAGCTTTTGTTTCCAACTTGTTGCAAGTTCGGTAGTAGACCTTGCTATCCACTTCACGGAGGATACGCTGTATCTTGTGTGAAGTATGACCAATGTACGGAAGGACCGCAATGGGCATATCTTTCGAGTTTGCAGACTGAGAGTTGTGTTCCGAAAGGAACTCTTTTTTATTGTTTCTTTTTTGAAAATGCTGCGTGTAAATCAGCATAACATTAAGAAAAATCAATCTCTGACCCGATTTCTTTGCAACACTTGTGAGTAAATGTGCCTAGTAATGCTGCAAATATTAGAACAGCTGTACAGGACATGTATACAACCATGACCTCAAAAAGACTGATCTACATGAAAGAAGTTAACCTACTGTTTTGTTCATTTGAATTTGTTCATCATTCAATAGTTTATGTTACCTTTGACAGTTGCATCAAAAAGTTGAGCTTGAAAGACAGAATTGTCCGAGTCAGCAGAACCAAGAAGACGACAAATGCAGCGTTCTCAAAGTCGGTCAGCTGAACCTCGATCGGCCGAAACTCAACCCTCCAACCAATGTTGGAATTGACTGGTGGCGGCTTGAAACGCATCGTCTGCCAATTTGTCGATTGAATGTTCTACAGCAAGAAGAAAAAATGTTGAAATGTTGTCAATCGTGTTGATTTATGACAGCTTGTTATTATTATTTAATATCTTTCTGGTAATTTGAAACCAAAGAATCCTTAAAAGTACCTAGCACTGTAACCCGTAGGCCTGAAGATACCAGGGTAGAGAAGATGATGATGAAATGTTAGTTTTAGATGTGGGAGGAAAACCCCAAAAAGAGAAAACCCAACGGCCAGGGCCAAGTTCGTGCAAGGACTATCGTTGACCATGGTTTGACTAAGTTAGCCCGAATTCTGTCTAGTCGGTGATAGTTGGACTACCCTAGTCGACTATTTGGAACCAGCCTATCAGGCATGGTCGCATCGCTGGTTATCATTAGCTCTTTGCATAGCACAGTACAGAGTGGACCAGTTGTAAGAAAATGATAACGTATAAGTCGCCGGTCGCGTTGACATGACATGACAGTCGTTTGCACTACAACTTCAGTGCACATGCACTATGTACGTCACTAAACAACCACTAGTTAACCATTGGTCCTTGCCCGAACTTGGCCCAGGTAGATGATTAAAACCTAATTCACATGCCCTGGCTCAGGTCCGGGATTCCACAGAGGCGAAACACAGGAAAAAAATCGCTGCGCCAACACAACAGGTTATGTAAAGTGAGTTTGATTCACTTGGTTTCCATAATGCCAGTATAGATCCTGCAAGTCAGGCGTGTATTGGAACATTTTTGGGACCACTTTGGTCCCAAGTACATTGCTTTAACGAGTGAAGGAAACAAACTCGCACTCTTTAAAAGGTCCTGATGTTCAAATACACCCAAGACCTAATTGCAGTCTATTGACCAATCACGTAAGCATATTTGCTCATGAATATTTATGAGTTGTATGATGGAAAAGGACAGGAGAGGAATGCGAGTCCACTAACCTCAAAATGATCTGAATCTTGTGTATCATCCTGATCAATCTTCTCTGCAAATACTGACACAGTGTCACGGATAAAGAGATGAGCTATGTGTCTGGCCAACTGACGATCAATGCCTGAATAAGAATTAGTATCATCAGTTAATCATATGCTTCAATGTGAAGTATTATTGTGATGCAATACAACGGCCATCAATAACTAAGAGAGTCAACACGTGTACATCTTCCGATTGATACAAAATGGTCAATGATGACCAATTGGATAAAGGGTGTACAAAAGGCTCAATGATTGATGACCAGTTGGGAACCAATGTCTGTTTGCGAATATGGACATTAATGAGAACAGGGCTCGTCAAGCATAAAGACTAGAGAGTAAGTAAAGTAATGTCGACTAGAGTCTTTGAGACCAGACTGATGATCAATGCCTATATGAGAATAAGTACAGTAATGTCAAAAAGAGTCTTCAAGACCAACTGATGATCTATGCCTGTGTGAGAATAACAATAATAGATGGTTCTCATATGCGCACATATCCTAGTAGCTAGATCAAGACACTTTACAATATTATTATCCCTGTTCATCAAGCATACTTTTAGACCATTTCTCTAACTTTCTCAACTCCCATGCTGCTTAAATTAACGCTGAGGGATCAATCCAACACAAAACTGTCTCAGCACTCTCAGGTTCCCAATTATAGTACACCTGGGTTAAGAGAAGCAATTATGGGTATACGCCTTGCTCAAGGACACCAGTGTCATGACCAGGAATCGAACCATCACTCTGATGATTCAATCATCAGAACTTGAGTCCGATACAGTAGAATGCTCGGCCAGGAGACGCCATGTACAAGGAAAAGATCCTCAAGATCAATAACCACCAGGGCCCAATTTCATAGAGCCGCTTAAGCAGAAAATATAGTTTAACAGTTTGTTGCTTAGCAGAAACGAGCAGGATACCAGTTACAAATTGTACATGCGACATGGTAGTTTGGCTGGTAACCTTATTCTGGTAAGCATAGTTTTGTTGTGCTAAGCTACTTTTTGTGCTTAAGCAGCTCTATGAAATTGGGCCCTGTTGATCTATGTGCCTGCATTATTACAAGGGCCATCAAAACATCGAACATCCCCCTTCCAACCCGAGTTTGGTTCCCGAGTCTTGGGAGATCTAAATCAAGAACATACCTGCATCCATGAGTTCCTGACAATCTTTCTCATCTAGGACCAAGTCGATATCACTGTATCTCTCACCGTTAGGCGACAGGTAGCTATCGATGGAGTCATAACGCGACTTGGGAATAACAAATTTATTGTTCTTCAAGGGCTGAAGGGAAAGATAGAACAAGAGAGTGAGAAACATGATATATACACGGAACTTGCCCTCAATTTCACAAAGAACTAAGATTCATCGTAATGGTGGGCTGCAAAACAATTAGTGACCTGATCAAGAACAATCAATGTTGGGCTGACAAAAAAAACATCAGAGCGGGATTTGAAACTGCAACCTCTGGACTAACATGCTGGCGCTCTACCAACTGAGCTATCTAACCCTATTGTTGGCGGTCTCCTTATTTTGTCAATATCTTTGTTCGGGGGGGGGGGGGGGGGGGGCAGTCAGAAGCCATACAAACTTTAACTGCCATGTAGCCAGGGATCACACCCAAGTATAATGCGATACAACCTGGGAATCAGCAGGAAGGGGATGCAACTTTTTATTTCAAATATAAAATAATAATCCACAAGGGAAACTGACTAGGTACATTTTAATTAATTTGTGTTTGAACAAAGACAAATTTACAACAGAAAATTTTTTTAAGCAAAGAAATTTTCGTTGTAGCTGACAGTATCTTTTTATCCATGAATCCGGTTGGCTTAATTTATAACGCTATCGAAGTTGTTAGTGGCTTTTGAGAGAAGAATTGTTCACATTTTTACACCACCTTTTCTCATTCTCAAATCGTGTTCACTTGAAAGACCTTTTTTTTTAAACAATGTGATTTTTTTCCCACTATAATGTCATTTTGATTTTGGGTTGAACAAGGAAAATTTTTTCCTTGTTCAACCCAAAATCATTTAAAATTTACCCAGTCAGTTTCCCTTGTGGTTTATTATTTGATATAATGTCATTTTGTAATAAAATCATAAAACTAAAAACACTGCCTCTAATAATAATAATAATAACTAGATATGTAGTGATTGTGAACAATCACAGAGCTGTTCCGTTCTGTTGACCATAAAAGTTGTTTTTGTAGCTCGAGAATGGAACTAATTACTTTGTGTATATCCTGTAATCGTGTTTGAAATGAATGCATGTGATCATGCGTATTCATCGCAGTGTAAACAATTCAAACAAGATCGGATCTTGTTTGAAACCGAAAGTAAAGGTCAAAGTAAGCTACAAATCATTACGAATTTATGACGTGTGGTTCGGGAGATATGGGTTTTTCGAGCTATGGGGTCACGGTTACCCAAGGCTAATCCCCAATGCCCATTAGGAGTCTAGAACTGAAAAAAGTTAGAAAATCAGGTGTGTAGTGCTTGAGAAATGGGCCCACTTCCGGTTGACCCGGAAGTAAAGGTCAACATGGGGAAACGGTTACCTAAGGCTAATCTCCCGTGCATAAGGAATCTATAACTGAAAAATTTTGAAAAACGGTTGTGTAGTTCTTGAGATTTGGTCTCACTTCCGGTTGACCCGGAAGTAAAGGTCAACATGGGGTCACGGTTACCCAAGGCTAATCTCCCTTGCCCAAGGAGTCTATAATTGAAAAAAGTTGGAAAATCGGGTGTGTAGTGCTTGAGAAATGGTCACACTTCTGGTTGACCCGGAAGTACAGGTCAACATGGTGTAATGTTTACCCAAGGCTAATCTCCAATGCCCAAGTAGTCTATAACTGAACAAAGTTTGAAAATCGGTTGTGTAGTTCTTGAGATATGGTCCCACTTCCGGTTGACACGGAAGTAAAGGTCAACATGAGGTCACGGTTACCCAAGGCTAATCTCCCATGCCCAAGAAGTCTATAACTGAAAAAAGTTTGAAAATCGGTTGTGTAGTTCTTGAGATATGGTCTTACTTCCGGTTGACCCATAGGTAAAGGTCAACATGGGGTCACGGTTACTCAAGACTAATCTCCCATGCCCAAGGAGTCTATAACTGAAAAGATTTGAAAATCGGGTGTGTAGTGCTTGAGAAATGGTCCCACTTCCGGTTGACCCGGAAGTAAAGGTCAACATGAGGTCACGGTTACCCAAGGCTAATCTCCCATGCCCAAGAAATCTATAACTGAAAAAAGTTTGAAAATCGGTTGTGTAGTTCTTGAGATAGGGTCCCACTTCCGGTTGACCCGGAAGTAAAGGTCAACATGGGGTCACGGTTACCCAAGGCTAATATCCAATGCCATTAGGAGTCTATAACTGAAAAAAGTTTGAAAATCGGTTGGGTAGTTCTTGAAATATAGTCTTACTTCCGGTTGACCCGGAAGTAAAGGTCAACATGGGGTCACGGTTACCCAAGGCTAATATCCCATGCCCAAGAAGTCTATAACTGAAAAAAGTGTAAAAATCGGTTATGTAGTTCTTGAGATAGGGTCCCACTTCCGGTTGACCCGGAAGTAAAGGTCAACATGGGGTCACGGTTACCCAAGGCTAATATCCAATGCCATTAGGAGTCTATAACTGAAAAAAGTGTGAAAATCGGTTGGGTAGTTCTTGAAATATAGTCTCACTTCCGGTTGACCCGGAAGTAAAGGTCAACTTGGAGTCACGGTTACCCAAGGCTAATTTCCAATGCCCAAGGAGTCAATAACTGAAAAAAGTGTGAAAATCGGCTGTGTACTTCTTGAGATATGGTGCTGCAAAGATTAACTCATTAAAGCTTTGAATTACCGTAATTTGACACCTGATGACGTCACAGTAACAAAAATGTGTTTTTCATACTAATAAATTTGATAAGGTACACGATGGTATGTAACTTATCCCAATCCAATGCCTTTTAACGAAAACCCTATTAGAACGTACGTATATCCTCTCTCGATTCCAATATCACGGCAGTCTTTGACGCCTAGCCGTGATTGCGCAATCACGGCACAATTTGCTTCGTAGCCATGGTTTGTGTTTGAACCACCTAAACGTATTTAAAACGATTTTTTGTACACAAAAAGAAAAATACGCCTACAAATGACGTCATGATGACGTGACGAAAAATGTTAGAACAGATTTCACATCTACATCACGAGACGATCCCATATCTGAAAAAAGTTTGAAGATCGGATGTAAACTTCTGGGAGATATGGTGTTAACAAGATTGGCTAATTATATATTCATACAGCTGTCACGTGAATAATTAATTAAGAATTTTAATCTAATTACATCTAAAATTCAAGTCAGGTCCTAAGCTTTACAATGGTATATGATTTGTCTACTTTTGATAATTTTAAAAGGGACATATGGCGTTTGAAAGAGACACAGGTTAAGTCAATACGATTTTATGGAAAGAAAGTATAATAAGAACTAGATATGTAGTGATTGTGAACAATCACAGAGCTGTTCCGTTCTGTTGACCATAAAAGTTGTTTTTGTAGCTCGAGAATGGAACTAATTACTTTGTGTATATCCTGTAATCGTGTTTGAAATGAATGCATGTGATCATGCGTATTCATCGCAGTGTAAACAATTCAAACAAGATCGGATCTTGTTTGAAACCGAAAGTAAAGGTCAAAGTAAGCTACAAATCATTACGAATTTATGACGTGTGGTTCGGGAGATATGGGTTTTTCGAGCTATGGGGTCACGGTTACCCAAGGCTAATCCCCAATGCCCATTAGGAGTCTAGAACTGAAAAAAGTTAGAAAATCAGGTGTGTAGTGCTTGAGAAATGGGCCCACTTCCGGTTGACCCGGAAGTAAAGGTCAACATGGGGTCACGGTTACCTAAGGCTAATCTCCCGTGCATAAGGAATCTATAACTGAAAAATTTTGAAAAACGGTTGTGTAGTTCTTGAGATTTGGTCTCACTTCCGGTTGACCCGGAAGTAAAGGTCAACATGGGGTCACGGTTACCCAAGGCTAATCTCCCTTGCCCAAGGAGTCTATAATTGAAAAAAAGTTTGAAAATTGGTTGTGTAGTTCTTGAGATATGGTCTTACTTCCGGTTGACCCGGAAGTAAAGGTCAACATGGGGTCACGGTTACCCAAGGCTAATCTCCCATGCCCAAGGAGTCTATAACTGAAATAAGTTTTAAATCGGCTGTGTAATTCTTAATATATGGTCCCACTTCCGGTTGACCCGGAAGTACAGGTCAACATGGGGTCACGGTTACCCAAGGCTAATCTCCCATGCCCAAGGAGTCTATAACTGAAAAAAGTTTGAAAATTGGTTGTGTAGTTCTTGAGATAAGGTCTTACTTCCGGTTGACCCATAGGTAAAGGTCAACATGGGGTCACGGTTACTCAAGGCTAATCTCCCATGCCCAAGGAGTCTATAACTGAAAAGATTTGAAAATCGGGTGTGTTGTGCTTGAGAAATGGTCCCACTTCCGGTTGACCCGGAAGTAAAGGTCAACATGGGGTCACGGTTACCCAAGGCTAATATCCACTGCCCATTAGGAGTCTATAACTGAAAAAAGTTAGAAAATTGGTTGTGTAGTTCTTGAGAAATGGTCCCACTTCCGGTTGACCCATATGTAAAGGTCAACATGAGGTCACGGTTACCCAAGGCTAATCTCCCATGCCCAAGGAGTCTATAACTGAAAAAAGTTTGAGGATCGGGTGTATACTTCTTGAGCTGTGACAGAAACAAGTTTGGCTAATTAAATATTCATGCGCTGTCACGTGAATAATTAATTAAAATTGTTTGTCAATAATATCTAAGGATTACTTCTCGGCGAACTGTGATAAGTTTTATTCTTAATAGGCATTCACAAGTAGCGAACCATATTCCAGGCTAACTGAACAATTGTTGGTGACTGAACCTAATCAAATAGCACAGCTTCGTAGCCATGGTTTGTGTTTGAACCACCAAAACGTTACTAAAACGTTTTTTTTAATACGAAAAGAAAAAACACCTACAAATGACGTCATGATGACGTGACGAAAAATGTTAGACCGGAATCGACATCTACAATACAAGACGATGCCATAACTGAAAAAAGTTTGAAGATCGGCTGTGTACTTCTTGAGATATGGTGCTGCAAAGATTAACTAATTAAAGCTTTGAATTACCGTAATTTGACACCTGATGACGTCACAGTAACAAAAATGTGTTTTTCATACTAATAAATTTGATAAGCTACACGATGGTATGTAACTTATCCCAATCCAATGCCTTTTAACGAAAACCCTATTAGAACGTACGTATATCCTCTCTCGATTCCAATATCACGGCAGTCTTTGACGCCTAGCCGTGATTGCGCAATCACGGCACAATTTGCTTCGTAGCCATGGTTTGTGTTTGAACCACCTAAACGTATTTAAAACGATTTTTTGTACACAAAAAGAAAAATACGCCTACAAATGACGTCATGATGACGTGACGAAAAATGTTAGAACAGATTTCACATCTACAATACGAGACGATCCCATATCTGAAAAAAGTTTGAAGATCGGATGTGTACTTTTAGAGATATGGTGTTAACAAGATTGGCTAATTAAATATTCACACAGCTGTGACGTGAATAATTAATTAAGAATTTTAATCTAATTACATCTAAAATTCAAGTCAGGGCATAAGCTTTAATATGATATAGGATTTGTCTGCTTTTGATAATTCTAAGAATAACATATGGTCTTCGAAAGAGACACAGGTTAAGTCAATACGATTTTAGGGAAAGAAAGAAAAATAATAATAACTAGATATGTAGTGATTGTGAACAATCACAGAGCTGTTCCGTTCTGTTGACCATAAAAGTTGTTTTTGTAGCTCGAGAATGGAACTAATTACTTTGTGTATATCCTGTAATCGTGTTTGAAATGAATGCATGTGATCATGCGTATTCATCGCAGTGTAAACAAATCAAACAAGATCGGATCTTGTTTGAAACCGAAAGTAAAGGTCAAAGTAAGCTACAAATCATTACGAATTTATGACGTGTGGTTCGGGAGATATGGGTTTTTCGAGCTATGGGGTCACGGTTACCCAAGGCTAATCCCCAATGCCCATTAGGAGTCTAGAACTGAAAAAAGTTAGAAAATCAGGTGTGTAGTGCTTGAGAAATGGGCCCACTTCCGGTTGACCCGGAAGTAAAGGTCAACATGGGGTCACGGTTACCTAAGGCTAATCTCCCGTGCATAAGGAATCTATAACTGAAAAATTTTGAAAAACGGTTGTGTAGTTCTTGAGATTTGGTCTCACTTCCGGTTGACCCGGAAGTAAAGGTCAACATGGGGTCACGGTTACCCAAGGCTAATCTCCCTTGCCCAAGGAGTCTATAATTGAAAAAAGTTTGAAAATCGGGTGTGTAGTGCTTGAGAAATGGTCACACTTCCGGTTGACCCGGAAGTACAGGTCAACATGGTGTAATGTTTACCCAAGGCTAATCTCCAATGCCCAAGTAGTCTATAACTGAACAAAGTTTGAAAATCGGTTGTGTAGTTCTTGAGATATGGTCCCACTTCCGGTTGACACGGAAGTAAAGGTCAACATGAGGTCACGGTTACCCAAGGCTAATCTCCCATGCCCAAGAAGTCTATAACTGAAAAAAGTTTGAAAATCGGTTGTGTAGTTCTTGAGATATGGTCTTACTTCCGGTTGACCCATAGGTAAAGGTCAACATGGGGTCACGGTTACTCAAGACTAATCTCCCATGCCCAAGGAGTCTATAACTGAAAAGATTTGAAAATCGGGTGTGTAGTGCTTGAGAAATGGTCCCACTTCCGGTTGACCCGGAAGTAAAGGTCAACATGAGGTCACGGTTACCCAAGGCTAATATCCAATGCCATTAGGAGTCTATAACTGAAAAAAGTGTAAAAATCGGTTATGTAGTTCTTGAGATAGGGTCCCACTTCCGGTTGACCCGGAAGTAAAGGTCAACATGGGGTCACGGTTACCCAAGGCTAATATCCAATGCCATTAGGAGTCTATAACTGAAAAAAGTGTGAAAATCGGTTGGGTAGTTCTTGAAATATAGTCTCACTTCCGGTTGACCCGGAAGTAAAGGTCAACTTGGAGTCACGGTTACCCAAGGCTAATTTCCAATGCCCAAGGAGTCAATAACTGAAAAAAGTGTGAAAATCGGCTGTGTACTTCTTGAGATATGGTGCTGCAAAGATTAACTCATTAAAGCTTTGAATTACCGTAATTTGACACCTGATGACGTCACAGTAACAAAAATGTGTTTTTCATACTAATAAATTTGATAAGGTACACGATGGTATGTAACTTATCCCAATCCAATGCCTTTTAACGAAAACCCTATTAGAACGTACGTATATCCTCTCTCGATTCCAATATCACGGCAGTCTTTGACGCCTAGCCGTGATTGCGCAATCACGGCACAATTTGCTTCGTAGCCATGGTTTGTGTTTGAACCACCTAAACGTATTTAAAACGATTTTTTGTACACAAAAAGAAAAATACGCCTACAAATGACGTCATGATGACGTGACGAAAAATGTTAGAACAGATTTCACATCTACAATACGAGACGATCCCATATCTGAAAAAAGTTTGAAGATCGGATGTGTACTTTTAGAGATATGGTGTTAACAAGATTGGCTAATTAAATATTCACACAGCTGTGACGTGAATAATTAATTAAGAATTTTAATCTAATTACATCTAAAATTCAAGTCAGGGCATAAGCTTTAATATGATATAGGATTTGTCTGCTTTTGATAATTCTAAGAATAACATATGGTCTTCGAAAGAGACACAGGTTAAGTCAATACGATTTGAGGGAAAGAAAGAAAAATAATAATAATAATAATAATAATAATAATAATAATAATAATAATAAAAAAAATAAAAATCTGGACGATTTCAAAAGCTGTTCCGACTGAAAGTTCGGAACAGCTAATAATAAAAAAAATAAAAATCTCGACGAAAACAATAGCTGTTCCGACTGAAAGGTCGGAACAGCTAAAAAGAATAAAAATCTTGACGAAAACAATAGCTGTTCCGACTGAAAGGTCGGAACAGCTAATAACTAGTTCTTAAATAGCGCATTTAACAATAACGTCTCAATGCGCTTTACATTAGTGCCCTGGTCATTGGGCCAATAACATTCCTGTAATCTTTCTCAGCTCCCTGGGGAGTATACAGCCCGGGCTGCCGTGATGGCGCTCCGAAGGCTTTTTCAAACACACTATCAACCTCTACCCTTGCAGGTACCCATTTATACCCCTAGGCGAAGAGAAACAATTATAGCAAAGTTTCTTTCTCAAGGACACAAGCGTCATGACCGGGACTCGAACCCACACCCCGATGACTAAACCACCATAACTTGAATCCGATGCTCTTAACCACTCGGCCATGACACCTTATAAATCAAACAAGTTGAGGGCTCCCTTACCTCCAGATTGCGTTCCTCTTTGGTTCTGTCATCAACAGATCCTGCAATGACATTCCATCGGCAGTCATGATCCGTCACATACCCCTTGTAGAGAGGTGAGGCTGCACTTAATGCAAGCTAAGTATAAACACAAGGACTTGGGAAGTTACATCGCTTAGTACAATAACAAAGTTTACAAGTAGGATTTGAAACTTTGCATGGTGACGATACAATCAAGTGAGGTTTGCGGAGACACCATGTACATGAGTAGGATTTGAAACTTTGCATGGTGACGATACAATCAAGTGAGGTTTGGGGAGACACCGAGTAACTAATATCTCTAAGTTGAAGGCAATGAAGTTGAAGGCTCTTTGACCATAGAATTTTAGCTTGTCATTTCCCTTGTCACCAAGGTTTTTCGCTTGGCCAACTCATACTAAATGTAGTAGATGTTAATTTTTGCATCGGGGATAAAGAATGTAATTTAGGTTTTTACACACATCGGTGTTAGGGTAAAAACCAAAAACACCTAAACTAGTTCGCCACATCACTTGGAGACAATTTTGACTAGTCCTGAGGTGTTTATCTAGCATTTGGCTAGCGGACCACTATTAAGAGAGAAACCTGGGCCCAATTTCATGGCTCTGCTTAATACCGTTAGCAAAGAATCGGCGCTTACGGAAGCAGGGAATTCCGCGCTTACATCAAGCGTATTTCACAGGTTAGCAGGGAATTTTTGCTTGTGCGTGTGCGTAGTCCACGTTACTAGGCATTCTCTGCTTACACAGCTAGCGCAGAAATTCGGCGCTTGCTCGGTAGCGGAGAATGGTGATCGCAATCGGTATGTGAGCAATTTGTCACAGAAATTCTTGTTTTCAAAAGAAGTTTACATCAACTTACAAATATCGGACAGAGTGGAGTCAGTTGGTCGTAGAGATGCCTGGCCTCGTCAACGTTACATGCCTGGAAGGTCATCTGTAGGCAGCTGTTACCCATACCAAACCCCATACAGTCCATGTATACATGATCAGGTTTGGCTGAGAGGGCGCTCTCACCATCGTAATCATTGGTGAACTTCTCAATGAAGGGGGAAGGGGTGTTTATGTCTTTAAAAACTGAAAAGTAAAACAGTAAATGAAGAATTTTAAAAAAGGGTAGAGGGTGTCATGGCCGAGCGGTTAAGAGCATTGAATTCAAGTTCTGGTGGTTATGTCATCGGAGTGTGGGTTTGAATCCCAGTCATGACACTTGTGTCCTTCAGCAAGAAACTTTGCTATAATTGCTTTTCTTCACCCAGGGGTATAAATGGGTACCTGTGAGGGTAGAGGTTGATATTGTGTATGAAAAAGCCCTGGGGAGTATACAGCCCGAGCTGCCGTGGCGCCCCGAAGGTTTTTTCAAACACAATATCAACCTCTACCCTTGCAGGTACCCATTTATACCCCTGGGTGAAGAGAAGCAATTATAGTGAAGTGTCTTGCTCAAGGACACAAGTGTCACGACCGAACTCGAACCCACACCCCGATGACTAAACCACCAGAACTTGAATCCGATGCTGTAAACCACTCGGCCATGACACCCTACAATGTTTTTGCAGAATTGAGAAACAATGTTTTTGCACTGACAGAATGAGAGAATGTGAATAAGTGAGGCCATACTTGGTATATTGATTGCAACCTTCTCTCCACGTCTCTTTCTAATGTTCTTCGTTAGGGTTCTGAAACAGGGAAAAAATATCATACACTGTCATCAATAAATCAGGTTTAGACGTCGCCTACTTGTTCTAGGGGGGGTGGGGGACACAAAGATTCCCGTTTCATGTACCACCTCTTATTCCAATCACTGTGAGTGAAAATACTAACATGCACAATAAAAAATAACCGGCAATTATTAGAAACTTTTCAACAGGGGCAGTCAGGTTGTTGTAGTGGTATCTTGCCAATTGCTTATTACAGCTGACTGCGTTGTCTGTCTGCAGTGGGTAGAAGCTCTCCGTTCTCTCTTCATCTTGACGGTGAAGCTTCAAACGCTAATTTTATAGGAGTTAAAATCCCTCCACTTCATAACATCACATTTACCTTTATTAATAATGGGCAACTGTATGTAACTTGCTGTTACTCTTATTTGAAATAAGATTGTTTTCAGTTTTCCTTTGTGTTATTTTATTTTGTGTCTCCAAGTTAATCCTATTGAAAGTCAATATTTCAAATGATATTGTTACTTGTTATAAAGACAAGAAAAATAAATATGTGACGTGTGTTTAATAAAATTCTAGTCACTTTCAAATGTATGAATCGATTTGTTTTCACATCAGAAGAGATTGGAACTTCTTCCTGATCCATCAAATAACTGAAATAATTCCTATAGACCCATTGCATTGGCGTCCATCACTGAGATCAAACAATGGAAATATGAAAACGCGTAGGCGCCACCCACAACTCTCAGCCATGGATAGGTCTTCCTTTGACCTCAGTGAGGGCGCTGTTTCAGCTTGTGACATCATATGCAAAGGGTCTATACATTTTTACAATGGAAAACATCTCTTAAATCAGAGCAGTTTTTACAAGAAAAGCAAAGTGAATGAGTGAGAGAGATAGTGGAATAAATCTTCACTTGACAGAAATAATAATAGAGTATGAATCATCTCCAGATTTATTGACAATGTCAAAAGTTAGGAATATATTTTGCTTTAGAGACAGAGTAGCACTAATCCAAACAAGTCTACATGAGCAATAATCCACTGTAATGTCAATCTTGATTATATACAGATCAAACTTACTCCACAAACTCCAATTAAACTACTTTTTATGTTAGTCTAGTCAGTCTTTCCAATAAATGGTTTGACAAGCAAACAAATGCAACAGAAATGATTTCTACGGCAAGACTCTCTTGAGACCCTCTAATCAACGTATCAAAACAGTAGAATTCTAGGACGTTAGAAAAACCCAACTAATTTCCATAAAATCAAATGGTGCATTTGCCTTATACGCATGCACACCAAATATTAATATCACATAATATTGCATGGATATGATCACTTCAAAATAGATTTGAGCAAGAGAAATTACAAGATGGCTGCCAAAATTGAAATAACACTAGTTATCAAGATAAGACCCATAATTAGATGCCCGCTGTTAAATTTAAATATGATGATAACAAGTAATCAAATAAGCAATTCACATTCTTTTGGATGTTATATGACATTTCCTACATTGTGTACCCATTTTCCCATAATAAATGTAATCTTAATAACAAAGCAAACATGGCAATTATACAATAGTCAGGTATTTACAAGTAATGATTTTAATAACAACCTTAACTTGCATGTGATGTTAAACTTCAAAAGTTGCATTTCTTATTAAATGGAAAAGGCTGCAATACAAGTGAACAACCCCTAAATGTAATAATTAACCCTTTGCATGCTATCATTTCTTGCAAACACTTTTTCCTGCCCATTGGAATGTTTTTACAAAATCATTTAAAAAAGACAAGCCTGTATACACAAAGAGCATTTTGTGTTGAGATACTATTTCATTGCAAAATCCAAAATAAGTCAAATGTATGTTATTTGTAACCGGATAGTAACAGAATTGATTAACACAAGGTCTCAATTAATTGAGAATTAAAACTGATTGGTTATTAGAACTGTTGGAGTGAAAACATTTATATAATTTTGCAGAATTTTGTGGATTAATTTTATTGACTTATTTTGTTGGTCAGTTTAACCCTTGAGGCAGTACATGTATTTGACCAGTATTATAATTAGATAACATTACACCTTGTTATAAATCTTAACTGAATTCCAGTCTGCCACTGCAAGCTGCTGACCATCTGATGTCAATGAGATTCCATGTGGCCGGTACAGACCCTGTTCAATACAGCTCACAAATCTACCCTTCATGTCATATCGATGGATTTGACCAGTGTTGAAATCCTCATTGCAAACTGCAATGTAGATAGCTGAGCTGTCACAGCATACACCTCTGCAGGATCTAACTTGCTGACCATCAATGAGTGGTTTGATGGTGGTTAGTGCAGCACCATTGTCATCAACAATGTCTACTTGTTGTTGCTCCCCACCACTGATGATAACTCTGTCCTTGCTGTCTATGGCCAAGTAGCGAGGTTTTGTCTGAACTGAAACAGTGTCAATGAGTGAACCATCACTGGATTTGTGTTTAGTTATAACTGACCTCTCCACATCCCCCACAATGATTGTATCCTTCATGACTGCTACACTGTGGAGGACTACTGCTGTCTTGCCCACTTCACTATGAGGCACTGTGTAGAATTCAAATATCTTGTTGCCATCCCTATTGTACATCTTGACAGAGTTGGTTACATCTACAACCACTAACTGATTCTGGAATGCAGCAACAGCCCAAGGGCCTGGAAAACAAATAAACAAATGAATAGGACTCAATACAATGATCCCTCATTTGCAAATTACTCACACAACCTATTTAATTAGGTTTTTGCAAAAAATACAAAAGACACTATTATTAATCTAAATTTTTTCCTATGTTGTAAAAGCCCATGCAGCACTTACATGTGACTATGACATACAGTAGAGCAACAATCTGTTATCATAAACGAGGTGACTACTAACATAAGAACTCTCGTATAATTTGTTTCATTTTTTTAAAAAACCTAGTGTTGGAGTGGATAAACCAATTAATTTCTTGGACTGTCCCCCTGATAACCAATCAAGAGTAGGCTACCCTTTTCACTGTTTGAACATTTACAACAGCATTACACCTCTAACGAAAAAGACACTGTAAGGAACTTACACCGTGATACTTTGATAGTTTTCAGCTGGTGTCTCATAGTGTTGTAAATTACCACTCTGCTATTACTGAGGTCTGCCACTGCCATCTCATCCCCAGGTACAAAGGCATCAATATCCCTAGCCCCACTGATTCCTTCACCATACTCCAAACCAAGCTCCCACCTTGGTTCCTTCATGTTCAGAGTACCCAGGGAGATATCACAAACCCCTGGATTGAATCTCAGATGGGAAAGGGTAGAATCTATCTTGGGTTGATTTTGATCTCTGAGTAATTTCAAGTCCTTACTGATAGTAGGAAAGAGTGCAAGGAAGTCAGGCGCTGATGAATTGTTGCCGACATCTTTGGCAGTCTGCAATGAATGCTGTATTTGGTGTGAGTTTACAATCACTATTTGCTCATATTCCTCCAATTTCTTGTTACGATCTTTGTGGAAGGTTTTTATTTCATCCATGATGCGATTCTCTTGAGTTGTTACCTTAGCCTTGATCTCATCAGCTCTGCTTTTCACATCTGCCATGGTTCTCTGAACTGCAATGTCTAGGTTGTCTTTCATTGTTGAGACAGTTACTTGAGATTGTTCAAGGTTCTTCAGGATTTCTTCAAGGGGAGTAATGAGTTGATCCAATGACTGTTTATATGTGGACGAGGCTTGGTTGCAGTCAATATACTCATGTTGTGGTTTACAGTGATCTATGACAGTGCAATCTCTACAAATCATCACATCACATGTTGAACAATAGAACCTCATCACTTCACCTTCATGAGTTTGGCATTCTGGGTGACGTTTTGGTTTTGTCTTTATCAATGCAGTCTTTCCATCACTAATGTCTTTCAAAGTAGCTACTGTGTGGCTTGACGATGCTGGAATTTTCAGGTGCATTTCATTGCAGTGTGCACAAATGATCATGGGGCAGTCAAAACAGAAGTGTGTTGCCTCGTTTTCCTCCTTGCACAATTTACAAACCAACTTGCTGTTTTCAATAGAACTGACCTGATCCAGTTGGAGTGCAAGACCAGCTAAAATGAAGCTAGTCTTGAGATCTTGAACACCCGTCTCAGGAAGTTGTGTCTCCTTTCGACACAGAGGACAAATAAGCATCTTAGCATCTTTGTAGTTGGTAGTGTGGTATTGAAGTAAACAGTGTTTACAAAAGCTGTGATGACAGTCCAGTAGTTTGGGTTCTGTGTACTCCTCTTGGCAAATACTGCACTCCAGATAATCCTTTCTGATTTTCTCCAGAGCTGAAACCTGTGCTGGTTTAGAAGATGCCATATTGGTCTGGAAATAATTATCAAAGAGCAAAAATATATTCACGTTACAACAGAATTATTAATAATAATAATAATAATAATAATAATAACTAGTTCTTATATAGCGCATTTCACAATAACGGTCTCAATGCGCTTTACATTAGTGCCCTGGTCATTGGGCCAATAACATTCCTTTAATCTTTCTCAGCTCCCTGGGGAGTATACAGCCCGGGCTGCCGTGATGGCGCTCCGAAGGCTTTTTCAAACACAATATCAACCTCTACCCTTGCAGGTACCCATTTTTACCCTTGGGTGAAGAGAAGCAATTATAGCAAAGTGTCTTGTTCAAGGACACAAGCGTCATGACCGGGACTCGAACCCACACCCCGATGACTAAACCAGCAGAACTTGAATCCGATGCTCTAAAACACTCGGCCATGACACCCTACAATCAGTTTGCACAAACCACTTCCAGTGTACATCTATTGCTATCAAATTGATCCCTGCACTGTACATTAATGTAGGAATGCAATGAAACAAACATTCTATGCCAAAAAAAATATTTCTTTGATGTAGAATTTTTTAATATAGCTTTTAAATAGCATCCATTCAGTCACTGTCAAATAAGTGTTAGCAGTTTCGAGGCTGTGAGATTTGAATTGTTTTTCTTTTCATTCTAAAGACAACTACAGCAAAACTCATTTTGTTGTGTTGTCTCATTAGAATTAACATTATTTTCGATGTCACACTAAAGTAAACTATCAAAATATTCGAAACTAATCTGCTGCCTGTATGGACAGAAATTAACAAGCTCTGCTGGCCTACACTGTAATAAAATATTATGAAATTTGAATATGTCAATGAGAGATGTATTTTGTTGTACCGTATTAACATCATTTTAAATAAGTGAAAGTACATCTCTTGTACATGTATGTGTACTTGACATCAAATATTTAAATCAATGAAATAACTATTTTTCATCTTTAAACTAAGCAATGTTTTCTGTATTTGGAGGATCCAGTTAAAGGGGCTATGTAGTCAAGATCAAAGCAGTTTAAAGGGGCTGTGTCAAACACAGCCTGTGGCTGTACATGGAATGAAGAACTCTCATTCAGTTACTGTACACACCCTCCCTCTGTATCATAACTATGGAGAGGGTGTGCAGTAACTGGGTGAGAGTTCATAATTCCATGTACAGCCACAGTCTGTGTTTAACACATCCCCTTTAAATGAAGGATGTACAGCAGTTTATGAAGACAACATCTCTTCTTTAAACTTCATTTTCACAATACTGAATTCAAGTCTTAGAAAATGTTGCAATCAAATATCAAGAACATGCACTAAATAATCAGCCTTTACCTCCATTGAATTGGAAGACACTAAGGTTCAATAGAAACCATTCAAGCATTTCAATTGTACAACACTATTACATGTAAACCAAGGATGAATCATTATCTTCTAAGTTACAAAACTACAATTGATGAAACTGCACAAATTATTTAGTATTTGTGTATAGTATGGTCTTAGGCCTTTCTCAAGCTAGAGTTTTGAGCAAAGTTGAATCAGTTTGTGATCTGTACTCACCTCAGCACATAGCACTGTTGAAGAAGATGTCAAAGATACATCTGCAATCCTGTCTGGATGGTTCTTGTTTTAAAGCCTTCTTTCCTGGTAGAGTGCAGCTTCTACCATAACTAGTATTTAACTAACACAGTCAAGGAAACACCTATGTAGCCAGGTTGTACATGTACATGTACTGTGCAGAGTGTCCCCAGTTGCTTGTACAATGAATGTACAAAGGACTACAGTACTGTGTTGACAATGAACTTCAGTGTCAAAGGTCATGGAACTAGTGATGTTGAACATTTGTCAGAGTTGTTATCAATGACCGTGACAATGTAAACAACTCTATGAGTGCAGTTTGTGATGCACACATCAATAAGTACAGTGATGAAAAGGTATGAGCTACATTGTATCAGCAAGGAGAACTAGAACTATGGATGCAATTTTGGGTTACATGTAGTTTGTACATGTAAATATATTAATTTTGTTCATATAAATTTGATCACCCCCAAAACATTTCAGTGGAATGATAACATTTATGACATCACTGGTACGAGTGAGGTCAATCACCTTTTATTGCATGGACTTTAAGATTTCAAATGTGAAGCGGAAATTAAGATCAGCTTTTAAATAAAAAATTTTTCCCAATAGCTGTAAAATCGTTACAATTAACAACTTTACCAACTTAAGCTTTCCTTTATTTAAACTCCAATAGATGAAATAATAAAATTCTTCATAAACACAATTGCCACAATACACATTGTAGCTGGCCTTTAATTAGCTCTAAATTGTTTCGTAAAGTAAGACTTAAAGTCTAACAGCCCTGCGCATACCTCACGGTATACAGAAAACGTTTATAACACCACCGTGGAATAAAGGATTTCACTAAATATAGTATGCATAGATTGAGTGCACCGACTAGTTATAAAAGATCTAGACATTGGATACACTCGGCATGAAGGGAAGAAAAATTAAAAAATATACGAAGCAAAGTTTTGGTCATTTTATGAAAAGTATTGTGTGGAGGAGGCACAAGAAAAAAAGGTGTGGTTGGGGACGCTTAATGTTTTGCATGTGTGACCAGGCACCTTTAGTGCATTGTCCCTTTAATTAAGAGATGTATTTGCGCAACCCTTTAAGTACTGCTGTTGCCTAGCAACAACCATGTGCAGTGAAATTGGAGTTGTCCAGCACACAGCACTGAGGTGCACATGTACACTTTTCCACTCGCCCCACTGTGAGATGGACATGACCTGCTGTTAATACTGAGTTTGTTGTTTCTGAATGGAGAGTTAATCTATTGCTACTGAGAGTTAAAGAGTCTGATAGTTTTCCATTGATGGTTGCTATGTTTCACCACCTGTAGAGTGAGTACCAAATTTCTTCTTTCTTATTCATAAGTCATAGTATTTTCTTATAAACCTGAAGGAATGATGGATTTATTAATGGAGTAAATGACATTGCTGATTTCGATGATAATTGTTGTTTTATCATATTGACTATTATAGTATGCTAGATCTTTATGGAGTTTCTTTGTGATTTACTGTTAGTTTTGTTTTAGTTTGGAATCACTAATTAAGCCAGTGTTGTGTTCAAACTTTTCCATTTAGAATGCTTCCATTTTTATTTATAGTGAAACAATCAAAATATTACTTTGAAGCCTTTCTTTATGCAAGTCTTTGACTTATTACTCCTTGAATGACTCTTAGTCTTATATTCTTTGGAAGTGGTTACTCTTCTTATTGATTTAGTGACATAGTTTTAGTGATTTGAAGTAAAGTTTAAGTTACTTTCGATTGGGTTTAGATTTTCTATCATTTAAAGTAAGGTTTTTATTAATTACTTGACTAGAAGCCTTAAAGGTGTAAGAAAGTGCCTTTGATTAATTTAATTATTAACTGTTGGCTTATAGAACTTATTTTACCTCTATTACTTAATTCTCATTGATTGGTTAAGTTGGAACATTATTGTGAGAAACACTTTCTTTTCATTGCCATGGTCAAACCTTACCTAAGTATCAGTGTAAGCCATTGTTTCATATACTTGCCACATGTTAAACTTATTAATGCCTCACTGTGTGGAATGTTGAATTCCTATGTGGTCAGTCAGAGTAGAATTGCCTTGGGGTATATGCTGAGTAGTGTTGGTAGTTAGGAAGGGAGTATATCGATAGTCAGTATTGCTGCACAGCATAGTTTTATCGATATAGCATCTTTTAGTGTACAGTGCCACACAGGGTTTAGTCAAGCAATTGATATGTCATCACTGTTATGTTGCCTGTTCTAGTCACTAGGATCTTTGTTTATTGCTTATTTTGATAAGAGTGAAGGGCAAGAAGTACCATTTCTCATTATATATTCGCTCTGTTGTATGCCACAGGTGGTGGTATGGCCTTTGATTTTCTTTGTTTGGGAAAAAGCCTTACACTACAGTTCATTTAAGTTGTTCTTTTATTTGAAGTTTACTTATTAATGTTAATTTCTTGTGTTTCCTTTATAGTCGCTCTCTGTATCGACCCTTTTTTTTCTTTGGTTATCTTTTATTGTCGCCACATTAAAATCTCTTGTAAAAAGAATTGACTGTGTCACACATGGGTCCTGATTAAGTTCATTACCGAATGAGAAATTAAAATACTTGTGACCATATTTAGTCTGTGAAACTTGATTTACTTCATGCAACCTGACTTACTACACGGAAACTGAGGTTGTCAAAGTCATTTTAGATAAAGGAAATATGAACTTGTGAAAAACAAAGACCTGTAACCGAATTAAGTCTGTGAAACCTGACTTACGCCATGAAACCTGACTTACGACACGGAACCTGAGGTTGTCAAGGTCATTTTAGAAAAGGGAAATTTGAAGAACGAAACAATAAGGACCTGTGACTAGATTTAGTCTGTGAAACCTGAAATACGTCATGAAACATAAAGTACTGAAAGTTATTTTAGAAAGGGGAAACTAAAAAGTTTCAAAACAAAGAGTACGTTTAAAAAAAAAAAATTTGAATTAATAAATAAATGGGATAGGGAAGGGGTTGAGTTGGGTTTTAGTTAGTATGAAAAGCCGGCAATTGAAAGTAATTAACCACCTCTTTTAAAAAAAATTAAAAATGAAAAAGCACGACTCGTCAGGTGCAGCATGCTTTGAGGCTTTGCATAGCACAGTACAGAGTGGACCAGTTGTAAGAAAATGATAACGTATAAGTCGCCGGTCGCGTTGACATGACATGACAGTCGTTTGCACTACAACTTCACCCTTACAAAAATGTCCTGTGGTAATTCCTGTGGTACCTGATGTTACCACACAAAATACCACAGGAATATTAAGTACCACAGGAACTCATGTGGTAATGTCAACAGGCTGGCTGTGGTAAGTTGATATTTCCTGTGGTACCTGATGTTACCACACAAAATACCACAGGAATATAAGTACCACAGGAACTCTTGAGGTAATATCTCTAGACTCGTGTGGTAATGTCAACTGCATGGCTGTGGTAATTTGGTATTTCCTGTGGTACCTGATGTTACCACACAAATACCACAGGAATACACACACCACCCCACAGGAACTCCTGTGGTAATGTCAACAGGCTGGCTGAAGATAAGTTGATATTTCCTGTGGTACCTGACGTTACCACACAAAATACCACAGGAATATAAGTACCACAGGAACTCTTGAGGGTAATATCGCTTAGACTCGTGTGATGTCAACAGGCAGGCTGTGATAAGTTGCTAATTCCTGTGGTACCTGATGTTACCACACAAAATACCACAGGAATACCACAGGAACTCTTGAGGTAGTATCACTAGTAGACTCTTGTAATGTCAACGAGCTGGCTGTGGTAACTGAGTTGATATTTCCTGTGGTACCTGATGTTACCACACAAAATACCACAGGAATATTAAGTACCACAGGAACTCTTGAGGTAGTATCACTAGTAGACTCTTGTAATGTCAACGAGCTGGCTGTGGTAACTGAGTTGATATTTCCTGTGGGTACCTGATGTTACCACACAAAATACCACAGGAATATTAAGTACCACAGGAACTCTTGAGGTAGTATCACTAGTAGACTCTTGTAATGTCAACGAGCTGGCTGTGGTAACTGAGTTGATATTTCCTGTGGTACCTGATGTTACCACACAAAATACCACAGGAATATTAAGTACCACAGGAACTCTTGAGGTAGTATCACTAGTAGACTCTTGTAATGTCAACGAGCTGGCTGTGGTAACTGAGTTGATATTTCCTGTGGGTACCTGATGTTACCACACAAAATACCACAGGAATATTAAGTACCACAGGAACTCTTGAGGTAGTATCACTAGTAGACTCTTGTAATGTCAACGAGCTGGCTGTGGTAACTGAGTTGATATTTCCTGTGGTACCTGATGTTACCACACAAAATACCACAGGAATGTTCAGTACCACAGGAATTGTCTTGAGGTATTATCAATAGACTCGTCCTGTTATGTCAATGGCTGGCTGTGTAGTCCTGTGGTACCTTGCTTGTGGTAATCCTGTGGTAACTGGCATGTGGTTTTTATTGTAATATCACTGTAATACTCTAATTACTTTGTAATATTCATGTATTTGATGTTGCATTACCATTCTTTACTTAGTCACTGCAGTTTCACTACTCCAAACTTAAAGAACACAGTTGTAAAACGCTGGTTTTAATACAGACAAATTTCCGTTTGTGCTAAAACGAAAGACTGCAGAAATATAATTTATAGTGAGCATCGATCAGAGTGCGAGTTTTAGTTTTACTTTACAAAGTAACTTGTCATAACGACTGAAGTGTAAACTTATTTACCCTTGAGGAGTTATGCATACTATAAAAACAAAGCAATTTGAGTAAAAGAAAAAATATTCTACACTTGGATATGGTAATAACTATGCAGTCACTAGATTGCATATCTAAAGCAGTAAAAGGACTGCGCAAGTTTATTTAAGACAAATATCACATAGTGCTGCCACAAGAGGGCGCTATACCACTTGATCACCACCCTGACTTCGCGTATGTAAAATGAACACATTTGTGGTTAGAGCCCCTTCTGGATCTCTTCCATGATGAGTCATTAGTTTGAAATCAAAACTCAACAGTTCCAGCCGACGGTTGAAATGTACTGACTTGTTGATGTTTTAGTGTAAATTATTAAAGCTTCCCATTTTAAAGTCGAAGGTTTTTGCAGTGCAATTTAATTTTAAAAGCAGATAGTTTGAAACTGATATGCTGATAGGATGTTAATTAAACAGTAAAACACAAGAAAAAGAAAGAATCATCGGTGATCATCAGCATCACCAGGGATCACTCAGATCGGGAAGTTGTGCCTGCAGCAGAACTACAGCCTACAGAACTAGCACTCAGTAGCAATATAGCATGATTTTGGTAAGTGTTTTGTTGAAAACGTGATTTTAATTATAATTTTCTTGTAGAAGTGCACATGTACAGGTACTTTTGGTATGTCACTGTCAGGTTGGGGTAGGCCTATGTAGTTTTCTAGTCTACCAAATACCAGTGAGTGTTATTTTTTCTTGATGGAAAATCCTGGGGTTTATTTACTCCTAGAACTATGAGGTTCATTCCGCTATCGTCTCCATTACCCTCATAGAGTGACATGTACAAAATCCTATTCGAAACTTTTTTCCATTCCCGTTTCTGCACCTACAGTTAATTTCCCAAACCGGATCTCGCCAAAATTAGGCTCTATGTGTTCCTTTAGCCCCATTTATAGTGCCAATACTCTGGACTTCCTCCGATCCTTGGCCCTACGCCCATGTACCGCCAGAAGGTGTGATAATTTTTTGAATATCAACTCACGTTTTATGCCGAGATTTTTTCCCCATTCGTCACTAATTGTATCCGATTTGTGAAAAGCACATTAAAACGCCATTGTGCAACCTCGTTTTGGTGTAATTTTTAAGAAATTATGAGACGTTACTGCCACCGATTTGACTGCCCGGCATCCATTTTGTTGATCGGTTAATTTCAACAGGGGGCGCCCTGCGCTAGGGCATGCTGGGATAGGCAGGGGAACATCTCCCATGCCCTAGCGCGCGAAAGGGTCTCTTTCCTATCCCAGCATGCCCTAGCGAAGGGCGCCCCCTGTTGAAATTAACCGATCAACAAAATGGATACCGGGCAGTCAAATCGGTGGCAGTAACGTCTCATAATTTCTTAAAAATTACACCAAAACGAGGTTGCACAATGGCGTTTTAATGTGCTTTTCACAAATCGGATACAATGAGTGACGACTGGGGGAAAAACCTCGGCATAAAACGTGAGTTGATATTCGAAAAATTATCACACCTTCTGGCGGTACATGGGCGTAGGGCCAAGGATCGGAGGAAGTCCAGAGTATTGGCACTATAAATGGGGCTAGTGTTCCTTATACTCTCATCGAGGTCGGGTTGGGTCCCAATGTTCTGTATACGTGAATCGTTGATAATCGTTACCAGCGTAGCGCGCAGCATTACCAGCTCAAAAATTTCAACGGCGGCCATTTTGTTAACGGAAGGCGAGGATTCTGAAAACGGTGAGAATTTATCACTTTTTGCAACTTTTGTTTTGCGGAGTGGATTTTCTGGACCCAACCCGACCTCGATGAGAGTATAAGGAACACATAGAGCCTAATTTTTGCGAGATTCGGTTTGGGAAATTAACTGTAGGTGCAGAAACGTGAATGGAAAAAAGTTTCGAATATGATTTTGTACATGTCACTCTATGAGGGTAATGGAGACGGTAGCGGAATGAACCTCATAGTTCTAGGAGTAGGGTTTATTCATGTTATTGGGAAGTGCAGTCATCTACTAAAACCCCTTAACTGATTAGCGCAACATTTATATTTTTTGATTGCTACTCTTAAGTAACATGACTGGGGGTTTAATTAAACTTAACAGTTGGGTCTTTCAAAATTAATTATAATTTATATTCAATCAATAACTTCATGGTCACATGGTGGTTTGGGCTTGTTACTGGTAAGTCTCTATGGTTATACTGCCATGCTTGTACATACCATCGCAGACCGCAGAGTTGTGCAAACCATATAAATTTGGCAAATGTTTACATTTTTTCTAACACACATTTCCCATTTTTTTTCTTTTACAGTTCTTTGTGCTTCTCTTTCTGAGGAAGGTGACTAAATCATCATCAACAGAAACCTAGAAATGGAGCATGGTGGCATTTCTCAAAGGACCAGCATTGGGTTTGAGCTAGCTACTTACCCAAGATAAATATTCTAAAAAGAGATTAATCCTGTGGTGTTGCTATTTCCAAGACTTACTGTCCAATACAAAAAAAAACTGTTTTTTCCTAAGTTTAAAACGTAAATGAAACTGCAGTACAATTGCACTTGTATCATAGTAAAATGAGTTTAAAAACAACATATTTTTTAACTGTCATGTGGTTATCCTTGTGGTAAGTGGCGTGTGGTATTCCTGTGGTAACTGGCATGTGGTATTCCTGTGGTAACTGGCGTGTGGTATTCCTGTGGTAAGTGGCGTGTGGTATTCCTGTGGTAAGTGGCGTGTGGTATTCCTGTGGTAAGTGGCATGTGGTATTCCTGTGGTATTCCTGTGGTAACTGGCATGTGGTATTCCTGTGGTATTCCTGTGGTAACTGGCATGTGGTATTCCTGTGGTAACTGGTGTGTGGTAATCCTGTGGTAATGTCCCAAAAAACCACAGGAATACCACAGGAATGTTCCTGTGGTATTCCTGTGGTAACTGGCATGTGGTATTCCTGTGGTAACTGGCGTGTGGTATTCCTGTGGTAACTGTCCTGTGGTAATGTCCCAAAAAACCACAGGAATACCACAGGAATGTTCCTGTGGTAATTTGTGTGGTAATTTTATGTGGTAATACCACAGGACATTTTTGTAAGGGCAGTGCACATGCACTATGTACGTCACTAAACAACCACTAGTTAACCATTGGTCCTTGCCCGAACTTGGCCCAGGTAGATGATTAAAACCTAATTCACATGCCCTGGCTCAGGTCCGGGATTCCACAGAGGCGAAACACAGGAAAAAAATCACTGCGCCAACACAACAGGTTATGTAGTGAGTTTGATTCACTTGGTTTCCATAATGCCAGTATAGACCCTGCAAGTCAGGCGTGTATTGGAACATTTTTGGGACCACTTTGGTCCCAAGTACATTGCTTTACCGAGTGAAGGAAACAAACTCGCACTCTTTAAAAGGTCCTGATGTTCAAATACACCCAAGACCTAATTGCAGTCTATTGACCAATCACGTAAGCATATTTGCTCATGAATATTTATGAGTTGTATAATGGTAAAGGACAGAAGAGGAATGTGAGTCCACTAACCTCAAAATGATCTGAATCATGTGTATCATCCTGATCAATCTTCTCTGCAAATACTGACACAGTGTCACGGATAAAGAGATGAGCTATGTGTCTGGCCAACTGACGATCAATGCCTGAATAAGAATTAGTATCATCAGTTAATCATATGCCTCAATGTGAAGTGTTATTGTGATGCAATACAACGGCCATCAATAACTAAGAGAGTCAACACGTGTACATCTTCCGATTGATACAAAATGGTCAATGATGACCAATTGGATAAAAGGTGTACAAAAGGCTCAATGATTGATGACCAGTTGGGAACCAATGTCTGTTTGCGAATATGGACATTAATGAGAACAGGGCTCGTCAAGCATAAAGACTAGAAAGTAAAGTAATGTCGACTAGAGTCTTTGAGACCAAACTGATGATCTATGCCTGTGTGAGAATAAGTACAGTAATGCCAACAAGAGTCTTCAAGACCAACTGATGATCTATGCCTGTGTGAGAATAACAATAATAGATGGTTCTCATATGCGCACATATCCTAGTAGCTCGATCAAGACACTTTACAATATTATTATCCCTGTTCATCAAGCGTACTTTTAGACTATTCCTCAAACTTTCTCAACTCCCATACTGCCTAAATTAACGCCGAGGGATCAACCCAACACAATGTCTCAGCACTCAAGTTCCCAGTTATACACCTGGGTTAAGAGAAGCAATTATGGGTATACACCTTGCTCAAGGACACCAGCGTCATGACCAGGAATCGAACCATCACTCCGATGATTCAACAATCAGAACTTGAGTCCAATACAGTAGAATGCTCGGCCAGGAGACGCCATGTACAAAGACACCAGCGTCATGACCAGGAATCGAACCATCACTCCGATGATTCAACAATCAGAACTTGAGTCCGATACAGTAGAATGCTCGGCCACAAGACGCCATGTACAAGGACACCAGTGTCATGACCAGGAATCGAACCATCACTCCGATGATTCAACAATCAGAACTTGAGTCCGATACAGTAGAATGCTCGGCCACGAGACGCCATGTACAAGGACACCAGTGTCATGACCAGGAATCGAACCATCACTCCGATGATTCAACCATCAGAACTCGAGTCCGATACAGTAGAATGCTCGGCCACGAGACGCCATGTACAAAGACACCAGCGTCATGACCAAGAATCGAACCATCACTCCGATGATTCAACAATCAGAACTTGAGTCCGATACAGTAGAATGCTCGGCCACGAGACGCCATGTACAAGGACACCAGTGTCATGACCAGGAATCGAACCATCACTCCGATGATTCAACAATCAGAACTTGAGTCCGATACAGTAGAATGCTCGGCCACGAGACGCCATGTACAAGGACACCAGTGTCATGACCAGGAATCGAACCATCACTCCGATGATTCAACCATCAGAACTCGAGTCCGAAACAGTAGAATGCTCGGCCACGAGACGCCATGTACAAAGACACCAGCGTCATGACCAGGAATCGAACCCACACTCCGATGATTCAACCATCAGAACTTGAGTCCGATACAGTAGAATGCTCGGCCACGAGACGCCATGTACAAAGACACCAGCGTCATGACCAGGAATCGAACCCACACTCCGATGATTCAACAATCAGAACTTGAGTCCGATACAGTAGAATGCTCGGCCACGAGACGCCATGTACAAAGACACCAGCGTCATGACCAGGAATCGAACCCACACTCCGATGATTCAACAATCAGAACTTGAGTCCGATACAGTAGAATGCTCGGCCACGAGACGCCATGTACAAGAAAAAGATCCTCAAGATCAATAACCACCAGGGCCCAATTTCATAGAGCCGCTTAAGCAGAAAATATTGCTTAACAATTTGTTGCTTAGCAGAAATGAGCAGGACACCAGTTACAAATTGTACATGCGACATGGTGTTTGGCTGGTAACCTTATTCTGGTAAGCATAGTTTTGTTGTGCTAAGGTACTTTTTGTGCTTAAGCAGCTCTATGAAATTGGGCCCTGTTGATCTATGTGCCTGCATTATTACAAGGGCCATCAAAACATCGAACATCCCCCTTCCAACCCGAGTTTGGTTCCCGAGTCTTGGGAGATCTAAGTCAAGATCATACCTGCATCCATGAGTTCCTGACAATCTTTCTCATCTAGGACCAAGTCGATATCGCTGTATCTCTCACCGTTAGGCGACAGGTAGCTATCGATGGAGTCATAACGCGACTTGGGAATAACAAATTTATTGTTCTTCAAGGGCTGAAGAGAAAGATAGAAACAGAGAGTGAGAAACATGATATACACATGGAGCCTGCCCTCAATGTCGCAAAGCACTAAGAACCATCTGAAAGGTGGGCTCATAAATACTAGCAGCTAAAAGCTGATTTGTGAAGGACTGCGAAGGGCGCCTTTGTCAGCCAGCCACATCAACCCATTATGACCACGAAGCACAGCCAGAGATTGAAAGTGTCTGTTTTTTCCCGAGGGAGGAAAACCGGAGAAAAACCCTCGTGGCACAGCAGAGAACCAACGCACAACTCAACTCACATGGCCCTGGCCGGGTATTGAACCAGGATCACCTTGGTGAGAGACGAGCGCTTTACACACAAGCCAACCATGCCCCCCCAAGATAGATTGGTGAGTGTTCAAAACATTAATGATCATAAAACATTACTAAGTGAGAAGCGCAGCAACTGTTGATAGTATAAGCTATTTCCTTCAAAGTAATAAAGTTAGGATAATTTTTCACCCACAACCAGAATCTGAAAAATGATTCATGCATGAGATTACGATACAACCTGGGAAGCAGCAGGAAGGGGATGCAACTTTTTATTTCAAATATAAAATAATAATTCCCAAGGGAAACTGATTAGGTAAATTTTAATTAATTTGAGTTTAAACAAAGACAAATTTACAACAGATTTTTTTCTATCGTTGTAGATTTTTTTAAAATCTTGTTTATCTTTTCTTTTTCTATCGTCTGTCGTAGTAGCTGACGGTATCTTTTTATCCATGAATCCGGTTGGCTTAATTTATAACGCGATCATAGTTGTTAGTGGCTTTTGAGGGAAGAATTGTTCACATTTTTACACCACCTTTTCTCATTCTCAAATTGTGTACACTTGAAAGACCTTTTTTTAAAACAATGGGGTTTTTTTCCGCCATAATGTCATTTTGTAATAAAATCGTTAAATTAAAAACACTGCCTCTAATAATAATAATAATAATAATAACTAGTTCTTATATAGCGCATTTAACAATAACTTATCAATGCGCTTTACATTAGTGCTCTGGTCATAATGGGCCAATAACATTACTTTAATTTTTCTCGGCTCCCTGGGGAGTATACAGCCCTGGGCTGCCATGGCCCTCCGAAGGCTTTTTCAAGCAAAATATCAACCTCTACCCTTGCAGGTACCCATTTATACCACTGGGTGAAGAGATGCAATTATAGCAAAGTGTCTTGCTCAAGGACACAAGCGTCATGACCGGGACTCGAACCCACACCCCGATGACTAAACCACCATAACTTGAATCTGATGCTCTTAACCACTCGGCCATGACACCTTATAAATCAAACAAGTTGAGAGCTTCCTTACCTCCAGATTGCGTTCCTCTTTGGTTCTGTCATCAACAGATCCTGCAATGACATTCCATCGACAGTCATGATCTGTCACATACCCCTTGTAGAGAGGCGAGGCTGCACTTAATGCAAGCTAAGTATAAACACAAGGACTTGGGAAGTTACATCGCTTAGTACAATAACACAGTTTACAAGTAGGATTTGAAGCTTTGCATGGTGAAGATACAACCAAGTGAGGTTTGCGAAGACACCTCATGTACATGAGTAGGATTTGAAACTTTGCATGGTGACAATACAATCAAGTGAGGTTTGCGGAGACACCGAGTAACTAATATCTCTTATGAGATGATCAGAGTATACCGATTGAAACGTAAAGTTGTTAAGCTACTGGTTTTTCTCAAAACCACTACAGCTTACAAGAGAACTGGGGTCCACAGCTTACAAGAGAACTGGGGTCCACAGCTTACAAGAGAACTGGGGTCCACAGCTTACAAGAGAACTGGGGTCCACAGCTTACAAGAGAACTGGGGTCCACAGCTTAAGAGAGAACTGGGGTCCACAGCTTACAAGAGAACTGGGGTCCACAGCTTACAAGAGAACTGGGGTCCACAGCGTACAAGAGAACTGGGGTCCACAGCTTACAAGAGAACTGGGGTCCACAGCTTACAAGAGAACTGGGGTCCACAGCTTACAAGAGAACTGGGGTCCACAGCTTACAAGAGAACTGGGGTCCACAGCTTGCAAGAGAACTGGGGTCCACAGCTTACAAGAGAACTGGGGTCCACAGCTTACAAGAGAACTGGGGTCCACAGCTTACAAGAGAACTGGGGTCCACAGAGGTGAAAAAACAGGGACAGAAACCTCTGAGCCAAATTGACTGCCTCCATCACAGATAAAGAACTTGCCTCCCAGGCACTAAACAAGCTCAGTGACCAAACAGTTTAGTTATCTATCTACAATAGAATGTGGTTTTGAATCTTATCAAGAGGACTTATTGAAACTGCCAAGTGGACTTTTCAGTTTTAATGAGTAGTCCAGGGGAAATATATTGACAAGGTAAGGTGACTTTTCTGGCTCAGTAAGTCACCTTACACCTGGTCCAGACAGGCACGCTAGAGTTGCGCCGAACCAAATTGTTAGATTAAGTACATGAAAAGTGTGACGTCTGAAAAGTACGACGTCTGAAACAGTTAAGAGCAACTGGACGCGCTGGAAGTCAAAAGATCGACTGTTGCAGTCGTTCGGAATGACTCTTGAGCTCCTTGGTTTCAGAAGTCGATCTTGTCATGAGCCGAACCTAATGTAAATGTTATGTTAAGTTCGCCTGTCTGAAACTAAAATTTATTTGGGTCGACCTAGAGTTGCTCCTAATCTATTGGTTCGGCGCGACTCTGTAGTCCTGTCTGAACTCGGTGATATATTGTCTCTTTATTCTATAATAAATGTTACGGCACTCAAGGAGCTTTGAGGAAATGTGATGTCATTGTTCAGGGTTTGCCCTCAACTTGTTCAGTGACTAGCCAGCAGTAACAGTCAGCTTGTCATTTCCCTTGTCACCAAGGTTTTTCGCTTGGCCAACTCATACTATATGTAATAGATGCTAATTTTTGCATCGGGGATAAAGAATATAATTTAGGTTTTTACACACATCAGTGTAAGGGTAAAAACCAAAATTCTATTCAACACCTAAACTAGTTCGCCACATCACTTGGAGACAATTTTGACTTGTCCTGAGGTGTTTATCTAGCATTTGGCTAGCGGACCACTATTAAGAGAGAAAGCTGGGCCCAATTTCATGGCTCTGCTTAATACCGTAAGCAAAGAATCGGCGCTTACGGAAGCAGGGAATTCCGCACTTACGTCAAGCGTATTTCACGGGTTAGCAGGGTATTTTTGCTTGTGCGTGTGCGTATTCCACGTTACTAGGCATTCTCTGCTTACACAGCTAGCGCAGAAATTCAGCGCTTGCTCGGTAGCGGAGAATGGTGATCGCAATCGGTATGTGAGCAATTTGTCACAGAAAATCTTGTTTTCAAAAGAAGTTTACATCAACTTACAAATATCGGACAGAGTGGAGTCAGTTGGTCATAGAGATGACTGGCCTCGTCAACGTTACATGCCTGGAAGGTCATCTGTAGGCAGCTGTTACCCATACCAAACCCCATACAGTCCATGTATACATGATCAGGTTTGGCTGAGAGGGCGCTCTCACCATCGTAATCATTGGTGAACTTCTCAATGAAGGGGGAAGGGGTGTTTATGTCTTTAAAAACTGCAAAGTAAAACAGTAAATGAAGAATAAAAAAGGGTAGAGGGCGTCATGGCCGAGCGGTTAAGAGCATCCAATTCAAGTTCTGGTGGTTATGTCATCGGAGTGTGGGTTCGAATCCCGGTCATGACACTTGTGTCCTTGAGCAAGATGCTTTACTATAATTGCTTCTCCTCACCCAGGGGTATAAATGGGTACCTATGAGGGTAGAGGTTGATATTGTAATTGAAAAAGCCTTCTGAGCGCCATGGCACCTCGGGCTGTATACTCCCCAAGGAGCTGAGAAAGATTAAAGGAATGTTATTGGCCCAATGACCAGAGTACTAATGTAAAGCGCGTTGATACGTTATTGTACAATGCGCTATATAAGAACTAGTTATTATTTATTATTGTAAAGAGAATTGGAGACTACAAGTAGCTTTGAAACTCTGCATGTTGGCAAGAGCAACAGGTAAAATCTTGTTAAAGTTGTGTAGGGCGGAGAGATAAAGTTGCATCAGTGCAAAAACGTCATGTCTTAAAACAGCACTTCCTTTACGCTGGAGCTTGAAATTGTAAAAAATGTGTATCTCGCTTAAAAAACCTAAATATAAGTATGCGATGAGATACAAATGTTTTTGCAACGCTTTTGCACGAAGCATTTTTATGCGAGATAACAATTTTGCAGCATTAAAATAGAATGTTTTTTCAAAATTGAGATATGATCTTATAACAAAATTGAGTTACGATTTTTTGCAAAGTAGAAATAATAACTAGTTCTCATAAAGCGCATTTCACAGCGGCATCTAATGCGCTTTACATTAGTGCCCTGGTCATAATGGGCCAATAACATTTCCTTTAATCTTTCTCAGCTCCCTGGGGAGTATACAGCCCTGGGATGCCGTGGCGCCCCGAAGGCTTTTTCAAACACAATATCAACCTCTACCCTTGTAGGTACCCATTTATACCCCTGGATGAGGAGAAACAATTATAGCAAAGTGTCTTGCTCAAGGCGTCATGACCGGGACTCGAACCCACACCCCGATGACTAAACTACCAGAACTTGAATCCGATGCTGTAAACCACTCGGCCATGACACCCTACAATGTTTTTGCAGAATTGAGAAACAATGTTTCTGCACTGACAGTAATGAGAGAATGTGAATGAGTGAGGACATACTTGGTATATTGATTGCAACCTTCTCTCCACGTCTCTTTCTGATGTGCTTCGTTAGGGTTCTGAAACAGGAAAAAATATCATACACTGTCATCAATAAATCAGGTTTAGACGTCACGGGGGGGGGGGGGGGTGGGTGGGGGACACAAAGATTCCCTTTTCATGTACCACCTCTTATTCCAATCACCGAGTGAAAATACTAACATGCACAAGAAAAAATAACCAGCATTTATTAGAAACTTTTCAACAGGGGCAGTCAGGTTGGTGTAGTGGTATCTTGCCAATTGCTTATTACAGCTGACTGTGTTGTCTGTCCGTTCTCTCTTCATCTTGAGGGTGAAGCTTCAAACACTAAATATATAGGAGTTAAAATCCCTCCACTTCATAACATCAAGTTTACCATTATTAATAAACGGCAACTGTATGTTACTTGCTGTTACTCTTATTTCAAATAAGATTGTGTTTAGTTTTCCTTTGTGTTATTTGATTATGTGTCTCCGAGTTAATCCTATTGAAAGTCAATATTTCAAATGATATTTTTACTTGTTATAAAGACATGAAAAATAATCATGTGACGTGTGTTGATTAAAATTCTAGTCACTTTCAAATGTATGATTCAAATTGTTTTCACATCAGAAGAGATTGGAACTTCTTCCTGATCCATCAAATAACTGAACTAATTCCTATAGACCCCTTGCATTTGGCGGCCATCACTGAGATCAAACAATGGAAATGTGAAAATGCGTACTTGCCACGCACAACTCTCAGTCATGTCTTCCTTTGACCTCAGTGAGGGCGCTGTTTCAGCTTGTGACATCATATGCAAAGAGTCTATACATTTTTACGAGGGAAAATACCTCTAAACTCACAGCAGTTTTTACAAGAAAAGCAAAGTAAATGAGGGAGAGAGATAGTGGAATAAATCTTCACTTGACAGAAATAATAGTAGAGTATGAAGCATCTCCAGATTTATTGACAATGTCAAAAGTTAGGAATATATTTTGCTTTAGAGACAGAGTAGCAAGAATCCAAACAAGTCTACATGAGCAATAATCCACTGTAATGTCAATCTTGATTATATACAGATCAAACTTACTCCACAAACTCCAATTAAACTACTTTTTATGTTAGTTTAGTCAGTCTTTCCAATAAATGGTTTGACAAGGAAACAAATGCAACAGAAATGATTTCTACGGCAAGACTCTCTTGAGACTCTCTAATCAACGTATCAAAATGGTGTAAAAAAAGGCAATACAAAAACCCAACTAATTTCATAAAATCAAATGGCGCATTTGCCTTATACGCATGCACACCAGATATTAATATCACATAATATTGCATGGATATGATCACTTCAAAATAGATTTGAGCAAGATAAATTACAAGATGGCTGCCAAAAATGAAATATCACTAGTTATCAAGATAAGACCATAATTGGATGACCGCTGTTAAATTTAAATATGATGAGAACAAAAGCAATTCACATTCTTTTGGATGTTATATGACATTTCCTACATTGTGTACCCATTTTCCCATAATAAATGTAATCTTAATAACAAAGCAAACATGGCAATTATACAGTAGTCAGGTATTTACAAGTAATGATTTTAATAACGACCTTAACTTGCATGTGATGTTAAACTTCAAAGGTTGCATTTCTTATCAAATGGAAAAGGTTGCAATACAAGTGAACATCCCCTAAATGTAATAATTAACCCTTTGCATGCTATCATTTCTTGCAAACACTTTTTCCTGCCCGCTGGAATGTTTTTACAAAATCATTTAAAATAGACAAGCCTGTACACAAAGAGCATTTTGTGTTGAGATACTATTTCATTGCAAAATCCAAATTAAGTCAAATGTATGTTATTTGTAACCGTATAGTAACAGAATTGATTAACGCAAGGTCTCAATTAATTGAGAATTTAAACTGATTGGTTATTATAACTGTTGGAGTGAAAACATTTATATAACTTTGAAGAATTTTGTGGATTAATTTTATTGACTTATTTTGTTGGTCAGTTTAACCCTTGAGGCAGTATTTGACCAGTATCATAATTAGATAACATTACACCTTGTTATAAATCTTCACTGATGTGTTGTTTGCCACTGCAAGCTGCTGACCATCTGATGTCAATGAGATTCCCCATGGCCAGTACAGACCCTGAGCAATACTTCTGACAAATCTACCCTTCATGTCATACTGATGGATATGACCAGTGTTGAACCCATTGTGCACAGCAATGTAGATAGCTGAGCTGTCACAGCATACACCTGTGCAGTCTTCAACTTGCTGACCATCAATGAGTGGTTTGATGGTGATTAGTGCAGCACCATCATCATCAACAATGTCTACTTGCTGCTCACCACTGATGATAACTCTGTCCTTGCTGTCAATAGCCAAGTACCAAGGTTTTGTCTGAACTGAAACAGTGTCAATGAGTGAACCATCACTGGAGTAGTGTTTAGTTATAACTGACCTCTTCACATCCCCCACAATGATTGTATCCTTCATGACTGCTACACTGTAGAGGTCTACTGCTGTCTTGCCCACTTCACTATGAGGCACTGTGTAGAATTCAAGTATCTTGTTGCCATTCCTATTGTACATCTTGACAGAGTTGGTTTCATCTACAACCACTAACTGATTCTGGAATGCAGCAACAGCCCGAGGGTCTGAAAAACAAATGAACAAATGAATAGGACTCAATACAGTCATCCCTCATTTGCAAATTACTCACAACCTATTTATTTTGTTTCTTGCAAAAAATACAAAAGACACTATTATTAATCTAAATTTGTTCCTATGTTGTAAAAGCCCATGCAGCACTTACATGTGACTATGACATACAGTAGAGCAACAATCTGTTATCATAAATGAGGTGACTACTAACATAAGAACTCTTGTATAATTTGTTTCATTATTTATTTATTTTTTAAAACCTAGTATTGGATTGGATAAACCAATTATTTTCATGGACTGTCCCCCTGATAACCATTCAAGAGTAGGCTACCCTTTTCACTGTTTGAACATTTACAACAGCATTACACCTCTAACTAAAAAGACATTGTAAGCAACTTACTCTGTGATACTTGGATAGTTTTCTGCTGGTGTCCCATAGTGTTGCAAATTACCACTCTTCTATTCATGTAGTCTGCTACTGCCATCTCATCCCCAGGTACAGAGGCATCAATATCCCAAGCCCCCTCGAATCCTTCATTATACTCCAAACCAAGCTCCCACCTTGGTTCCTTCATAATCAGAGTACCCAGGGAGATATCACAAACCCCTGGATTGAATCTCAGATGGTAAAGGGTAGAATCTATCTTGGGTTGATTTTGATCTCTGAGTAATTTCAAGTCCTTACTGATAGTAGGAAAGAGTGCAAGGAAGTCAGGCGCTGATGAATTGTTGCTGACATCTTTGGCAGTCTGCAGTGAATGCTGTATTTGATGCGAGTTTACAATCACTATTTGCTCATATTCCTCCAATTTCTTGTTACGATCTTTGTGGATGGTTTTTATTTCATCCATGATGCGACTCTCTTGAGCTGTTACCTTAGCCCTGATCTCATCCGCTCTGTTTGTCACGTCTATCATGGTTCTCTCAACCGCAGTTTCTAGGTTGTCTTTCATTGTTGAGACAGTTACTTGAGATTGTTCAAGGTTCTTCAGGATTTCTTCAAGGGGAGTAATGAGTTGAGCCAATGACTGTTTATATGTGGATGAGGCTTGGTTGCAGTCAATATACTCATGTTGTGGATTACGGTGATCTATGACAGTACAAGCTTGGCAAATCATCACATCACATGTTGTACAATAGAACCACATCTTTTCACCTTCATGAGTTTGGCATTCTGGATGACGTTTTGGTTTTGTCTTTATCAATGCAGTCTTTCCATCACTAATGTCTTTCAAAGTAGCTACTGTGTGGCTTGACAATGCTGGAATTTTTAGGTGCATTTCATTGCAGTGTGCACATATGATCATGGGGCAGTCAAAGCAGAAGTGTGTTGCCTCGTTTTCCTCCTTGCACAATTTACAAACCATCTTGCTGTTTCCAATAGAACTGACTTGATCCAGTTGGAGTGCAAGACCAGTTAAAATGAAGCTAGTCTTGAGATCTTGAACACCCGTCTCAGGAAGTTGTGTCTCCTTTCGACACAGAGGACAAATAAGCATCTTAGCATCTTTGTAGTTGGTAGTGTGGTATTCAAGTAAACAGTGTTTACAGAAGCTGTGATGACAGTCCAGTAGTTTGGGTTCTGTGTACTCCTCTTGGCAAATACTGCACTCCAGATAATCCTTTCTGATTTTCTCCAGAGCTGAAACCTGTGCTGGTTTAGAAGATGCCATATTGATCTGGAAATAATTATCAAAGAGCAAAAATATATTAACAACAGAATTAACATTCAGTTTGCACAAACCACTTCCAGTATACATCTGTTGCTATCAAATTGATCCCTGCACTGTACATTAACGTAGGAATGCAATGAAACTTAAACATTCTATGCAAATAAGAAGTAACTATAACTTTGAATGTAAATAGTAGTGAACTTGCGGGTACAACCATGTGTATAATCTCTTTTGGGAGGAGTGTTGGCTCTGAAAAGAGCCGGTTTGGTCTCGACGTTTCGAACAGTATACTCTGCTCGTCTCCTGAAAGAGATTATACACATGGTTGTACCCGCAAGTTCACTACTATTTACATTCAAAGTTATAGTTACTTCTTACTTTCAACACCATGCAAAGCTTTAAACACCACTCATATGAACAACTTGCGCGCATCTGCTCACTGAGCTCCGTGTCACCACGCTCAGCGTAGGAAAATGACACTCAAAAAGACCCCTCACTGAAAACTTTCGCGAGTAAATGGAAAGTACGTCTAGGTTTCTCACCAACTCCCTACGCATTTCAAAGTTCAAAGTATTACCTTTCATATGGTTATTTTTTTAATATTTATTATGTTTGGGAAAAAAGGGCTTTTTTCAATCAAAAACGGGGTGTAAAACCTCAAAATCGGCAAAGTCAATGGAGGTCAACACGATTATTGACCATTTTCCGGTGGGTTGCCTCACTGAATTGAACAGCACAGTCGTTCCTTTTGTCCCACAGATTCAACTCGCACTTCTGAATAAACTACATAAAATTTCCTTTCCACTCATATAAGAATCATTCTGATTGGACGTGGGGAAAAAGGGGCTTTTTTTGCTTCCAATCATGCAACGTCTCTCTTCTAAGACATGACCCGATTACAATATGCAAAGTGCTTCTATAGTCTGGCTCCATGTATTCTCTTATAAACCTGCGTATAATGTAGGTTGAACGGGGAACTAGATCCGACCACGCATTCATTTCGCAGAAGCTGAAGCTCGCTGGATCGGTGTTAGTTTTTCCCCTTCATGGTTCGTTTTTTACTGATTAAATGACTCAAAACTAAATTGTTCAGTATAGATATAGATGATATATTATAAGGTTTCTGTTATTTTCATAACTATCACTGGATATCGGCAAAATGAGTCTTGTTTGTCGTCCATGCTAGTCGGGCCGTATCATTTTTTCTTCGAGGGGTGACTGTGAGTGTTGTTGTGATTGTCGCGTGTTTCCGGTTCCCCATCTCGCCTACACATAGACATGTGCATGCAATACGTGGAGAGGTAAGAATTTGTTTGTTTCTTAAATTAAAAAAAAAAGGTTTCTGCTTAGCATGTCATTACTTTTAGGTAGTAGTTTACAAACATGACATGATGGGTTTTCCCTCTTAGTTTTACAAAAACACAATCATGCAGTTTTTAATTGCTTATTATTATATTATATCCCTATAAAATATCAATTTTGGCAATATTTATATATCACATTATTGAACAAGTGGTTACTTATTATTTTATTCATACCATTGTTAATTGTTACATGTACTTATAAAATAAAACTTCATTTAGTTGAATAGTTTAAATCCAACACCTTGTATTGTGTACTCAGATTGTGTACATTAGTTATACCCCCCTCCGCCACTTCCCCCCCCCATTGTGTGAAATGGTCCAGTCCATTGACCTGTTTCACAAAGAATGTGTGCTTTGTACACAAGGTCAAATCCCCATGCTGCATGCACTCACACAGAGGAAATGGGATTTGTTGCACAAAGTTGTTCATATGTATTCTATGCAAAAACAATATTTCTTTGATGTAGAATTTTGTAATTGATTAGTATTTTTATTCCACCCATTACCCTAGGGAAGGGTTACAACAAAAATTTAAAAATACAAATGACAGAGGAGTTAGCATAAGCATCAGTGTTAAACTAATTATTTTAAACATTGATTTCCTTTAACTTAGCAGACATACAAATATACTTGGCTAAGCAATTTACAATGCCTTTTTCCTGAGAGGTCATTAAACAAAAATTTGTCTCTTTCCAATAGCATACCAAAATCTGCATTACTTTTACAAACAGCATCATGCATGTTTTTTCTCAGAAAATTATACATCGGACAAGCACATACAAAATGCATTTCTGTTTCCACGTCTTCCACACAGTGAGGGCAAATACGTTGATTAAATTCTAAACCGATGTATCTTCCAGTTTCTACAAGCAGTTTATGCGCTGAACATCTAAATCTGGCCAGATAATGTCTGTACTGAGGATTACTTAATAAACGTAAATATGGTTCCATTTCGTACCTTATTTTAAACATCCGGTAGGTTCTAGGCTTATTCTTTCGACTGCACGTTCCTTTAGTATCATCATGTAATCTACCTAACCAGCTACCAATAAATTCATTACGTAATTCCTCTACAAATTTATCACAAAGAACTCGCTTACTATGGGACCCTGACAAACTTAAGGGAGCATTCCACTTTATCATGTCAAAGGTGTTTTTCAACTTAAGGAACAAAGACGTCCTCCTCCTATTGCCTAACTCCATGTCTTCTATAAAGGCATTGAGGAGGCTTTTCAGATAACTTAAGCCAGTATTTTAAAGTATTTCGGCAATGTTCAATGTACAGAGGAAAACTGCCCAGTTCACCCAGCACAGCATCATTGGAAGTACGTCTGTTTACATTCAATATATATTTATACCAGCTCATTTGAAAAACTTTGGCTTGATCATCACCTTTCTTCCATGTTACTTCAGAGCCGTAATTAACAATGGGTTTTAAAAAGTATCAAATATTTTCAAAAGTACTGGAGGGGATAACTCATTGGCAATGTTTTTTCTAATTGAATAGGCTGCCTTATTAGCTTTATTTACAAGATTTTTCTTAGCTAACTTGAAAGAACCTGAGGTTTGAAAAATAATCCCTAAGTACAGATAAGAATCAACAACTTCTATGGAGTCCCCATTGATGCTAAAACAGTAAAAGTATTCCCCACATTTTTTGCTTTTGATAAATCGTTATTAAAAATAATAACTTTCGTTTTGTTAACATTGACAATAGTCTCCACTTATTACAAAATGACTCAAATCTCTTCATTTGCAATTGAAGTCCCTCATGACTGCTGATGACTCTAACTTATTTTATAGTCACTGTCTTAGACACTCTAATTGCAACAGTTAACTCTGAACTTGTTTTTCCCACAGTGATCTCAATTATCTTACTGATGTTGTTAACAATGAACTTAAATATGTAGCGAATTGGTTTAGAGTTAATAAACTGTCCTTAAATATTTCTAAAACTAGTTATATGCTGTTCAGTAACTCTGCCAGTGAATTACCAAGTGATATTATGATTGATAATTTTGTTATTGTTAAAACCGATTGTTGTAAATTTTTGGGGTTACTTATTGATTCAGGGTTAACATGGAAAAATCATATTGATCACTTATGTAAGACTGTTGCAAGAAATATAGGTGTAATTAATAAGATCAAGTATTTTTTATCCAGTAATGTCTTGGAATCTCTTTATAACACCTTGATTGTATCTAATCTTAATTATGGTTTGCTTGCATGGGGTAGTAGTTCCGCTACTAATTTAAACAGACAACTACTATTACAGAAAAGAGCGTTGCGTGTAATCAATTTTGCTGACTTTCATGAACATACTGATCCCTTTTTGTAAAACAAAATACTTTAAAAGTTAGTGACATGTATAATGTTCAACTTGGGTGTCTAATGTATCAGTCTACGCATAATATGTTACCAATATCTATAAATAGTATATTTAGTCAGAATTGTGAAATTCACTCGCATTTTACTCGACAAGTTTCTAAATTTCACATTCCATTTAGCCGTACAACTCTGGCCCAAAATTCTGTTAAATATAGGGGGCCCAAGCTCTGGAACTCGCTCTCCAACCAACTTCAAGCTTCGTCTAATCTTTCCATTTTCAAACGATTATTTAAATCTACTGTAATTCAAACTTATAATTGATTTAGTTTCATATATAACTTAGAGTATGTATATCTTTACTTATTTTGCTCTGCTGATCTCATTTGTCTTTGATCTGTATTGTTCAACCTATGTATTTAAAGTTACATGGGTCTTTGGTTTGGGCTCAATGAGCATACCTGTCTGGGGCTCACGCTTATAAGCTTTGCTTCTTAGTGAGCTCCCCTGCAGTTTCCCCAAAGTGTATTATTTTATATCAATCTGGCTTTAATAACTGTATTAATATTGAAACATGTTTATTTAATATTGCCTGATAAGATTTGATACTGTGGAAATAAAAAATAAACCTTGAAACCTTGAAACCTTGAAACCTTGAAACTGGATTAAATCGAATAAACCGTCTCTGAACATCAACAAAACTAATTGTATGTTATTTAGTAATGTGTATAACGTATTACCAAGGGATGTTTTTATTGATGGTATTAAGATTAATCTAGTTGAATGTACTAAGTTTCTTGGTTTGCATCTAGATAACAAGCTTTCCTGGAAACCACATGTTGACTCACTATGTAAAGTCATATCTAGAAATGTTGGTGTCATTAACAGGTTGAAGTTATATCTTTCCCAGCATATTTTAATTACTTTGTATAATACACTTGTTTTGTCTTACATCAACTATGGTATTTTAGCCTGGGATAGCGCGTCTCATACTGTATTAAACAGACTGTTCCTTCTACAAAAAAGGGCCATTCGATTAATAAGTAAATCTAATTATCTTGCTCACACAGAACCCATATTCACTCAACTTAGATTATTGAAGCTGAATGACATATACTATTTCCATCTAGGTACATTCATGTTTCAGTTGGCTCACAACAATTTGCCTTCCTGCCTTGCTTCCATATTCTCCCAAAACCGGTCCATTCACGCTCATAGTACCCGCCAAGCATCTCATTATCACCTTCCCTTTACCCGGACTCACCTCTCTCGGAAAACTATCAAAGTCCAGGGACCTAAACTCTGGAATTCTTTACATGCTCCGCTTCTTAATGCCACTTCCCTCGGTTCATTTAAAAATAAGTTAAAACAGTTTCTCCTTAATAACTACATTTAAATTGTTGTATTGTATCATTTGTTGTTGATTTGTTTACTTCTAATTATTACTTTTATTACCCACCTTACCTGTCATGTTCTCAATTATTTACTATAATACTAGTTACATATTCAAGTATTTTTGTTTTTTTTGTTTAACCTACATGTATATTCCCCATTTAGCTATTCCTTAGTTTTCAGTTCACCTTTAATAGTTTGTGTTTGTTTATCTCGTAAATAATTCCACTGTTTGTGCTTTTGCAACATTATTTACCATTTGGCCCATTGTGTGCTTCATTAATCATAAACATTGCTTTATATTCTTAGGGGGTCCGTACTCGACAAGCTCTGCTTTTTATGGGCCCCCACCAATTCCATTTTCAAATGTTTTTTGTTTGTTGTTTTGTTTTGCTTTGTATTGTATAAATTTAATTACCTATTCTTTGCCTATAAATAGTCGTTATTTACTTTATGTTTCATTGTTTTGTTTTTGTGTGTGTATGGATTGGAAATAAAGTAAATTGAATTGAATGAATTGAATTGAGATAAAATAATCATATCATCTGCATACAACAATGAATTAATACTTCTAGTACCGAGTTTGACACCCTGTAAAGGGGCTCTACCTAACTCAATTTCAAGATCATACATTAAATAATTAGGAGTCATATTGAAATAGTGAAATACACTGTTTTTTTAAGAGTGTAATTTTTTAGAAACACGCTCAAACTGTAGGCCTATAATTGTGAACAAGTGTCCATGTAACACTATTGTACACCACATGAAAATAGTCTGTGTAAGTCTGGCTTGTATTGGAACTTACAGGACAAGTTGCTCCCACAGAACCATATTGAGTTTTACATGTACCTGATTCAGTTTGTGTTCATATCATCTCTTCTTTAAACTTCATTTTCACAATACTGAATTCAAGTCTTAGAAAATATTGCAATCAAATATCAAGATCATGCACTAAATAATCAGCCTTTACCTCCATTGAATTGGAAGACACTAAGGTTCAAATATTTAGTACAATATTTGAGAAACCATTCAAGCATTTCAATTGTAAACTACTATTTATATGTAAACCAAGGATGAATCATTATCTTTTAAGTTACAAAACTACAATTGATGAAACTGCACAAAGTAAGTAGTATTTGTGTATAGTATGGTCTTAGGCCTATCTTAAGCTAGAGTTTTGAGCAAAGTTGAATCAGTTTGTGATCTGTACTCACCTCAGCACATAGCACTGTTGAAAAAGATGTCAAATATACGTCTGCAATCCTGTCTGGATGGTTCTTGTTTTAAAGCCGCCTTCTTTCCTGGTAGAGTGCAGATTCTACCATAACTAGTATTTAACTAATACAGTCACGGAAACACCTATGTAGCAAGGTTGTACATGTACTGTGCAGAGTGTCTCCAGTTGCTTGTACAATGAATGTACAATGGACTACAGTACTGTGTGTTGACAATGAACTTCAGTGTCAAAGGTCATGGAACTAGTGATGTAGAACGTTTGTTTGTCTGGGTTGTTATCAATGAACTTGACAATGTAAACAACTCTATGAGTGCAGTTTGTGATGCACACATCAATAAGTACAGTGATGAAAAGGTATGAGCTATCAGCAAGGGGAACTTAGAACTTGGATGCAATTTTGGGTTACATGTAGTTTGTATATGTATATATATATTTTTTTTTCATATAAATTTGATCACCCCCAAAACATTTCAGTGGAATGATGACATCACTGGTAAGAGTGAGGTCAATCACCTTTTATTGCATGGGCTTTAAGATTTCAAATGTGAAGCGGAAATTAAGATCAGCTTTTAAATAATTTTTTTTTTCCAAGAGCTGTAAAATCGTTACAATTAACAACTTTGACAACTTAAGCTTTCCTTTATTTAAACTCCAATGGATGAAATAATAAAAATTCTTCATAAACACAATTGCCACAATACACATTGTAGCTGGCCTTTAATTTGCTCTAAGTTGTTTCCAGCCAGTCATGTAGAACTACGGCTATACTGAACAATGTGCATCCATACTGTACGAGTGAATGGATTCTAAGAATTTCTAATACTACACTGGACAACCAGACCAAGTAGTCAGTCTCCATTCCCGGCTGTGATTGGTCAAGTACCAATGATGACATCATTCAGCTCAGGGGAATTCCCCAGTAATGTTCATGTCTGGTCTTGTAAATTCCCCTAATCCAGCAATGTACCTCCTAACATCTCCCTGTATGCAGACACATCAAGCTTTCTATGTACAGAGGAAACTAACAATTGTACAAGGCTAAATTTCAGATATTTGTATCGTTTCCTTAAATTGTTTGGTCATATACAGAAAAACTCAAACTGGCTTTATAAAGCAAGAGTTCTGGGCCATGTGGTTTAGAAGTTAAAGGTCATTGTACTTTTGACCTCACAGTTATTTTCAACTTTTATACCTCCAGTTTGAAATGCCAGACAAAGACTACTTAACATAATACAAAAGGATAAATTTTAATTTAGAGTAAAATAATACAACAATTTAATTGGACCTTCCACATCTCATAATTGTACCCTTTGTGTGTGCAAACATGTGGGTAGGCATACCCAGAGTTGTGGGAACTTTTACACAATGGAACAAAGGTTATACTGGGTTCCCACAGTGTGATTCTTTAGAAATAGAAATAATAGAACTTCATAAGGAAGTCCCCACAAAGGTGTGTGCAAAAGTATGCATGGTCAGGTTGGTGTAGTGGTATCTTGCCTCGCCTTCCACCTCTGGGACCCCGATTCGAAACCCACCAGGGGGCACTACATGTATGTGGATTGGGTTTTCAGTCCCTGCATGATTGCCTGGGTTTTCCCTGGAATAATTCTCTTTAGCTTTCCTCCCACATCTAAAACTGAAACTTCCTTCATTGTCTTCTTTCCACAGGGTTCTTGGCTAGTATACATGTAGTGATTAAGTTTGCTTTTCTGAATCCTTGGCTTCACAACCAGAATTATTAAATGAAAATAAATAAAATGAAACGTTGCATCAAAGCACCTTACACTATTATTTCCCCTGTTCGTTTGGCCCTAAGCATTCCTGAAACCATATCAACTCCTTTGGAGTATGCAGCACCGGCAGCCAAATCGGCGCACAGGTTCCTTAGCATTCACATCAACAATATCTACCCTTGCATGTGCCCATTTACTCCTAGCCGATGTGAAGTCAAGGTCCTTGATTCCACAGTCACAAACCCGGCAATGATTTAAACAAGTGTTTAAGAGCAGGTCAATAATCTTTTATTCATTCATAAATACCGTACTGTAATTGAACTTGTCTTTTTGTAAAATTGTTGAATTCCTGTCCTGATGTCATTGCACCAAAAGTCAAACTACATGCTGAGCTGCCAACATTTGCATCTTGCAATCGAGGTGATTTTGTATAATAGGAAGATATTAAGAATCACATTCAACATATTGTAGTTGGAAAAAGGTTTCCATAATCAGGGAGATTTTCAAATTTGTTCATCAGTACCGGGTACATGGAAAGATCAGTGTTGTAGTCGAGTCACCTGTGTCGAGTCCGAGTCCGAGTCTCAAGTCACTTGGGTCGAGTCCGAGTCCCGAGTCACTTGGTCCGAGTTTGAGTCTGAGTCCGAGTCATGAGTCATGAGTCACTTGGTCCGAGTCCGAGTCCGAGTCACGAGTCACTTGTTTAAATATTGATTGCAAACCAAATGTCGTAAAATAAGAATTGGGCATGACAAAATAAAACACACTTATTTTAAACAAAGTTCTGGTAATTTTTTTTGTTAAAGTTCTGGTATAACCAAAATAAAACAATACGGGGCGGAACGGCAGATGCCATGATTAAAAAAAAAAAATTCTACTTTTTACTAGTGACGTGACCAAACTTGACGTCGTGTTTGTGTGTCGACCATGTGTAGAAACTGGTGCAAACAACACACAGCCATCACAGTGCAATATGCAGGCTGTGTTTTACAGGTACCAGACATGCCATTTCCCTGGCATCAAGCACAAGCAGTGGCTATGGTGTTAACGTTGACAGACTACCAGCATAATACTGCTGGTGTCGTGCATCCCAGTGTTACTGAACATACGAATCGAACATACACGCGCTGTACTTTGATGGCCATCTACACAATAATCACGATACTTGCAACAACACCATACGACAGTACTTATTTATTGTGCTAGACGTTAACTCTATGACATGTGCACTCCGGGAATAACGATCGGATCGTCGGAATTGTTTTTAATATTTAAAAAAGATATTGTTTGTAAAAAATACGTGACTCGAGTCACGAGTCTTCGGGGACAAGTCCGAGTCATGATAGTAGAGTCCGAGTCCGAGTCATGATAGTCGAGTCCGAGTCCGAGTCCGAGTCTTTTGCAGACGTGACTCGAGTCAAGTCCGAGTCACCGAAATTGTGACTTGAGACGGACTCGAGTCCGAGTCCTGGACTCGAGTCATACAACACTGGGAAAGATTGGTTTAGTTTCAGGGAACTTTCTGCAGAATCGGGGAGAGTTGAAAGCTGAGCATGCGATGGTCAACAGTTGCGCGTACAGGAGTGTCTGAATGTATTCTATCTATGTTGAGTACCGTATCTATTATTTGCGTTACGCTCGATTAGCGCTGGCTTAAAAGCTTACGCGCAAACACCTGTATGGCTATGAACGCCAAACCACTTTAGCCAACTGGTCTCAAACAGCTCCAGCTATGTCTTTATCAGCCGTTTAATATCAGATGAACAAGGTTATGTGACCACCTTTCAACCAATAGGACAACCTAAACTGTCTGGGGTTATGAAGACAAGTTATAAAACTAAACTTTGATTAAAATAATGGTTTAAACGACTATTCATAAATATACGTGGGACACCATTCAGATTGGTTGAGAGGAGAATCACATGGCCATGTTTAAAAGTGCAATATAAACACAGTTTAAATGATTAAACATGATCTGACCTTATTGAGTCAAAAGAGGGCACAATAAATAAATCAATCATTTGGGAGGCAATCATCCTTACTAGCAGCTGAAAGCTAAATTGCGAAGGACGCGGCTACAATGTATTCGAGAAGCAGGCATGCAAGGGCAACCCATTATGACCACGGAGCACAGCCAGAGATCGAAAGTGTCTGATTCTTCCCGAGGGAGGAAAACCGGAGGGCCCGGAGAAAAAACCCTCGTGGCACAGCAGAGAACCAACGCACAACTCTACTCACATATGGCCTTGGCCGGGTATCGAACCTGGGTCACCTTGGTGAGAGGCGAGCGCTTTACACACAAGCCAACCATGGCCCCGATCAGATGACTGCATGGAGCCTGCACGTTTAACAGCCTAACTTAAATTGGTAGATCTGATTTGGCAAGCGAAAGTTTTGAAACTTGCTTGGGAAAGTCTGAAACTAATACAAGCATCCTCAACAAATGCATAGAAATTCAATGCAGAGACAAGTTGAGCTGAGGCTAAGCTGTCAGATTTTTAACGAAGTATTTGTGAATGGGATTCAAAGTTTGTAGAATTGGTTTTAAACTAGATCGAGGTTCAAACTCGCCAAGGTCTGGTTCTTGAATATTCTACCTCAACTTCATCTCGGTTAAGTTATCAAGGGCTGGGCCTCAGCGTGTTTAAACAACAAGTTTAAAATCTCTTCAAGTGCTTTGATTCCCTTATTATAAAACTCAACTTTGATTAATAGTGGTTTAAATGACTAATGTTCTTTCTGTTCATTTTTTGTTATTTTTTTTAATGAGAATTTGCCTAATATAAAAAGGCCAGACGGCCACTTCAAGGTGAGGGCTACACTTAACTGATTTGGGCTCTCAAGAACCCAAATCAACTGTCACCAGGGGCACATTGACACCTACTCCTGGGGCTAAAACAGTGTTTCCCCTTCACATTCTGTAAGTGGTCTTAAACCGGTCTAGCTCTATAGCCAGCTAACTTGAGAAACAGTCTTTAATTATAGACTGATTGCAATACCAAGGTTTATATTTTAAGCCAGTCTTAAATCTTAAGTCTGTGCTGAGCTGGCTATAATTGGTCTTTGTTTTGTTTTTAAGCATGGTGCTTCATCCTTTTTGCAAAAAGCCCATTAGTCCATTATCAATACGATATCGTTTATTCGATCTGTAATTTTATCCCAGGCTTTTTCCCCTCCATTGTCACCAAATTGCTTGGTTATGACTGCAAAATCTCTCTGCAGTTCATGTAACCCTCTAAATGTGCCAACTTCTTTGTTTTACAGCAAGCTGGTTGCCTAATGTTTGATCTTTGTCTACCTTTCAAGCCATTGTTGGCCATTTTATTAAACCAAACTTTATTAGGAATGCTTGTTCATACATGTGTTTCACTACTCATCAATGACTTATGTAAGACCGGCTTATTGCAACAGGCTTAACAACTGACTAAGCTAAGACTGTCTAAGGCAGATAACTGACTGGTCTTAGACTGCTGGCTAAGACCGTTTTATCACAATCCGCCCCAGAGCTTTGGTCACGTGAACTAGACCGCTCGGCCACGACACGCCACAACTGTTATGATGTATGTTTTAGGGGTTCATTTTGAATGATCAGAAGCTGGTGATTGCCAAGGAATTATTTCTTTACCTGAATCTTGGATGCCCAGGGTAGATCACCTCATCAGGGAAGAACAATGACTTTGAAACACCTTCATCTGTAGAGTTTGGTTCATAGGATGGAGATGAGAAATTAGGACATCCGAGTCTGAAATGAGAAATCATACAGATCATTGAGTATCTAGAGTCACTCTAGCCCCTATATAGGACTCTTCCTCTGTGCTGTACACAGATACAGAGTCCTAAATATTTAGGGCACATTTCTGGGGCGGAAAAAGGTCAAAGCTTCACAACTCAAATCTTACCTGCAAGAAGCCACTAATTTTACTGGATTCATGTTCCATGACGGCATACAATTTTCTGCGGTGGGTTTTGGACAGCACATATTCCTCATTAATCCGTCATTTTTATGAAACAATGCAGCTCTCAATGTTAACAAATACTGCAAACTTAAAACATAGTTTATTAAGAAAAACCAAGACGCGGGCGTTTGCATGTGTCTGAGTATGTCTGCGCGCCAAATTTGTATCACACTTTTTGGTCACAGTGACTGACTGCACAGCCTTAACATGCAAACGCAACGCATGGTATGGGCGTCATGCATCCTGCGTCTAACACGCGAATGTATGTGTACACACGACAGACACGTACTGTGAGAAGACGAAAACAAAACAGGTATTTAGTAACGTCGAGAGCTGCATTATATCACAAAAATGACAGATTTATTAGGAATATATGACCCACCGCAGAAACGTTTGCTGCCATGGAATGTGAATCCGGTGAAATTTGTGGCTAATTGCAGGTACGATTTGAGTTATGAAGCTTTGAAAATTTTCCGCCTCAGAAATGGACCCTGATACCCAGGACGTCACTTTAGTACAATACGAAAGTGAAAGGCCACCAGGGATAGAGTCACTCCAGCATTTACTCATACCCAATCATAAAAGGAATAATAAATCATTTTTGTAAAGGCATTTTAGAAAAATCAATCGATCAAGTCGAGGCCATACACAGCTTCTCCAGCCTGCCCAGTGATCTTGGTCCAGCCGTCGATTTCACCAAACTCTTCCTAACTTAGGACTAGTCCTAGGCAATGCTAAGAGATAGGACTAGTCCCAAGTTAGGACGAGTTACTCGTCCCAACTCAAGATAGGATTAATCCTTGCGTTTCGTGAAATCGGCTGCTGATGACCCGGTCTAGCATGCAAGAATTCAGCTCTTCACTGCTGGTCAAAGCTTGTGTACCGTTTCAGCAAGTCCATGAAGGACGACAAAATCTTAAAGGCACTGAACAAGTTTGGTAATTGTCAAAGACCAGTATTCTCACTTGGTGTATCCCAACATATGCATAAAATAACAAGCCTGTGAAAATTTGGGCTCAATTGGTCATTGAAGTTGCAAGTAAATGATGAAAGAAAAAACACCCTTGTTGTACAAATTAGTGTGCATTCAGATAGGAATAAAAGGCTTCTGGCAAGTAGTCTTTTATTATTAATTTGAGTGAGAAATTACCTCTTTCTCAAAAACTACGTTACTTCAGAGGGAGTCGTTTCTCACAATGTTTTATACTATCAACAGCTCTCCGTTGCTGGTTACCAAGTAATTTTTTATACTAATATATATTTTGAGTAATTACCAAACGTGTACAGTGCCTTTAAATTGACTACAATAATGCAATACTTGAAACTACTAAGAGCTACAATGCAAACAACGAGGCATGAAAGTGGCGACAAGATTATAATGATAATATTAATACAAATCATAATAATACTTTTAGTTATCACACAAGCGAAAGTGGAATACAGAAAATTATAGAACTTCTGTGTTCCATATCCAACGAGAAATTAGCCCAAGTTGGATATGGGACGCCAAAATTTGTCTTTTTAGCAGGTGTCTTCAAGACTAAGATCTGAACAGTTAGAGCAATCTACTTAAAACAGACAAATGTCAACCTGATCCACCATATCTGGTTGGACTTGTGCATTTCCACAACTCTAATACTACTGATGCATACAGGCACCGACTCCGCTCATCAGCTGATCAGACTCGGCTTTCTGTTCCCAGAACTAGAAGGAAGGCTGCGGATAGCTCTTTCGCCATGGCTGCCCCGCGTCTGTGGAATGAGCTTCCTGCCTGTCTGAGCTAGAGAAGCGATTTCGATGTCTGTATTCAAAAGTCTCCTGAAGACATTCCTGTTCCACAACACTCCTAATTCGTTTGTTTTTGTGGGTTATTTTCTTTTTTCTCGTCTCCTGTAAAGCGCTCTGTTCTTATTATAGCGCTATATAAATGCTCTGTATTATTATTATTATTATCCAAGTACTTTCCTCAAGAGGTAAAAACCCCTAGTAAACTGTCTGCCATTACAATACCTGGAGAAAGCAGTCAGACTCAGAGCTGTCTCTCCTTCCTCTTTATTCAGTAGTTCAATGACCTGTTGCCTCCTGGAAAAGGAATGGCAGAATATGGATACTTGTTATAAAATAAACACAGTCAATTCCAATGCTTTAGATTTTCCATGAAGCTTCAATTTCAAAAAATCTAACTGCTATGCCAACCTTTACTTTATTTCATGAGCCCCCCCCTCATTGAATTGTGCTCCTCCCCCTCCTGTTTTAAAGATGGTCCTTTGAGACTAAAAACCAAATAAAATGAAACATTTATTAGTTTTATGCAGTATGACTCAATGTTTAAAGTATATGTATGTCTCTATTCACACAATGACAATGTGTTTCTTGTTACCTTCATGTCAGATTTCATTGTATCTTGTAAAACAAAAAGTAAGAAGGGGAACCTTCTTGCATTTGTGCAATTCCTGTGGTTACTCCTGCACTTAGGGGATTGGCCAATGACAATAACGCAGTGAGACTAACCTGAGTTTCATATTTGCTTCTACAGTGTTAAGATGAGCCATAAGACCCCCATATGGTTTACCAGGTGTTCCCTCTACCATGTATGACGCGTATTCAGGCCGCCATAAAGTCTTCAGATCACCACTGGGAAAAACAACAGTTTCATTAGTTAACTCATTATCCAGAATCACTGTGTTAACAATATATTGTCTTTAAGAATAAAACAAATTGTTACATTTACTTGAAGCTAATTTTGAGTTGATCAAAGACAATTTGACGAGAGTAGTTTGAACCTGCGACCTACGGACTAATAACAATTATAATAATAACTATTATAATCAATAGTATGCGTATATGACATGGGGGGCGGGTAGGGTTGTCATGATGCCCATTGCTTTACTAGAACAATAACAACTAGACCACCAAAATTGCTAATTGAATAAAGACAAAGAAATAAACAGCACATAAAGCAAACATGGGGTTTGTCAGTTTTGGGTATTACTTGGCTTTGGTTTTGTTGTTAATAATATTTGTAATAATAACTAGTTCTTATATAGCGAATTTTACAATCCATATCAATATGCTTTATAAATCCCTGGTAATTGGCCAATAACATTTATGTAATCTTTCTCAGCTCCCTGGGGAGTATACAGCCTGAGCTGCCGTGGCGCTCAGAAGGCTTTTCGAACACAATATCAACCTCTACCCTCGCAGGTACCCATTTACACCCCTGGGTGAAGAAAAGCATATAGTAAAGCATCAAACAGGCCTCAAACTTCATCATTTTTAGGGCAAGGCCACTTTGGCCTTGGAGCAAGCCACATTTTGGAGGGCACCAATGCCAGTAGATTGGGCCCCAAGGCCAAAAAGGCAATTTAAAAAAAGGCACGAAGGCCATCAATAAATAATTAGTTGTAAATAAAAAATAACACTTTTAGTTACCCTAAAAGTTTTTTACACAAAATGAAAAAAATATGAATTGGAAAAATTGGCCAGAGGTTCCCCTATGGGTGGTTAACCCATTGAAACAATTCGCATGAATAAAATATTGATGAATCACATCTTATTCATAAACAAACTGTAAAACTGTAAGCAACCAGATGTCAACCACAGGCGGCTTGTCTTTTGAGTGAAACAAGAGTACCAATTGTATAACAAACTGTAGAGGATTAAGGTAATTGGGTCTCAATAGGAGTGTCAATCATTCTCCCAGGTGATGCCTGGATAGTGTCTGGGGCCAACATTAAATAAAGAAAAGGATCTCCAACTGTCAGCTTCGTCTGTGTAGAAAAGTTTGTTTTTTCGTAATCATTGACAACTGTGTAAAAAATATTCCGAAAAATCGCGGCAGCTGGTGCTTCTGAATCTGAACAACACTGATAATGTATTTAACTTCTATTTAAAAGGGCACCACGGCCAAAGGGAATTAAGGGCACGGCAATTATGGCTTTGAGGAAGGTGATTTTTGGAAGGGCACCACGGCCAGTAACAAGGGCACCGACGGCCATGGCCGTTGTGGCCGCCGCTGGGAAGTTTGAGGCCTGGAGTGATTACCAAACGTATATCTTCCCTTTAAAGCTAGTTTAGTTGTTAATCCGGAGGTCACATGACAAATGTCCACTTACTTTGGGTTCATCTCTTCATGCTCTTGAAGCACTGGAAGAACCTTCTCAGCACTAAGCAACAGCTTAGCTGATTTTGCCTTGTGGTCCAACTTCACCAACATGTACTCCACCTAGATGCAAACAAAAGTCACAGCATGTTCACGTAAAGTTAAGTACACCTCACCTACTTTGACAGACTTAACTAGTAGTAAGTACTACAGTCCTTTGACCAGTTCCGGATCATTGACCAGTGCCGGATCACTTAAACTTTGCAACAACCACATAATTAAATTACTTCTCACATTACCAATTCCTGTTGATACATGTGAAGAATAACATCCAATAAACCAACAAACCCAAGATAAGGTGACAAACATCATCGACAAATAAATTATGGTAATTTTTCTTAAGTTTGTCAGCGATAATGATCATTATTTACCCCCCAAAATGTTGGTTGAAAAACGCTGTTAAAACTTCTACTCCTTTCAAATTTGAATGCCAGGGCGAATAGCATTTATGTAAAATGGTAAGAATGTGTAAAACATATTTCCCATAAATACTGAGCAGACGTTTTGGTTTTTTTATGAGATAAAATTACCGAAATCGTTTGTTGGGAGGCATCGTACCTTTGCCCAGTTCCGGATCACTCAATATGTTGGTATGTTAAATGGTGGCGCACTCAGTTAGTTAAAATCATACGGCTGTTGTAGAAAGTTTGTCATTTAAGTTGCACTGGAAGCGTGCATTTTTATATTTCAAGGAATGTAAAACTACATGTACTTCATCGGCTAAAATTCCGCAGCACGCCACCACTCTAGCTCCCTCAATATCTGGCCGACTACTCTAAATTTTAGTCTTACCTGTCAAGATGGGTTAACTGAATATATACAGCAAAAAACAGGAAAATTGTACAATTCTAAAGGCCTTAAAAAGGCGTCAGAAAAACCAAGACGCGGGCGTTTGCATGTGTTTGAGTATGTCTGCGCGCCAAATTTGTATCACACTTTTTGGTCACAGTGACTGACTGCACAGCCTTAACATGCAAACGCAACGCATGATATGGGCGTCATGCATCCTGCGTCTAACACGCGAATGTATGCGTACGCACGACAGACAACTGTGAGAAGACGAAAACAAAACAGGTATTTAGTAACGTCGAGAGCTGCATTATATCACAAAAATGACAGATTTATTAGGAATATATGACCCATCGCAGAAACGTTTGCTGCCATGGAATGTGAATCCGGTGAAATTTGTGGCTAATTGCAGGTACGATTTGAGTTATGAAGCTTTGAAAATTTTCCGCCTCAGAAATGGACCCTGATACCCAGGACGTCACTGTAGTACAATACGAAAGTGAAAGGCCACCAGGGATAGAGTCACTCCAGCATTTACTCATACCCAATCATAAAAGGAATAATAAATCATTTTTGTAAAGGCATTTTAGAAAAATCAATCGATCAAGTCGAGGCCATACACAGCTTCTCCAGCCTGCCCAGTGATCTTGGTCCAGCCGTCGATTTCACCAAACTCTTCCTAACTTAGGACTAGTCCTAGGCAATGCTAAGAGATAGGACTAGTCCTAAGTTAGGACGAGTTACTCGTCCCAACTCAAGATAGGATTAATCCTAGCGTTTCGTGAAATCGGCTGCTGATGACCCGGTCTAGCATGCAAGAATGCAGCTCTTCACTGCTGGTCAAAGCTTGTGTACCGTTTCAGCAAGTCCATGAAGGACGACAAAATCTTAAAGGCACTGAACAAGTTTGGTAATTGTCAAAGACCAGTATTCTCACTTGGTGTATCCCAACATATGCATAAAATAACAAGCCTGTGAAAATTTGGGCTCAATTGGTCATTGAAGTTGCAAGTAAATGATGAAAGAAAAAACACCCTTGTTGTACAAATTAGTGTGCATTCAGATAGGAATAAAAGGCTTCTGGCAAGTAGTCTTTTATTATTAATTGAGTGAGAAATTACCTCTTTCTCAAAAACTACGTTACTTCAGAGGGAGTCGTTTCTCACAATGTTTTATACTATCAACAGCTCTCCGTTGCTGGTTACCAAGTAATTTTTTATACTAATATATATTTTGAGTAATTACCAAACGTGTACAGTGCCTTTAAATTGACTACAATAATGCAATACTTGAAACTACTAAGAGCTACAATGCAAACAACGAGGCATGAAAGTGGCGACAAGACTATAATGATAATATTAATACAAATCATAATAATACTTTTAGTTATCACACAAGCGAAAGTGGAATACAGAAAATTATAGAACTTCTGTGTTCCATATCCAACAAGAAATTAGCCCAAGTTGGATATGGGACGCCAAAATTTGTCTTTTTAGCAGGTGTCTTCAAGACTAAGATCTGAACAGTTAGAGCAATCTACCTAAAACATGTTGAAACTTAAAACAGACAAATGTCAACCTGATCCACCATATCTGGTTGGACTTCCACAACTGTGCATTTCCACAACTCTAATACTACTGATGGATACAGGCACCGACTCCGCTCATCAGCTGATCAGACTCGGCTTTCTGTTCCCAGAACTAGAAGGAAGGCTGGGGATAGCTCTTTCGCCATGGCTGCCCCGCGTCTGTGGAATGAGCTTCCTGCCTGTCTGAGAGAAGCGTTTTTGATGCCTGTATTCAAAAGTCTCCTGAAGACATTCCTGTTCCACAACCACTCCTAATTCGTTTGTTTTTGTGGGTTATTTTCTTTGTTCTCGTCTCCTGTAAAGCGCTCTGTTCTTAGTATAGCGCTATATAAATGCTTCGTATTATTATTATTATCCAAGTACTTTCAAGAGGTAAAAACCCCTAGTAAACTGTCTGCCATTACAATACCTGGGGAAAGCAGTCAGACTCAAAGCTGTCTCTCCTTCCTCTTTATTCAGTAGTTCAATGACCTGTTGCCTCCTGGAAAAGGAATGGCAGAATATGGATACTTGTTATAAAATAAACACAGTCAATTCCAATGCTTTAGATTTTCCATGAAGCTTCAATTTCAAAAAATCTAACTGCTATGCCAACCTTTACTTTATTTCATGAGCCCCCCTCATTGAATTGTGCTCCTCCCCCTCCTGTTTTAAAGATGGTCCTTTGAGACTAAAAATTACCAAATAAAATGAAACATTTATTAGTTTTATGCAGTATGACTCAATGTTTAAAGTACATGTATGTCTCTATTCACACAATGACAATGTGTTTCTTGTTTACCTTCATGTCAGATTTCATTGTATCTTGTGAAACAAAAGTAAGAAGGGGAACCTTCTTGCATTTGTGCAATTCCTGTGGTTTACTCCTGCACTTAGGGGATTGGCCAATGACAATAACGCAGTGAGACTAACCTGAGTTTCATATTTGCTTCTACAGTGTTAAGATGAGCCATAAGACCCCCATATGGTTTACCAGGTGTTCCCTCCACCATGTATGACGCGTATTCAGGCCACCATAAAGTCTTCAGATCACCACTGGGGGGGGAAAAAAGTGTTTTTTATTAATTAGTGATTATCCAGAACCACTGTGTTAACAATTGTCTAAAAGAATAAAACAAATTGTTACATTTATTTGATGCTAATTTTGAGTTGATCAAAGAAAATTTGACGAGAGCAGTTTGAACCTGCGACCTACGGACTAATAACAATTATAATGATAACTATTATAATCAATAGTATGCGTATATGACATGGGGGGGCGGGTAGGGTTGTCATGATGCCCATTGCTTTACTAGAACAATAACAACTACACATGTTATACCACCAAAATTTCTTATTGAATAAAAACAAAGAAATAAACAGCACATAAAGCAAACATGGGGTTTGTCAGTTTTGGGTATTACTTGGCTTTGGTTTTGTTGTTAATAATATTTGTAATAATAATTAGTTCTTATATAGCGAATTTTACAATCCATATCAATATGCTTTATATTAGTTCCCTGGTAATTGGCCAATAACATTTATGTAATCTTTCTCAGCTCCCTGGGGAGTATACAGCCCGAGCTGCCGTGGCGCTCCGAAGGCTTTTTCAAACACAATATCAACCTCTACCCTTGCAGGTACCCATTTACACTCCTGGGTGAAGAGAAGCAATTATAGTAAAGCATCTTGCTCAAGGACATATTGTGTCATGACCAGGATTTAAACCGCTCGACTAACTGAGCTATCATTGGCCATCTAGCACACCTGAACAAAGATACTGACAAAATAGGGACACTGCCAACATTAAAGGCAAAGTGTACCTTTGGTTTTTGAAACCTTTCGATTGTTTTAATCCTATGCAGATACATACAATAAAACTAACCTGTGAAAATTTCACTTCAAAAGGTGGTCGGGTTTTTTGAGATATCGCCGAAAATCCGGAGCGAATGTATCCATGCAGGAAGAATAATCCCTAATAGGAATACACAATCTGAGAAGCGTTTCCGACAGAAAAGTTTCTCAGATTCAAATTTGGGGGCGTAAAACGATTTATTTTTACATAACCAGAAAACTTCAAAGTGAAATGTTTCTCAAAATGCTTTATACCATCGAAAGCTGTTGTAGTTTTCTCAACAATGTTTTTATTGCCATTAATTTTAAGAGTGTGTTAGTGATTACCAAACGTATATCTTCCCTTTAAAGCTAGTTTAGTTGTTAATCCGGAGGTCACATGACAAATGTCCACTTACTTTGGGGTTCATCTCTTCATGCTCTTGAAGCACTGGAAGAACCTTCTCAGCACTAAGCAACAGCTTAGCTGATTTTGCCTTGTGGTCCAACTTCACCAACATGTACTCCACCTAGATGCAAACAAAAGTCACAGCATGTTCACGTAAAGTTAAGTACACTTCACCTACTTTGACAGACTTAACTATTCTGGATAAAGAATATTATTTGGTTTTACCCACTGGATATCACAAACTATAGCCGTGTTCGCACTGGATTAATGTTTTACCGAGACCATGGTTAACTAGCCCACCTTGTTGGGCTGTAATGGCTCTCTTTTAACATCAGTCTCATAACACTCACCAACAGCCCACCATCCATACATCATGTCTTAAACGCGAAGTTTTAAAAGTACGAGCAAGTCGTACCTCTTTGATCGCAAATTTCTCCCGTTTATAAACATCCCATACTACTCCAACCTACCTTACTTTGTTCCTTACATCTGAGGAATTGTTATGATACATTCCATGGCTCACCAAATGATGGCTTCATTTAAATATGATTTTTTGAAAATGGAAAAAAAACACGGTGTACACAAATCGCATTGAAGTTCGTCGTGCCTGGGGGCCGCCATCTTATCGAGATATATAACAGAACAGAGACACGTTATGAAGCGTTCTATGGTAACTGCCGCTGGTTCCCTGTTTCTCATTTGATTTATGAACAGTGTATGTGCTGTTGGAACCAGTGCTCGGTTAGTCTCAATTAAAAACCCGAAGACATACATTCATGAACAAGTAGGTTTTATCATAAAACAGTTTTAAAAGAAAATTACAACTATAAACTTTGAGGCAAGTTTACAGACACTTGAAGCTGAAGGAACGCTTTGGCATACCAAAAATAACAGTTGTTTTGTCTTTATGTAAAATAAATACATGGGAAATGAATGTGTAGTCTTCTGACATACATGTACTTGTGTTACCCTGCCCTAAAACAAAATAATAATTTGCCACAGCCACTCATCTCATATCTAAAATTTTATTAATTTCAACTAAGTATGTATAGAATTTCCGTTTTGTATTCTTTCATCAGCCTATTCCATTGGATACAAACAGATGGGTGTTCAAGATGGGCCACAAGTAGCCAAGTTGCAGAGCAGATGATTTCGTCCCTCCAACGCATCAAAGTTCAGCTTTTATTAATGGCTCAAGACATTTGTGGCCGGGTGGCATTATCGTTTCTATTTGTGGGAAAAAGGAATAATTAAAGAAGCTTGGTTGTTTTTAAAGCATTTTTTTGTAGTATCATTTACATGAACATCCTAAATTCAATGTGCAATTTATTCTATATTGTACAAGTTGAACATGGACAATGTTGTACTGCTATGTATCATTGTCAAAACGAATTGTACAAATGCATACATTTTCTTCTCATGTTTAGATTAAAGTTCCATACTTTTATGATGTAAGTATTTTGAATCTTTGAAATAACCTTTGGTGGAAATATTGCGTCTAGGGAGATTGGTACCACTTTCATTTTTTAAAACTATACTTTTAACCAAATAAAACAACTCACCATCAAAGATATATCATAAATAAAGTATGGTTTTATAATCCTCGTAATCAAATTTCCACATTACAGAAATAGTAATTAAATTGGCTGCAACCACAATTCTGAAGAGTGATTGTTTCTTTGCATCATTTAAAACTTTTGTACAACGTATTTCCAACTGCAAATTAACAATGGTTTTTTGAAACAACAATGGAATAAGACAGTACTTTCCTATCATTAAAGAAATAAAGATTGTGCAGATAGACGCACCAAATGCAGTAATAGCTTCCTCTGATTTATTTTCAACTGCTTTTTGTGTTTATCTTCATTTCATATTTACATTCTAGAGTTAAGTTTCTTGGGCAAAGGTTATTGTCAACGGTGGAGGGAGGGATATAACTTGTTACATCAAAGTTTTTAATGGCATTTTCCGATGCAAATTGTCACCTAATTGATCTCCATATTCAGTGTACTTTTGTTTGTTTGATATAGGCCTAGCACTAATTAAGTCAACTGATATTTGGATGGGGAAGGGAACTCCGCATAAAAGCCTATAGCGCACTTTAAAAAAAATTGATTAATACGAAAAAGGAAACGTTTTGTTTTTTGTTTGAATTATCAAAGATTTGTGCATGTTATGCCTTTTAAATAAAGTACACCTTTTGGTATTTAAGTTAAACACATTTTTTCCAATTTCAAAATAGTTATAGAATCAACCGTGCGTCGGGACGGGATTTGTTGTAAATAAGTGTTGGGCATCTGTTCTCGATAATGTATTCTTCGTGAGACCGGGAAGAGTACGATGCAAAACTCCCAACTTGGGTTTTATAATTTTGAATAAATTTTGCCATGGACATTTTGTCATAATCACGTCTCAGTTGTGACATGGAGGAAGGAAATACATGTATTTTCCTTCCTCCGTGGTTGTGATAAAAACCTTGATCAAAATTATTGGAGAACATGCTGCCGCGCGTATTATTTTATGCGCATGTTTATTATTAGATTTGGGTTCCTTTTGCATTGGAAAATGCAACTTCTGTAGTGACAAATCAGGGAGGAAAGCCTAAAATCCCCTCCAACCGTGATAGGCCTATAACTTTTACGCTTTCCTGCATTTGGAGACGACTTGATATTCAACAAATACAAGATGCCTTCCATACTGTCGTGATTATTAAAGCCATGGATCGGTAAGAATGTCAAAGTGACGGTAAATAGTTGTGTGATTTCAAAGAAATTGCTTCACTGACATTTAAAAGTTTTCAATAGTCACAAACATTCAAACCAATGTTGATATAAACTTTACTTAAATGGATTTAAATTAGCCAGTAAAAGTAAAGTTTAAATCATGCTGTGCCATTTTTTATTTATTTATTTTAAAAATCAAATTTGTATATCACCTAAAATTATAAGACTCTTCCAACCATAAAGCGCATCAACTTGAAAATGCTTTCAAAATATTATCCAGTGTGGTGATTTAAAGTTGAATTGATTTATGTATAAAAATGGGTAAGCCCTATCTATTTCCCTTCAGTCAAGTTAACTATCGTTCATTTGAGATACGAGACATAATCGTCAAAGATGATTACACCGGAAGTAGTCCTGCTTATAAAGTCGCAATTGAGTTATTGCTTGACATAACATCACTTTACTAGAGATAAACACTGTACAAACATTTTAATCAAATAATTATTTAGTGCATTGAGCGATAACTGTGTTTTCTGTTTTGTTTTGCTTTGTTTGTCTATTGTTTTCGACGGATGCGCTAAATGGACATTGAGAGAGAAAGAAACTTTAATTCAAAGTAATAATAATTATGACCAAAGCCTACATCTTATAATTATTTCAGTACCAGTCATAATAATGACTTATATTTAATTTGAACTATAGCACAAGTCATTATGACTTATTAGGCCTATCTATCATAGCAGTTATTTGTAAATGAGATATACCGGTTTGTAATAATTCTATTACCGATAAATGCTTACTCGGTGATAATGTTTGATCATTATTATGACATTGTATCCCTTAATGATTGCGCATTTTCCTCTCTTTTCAAAGCCCCTTCGTAATTGTCAGTGTTAAAAAGTATGTTTGGTTTAAAAAGTATTCTTGGCATATTTTGAACTTCCTCGCGCCCAAACAAAACACATTTTTTTTAGATCAAAAAAGAACATAATTAGAAGCGCGTGGCCGGAACGGACCAAATATTAATTAGCACGTCTGGTTTCTGTTGACAGTATTTGTGCTTGTTATTCTTGCTTTCTTCTGAAAAGAAAAACGTTTTCAAAAAATAAAAGGGGGAATTTATATTATTGTTTATGTTTGTTCGTGTTCTGTTCTAGCTCAATTATCTTTGATGTAATATATTTTTACAATAGCCACTGGTGGTGACGAGAGACGAAGCCCCATTTTTCAGGGTACACCACTAAATAGGCCAAAAGTCATGCGAAAAACTGGCTATCATATTTCTAGGCCCTCAAATTCTTTGGAATAATAACGGGTTTTTGTTGGGGTTTTTTTTTGTTGGGGGGGGGGGGGGGGGGTCATGCAATTAATATATTAATATATTGTGTAATTAGGGGCCTATAACGATCATCACAACCTGGGGGCTCTTTGCTTCAACTTTTTAGGAGACGTGATAAATTTAGGCTTTAAAGTTGGTCCTATTTGGCTTGGGAAGTGGAAAAGTGCTCATGTAAACTTGCAGCGGTTTAGGAAAAAAGCACATTTGGCTTTTTTCTGGGGTGATTAGCCAAAATTCCAAAAAGCTGACCTGCCAAAAATTGAAAAGAAATCTGAAGTTTAATTAGTTGTTCGAAAATATATTTGATTGGTTTTCAAGAGGCCTAGATACTTTAAATATTTTTTGACTATTTTTGAATATTTAGCACTAGCATTGGTTGCCTAGCTATGGGAGTTTAGCAACTTTTAGAGCTGTTTAGCGCCCTCCCGTGTGAAAAAATTGAGATGCAAAACACTGGGTTGAATTTCCGCCAAATTGCATATTCATGATAATGTCAACCCACTTCTGAATATTCAAATCACACTGTTTATTTGGGAAATAATGCGAACACAGGGTAAGAAAACCTCCATGCATGATCCAACCGTTAAAAAAGTGTCAGTGGACAGTTTACTAAGCCGCTTAATACTTACCCAAAGCATTTACGTGACAAAATATGACGGGGTTGAACTTTAGTTTAGTTTAATACAGTAAATAGTATTGGCTCAAAAATAAACACAACATTACGACTGCAGAAGACTAATCAAAATTTGCGCATGCGTATTTTAATCACAACCACCGTGGTTTAGCTTCATACGTCGTGTTGGTTATATGCCTCGGAGGAGGAGGCGAAGCCTTGCGATTTTCTTGCACCTTTTTAAGCCTTTAAAATTCTTCAATGTTCCTGTTTCTTGCTGTATATATTCGGTTAACCCTTCTTGAAAGGTAAGACTAAAATTAAGTGTAATTGGCCATAAATTAAGGGAGATATAGAGGTGGCATTCTGCGAAAAATTACCCAGTTCAGCAAAAATAAAAAACGTAAACACACCGATCCTATCTGGAAGCGTGTAGAAACTGGTTGCAAACTTTACATTATTTCCAATAGTTCCCTTTGCTTAAATTCCACACTGAACTAATTTTTAAAGAGATAAAAGGTGTCTCCTTTAATAAAATCTCTTAAAAAAGGGGGTGGGGAGAAGCTTTATATTGCCACCACTCGGAGCTCGAAATGATGAACTACCTACCATTAGCATTTACCAAATACAGTCATTTGACCAGTTCGGGATCATTGACCAGTTCGGGATCATTGACCAGTTCGGGATCACTTCAACTTTGCAATAACCAAATAATTACATTACTTCTCACATTACCAATTTCTGTTGATACATGCGAAGAATAACATCCATTAAACCAACAAACCCAAAATAAGGTGCCAAACATCATCAGCAAATAAATTATGGCAGTTTTCCTGAAGTTTGTCTGCGAAATTGATCATTATTTTGATTTAAAGTGTTGGTTGAAAAACGCTGTTAAAAGTTTAAACTTCTCACCATCAGAATTGGAACGCCAGGGCAAAAAAAATTGATGTAAAATGCTAAGAATGTGTAAAAAATCTTTCCTGTTTTGAGAAGACAAAATTACCCAAATCGTCTTTGGGGGTTGCATCGTACCCTTGACCAGTTCGGGATCATCACTCAACATCTCATTGCGTCAAATGGTGCCGCACTAACTTACCAAGTGAGGTAAAATCATACTGCTGCAGTAGAAAGTTTATCTATTACTTTTGAGATACATTACTTCAACAAATTCTTGTAGATTTTTGATTTTTTTTGAGAAAATGAAACTTGGAGGGGTCAATAATGCTTTTTAGATGCACTTCACTTTTACATTCTCCTTTGCTGTTGTTTTGTGTTTTTGTCGCTGGGTTTTTGCGCTGATGTTGAAGACACTTGCATGAAATTCACTAAAGATGGGGAAGCCCAAGTCTATGCCAACACACTTTTTAAGTTTTGTGTCCTTGAGAGACAGTTTTATGAATATGGGAGTATGGGTTTGCAATAAAGGGCACGCTACTGATTCAGAATAGATTCAACTGATCCTGAACTGGTCAAACAGGTGACGAAACTTTTCTCAAAGCCTCTTCAAAAGTACTAATCTTTTTTTGTCAGTGACTACTTGGTGAGTTTTATGGCTTTGGTCTTTGACTCGAAATAAATTATTCCTTATAAACTGGCTTTGGGTTTAGGAGTCCTTTCTTTACTGTCATACAAAGTATCATAAACGTTACATATAACAACATAAATGTAATAACCTTATACTCAATTGAAGTGTTTACTTCAACAGAAGATGAAAAATTTAAATATACTTAATCCCTTATTTTAACTGTAGAGTTATCTAAACTCAAATATACCTTTTATCATTTGTTCATGAAAACCTTTACCCCTACTTTTGATTTACCTTTAGCGTTTATCTTGCCAATTCTTTATACAGGTTTGGGCAACGCTTTTATAATAATTCCGTTGCCGTTAGGTTTAGTCAGCTTAATCTTTCTTCTTTAGTGACAATCCCAACATTAAATATTTCTTCCTTGACCATAATCTTTGTAACCCAATTTAAATTTACTTGCGTGTAATGTTTAATTAGATGATATTCTTTTTCCAGATATAAAACACAAGTTATGCTATAAATTTATACTTTGTGGGCAAACATAGAGCAGTTGTTGTGGGGCAAACCGCAAACCCTTTTGTCTCACATTGCTTCTCTTTATCAGTCTATATGTATCAGTCACACGCAGTGATTATTACAAAGTGCATTGTTTCTTTCCTTTCAAAAACTTAGGTGTTTAAATTGTCTTGGCTTGTATCATTTGTACAAGTTAACCCTGCACTGTACCCTTAAAAGATCAAGGATTTACTTAAAGCCCATTTAGCGGAGCTTATCTAATTTAAGTTTTATTTTGGTTTATATAACTAATTGCGTGGAACATAAACTCTAGGTTACCTGAAATTAACTAAACGTGACATAACTCTATTCTGTGAGACTGAAAGAACTCCGACCCTTTAACTAACTGAATAAATTGGTGGAAGGTGGGGATGGCGGAGGTGCATAAAAGTTTTGCTCCGTAGCAAATGGCTCTCGAAGTGTAAGTGTTTCTCAACGGTATGAAACACGGGTCTTTATATAGCTTGGGCTTTTTCTTATTCGATAGCTTTATATTTTTGCCTTGCCTATTCTTACATGTTATGTAACCTCAAGTTAGCCAGGATAAGATTAGCATAGCTATCTGGATATCTTTTCTTTCACTCGTTACTGCATTCTTTGGATCCTGACCTATTGTAAATGATCAATGACCTGCTTCCATAAATGTCATTAAGTTTTGCTTAATGTTATTTTATGACAAGTTTAGGTAAACTGATCAATTTTTTTGGTACAAGATTTCAAACAGATTGCAGCAAAAAACAACGTGAATTCAAAAAGTGATCCAGAACTGGTCAAATGACTGTACTCTAGTTGCTAGCCCCATAAATATGGCAATCCACTCCGAGTCCGTATCCTTTAATACGGAGTGGATTGGCCATATATTTATGGGGCTATCTACATGTAGTTGCGTATTTCATGACCATAGAGCAAGGATCTGTATTATATGACCATCCCCATGAAAATAACATGTTGTTCGGAATGTAATACTCGGTGATAAAAAATATGAAAGTAAAATCAATTCAACAATACAACGAAGAAAACCCAAGAACTAAACTTGACCTCAGCTGCCGGCTACTTACATTTTCACTCTTTCATTTTATAAGGCCTAGCTTCCTTTGAAACAATTTTTTAATAATTATTACTAATTAATAATTCCCGCTGTCTGTTCGTATATAAACTCGTAGAAATACACCTGCGCACGAGTTTGTGTGTGTACGAGTTTGTGTGTGTACGAGTTCGTGTGCGTACGAGCTGGTGGGCGCACGAGTTGACCAATTGGCGTACGGGTCGGCAGGCGTACGAGTTTGCGTGCGTACGAGTTGACCTGTTTCCCTTTGGCTCTCTTTTAACATAGGTCTCATAACACTCACCATTACAGCCCACCATCCATACATGTACATGTCTAAAACGCTAAGTTTTAAAAGTACGAGCAAGTTGTACCTCTTTGATTGCAAATTTCTCCCACTTATAACATCCCATACTACTCCGACCTGCTTCACTTTGTTCCTTACATCTAGCGAATTTTTATGATACATTCTAGGGCTCACCAAATGATGCCTTTGTCTAGATATGATGATTTGAAAATGGCAAAAAAAATCGTGTACAAAAATTACATTGAAGTTTGTCGTGCCTGGGGGCCGCCTTTTTACTTATGATTCTCTGCCTGTTAATCGTGAGAAAGTCAGGGCGCCAGGCTGATCTGCAAGCTGAATCCTTGGCCACACGTCCCGCCCATTTTTCAATTTGATGTATAATTTTTATAATTATTTGAAGAATTTTTTGGTATACTCTAATTAAGCTACGATAATCCAATGGGGCGCTAGTACAACCGCAGATATCAAAATTTCGAAAAAAAAACAAGTACAGCGCCCCAGTTACTGGGTCTATTATCCCCACTTCTGTGGCCAAGTGCGATAACCATTTCAAAGTGCATTCGCTACGGGCCAGTCGGCAGTTTAAACCAGCTAATAATGTGTTCACCTAGCTCCCTCTTAGTCTTAGCTTGCCTTGTGTGTTTTGGATGTTCAAACAAAAAACTTTTAAAAAGATATTTCAAATAATAATTGTGCGTTTTACTCCGAATAACTTACTGGGCGCCGACATTTTTGAATGATCCCAATCTTGCCAATCAAAATGCGACGTCATCAGCCGGCCGGGCTGTGGGTGGAGCGAGGTTGCGAACATTTCAATGGTTGCTTTATGTATCTGCTCCGCCAACAGCCCGGCCTACCGCTGATGACGTCATATTTTGATTCGCATGATTAGGATCATTCCAAAACGGCAGATCATTCCAAAATGGTGGCGCCCGGTTCACATCATGGAAAGTAATTTGGAGTAAGTCGTACAATTATCTTTTAAAAAAGTTATTTGTTTGAACATCCAAAACACACAAGGCAAGCTAAGAATAAGAGCTAGGTGAACATATTTAGCTGTTTTAAACTGCCGTCTGGCCCGTATAGGGAATGCACTTTTAAATGGTTATCACTTAGCTTATAAAAATAAATGCCCCAGTGGATTATCGTAGCTTAATTAGAGTATTAAAAAAATATTCAAATAGATACAAATTATACATCAAATTGAAGTGATTCCTGAAGTGAGCCAGAATTTTGTTTGTTGGGCAGCTACCAGTGTTGGGTCTCAGTGAGGTCACTTGATTTTTGGCAGTTGCGAACAGCTGTTCTAGTTTCCATTGAGTATGCAGTTAAGCTAATGAGCTTAGCTTCTGCTTTAAAGTTTCTATTTCTTAGTGAGCTTACAAGTTCTGGTCAGGATCAGTGTAGACAGCTTTTTAAATTTAAGTCCCTCTAACTTCGTTTCATACTTTTCGAAACAAGTCCTGCAATGTTGGATCATTTCAGTAAATCAATTTGAAATGTGACTTTGATTTGAATGCCAAGGGTAAGTTGTAGACTGAGCGTATCAACAAGTTTCACGTTAGAATCATTGTTGTGATGTCAAGTCACCTACATGTAGGGTGCACCATTTTGTCTAGGGTGGGGGGGGGGGGGGGTGGGCTTCTGGTAAATATATTGTAGTTTGCATTTTGCACTTTTTAAATCAAGTTCTCAATCTAGGTAATGACTGGTTCCAGATAACCCATCAATTAGAACGAAAGGGAAATTTATATGCAAATGATGTTTATATGCCCCTTTTCAGTGCTTTTGTTTTGCCGTTTACTGTTGACATAAGATAACCTGACGAGAAATAAAATACTTTCCATGAGATAAAGACACAATTGTAAATAAAAACATTTTTATTAAACAAGAATTTAAAAATAGATTTCCGAAGTACTTGAAAACACCAAGCCACCTCCGGATAGAGGTCACTCCACTTGTTAAGGAAAACTTACTGGCAATGAAAGTTGAAACAACTGAATTTCTACAGTTGTTATGCTTACAAGTGTGCAAATCTGGACCACAAATGCTTCCAAATCATCTGTGGGGATGAATGACCACAAATAATACTGAATACAGCTTTGCATCAGACATAGACTTCTAAATGTAGTTCTTTATCTGATGCATCAATTAAAATTAAAATCTGTGTTCAGAAAATGCTGAAGTGGTGAAGGGGGGGGGGGGGACTGGTGCAATGTTGATGAGCTAACATATTTTACATAGGTCAGGGAAGGCGTCTTTGAAATGGCTCAAGAATTCTGCTAGTTGCTCCATATTTGTGATGGAATTCCTTCTGCTGTTTTAGACTGTATAGAAGTCTCTTTGCTTGGCGCATTTCTATGTTCAGGATTGATATGCTAGAATATGTCTCTGTCATAGGTTTGAGTTACTCTAAGTCCAAGAACTTGGAGCGACATGGATGAAAGGGCTACAGTTGATCTCATGAGCTGTTTAATTGTATCGCTGAAGCGAAAGTTTAGATCAGACAGCAAATAATCCATCACAGCATAGAATAATCTTGTGCAGTAGTCTCGCTGCCTTTTGCCTATTGTCTCTTCTACTTGGAAATCAGTTAGATGTGACGTATGCACGATTTCTCTGTTGCTCTTTGCAGTACTCCAAAAGCAACCCAGTGTAATTCTGCAGAATACACCCCTCCGAAAAAGAATGAATGCAGTGGCACGATGCTTCAATAAAATTTATTGGAATTATTCATAAAAGTTGAGATAATTTTAGTATACAAATCCAAGATAGAGGAAGTATTCACTTGATAGATTTCATTTTCTATCAGGAACCTTGGTCACTCAGTTGTGGTTGTGTGGAGTAAGAATATGGCATTCCAAGTAGATGTCCAAGAGAGGAGATGCACTCTCCAGTAAAAAGGTAAGTTCCCCAATAATGAAAGAACAAATGTTAGTTTTTTTGTTTTATTTAAATGAAGCATGCACTTTGCTAGACTAGTTTGATTCTGAGGACCCACTGATAAGCAAGTTCATACCACCACCAATCTTCAAGAGAACTGTCTCAGCCATTTGACGTACCTGTCAATTCACTGTTTCTCATTTTGATTGTAACAATCAAAATAGTCCTGATATGCAAAAGTTCCTTTAATTGTTTTTTGTTGTTGCTATTATCACCGTTGTTTTTTTTTTTTGTTTTTTTTCAGTGAAAGTTTATACAAAATCCCCAGCAAAAACAAAGTATTTATTTTAAAAAGATGTGTTATGTGTTTAATCACTCATGTTGCAAAGTGTACATTTTGTTTGTGTTGCAGGGGTGCTTAAAATTTCCAAAGAGATCTACCTGTCAACAAGTAAAAGCCAAGAGCTGCACTCTCCAGTGAAAGGTAAATATAAAAAAATTTAAAAGCCTTTTAGCTTTTGGTTATTAAAATATTGTGTGCCACTTGGTAGATTAGTTTGATTCTGAGGACTCACTGCTAATACAGTTCATACCAACACCAATCCTCAGGACTGTTTTAGGCATTTGACATTCCTCTCAAATCAATGTTGCTTACACCCGGTTCAGACAGGCACTCTAGAGTCGCGCAGAACCAAAAGTACATGAAAAGTTCGACGTCTGAAACAGTTAGGAGCGACTGGACGAGCTAGAAGTCAAAAGATCGACTGTTGCAGTCGTTCGGAACGACTCTGGAGCGCCTTGGTTTCAGATGTCGATCTTGTCATGAGCCGAACCTAATGTAAATGTTATGTCAAGTTCGCCTGTCTGAAACCAAAATTTAATTGGGTCGACCTAGAGTCGCTCCTAATCTATTTGGTTTGGCGCGACTGTCTGAACCGGGTGTTACTTTGATTGTAGCAATCAAAATAATCCTCAGTATGTGGACTGGTCTTCGGTTCCCCAAGAAGCCTAATATGCCTTTGGACCATAGGCCAAATGTCAATGTCACTATGACTAAAACAAAAGACACTCAACAAAAAATATCAACTCAAATTTAGTGTGTGGAATGGTCTTCAGATATCCTGCAAGCCTTTGTTTTTGGACTTCTAGGTAAAATGTTGAGGTCATTACAACTATAACTCATGAAGGACTTGGCATATTATCTCCAAACTTTGTGTGTGGATTGGTCTTGGGGTCCCCCGAAAACAATTTTTTTTCGTGTAGTTAGACGCTTATTGCAAAACACACGGGACCTACAGCTTTGCATCCCATCTGAAGAAAGAAACAATAATAGCTTGACTCTCACTCAAGGACACAGGTGTCAAGACCAGAACTCTGAACCCATACTCTGCTGACCAGAAACACCACAGTTTGAGTACGGTGCGCTTAATCGCTCAGTCATGACACATCGTGTTTTTTAAACTAACAGTTTTCAATTTTGGGATGGAAGTATACAAAACTGCTTAGGTAGAAACAGAAATATTCTCAGTCATTTAATGCCAATGAAACTGGGTATAGACACCGGCCTCATGAACCATATATTGACTCAGAACATACTTTACTTTACATGTAAACACTTCACTATTTTAAATGATAAAAAAAAAAAACTTTTAAAGGGACACGTTGCCTAGGATCGGGCGAGTTGGTCTATGAAAAGCGTTTGTAACCGTTTGTTATAAAATGCATAAAGTTAGAAAGATGTTTTAAAAGTAGAATACAATGATCCACACAAATATGCCTCGAAATTGCATGGTTTTCCTTTTACTTTGCGAACTAACACGGTCCGCCATTTTGTGGAGTCAAAAACTTGACTCCAAAAAAATTGCGGGCTGTGTTTTCACGATGTAAAAGTAAAACCATGCAATTTCGAGGCATATTTGTGTGGATCATTGTATTTTAAATGTTTTATTTTTTTATGAGATATCGCCTAACTCACAAGGCCACGGACAGCCACTTCAAGGTGAGGGCTACACATACCTGATTTGGGCTATCGACCCAAATCTTTTGAAACCAGGGGCATGTTGCCTCCTACTCCTGGGGCTGAAACAGGGTTACCCACTTTACAGTCCTTAAGGATGTAGGCATGGGTATCATCCACTAGGAGCCTGTCTGGTAGAGCAGAATGCACTACCTTCCCAACTTTTTTCGAAGCAATTATGGTTAAGTGCCTTGCTCAGGGGCACAAGTGTCATGACCGGGTATCGAACCCACACTCTGCTGCTGACTACACCAGAGCTTAGGTTCGGTGACCTAGACCGCTCGGCCACGACACGCCACTTTTAAAACACGACGCGCCACTTTCAAAACATCATTCGAACCATATGCTTTTCAACTTAGTCGATTGTTAGACAATGACATTGACTGCCTAAAGCAAAAGTGACATCCTGATGAGGTCATCACATTATTTTTTACTAACTTTTTAAAATTTTGACCTATTATTACATATCTCTTCAACAAAGTAAACCACCCACTGTTTCTTTGAGCTCAGGACTAAATTAAGTTCTTCTGAGATAATGTCGTCATACTGTGAATTATTATTTGTTAAGGTCTCCAAGTGCCGTTTCCCCTTTCAGTAGAGGACCAGCCTCCCTGTCACAGCCATACATTGCAACAATCAAAATAATCCTGATTGTATGTCTGTTTACATGGATATTGTATTAAATTAATCACTAATGTTGCAAAATATTCCTTTTGTTTGTGTTGCAGTAGGCTTACTATCTCCAAAGACATCTACCCATCAACAAGAAGATGTCCAAGAAAGGTGATGCACTCTCCAGTCAAAGGTTAGTTCCTCAATAATGAAAGAACAAATGTTACATTTTTGTTATTTAAATGTTGCATGCACTTTGCTAGATTGGTTTGGTTCTGAGGACCCACTGATAAGCAAGTTCATACCACCACCAATCTTCAAGAGAACTGTCTCAGCCATTTGACGTACCTGTCAATTCACTGTTTCTCATTTTGATTGTAACAATCAAAATAGTCCTGATATGCAAAAGTTCCTTTAATTGTTTTTTGTTGTTGCTATTATCACCGTTGTTGTTTTTTTACATTTTTTCAGTGAAAGTTTATACAAAATCCCCAGCAAAAACAAAGTATTTTTTTTTAAAAGATGTGTTATGTGTTTAATCACTCATGTTGCAAAGTGTACATTTTGTTTGTGTTGCAGGGGTGCTTAAAATTTCCAAAGAGATCTACCTGTCAACAAGTAAAAGCCAAGAGCTGCACTCTCCAGTGAAAGGTAAATATAAAAAAAAATAAAAGCCTTTTAGCTTTTGGTTATTAAAATATTGTGTGCCACTTGGTAGATTAGTTTGATTCTGAGGACTCACTGCTAATACAGTTCATACCAACACCAATCCTCAGGACTGTTTTAGGCATTTGACATTCCTCTCAAATCACTGTTGCTTACACCCGGTTCAGACAGGCACTCAGAACCAAAAGTACATGAAAAGTTCGACGTCTGAAACAGTTAGGAGCAACTGGACGAGCTAGAAGTCAAAAGATCGACTGTTGCAGTCGTTCGGAACGACTCTGGAGCGCCTTGGTTTCAGATGTCGATCTTGTCATGAGCCGAACCTAATGTAAATGTTATGTCAAGTTCGCCTGTCTTTAACCAAAATTTAATTGGGTCGACCTAGAGTCGCTCCTAATCTATTTGGTTTGGCGCGACTGTCTGAACCGGGTGTTACTTTGATTGTAGCAATCAAAATAATCCTCAGTATGTGGACTGGTCTTCGGTTCCCCAAGAAGCCTAATATGCCTTTGGACCATAGGCCAAATGTCAATGTCACTATGACTAAAACAAAAGACACTCAACAAAAAATATCAACTCAAATTTAGTGTGTGGAATGGTCTTCAGATATCCTGCAAGCCTTTGTTTTTGGACTTCTAGGTAAAATGTTGAGGTCATTACAACTATAACTCATGAAGGACTTGGCATATTATCTCCAAACTTTGTGTGTGGATTGGTCTTGGGGTCCCCCGAAAACAATTTTTTTTCGTGTAGTTAGACGCTTATTGCAAAACACACGGGACCTACAGCTTTGCATCCCATCTGAAGAAAGAAACAATAATAGCTTGACTCTCACTCAAGGACACAGGTGTCAAGACCAGAACTCTGAACCCATACTCTGCTGACCAGAAACACCACAGTTTGAGTACGGTGCGCTTAATCGCTCAGTCATGACACATCGTGTTTTTTAAACTAACAGTTTTCAATTTTGGGATGGAAGTATACAAAACTGCTTAGGTAGAAACAGAAATATTCTCAGTCATTTAATGCCAATGAAACTGGGTATAGACACCGGCCTCATGAACCATATATTGACTCAGAACATACTTTACTTTACATGTAAACACTTCACTATTTTAAATGATTAAAAAAACAAACTTTTAAAGGGACACGTTGCCTAGGATCGGGCGAGTTGGTCTATGAAAAGCGTTTGTAACCGTTTGTTATAAAATGCATAAAGTTAGAAAGATGTTTTAAAAGTAGAATACAATGATCCACACAAATATGCCTCGAAATTGCATGGTTTTCCTTTTACTTTGCGAACTAACACGGTCCGCCATTTTGTGGAGTCAAAAACTTGACTCCAAAAAAATTGCGGGCTGTGTTTTCACGATGTAAAAGTAAAACCATGCAATTTCGAGGCATATTTGTGTGGATCATTGTATTTTAAATGTTTTATTTTTTTATGAGATATCGCCTAACTCACAAGGCCACGGACAGCCACTTCAAGGTGAGGGCTACACATACCTGATTTGGGCTATCGACCCAAATCTTTTGAAACCAGGGGCATGTTGCCTCCTACTCCTGGGGCTGAAACAGGGTTACCCCCTTTACAGTCCTTAAGGATGTAGGCATGGGTATCATCCACTAGGAGCCTGTCTGGTAGAGCAGAATGCACTACCTTCCCAACTTTTTTCGAAGCAATTATGGTTAAGTGCCTTGCTCAGGGGCACAAGTGTCATGACCGGGTATCGAACCCACACTCTGCTGCTGACTACACCAGAGCTTAGGTTCGGTGACCTAGACCGCTCGGCCACGACACGCCACTTTTAAAACACGACGCGCCACTTTCAAAACATCATTCGAACCATATACTTTTCAACTTAGTCGATTGTTAGACAATGACATTGACTGCCTAAAGCAAAAGTGACATCCTGGTGAGGTCATCACATTATTTTTTACTAACTTTTTAAAATTTTGACCTATTATTACATATCTCTTCAACAAAGTAAACCACCCACTGTTTCTTTGAGCTCAGGACTAAATTAAGTTCTTCTGAGATAATGTCGTCATACTGTGAATTATTATTTGTTAAGGTCTCCAAGTGCCGTTTCCCCTTTCAGTAGAGGACCAGCCTCCCTGTCACAGCCATACATTGCAACAATCAAAATAATCCTGATTGTATGTCTGTTTACATGGATATATTAAATTAATCACTAATGTTGCAAAATATTCCTTTTGTTTGTGTTGCAGTAGGCTTACTATCTCCAAAGACATCTACCCATCAACAAGAAGATGTCCAAGAAAGGTGATGCACTCTCCAGTCAAAGGTTAGTTCCTCAATAATGAAAGAACAAATGTTAGCTTTTTGTTATTTAAATGTTGCATGCACTTTGCTAGATTGGTTTGATTCTGAGGACCCACTGATAAGCAAGTTCATACCACCACCAATCTTCAAGAGAACTGTCTCAGCCATTTGACGTACCTGTCAATTCACTGTTTCTCATTTTGATTGTAACAATCAAAATAGTCCTGATATGCAAAAGTTCCTTTAATTGTTTTTTGTTGTTGCTATTATCACCGTTGGTTTTTTTTTTGGTTTTTTTTCAGTGAAAGTTTATACAAAATCCCCAGCAAAAACAAAGTATTTTTTTTTAAAGATGTGTTATGTGTTTAATCACTCATGTTGCAAAGTGTACATTTTGTTTGTGTTGCAGGGGTGCTTAAAATTTCCAAAGAGATCTACCTGTCAACAAGTAAAAGCCAAGAGCTGCACTCTCCAGTGAAAGGTAAATATAAAAAAAATTTAAAGCCTTTTAGCTTTTGGTTATTAAAATATTGTGTGCCACTTGGTAGATTAGTTTGATTCTGAGGACTCACTGCTAATACAGTTCATACCAACACCAATCCTCAGGACTGTTTTAGGCATTTGACATTCCTCTCAAATCACTGTTGCTTACACCCGGTTCAGACAGGCACTCAGAACCAAAAGTACATGAAAAGTTCGACGTCTGAAACAGTTAGGAGCAACTGGACGAGCTAGAAGTCAAAAGATCGACTGTTGCAGTCGTTCGGAACGACTCTGGAGCGCCTTGGTTTCAGATGTCGATCTTGTCATGAGCCGAACCTAATGTAAATGTTATGTCAAGTTCGCCTGTCTGAAACCAAAATTTAATTGGGTCGACCTAGAGTCGCTCCTAATCTATTTGGTTTGGCGCGACTGTCTGAACCGGGTGTTACTTTGATTGTAGCAATCAAAATAATCCTCAGTATGTGGACTGGTCTTCGGTTCCCCAAGAAGCCTAATATGCCTTTGGACCATAGGCCAAATGTCAATGTCACTATGACTAAAACAAAAGACACTCAAAAAAAAATATCAACTCAAATTAAGTGTGTGGAATGGTCTTCAGATATCCTGCAAGCCTTTGTTTTTGGACTTCTAGGTAAAATGTTGAGGTCATTACAACTATAACTCATGAAGGACTTGGCATATTATCTCCAAACTTTGTGTGTGGATTGGTCTTGGGGTCCCCCGAAAACAAATTTTTTTCGTGTAGTTAGACGCTTATTGCAAAACACACGGGACCTACAGCTTTGCATCCCATCTGAAGAAAGAAACAATAATAGCTTGACTCTCACTCAAGGACACAGGTGTCAAGACCAGAACTCTGAACCCATACTCTGCTGACCAGAAACACCACAGTTTGAGTACGGTGCGCTTAATCGCTCAGTCATGACACATCGTGTTTTTTAAACTAACAGTTTTCAATTTTGGGATGGAAGTATACAAAACTGCTTAGGTAGAAACAGAAATATTCTCAGTCATTTAATGCCAATGAAACTGGGTATAGACACCGGCCTCATGAACCATATATTGACTCAGAACATACTTTACTTTACATGTAAACACTTCACTATTTTAAATGATTAAAAAAACAAACTTTTAAAGGGACACGTTGCCTAGGAAACGAGTTGGTCTATGAAAAGCGTTTGTAACCGTTTGTTATAAAATGCATAAAGTTAGAAAGATGTTTTAAAAGTAGAATACAATGATCCACACAAATATGCCTCGAAATTGCATGGTTTTCCTTTTACTTTGCGAACTAACACGGTCCGCCATTTTGTGGAGTCAAAAACTTGACTCCAAAAAAATTGCGGGCTGTGTTTTCACGATGTAAAAGTAAAACCATGCAATTTCGAGGCATATTTGTGTGGATCATTGTATTTTAAATGTTTTATTTTTTTATGAGATATCGCCTAACTCACAAGGCCACGGACAGCCACTTCAAGGTGAGGGCTACACATACCTGATTTGGGCTATCGACCCAAATCTTTTGAAACCAGGGGCATGTTGCCTCCTACTCCTGGGGCTGAAACAGGGTTACCCCCTTTACAGTCCTTAAGGATGTAGGCATGGGTATCATCCACTAGGAGCCTGTCTGGTAGAGCAGAATGCACTACCTTCCCAACTTTTTTCGAAGCAATTATGGTTAAGTGCCTTGCTCAGGGGCACAAGTGTCATGACCGGGTATCGAACCCACACTCTGCTGCTGACTACACCAGAGCTTAGGTTCGGTGACCTAGACCGCTCGGCCACGACACGCCACTTTTAAAACACGACGCGCCACTTTCAAAACATCATTCGAACCATATGCTTTTCAACTTAGTCGATTGTTAGACAATGACATTGACTGCCTAAAGCAAAAGTGACATCCTGATGAGGTCATCACATTATTTTTTACTAACTTTTTAAAATTTTGACCTATTATTACATATCTCTTCAACAAAGTAAACCACCCACTGTTTCTTTGAGCTCAGGACTAAATTAAGTTCTTCTGAGATAATGTCGTCATACTGTGAATTATTATTTGTTAAGGTCTCCAAGTGCCGTTTCCCCTTTCAGTAGAGGACCAGCCTCCCTGTCACAGCCATACATTGCAACAATCAAAATAATCCTGATTGTATGTCTGTTTACATGGATATATTAAATTAATCACTAATGTTGCAAAATATTCCTTTTGTTTGTGTTGCAGTAGGCTTACTATCTCCAAAGACATCTACCCATCAACAAGAAGATGTCCAAGAAAGGTGATGCACTCTCCAGTCAAAGGTTAGTTCCTCAATAATGAAAGAACAAATGTTAGCTTTTTGTTATTTAAATGTTGCATGCACTTTGCTAGATTGGTTTGAATCTGAGGACCCACTGATAAGCAAGTTCATACCACCACCAATCTTCAAGAGAACTGTCTCAGCCATTTGACGTACCTGTCAATTCACTGTTTCTCATTTTGATTGTAACAATCAAAATAGTCCTGATATGCAAAAGTTCCTTTAATTGTTTTTTGTTGTTGCTATTATCACCGTTGGTTTTTTTTCGTTTTTTTTCAGTGAAAGTTTATACAAAATCCCCAGCAAAAACAAAGTATTTTTTTTTAAAGATGTGTTTTTGTGTTTAATCACTCATGTTGCAAAGTGTACATTTTGTTTGTGTTGCAGGGGTGCTTAAAATTTCCAAAGAGATCTACCTGTCAACAAGTAAAAGCCAAGAGCTGCACTCTCCAGTGAAAGGTAAATATAAAAAAAAATTAAAAGCCTTTTAGCTTTTGGTTATTAAAATATTGTGTGCCACTTGGTAGATTAGTTTGATTCTGAGGACTCACTGCTAATACAGTTCATACCAACACCAATCCTCAGGACTGTTTTAGGCATTTGACATTCCTCTCAAATCACTGTTGCTTACACCCGGTTCAGACAGGCACTCAGAACCAAAAGTACATGAAAAGTTCGACGTCTGAAACAGTTAGGAGCAACTGGACGAGCTAGAAGTCAAAAGATCGACTGTTGCAGTCGTTCGGAACGACTCTGGAGCGCCTTGGTTTCAGATGTCGATCTTGTCATGAGCCGAACCTAATGTAAATGTTATGTCAAGTTCGCCTGTCTTTAACCAAAATTTAATTGGGTCGACCTAGAGTCGCTCCTAATCTATTTGGTTTGGCGCGACTGTCTGAACCGGGTGTTACTTTGATTGTAGCAATCAAAATAATCCTCAGTATGTGGACTGGTCTTCGGTTCCCCAAGAAGCCTAATATGCCTTTGGACCATAGGCCAAATGTCAATGTCACTATGACTAAAACAAAAGACACTCAACAAAAAATATCAACTCAAATTTAGTGTGTGGAATGGTCTTCAGATATCCTGCAAGCTTTTGTTTTTGGACTTCTAGGTAAAATGTTGAGGTCATTACAACTATAACTCATGAAGGACTTGGCATATTATCTCCAAACTTTGTGTGTGGATTGGTCTTGGGGTCCCCCAAAAACAATTTTGTTTCGTGTAGTTAGACGCTTATTGCAAAACACACGGGACCTACAGCTTTGCATCCCATCTGAAGAAAGAAACAATAATAGCTTGACTCTCACTCAAGGACACAGGTGTCAAGACCAGAACTCTGAACCCATACTCTGCTGACCAGAAACACCACAGTTTGAGTACGGTGCGCTTAATCGCTCAGTCATGACACATCGTGTTTTTTAAACTAACAGTTTTCAATTTTGGGATGGAAGTATACAAAACTGCTTAGGTAGAAACAGAAATATTCTCAGTCATTTAATGCCAATGAAACTGGGTATAGACACCGGCCTCATGAACCATATATTGACTCAGAACATACTTTACTTTACATGTAAACACTTCACTATTTTAAATGATTAAAAAAACAAACTTTTAAAGGGACACGTTGCCTAGGATCGGGCGAGTTGGTCTATGAAAAGCGTTTGTAACCGTTTGTTATAAAATGCATAAAGTTAGAAAGATGTTTTAAAAGTAGAATACAATGATCCACACAAATATGCCTCGAAATTGCATGGTTTTCCTTTTACTTTGCGAACTAACACGGTCCGCCATTTTGTGGAGTCAAAAACTTGACTCCAAAAAAATTGCGGGCTGTGTTTTCACGATGTAAAAGTAAAACCATGCAATTTCGAGGCATATTTGTGTGGATCATTGTATTTTAAATGTTTTATTTTTTTATGAGATATCGCCTAACTCACAAGGCCACGGACAGCCACTTCAAGGTGAGGGCTACACATACCTGATTTGGGCTATCGACCCAAATCTTTTGAAACCAGGGGCATGTTGCCTCCTACTCCTGGGGCTGAAACAGGGTTACCCACTTTACAGTCCTTAAGGATGTAGGCATGGGTATCATCCACTAGGAGCCTGTCTGGTAGAGCAGAATGCACTACCTTCCCAACTTTTTTCGAAGCAATTATGGTTAAGTGCCTTGCTCAGGGGCACAAGTGTCATGACCGGGTATCGAACCCACACTCTGCTGCTGACTACACCAGAGCTTAGGTTCGGTGACCTAGACCGCTCGGCCACGACACGCCACTTTTAAAACACGACGCGCCACTTTCAAAACACGACGCGCCACTTTCAAAACATCATTCGAACCATATGCTTTTCAACTTAGTCGATTGTTAGACAATGACATTGACTGCCTAAAGCAAAAGTGACATCCTGATGAGGTCATCACATTATTTTTTACTAACTTTTTAAAATTTTGACCTATTATTACATATCTCTTCAACAAAGTAAACCACCCACTGTTTCTTTGAGCTCAGGACTAAATTAAGTTCTTCTGAGATAATGTCGTCATACTGTGAATTATTATTTGTTAAGGTCTCCAAGTGCCGTTTCCCCTTTCAGTAGAGGACCAGCCTCCCTGTCACAGCCATACATTGCAACAATCAAAATAATCCTGATTGTATGTCTGTTTACATGGATATTGTATTAAATTAATCACTAATGTTGCAAAATATTCCTTTTGTTTGTGTTGCAGTAGGCTTACTATCTCCAAAGACATCTACCCATCAACAAGAAGATGTCCAAGAAAGGTGATGCACTCTCCAGTCAAAGGTTAGTTCCTCAATAATGAAAGAACAAATGTTAGCTTTTTGTTATTTAAATGTTGCATGCACTTTGCTAGATTGGTTTGATTCTGAGGACCCACTGATAAGCAAGTTCATACCACCACCAATCTTCAAGAGAACTGTCTCAGCCATTTGACGTACCTGTCAATTCACTGTTTCTCATTTTGATTGTAACAATCAAAATAGTCCTGATTTGCAAAAGTTCCTTTAATTGTTTTTTGTTGTTGCTATTATCACCGTTGGTTTTTTATTTTATTTTTTCAGTGAAAGTTTATACAAAATCCCCAGCAAAAACAAAGTATTTAAAAAAAAAAGATGTGTTATGTGTTTAATCACTCATGTTGCAAAGTGTACATTTTGTTTGTGTTGCAGGGGTGCTTAAAATTTCCAAAGAGATCTACCTGTCAACAAGTAAAAGCCAAGAGCTGCACTCTCCAGTGAAAGGTAAATATAAAAAAAATTAAAAGCCTTTTAGCTTTTGGTTATTAAAATATTGTGTGCCACTTGGTAGATTAGTTTGATTCTGAGGACTCACTGCTAATACAGTTCATACCAACACCAATCCTCAGGACTGTTTTAGGCATTTGACATTCCTCTCAAATCACTGTTGCTTACACCCGGTTCAGACAGGCACTCTAGAGTCGCGCAGAACCAAAAGTACATGAAAAGTTCGACGTCTGAAACAGTTAGGAGCGACTGGACGAGCTAGAAGTCAAAAGATCGACTGTTGCAGTCGTTCGGAACGACTCTGGATCGCCTTGGTTTCAGATGTCGATCTTGTCATGAGCCGAACCTAATGTAAATGTTATGTCAAGTTCGCCTGTCTGAAACCAAAATTTAATTGGGTCGACCTAGAGTCGCTCCTAATCTATTTGGTTTGGCGCGACTGTCTGAACCGGGTGTTACTTTGATTGTAGCAATCAAAATAATCCTCAGTATGTGGACTGGTCTTCGGTTCCCCAAGAAGCCTAATATGCCTTTGGACCATAGGCCAAATGTCAATGTCACTATGACTAAAACAAAAGACACTCAACAAAAAATATCAACTCAAATTTAGTGTGTGGAATGGTCTTCAGATATCCTGCAAGCTTTTGTTTTTGGACTTCTAGGTAAAATGTTGAGGTCATTACAACTATAACTCATGAAGGACTTGGCATATTATCTCCAAACTTTGTGTGTGGATTGGTCTTGGGGTCCCCCGAAAACAATTTTTTTTCGTGTAGTTAGACGCTTATTGCAAAACACACGGGACCTACAGCTTTGCATCCCATCTGAAGAAAGAAACAATAATAGCTTGACTCTCACTCAAGGACACAGGTGTCAAGACCAGAACTCTGAACCCATACTCTGCTGACCAGAAACACCACAGTTTGAGTACGGTGCGCTTAATCGCTCAGTCATGACACATCGTGTTTTTTAAACTAACAGTTTTCAATTTTGGGATGGAAGTATACAAAACTGCTTAGGTAGAAACAGAAATATTCTCAGTCATTTAATGCCAATGAAACTGGGTATAGACACCGGCCTCATGAACCATATATTGACTCAGAACATACTTTACTTTACATGTAAACACTTCACTATATTAAATGATTAAAAAAACAAACTTTTAAAGGGACACGTTGCCTAGGATCGGGCGAGTTGGTCTATGAAAAGCGTTTGTAACCGTTTGTTATAAAATGCATAAAGTTAGAAAGATGTTTTAAAAGTAGAATACAATGATCCACACAAATATGCCTCGAAATTGCATGGTTTTCCTTTTACTTTGCGAACTAACACGGTCCGCCATTTTGTGGAGTCAAAAACTTGACTCCCAAAAAATTGCGGGCTGTGTTTTCACGATGTAAAAGTAAAACCATGCAATTTCGAGGCATATTTGTGTGGATCATTGTATTTTAAATGTTTTATTTTTTTATGAGATATCGCCTAACTCACAAGGCCACGGACAGCCACTTCAAGGTGAGGGCTACACATACCTGATTTGGGCTATCGACCCAAATCTTTTGAAACCAGGGGCATGTTGCCTCCTACTCCTGGGGCTGAAACAGGGTTACCCACTTTACAGTCCTTAAGGATGTAGGCATGGGTATCATCCACTAGGAGCCTGTCTGGTAGAGCAGAATGCACTACCTTCCCAACTTTTTTCGAAGCAATTATGGTTAAGTGCCTTGCTCAGGGGCACAAGTGTCATGACCGGGTATCGAACCCACACTCTGCTGCTGACTACACCAGAGCTTAGGTTCGGTGACCTAGAAAATGCCAATACCTCTATTGAAAGACTTGAGAATTGCATCCAAGAGATTCGACGTTGGACCCAACAGAACTTCCTGAAGTTGAATGATGATAAAACAGAGTTCATTCTTTTTGGGTCTCGTCAACAATTAACAAAGGTTTCAGTGCCATACATTTCCATTGGTAATGCTCGGATAGCTCCCTCGTTGCAAGCTCGGAACTTGGGGGTTATTTTTGATTCATCAATGACACTTCAACCACACATCAACAACATCATACGTGTGTCATCATTTCACATCAGGAATATTGGTAAGATACGCAAGTACTTGAACAAGAGTGCCACTGAAAAAGTCATTCATGCATTCGTAACTTCTCGTCTTGACAACGGCAATGCTCTTCTCTACAGTCTTCCTAACAACCAGATTTCCCGCCTTCAACGCCTCCAAAACACCGCAGCCCGCATCGTGACACTGTCTAAAAAGTCTTGTTCTATCACCCCCATTCTGAAACAACTTCACTGGCTCCCTGTCTCTCAACGTATCATCTTCAAGCTGATGCTCATTGTCCACAAAGCACTTAACGGCAAGGCTCCCCACTATATCTCTGAACTGCTTCAAGTTTACACTCCGTCAAGGAATCTTCGATCCAGTACCATGCTTCTCCTCAAGGAACCCAAGTCTCAACACTCCTGGGGTGACAGGTCTTTTTCTGTAGCTGCGCCACGCATCTGGAACTCTCTACCACATAATCTTAGATCTTGTCTTTGTACCACAAAATTTAAATCACTTCTCAAAACTTATCTAATGTCACAGGTTTTCAAGGAATAATTTAGTTGTTTCTGTTTTTCTTTTGTTTGTTTTTTTGGTTTACTGCGCCTTGAACACCCAGCAGGGTGGATATGTGCGCATAACAAGTCTTTATTATTATTATTATTATTATTAGACCGCTCGGCCACGACACGCCACTTTTAAAACACGACGCGCCACTTTCAAAACACGACGCGCCACTTTCAAAACATCATTCGAACCATATGCTTTTCAACTTAGTCGATTGTTAGACAATGACATTGACTGCCTAAAGCAAAAGTGACATCCTGATGAGGTCATCACATTATTTTTTACTAACTTTTTAAAATTTTGACCTATTATTACATATCTCTTCAACAAAGTAAACCACCCACTGTTTCTTTGAGCTCAGGACTAAATTAAGTTCTTCTGAGATAATGTCGTCATACTGTGAATTATTATTTGTTAAGGTCTCCAAGTGCCGTTTCCCCTTTCAGTAGAGGACCAGCCTCCCTGTCACAGCCATACATTGCAACAATCAAAATAATCCTGATTGTATGTCTGTTTACATGGATATTGTATTAAATTAATCACTAATGTTGCAAAATATTCCTTTTGTTTGTGTTGCAGTAGGCTTACTATCTCCAAAGACATCTACCCATCAACAAGAAGATGTCCAAGAAAGGTGATGCACTCTCCAGTCAAAGGTTAGTTCCTCAATAATGAAAGAACAAATGTTAGCTTTTTGTTATTTAAATGTTGCATGCACTTTGCTAGATTGGTTTGATTCTGAGGACCCACTGATAAGCAAGTTCATACCACCACCAATCTTCAAGAGAACTGTCTCAGCCATTTGACGTACCTGTCAATTCACTGTTTCTCATTTTGATTGTAACAATCAAAATAGTCCTGATTTGCAAAAGTTCCTTTAATTGTTTTTTGTTGTTGCTATTATCACCGTTGGTTTTTTATTTTATTTTTTCAGTGAAAGTTTATACAAAATCCCCAGCAAAAACAAAGTATTAAAAAAAAAAAAATGTGTTATGTGTTTAATCACTCATGTTGCAAAGTGTACATTTTGTTTGTGTTGCAGGGGTGCTTAAAATTTCCAAAGAGATCTACCTGTCAACAAGTAAAAGCCAAGAGCTGCACTCTCCAGTGAAAGGTAAATATAAAAAAATTTAAAAGCCTTTTAGCTTTTGGTTATTAAAATATTGTGTGCCACTTGGTAGATTAGTTTGATTCTGAGGACTCACTGCTAATACAGTTCATACCAACACCAATCCTCAGGACTGTTTTAGGCATTTGACATTCCTCTCAAATCACTGTTGCTTACACCCGGTTCAGACAGGCACTCTAGAGTCGCGCAGAACCAAAAGTACATGAAAAGTTCGACGTCTGAAACAGTTAGGAGCGACTGGACGAGCTAGAAGTCAAAAGATCGACTGTTGCAGTCGTTCGGAACGACTCTGGATCGCCTTGGTTTCAGATGTCGATCTTGTCATGAGCCGAACCTAATGTAAATGTTATGTCAAGTTCGCCTGTCTGAAACCAAAATTTAATTGGGTCGACCTAGAGTCGCTCCTAATCTATTTGGTTTGGCGCGACTGTCTGAACCGGGTGTTACTTTGATTGTAGCAATCAAAATAATCCTCAGTATGTGGACTGGTCTTCGGTTCCCCAAGAAGCCTAATATGCCTTTGGACCATAGGCCAAATGTCAATGTCACTATGACTAAAACAAAAGACACTCTACAAAAAATATCAACTCAAATTTAGTGTGTGGAATGGTCTTCAGATATCCTGCAAGCCTTTGTTTTTGGACTTCTAGGTAAAATGTTGAGGTCATTACAACTATAACTCATGAAGGACTTGGCATATTATCTCCAAACTTTGTGTTCGGATTGATCTTCGGGTCCCCCGAAAACAATTATTTTTCGTGTACACGGGACCTACAGCTTTACATTCCATCCAAAGAAAGAATTAATAATAGCTTGTCTCTTGGTCAAGGACACAAGTGTCAAGACCAGAACTCTGAACCCATACTCTGCTGATCAGAAACACCACAGCTTGAGTAAGGTGCACTTAATCGCTCAGTCTTGACACATCGTGTTTTTTAAACTAATAGTTTTCAATTGTGGGATGGGAGTATACAAAACTGCTGAGGTAATTTGTCTGAATCAACTTTTTAAACTATGGACAATGTTTTTAAAATAAATTGTTGCAAATTGTGCTTTATGTTTGTGTGCAGAAAGGCTTACCATCTTCAAAGTGATATAACCGTCAACAAGTTAAGATGTCCAAGATCAGCTTACATAATAAAGGAGCTGCTCTCTCCAGTAAAAGGTAAATTCCTTCAGAGTAAAATAATGTTTTTTTTTATGCAATTTGTTCATAGCATTTTGAATTAAAATTGTCTGATCAGTATTCAAACAATCAACAGTTTGGGCCCCTAAAATTTGAATTGAAAAGCCAGGGTTGAAGTCCAACTGTGGTGTTTTTGGTAAATAAAATTGTTTCCAATATATTACAGCAAGTAGATATAGACTGTGAATCTCAACAATGTGTTGTTGTTAAATTCACAAACGACTGTTGGAATTGACAGCAATCTTCAGAACCCATGTTTAAAGTAGTTTTAAGCTAAACAAAACTTCCGATTCAGGTTACAAATTAGTTGATAATTTTTTAGGGATTTTACCTAACATCCACACCCCATTTAGTTTTATTTTATTTTATGAGATATCGCCTAACTCACGGCCACGGACGGTTAAGGTTAATTTGTGTTCTAATTTGTACTTTCTCAACCATCTTTTAAAGGTAACACTTTAAAGTTAACGTGTTATATTCAGTTATTTTCAGTTAAAAACTGGTTTTATATCTAGTCTTAATTTTTTTTTTTTAATTGTTTTTTAATTGTCTAGAAAGGCATGCCATGCTCCTGATGGGCACCTCCCATCAACAAAGTAAATGTTGTGAGGTCTCTTCGCACTGTGTATCTTCTTGTAGCGCATGGATGTTCATGGCTGAGAGAAAGGTATGTAAATCTTGGGTTTCTTGTTATCCTAAAGTGTAAAGTGGGCTGTTTTTGCAGCACTTTGCATTTAACCCTTTAGCACTCACGCGTTATTAAACATATGCGTCATTACTCCTCAGCGCGCCATGAAAATTCACAAGATTTTCGGCTGTACTTAGAAAACCTTAGATAACTTTCGTTGTGATTATTTTATTGTGTTACAAGTTGAGTTTATTTTGAAGAGAATGAAATTGTGTTTTAAATGATTTTCATAGTTGTTTTGTTTGCTTTCCCAAATTGAAGCTTTTAGGTTGGAAACATAAAACAGATCAACAAAAATTTGAAAACACTTGTTTTCACATTTTCACATGGTGTCCTCTCACCCAATCAGGATGAATAAACTGTCCAGGTATTTTTGAATCACACACCACAAAAAATGTTTAAAAAACCAATGTTGCTCATTTGAAAATGTTGATCATAATGCAAGCCAATTGGCAATTAGGCCTCATGTCTAAGGTAAGAAGTAATACAATTATTTCTCTTCCATAGATATTTTGTTTTTCTTCTAATTTCCATTTTTTCCCTTTTAGAAAGTCTAGTTCTCCAATGAGATCTACCCATCCGAAATGTAGATGAGTGTTATCTGCAAATTGCGTATCATCAGCTGAATGTCTTCCCATACGTAGATGTAGCTGTTCAAGACTAAGGCATAGCCCAGGGTTGTATACTCCCCAGGGAGCTGAGAAAGATTAAAGGAATGTTATTGGCCCAATGACCAGGGCACTAATGTAAAGCGCATTGAGACGTTATTGTGAAATGTGCTGTATATTAAAGAACTAGTTATTATTATGTTATTATCCTTGTGTTTATTTTCCACTTCCCTCCTTGTGATTCAACGTTTTTTAAACAGTGAAACAATTTAAGTTCATTTTTATGTTAAAATTAAACTTATTTTTGTTAATGTAAACAGCTAACTGTTAAGATACAAGTTTAACGTTCAAATTAACTTGTTCTCTATGTAGTAATAAAGTACATATTGTTCTGTTATGTTTGCTTAATAAGAGTCAAAGAAATAAAGAAATAGAAATAATATACCAGTGGTAAAGAAATGTCATTCTTTGAGTCGGAATTTAGTAGAAGATAACCCTATGCAAACTGTGTAAAACGTAAGATAAACGTTTTTAGGGGTCAAAGGTCAAAAGAAAAAGCACTTTCGACTAAACCAAATGAGCAACCCATTAAACATAATGAGCAACCCATTAAACATAATGAGCAACCCATTAAACATAATGAGCAACCCATTAAACATAATGAGCAACCCATTAAACATAATGAGCAACCCATTAAACATAATGAGCAACCCATTAAACATAATGAGCAACCCATTAAACATAATGTGCAACCCATTAAACATAATGTGCAACCCATTAAACATAATGAGCAACCCATTAAACATAATGAGCAACCCATTAAACATAATGAGCAACCCATTAAACATAATGAGCAACCCATTAAACATAATGAGCAACCCATTAAACATAATGAGCAACCCATTAAACATAATGAGCAACCCATTAAACATAATGAGCAACCCATTAAACATAATGAGCAACCCATTAAACATAATGAGCAACCCATTAAACATAATGTGCAACCCATTAAACATAATGTGCAACCCATTAAACATAATGAGCAACCCATTAAACATAATGAGCAACCCATTAAACATAATGAGCAACCCATTAAACATAATGAGCAACCCATTAAACATAATGAGCAACCCATTAAACATAATGAGCAACCCATTAAACATAATGAGCAACCCATTAAACATAATGAGCAACCCATTAAACATAATGAGCAACCCATTAAACATAATGAGCAACCCATTAAACATAATGAGCAACCCATTAAACATAATGAGCAACCCATTAAACATAATGAGCAACCCATTAAACCAAATGAGCAACCCATTAAACCAAATGAGCAACGTTTTATACAGTTTGCATAGGTTATCTTATTCTACTAAATTTTGACTCAAAGAATGACATTTCTTTACCACTGGTTCATTATTTCTATTTCTTTATTTCTTTGACTCTTAGCAAACATAACAGAACAATATGTACTTTATTACTACATAGAGAACAAATTAATTTGAACGTTAAACTTGTATCTTAACAGTTAGCTGTTTACATTAACAAACATTTTATTTGATGCAAACTTCTAACTGTTTAAATACAAGTTTAAAATTCAAATAATCAGTTTTAACACAAACTTCTAGCGGTTTAAGATACATGATTAACATTAAAATAATCATTTTTTTAACTCAAACTTCTAATTGTTTAGATACAAGTTTAACATTCAAATAAGTTTAATTTTAACATAAATATGAACTTGAATTGTTTCACTGTTTAAAAAAACGTTGAATCGCAAAGAGGGAAGTGGAAAATAAAAGTGAGGATGGAAGTGGTAAACAAACGCAAGGAGGGAGAAGGTAAACAAACGCAAGGATGGAAGGGATAAACAAGTGCAAGGAGGAAAGTGGTAAATAAATGCGATGTAAGTGATAAATATAAGCAAGGGGTAAGTGTAAACAAATGCAAGGAGAAAAGTGTTAATCAAACACAAGGATGAAAGTGGTAAACAAACGCAAGGATGAAAGTGGTAAACAAACGCAAGGATGGTAGTGGTAAATAAACGCAAGGAGGGAAGTGATAAACAATCGCTAGGATGGAAGTGGTAAAAAAATGCAAGGATGGAAGTGGTAAACAAATGCAAGGAGGGAGAAGGTAAACAAACGCAATGTGGGAAGTGATAAACAAATGCAAGGAGGGAAGTGGTAAAAAAAACACGCTAGGATGGAAGTTGTTAATAAACACAAGGAGGGAAGTGGTAAACAAATGTAAGGAGAGAAGTGATAAACAAACACAAGGATGGAAAAGGTAAACAAATGCAAGAAGGGCAGTGATATATAAACGCAAGAATGGTAGTGATAAACGACTTTAAGGAGGGAAGTAAAAAAAGCAAGGATGGAAGTGATAAATAACAGCAAGTTGGGAGGTTGTAAACAAATGCAAGGAGGGATATGATAAACAAGCACAAGGATGGAAGTGGTAAAAATGCAAGGAGGGAAGTGGTAAATAAGCGCAAGGATGGAAGTGATCAAAAGGTGCAAGGAGGGAAGTGGTCAATAAGTGCAAGGAGGGAAGTGGTAAATAAACACAAGGATGGAAGTGGTCAATAAACACAATGAGGGGAGTGGTAAATAAACAAAAGGATGGAAGTGGTCAATAAACGCAATGAGGGGAGTGGTAATTTGGGAAGGACGGGAGGGGAGCAAGATTGTGATGGGTATTGATTCAGTGTTAAGAGTGGAGGAGAAAAGATGGAGGAATATGTGAAAGGGTGAAGCATCTTATTTTGATTTAAAGATTTGGAACAGCAATTGGAGTGTGCATGGCTGTAGTTTTACCAAAAATACATGTACTCATGTTATGCCTGAATTCAAAACTTTAAGTTAGTAAGCATATTCTCAAAATTGTCAACAATTTGTGTTGTACCTTATTGCATTGGAGTTTACTTAGAAAATATCATCTTTTACAAAATGGCATTGAATTCAATAAAGGAATAACATTTTACCACAGATTTTAAGTCTCAAATAAAAGAGTTTACTCCAAGATATGAAACACAGACTCCATATAAATGTATTGCGCAAATCAAAACTATGCTAATTCTCATTCATATCGATGGCCCATGACACAGAAACATGATCCTAGTGCTTTGTATAATAATTTATTGTGTTTTTAAAGCTCACTATATTTGACATGTGAATTCTTTCAATTGCATTTTTCTTTCTATTTTTGATTCAAGAGAATAAAGCCAAAAAGGTGAACCTTAGATTTTTTCTTTGCTTTTGACTATTGAAATAGTTGTATTATTTTGCAAAATACAGTTGCTTTTTCAGAAAACAATAACAAGCATTACAGAGAAGTGTCACTGCCATGTGCATTTCTCGAATGAATATTCGCATAACCTTAAAAATAAATATACACAATGCTAGATATTCAGGCATGCAACAGCTAGCAGATTGCAGATTGTCAATAAAAGAGTAAATTGCATCACAGCAAGACTTTGCACTGTGTTTTTCAATTTTCAATATGGATGTGAAACGAACAAATTAGGAAATAATAATAACCTGAAATGTGTTGCCTGTATATTGTCAATAAATAATTTAATAACTTTGCATGCAACAGCAATTTTCTTTTCTTTTCTTTTTTAGTTTTGAAAGAGAAAATGCCAGGCAGAGTATGTCTTTGCGGTTTTAAATTTCAAGCGGTATAGTACAGTTAGGAATCAACTATGAGAAATTTTGACTGAAACCAGTTGCATGCCTGTATTATTATAAATGATTTTTTTTAAATTCTTGTATACTCAGGGATGCATTCAACCAAATCTTGCCCAAAAAGAGGAAAGTACCAGGCACAGCATTATACTTTGTGCTAAGTTTTTAATTTTCAATGGCAGTACACCTGAAAAACCAAATATGCGGAAATCAGCTGATGACATGAAAAGTAGCATGCCTGTATATTATTACATTGTAAATAAAATTCATGAAAGTAAAGTGTATGTATAAGTGTACCATTGCAAGCATTTTAATTAATTTGCTTCTGATTTTTGCCAATATCATCCTGGTAAGCTTAGTTTAAAGCAGGGCCACCACGTGCAGGTCCCAGGATACCAGCCCTAACACGCTTTCCGAGGTCAGTCAAGGCCTTCATACTCCTTTCAGAGCGCCCGGTACTCGCACCCGTATGCGGGGCACGCCCTCTAACTCCTACTAACGCGGGCCCTAGCCCCACGGCGTAGACTAGGGACTACTCCTGTTGGCCGACCATTTGTGGAAACACCAGTACCATCCTTGCCGCCCGCTGAAGGAGCCTGATGCTCTTTTAAGGTCAACCACCAACTGTCACCCTGGCCAGGAGTAGGACCCCACATGCCACGTGCATGTGTCCAGGTCCCTTTTCGCAATTAAGTTTGGAATTTCCCGTGATTTTACCACCTTTCGATTCCAAACGATTCGAAGCGACGCACCACCAACACGCTTTGGGACATCATCGGGGCCTTCATACTCTGTTCCTTTCAGAGCGTCCGGTACACGTACCCTTATGCAGGGTACGCCCCCTACTCCCTTAAAACGCGGTCCCTAGCCCCACGGCGTAGACTAGGAACTACTCCTGTTGGCCGACCATTTGTGAAAACACCAGAGCATCCTCGCCGCTGAGGAGCTGATGCATCTTTAAGATCAACCACCAACTGTTACCCTGGCCAGGAGTAGGACCCCACATGCCACGTGCATGTGTCCAGGTCCCTTTTCGCAATTAAGTTTGGAATTTCCCGTGATTTTACCACCATTCGATTCCAAACAAATCGAAACGACGCACCACCAAATGCTCAAACTTTTTTAGTCAAAGCATAATTGCAAAAATCTCCAGTTTCTCATTACAAAATACGCATATATGCACTTGCTTGCAATGGTGCAGTTATTTACAATGTTACTTGTATAGTGCTGCAAAAACAGCCCACTACACGACGATAAGAAAAACCTAGTGGTATTGATTACAAAAACTTACACCTGAATTTACAAACTATGCCTTACTGTTGAACATCTACATCTACGTATGGGAAGACATTCAGCTGATGATACGCAATTTGCAGATAACACTCATCTACATTTCGGATGTGTAGATCTCATTGGAGAACTAGACTTTCTAAAAGGGAAAAAACGGAAATTAGAAAAAAAAATTATATCTATGGAAGAGAAATAATTGTATTACTTTTTACCTTTGACATGAGACCTAATTGCCATTTGGCTTGCATTATGACCAACATTTTTCAAATGAGCAACATTTGTTTTTTACACATCTGTCAACATACTGAGGATTATTTTGATTGCTACAATCAAAGTAAGCAAAAGTTCAGTGATTTGAGGGGAATGTCAAAAGCCTAAAAACAGTCCCGAGGATTGGTGTCGGTATGAACTGTATTAGCAGTGAGTCCTCAAAAATCAAACTAATCTACCAAGTGGCACACAATATTTTAATAACCAAAAGCTAAAAAGCTTTTTTATATTTTTATATTAACCTTTCACTGGAGAGTGCAGCTCTTGGCGTTTACTTGTTGACAGGTAGATCTCTTTGGAAATTTTAAGCACCCCTGCAACACAAACAAAATGTACACTTTGCAACATGAGTGATTAAACACATAACACATCTTTTAAAAAAAAATACTTTGTTTTTGCTGGGGATTTTGTATAAACTTTCACTGAAAAAAACCAAAAACAAACAACGGTGATAATAGCAACAACAAAAAACAATTAAAGGAACTTTTGCATATCAGGACTATTTTGATTGTTACAATCAAAATGAGAAACAGTAAATAACAAAAAGCTAACATTTGTTCTTTCATTATTGAGGAACTAACCTTTTTTTATTTACCTTTCACTGTAGAGTGCAGCTCATTGCATTTACTTGTTGATGGGTAAATCTCTTTGGAAATTTTAAGCACTCCTGCAACACACAAACAAAATGTACACTTTGCAACATAACACATAATTTAAAAAAATCAAAGTTGTTTTTGCTGGGGATTTTGTAAAAACTTTCACTGAAAAAATAAATACAAAAACCAACATTGATAATAGCAACAACAGAAAAAACAATTAAAGGAACTTTTGTATATCAGGATTATTTTGATTGTTACAATCAAATGAGAAACGGTGATTTGACAGGTACGTCAAATGGCTGAGACAGTTCTCCTAAAGATTGGTGGTGGTATGAACTTGATTATCAGTGGGTCGTCAGAATCAAACCAATCTAGCAAAGTGCATTCAACATTTAAATAATAAAAAGCTAACATTTGTTCTTTCATTATTGAGGAACTTTACTTTTACTGGAGAGTGCATCTCCTTTCTTGGACATCTTTTTGTTGACGGGTAGATGTCTTTGGAGATAGTAAGCTTACTGCAACACAAACAAAAATAAATATTTTGCAACATTAGTGATTAATTCAATACAATATCCATGATAACCAAACGTATAATCAGGATTATTTTGATTGTTGCAATGTATGGCTGTGACAGGGAGGCTGGTCCTCTACTGAAAGGGGAATGGCACTTGGAGTTCATAACAAATATTAATTCATAGTATGACGACATTATCTCAGAAGAACTTAATTTAATCCTTAGCTCAAAGAAACAGTGGTCGGTTTACTTTGTTCTCGAGATATGTGATGAAAGGTCAAAATTTTAAAAAAATAATAAAAAATAATGTGATGACGTCATCATGATGTCACTTTTACTTTAGGCAGTCAATGTCATTGTCTAACAATCCACTAAGTTTCAACTCAGTCGGACTTGTGGTTTGTTAGATACACGGCTCAAAATGTACACCTTTAAGGCAATTGGGCAATACCACATGACACATGATGACGTCATCAATCTACAACTCTACACATATTTTGTCTGCATGACAGTCAGTATGTATTCCAATTTTAAAAGGAATATCATAAACTTCGGCTCAGACATCTAGTAAAAGTGTATTTTGAACTGTTTTTAACCTGCCCCTAGAGGGCGCTTTTAGTTTTATGTCACCGGTCATATTTTTTGTGACTGTTCAGCTCAATGAGAACCCACTGAAATACATCAAACCTTTACATCTCAAACATATCAAATATAATTAAGTTTTCACCAACTTTGTCAAAATGATAGAGTGTCAAGTTCGTGAAGGTATAGGCACACAATTATACACTGAAAGCTAAGGTTAAAACATGATTCAACTTCCAGCTTTAAGTCAACTCAAGTTCTTCAGACATGAACTGTTACACTTTTATTTTCAAAAGTTTTCATTAAAAATAGATTTTGTTTCCCAAGAACGAATCGCAATTAAATATTTTGTTTTTTAAATCATTTAAAATAGTTAAGTATTTACATGTAAAGTAAAGTCTGTCCTGAGTCCTTATGGTTCATGAGGCCAGTGTCTATACACCCAGTTTCATTGGCATTAAATGACTGAGAATATTTCTGTTTCTACCTTAGCAGTTTTGTATACACCATCCCAAAATTGAAAACTATTAGTTTAAAAAACACGATGTGTCATGACTGAGCGATTAAGCGCACCGTACTCAAGCTGTGGTGTTTCTGATCAGCAGAGTATGGGTTCAGAGTTCTGGTCTTGACACTTGTGTCCTTGAGTGAGAGACAAGCTATTATTGGGTTTTTTCTTTGGATGGGATTTAAAGCTGTAGGTCCCGTGTGTTTTGCAATAAGCATCTAAGTACACGAAAAATGATTGTTTTCGGGGGACCCCAAGACCAAGCCACACACAAAATTTGGAGGTAATATGCCATTTCCTTCATGAGTTATAGTTGTAATGACCTCAACATTTTACCTAGAAGCCCAAAAACAAAGGCTTGCATATGTTTTGTTGAGTTTTCTTTGCCTAAAGGTCCAGGCATATTAGGCTTCTTGGGGAACCGAAGACCCCCTTGTAGCAAGCCCATATGGGGCCCACATGAGAAATATCTGGGCCATATGGACCTGGGCCAACCCATATGGTACCCATATGGGTGTGGGTTATGGGGAATATTCCCATATGGGGCCCATAATATTGGGAAAAACATGGGCAATCCCATATGGGCAGAATATGCAGTGGCCCATATGGGAATTATATGGGGAGAACATGGGCATTCCCATATGGGCAGAATATGCAAGGGCCCATATGGGTATCATATGGGGAAAACAAGGCCAGGGATTGCCCCATATGGGCACAATATGAATTGGCCCATATGGGTATCAGATGGGGGAAAACATGGACAATCCCATATGGGCAGAATATGAAGGGGCCCATATGGTTATCATGTGGGGAAAACATGGGCTAGCCCATATGGGCAAAATATGCATTGTCCAATAAGATTCAAAAGACCAAATATGGAAAAATATGGACAATCCCATACGGGCAGGAAGGCTCATATGGGTGTCGTATTAAAAAGACCCGGGCAAAGATAATTCAAAGAAAGACCTCGGCCATTACCGAGTTAATATTATAGTTTAGAATAGAATTGTCTAGTTTAGCAAGCCCAAGGGTTTATGACCCTTCCAATGGTTTTGTCATTTCCTCCGGACAAACCTGGATGAAACATTTATGGAAAGGCCCACATAAGAATAGGAATTACCTATATAAGCAATCCCTTGTGAGCAGTGATATGAAAAGGTTCATTTGGTTATCCTATAAGCACGACCTAAGCAAACTTTGGGGTTAGAATATGCAAAGACCCATATGGGTACGATATGGGTAAGACCTGGGCAAACCCATATTGGCAATATGCAAATTTATGGGACAGGGCATTGAAGTAGTGTGTTTTTGATAATTGTTTAAAACAAATTTAGCTCTGTAAAGTTGTTTTGTACTTTTTTGTAAGGTATTCGTCTATAATAAAAATACATACATAAAGTTTACAATTAGACGCTTTCATTTAAAACAATTCAAATATATAGGTAATTCCTATTCTTATGTGGGCCTTTCCATAAATGTTTCATCCAGGTTTGTCCGGAGGAAATGACAAAACCATTGGAAGGGTCATAAACCCTTGGGCTTGCTAAACTAGACAATTCTATTTAGGTGTTCGGGCACACAGCCCGTAACACCTCTTGTTTTTGTTCCGGTTTTTTTTCTTACTTTTTAATACTTCTTATTCTTCTTCTTATCCCCCGCGATTGTCCGCTAACAAAAGCACACTTCCCAAGCTCGTATAAACTTGAAATTTCTACCATAGTTAGATATCCATTAGGAGACGAAACCGTTTCATTTACGTCATGATGACGTCATCAGGTGTCAAATTACAAGGTTTTTAGAAAAAAATAAATTAATCTTTGAAAATCTGTAACAAATCACACTTAAGAGACCGGCGGTTGTTTTATGCGGGATCATACTTAGGTCATATAGGTCTTTATTTTTTGTCGTGTGCGTGACCTCACATGACCTCTACTTCCGGTCGTAACATGAAGAAACAGGAAGTGCCTTGTAATTTAAAAGTGGCACACTTTTTGAAGTTTTTTTTAACGGTGTTATAGTCGAGCAAGAGTCTGGTTTAACAAAAAAAGACAAATGACGTCATAAAAGTCAAGAGCGCCCTCTAGCGGCAGGTTGAAAACAATTAAAAATGCACTTTTCCTAGATGTCTGTGGCGAAGTTTAAGATAATCGTTTCGAAATTGGTATACATAATGACCTTCATGCAGACAACATATGTGTGAAGTTTTAGATTGATGACGTCATCGTGTGTCACATGGTATTGCCTTAAAGGTTTACTTTTTGAAGCCGTGTATTTACAAAACCACAAGATCGACTGAGTTGAAACTTGGCATGTTGAAAGACAGTGATATTGACTATGTAAATCTAAAGAGAAAACATGATGACGTCATTCCTTTTTTTTATACAAATATTTGAAATATTGACCAATTATTACGGGTATTTATTGACCCGCTGTCAAACCACGGGCTACACACACACTACGCGAACTAAACCAGTTTACTGTTTTGTTATCACGTAGTGTGTGTGTATACGTTGAGCAAATCATCCGCAAGGTTCAAAGTCCATCAAACATGCTTGTGGTCTAGTCTCTGTTCAAGGTTCGCGCAACCTGCTTTTGACAATACGCTTTGTTAGTCTCTAAAACAGCAGTCCATGCAAACCTCGTTAACTAGCAAATGCTGTGCTTTCGATCGTGTGCTTTTTAAAACTTGTGCTAAAGCTGGTGGTGCTATATCAAATTATGGTCATGCTTTTACCACGCTCTGTGGCATTATTGGCTTGCTCTGTGACAGATCGGCTCGTTTTAGTCTACGCAAACACCAATGTGAGCATTTTTGTTGGCCAACAAAGACACACTTTGAGTCGTGCGTAGCGCGTACACGCGTGCACTTTTCCATTGTTTTTCATCAATGATGGTGGTCAATGATGTGGTCAATTTGCTTTGATTTGCTGTAAAACGTTAATCGGTGACAGGGTACGCTGAATATAAGGCATTTCATCACTAAGGTGACAAAAGGAATTGTCGTGTCCTTATTAATACTAGCAGAAAACATGCGTATAACGTAACAACGATCTACAACCACGTTGCAAATTTACAATAAATTTGCAATGTTGTGTTTTGCACTCGTGGGGCCCAATTTAATTATATTATGTACTGGAGCATTATTTTTGTGCTCCTATAGTAAATTGCAAGATTGAGCTCAAGCCGCGATATATTACATTTAACGCTTGTTTTCCTGATAAAAGACGTCATCAATTGTAACATGACTTCGACTTAAAGTTGCAGTTTTACCAGATTTGTATACACAGTATTACAATTGCCTGGTCAAGCTTAAAACCAAATTGATGTATTCAAGCTGACAATGAGTAACATCCCATATTTGAACGTCATGCCGAACACCTTGTTTTTGTTGTGTAACAAAAATTTAAGTCTAGTCTAAACTATAATATTAACTCGGTAATGGCCGAGGTCTTTCTTTGAATTATCTTTGCCCGGGTCTTTTTAATACGACACCCATATGAGCCTTCCTGCCCGTATGGGATTGTCCATATTTTTCCATATTTAATTAAAAATGTCAAATCTTCAGTTTGTGGACTATATATATAATACATGCCAAGTAGGGAAAGGTATATACGCCATATTATAAATGAGTAATATAGTTTGTATTTAGTGGTATTGTAGATTAGTATACATGTAATCGTTCATATAATTAGAGTTATCATTAACATTAAATAATTACTTGAATATATTATAAGGCTATCTGGGCTGGCCCATATGGGCCCCACATGGGCCCCATATGGGCTGGTCCATATGGGCCCCACATGGGCCCCATGTACGCCACCCAACATGTGACCCTCATTTTGGCCCAGAATGCTCATACGAATCCCAGGTAATGCCCATATGGGATAACCCATATGGGATAACCCAGATGGGCCCCAGATGTATCCCAGACGGGTTATCTGGGCCAACCCATATGGGACCCATATGGGCCCCATATGTGGGCCCCATATGGGAACCATATGGGTTATCTGGGCCATCCCATATGGGCCCCATATGAATCCCGGGTGCAGGATCCATGGGTTATCTCCACATGGGGCCCATATTCTGGCCCATATGGGTTTGCTACCTGGGCCAGTACACATACTGAGGATTATTATGATTGCTACAATCAAAGTAATCCAACAGTGATTTGAGGGGAATGTCAAATGCCTAAAACAGTCCCGAGGATTGGTGTTGGTATGAATTGTATTAGCAGTGAGTCCTCAAAATCAAACTAATCTACCAAGTCGCACACAATAATTTAATAACCAAAAGCTGAAAGGCTTTTTTATTTTTATATATTAACCTTTCACTGGAGAGTGCAGCTCTTGGCGTTTACTTGTTGACGGGTAGATCTCTTTGGAAATTTTAAGCACCCCTGCAACACACAAACAAAATGTACACTTTGCAACATGAGTGATTTACACATAACACATAATTTAAAAAAATCAAAGTTGTTTTTGCTGGGAATTTTGTAATTCACTGAAAAAATAAATACAAAAACCAACATTGATAATAGCAACAACAGAAAAAACAATTAAAGGAACTTTTGTATATCAGGATTATTTTGATTGTTACAATCAAAATGAGAAAAGTGATTTGACAGGTACGTCAAATGGCTGAGACAGTTCTCTTGAAGATTGGTGGTGGTATGAACTTGATTATGCAACATTTAAATAACAAAAAGCTAACATTTGTTCTTTCATTATTGAGGAACTTACCTTTTACTGGAGAGTGCCTTTCCTTTCTTGGACATCTTCTTGTTGACGGGTAGATGTCTTTGGAGATAGCAAGCCTACTGCAACACAAAAAAAGGAATATTTTACAACATTAGTTAATTAAATACAATATCCATGATAACCAGACATACAATCAGGATTATTTTGATTGTTGCAATGTATGGCTGTGACAGGGAGGCTGGTCCTCTACTGAAAGGTGAAATGGCACTTGGAGACCATAACAAATATTAATTCACAGTATGACGACATTATCTCAGAAGAATTTAATTTAATCCTCAGCTCAAAGAAACAGTATGGGTGGTTTACTTTGTTCTCGAGATACAGTATGTGATAATAGGTCATCATTTTTATAAGTTAGTAAAAAATAATGTGATGACGTCATCATAATGTCACTTTTACTTTAAGCAGTCAATGTCATTGTCTAACAATCCACTAAGTTTCAACTCAGTCAGAATTGTGGTTTGGTAGTAAACAGCTTCAAAAGGAGCACCTTTAAGGCAATTGGGCAATACCACGTGACACATGCTGACGTCATAAATCTACGACTCTACACATATTTTGTCTGCATGAACATGATGAAGGTCAGTATATATTCCAATTCTAAAAGGAATATCATAAACTTCGGCACAGACATCTAGTAAAAGTGTATTTTGAACTGTTTTAAACCTGCCGCTAGAGGGCGCTTTTAGTTTTTATGATGTCACCGGTCATATTTTTGTGACTGTTCAGCTCATTGAGTAACCACTGTTATACATCAAACCTTTACATCTCAAACATATCAAATATAATTAATTCTTTCCCAACTTTGTTAAAATGAAAGTGTTTCAAGTTCATGCATGTAGGCAAACAATCATGCACTAAAAGCTTAGGTTTAAGCCTGATTCAACTTCCAGCTTTAAGTCAACTTAAGCTCTTCAGACATGACGTGTTACACTTTTAATTTCAATTTCAAAAGTTTTCATTAAAAATGTTTAGGTTTTTAGATTTTGTTTCCAAAGAATGACTCACCCATTAATTTTTTTTTTTTATCATTTAAAATAGTGAAGTATTTACATGTAAACAAAAGTCTGTCCTGAGCCAATATGGTTCATGAGGCCTATGTCTATCTAGGGTCATTTCGTGCCAACATCACCTGATGGGTTGGCAGGCTCCGTCTCAGATTTTGATATTTTTTAAACATTCTCCTATGGGTGCCTAGTCTTGGTGCAAGACGTCCCTGTTCTGTATTTCCACGATCCGCCCCATTACAAATTGCCGCCAATAGAGGGCGCTATCATTCCACGAACCCGCTATCACCCACGAACCGCTATCACAGGAACGTCTTGGGAATCTCGTCAAACTGCCTGGAAAATTCCAGGGACATTCCGCTGTGACGTAGAAATTTGCATAATTCTTTGCAAGAAAAAAATCACGTGATGAGTCTAGTACCTGAACTGCCGCGTTTGTGAACCACTGATCTCTATTATTGTACTGTGGCTGCACATGGAATCGTGTGTGGGGAATATGAATGGAACTTGTCGCCGTACCCGTCGACCGACACCCGCGTGTGTGTACGTAGTAACCCATAGAACTATTTAAACTTACTAGTATTTTGCTGTCGTTTGTGCGTAATGGCGGAGCGTGCCGTAAAAGTTGACAGTTAATGTAATAGAAGTTATAGTATAGTAATAACATTATTTGAATGTATTCAAATAATGTTATTACTATAAGGCCTGGGGTCGATTTCACAAAGGACTTACTAAGATTTATCTGAAGTTATTTGCCATAGTGATTTGTATTGTGACATCACACATTGCTTATCAATTAAGATTAATAATACACAGTTAAGATCAATCTGAACTCTTTGTAAAATCAGCCCCTGGTGATTTAATGTTACTGTTGTGTACGCATTATTACATTTTGGAGGATGAACCTCACATTTGTGCTTTTAAGGCAAGGAAGTATGTACAGTGTAGTTGTCTCACATTATCCAACACAACCAAGACTATCATGCTGAATCTACATCTTTTCCTTTGAAAACAAAAATAAAGAAAATTTATGGTGTCAAATATGATTAAAACTGGCACCACTTCCTCCATGCATGTACATGTATCAGGTATTATTAAACTATACAACCAGTACTTGGTCATAAAGTTAACAGTTTATGGTAGAAAACTGTTCTGTTACTGTTACATTATATTTGTTATTTTAGCTGAACAATTTTAAATGGTCCTTTTTATTGTAAGTATAATGCCCACATTTATACATTTGTAAGCATAAATATTTCATCAGTGAACATTTCAACTAAATATGATAATTAATGTAAAGCATTGTAATAAACATTCACACTGATAGGACAGGGTTTTTTTTCTTCAAATATCCACCAGTATATATATATTTTTTAAAGTTTCTCCTCTAATTAGACCCAACTCCCTAGGTGTTTTTGCTAGAAACCATACAAATCCACCAAAATCAATCAATTGCAACTGTAGGCCTACTGAATCCATCATAATCAACCAATGCACTTAATGCTAATGTACTGGAATCAACTTGAATAAATCAGGATAATGCCGAGTACTTTGATGGATAGTCACCTGGTAGTCACGTGGACCCACGATGGAAAAATTGAAAAGGCGAAGGAAAAAATTGAAAAGGCGTGGGACAAAATTGAAAAGGCGACAGACAAAATTGAAAAGGCGACGGACAAAATTGAAAAGGCGAGGGACAAAATTGAAAAGGCGACTGACAAAATTGAAAAGGCGACGGACAAAATTGAAAAGGCGACGGACAAAATTGAAAAGGCGAGGGACAAAATTGAAAAGGCGACTGACAAAATTGAAAAGGCGAGGGACAAAATTGAAAAGGCGACTGACAAAATTGAAAAGGCGAGGGACAAAATTGAAAAGGCGACGGACAAAATTGAAAAGGCGACTGAGAAAATTGAAAAGGCGAGGGACAAAATTGAAAAGGCGACTGACAAAATTGAAAAGGCGACGGACAAAATTGAAAAGGCGACAGACAAAATTGAAAAGGCGACTGACAAAATTGAAAAGGCGAGGGACAAAATTGAAAAGGCGACTGACAAAATTGAAAAGGCGAGGGACAAAATTGAAAAGGCGACTGACAAAATTGAAAAGGCGACAGACAAAATTGAAAAGGCGAGGGACAAAATTGAAAAGGCGACTGACAAAATTGAAAAGGCGAGGGACAAAATTGAAAAGGCGACTGACAAAATTGAAAAGGCGAGGGACAAAATTGAAAAGGCGACGGACAAAATTGAAAATGCGAGGGACAAAATTGAAAAGGCGACAGACAAAATTGAAAAGGCGAGGGACAAAATTGAAAAGGCGAGGGACAAAATTGAAAAGGCGAGGGACAAAATTGAAAAGGCGACTGACAAAATTGAAAAGGCGACGGACAAAATTGAAAAGGCGACGGACAAAATTGAAAAGGCGACTGACAAAATTGAAAAGGCGAGGGACAAAATTGAAAAGGCGACTGACAAAATTGAAAAGGCGAGGGACAAAATTGAAAAGGCGACTGACAAAATTGAAAAGGCGACAGACAAAATTGAAAAGGCGACGGACAAAATTGAAAAGGCGACTGACAAAATTGAAAAGGCGAGGGACAAAATTGAAAAGGCGACTGACAAAATTGAAAAGGCGAGGGACAAAATTGAAAAGGCGAGGGACAAAATTGAAAAGGCGACGGACAAAATTGAAAAGGCGACGGACAAAATTGAAAAGGCGACAGACAAAATTGAAAAGGCGAGGGACAAAATTGAAAAGGCGAGGGACAAAATTGAAAAGGCGACTGACAAAATTGAAAAGGCGAGGGACAACATTGAAAAGGCGTCGGAAAGGAGTGGCACATGGAACACCATACGAACCCCTAATTAATGCATTTCTACTTGACAGCTTCATCAACCCATCATACTCCAACATTGAGTGTGTACTTAAGGGAAATGTGAATTTTGATTTATATTTGAGGCAGACAGTACCAATATTGTGAAACGGACTCGTTCGATCACCGGTCCTCGCCGACAATCTCACTTAGTAAATCTTTGATGAAGCCCTTTTCTTGGCTTTCGTTAGTAAAGGTGGTGTAACTCTTACAAGTTACTAGCTGCCGGTTACAAACTATACACCATCCGCCCTTTTTCGTACGGTGTGATGAGTATCGCGAGGCCATTATTCGCCAGCAAAGCTAGCTGTCATAATTGCAAAAAATCACGAAAGAGGCCGACCGTCCTTGCTACACAGAACAGCACACAGTGTGTCAGTATAGTAGACAATACAATTTCGTCTGCTACAGCAGCGTGACCAGTCTGGTTGGTCGTTATGCGGCTTAACATTTTTGTTCGTGCGCTTGCGTATTGCCGTTGTGACCTCAATGTGAATATGCAGATATAGGTCACAGCGATTGTATCACGTGATACTCGACGAGATTCCCAAGACGTTCCTGTGATAGCGGTTCGTGGGTGATAGCGGGTTCGTGGAATGATAGCGCCCTCTATTGGCGGCAATTTGTAATGGGGCGGATCGTGGAAATACAGAACAGGGACGTCTTGCACCAAGACTAATGGGTGCCATGAACACACACCAAATTAATTTTAGAAACCTACTGTACTCCTTAAAATTTCTGAGATATGACTCCCTTAAAATTTAGCCCCTTCAAATTTACTTTTTGTGTTTTGGGCATTTTTAGAGACCTATACAGTGTAAAAGTATCTTTACAAATTGAGATAAGATATGTAACTGCAAATTAATATACAGGGTACCTGGTACCCCATGAACTAGAACCTACTGTCAAAAGTAGCATAGGACATTTTTATTATTAAGGCATACATGTAGGTCTTTAAAAACTGACATTTTAGCCCGCCAAATGATTTTTCGCCACCTTTGAGACCTCCTTATAGTGCCTAAGTGTAAGTGAAATGTCCTATTGCCTTTGTTTTACATTTGGTTATAAACTAGGTGTATATGTGTGACCTGATATAAGGATAGACCAATCACACATTTGAGTGGTTAGTTGACAACATGGAACATAGCTGACAGATTTACAACTTTTTCCCAATAATAATTTGTATCCAATCTACTTGTGTGAGAATTTTTTTTAAATGGACTCTCTACTCCTTCATTTAAAAAAGAAATAAATGAATATGACTTATTTAAGGCTATTGTTGTGTATGCAGTTTAGTGAAATCTCATTTACAAAAGAGCTGACAGAGCCTGGACTTCCTGCAGGCATAGTTTGTACACTACAGAAGTGTTTTGTTTTGATTTTTTTTTTTGCAAAATCCGAGACGGAGCCTGCAGAATTGTTCAGAATTTTAGGTTATTTGGCACGGAGTGACCTTATACTCAGCTTTATTGGCATTTAATTACTGAGAATATTTCTATTCACCATGTTCACCTGGCCGGCATGCCACTCCAACAAAGGTACCCAAGTGTACCCCTGGGTGGTACCTGAGATCAGTTATGAACACAAGTGTTGTGAATGAAAAGACCAGGATTTGAACCCACATTCTGTAAATTACAGAACTTTAGTCCACCGCCCTGTTGATAATAACTATCCCATCCAGGTCTTTTAAAAGAACCACAGTTACCTTTTCTTGCATCCAGTTGTTTCACTATCTTGAGATGAGTGTTTCAGTCCCTCTTGCAGTAGAGATGACACTAGGGGCCTTTCTCAAACCTCGGCTTGGGCTCCATCTTCGGCTTGGGCTCCGTTATAAATTTTTGCTACAGCGTGTATTTGTACGCGGTGGTTCGAACATCAGATGGAGCCTGGAGCCAGAGCCCAAGCTGAGGTTTGAGAAATGCCCTAGGTTGGAAATGTAGTTTCAATTGCAATTGTCTGTTGATTACACAAAAGAAATTCATTATTGTATCAGTTAATTTGTAAAGCCAACATTTGATTGCTCGCACAAAATGGTCAAATTCTAATGATATTCAGGAACAATAGACCGGTGAAATTTGTATTAAACCTAAAATCTGTTTGGAATGTAGTGATGCTTCTAAAACATTATGTTTGAATCCATTCTTCTTAACTTGTCTTGCAACAAGGCACAAGAATCAAAGAATCTGTATGCATCAAACCCAACTCCAACCCACACAATGTCAGTAATAAGCTGTTGTCTCTTAAATATGTATGAGAGCACATATCTCTTTTGATTTCACTTTATACAACATTGACAAAATGGAAATGATAGAAGTGTGAATAGTTGTTGCTTTAACATGTGCATATAATTATACTAATCATTCATTCATACACTGTGATGACTTGATGAGTTATTCCTGTCTGACTCTATCAAGCAAAGTATTAAAGAGATAGACTGCTTAGAACAGTGTCTTCAGCCTCAATGGGAGATTTCCAGGTCATGTTGGGACAACCTTATGAAACCAAACAGATGTAAATTGCAGTGTTTCTTAACATCTACATGTGTAAATAATTTGAATGAACACACTTTTTGACACTGTACTGCTGGTTTTTACATCATTTGAATAAATATAGACCTTATTAGTACACTTAACACTTATTAGTAGCATTATCTACCAGATTCTAATCAGATATTAAAGGATGTAGCGATGGGCAGCCAGCCCACTTAGCCTGATAGCAGTTGACCACTACTTAATGGAAAGACCTGGGTCCAATTTTATGGCTCTGCTTGCAGTGAAATTCTGCACTTGCAGTGCCCTGTAAAGCATACAACTCTATGGGCCATAAGCACAGAATTCTTGGATACCCAAATTACTAGATCACAAACTTGTAAATCTACAGAAAAGCCGCACAAACAAATCAGTATTAGCACTTTCAACCCCACCACCCTCTATTTCATTTATTAAGTCTGGTTGTGAGGCGAAGGACTTTCAGAAAAGCTAACTTAATTACTATACTACTAGCCAAGAAGAGAGAAGACAATGAAAGACATGGAGAGAAGACAATGAAGGAAGTTTGAGTTTTTATTTCTGGGAGGAACCCTAGAGAATTATTCCAGGGAAAACCCACGCAATCAGGCAGGGACTGAAAACTCAATCCACATGGTGAGATTCGAACCGGGGTCCCAGAGTTGGAAGGCGAGGCAACATACCACTACACCAACCTGACTGCCTACACAAAAACGTGGGTATTATAGTTCTGACTCTCCTTGGCTTATTTCTAAGTAGCCACTGAAACAGAAGAAAAAGATAGAGTTGGAAGAAAACACCATCTGTGAAGCTCTTCTCACTCTCTCTCTCTCTCTCTCCATGTGGATGGACCATGGATAAGTCAAGGACAAGATATGCATCAGAGGCGAAGACTTCTGAAGCTAATAAAAACAAGGGCAAGGGTCTAGTGCCATACCATATGTTGAAAATTTATCTGAGAGGATGTCCAGGCACGGCTTTACAACTGCCATGAGACCACTCATCTACACTTCACAAAATGCTAGATCACCCTAAAGACAAGTTAGACACCCTCCAAACAGTTGAATCCATGTAAAAGCTGCCTTAAGACCTATACAGGAGAAATAGGCCATTTTCAAAACTCGACTTTTGGAACACTCCACACAACCACAACTCAGTTAGCAAGGTTCCTGATTGAAAATGAAATCTATCAAGTGAATACTTCCTCTATCTTGGTTTTGTATACTAAAATTAACTCAACTTTTATGAATATATCGTAGGACGCCCTGTGCCTTATATCATTTTCTAATAGTCTGGATAATTTTTTTGTAACACTCTCTATCATTTTTGTTATCAATATTAAAATTGATTCAATTATCACTGTTTATTTATATGCTTTATTATAAATGTTAAGAAACATAAAAAGACACAAAACTAAATAAAAATAAGATTTGAAAGCCAAGAATTATTTAATTTTTTATTTTTTAGTTTTTGAAAAATACCATGTTATTTTAAAAACTAAATAAAAAATATGTTGAATAAAATGAAGAAAACTGCTGGCTATAGAGTCATACACTAAGTCTCACAAAACACTTGTAGTCACTGCAGATGTTTCTTCCACGTATGGCTTCACCCGGACACCATACCTTCTTGTTTGCTTCGAAAACAGGTCAAACTCAAAACAAATGGGACGCTATTGAAGTCATCGAAGATCGGTGTGTGGTGTGAAAGTTTCAATGTCCATCACGTTTTAATATATGTTTGCATATTTCTTATAAACAAAGGAAGGTAATTAGGGCATCAGTTGATTATGGAATATTTTTATTTTTTTTCAATTCAAAGAAAAAGGCATACTACATCGAAAACCGGACAGGGGAGGATATAATAAATTTTATTGAAGCATCATGCCACTGCATTCATGTATTTTGCAGAATTACACTAACACTGGGTTGTTTTGGAGTACTGCAAAGAGCAATAGAGAAATCGTGCATCCGTCACATCTAACTGATTTCCTAGTACCCGTAGAAGAGACAACAGGCAAAAGGCAGCGAGACTACTGCACAAGATTAATTATTCTATGCAGTTATGGATTATTTGCCGTCTGATCTACTAAACTTTCTCTTCAGCGTAGCCCATGTTGGACTCCTCCGTTGCATACAAAGCGACGGAGTCCAGGGTATACAAATTTATAACATTTTTATCTATATTTTTACCTTTTTGAGGAAGCTGAAACATGACCCACATATTCCTTGTGTCCTGAACTTAACGCCTGCTTTATTCAGAAATGTAAATTTATCCTTGGATGACATTATTTCCGAAAATAAGTCCGAGTTGTGCACTGATGGGGATGTGACAACCTCAACTGACATGGAACCAGTCCACAAAAGAGGGCGCTGTCTAACCCGTAACCGGGCGGCAACGTCAACACGGACGACGGAGTCACATCGCCAGTGCACAACTCGGACTTATTTTCAGAAATAATGTCATCCAAGGATAAAATTTACATTTCTGAATAAAGCAGGCGTAAAGTTCAGGACACAAATAAACAGCTCATGAGATAAACTGCAGCCCTTTCATCCATGTCACGTACTCCAAGTTCTTGGATTTAGAGCAACTCAAACCCATGACAGAGACATATTCTAGCAATATATAATTCCTGAACATAGAAATGCACCAAGCAAAGAGACTTGTACAGTCTAACAGCACAAGGAATTCCATCACAAATATGGAGCAACTATATAGCACAAATTTATTCTTTAGCCATTTCATAGACGCCTTCCCTGACCTATGTAAAATATTTTAGCTCATCAACATTGCACTAGTCCCACACCCCCCCCCCCCCCTTCACCAGCGTTTTCTCAAACACAGATAAAGCACATTCAGAAGTCTATGTCTGATGCAAAGCTGTATTCAGTATTATATTGCTGGTCATTCATCCCCAAAGATGATTTGGAAGCATTTGTGTCCATTATTTGCACACTTAATAGCATACAACTGTAGAAATTCATTTAACCTTCATTGCCAGTAAGTTTTCCTCACGAGATCATCCGGAGGTGGCGTTTTCAAGTTCTTCGGTAATCATTTTTAAATTCTTGTTAAATAAAATTGGTTATCGCTTATATGTACCTTTAAAAAAAATGTGCAGGACGTGTGGCCAAGGATTCAGCTTGGCCACACAAAAGTGGGGCTATGGGCATGATGAGTCGTGTTAGCCCCATATGAATATGGCCAACCACTCCGTATCCTTGGAACCTATTGTTGTGCCCTTTTGACGCGGTTTCAAAGTTGCACGCCCAGAAAAAAGATTTATTATTTGCTCATAAATATTACTACAAATTGAAACACAATAAACTTACCAAAAAGACCTTGAGTTCTTGCAGAATAAGCTAACGTGTTCATGTTGTTCCAAAAGAGCAGTCTTGAACAGTTTCCCGTCGTCTGAAACTTGAGAATTTTCCCCTCCCACGTGTGTTGAAAAACAGGCGCCATTAAATGACCGCACTGCACCATGCATGGGTATCAGAAGCATACACGTGCGTAGTCTTGGCCCAAGACGTCAGTGATCGACAGTGGCTAGTGTACTGAGCTTGGTTAAAACTGGTTATGGCACGCCCTCTTGTGGCTTGAATTAACCAACTTGACTAGCTCTCTAGCCAAAAATCGTTATTTATTACATTACATTTATTTCAATGTTGCCAAAAAAGATACATTGTGTATATCGTTAAGGTAAAGGTACATGATAATGAATAATGGTAAACCAGAGAAGTAACAAAGACATTAACAATTTACACAAAGGTTAAATAAATAATCAGAAACAGGACAACATTTAGGCATAGGGTGAAGCAAAGCTTTTGTTCCCGTACCTACGGACAAACAAACAACAAACAAACACACCAACACTAACAGATTATCACAACACTGAACTTACATAAGACAAAACATCATCCGGAAATATGTCATACCTATTCTTTCATTACAAAAATTAAGGATTAAGGAATTGTGCTTTTAATTTTTTGGCAAAATTTGACAAAGTAAGTGCAGATTTTAACAAATCACTGAGACTATTCCAATAGTTAGTACCACGTTGAACAGGACTATTTCTAAATAATGATGTTCTATTGAAACGGACATAAAGATTTTTCTTACGGGTACTACGAGTATCATACGAATGAATATTTGAGGTTAAGGTGAAGAAAGAGTTAAAACAAGAAGGTAATGCATTATGGTTGTATTTATACATAAATTTTCCTAAATTAAGGTAATACAGGTCATTGAATTTTAGAAGTTTAAATTGTTGAAAAAGTGGAGCTGAATGATCACGATAACCAGCATTGGAAATAATGCGAACAGCCCGCTTTTGTAAAGTAAATAGTCTCTTACATTGAGTTGAGGAACCACCCCATATGAGGATGCAATAGTTTAAGTACGGCAGAACAAAAGAGTTATAGAAGAGTTAGGCCTAGCTAAGTCCAGCATTTTTATCAAAATGTTGGGAAATTTTTAAGTTGCAATTTGAAGCTCTAAAACGATTGCAGTAAGCTGTACCGATGCCTTTTTACGTAACTTAACCCATCTAGGATACAAGCTTTATTTTGGTAGATATTGATACTTGAAAAACAGGCCAAAATTGAAAAATCAAGTCCAGCATTTGTTAATCAAATTTTTGCGATTTTTAAAGTTTCAATTTTAGGCTCTAAATTGATGCAGTATGTTCTACTGATGCCACTGTCATTATTAGGCCTAATATGATCACATCTCAATATCCAACAAATGAAAGGATCATAATTATTCGAGTTACTTATAGACTGAATGACTAATAGTACATCAGTTTGGCTCATGAGGTAATTAGTAATTACTGAGTACATGTTCAGTTGAAGAGAACAACATGAAAAATACATCAGTTTGGGTCATATTTGAGACTAAGAACTGAGTATCTGCTCAGTTGAATAGAACATGACCCATAGTTCATCAGTTTGGCTCAAATTGGAGGAACCTGAGTAGATGTTCAGTTGAAGAGAACATGACACATATCAGTTTGAGTCATATTCGAGGCACTTACTGAGTACATTTACATACAAAAATAAACAAACAGACAGACAAACAAGCAAACAAAGGTTGTAAAACCAACAAGGCCGATGTCAGCAAGCTTCGTTTTATTCGTGTGATACCATTCTCTATTTACAACATCCAATCCGTATATACAATACTAATCCCTAACCCTACCCCCCAAAAAACAAAAAACAAAAAACAAGTACTAGGTAAATCGTTGAAATACATTTCACGTTTTAAATGTAAAATAAATTTATTAAAATTTTCAACCAATTACTCCAGTTTTGATATTATAGGGCTATAGTTATCTATCCTTCAAAACAAAATGTTAGATTTGCAAAAATCCACTGGTCCCCTCCAGAAGAATTTAAAAATGCGATTACCCTATTCATGAAGTTGTCAGTTTTTATTTTAAATTAGTATTACAGAACCTTAGTTTACTTAATAGTTGTATTAAGTTAATCGATGAGTGTTGTACTAGCTCTTCCATATGCAAGGTAAACGTTTGCATTTAATGGCTGAAAACTGTAACTGTCCTTTTGTATATTTGTTAACATTTATTTGATTAAAAAAAATGACCTGGGAATGCCAACAAAAATGAGCCTTGCTCATTATGGATTGTGAAATCTACAAGAAATTGTAAGGATCGCTTGTGGTAACCCCATCAGTCTGCGCCTGCATGGTAGCTAGGAATAAAGAAATCTTGGTTACTTTCCTCGTTCAATGAGCAAGCTTGTTTTGAGGGTGTTCCCAGCGCACAGTATTGATGCTTTATATTTTAAAGGTCTAGGGCACCTAGGGTTTTTTCTCCTTGGTAACGGGCACCTCTTTGGGGATATTGTACATTTCTATGTGAACATTCAAGGGGCACCAAGGCAATGACCAGGGGCACCAGAGGCAATTGCCTTTCGTTAAGTATCATCCGTTAAGTATCAGGCCTGCATGCATATTTCCAGCTGATTCATAAAAATTAAAAAAAATTAAAATTGGATCTTAGGCAAAATGTTGAAATGTTGGCACTTTTGTAAAACCCTGGAATTATAGATTTCAAAGAGCCTCTGGGAACCGTATCCTCAGCACTAGGGGTTTAGATCAAAGAAAGGGATTATTTTTGACCTGGAGAAAATTACTGCAATTTTTGTGTTCACCGGGTAGACATACAAAAAGTATAAATTCAGATAAAAGTCTGAAATTTCACATCCCTGCTCATTGCAAACTTTTATGTGGCATATGGAAAAGGTAGTACGGCACTGACACAACCTAAGCGGTGGATGTCGTAAAGACAGTATGTAAAATTCTTTTCGTGTTACAAATTGACACATTTCACGTTCACATTCCATATTTAACAAGAAATAAACCAGGCATTCTGTGCATTTTTCTCGTCTAAAATTACTCTTATGTATTAGAAACAAAGTGTACCTTTGGGTTTTGGAACCATTCGCTTGTTTGAATTCTATATAAATGTAGATATATACAAAATAAGTAACCTGGGAAAACTTCATTTCAAAAGTTGGTAGCATTTTTGAGATATCGCTGAAAATCTGGAACGGTTACATGTATGTCCACGCAGTAAGAATACCCCCTAATAGGAATACACAACCTTAGAAACGTATCTGACAGTAACGTTTCTCGAGTTCAAATTTTGGGAGATAAAACTGATATCTTTTTCCATAACCACATTACTTCAAAGATTCTCAAAATGCTTTATGATATCGAAAGCTGCTGTACTCTAATCAAGTATTCAAGGAATCTTATCCTAAACGTTGTTACTACTTTATATACATTTTACAAACCATGATTATAGCTGAACAAACACAATTTGTGATAACTACATGTATGTACAATTTCTGAAACTTTTTGTGAAGCAAGGAAAAAGTTCTTTAAATTATCTGCCTTTCACATTGTCTTTTACACAACTCTGCTTATCATACAAATAGGTTGACAATGAGGCTGCAAGGGAAACAACATAGCGTCTTTTAATAATTGATCAGTGCATGCAGTCATGTACATGTACGCAACTTTTCAGCTGTTTTCTTTTCAAAACAAAATGGCGACAGCGTTATGAATGTTCACTTCGTGGCCTTTCTCTATGACTAGGTTCTGACCCCCTTTTGAGCCCGTTGTCTCAATCAAAAGAAAAACACATTTTCAAAATAATAAACGTTGTGACTGTCATTGGCTTCGAATGTTGGCTGAACCAGAGGCAAAGTGGTCAAGCCAAAGCCCAAATGCCATGACCCAACTTCATAAAGCTACTTTTAAAAGCAGTCAATTGTGCCCCTTCAAAAGTTTCCCATAGACTTTAATATTGTCCAATGGCAGTGCCCTTTGCCAAATGAAAATAGCCTTGCCCTGTCAAAGAAGAAATTCCAGTCTTGAAAACATTATGCACCCTGTGGCTGTTTACTGTCCCAATGCACCCTGTGGCTGTTTACTGTCCCAACTCAGCCAATGGTTGCATTCTGGCCTTCTTAGCACCTTTAGTCTTCTTGGTGGTGCTCTTCCCCCTGCTGCTCACACTCCCTCCATATACACTCCCGCTGGAACCAGAGTGGCCTGCACTGGATGATGGGTTTTGGGTGTAGCGTGTTACGCAGGACACTCCATCCACAAATTTGGTCTTGAAGAGTACGTTGGCGTTGTTGAACATGCCGTCCTTAAGGGAAACTACGATGAACTGTAAGGAAAGAAAACATGATAATATTGGTATTAGATGACTACCACAGATTGAACATTAGTAGTAAACAGAACACCCTTGGGATTGAATATTTGTAGTAAACAGAACACACCGGTTTTTTATTTTGTGTGCGGGGGTATGAGAGATCGCCTAACATCACAAGGCCACTTCAAGGTGAGGGCTACACTGAACTGATTTGGGCTATTGACCCACATCAACTGTCACCAAGGGCAAGTTGCCACCTACTCCTGGTGCTGAGACAGGGTTACCACCACTTCACAGTCCGTAAGGAGCCTGGCTGGTAAAGAATATACTAGCTTCCCAACTTTTTGCGAAGCAATTATGGTTTAGTGCCTTGCTCAAGGGCACAAGTGTCATGACTGGAATTCGAGCCACACTCGCTGACAACACCAGAGCTTGAGTCCAGTGAATTAGACAACTCAGCGAAGACACGCAATGAAATCAATTTTTTTTTTACTTTCGCCTTACTGAAAATGACACTTGTAAAACCAGTTTCATAGATCTTAATGATTAGTGGATCAAGAATATTATTTGGTTTTACCCATACACCAACATGTTTAAAGCACTGTATACTCAGTACTTTTGGAGTCCTGTGAAGAAAGGCAAAGGTCAAGGGTTCGAATCCCAACCGAGTCATATGCAATCGGGCTTCAGTGGGCTGATTTGGGGATGCCACTTACAAACGTTTAACGCAACAGTGGGAAGTGAGTGTGTTTTGTTATATGTTATCCAACCAGGAATCGAAGGGTGGGAGTACAAGATATCTTCGGGAAAAGCTCGAAAAAATACGGAAATCCGGCAACAGTTGAAAAACTGGCATCCCTGTAACCTCACAGACACACTAGTGGCTAGCTTCTAATGCACAGAAGTTTTGCACCTACCTGTGAGTGCCTGAAGTGAGTACATAACATCTAACCAATATTCTGGGTATGGGAGAGATCCAGAGCAGCGTCTACCTCATCTAGGATGTAAAGAGGTGCTGGCTTGAAGAGTCAGCAGGGACAGGATGAGCGATAACGCCACCAGAGATCTGAGGAAAATAAATCATATATCAATTGTGGGTGAACAAAGACAAATTTACTAGAACAGAATTTGAGCCTGCAAATAAATTTGAGTTAAAACAAATTTTTTAAATGTTCCACAGGTAGGTTACTTGGGTCCGACCAATGACTTCAGGCTACTTGAACCCACTTGGGCTAGACTTGAGCCGACCTGGGGAAGCTAATTGTGCTCACCATATAACTAAAATTCCATAAAGCGTTTCAAAATTCTTTTCGTGTTACAACTTGACACATTTCACGTTCACACAACTTTTTTTACAATGCATTTTGGAAAAAAGTTGCTTACCTCTGTCCACCAATTAACTCTGACAGACTGTCCTTCCATATGTCACCAAAGGCCACCTTTACTTCCAACCCTTCTAGAATGGAACGCCCCTCGATCTGTTGGCTGCAATTTGGCTTGAGTGCCAGGCAGGAGGGTGGAGAAGATGGAACCAAAATCCTGGAAAGAGGGGAGGTTGAAAAGGTCATTGACTTTATAACACCCTTATCAAATAGCACAACCTAATTGTCCTTCTGGTATTTAGTTTTTGCTTCTTGGCGTTCCCATGGATCTTTCTACTTGGCGTTTACTTTTTGTCTGATAAAACACGGACGTGGAATTACATCTGTGAGATGGTAATAATAATAATAATAATAATAAAGACTTGTTATGCGCACATATCCACCCTGCTGAAGGCGCAGTTAACCAAAAACAAACAAAAGAAAACAGATACAACTATTCCTTTAAAACCTTTGACATAAGATAAGTTTTGAGAAGTGATTTGAATTGTTTGGTACAAAGACAAGATCTAAGATTATGTGGTAGAGAGTTCCAGATACGTGGGGCGCAGCTGCAGAAAAAGACCTGTCACCCCAGGAGTGTTGAGACTTGGGTTCCTTGAGGAGAAGCATGGTACTGGATCGAAGATCCCTTGACGGAGTGTAAACTTGAAGTAGTTCAGAGATATAGTGGGGAGCCTTGCCGTTAAGTGCTTTGTGGATAATGAGCATCAGCTTGAAGACGATACGTTGAGAGATAGGGAGCCAGTGAAGTTGTTTCGGAATGGGGGTGATAGAACAGGATTTTGTAGACAGTGTCACGATGCAGGCTGCGGTGTTTTGGAGGCATTGAAGACGGGAAATCTGGTTGTTAGGAAGACTGTCGTTGTCAAGATGAGAAGTAACAAATGCATAAATGACTTTTTCAGTGGCACTCTTGTTCAAATACTTGCGTATCCTACCAATATTCCTGATGTGAAATGACGACACACGTATGATGTTGTTGATGTGTGGTTGAAGTGTCATTGATGAATCAAAAATAACCCCCAAGGCCATTTTGATTTTGAATTGGGCATTGCCATCGGAAAATCTTTAAGTCTACGGGAAACGTTTGAAGGAGCACCAAGGTCAAGATCAGGGCAGCAGAGGCCATGGCCTCCGTGTAATTCCAGGCCTGAAAATATTAACTTTGGGGAGGATTAAGGGGCTACTGCTGTACTAGTAGGTCTGCAGTCCTGATACTTCACTCATGTATAAAGCCGAGCTGCTAACATTTGCATCTTACAATCAGAAAAATTTTGTACAACAATCAAGAAGATATTTACAATTACATTCAACCTAATAGGGAAAAAGCTTCCATAGTCAGTGAGATTTTCTAATTTGTTCATCAGAACATGGGAAAATAGGTTCATTTTTAGGAAAACTTTCTGCTGAATCGGGGAGAGTTGGCAGATCTGGTAATAATAATAATAATAATAATAATAGTGGCTTCTTATATAGCGCTCATATCCGTCACTCAGTGACGCTCAAGGCGCTTCGATCAACAGTCAGTATTTTCCTGCAAGGTTTATGTGGAGCTACTTATTGAAGTTTGAGACCTATTCCTTTTACATAGCACCATGTAATGGTTTACAAGGTGCTGTGGCGCAATATGCTGCCAATCAAACCAGGAACACCGGGGCGAACCCCTTCTCTTTTCGATAAGCGCACTGGGTTCTTTTACGTGCATTACACAACGCACGGGACCTACGGCTTTACGTCCCATCCGAAGGACGAAGCAATAATGGTTAGGTGTCTTGCTTAAGGACACAAGTGTCACGACTGGGACTCGAACCCACACTCTGCTGAACAGAAACACCAGAGCTTGAGTTCGGTGCTCTTATCCGCTCGGCCACGACATTCCCTTGGTAAGGGCAAGACAGTTTTCCCCCTCTTATGAGGACAAAGTTAAGTTTCTATAGGAGCATTTGATGGGGCACCAAGGACTAGGCCTTGCTATGGTACCTGTAACCTTACCTTGTTGACTTGTGCCCAGGCCTTCTTGAGTGCCTCATTCTTCTTTTCATCGAGCTCCTGGATGGTCGCCATGATCTTCTTCTTGTCGTTCTCTACGATGCGCTTCTTCTTCATCAAGTCAATGTACTGTATTGGAGAATAAATAATAATAGTAATATTGTACAATTATACCGCACTTAATACTGCGAGTCTATAGCGCTATGGTGCTTTTAATACTATTAGACCACAGTCTTTGTTACAAAAGTTACATCACTTGAATGTTAGCCCTAAGTTGTCCCTGTGGATTAACGATTTCCTAACTCTGCGCCCACAAAGAGTAAGAGTCGCTGGTGTGAACTCTGATACAACAATCCTTAGCACTGGAGTTCCCCAGGGTTGTGTGTTATCGCCCCTTTTGTTCTCCTTATTTACAAGTGACTTTAATGTACAAAGTGACTCGTGTTTTTTAATCAAGTATGCTGACGATACAGTACTGACAGGTTTGATTGCTGACAATGATGAATCAGAATATAGAAATAACATTAATCAATTTGCTAATTGGTGTGCCAAAAATCATTTAGTCCTCAATGTTCAAAAAACGAAAGAAATGGTTTTTAATTTTCAAAGAAACAAACAGATCATGCAACCAATTAAAATTAGTGATGTGTCTGTTGAAATTGTAAGCGAGTACAAATATCTTGGCACAGTAGTCGATAACCAATTGAACTGGAATTCCAACACCTCTAGGGTTTATAAAAAAGCCAACCAGCGCTTACATTTCGTAAGGAAACTCAAATATTTTAATGTGAACACCAGAATTTTAACATTGTTTTATCAGAGCACTATTCAATCTTTATTAACTTTCTGTTCAATCGCTTGGTTTAATTCCCTGACTGTTCAAAACCGGAAGAAACTTCAACGTATTGTTAAACACGCCAGCAGAATCATAGGTGCTGACATGGAGAGCCTTCAGAAGTTGGTAGATAGCAGCCTTATGAAAAAATTTAATTGTATTATGACTGACAGCACACATCCTCTTCACTCAGTGATTGTAACCAATAGATCAGGTAGGATTCGACAACTAGGCCTTAAAACAAACAGATTCAAAAATTCCTTCATACCAAGTGCCATCTATAGTTTTAACAGATAATTTGTACAACCTTTTTGACTCTTCCTGTTTTTTATGTCTCTCTCCTTTACATTGTGTATATAATAATATTGTCTATTTTTGATGTACTTGGTGTAGTTTTTATGTAATTTTTTAAAATGCTGTACAATGGAAAACAAAGTTCATGTGTTTTCATATGACGAACAATAAATTGAATTGAATTGAATTGAATTGAATTTATGTTTGGAGCTATTGGGAAAAGCCAGAAAAACATTGGCCACTGATTCACTGTAGTGTTGGTTCGAATCCCAGTCGTGACACTTGTGTTCAAGACACTTAAATATAATTGCTTCTCATCATCCAAAAGTATGGGTACCTGCCAGGGCAGAGAATCAAGAGTTATAAAGAAAATAACAGTTGAACAGCTTTTGAGATGTGCCCCCTTTCTTCATAGATCAGAAGTTGATAAAAAACAGATGGTGCAATCTCCATAAACTATAAGATTTTAAGTATTCTTCCATCAGGCTGTATACAAACTGTGCCTGCAGGAAGTCCAGGCTCTGTGGCTCTTTTGTATACGTATTATGTCGCAGGTTACATGGTCTATTGACCCCTTCCCAACGCGCGGCACTTTTACACACACCTATCCTGTCCCCCATTTTGGGTGACAAATCACACGCAAAGAAATTGACCTCCAAAATGGTGGAAATGGTAGGCGTGCATTTTGTGGAAATGCGTTCCTTGTTTGACAATAGGCAGCTTTAGCGGTATAAACTGTTAGACCGAATAACCCCCTTTACCTTCTCCTATGCTTTGCTCAGCATGTTCATGGCCCTCATGTTGACGTTGCGGCTCAGCTTCTCCTTGGTCTCTTGCAGCTTCTGCAGCCATCTTAGCTACCTCCCTGGGCTCGCTGTTGCTGAAGTCGTACGCTGTGTTAGGCTGACCAAAGTACTGCTTCTCTGTGGCGATCCATTCATACTTGTCCATCAGGCTCGTCACCTACAAAGATAACAGAGAGTATTTAAGTTGATCAATCACTTTGTCGTAAGGTTGGGACGGTAAAAGTTTATTGCCATTTAAAATGGGGGAAAAAAGTGAAATCCATATCAAAATTTCCTTAACATTTAGACCAAAACCCAACAGTAACAAAAAAGAGACCTTCCTTTTCAGCAAGCCTGTAGAGAATCAGTTCCATGCTTTAAAAATATGTTCGCCCAGCAACTATCCAGGCAGACTGATCCCTTTTGTTTGTTGGGAATGTGTTTTAGTTGTATTACAAACTTTGTTCTGTTCACCCGAAACACTAAGGTACTGTGAACACAAAGGCCAAAAAATAAATTAAAAAACAAAACTTGGGACTTTCTTTTCTTGAAAATGTTAGCCGCAGATGCTGTCCAGGGAGAATGATCGACATATATTTTGTTGGTGGAACTGTCTCATCTTAATCCCCCTAGTAAATGTAACATATTATTTTCAATCCTCTCAATTTTGTTATACATTTTGCTTTGTACTCAGTCGCCACACCTGTGGTTTGTGGTTTTGTGACTGTGAAGACTTGCTAGTTCTATCTTAAATCCTGGTTGATCCTGGAAAGTGTGTTGACATTTGTTTCTGTTAAAGGTCAGCTTATATTTCGTATTGGAATCAGTAGAAACAGTTAAACGGTTAACCGGAAGTCACAAGTTCCGTTTAACCACTTAGGAAAATAAACGTAGCTGCCCAACCCTAATGCCCTGGTTTCTTTTTTATCTTAACCTCTCCCTCTCTCCGATTATTTACCTTATTCGCAACATCCTTGCTGTCCCGCTGGAACTTGGCCATCTGGAAGTGGTCTGGTGCATTGCAATCAAGTTCCGAAGGTCTAGTCATCAGGGCGTGAGTTCAAATCCTGGTCATGACACTTGTTTTCTTAAGCAAGAGACACTTTAACCAGCCTGCAAGGGTTGAGACTGACTGAAGTGATGAAAACATTTTCACCATTGCACTCATAAACACCCGATATTTGTACATCAGTGTAGGGTAAAACCAATCAAAAAGTAAACATTTATCCTCAATGCAATTATGACAACTATTCAATACCTTAGTATCTTTAGCCTTCTCCTCAACCTCTTTGACATTTTCTTCAAAGCAAGCGATGGCCTCATCTACAGCAGCTAGCTGATCATCATACGTGGTCAGTTCCTTCTTCAAATCCTCAACCTCAAGCCTTAAGGTTTCCATTTCCTTGAAAAGGGCAACAAGAAACGAGACAATATAAAACTTTTCTGGAGGCTATTTTACAATTGTTGAGTGCTTTTTTGAGGAAGGTTTGGACAATGATGGAGTAGAAGGTTTAGCCAACGATGGAGCAGAAGGTTTGATCAACGATGGAGCGGAAGGTTTGATCAACGATGGAGCGGAAGGTTTGATCAACGATGGAGCGGAAGGTTTAGCCAACGATGAAGCGGAAGGTTTGAACAACGATGGAGTAGAGGGTTTGGACAATGATGGAGTAGAAGCTTTGGCCAAAGATGGAGCGGAAGGTTTGGACAAAGATGGAGCGGAAAGTTTGAACAACGATGGAGTAGAAGGTTTGGCCAACGATGGAGCGGAAGGTTTGAACAACGATGGAGTAGAAGGTTTGAACAAAGATGGAGTAGAAGGTTTGAACAACGATGGAGTAGAAGGTTTGAACAACGATGGAGCGAAAGGTTTGAACAACGATGGAGTAGAAGGTTTGGCCAACGATGGAGCGGAAGGTTTGAACAACGATGGAGTAGGTTTGAACAATGATGGAGCGGAAGGTTTGAACAACGATGGAGTAGAAGGTTTGGACAACAATGGAGCGGAAGGTTTGAACAACGATGGAGTGAAAGTTTCAGACAACGATGCAGCTGAAGGTCTAGACAACGATGTGGCGGAAGGTTTGGCCAACGATTGAGCGGAAGGTTTAGACAGTATGGAGCAAAAGGTTTGTGTATTTTATTGTGTACCTAAGTAGGATTTGAAGCTTTGCATGGTGGGAGTATAACTGAGAGAGGTTTGCGGTAACACCATGTTAAAATCTCTTTTGAGTACTGTAGGTTCAGAAAAGAACCGGTGGTTAACGACTCAACGTTTCGATCAGTATACTCTGATCGTCTTCAGGAGAATGCTGGACTCTGTTGCTGGATGCTGCATGTACTGCCTTGTAGATGGCACCCTAGACAGATCAGAGAGGTCATCGAGATCTACAAGCACAACACAGTGCCTCAAGACATAGGCTTCCACATCAGTGACATTTGGCTACCACTATTCCCGACTAAAGGATCTCCTATATCCAAGGTCACATCTCCAACCCCTTAGACTTGGGTCTTCTTTACCCTCAGTCTCCTCTAGGTTCCCTCACCCTCCCTTTGTTTATCTACAACTGATTCAGTTCAGTGAGTACACACTCCCTACCAATTCCAAATGGGTTTCAGTTTAGGTTTAGTCCCAGCTCCAGCCTACATGCTTCATTGAGCTAAGTCCAGCTTATCCAGTTCCTGCCTTCGTGCATCACTGAGCTAAGCCCAACTCCCAGTTATCCCCTACAAGGCAGTACATAAGCAGCATCCAGCAACAGAGTCCAGCATTCTCCTGAAGAAGATCAGAGCGTACTGATTGAAAGGTTGAGTCGTTAACCACCGGTTCTTTTCAGAACCAACAGTACTCAAAAGAGATTTTAACATGGTGTTATTGCAAACCTCTCTCAATTGTGTACCTATACCTGTTGTTTTTGTTTCATGGCTTTGTTTGTCTCCTCCGCTTGCTTCTTAGCCTTGGAGTTTCCTGCCTCTGCCTCTTTTAACTCTTTCTCTCTGAAGGACTTGGCGTCTAGGTTCTTGCATTTCTCTGATTGCTCCTTGTGTTTCTCCTTGGCAGCTGGGATAACTGCTTCCTGCTCTCCTGTTAGAAAATCAAGAAATCAATTATTTAAGCACATCAAACTTCTTCACTGGGAGATTTTTACCTGACAGCGCACATACTGGGTAACTCTTGTTCCACAAAATTTTGAGCCAGAAAATAGAACTAGCTGTTGCAAACTGCTTACCAACCTAAAGGAACTATGGTATTAATACAAAATAACTGTGATTTGACTCAGTGGCCATTAACGATCTTTTGCAATTCTGTAATGTTGATTCTTTGAACAATGGAAACTCTTCTGCCACTAAGTGCCCCCAAATGTCTCCCATGAATAAGTATTCTGAATCAGTGAACATTCCTGTTTGGAACATCTTTGTTCCAGGGCCAAATTCCATAGAGATGCTTAAGCAGAAATATTGACAGAAAAAGTTGGCTGCTATTAAGCAGAAATCTGTGGGGACTAGTTGGAGCCTAAACATCTATTAACAGTAAAGAACTTTGGCTGGTGCCCGGTTTCTCCTTAGCAAAAGTCATCTGTGCTTAGCACTATGTGTGGTTAGGGGCTCAAAGTAAATTGCAATAAATCTGACTTACCGACAGAAGCCTCTACAGCTTGGATCTCTTCAAGTTGTTTATGATGAGAGCTCTGCTGAAGTCGCTCCTGAAGTTGCCTCATGGACCTTCAAGTCATACTGCTCCTTCATCTTACGAATTCTAATAAAAAATGGAATGTTTAGAAATGTTAACATCTACTGTTAAAGCATAAATTCATTTTACAAGTAAAGCAATGTTTGAGTTGAACAGTTTGATGCATTTGAAGACATTTTGAAGTCCAAGACCTGCTGATAAAGAGTACACTTTTAAAAACTACATCTACCTTCATTATCCAGGACATCTCAAAGTCGATGACATCTTAGCCTTCGCTCACATGGAGAAGGTCAGGCTCACATGGAGAAGGTCAGTATCACTGTCAAGATAATCAAAAGAAAGACAATGGTGAAACAAGTCACTGTTTTGACAATAATGCCCTTCTAATTGGTTGATAATATGCTCTTTGTAAGTATTAAAGATGTATTTCAAGAAAACTGAAGAGGAGATGTCTTCTTTTCTAAACACCCATAACTAACTTTGATGTCTCTGTTATAAGCCCGGTTCATACTTCCTGCGAATGCGAATGCGAATGCGAATGCGAAGTGAATTTTAACGTCGCAGGGCTGTTTTCGCTGCAAATATTTCGCAGGAGCTGAGCACATCTCAACTCTTCTGAATTATTAGTTGCAAATTTGTAACGTCAAAATTTGTATGAACCAGGCTTCACAGAGACATCAAAGTTAGAAAAGCTCTGGCCTAGAAAGCAAATCACAGAATGAAAAAGATATGGTGCACAAGCATGAGACACCTGAAGCTACAGCTCTCCATGGCCACTGTTGAATCAGTACTACTTTATGGATGTGAAGCATGGACATTTTCTGTTCTAGAAAAATAACTTGATGGTTGGTACACCAGAATGCTACGCCAGGTGCTTGGTGTCAGGAGGGAACACACTTAAACTCGATCTCTATCTTGGACTCCCCAAGCTTAGTGCAAAAAGTCTGTGTAAGAAGAGTCAAGTTTGCAGGGCACTGCTATCGCCAACCTAAAATTCCAGCCAGCAAGCTTTTTCTCTGGGAGTCTAAGCAAAATCAAGCCCAAAGAGGTTGAGGTAACCTGTATGCAGACATACATGTACTAAGAAGAGACACTGGGTTTGACAGCAGATGAAATACCTACGTGCATGAGGGATAGGGAGCTCTTGGGAAAAAACTTTGTCGTAATATTATTGACCGAGGACACCACTTAAAGGCACTGAACACGTTTGGTAATTGTCAAAGACCAGTATTCTCACTTGGTGTATCCCAACATACATGTATGCATAAAATAACAAGCCTGTGAAAATTTGGGCTCAATTGGTCATTGAAGTTGCAAGAAAGGGATGAAAGAAAAAACACCCTTATTGTACAAACTAGTGTGCTTTCAGATAGGAATAAAAGGCTTCTGGTCAGGAGTCTTTTATTATTAGAGTGAGAAATTACCTCTTTCTCAAAAACTACGTTACTTCAGAGGGAGTCGTTTCTCACAATGTTTTATACTATCAACAGCTCTCCGTTGCTCGTTACCAAGTAAGTTTTTATGCTAATATATATTTTGAGTAATTACCAAACGTGTACAGTACGTGGCTTTAAAATAGAAGAAGATGCAACCCCAGCCACCCGAAAGACTCAAAAATGCGCATTACGCTCTTGCCATGTACTCATGCAGTGCTCCTCAAGCCCCCCCCTTCCCGACACAGCTTCCACCCATACAAAGTATATGCCCAGTGTAGTATTATGTGACACCATTCTCAGATTGGCCAAAATGTCATATCCCACTGGTTGTTGATTGTTTGACCCAATGAGTGCCTATTAACAGTCCTCATAGAAAGGGTAAGCATACTATGTTTTCAGGGCTGTGCGATAGTTTTGCAATACTAAACATAACCTCAACCGCCTGACAGAATCAAAATAGCACGCCATGCTCTCACCATGCATGCAATCAAAAGCACAACTCTAGCTGCGAGCCCCTTACACACACGCACCACTTGCGCCCACACACAGTTTGGGCCCCCAATCCTAGCACATGAGCTTGTGAGGCTCACAGCCTTGATGCAATCTTGTAAACCCGGTGTCTTATGTGTTTAATTACTTTTCTTTAGGAATCTATGAAAAATGGGTTGGGGTGTTGAATGGATATTCTGCTATGACTGCTTAAATCATTCTTATTCGCCAATCATAGACCATGGATTAATGGTTCAGTAGGAACGATCACGTATTATTAATTAGCAGTCGTACAATCAACTGCCAAAATATTTGACATGGATTTTGACCATTATAATTGCTGTCATTACAAATACATCGTGCTCATTACCATAACCGCAAGACCAGGAGGAATACAAGATCATCCAGGCTGTGAGCCCAACAAGCTCATGTGCTAGGATTCAACTGTGTGTGTGCATATGGGCACACAGGTGGTGTGAGTGTTGGGGCTCGCAGAGTTAGTGCTGCTTGAGTGCAGTGAGAGCATGGTAAGCAATTTCCAGCTGATTCATAAAAATTAAAAAAAATTAAAATTGGATCTTAGGCAAAATGTTGAAATGTTGGCACTTTTGTAAAACCCTGGAATTATAGATTTCAAAGAGCCTCTGGGAACCGTATCCTCAGCACTAGGGGTTTAGATCAAAGAAAGGGATTATTTTTGACCTGGAGAAAATTACTGCAATTTTTGTGTTCACCGGGTAGACATACAAAAAGTATAAATTCAGATAAAAGTCTGAAATTTCACATCCCTGCTCATTGCAAACTTTTATGTGGCATATGGAAAAGGTAGTACGGCACTGACACAACCTAAGCGGTGGATGTCGTAAAGACAGTATGTAAAATTCTTTTCGTGTTACAAATTGACACATTTCACGTTCACATTCCATATTTAACAAGAAATAAACCAGGCGTTCTGTGCATTTTTCTCGTCTAAAATTACTCTTATGTATTAGAGACAAAGTGTACCTTTGGGTTTTGGAACCATTCGCTTGTTTGAATTCTATATAAATGTAGATATATACAAAATAAGTAACCTGGGAAAACTTCATTTCAAAAGTTGGTAGCATTTTTGAGATATCGCTGAAAATCTGGAACGGTTACATGTATGTCCACGCGGTAAGAATACCCCCTAATAGGAATACACAACCTTAGAAACGTATCTGACAGTAACGTTTCTCGGGTTCAAATTTTGGGAGATAAAACTGATATCTTTTTCCATAACCACATTACTTCAAAGATTCTCAAAATGCTTTATGATATCGAAAGCTGCTGTACTCTAATCAAGTATTCAAGGAATCTTATCCTAAACGTTGTTACTACTTTATATACATTTTACAAACCATGATTATAGCTGAACAAACACAATTTGTGATAACTACATGTATGTACAATTTCTGCAACTTTTTGTGAAGCAAGGAAAAAGTTCTTTAAATTATCTGCCTTTCACATTGTCTTTTACACAACTCTGCTTATCATACAAATAGGTTGACAATGAGGCTGCAAGGGAAACAACATAGCGTCTTTTAATAATTGATCAGTGCATGCAGTCATGTACATGTACGCAACTTTTCAGCTGTTTTCTTTTCAAAACAAAATGGCGACAGCGTTATGAATGTTCACTTCGTGGCCTTTCTCTATGACTAGGTTCTGACCCCCTTTTGAGCCCGTTGTCTCAATCAAAAGAAAAACACATTTTCAAAATAATAAACGTTGTGACTGTCATTGGCTTCGAATGTTGGCTGAACCAGAGGCAAAGTGGTCAAGCCAAAGCCCAAATGCCATGACCCAACTTCATAAAGCTACTTTTAAAAGCAGTCAATTGTGCCCCTTCAAAAGTTTCCCATAGACTTTAATATTGTCCAATGGCAGTGCCCTTTGCCAAATGAAAATAGCCTTGCCCTGTCAAAGAAGAAATTCCAGTCTTGAAAACATTATGCACCCTGTGGCTGTTTACTGTCCCAATGCACCCTGTGGCTGTTTACTGTCCCAACTCAGCCAATGGTTGCATTCTGGCCTTCTTAGCACCTTTAGTCTTCTTGGTGGTGCTCTTCCCCCTGCTGCTCACACTCCCTCCATATACACTCCCGCTGGAACCAGAGTGGCCTGCACTGGATGATGGGTTTTGGGCATAGCGTGTTACGCAGGACACTCCATCCACAAATTTGGTCTTGAAGAGTACGTTGGCGTTGTTGAACATGCCGTCCTTAAGGGAAACTACGATGAACTGTAAGGAAAGAAAACATGATAATATTGGTAAGATGATTACCACAGATTGAACATTAGTAGTAAACAGAACACCCTTGGGATTGAATATTAGTAGTAAACAGATCGAACACACTGGTTTTTTATTTTTTGTGCGGGGTATGAGAGATCGCCTAACATCACAAGGCCACTTCAAGGTGAGGGCTACACTGAACTGATTTGGGCTATTGACCCACATCAACTGTCACCAAGGGCAAGTTGCCACCTACTCCTGGTGCTGAGACAGGGTTACCACCACTTCACAGTCCGTAAGGAGCCTGGCTGGTAAAGAATATACTAGCTTCCCAACTTTTTGCGAAGCAATCGTGGTTAAGTGCCTTGCTCAAGGGCACAAGTGTCATGACTGGAATTCGAGCCACACTCGCTGACAACACCAGAGCTTGAGTCCAGTGAATTAGACAACTCAGCGAAGACACGCAATGAAATCAATTTTTTTTTTACTTTCGCCTTACTGAAAATGACACTTGTAAAACCAGTTTCATAGATCTTAATGATTAGTGGATCAAGAATATTATTTGGTTTTACCCATACACCAACATGTTTAAAGCACTGTATACTCAGTACTTTTGGAGTCCTGTGAAGAAAGGCAAAGGTCAAGGGTTCGAATCCCAACCGAGTCATATGCAATCGGGCTTCAGTGGGCTGATTTGGGGATGCCACTTACAAACGTTTAACGCAACAGTGGTGAGTGTGTTTTGTTATATGTTATCCAACCAGGAATCGAAGGGTGGGAGTACAAGATATCTTCGGGAAAAGCTCGAAAAAATACGGAAATCCGGCAACAGTTGAAAAACTGGCATCCCTGTAACCTCACAGACACACTAGTGGCTAGCTTCTAATGCACAGAGGTTTTGCACCCACCTGTGAGTGCCTGAAGTGAGTACATAACATCTAACCAATATTCTGGGTATGGGAGAGATCCAGAGCAGCGTCTACCTCATCTAGGATGTAAAGAGGTGCTGGCTTGAAGAGTCAGCAGGGACAGGATGAGCGATAACGCCACCAGAGATCTGAGGAAAATAAATCATATATCAATTGTGGGTGAACAAAGACAAATTTACTAGAACAGAATTTGAGCCTGCAAATAAATTTGAGTTAAAACAAATTTTTTAAATGTTCCACAGGTAGGTTACTTGGGTCCGACCAATGACTTCAGGCTACTTGAACCCACTTGGGCTAGACTTGAGCCGACCTGGGGAAGCTAATTGTGCTCACCATATAACTAAAATTCCATAAAGCGTTTCAAAATTCTTTTCGTGTTACAACTTGACACATTTCACGTTCACACAACTTTTTTTACAATGCATTTTGGAAAAAAGTTGCTTACCTCTGTCCACCAATTAACTCTGACAGACTGTCCTTCCATATGTCACCATAGAATGGAACGCCCCTCGATCTGTTGGCTGCAATTTGGCTTGAGTGCCAGGCAGGAGGGTGGAGAAGATGGAACCAAAATCCTGGAAAGAGGGGAGGTTGAAAAGGTCATTGACTTTATAACACCCTTATCAAATAGCACAACCTAATTGTCCTTCTGGTATTTAGTTTTTGCTTCTTGGCGTTCCCATGGATCTTTCTACTTGGCGTTTACTTTTTGTCTGATAAAACACGGACGTGGAATTACATCTGTGAGATGGTAATAATAATAATAATAATAATAAAGACTTGTTATGCGCACATATCCACCCTGCTGGGTGTTCAAGGCACAGTTAACCAAAAACAAACAAAAGAAAACAGATACAACTATTCCTTTAAAACCTTTGACATAAGATAAGTTTTGAGAAGTGATTTGAATTGTTTGGTACAAAGACAAAATCTAAGATTATGTGGTAGAGAGTTCCAGATGCATGGAGCGCAGCTGCAGAAAAAGACCTGTCACCCCAGGAGTGTTGAGACTTGGGTTCCTTGAGGAGAAGCATGGTACTGGATCGAAGATCCCTTGACGGAGTGTAAACTTGAAGTAGTTCAGAGATATAGTGGGGAGCTTTGCCGTTAAGTGCTTTGTGGATAATGAGCATCAGCTTGAAGATGATACGTTGAGAGATAGGGAGCCAGTGAAGTTGTTTCGGAATGGGGGTGATAGAACAGGATTTTGTAGACAGTGTCACGATGCGGGCTGCGGTGTTTTGGAGGCATTGAAGACGGGAAATCTGGTTGTTAGGAAGACTGTAGAGAAGAGCATTGCCGTTGTCAAGACGAGAAGTAACAAATGCATGAATGAATTTTTCAGTGGCACTTTTGTTCAAGTACTTGCGTATCTTACCAATATTCCTGATGTGAAATGATGACACACGTATGATGTTGTTGATGTGTGGTTGAAGTGTCATTGATGAATCAAAAATAACCCCCAAGGCCATTTTGATTTTGAATTGGGCATTGCCATCGGAAAATCTTTAAGTCTACGGGAAACGTTTGAAGGAGCACCAAGGTCAAGATCAGGGCAGCAGAGGCCATGGCCTCCGTGTAATTCCAGGCCTGAAAATATTAACTTTGGGGAGGATTAAGGGGCTACTGCTGTACTAGTAGGTCTGCAGTCCTGATACTTCACTCATGTATAAAGCCGAGCTGCTAACATTTGCATCTTACAATCAGAAAAATGTTGTACAACAATCAAGAAGATATTTACAATTACATTCAACCTAATAGGGAAAAAGCTTCCATAGTTAGTGAGATTTTCTAATTTGTTCATCAGAACATGGGAAAATAGGTTCATTTTTAGGAAAACTTTCTGCTGAATCGGGGAGAGTTGGCAGATCTGGTAATAATAATAATAATAATAATAATAGTGGCTTCTTATATAGCGCTCATATCCGTCACTCAGTGACGCTCAAGGCGCTTCGATCAACAGTCAGTATTTTCCTGCAAGGTATATGTGGAGCTACTTATTGAAGTTTGAGACCTATTCCTTTTACATAGCACCATGTAATGGTTTACAAGGTGCTGTGGTGCAATATGCTGCCAATCAAACCAGGAACACCGGGGCGAACCCCTTCTCTTTTCGATAAGCGCACTGGGTTCTTTTACGTGCATTACACAACGCACGGTACCTACAGCTTTACGTCCCATCCGAAGGACGAGGCAATAATGGTTAGGTGTCTTGCTTAAGGACACAAGTGTCACGACTGGGACTCGAACCCACACTCTGCTGAACAGAAACACCAGAGCTTGAGTTCGGTGCTCTTATCCGCTCGGCCACGACATTCCCTTGGTAAGGGCAAGACAGTTTTCCCCCTCTTATGAGGACAAAGTTAAGTTTCTATAGGAGCATTTGATGGGGCACCAAGGACTAGGCCTTGCTATGGTACCTGTAACCTTACCTTGTTGACTTGTGCCCAGGACTTCTTGAGTGCCTCATTCTTCTTTTCATCAAGCTCCTGGATGGTCGCCATGATCTTCTTCTTGTCGTTTTCTACGATGCGCTTCTTCTTCATCAAGTCATTGTACTGTATTGGAGAATAAATAATAATAGTAATATTGTACAATTATACCGCACTTAATACTACGAGTCTATAGCGCTATGGTGCTTTTAATACTATTAGACCACAGTCTTTGTTACAAAAGTTACATCACTTGAATGTTAGCCCTAAGTTGTCCCTGTGGATTAACGATTTCCTAACTCTGCGCCCACAAAGAGTAAGAGTCGCTGGTGTGAACTCTGATACAACAATCCTTAGCACTGGAGTTCCCCAGGGTTGTGTGTTATCGCCCCTTTTGTTCTCCTTATTTACAAGTGACTTTAATGTACAAAGTGACTCGTGTTTTTTAATCAAGTATGCTGACGATACAGTACTGACAGGTTTGATTGCTGACAATGATGAATCAGAATATAGAAATAACATTAATCAATTTGCTAATTGGTGTGCCAAAAATCATTTAGTCCTCAATGTTCAAAAAACGAAAGAAGTGGTTTTTAATTTTCAAAGAAACAAACAGATCATGCAACCAATTAAAATTAATGTGTCTGTTGAAATTGTAAGCGAGTACAAATATCTTGGCACAGTAGTCGATAACCAATTGAACTGGAATTCCAACACCTCTAGGGTTTATAAAAAAGCCAACCAGCGCTTACATTTCGTAAGGAAACTCAAATATTTTAATGTGAACACCAGAATTTTAACATTGTTTTATCAGAGCACTATTCAATCTTTATTAACTTTCTGTTCAATCGCTTGGTTTAATTCCCTGACTGTTCAAAACCGGAAGAAACTTCAACGTATTGTTAAACACGCCAGCAGAATCATAGGTGCTGACATGGAGAGCCTTCAGAAGTTGGTAGATAGCAGCCTTATGAAAAAATTTAATTGTATTATGACTGACAGCACACATCCTCTTCACTCAGTGATTGTAACCAATAGATCAGGTAGGATTCGACAACTAGGCCTTAAAACAAACAGATTCAAAAATTCCTTCATACCAAGTGCCATCTATAGTTTTAACAGTAGTTTTAACAGATAATTTGTACAACCTTTTTGACTCTTCCTGTTTTTTATGTCTCTCTCCTTTACATTGTGTATATAATAATATTGTCTATTTTTGATGTACTTGGTGTAGTTTTTATGTAATTTTTTAAAATGCTGTACAATGGAAAACAAATTTCATGTGTTTTCATATGACGAACAATAAATTGAATTGAATTGAATTGAATTGAATTTATGTTTGGAGCTATTTGGTTCGAATCCCAGTCGTGACACTTGTGTTCAAGACACTTAAATATAATTGCTTCTCATCATCCAAAAGTATGGGTACCTGCCAGGGCAGAGAATCAAGAGTTATAAAGAAAATAACAGTTGAACAGCTTTTGAGATGTGCCCCCTTTCTTCATATCAGAAGTTGATAAAAAACAGATGGTGCAATCTCCATAAACTATAAGATTTTAAGTATTCTTCCATCAGGCTGTATACAAACTGTGCCTGCAGGCTGAGGAAGTCCAGGCTCTGTGGCTCTTTTGTATACGTATTATGTCGCAGGTTACATGGTCTATTGACCCCTTCCCAACGCGCGGCACTTTTACACACACCTATCCTGTCCCCCATTTTGGGTGACAAATCACACGCAAAGAAATTGACCTCCAAAATGGTGGAAATGGTAGGCGTGCATTTTGTGGAAATGCGTTCCTTGTTTGACAATAGGCAGCTTTAGCGGTATAAACTGTTAGACCGAATAACCCCCTTTACCTTCTCCTATGCTTTGCTCAGCATGTTCATGGCCCTCATGTTGACGTTGCGGCTCAGCTTCTCCTTGGTCTCTTGCAGCTTCTGCAGCTGTCTAGCTACCTCCCTGGGCTCGCTGTTGCTGAAGTCGTACGCTGTGCTTCTCTGTGGCGATCCATTCATACTTGTCCATCAGGCTCGTCACCTACAAAGATAACAGAGAGTATTTAAGTTGATCAATCACTTTGTCGTAAGGTTGGGACGGTAAAAGTTTATTGCCATTTAAAATGGGGGAAAAAAGTGAAATCCATATCAAAATTTCCTTAACATTTAGACCAAAACCCAACAGTAACAAAAAAGAGACCTTCCTTTTCAGCAAGCCTGTAGAGAATCAGTTCCATGCTTTAAAAATATGTTCGCCCAGCAACTATCCAGGCAGACTGATCCCTTTTGTTTGTTGGGAATGTGTTTTAGTTGTATTACAAACTTTGTTCTGTTCACCCGAAACACTAAGGTACTGTGAACACAAAGGCCAAAAAATAAATTAAAAAACAAAACTTGGGACTTTCTTTTCTTGAAAATGTTAGCCGCAGATGCTGTCCAGGGAGAATGATCGACATATATTTTGTTGGTGGGACTGTCTCATCTTAATCCCCCTAGTAAATGTAACATATTATTTTCAATCCTCTCAATTTTGTTATACATTTTGCTTTGTACTCAGTCGCCACACCTGTGGTTTGTGGTTTTGTGACTGTGAAGACTTGCTAGTTCTATCTTAAATCCTGGTTGATCCTGGAAAGTGTGTTGACATTTGTTTCTGTTAAAGGTCAGCTTATATTTCGTATTGGAATCAGTAGAAACAGTTAAACGGTTAACCGGAAGTCACAAGTTCCGTTTAACCACTTAGGAAAATAAACGTAGCTGCCCAACCCTAATGCCCTGGTTTCTTTTTTATCTTAACCTCTCCCTCTCTCCGATTATTTACCTTATTCGCAACATCCTTGCTGTCCCGCTGGAACTTGGCCATCTGATGCTCCAACTCTTTCATCTCGAGCTGGGTCTCCTGGTCCTCTCGGCCAAGTTGGTTCTTCTCGGCCAGCTTGGTTTGGTATTCGCAACATCCTTGCTGTCCCGCTGGAACTTGGCCATCTGATGCTCCAACTCTTTCATCTCGAGCTGGGTCTCCTGGTCCTCTCGGCCAAGTTGGTTCTTCTCGGCTAGCTTGGTTTGAATGTCTTGGTTCCTCTCCTTCAGGAGGTCCTTCTGTCGCTCCAGATCTTTCTTGGTCTCTGAGACCGCTTTCTGTGGGATAACAATCAAGATGCCAATTAGTTTGGTACGCAACCCCTTTGTGACATTTTGTGACTAAGTGGTCTGGTGCATTGCAATCAAGTTCCGAAGGTCTAGTCATCAGGGCGTGAGTTCAAATCCTGGTCATGACACTTGTTTTCTTAAGCAAGAGACACTTTAACCAGCCTGCAAGGGTTGAGACTGACTGAAGTGATGAAAACATTTTCACCATTGCACTCATAAACACCCGATGCTCGGCCACGAGACGCCATGTACAAGGACACCAGCGTCATGACCAGGAATCGAACCATCACTCCGATGATTCAACAATCAGAACTTGAGTCCGATACAGTAGAATGCTCGGCCACGAGACGCCATGTACAAGAAAAAGATCCTCAAGATCAATAACCACCAGGGCCCAATTTCATAGAGCCGCTTAAGCAGAAAATATTGCTTAACAATTTGTTGCTTAGCAGAAATGAGCAGGATACCAGTTACAAATTGTACATGCGACATGGTAGTTTGGCTGGTAACCTTATTCTGGTAAGCATAGTTTTGTTGTGCTAAGGTACTTTTTGTGCTTAAGCAGCTCTATGAAATTGGGCCCTGTTGATCTATGTGCCTGCATTATTACAAGGGCCATCAAAACATCGAACATCCCCCTTCCAACCCGAGTTTGGTTCCCGAGTCTTGGGAGATCTAAGTCAAGATCATACCTGCATCCATGAGTTCCTGACAATCTTTCTCATCTAGGACCAAGTCGATATCGCTGTATCTCTCACCGTTAGGCGACAGGTAGCTATCGATGGAGTCATAACGCGACTTGGGAATAACAAATTTATTGTTCTTCAAGGGCTGAAGAGAAAGATAGAAACAGAGAGTGAGAAACATGATATACACACGAAGCCTGCCCTCAATGTCACAAAGCACTAAGATCCATCTGAAAGGTGGGCTCATAATAATAATAATAATAACAGTTTGGGAGGCTAATAATCCTTACTAGCAGCTGAAAGCTGATTTGCGAAGGACTGCGAAGGGTGCCTTTAGCAGCCAGCCACATCAACCCATTATGACCACGGAGCACAGCCAGAGATCGAAAGTGTCTGATTTTTCCCGAGGGAGGAAAACCGGAGAAAAACCCTCGTGGCACAGCAGAGAACCAACGCACAACTCAACTCACATGGCCCTGGCCGGGTATTGAACCAGGATCACCTTGGTGAGAGGCGAGCGCTTTACACACAAGCCAACCATGCCTCCAAGATAGATTGGTGAGTGTTCAAAAAATTAATGATCATAAAACATTACTAAGTGAGAAGCACAGCAACTGTTGATAGTATAAGCTATTTCCTTCAAAGTAATAAAGTTAGGATAATTTTTCACCCACAACCAGAATCTGAAAAATGATTCATGCATGAGATTACGATACAACCTGGGAAGCAGCAGGAAGGGAATGCAACTTTTTATTTCAAATATAAAATAATAATTCACAAGGGAAACTGACTAGGTAAATTTTAATTAATTTGAGTTTAAACAAAGACAAATTTACAACAGAATTTTTTCTATCGTTGTAGATTTAAAAAAAATCTTGTTTATCTTTTCTTTTTCTATCGTCTGTCGTTGTAGCTGACAGTATCTTTTTATCCATGAATTCGGTTGGCTTAATTTATAACGCTATCGTAGTTGTTAGTGGCTTTTGAGGGAAGAATTGTGGTAGGATGGCCTTGTAGAGGTGCTGGTCACCTGTTTCTCCTTGCCACGCACTGGCTTGGTATATTTTGCTTTCTATATTTGTATATTTTTATCACCATTTTCTGTAATTTTTCTCAAATTGTGTAGGTAGGCATACCCAGAGCTGTGGGGACTTTTATACAATGGAACAAAGGTCCCCACAACGTTTTTCTTTGTTAAACTGGGTCCCCACACCAGATTCTTTAGAAAAGGGAATAATAGAACAACAATAGGAAGTCCCCACAACGGTGTGCGCACCGGGACCAGTACACTTGAAAAACCTTTTTTTTAAACAATGGGTTTTTTTTCCGCTATAATGTCATTTTGTAATAAAATCGTTAAATTAAAAATACTGTCTCTAATAATAATAATAATAATAACTAGTTCTTATATAGCGCATTTAACAATAACTTATCAATGCGCTTTACATTAGTGCTCTGGTCATGGGCCAATAACATTCCTTTAATCTTTCTCGTCTCCCTGGGGAGTACACAGCCCTGGGCAGCCATGGCCCTCCGAAGGCTTTTTCAAACACAATATCAACCTCTACCCTTGCAGGTACCCATTTATACCACTGGGTGAAGAGATGCAATTATAGCAAAGTGTCTTGCTCAAGGACACAAGCGTCATGACCGGGACTCGAACCCACACCCCGATGACTAAACCACCATAACTTGAATCCGATGCTCTTAACCACTCGGCCATGACACCTTATAAATCAAACAAGTTGAGGGCTCCCTTACCTCCAGATTGCGTTCCTCTTTGGTTCTGTCATCAACAGATCCTGCAATGACATTCCATCGGCAGTCATGATCCGTCACATACCCCTTGTAAAGAGGCGAGGCTGCACTTAATGCAAGCTAGGTATAAACACAAGGACTTGGGAAGTCACATCGCTTAGTACAATAACACAGTTTACAAGTAGGATTTGAAGCTTTGCATGGTGAAGATACAACCAAGTGAGGTTTGGGGAGACACCATGGTACATTAGTAGGATTTGAAACTTTACATGGTGACGATACAATCAAGTGAGGTTTGCGGAGACACCATGTACATGAGTAGGATTTGAAACTTTGCATGGTGACGATACAATCAAGTGAGGTTTGCGAAGACACCATGTACATGAGTAGGATTTGAAACTTTGCATGGTGACGATACAATCAAGTGAGGTTTGCGAAGACACCATGTACATGAGTAGGATTTGAAACTTTGCATGGTGACGATACAATCAAGTGAGGTTTGCGGAGACACCGAGTAACTAATATCTCTTATGAGATGATCAGAGTATACCGATTGAAACGTAAAGTTGTTAAGCTACTGGTTTTTCTCAAAACCACTACAGCTTACAAGAGAACTGGGGTCCACAGCTTACAAGAGAACTGGGGTCCACAGAGGTGAAAAACAGGGACAGAAACCTCTGAGCCAACTTGACTGCCTTCATCACAGATAAAGAACTTGCCTCCCAGGCACTAAACAAGCTCAGTGACCAAACAGTTTGGTTATCTATCTACAATAGAATGCGGTTTTGAATCTTATCAAGAGGACTTATTGAAACTGCCAAGTGGACTTTTTAGTTTCAATGAGTAGTCCCGGGGAAGTATATTGACAAGGTAAGGTGACTTTTGTGGCTCAGTAAGTCACCTTACACCTGGTCCAGACAGGCACGCTAGAGTTGAGCCGAACCAAATTGTTAGATTAAGTACATGAAAAGTTGGACGTATGAAAAGTACGACGTCTGAAACAGTTAAGAGCAACTGGACGCGCTGGAAGTCAAAAGATCGACTGTTGCAGTCGTTTGGAATGACTCTTGAGCGTCTTGGTTTCAGACGTCGATCTTGTCATGAGCCGAACCTAATGCAAATGTTATGTTAAGTTCGCCTGTCTGAAACCAAAATTTATTTGGGTCGACCTAGAGTTGCTCCTAATCTATTGGTTCGGCGCGACTCTGTAGTCCTGTCTGAACTCGGTGATATATTGTCTCTTTATTCTATAATAAATGTTACGGCACTCAAGGAGCTTTGAGGAAATGTGATGTCATTGTTAAGGGTTTGCCCTCAACTTTTTCAGTGACTAGCCAGCAGTAACAGTTAGCTTGTCATTTCCCTTGTCACCAAGGTTTTTCGCTTGGCCAACTCATACTTTATGTAATAGATGTTAATTTTTGCATCGGGGATAACAAATATAATTTAGGTTTTTACACACATCAGTGTAAGGGTAAAAACCAAAATTCTATTCAACACCTAAACTAGTTCGCCACATCACTTGGAGACAATTTTGACTAGTCCTGAGGTGTTTATCTAGCATTTGGCTACCGCACTACTGTTAAGAGAGAAAGCTGATATCACCTTTTGTATTGACATACCACAAGTCATTTTGGTTGGTATGTGAGCAATTTGTCACAGAAATTCTTGTTTTCAAAAGAAGTTTACATCAACTTACAAATATTGGACAGAGTGGAGTCAGTTGGTCGTAGAGATGCCTGGCCTCGTCAACGTTACATGCTTGGAAGGTCATCTGAAGGCAGCTGTTACCCATACCAAAGCCCATACAGTCCATGTACACATGATCAGGTTTAGCCGAGAGGGCGCTCTCACCATCGTAATCATTGGTGAACTTCTCAATGAAGGGGGAAGGGGTGTTTATGTCTTTAAAAACTGCAAAGTCAAACAGTAAATGAAGAATTTTAAAAAAGGGTAGAGGGCGTCATGGCTGAGCGGTTAAGAGCATCCAATTCAAGTTCTGGTGGTTATGTCATCGGAGTGTGGGTTCGAATCCCGGTCATGACACTTGTGTCCTTGAGCAAGGTGCTTTACTATAATTGCTTCTCCTCACCCAGGGTACCTATCAAATGGGTACCTATGAGGATAGAGGTTGATATTGTGTTTGAAAAAGCCTTCTGAGCGCCATGGCACCTCGGGCTGTATACTCCCCAGGGAGCTGAGAAAGATTAAAGGAATGTTATTGGCCCAATGACCAGGGCACTAATGTAAAGCGCGTTGATACGTTATTGTACAATGCGCTATATAAGAACTAGTTATTATTTATTATTGTAAAGATAATTGGAGATTACAAGTAGCTTTGAAACTTTGCTTATTGGCAAGAGCAACAGGTAAAATCTTGTTAAAGTTGTGTAGGGTGGAGAGATAACGTCGCATCAGTGCAAAAACGTCATGTCTTAAAACAGCATTTCCTTTACGCTGGAGCTTGAAATTGTCAAAACTGTATCTCGCTTAAAAAACCTTAAAGTAAGTATGCGATGAGATACAAAAAATTTTGCTACGCTTTTGCACGGAGCATTTTCATGCGAGATAACATTTTTGCAGCATTAAAATAGAATGTTTTTTCAAAATTGAAATATGATCTTATAACAAAATTGAGTTACGATTTTTTGCAAAGTAGAAATAATAACTAGTTCTCATAAAGCGCATTTCACAGTAACGCATCAATGCGCTTTACATTAGTGCCCTGGTCATAATGGGCCAATAACATTCCTTTAATCTTTCTCAGCTCCCTGGGGAGTATACAGCCCTGGGATGCCGTGGCGCCCCGAAGGCTTTTTCAAACACAATATCAACCTCTACCCTTGCAGGTACCCATTTATACCCCTGGGTGAAGAGAAGCAATTATAGCAAAGTGTCTTGCTCAAGGTCACAAGCATCATGACCGGGACTCGAACCCACACCCCGATGACTAAACCACCAGAACTTGAATCCGATGATCTAAACCACTCAGCCATGACACCCTACAATGTTTTTGCAGAATTGAGAAACAATGTTTCTGCACTGACAGTAATGAGAGAATGTGAATAAGTGAGGACATACTTGGTATATTGATTGCAACCTTCTCTCCACGTCTCTTTCTGATGTTCTTCGTTAGGGTTCTGAAACAGGGAAAAAATATCATAAACTGTCATCAATAAATCAGGTTTAGACGTCGCCTACTTGTTCGAGGGGGGGGGGGTGGGGGACACAAAGATTCCCTTTTCATGTACCACCTCATATTCCAATCACTGTGAGTGAAAATACCAACATGCACAATAAAAAATAACCGGCAATTATTAGAAACTTTTCAACAGGGGCAGTCAGGTTGGTGTAGTGGTATATTGCCAATTGCTTATTACAGGTGACTGTGTTGTCTGTCTGTAGTTGGTAGAAGCTCTCCGTTCTCTCTTCATGTTGAGGGTGAAGCTTCAAACCCTAATTTTATAGGAGTTAAAATCCCTCCACTTCATAACATCAAATTAATAATGGGCAACTGTATGTAACTTGCTGTTACTCTTATTTGATATAAGATGGTTTTCAGTTTTCCTTTGTGTTATTTGATTATGTGTTTCCAAGTTAAGTGAGTGCAGATTCTACCATAACTAATACAGTCATGGAAACACCTACAGTACGTAGCCAGGTACATGTATACATGCAGTGTCCCAAGTTGCTTGTACAATGAATGTACAAGTACTGGGTGTTGACAATGAACTTCAGTGTCAAAGGTCATGGAGCTAGTGATGTTGAACGTCTGTTTGTCTGGGTTGTTATCAATGAACTTGACAATGTAAACAACTCTATGAGTGCAGTTTGTGATGCACACATCAATAAGTACAGTGATGAAAAGGTATGAGCTTTTAGCAAGGAGAACTAGAACTTGGATGCAATTTTGTGTTAGTTTGTATTTATATATAGGCTATATTTTTGTTCATATAAATTTTATCACTCCCCAAAAAACATTTCAGTGGAATGATAACATTTATAACATCACTGGTACAAGTGAGGTCAATCACCTTTTATTGCATGGGCTTTAAGATTTCAAAAGTGAAGCGGAAATTAAGATCAGCTTTTAAAGAAAACAATTTTTCCAAGATCTGTAAAATCGTTTAATTAACAACTTTACAAACTCAAGCTTTCCTTTATTTAAACTCCAATGGATGAAATAATAAAATTCTTTATAAACACAATTGCCACAATACACATTGTAGCTGGCCTTTAATTTGCTCTAAGTTGTTTCCAGCCAGTCACGTAGAACTACGGCTATACTGAACAATGTGCATCCATACTGTACAAGTGAATGGATTCAAATTTATAATATCACACTGGACAACCCAACCCAAGTAGTCAGTCTCCATTCCCGGCTGTGATTGGTCAGGTACCAATGATGACATCATTCAGCTCAGGGGAATTCCCCAGTAATGTTCATGTCTGGTCTTGTAAATTCCCCTAATCCAGCAATGTACCTCCTAACATCTCCCTGTATGCAGACACATCAAGCTTTCTATGTACAGAGGAAACTAACAATTGTACTCAATGTCCATACATGGTACTTGGTCGCAAACCAATGAACCTTCAAGGCTAAATCTCAGATATTTGTATCATTTGCTTAAATTGTTTTGGTCATGAGGAAACTCTAAAGTAAGAGTTCTGGGCCATGTGGCTTAGGAGTTACAGGTCATTGTACTTTTGACCTGACAGTTTTTTACTAAAACTTCGAACTTTTATACATCCAGTTTGAAATGCCAGACAAAGATAACTTTTTATACAAAAGTATGAATTTAAATTCAGAGCTAGTAAAAAACACAACATTTTAATTGGACCTTTCACATAATCCATAAATTAAACGAGACTTCCCTGGAAGTTGAAGTTTGATTGAGATTCTATGTAGTCATCAGGAACACGAAAGGGATCACATGCGATTGCACCACGGACCGTGTAGCTTCAGTCTTTAAAGTATACGAACGAGTACACCTAATTAAGTCAATCCACGAAACAGGGTGGGTTATTCTTTTGTTGGGAGGGCATGTGATCCCTTTCGTGTTCCTGATGACTACATAGAATCTCAATCAAACTTCAACTTCCAGGGAAGTCTCGTTTAATTTATGGATTCTATTACGTCATCAGTCACACTTCAGTGACCACATGAGATTTCAAAGCCAAAGGTGTATGAGAGAGTCAAACCAAATTTCAACTTGTTAAATCCTTCTCATTTATAATTTGTCTAATACATTCTTCCGAGGCTCAGTGGTATTACATTGTAAAGTATATACTTAACATTACTTAAGCAAACAGCGGTATTGTTATGCTATTTAATTTAGGTATTACTTAGAATACTGTCAGCAAATGTGTTTTTATTTTGAATGGGTTTATCATAAAACTTAGCAAAGGTAGACTGTGTTGTCCAGCCAGCTGTTTGCAGGATATGATGTATGGGTACAGCTCTTTCTTTAGCTTTAGATGTAGCTGCTGCCCTCACACTGTGTGGTTTAAACTGGTCAGTGTTTATTCCTGCCAAACCCATTACTTCATGTATCCATCTACTTATCGTTGCTTTTGATACTGCCTTAAACGGTTTCACATAACTAATGAAAAGTTGACCTTCTGTAGGATCTCGAAGCTTCTTCGTGCGCGATAAGTATTCGGTCATTGTATCACATACACAAAGTCTCTTATCTGGTGTATACGGAAGTAATCTTGCACTTGGATTAACATACCCAGGTCTGCTCTGTTTGAGCAAGTTATTGAAATTAAATGTAAATGAATCATCGGTAGATGTTAAGTTATTCAAATTTAATAATTTTAACGACTGTCCTCTGGAGGCCGTTACCAAAGCAATCAGCATAACAAGCTTGAGTGTAAGAGTTTTAAGAGTTAAGTCTTGCAATGGAGACCAAGTCTTCAGATGTTCAAGCACTATATTGACATCCCAGATATGATTATATCTTGAACGGGTAGGCCTCAGGTTATATACCCCTTTCATAAACCTTTTGACTAGCGGATGTGCACCAATAGTTATGCTGTTGTCTGTCGAGCATAATGCGGAGAGTGCAGATCTAGCCGTATTGAGGGCACTGTGACCTACACCAGTATGAAAAAGTTCAGTCAGGTACTCCAAAACATGGTTTATATTTGGGTGCAAGTAATCTGCTTTGATTTTAATACAAAACTGTACCCATCTCTGTGTGTAAGTCCTGTATTGTTTCTGTGTACTATCTCGCCATGATGCCATGATGATGGAGGTTGCTTCCGGTGATAGATTTCGCTTTTCAAGCGATCGCCGGATACATGGCAGGCAATCATCCTCATTTTCTTTCGAAGTGGATGCTGTTGTGTTGATTGAGGCAATTGTAATAAGTTGTCTGTCTTCGGCAGAATTATCGGATTGTTCACTAACATTTGAAGCATTTGGGCGAACCATGGTTGTGTTGTCCACAGTGGGGCCACAATGATGCCCGTTGCCTTGTCCAGTGCAACCTTCTGAAGGACTCTCCCCAAAATACTAAATGGAGGAAAGGCATAAAACAAAAATGAGTTCCAGTCAATAGTGAATGCATCAACATATGATGCATCAGGGTCAGGTCGCCATGAAACAAATTTTCCAATTTGTTTATTCAATCTAGAGGCAAACAGGTCTATGTCTGGAGACCCAAACTGGCTGGTTATTAACGTGAACATAAATGGATCGAGTTTCCATTCAGTTTTCTCATGGAAATGTCTTGATTCTTGATCAGCCTCAACATTGAGAATTCCTGGTATATAAGTTACAGTTAACCAGACATTCTTTTCTATAGCCCATAGCCAGAGTGCTTTAGCGATTTCATTGCACGCCTTGGAACGCACACCTCCCATATTATTTATATAGGCAACGGCCGTGCTGTTGTCAACCATAAGTTTTACGTGTTTATGATTAATTTTTGCAGCAAACGACCTCAGAGCAAAGAAGGCTGCCAAGATTTCCAAGTAATTTATGTGGTGTGCAGCTTCACTAGCTGTCCACCTGCCCCCACATCTTTCTCCTTCGCATATGCCTCCCCAACCAACAGTTGAAGCATCCGAAGATATTGTAATGTCAGGGTTCCCTCTATTAATGTGACGTTTTTGTTCAGACAAATGTAAAATCCACCAATTCAAGTCATCTCTCATTTCCTGTGTTACGGCCATTAAATATTCAAAATTTCCTTTGTTAAATTTCAAGGCTTGGATCTTAGCCATTTCTAAGGATCTGTAAAATAGAGGTCCAATTTCCACCCCTGATAAGCAGGAAATAATGAGGCCAACAACCTTGGCCACAGATCTTATTGTTACACAATCTGAGCGATGTAATTTCTTACATTCTTGTGTTAGGTTGTTCACTTTTTGTATGGGTAGTACAACCGTCATGGTTTCAGAGTCTATATCAAACCCAAGGAACTTGAGTTTATGCGTAGGCGTTAGTATTGATTTCACAGGGTGATATATAAAGCCAAGATCATTGAACAAAGCCAATGTACTGTTGATGTTTGCTTGGCATTCCTCGACTGAGTTACCTATCAGTAAAGAGTCATCAATATAGCCCATATTAATATGTCCTTGTTGCCGTAAAGTAGCATAGACTGGTTTCATAAGTTTAGTGAACATGCGAGGGGCCGATGCCAAACCGTTCGGGAGGCAAGTATATTGAAAAAGTTTTTTGTTTCCACTCAAACTTAAGATACTTTTGGTGTTCCTCTGCTATCGGAACAGAGTAGTATGCATCTTTAAGATCAATAGATGCCATAAAACAGCCAGGTGTGATAAGCCGCAAGGCTGTTTCAAAAGTGTCCATTTTGAAATGGTGATATTCGACCCGTTCATTAAGCTTTTTAAGGTTAAGGATCATTCTAAATGACCCATCCTTTTTCGGTCGCACAAAAATGGACGATACAAATTCACCTTTACAGTGCTGTGAATGTTTAATTACCTTTTTAGCAAGCAAGGCTGTAATTTCTTTATCGATAGCTGCTTGTTCTAATTTACTGCAATTAATAATTCTTTGCAGTTTGCTTTGAACGGGGGGTCTGTTACCACGAAATTCAATATGAGCATGTAGGGCGATTTCTATCAGTCTCTCGTCTGATGTTATTTTTCGCCAGTTTGACTCAAACAGTTTCAATCTACCCGCCTCAAACGTAACTTCGTTACCATCGGGTGTAAATGTATGCGTACAACTTATAGTACTCACCGATTTTACTTCTGAGGCTGTTTGTGCAGGTTTGGCTGAGTCTTGGGATTTCTGTATGAGTTTTTTGAATTATCCGAAAAGTATGGTCGTCTGTTCTGTCCACGCCCTCGGCCTCTATATCTCATACCACGAGCCCTTGATCTCATGCGGCTTGCGCCTCGATACTGAGTCCCAATCGTGTGGCCTGCTTTGTTTACCTCTTGTATGTCTTTGACCATTCTTGTGACATCGTCACCAAAAAGATTGTCGGTAAATGGCACCGTATTCGAGCACAAGTGTAGATAATCATGCTTTAGATCATTTTTCATGGCATCTCGTCTTCTCAAGTTCAACAAACGGTTAGTGTGCCCTAGCAGCGCTAGTGCATCTGTGCCAAGGTCCAGTACTGTTTGGAGGTCTACGCTCCCTGCACCGTTTATCAATTTTGCCAATTCCTCAACCAATAGGACAACTGCAGTTGATCCTTTAACAAGTGTGTTTTGTAAAGTTTGGAATTTTGTATCCATTGATCTAGTTTCTGGCCGAATAATGTCCCACACCAGTTGGTTTACTCGCACACAAGCGAGGCCTTGACAATTCTCGGGTCGGTTGAATCGCTTTTGCAATTCATTGATTTTGTCATCAGAAACAGCGTCTCTGAAAAGCCCATTGATCATTTCTGCCAAGTTTTCATCCACTGGTTTATCACACTGTTCTTTAACAGTAAATTTGTTTGCCATGGTTTTGAATACATTAGTAGAACTAATGTTCTGTGATGATTCATTGCTCTGGCGTTCGATCTTTTCACCTTTTTTAGTTGGTGTGGGCTCAATTGCATTGGCACCTGAATCGGTATTTTGTGCCTCCTGCACAACTGGCATCTGGTTGTTGTCAACCTCATCATAGTCGTAAGTCTCAAGAACATTGAGTCTTTCGCTGAGCTTATTTTGGTTGTCTTTTATTTCAACGAGCATATTCAAAATTGCCGCCATTTGTGGTCCAGTGTTATTTGCATTGGTGCTGGTGCTGGGCGGGGTGCTGGTATCGCCATTGTTAGTTTTAAAAGAGGCTTTTTGTCTCTTTGTTACCGTGGCTTCGCCACAGTTTTCTATGGGTCTCTTTTTCTGAGAGTCTTTCAGTATGATTGGCGAAGTGGCATTACTAGTGGACGCCATGCTGGTCTCAGCGGTGTAAAAAATCACACGACGTGTGATTGCTTCGCCTTATTATACACAACGTGTATATCAAAAACCAAATTTACTGTAACCACGTTACAGAGTGGTCGTTTTTATCATAAAAGGTTCACTAGGCCAACGGCTAAGTCTGTGCAAATTTGTTTTGCTACACGAACAGAGTTGTTAACACAACGTGTTACTCTGTCAAGGTTTAGCGGTACACTGAAGCTACACGGTCCGTGGTGCAATCTCATGTGGTCACTGAAGTGTGACTGATGACGTAATAGAATTGTACTCTTTTTGTATGCATGTACACATGTGGTCGGGTTGGCAGTGGTATCTTGCCTCCCCTTCCACCTCTGGGACCTCGGTTTGAATCCCACTAGGGGCACTATGTGGATTGGGTTTTTCAGTCCCTGCCTGATTGCGTAGGTATTCCCTGGAATAATTCTCTGGGGTTTTCCTCCCACATCTAAAACTGAAACTTCCTTCTATGCCTTCTCTCCATGTTTTTTGTTACTAGTATAGTGATTAATTTCAAAAGAATGAGCAGCGCCTGGAAGAGATCAGCTGAAAAACAATGACGATTGGCTTAGAAAAATGACTGCTCTGTGCAACCACTTCTAAAGAATAATGTTTTTAACAAATTGAGTCACTCTGAAATGCATACAGTTTATGACAAGCCACAAGATCAACGAGAGGGGACCAGTTGCTCTTTGACTTGATGCCTTTTTTGATCCCACGCTCTGCATACGTCTCTAATACAGAATGGATCAACCAAAATATCCAATAAATTTTGATATTTTAAAGTCATACTTTTAGGGGTTATGAATGAGCAAGGTAAGACCCTACAGCACTGGGAAAGAGGTTGTTCATTATCCCTTACATAGGATGCACATGTCCAATGCTTATTACAGCTGACTGTGTTGTCTGTCTGTAGTGGGCTAGCTCTCCGTTCTCTCTTCATCTTGAGGGTGAAGCTTCAAACCCTAATTTTATAGGAGTTAAAATCCCTCCACTTCATAACATCAAATTTACCTTTATTAATAATGGGCAACTGTATGTAACTTGCTGTTACTCTTATTTGAAATAAGATTGTTTTCAGTTTTCCTTTGTGTTATTTGATTTTGTGTCTTCAAGTTAATCCTATTGAAAGTCAATATTTCAAATGATATTTTTACTTGTTATAAAGACAGGAAAAATAATCATGTGTCGTGTGTTTATTAAAATTCTAGTCACTTCCAAATATATGATTAGATTTGTTTTCACATCAGAAGAGATTGGAACTTCTTCCTGATCCATCAAATAACTGAAATAATTCCTATACATGTAGACCCATTGCGTTGGCGGCCATCACTGAGATCAAACAATGGAAATGTGAAAACGCGTACACGCCACGCACAACTCTCAGCCATGGATAGGTCTTCCTTTGACCTCAGTGACGGCGCTGTTTCAGCTTGTGACATTATATGCAAAGCCAAAGGGTCTATTCATTTTTACATTGGAAAAGATCTCTAAACTCACAGCAGTTTTTACAAGACAAGTAAAGTGAATGAGGGAGAGAGACAGTGAAATAAATCTTCACTTGACAGAAATAATGAATCATCTCCAGATTTATTGACAATGTCAAAAGTTGGGAATATATTTGCTTTAGAGACAGAGTAGCACTAATCCAAACAAGTCTACATGAGCAATAATCCACTGTAATGTCAATCTTGATTATATACAGATCAAACTTACTCCACAAACTCCAATTAAACTACTTTTTATGTTCGTCTAGTCATTCTTTCCAATAAATGGTTTGACATGAAAACAAATGCAACAGAAATGATTTCTACGGCAAGACTCTCTTGAGACCCTCTAATCAACATATCAAAATGGTAGAAAAAGGATGTTAGAAAAACTCAACTAATTTCCATAAAATCTAATGGCGCATTTGCTCTATACGCATGCACACCAGACATTAATATCACATAATATTGCATGAATATGATCACTTCAAAATAGATTTGAGCAAGAGAAATTACAAGGTGGCTGCCAAATGTGAAATATCACTAGTTATCAAGATAAGACCCATAATTGGATGACCGCTGTTAAATTTAAATATGATGATAACAAGTAATCAAAAAAGCAATTGTTTTGGATGTTATGACATTTCCTACATTGCGTACCCATTTTCCCATAATAAATGTAATCTTAATAACAAAGCAAACATGGCAATTATACAGTAGTCAGGTATTTACAAGTAATGATTTTAATAACAACCTCAACTTGCATGTGATGTTAAACTTCAAAGGTTGCATTTCTTATCAAATGGAAAAGGTTGCAATACAAGTGAACAGCCCCTAAATGTAATAATTAACCCTTTGCATACTATCATTTCTTGCAAACACTTTTTTCTGCCCGCTAGAATGTTTTTACAAAATCATTTAAAATAGACAAGCCTGTACACAAGAGCATTTTCTGTTGAGATATTATTCCATTGCAAAATCCAAAATAAGTCAAATGTATGTTATTTGTAACCGTAAAGTAACAGAATTGATTAACGCAAGGTCTCAATTAATTGAGAATTAAAACTGATTGGTTATTAGAACTGTGGGAGTGAAAACATTTATATAACTTTGCAGAATTTTGTGGATTAATTTTATTGACTTATTTTGTTGGTCAGTTTAACCCTTGAGGCATGTATTTGACCAGTATTATAATTAGATAACATTACACATTGTTATAAATCTTCACTGAATTCCAGTCTGCCACTGCAAGCTGCTGACCATCTGATGTCAATGAGATTCCATGTGGGTGGTACAGACCCTGAGCAATACTTCTGACAAATCTACCCTTCATGTCATACTGATGGATATGACCAGTGTTGTAATCCTCATTGTCCACTGCAATGTAGATAGCTGAGCTGTCACAGCATACACCTGTGCAGTATACAACTTGCTGACCATCAATGAGTGGTTTGATGGTGATTAGTGCAGCACCATTGTCATCAACAATGTCTACTTGTTGTTGCTCCCTACCACTGATGATAACTCTGTCCATTCTGTCAATGGCCAAGTAATAAGGTTTTGTCTGAACTGAAACAGTGTCAATGAGTGAACCATCACTGGATTTGTGTTTAGTTATAACTGACCTCTCCACATCCCCCACAATGATTGTATCCTTCATGACTGCTACACCGCGGAGGTCTACTGCTGTCTTGTCCACTTCACTATGAGGCACTGTGTAGAATTCAAATATCTTGTTGCCATTCCTATTGTACATCTTGACAGAGTTGGTTACATCTACAACCACTAACTGATTCTGGAATGCAGCAACAGCCCGAGGGTCTGGAAAACAAATGAACAAATGAATAGGACTCAATACAATGATCCCTCATTTGCAAAGTACTCACAACCTATTTTTTTTGTTTCTTGCAAAAAATACAAAAGACACTATTATTAATCTAAATTTGTTCCTATGTTGTAAAAGCCCATGCAGCACCTTCATGTGACTATGACATACAGCAGACCTGCCAACCTTGTAATTTTTTTTTGAGTACCACATTAGCGCGGCGGCATTAAAACCAGAAGCCCGTGCACGGCGATAACCCAGAAGCCCAATCAGAAAAATAAATAACCAGTTCGACTGTATGTTCCAATTGCCTAGATCATAGATGGTAAACTCAAGTGGCAAAAAGTTGGAAAAAAAAAAAAAAATTATATTAAAAAAAAAATAAAAATAATAAAAATAATATATATATTTTTAAAAAAATGGCCAGAGGTTTCCCTAAGGGCGGTGAGCCCATTTTGACTGATTTCTATTCCAATAACATTTATTAATTTCTATGAAAAGCACTGTTAAACAATGTTCCTAAATTCTTAGTAACTTACTCGGCATGCAAATAACTTGACAATAAAAATGCGAAAGGTTCCATCTTTTCTTTGGTTGCCCAGTAAACGGACAAAAGAAAGCCTACCGTAGAATTTTCCAGTTCCACTTCAATTCATCATTTGTTTCTCTTATAAAAAGATCACAGGCCATTAAATTCCCATTATTCTCCCCTAATGAAAGTAAAACTAACAGAAACGATGTATCGTAGGACGCCCTGTATTCAGGGCGTCCCTGAAATCGAGGCAAATCTTTTACCTCTCTGTGCGCAATGTAAACAGTCCCTAGATACAATTTTTGTGGTTTGACTTGCCAAGCAAAGAGTCTCCTCTCATTTGACCAAAACTTAGAAACATGTAAGGCTCCACTGGTTAGTTGCACTTGTAAATCCAAAAAGTTGTGGTATTTAGGCATTTCTGCAAGGTACCAAAAAATATGTCATACTGTCGGGGCCATAAAAAAAAAATTCCCCACCGAAAAAGTTTCATCAAACACTTTTTCAATTCACAATTCACGATGGATCAAATCATGTGACTGAACATTCTGCTGAGCATTCTGGGAAAAAAAATACAGAGGCTTAAAGAAGCCACGTGCCTTATATCATTTTCTAAAAGTCTGGATAATTGTTTGTTGTAACACTCTATCATTTTTGTTATTAATATTAAAATTTAAACATCAGCTTTGTGATTCGATTATCACTGTTTATTTATATGCTTTATTTTAAATGTTAAGAAACATAAAAAGACACAAAACTAAATAAAAATAAGATTTCAAAGCCAAAAATTATTTACATTTTTTTTTTTTAGTTTTTGAAAAATACCATGGTTATTTTTAGAACTAGATAAAAAATATGTTGATTAAAATGAAGAAAACTGCTGGCTATAGAGTCATACACTAAGTCTCACAGAACACTTGTAGTCACTGCAGATGTTTCTTCCACGTATGGCTTCACCCGGACACCATACTTTCTTGTTTGCATCGAAAACAGGTCAAACTCAAAACAAATGGGACGCTATTGAAGTCATCGAAGATCGGTGCGTGGTGTGAAAGTTTCAATGTCCATCACATTTTAATATATGTTTGCATATTTCTTATAAACAAAGGAAGGTAATTAGGGCATCAGTTGATTATGGAATATTTTTATTTTTTTTCAATTCAAAGAAAAAGGCATACTACATCGAAAACCGGACAGGGGAGGATATACATCTGACACTTCGATCGATGCCGAACACGTGCGTTGTGTGCATGTACATCCATGCATACAGTCGTACAATGTACTCTAACAGATTGACCGAAACTGGATTGCGCCATTCCCACCCCCTTTGTTACGCATTGGTTTATTAGTTTTCCAGCGGGAGTAAGAATTTAAAATATATTTCTAGGCACAACCTCTTTTTTATCGAAGTGCATAATAATCACTCAGATGCAGGGTGTCTTTGTTCGGTTGTTTTTGCACTTGGGGTCGAACGAATGACAGTTGAATAAATTGAGAACAAAATTGTCCGTTTGTGCTGCAGTTTTTAATACACGCGATTTAGATTTTGCGTCTTTTGCGTACTTTCTGCATATATTTCGTACCACCGTACTCAGATGTGAAAATGCGTGCATGGTACGCAAAATGCGTACAGGTTGGCAGGTCTGCATACAGTAGAGCAACAATCTGTTATCATAAACGAGGTGAATACTATCATAAGAACCCTTGTATAATTTGTTTCATTGTTTTTTACACCTAGTATTGGATTAGATAAACCAATTAATTTCTTGGACTGTCCCCCTGATAAGCAATCAAGAGTAGGCTACCCTTTTCACTGTTTGAACATTTACAACAGCATTACACCTCTAACTAAAAGGACATTGTAAGGAACTTACTCTGTGATACTTGGATAGTTTTCTGCTGGTGTCCCATAGTGTTGTAAATTACCACTCTTCTATTCCTGTAGTCTGCCACTGCCATCTCATCCCCAGGTACAGAGGCATCAATATCAATAGCCCCATTGATTCCTTCATTATACTCCAAACCAAGCTCCCACCTTGGTTCCTTCATAATCAGAGCACCCAGGGAGATATCACAAACCCCTGGATTGAATCTCAGATGGAAAAGGGAAGAATCTATCTTGGGTTGATTTTGATCTCTGAGTAATGTCAAGTCTTTACTGATAGTAGGATAGAGTGCAAGGAAGTCAGGCGCTGATGAATTGTTGCTGACATCTTTGGCAGTCTGCAGTGAATGCTGTATTTGCTGTGAGTTTAAACCCACTCTTTGCTTATATTCCTCCAATCTCTTGTTACGATCTTTGTGGATGGTTTTTATTTCATCCATGATGCGACTCTCTTGAGCTGTTACCTTAGCCCTGATCTTATCAGCATTTTTCCTCACCTTTGCCATGGTTCTCTCAACTGCAGTGTCTAGGTTGTCTTTCATTGTTGAGACAGTTACTTGAGATTGTTCAAGGTTCTTCAGGATTTCTTCCAGGGGAGTAATGAGTTGAGCCAATGACTGTTTATATGTGGATGAGGCTTGGTTGCAGTCAATATACTCATGTTGTGGATTACGGTGATCTATGACAGTGCAAGCTTGGCAAATCATCACATCACATGTTGTACAATAGAACCACATGACTTCACCTTCATGAGTTTGGCATTCTGGGTGACGTTTTTGTTTTGTCTTTATCAACGCAGTCTTTCTATCACTAATGTCTTTCAAAGTAGCTACTGTATGGCTTGACGTTGCTGGAATTTTCAGGTGCATTTCATTGCAGTTTGCACAAATGATCATGGGGCAGTCAAAACAGAAGTGTGTTGCCTCATTTTCCTCCTTGCACAATTTACAAACCAACTTGCTGTTTTCAATAGAACTGAATTGATCCAATTGGAGTGCAAGACCAGTTAAAATGAAGCTAGTCTTGAGATCTTGAACACCCGTCTCAGGAAGTTGTGTCTCCTTTCGACACAGAGGACAAATAAGCATCTTAGCATCTTTGTAGTTGGTAGTGTGGTGTTGAAGTAAGCAGCATTTACAGAAGCTGTGATGACAGTCCAGAAGTTTGGGTTCTGTGTACTCCTCTTGGCAAATACTGCACTCCAGATAATCCTTTCTGATTTTCTCCAGAGCTGAAACCTGTGCTGGTTTAGAAGATGCCATATTGGTCTGGAAAAAATTATCAAGGAGCAAAAATATATTAACATTACAACACAATTAACATTCAGTTTGCACAAACCAGTTCCAGTATACATCTGTTGCTATCAAACTGATCCCTGCACTGTACATTAATGTAGGGATACAAAGAAGCATAAACAGTCTAATGCGAAAAAATTGTTCTTTGATGTAGAATTTCTTATTAAAGCTTTTAAATAGCATTTATTCAGTCACTGTCAACTAAGTGTTAGCAGTTTCAAAGCTGTGAGATTTGATTTGTTTTTTCATTCTAAATAAAGACAGCTATCAGCAAAACTCATTTTGTTGTGTTGTCTCATTAGAATTAACATTATTTTTAATGACACACTAAAGTAAACTATCAAAATATTCCAAATTAATCTGCTGCCTGTATTGACAGAAAAGCAATGTTTTCTTTATTTGGAGGATCCAGTTAAAGGGGCTGTGTAGTCAGGATCAAAGCAGGCCTGTGGCTGTACATGGAATTATGAACTCTCATTCAGTTACTGTACACACCCTCCCTCTGTTTCATAATTATGGAGAGGGCGGGCAGTAAGTGGGTGAGAGTTCATAATTCCATGTACAGCCACAAGCTGTGTTTGACACAGCCTCTTAAGATGTAGGATGTACAGCAGGTTATGAAGACAACATCCAATCCAATCATGAACTACATGTACATCATGAACTACATACAAATCATAAAGACGGTACATAAGAAACACGCTCAAACTGTAGGCCTACATGTACAAGTGTCCATGTAACACTATTGTACACCACATGAAAATAGTCTGTGAAAGTCTGGCTTGTATTGGAACTTACAGGACAAGTTGCTCCCACAACCATATTGAGTTTTATTACCTATACCTGATTCAGTTTCTTCAAATACTTTAGTTTAATATGATTTATGAAAACAAGACAATTTGATTATACAGTATGATTCAATTATGTTGATATCATCTCTTCTTTAAACTTCATTTTCACAATACTGAATTCAAGTCTTAGAAAATGTTGCAATCAAATATCAAGAACATGCACTAAATAATCAGCCTTTACCTCCATTGAATTGGAAGACACAAAGGTTCAAATATAAGTACATTATTTGAGAAACCATTCAAGCATTTCAATTGTACAACACTATTTACATGTAAACCAAGGATGAATCATTATCTTCCAAGTTACAAAACTACAATTGATGAAACTACAGAAATTAAATAGTATTTGTGTATAGTATGGTCTTAGGCCTATCTCAAGCTAGAGTTTTGAGCAAAGTTGAATCAGTTTGTGATCTGTACTCACCTCAGCATATAGCACTGTTGAAGAAGATGTCAAAGATACGTCTGCAATCCTGTCAGGATATTTCTTGTTTTAAAGCCTTCTTTTTTCCTGGTACAATGCAGACTCTACCATAACTAACACAGTCAAGGAAACACCTACGTAGCCAGGTTGTACATGTACTGTGCAGAGTGTCCCAAGTTGCTTGTACAATGAATGTACAATGTACTACGGTAGTGGGCGTTAAAAATGAAGTTCAGTGTCAAAGGTCATGGAGCTAGTGATGTTAAAGTCCGTTTGTCTGGGTTGTTATCGTTGAACTTGACAATGTAAACAACTCTATGAGTGCAGTTTGTGATGCACACAATAATAAGTACAGTGATGAAAAGGTATGAGCTATCAGCAAAGAGAACTAGAACTTGGATGCAATTTTGTGTTAGTTTGTATTTATATTTTTTTGTTCATATAAATTTGATCACCCCCAAAAAACATTTCAGTGGAATGATAACATTTATAACATCACTGGTACAAGTGAGGTCAATCACCTTTTATTGCCATATCAGATGACTGCACCGAGCCTGCCAATTGAGCAGCCTAAATTAAGTTGGTAGATCTAATGTGGCAAGCGAAAGTTTTGAAACTTGCGTGTGAAAGTCTGAAACATATAAAAGCATCCTCAACAAATGCATAGAAATTCAATGCAGAGACAAGGTGAGCCGAGGCTAAGCTGTCAGATTTTTAATGAATGGGATTCAAAGTTTGTAGAATCGGTTTTAAACTAGAGGTTCAAACTCGCCAAGGTCTGGTTCTTGACAATTCTACCTCAACTTCATTTCGGTTAAGTTATCAAGGGCTGGGCCTCAGCGTGTTTAAACAAGTTTAAAACCTCTTCAAGTACTTTGATTCCCTTATTATAAAACTCAACTTTGATTAAATAATGGTTTAAATGACTAATGTTCTTTCTGTTCATTTTTTGTTTTTTTTAAAATGAGAAATTGCCTAATATAAAAAGGCCAGACGGCCACTTCAAGGTGAGGGCTACACTTAACTGATTAGGGCTCTCAAGAACCCAAATCAACTGTCACCAGGGCACATTGACACCTACTCCTGGGGCTAAAACAGTGTTTCCCCTTCACATTCTGTAAGTGGTCTTAAACCGGTCTATGCTCTATAGCCAGCTAACTTGAGAAACAGTCTTTAATTATAGACTGATTGCAATACCAAGGTTTATATTTTAAGCCAGTCTTAAATCTTAAGTCTGTGCTGAGCTGGCTATAATTGGTCTTTGTTTTGTTTTTAAGCATGGTGCTTCATCCTTTTTGCAAAAAGCCCATTAGTCCATTATCAATACGATATCGTTTATTCGATCTGTAATTTTGTCCCAGGCTTGTTTTCCCTCCATTGTCACCAAATTGCTTAGTTATGACTGCAAAATCTTTCTGCAGTTCTTGTAACCCTCTAAATGTGCCAACTTCTTTGTTTTACAGCAAGCTGGTTGCCTATTGTTTGATCTTTGTCTACCTTTCAAGCAGCCATTGTTGGCCATTTTGTTAAACCAATCTTTATTAGGAATGCTTGTTCATACACGTGTTTCACTACTCATCACTGACTTATCTAAGACTGGCTTATTGCAACAGGCTTAACAACTGACTAAGCGAAGACCATCTAAGGCAGATAGCTGGCTATAACTGCAGGGGTTTCCCTTAACTTTTTTTTCCACTCGCCGGCCGGGCAAATCAACCATTTTCATGGATTCTTGATTTGAAGATTGGTTGTTTTGAACTTCATTTGCAATAAAATCTTCGCGAATCAACGATCGTTCGACAACGCACATTGAGAAATAATTCAATGAACTTTGCCCTACACGCCCTCTATCGGCAAAAGTTGTCGATGTTTAATTAGACTTTATCCAAGGCTGTGTATTGCACACAATCTGCATGTGTGCGGCACACGGTGCGGCAATTCTTTACTTCGTTCGTGAACGTGTACTGCGTTGAAGTCTAGCCAAGCTCTTATGAATATGGTAATTATCAACGGCCATTAATCACCAATCACAACGTGTGGAATGTTGGTTAGCTTGGACTTTGGACCGACTGTGTTGTACATGTACTGTGTGTTGTGTATGCGCTATGCATGTACCGAACGTTATGTGTGGGGCCGATGCACGTGTTGTGTGGATACTCGGCAGTATGTGCATGGTGTTTGAACGTTTGTATACCAAAATGAACGATCGCAATTCCGTTCGCGATCGTGATCGCGACCACATTAAATCAAGCAAATATCTAGACTTATCAAACTAAAAGCTTTAATAAAAACTTTCTTTGGGATTTTACAACCGTACCCTCATTTATTGTGAACAAGAACAATTATTTAACTCGCCCGGCGGGCTAGTAAAGGAAGGGTTTTGACTCGCCCGCCGCTGTTTTCACTCGCATTTGGCGACCGGGCGACCGCTAATTTCGAACCCTGAACTGACTGGTCTTAGACTACTGGCTAAGACCGTTTTATCCCAATCCGCCCCAGAGCTTTGGTCACGTGAACCAGACCGCTCGGCCACGACACGCCACTAACTGTTTTGGTGTATGTTTTAGGGGTTCATTTTGAATGATCAGAAAGCTGGTGATTGCCAAGGAATTATTTCTTTACCTGAATCTTGGATGCCCAGGGTAGATCACCTCATCAGGGAAGAACAATGACTTTGAAACACCTTCATCTGTAGAGTTTGGTTCATAGGATGGAGATGAGAAATTAGGACATCCGAGTCTGAAATGAGAAATCATACAGATCATTGAGTATCTAGAGTCACTCTAGCCCCTATATAGGACTCTTCCTCTGTGCTGTACACAGATACAGAGTCCTAAATATTTAGGGCACGTTTCTGGGGCGGAAAAAGGTCAAAGCTTCACAACTCAAATCTTACCTGAAAGAAGCCACTAATTTTACTGGATTCATGTTCCATGACGGCATACAATTTTCTGCGGTGGGTTTTGGACAGCATATATTCCTCATTAATCCGTCATTTTTATGAAACAATGCAGCTCTCAATGTTAACAAATACTGCAAACTTAAAACATAGTTTATTAAGAAAAACCAAGACGCAGGCGTTTGCATGTGTCTGCGTGCCAAATTTGTATCACACTTTTTGGTCACAGTGACTGACTGCACAGCCTTAACATGCAAACGCAATGCATGATATGGGCGTCATGCATCCTGCGTCTAACACGCGAATGTATGCGTACGCACGACAGACAACTGTGAGAAGACGAAAACAAAACAGGTATTTAGTAACGTCGAGAGCTGCATTATATCACAAAAATGACAGATTTATTAGTAATATATGACCCATCGCAGAAAACTTTGGCTGCCATGGAATGTGAATCTGTTGAAATTTGTGGCTTCTTGCAGGTACGATTTGAGTTATGAAGCTTTGAAAATTTTCCGCCTCAGAAATGGGCCCTGATACCCAGGACGTCACTGTAGTACAATACGAAAGTGAAAGGCCACCAGGGATAGAGTCACTCCAGCATTTACTCATACCCAATCATAAAAGGAATAATAAATCATTTTTGAAAAGGCATTTTTAGAAAATTTAATCAATCAAGTCGAGGCCATACGGCTTCTCGAGCCTGCCCAGTGATCTTGGTCCAGATGACCCGGTCTAGCATGCAAGAATGCAGCTCTTCACTGCTGGTCAAGCTTGTGTACCGTTTCAGCAAGTCCATGAAGGACAACAAAATCTTAAATTGACTACAATAATGCAATACTTGAAACTACTAAGAGCTACAATGCAAACAACGAGGCATGAAAGTGGCGACAAGATTATAATGATAATATTAATACAAATCAAAATAATACTTTTAGTTATCACACAAGCGAAAGTGGAATACAGAAAATTATAGAACGTCTGTGTTCCATATCCAACGAGAAATTAGCCCAAGTTGGATATGGGACGCCAAAATTTGTCTTTTTAGCAGGTGTCTTCAAGACTAAGATCTGAACAGTTAGAGCAATCTACTTAAAACATGTTGAAACTTAAAACAGACAAATGTCAACCTGATCCATCATATCTGGTTGGACTTGTGCATTTCCACAACTCTAATACTACTGATGCATACAGGCACCGACTCCGCTCATCAGCTGATCAGACTCGGCTTTCTGTTCCCAGAACTAGAAGGAAGACTGGGGATAGCTCATTCGCTATGGCTGCCCCGCGTCTGTGGAATGAGCTTCCTGCCTGTCTGAGAAAAGCGATTTTGATGTCTGTATTCAAAAGTCTCCAGAAGACATTCCTGTTCCACAACCACTCCTAATTCGTTTGTTTTTGTGGGTTATTTTCTTTGTTCTCGTCTCCTGTAAAGCGCTTTGTTCTTAGTATAGCGCTATATAAATGCTTCGTATTATTATTATTATTATCCAAGTACTTTCAAGAGGTAAAAACCCCTAGTAAACTGTCTGCCATTACAATACCTGGGGAAAGCAGTCAGACTCAGAGCTGTCTCTCCTTCCTCTTTATTCAGTAGTTCAATGACCTGTTGCCTCCTGGAAAAGGAATGGCAGAATATGGATACTTGTTATAAAATAAACACAGTCACTTCCAATGCTTTAGATTTTCCATGAAGCTTCAATTTCAACAAATCTAACTGCTATGCCAACCTTTACTTTATTTCATGAGCCCCCCTCATTGAATTGTGCTCCTCCCCCTCCTGTTTTAAAGATGGTCCTTTGAGACTAAAAATTACCAAATAAATGAAACATTTATTGGTTTTATGCAGTATGACTCAATGTTTAAAGTACATGTATGTCTCTATTCACACAATGACAATGTGTTTCTTGTTTACCTTCATGTCAGATTTCATTGTATCTTGTGAAACAAAAGTAAGAAGGGGAACCTTCTTGCATTTGTGCAATTCCTGTGGTTTACTCCTGCACTTAGGGGATTGGACAATGACAATAACGCAGTGAGACTAACCTGAGTTTCATATTTGCTTCTACAGTGTTAAGATGAGCCATAAGACCCCCATATGGTTTACCAGGTGTTCCCTCCACCATGTATGACGCGTATTCAGGCCGCCATAAAGTCTTCAGATCACCACTGGGGGAAAAAAAACCAGGTTTTTGATTAATTAACTCAATATCCAGAACCACTGTGTGAACAATATACATGTATTGTCTTTAAAAATACAACAAATTGTTACATTTACTTGATGCTAATTTTGAGTTGATCAAAGAAAATTTGACGAGAGCAGTTTGAACCTGCGACCTAGGCAATAACTACATGTAGTTCTTATATTGCGAATTTTACAATCCATATCAATATGCTTTATACTAGTTCCATGGTCATTGGGCCAATAAAATTTCTGTAATTTTTTTCTCAGCTCCCTTGGAAGTAGGCCTATACAGCCTGAGCTGCCGTGGTGCTACAAAGCATTTTCATACACAATATCAACCTCTACCCTCACAGGTACACATTTGTACACCTGGGTGAAGAAAAGCAAATATAGTAAAGCATCTTGCTCAAGGACACAAGTGTCATGACCGGGATTTAAATCAACTCTCCGATGACTTAACCACCAGAACTTGAACTCGATGCTCTAAACCGCTCGACTAACTGAGCTATCATTGGCCATCTAGCACACCTGAACAAAGATACTGACAAAATAGGAACACTGCCAACATTAAAGGCAAAGTGTACCTTTGGTTTTTGAAACCTTTCAATTGTTTTAATCCTATGTAGATACATATAATAAAACTAACCTGTGAAAATTTCACTTCAAAAGGTGGTCGCGTTTTTGAGATATCGCCGAAAATCCGGAGCGAATGTATCCATGCAGGAAGAATAATACCTATTCGGAATACACAATCTGAGAAGCGTTTCTGACAGAACAGTTTCTCAGATTCAAATTTGGGGGCGCAAAAACTGATTTAATTTTACATAACCAGAAAACTTCAAAGTGAAATGTTTCTCAAAATGCTTTACACCATCGAAAGCTGTTGTAGTTTTCTCAACAATGTTTTTATTGCCATTAATTTTAAGAGTGATTACCAAACGTATATCTTCCCTTTAAAGCTAGTTTAGTTGTTATTCCGGAGGTCACATGACAAATGTCCACTTACTTTGGGTTCATCTCTTCCTGCTCTTGAAGCACTGGAAGAACCTTCTCAGCACTAAGCAACAGCTTAGCTGATTTTGCCTTGTGGTCCAACTTCACCAACATGTACTCCACCTATGCAAGTCAAAAGTCACAGGATGTTCAAGTAAAGTTAAGTACACTTCACCTACTTTGACAGACTTAACTATTATGGATAAAGAATATTATTTGGTTTTACCCACTGGATATCAAAAACTATAGCCGTGTTCGCACTGGATTAATGTTTTACTGAGACCATGGTTAACTAGCCCACCTTGTTGGGCTGTAATGGCTCTCTTTTAACATCAGTCTCATAACACTCACTAATACAGCCCACCCCCCCCTATGGGGAAACCAGCAAAGTCGCCCACTACAAAGTCGCCCCCCAGCAAAGTCGCCCCCCAGCAAAGTCGCCCACCACAAAGTCGCCCACCACAAAGTCACCCCCTCACTTACAAAGTCGCCCCTTGTCAAAGTCGCCCCTTGTCAAAGTCGCCCCTTGTCAAAGTCGCCCCTTGACAAAGTCGCCCCTCACAAAGTCGCCCCCTGACAGAGTCGCCCACAAACAAACTCGCCCCCCGACACTGTCGCCCCCTAACAAAGTCGCCCAGTGTATGGTTGAGCAATAATGTCTCAGCACTAGCTCTCAGGTTCCCAGTTATACACCAGGGTTAGGAGAAGCAATTATGGGTATTCGCCTTGATCAAGGACATTAGCGTCATGACCAGGAATTGAACCATCACTCCGATGATTCAACCATCAGAACTTGAGTCCGATACAGTAGAATGCTCGGCCACGAGACGCCATGTACAAATACACCAGTGTCATGACCAGGAATCGAACCATCACTCCGATGATTCAACAATCAGAACTTGAGTCCGATACAGTAGAATGCTCGGCCAGGAGACGCCATGTACAAAGACACCAGCGTCATGACCAGGAATCGAACCATCACTCCGATGATTCAACAATCAGAACTTGAGTCCGATACAGTAGAGTGCTCGGCCAGGAGACGCCATGTACAAGGACACCAGCGTCATGACCAGGAATCGAACCATCACTCCGATGATTCAACAATCAGAACTTGAGTCCGATACAGTAGAATGCTCGGCCACGAGACGCCATGTACAAGGAAAAGATCCTCAAGATCAATAACCACCAGGGCCCAATTTCATAGAGCTGCTTAAGCAGAAAATATTGCTTAACAATTTGTTGCTTAGCAGAAATGAGCAAGATACCAGTTACAAATTGTACATGCGACATGGTAGTTTGGCTGGTAACCTTATTCTGGTAAGCATAGTTTTGTTGTGCTAAGCTACTTTCTGTGCTTAAGCAGCTCTATGAAATTGGGCCCTGTTGATTCATGTGCCTGCATTATTACAAGGGCCATCAAAACATCGAACATCCCCCTTCCAACCTGAGTTTGGTTCCCGAGTCTTGGGAGATCTAAATCAAGAACATACCTGCATCCATGAGTTCCTGACAATCTTTCTCATCTAGGACCAAGTCGATATCACTGTATCTCTCACCGTTAGGCGACAGGTAGCTATCGATGGAGTCATAACGCGACTTGGGAATAACAAATTTATTGTTCTTCAAGGGCTGAAGGGAAAGATAGAACAAGAGAGTGAGAAACATGATATATACACGGAACTTGCCCTCAATTTCACAAAGAACTAAGATTCATCGTAATGGTGGGCTGCAAAACAATTAGTGACCTGATCAAGAACAATCAATTAATGTTGGGCTGACAAAAAAAACATCAGAGCGGGATTTGAAACTGCAACCTCTGGACTAACATGCTGGCGCTCTACCAACTGAGCTATCTAACCCTATTGTTGGCGGTCTCCTTATTTTGTCAATATCTTTGGGGGGGGGGGCAGTCAGAAGCCATACAAACTTTAACTGCCATGTAGCCAGGGATCACACCCAAGTATAATGCGATACAACCTGGGAAGCAGCAGGAAGGGGATGCAACTTTTTATTTCAAATATAAAGTAATAATCCACAAGGGTAACTGACTAGGTACATTTTAATTAATTTGAGTTTGAACAAAGACAAATTTACAACAGAAATTTTTTTCTAAGCAAAAGAAATTTTCGTTGTAGCTGACAGTATCTTTTTACCCATGAATCTGATTGGCTTAATTTATAACGCTATCGAAGTTGTTAGTGGCTTTTGAGAGAAGAATTGTTCACATTTTTACACCACCTTTTCTCATTCTCAAATCGTGTTCACTTGAAAGACCTTTTTTTTAAAACAATGTGACTTTTTTTTCACTATGTCATTTTGATTTTGGGTTGAACAAAGAAATTTTTTTTCTTGTTCAACCCAAAATCATTTAAAATTTACCCAGTCAGTTTAATGTCATTTTGTAATAAAATCGTTAAATTAAAAACACTGTCTCTAATAATAATAATAATAATAACTAGTTCTTATATAGCGCATTTAACAATAACGTATCATTGCGCTTTACATTAGTGCCCTGGTCATAATGGGCCAATAACATTCCTTTAATCTTTCTCAGCTCCCTGGGGAGTATACAGCCCGGGCTGCCGTGATGGCGCTCCGAAGGCTTTTTCAAACACAATATCAACCTCTACCCTTGCAGATACCCATTTATACCCCTGGGCGAAGAGAAGTAATTATAGCAAAGTGTCTTGCTCAAGGACACAAGCGTCATGACCGGGACTCAAACCCACACCCCGATGACTAAACCACCATAACTTGAATCCGATGCTCTTAACCACTCGGCCATGACACCTTATAAATCAAACAAGTTGAGGGCTCCCTTACCTCCAGATTGCGTTCCTCTTTGGTTCTGTCATCAACAGATCCTGCAATGACATTCCATCGGCTGTCATGATCCGTCACATACCCCTTGTAGAGAGGCGAGGCTGCACTTAATGCAAGCTAAATATAAACACAAGGACTTGGGAAGTTACATCGCTTAGTACAATAACAAAGTTTACAAGTAGGATTTGAAACTTTGCATGGTGAAGATACAACCAAGTGAGGTTTGGGGAGACACCATGGCATGTACATGAGTAGGATTTGAAACTTTGCATGGTGAAGATACAATCAAGTGAGGTTTGCGGAGACACCATGTTCATGAGTAGGATTTGAAACTTTGCATGGTGACGATACAACCAAGTGAGGTTTGCGAAGACACCATGTACATGAGTAGGATTTGAAACTTTGCATGGTGACGATACAATCAAGTGAGGTTTGCAGAGACACCATGTACATGAGTAGGATTTGAAACTTTGCATGGTGACGATACAATCAAGTGAGGTTTGCGAAGACACCATGTTCATGAGTAGGATTTGAAACTTTGCATGGTGACGATACAACCAAGTGAGGTTTGCAGAGACACCATGTACATGAGTAGGATTTGAAACTTTGCATGGTGACGATACAATCAAGTGAGGTTTGCGAAGACACCATGTTCATGAGTAGGATTTGAAACTTTGCATGGTGACGATACAATCAAGTGAGGTTTGCAGAGACACCATGTACGTGAGTAGGATTTGAAACTTTGCATGGTGGCGATACAATCAAGTGAGGTTTGGGGAGACACCATGTACATGAGTAGGATTTGAAACTTTGCATGGTGACGATACAATCAAGTGAGGTTTGCGGAGACACCATGTACATGAGTAGGATTTGAAACTTTGCATGGTGGCGATACAATCAAGTGAGGTTTGAGAAAACACCATGTACATGAGTAGGATTTGAAACTTTGCATGGTGACGATACAACCAAGTGAGGTTTGCAGAGACACCATGTACGTGAGTAGGATTTGAAACTTTGCATGGTGGCGATACAACCAAGTGAGGTTTGCAGAGACACCATGTACATGAGTAGGATTTGAAACTTTGCATGGTGACGATACAACCAAGTGAGGTTTGCAGAGACACCATGTACGTGAGTAGGATTTGAAACTTTGCATGGTGGCGAAACAATCAAGTGAGGTTTGCAGAGACACCGAGTAACTAATATCTCTAAGTTGAAGGCAATGAAGTTGAAGGCTCTTTGACCATAGAATTTTAGCTTGTCACCAAGGTTTTTCGCTTGGCCAACTCATACTAAATGTAGTAGATGTTAATTTTTGCATCGGGGATAAAGAATGTAAATTAGGTTTTTACACACATCGGTGTTAGGGTAAAAACCAAAAACACCTAAACTAGTTCGCCACATCCCCCTTGGAGACAATTTTGACTAGTCCTGAGGTGTTTATCTAGCATTTGGTTAGCGGACCACTATTAAGAGAGAAAGCTGGGCCCAATTTCAAGACTCTGCTTACTGTTAGCAAAGAATCGGCGCTTACGGAAGCAGGGAAATCCGCACTTACGTCAAGCGTATTTCACGGGTTAGCAGGGAATTTTTGCTTGTGCGCTTGCGTAGTCCAGGTTACTAGGCATTCTCTGCTTACACAGCTAGCGCAGAAATTCGGCGCTTGCTCGGTAAGCGGAGAATGGTGATCGCAATCGGTATGTGAGCAATTTGTCACAGAAATTCTTGTTTTCAAAAGAAGTTTACATCAACTTACAAATATTGGACAGAGTGGAGTCAGTTGGTCGTAGAGATGCCTGGCCTCATCAACGTTACATGCTTGGAAGGTCATCTGAAGGCAGCTGTTACCCATACCAATTAAGCCCATACAGTCCATGTATACATGATCAGGTTTAGCTGAGAGGGCGCTCTCACCATCGTAATCATTGGTGAACTTCTTAATGAAGGGGGAAGGGGTGTTTATGTCTTTAAAAACTGCAAAGTCAAACAGTAAATGAAGAATAAAAAAGGGTAGAGAGTGTCATGGCCGAGCGGTTAAGAGCATCCAATTCAAGTTCTGGTGGTTATGTCATCGGAGTGTGGGTTCGAATCCCGGTCATGACACTTGTGTCCTTGAGCAAGGTGCTTTACTATAATTGCTTCTCCTCACCCAGGGGTATAAATGGGTACCTATGAGGGTAGAGGTTGATATTGTGTTTGAAAAAGCCTTCTGAGCGCCATGGCACCTCGGGCTGTATACTCCCCAAGGAGCTGAGAAAGATTAAAGGAATGTTATTGGCCCAATGACCAGGGCACTAATGTAAAGCGCGTTGATACGTTATTGTACAATGCGCTATATAAGAACTAGTTATTATTTATTATTGTAAAGAGAATTGGAGATTACAAGTAGCTTTGAAAATTTGCTTATTGGCAAGAGCAACAGATAAAATCTTGTTAGAGTTGTGTAGGGCAGAGAGATAATGTCGCATCAGTGCAAAAACGTCATTTCTCTTAAAACAGCACTTCCTTTACGCTGGAGCTTGAAATTGTAACAAAATTGTATATATCGCTTAAAAAACCTTAAAATAAGTATGCGATGAGATACAAATGTTTTTGCAACGCTTTTGCATGGAGCATTTTCATGCGAGATAACATTTTTGCAGCATTAAAATAGAATGTTTTTTCAAAATTGAAATATGATCTTATAACAAAATTGGGTTACGATTTTTTGCAAAGTAGGGGTAATAACTAGTTCTCATAAAGCGCATTTCACAGTAACGCATCAATGCACTTTACATTAGTGCCATGGTCAGTGGGCCAATAACATTCCTTTGATCTTTCTCAGCTCCCTGGGGAGTATACAGCCCTATGGGCTGCCGTGACGCTCAGAAGGCTTTTTCAAGCAAAATATCAACCTTTACCCTTGCAGGTACCCATTTATACCCCTGGATGAGGAGAAGCAATTATAGCAAAGTGTCTTGCTCAAGGCGTCATGACCGGGACTCGAACCCACACCCCACCAGAACTTGAATCCGATGATCTAAACCACTCGGCCATGACACCCTACAATGTTTTTGCAGAATTGAGAAACAATGTTTCTGCACCGACAGTAATGAGAGAATGTGAATAAGTGAAGACATACTTGGTAAATTGATTGCAACCTTCTCTCCACGTCTCTTTCTGATGTTCTTCGTTAGGGTTCTGAAACAGGGAAAAATATCATACACTGTCATCAATAAATCAGGTTTAGACGTCGCCTACTTGTTCTAGGGGGGGTGGGGGACACAAAGATTCCCTTTTCATGGACCACCTCTTATTCCAATCACTGTGAGTAAAAATACTAACATGCACAATAAAAAATAACCGGCATTTATTCGAAACTTTTCAACAGGGGCAGTCAGGTTGGTGTAGTGGTATCTTGCCAATTGCTTATTACAGCTGACTGTGTTGTCTGTCTGTAGTGGGTAGAAGCTCTCCGTTCTCTCTTCATCTTGAGGGTGAAGCTTCAAACGCTAATTTTATAGGAGTTAAAATCCCTCCACTTCATAACATCACATTTACCTTTATCAATAATGGGCAACTGTATGTAACTTGCTGTTACTCTTATTTGAAATAAGATTATTTTCAGTTTTCCTTTGTGTTATTTGATTTTGTGTCTTCGAGTTAATCCTATTGAAAGTCAATATTTCAAATGATATTTTTACTTGTTATAAAGACAAGAAAAATAAACATGTGACGTGTGTTTAATAAAATTCTAGTCACTTTCAAATGTATGAATCGATTTGTTTTCACATCAGAAGAGATTGGAACTTCTTCCTGATCCATCAAATAACTGAAATAATTCCTATGGACCCATTGCATTGGCGGCCATTACTGAGATCAAACAATGGAAATGTGAAAACGTGTCACGCCACGCTCAACTCTCAGCCATGGATAGGTCTTCCTTTGACCTCAGTGAGGGCGCTGGCTTGTGACATCATATATTTTTACAATGAAAAACATCTCTAAAATCACAGCAGTTTTTACAAGACAAGTAAAGTGAATGAGGGAGAGAGATAGTGGAATAAATCTTCACTTGACAGAAATAATAATAGAGTATGAATCATCTCCAGATTTATTGACAATGTCAAAAGTTAGGAATATATTTTGCTTTAGAGACAGAGTAGCACTAATCCAATCAAGTCTACATGAACAATAATCCACTGTAATGTCAATCTTGATTAAATACAGATCAAACTTACTCCACAAACTCCAATTAAACTACTTTTTATGTTAATCTAGTCAGTCTTTCCAATAAATGGTTTGACAAGAAAACAAATGCAACAGAAATGATTTCTACGGCAAGACTCTCTTGAGACCCTCTAATCAACGTATCAAAATGGTAGAAAAAGGACGTTAGAAAATACCCAACTATTTCCATAAAATCAAATGGCGCATTTGCCTTTTACATGCACACCAAATATTAATATCACATAATATTGCATGGATATGATCACTTCAAAATAGATTTGAGCAAGAGAAATTACAAGATGGCTGCCAAATGTGAAATATCACTAGTTATCAAGATAAGACCATAATTGGATGACCGCTGTTAAATTTAACTATGATGATAACAAACATGACAAAAGCAATTCACATTCTTTTGGATGTTATATGACATTTCCTACATTGCGTAACCATTTTCCCATAATAAATGTAATCTTAATAACAAATCAAACATGGCAATTATACAGTAGTCAGGTATTTACAAGTAATGATTTTAATAACAACCTTAACTTACATGTGATGTTAAACTTCAAAGGTTGCATTTCTTATCAAATGGAAAAGGTTGCAATACAAGTGAACAACCCCTAAATGTAATAATTAACCCTTTGCATGCTATCATTTCTTGCAAACACTTTTTCCTGCCCACTAGAATGTTTTTACAAAATCATTTAAAATAGACAAGCCTGTACACAAAGAGCATTTTCTGTTGAGATATTATTCCATTGCAAAATCCAAAATAAGTCAAATGTATGTTATTTGTAACCAAATAGTAACAGAATTGATTAACGCAAGATCTCAATTAATTGAGAATTAAAACTGATTGGTTATTAGAACTGTTGGATTGAAAACATTTATATAATTTTGCAGAATTTTGTGGATTAATTTTATTGACTTATTTTGTTGGTCAGTTTAACCCTTGAGGCAGTATTTGACCAGTATCATAATTAGATAACATTACACCTTGTTATAAATCTTCACTGAATTTAAGTCTGCCACTGCAAGCTGCTGACCATCTGATGTCAATGAGATTCCCTGTGGCCGGTACAGACCCTGTTCAATACAGCTGACAAATCTACCCTTCATGTCATACTGATGGATATGACCAGTGTTGATCCCATTGCGCACTGCAATGTAGATAGCTGAGCTGTCACAGCATACACCTCTGCAGTATACAACTTGCTGACCATCAATGAGTGGTTTGATGGTGATTAGTGCAGCACCATTGTCATCAACAATGTCTACTTGTTGTTTATCCCAACCACTGATGATAACTCTGTCCTTGCTGTCTATGGCCAAGTAGCGAGGTTTTGTCTGAACTGAAACAGTGTCAATAAGTGAACCATCACTGGAGCAGTGTTTAGTTATAACTGACCTCTCCAAATCCCCCACAATGATTGTATCCTTCATGACTGCTACACTGCGGAGTTCTACTTCTGTCTTGCCCACTTCACTATGAGGCACTGTGTAGAATTCAAATATCTCGTTGCCATTCCTATTGTACATCTTGACAGAGTTGGTTCGATCTACAACCACTAACTGATTCTGGAATGCAGCAACAGCCCGAGGGTCTGGAAAACAAAGGAACAAATGAATAGGACTCAATACATTGATCCCTCATTTGCAAATTACTCATAACCTGTTTAATTTGTTTCTTGAAAAAAATACAAAAGACATTTTTATTAATCTAGATTTGTTCCTATGTTGTAAAATCCCATGCAGCACTTACATGTGACTATGACATACCAGTAGAGCAACAATCTGTGATCCTAAATGAGGTGACTAATATTATAAGAACTCTGGTATAATTTGTTATTATTATTATTTTTTACCTAGTATTGGATTGGATAAACCAATTAATTTCTTGGACTGTCCCCCTGATAACCAATCAAGAGTAGGCTACCCTTTTCACTGTTTGATCTGAGATTTACAACAGCATTACACCTCTAACTAAAAAGACATTGTAAGCAACTTACACTTTGATACTTGGATAGTTTTCTGCTGGTGTCCCATAGTGTTGTAAATTACCACTCTTCTATTCAAGTAGTCTGCCACTGCCATCTCATCCCCAGGTACAGAGGCATCAATATCCCTAGCCCCACTGATTCCTTCACCATACTCCAAATCAAGCTCCCACCTTGGTTCCTTCATATTCAGAGTACCCAGGGAGATATCACAAACCCCTGGATTGAATCTCAAATGGGAAAGGGTAGAATCTATCTTGGGTTGATTTTGATCTCCGAGTAATTTCAAGTCCTTACTGATAGTAGGATAGAGTGCAAGGAAGTCAGGAGCTGATGAATTGATGCTGACATCTTTGGCAGTCTGCAGTGAATGCTGTATTTGATGCGAGTTTACAATCACTCTTTGCTCATATTCCTCCAATTTCTTGTTACGATCTTTGTGGATGGTTTTTATTTCATCCATGATGCGACTCTCTTGAGCTGTTACCTTAGCCCTGATCTTATCAGCAATTTTCCTCACCTTTGCCATGGTTCTCTCAACTGCAGTGTCTAGGTTGTCTTTCGTTGTTGAGACAGTTACTTGAGATTGTTCAAGGTTCTTCAGGATTTCTTCAAGGGGAGTAATGAGTTGAGCCAATGACTGTTTATATGTGGATGAGGCTTGGTTGCAGTCAATATACTTATGTTGTGGTTTACAGTGATCTATGACAGTGCAATCTCTACAAATCATCACATCACATGTTGTACAATAGAACCTCATCACTTCACCTTCATGAGTTTGGCATTCTGGGTGACGGCACTGATGCTTTGGTTTTGTCTTTATCAATGCAGTTTTTCCATCACTAATGTCTTTCAAAGTTGCTACTGTGTGGCTTGACGATGCTGGAATTTTCAGGTGCATTTCATTGCAGTGTGCACAAATGATCATGGGGCAGTCAAAACAGAAGTGTGTTGCCTCGTTTTCCTCCTTGCACAATTTACAAACCAACTTGCTGTTTCCAATAGAACTGACTTGATCCAGTTGGAGAGCAAGACCAGTTAAAATGAAGTTGGTCTTGAGATCTTGAACACCCGTCTTAGGAAGTTGTGTCTCCTTTCGACACAGAGGACAAATAAGCATCTTAGCATCTTTGTAGTTGGTAGTGTGGTATTGAAGTAAACAGTGTTTACAAAAGCTGTGATGACAGTCCAGTAGTTTGGGTTCTGTGTATTCCTCTTGGCAAATACTGCACTCCAGATAATCCTTTTTGATATTCTCCAGAGCTGAAACCTGTGCTGGTTTAGAAGATGCCATATTGGTCTGGAAATAATTATCAAAGAGCAAAAATATATTAACATTACAAAGAATTAACATTCAGTTTGCACCAACCACTTCCAGTATACATCTGTTATTAAAAATAATAACTTTCGTTTTGTTAACATTGACAATAGTCTCCACTTATTACAAAATGACTCAAATCTCTTCATTTGTAATTGAAGTCCCTCATGAGTGTCAGATAAAATAATCAGATCATCTGCATACAACAATGAATTAATACTTCTAGTACCGAGTTTGACACCCTGTAAAGGGGCTCTACCTAACTCAATTTCAAGATCATTCAAGAATAAAGAAAATAGAAGGGGGCTTAACACTGCACCTTGCTGGACACCCATTTTACATTGAAAAGATTGAGTAACACCATAATTTAACTTCACAATTTACAGATTTATACATACTTTTCAAAATGTTAACGGACTTTGTACTGAGACCAGTTTGCATTAATTTCCACCACAATAAAGTCCGATCTACATAATCAAAAGCTTTTTTGAAATCAACAAAACAGACATATAATTTCTTCTTTTGACTGCGAAATTTTTGCAGTAACGTGTTTAAAACAAAAATATAGCTTTTAAATAGCATCCATTCAGTCACTGTCAAATAAGTGTTAGCAGTTTTGAGGCTGTCAGATTTGATTTGTTTTTCTTTTCATTCTAAAGACAACCACAGCAAAACTCATTTTGTTGTGTTGTCTCATTAGAATTAACATTATTTTGATGACACACTAAAGTAAACTATCAAAATATTCCAAATTAACAGAAAAGCAATGTTTTCTTTATTTGGAGGATCCAGTTAAAGGGGCTGTGTAGTCAGGATCAAAGCAGGCCTGTGGCTGTACATGGAATTATGAACTCTCATTCAGTTACTGTACACACCCTCCCTCTGTATCATAATTATGGAGAGGGCATGCAGTAACTGGGTCAGAGTTCATAATTCCATGTACAGCCACAGGCTGTGTTTGACACAGCCCCTTTAAATGTAGGATGTACAGCAGGAAGACAACATCCATTCCAATACTCTACAAATGTCATGAACTACATGTACCTCATGAAATACATGTTCATCATAAACAAAGATGGTACATTAAACAATTAGGAGTCATATTGAAATAGTGAAATACACTGTTTTTTTAAGAGTGTAATTTTTTAGAAACACGCTCAAACTGTAGGCCTATAATTATGTACAAGTGTCCATGTAACACTATTGTACACCACATGAAAATAGTCTGTGTAAGTCTGGCTTGTATTGGAACTTACAGGACAAGTTGCTCCCACAACCATATTGAGTTTTACATGTACCTGATTCAGTTTCTTCAAATACTTTAGTTTAATATGATTTATGAAAACAAGACAATTTGATTATACAGTGTGATTCATTTATGTTGATATCATCTCTTCTTTAAACTTCATTTTCACAATACTGAATTCAAGTCTTAGAAAATGTTGCAATCAAATATCAAGAACATGCACTAAATAATCAGCCTTTACCTCCGTTGAATTGGAAGACACTCAGGTTCAAATATAGTACAATATTTGAGAACCGTTTAAGCATTTCAATTGTACAACACTACATGTAAACCAATGATGAATCATTATCTTCTAAGTTACAAAACTACAATTGATGAAACTGCACAAGTTTAGGAGTATTTGTATATAGTATGGTCTTAGGCCTATATCTCAAGCTAGAGTTTTGAGTAAAGTTGAATCAGTTTGTGATCTGTACTCACCTCAGCACAAAGCACTGTTGAAGAAGATGTCAAAGATACGTCTGCAATCCTGTCTGGATGGTTCTTGTTTTAAAGCCTTCTTTTTTCCTGGTAAGAGTGCGTGCAGATTCTACCATAACTGATAGTCATGAAACACCTACAGTACGTATTCAGGTTGTACATGTACATGTACTGTGCAGAGTGTCCCCCGTTGCTTGTACAATGAATGTACAATGGACTACAGTACTGTGTTAGTGACAATGAACTTCAGTGTCAAAGGTCATGGAGCTAGTGCTGTTGAATGTCTGTTTGTCTGCGTATTTATCAATGAATGTGACAATGTAAACAATAAGTACAGTGATGAAAAGGTATGAGCTATCAGCTAGGAGAACTAGAACTTGGATGCAATTTTGTGTTAGTTTGTATATATATATATTTTGTCATATAAATTTGATCACCCCAAAAAACATTTCAGTGGAATGATAACATTTATAACATCACTGGTACAGAGTGAGGTCAATCACCTTTTACTGCATGAGCTTTAAGATTTCAAAAGTGAAGCGGAAATTAAGATCAGCTTTTGAAGACCTTTTTTTTCCCCCCAAGATCTGTAAAATCGTTACAATTAACAACTTTACCAACTCAAGCTTTCCTTTATTTAAACTCCAATGGATGAAATAATAAAAACTTTCATAAACACAATTGCCACAATACACATTGTAGCTGGCCTTTAATTTGCTCTAAGTCGTTTCCAGCCAGTCACGCAGAACTACGGCTATACTGAACAATGTGCATCCATACTGTACATGTGGATGGATTCTAAGAATTTCTAATATCACACTGGACAACCCAACCCAAGTAGCCAGTCTCCAATTCCGGGCTGTGATTGGCCAGATACCAATGATGACATCATTCAGCTCAGGGGAATTCCCCAGTAATGTTCATGTCTGGTCTTGTAAATTCCCCTAATCCAGCAATGTACCTCCTAACATCTCCCTGTATGCAGACACATCAAGCTTTCTATGTACAGAGGAAACTAACAATTGTACTCAATGTCTATATATGGTACCTAGTCGCAAACCAATGCACCTTCAAGACTAAATCTCAGATATTTGTATCATTTGCTTCAATTGTTTTGGTCATGAGAAAACTCTAAAGTAAGAGTTCTGGGCGATGTGGCTTAGGAGTTACAGGTCATTGTACTTTTTACCTCACAGGAGTGTTTTACTAAAACTTTGAACTTTTATACATCCAGTTTGAAAGGCCAGACAAAGACAACTTTTCATACAAAAGTATGAATTTAAATTCAGAGCTAGTAAAAAAAACACAACATTTTAATTGGACCTTTCACATAATTGTACTCTTTTTGTGTGCATGTACATGTGGTCGGGTTAGCAGTGGTATCTTGCCTCCCCTTCCACCTCTGGGACCCTGGTGCGTATCCCACTAGGGGCACTATGTGGATTGGGTTTTCAGTCCCTGCCTGATTGCGTAGGTTTTCCCTAGAATAATTCTCTGGGGTTTTCCTCCCACATCTAAAACTAAAACTTCCTTCTATGCCTTCTCTCCATGTTTTTGGTTACTAGTATAGTGATTAATTTCAAAAGAATGAGCAGCGCCTGGAAGAGATCAGCTGAAAAACAATGACGATTGGCTTAGAAAAATGACTGCTCTGTGCAACCACTTCTGAAGAATGTTTTTACAAATTGAGTCACTCTGAATTGCATACAGTTATGACACACCACAAGATCAATGAGAGGGGACCAGTTGCTCTTTGACTTGATGCCTTTTTTGATCCCACGCTCTGCATACGTCTCTAATACAGAATGGATCAACCAAAATATCCAATAAATTTTGATATTTTAAAGTCATACTTTTAGGGGTTATGAATGAGCAAGGTAAGACCCTACAGCACTGGGAAAGAGGTTGTTCATTATCCCTTACATAGGATGCACATGTCCAATGCTTATTACAGCTGACTGTGTTGTCTGTCTGTAGTGGGCTAGCTCTCCGTTCTCTCTTCATCTTGAGGGTGAAGCTTCAAACCCTAATTTTATAGGAGTTAAAATCCCTCCACTTCATAACATCAAATTTACCTTTATTAATAATGGGCAACTGTATGTAACTTGCTGTTACTCTTATTTGAAATAAGATTGTTTTCAGTTTTCCTTTGTGTTATTTGATTTTGTGTCTTCAAGTTAATCCTATTGAAAGTCAATATTTCAAATGATATTTTTACTTGTTATAAAGACAGGAAAAATAATCATGTGTCGTGTGTTTATTAAAATTCTAGTCACTTCCAAATATATGATTAGATTTGTTTTCACATCAGAAGAGATTGGAACTTCTTCCTGATCCATCAAATAACTGAAATAATTCCTATACATGTAGACCCATTGCATTGGCGGCCATCACTGAGATCAAACAATGGAAATGTGAAAACGCGTACACGCCACGCACAACTCTCAGCCATGGATAGGTCTTCCTTTGACCTCAGTGACGGCGCTGTTTCAGCTTGTGACATTATATGCAAAGCCAAAGGGTCTATTCATTTTTACAATGGAAAAGATCTCTAAACTCACAGCAGTTTTTACAAGACAAGTAAAGTGAATGAGGGAGAGAGACAGTGAAATAAATCTTCACTTGACAGAAATAATGAATCATCTCCAGATTTATTGACAATGTCAAAAGTTGGGAATATATTTGCTTTAGAGACAGAGTAGCACTAATCCAAACAAGTCTACATGAGCAATAATCCACTGTAATGTCAATCTTGATTATATACAGATCAAACTTACTCCACAAACTCCAATTAAACTACTTTTTATGTTCGTCTAGTCATTCTTTCCAATAAATGGTTTGACATGAAAACAAATGCAACAGAAATGATTTATACGGCAAGACTCTCTTGAGACCCTCTAATCAACATATCAAAATGGTAGAAAAAGGATGTTAGAAAAACTCAACTAATTTCCATAAAATCAAATGGCGCATTTGCTCTATACGCATGCACACCAGACATTAATATCACATAATATTGCATGAATATGATCACTTCAAAATAGATTTGAGCAAGAGAAATTACAAGGTGGCTGCCAAATGTGAAATATCACTAGTTATCAAGATAAGACCCATAATTGGATGACCGCTGTTAAATTTAAATATGATGATAACAAGTAATCAAAAAAGCAATTGTTTTGGATGTTATGACATTTCCTACATTGCGTACCCATTTTCCCATAATAAATGTAATCTTAATAACAAAGCAAACATGGCGATTATACAGTAGTCAGGTATTTACAAGTAATGATTTTAATAACAACCTCAACTTGCATGTGATGTTAAACTTCAAAGGTTGCATTTCTTATCAAATGGAAAAGGTTGCAATACAAGTGAACAGCCCCTAAATGTAATAATTAACCCTTTGCATACTATCATTTCTTGCAAACACTTTTTTCTGCCCGCTAGAATGTTTTTACAAAATCATTTAAAATAGACAAGCCTGTACACAAGAGCATTTTCTGTTGAGATATTATTCCATTGCAAAATCCAAAATAAGTCAAATGTATGTTATTTGTAACCGTAAAGTAACAGAATTGATTAACGCAAGGTCTCAATTAATTGAGAATTAAAACTGATTGGTTATTAGAACTGTGGGAGTGAAAACATTTATATAACTTTGCAGAATTTTGTGGATTAATTTTATTGACTTATTTTGTTGGTCAGTTTAACCCTTGAGGCATGTATTTGACCAGTTTTATAATTAGATAACATTACACATTGTTATAAATCTTCACTGAATTCCAGTCTGCCACTGCAAGCTGCTGACCATCTGATGTCAATGAGATTCCATGTGGGTGGTACAGACCCTGAGCAATACTTCTGACAAATCTACCCTTCATGTCATACTGATGGATATGACCAGTGTTGTAATCCTCATTGTCCACTGCAATGTAGATAGCTGAGCTGTCACAGCATACACCTCTGCAGGATCTAACTTGCTGACCATCAATGAGTGGTTTGATGGTGATTAGTGCATCACCATTGCTATCAACAATGTCTACTTGTTGTTGCTCCCAACCACTGATGATAACTCTGTCCTTGCTGTCAATGGCCAAGTACCAAGGTTTTGTCTGAACTGAAACAGTGTCAATGAGTGAACCATCACTGGAGCAGTGTTTAGTTATAACTGACCTCTCCACATCCCCCACAATGATTGTATCCTTCATGACTGCTACACTGTGGAGGTCTACTGCTGTCTTGTCCACTTCACTATGAGGCACTGTGTAGAATTCAAATATCTTGTTGCCATTCCTATTGTACATCTTGACAGAGTTGGTTACATCTACAACCACTAACTGATTCTGGAATGCAGCAACAGCCCGAGGGTCTGGAAAACAAATGAACAAATGAATAGGACTCAATACAATGATCCCTCATTTGCAAAGTACTCACAACCTATTTTTTTTGTTTCTTGCAAAAAATACAAAAGACACTATTATTAATCTAAATTTGTTCCTATGTTGTAAAAGCCCATGCAGCACCTTCATGTGACTATGACATACAGCAGACCTGCCAACCTTGTAATTTTTTTTTGAGTACCACATTAGCGCGGCGGCATTAAAACCAGAAGCCCGTGCACGGCGATAACCCAGAAGCCCAATCAGAAAAATAAATAACCAGTTCGACTGTATGTTCCAATTGCCTAGATCATAGATGGTAAACTCAAGTGGCAAAAAGTTAAAAAAAAAAAAAAAAAAAAAATTATATAAAAAAAAAAAAAAAAAAAAATTATATAAAAAAAAAATAATAATAATAAAAAATTATATTAAAAAAAAAATGGCCAGAGGTTTCCCTAAGGGCGGTGAGCCCATTTTGACTGATTTCTATTCCAATAACATTTATTAATTTCTATGAAAAGCACTGTTAAACAATGTTCCTAAATTCTTAGTAACTTACTCGGCATGCAAATAACTTGACAATAAAAATGCGAAAGGTTCCATCTTTTCTTTGGTTGCCCAGTAAACGGACAAAAGAAAGCCTACCGTAGAATTTTCCAGTTCCACTTCAATTCATCATTTGTTTCTCTTATAAAAAGATCACAGGCCATTAAATTCCCATTATTCTCCCCTAATGAAAGTAAAACTAACAGAAACGATGTATCGTAGGACGCCCTGTATTCAGGGCGTCCCTGAAATCGAGGCAAATCTTTTACCTCTCTGTGCGCAATGTAAACAGTCCCTAGATACAATTTTTGTGGTTTGACTTGCCAAGCAAAGAGTCTCCTCTCATTTGACCAAAACTTAGAAACATGTAAGGCTCCACTGGTTAGTTGCACTTGTAAATGCAAAAAGTTGTGGTATTTAGGCATTTCTGCAAGGTACAAAAAAATATGTCATACTGTCGGGGCCATAAAAAAAAAATTCCCCACCGAAAAAGTTTCATCAAACACTTTTTCAATTCACAATTCACGATGGATCAAATCATGTGACTGAACATTCTGCTGAGCATTCTGGGAAAAAAAATACAGAGGCTTAAAGAAGCCACGTGCCTTATATCATTTTCTAAAAGTCTGGATAATTTTTTGTTGTAACACTCTATCATTTTTGTTATTAATATTAAAATTTAAACATCAGCTTTGTGATTCGATTATCACTGTTTATTTATATGCTTTATTTTAAATGTTAAGAAACATAAAAAGACACAAAACTAAATAAAAAGAAGATTTCAAAGCCAAAAATTATTTACATTTTTTTTTTTTTTTTTTTTTAGTTTTTGAAAAATACCATGGTTATTTTTAGAACTAGATAAAAAATATGTTGATTAAAATGAAGAAAACTGCTGGCTATAGAGTCATACACTAAGTCTCACAGAACACTTGTAGTCACTGCAGATGTTTCTTCCACGTATGGCTTCACCCGGACACCATACTTTCTTGTTTGCATCGAAAACAGGTCAAACTCAAAACAAATGGGACGCTATTGAAGTCATCGAAGATCGGTGCGTGGTGTGAAAGTTTCAATGTCCATCACATTTTAATATATGTTTGCATATTTCTTATAAACAAAGGAAGGTAATTAGGGCATCAGTTGATTATGGAATATTTTAATTTTTTTTCAATTCAAAGAAAAAGGCATACTACATCGAAAACCGGACAGGGGAGGATATACATCTGTCACTTCGATCGATGCCGAACACGTGCGTTGTGTGCATGTACATCCATGCATACAGTCGTACAATGTACTCTAACAGATTGACCGAAACTGGATTGCGCCATTCCCACCCCCTTTGTTACGCATTGGTTTATTAGTTTTCCAGCGGGAGTAAGAATTAAAAATATATTTCTAGGCACAACCTCTTTTTTATCGAAGTGCATAATAATCACTCAGATGCAGGGTGTCTTTGTTCGGTTGTTTTTGCACTTGGGGTCGAACGAATGACAGTTGAATAAATTGAGAACAAAATTGTCCGTTTGTGCTGCAGTTTTTAATACACGCGATTTAGATTTTGCGTCTTTTGCGTACTTTCTGCATATATTTCGTACCACCGTACTCAGATGTGAAAATGCGTACAGGTTGGCAGGTCTGCATACAGTAGAGCAACAATCTGTTATCATAAACGAGGTGAATACTATCATAAGAACCCTTGTATAATTTGTTTCATTGTTTTTTACACCTAGTATTGGATTAGATAAACCAATTAATTTCTTGGACTGTCCCCCTGATAAGCAATCAAGAGTAGGCTACCCTTTTCACTGTTTGAACATTTACAACAGCATTACACCTCTAACTAAAAGGACATTGTAAGGAACTTACTCTGTGATACTTGGATAGTTTTCTGCTGGTGTCCCATAGTGTTGTAAATTACCACTCTTCTATTCCTGTAGTCTGCCACTGCCATCTCATCCCCAGGTACAGAGGCATCAATATCAATAGCCCCATTGATTCCTTCATTATACTCCAAACCAAGCTCCCACCTTGGTTCCTTCATAATCAGAGCACCCAGGGAGATATCACAAACCCCTGGATTGAATCTCAGATGGAAAAGGGAAGAATCTATCTTGGGTTGATTTTGATCTCTGAGTAATGTCAAGTCTTTACTGATAGTAGGATAGAGTGCAAGGAAGTCAGGCGCTGATGAATTGTTGCTGACATCTTTGGCAGTCTGCAGTGAATGCTGTATTTGCTGTGAGTTTAAACCCACTCTTTGCTTATATTCCTCCAATCTCTTGTTACGATCTTTGTGGATGGTTTTTATTTCATCCATGATGCGACTCTCTTGAGCTGTTACCTTAGCCCTGATCTTATCAGCATTTTTCCTCACCTTTGCCATGGTTCTCTCAACTGCAGTGTCTAGGTTGTCTTTCATTGTTGAGACAGTTACTTGAGATTGTTCAAGGTTCTTCAGGATTTCTTCCAGGGGAGTAATGAGTTGAGCCAATGACTGTTTATATGTGGATGAGGCTTGGTTGCAGTCAATATACTCATGTTGTGGATTACGGTGATCTATGACAGTGCAAGCTTGGCAAATCATCACATCACATGTTGTACAATAGAACCACATGACTTCACCTTCATGAGTTTGGCATTCTGGGTGACGTTTTTGTTTTGTCTTTATCAACGCAGTCTTTCTATCACTAATGTCTTTCAAAGTAGCTACTGTATGGCTTGACGTTGCTGGAATTTTCAGGTGCATTTCATTGCAGTTTGCACAAATGATCATGGGGCAGTCAAAACAGAAGTGTGTTGCCTCATTTTCCTCCTTGCACAATTTACAAACCAACTTGCTGTTTTCAATAGAACTGAATTGATCCAATTGGAGTGCAAGACCAGTTAAAATGAAGCTAGTCTTGAGATCTTGAACACCCGTCTCAGGAAGTTGTGTCTCCTTTCGACACAGAGGACAAATAAGCATCTTAGCATCTTTGTAGTTGGTAGTGTGGTGTTGAAGTAAGCAGCATTTACAGAAGCTGTGATGACAGTCCAGTAGTTTGGGTTCTGTGTACTCCTCTTGGCAAATACTGCACTCCAGATAATCCTTTCTGATTTTCTCCAGAGCTGAAACCTGTGCTGGTTTAGAAGATGCCATATTGGTCTGGAAAAAATTATCAAGGAGCAAAAATATATTAACATTACAACAGAATTAACATTCAGTTTGCACAAACCAGTTCCAGTATACATCTGTTGCTATCAAACTGATCCCTGCACTGTACATTAATGTAGGGATACAAAGAAGCATAAACAGTCTAATGCGAAAAAATTGTTCTTTGATGTAGAATTTCTTATTAAAGCTTTTAAATAGCATTTATTCAGTCACTGTCAACTAAGTGTTAGCAGTTTCAAAGCTGTGAGATTTGATTTGTTTTTTCATTCTAAATAAAGACAGCTATCAGCAAAACTCATTTTGTTGTGTTGTCTCATTAGAATTAACATTATTTTTAATGACACACTAAAGTAAACTATCAAAATATTCCAAATTAATCTGCTGCTTGTATTGACAGAAAAGCAATGTTTTCTTTATTTGGAGGATCCAGTTAAAGGGGCTGTGTAGTCAGGATCAAAGCAGGCCTGTGGCTGTACATGGAATTATGAACTCTCATTCAGTTGCTGTACACACCCTCCCTCTGTTTCATAATTATGGAGAGGGCGGGCAGTAAGTGGGTGAGAGTTCATAATTCCATGTACAGCCACAAGCTGTGTTTGACACAGCCTCTTAAGATGTAGGATGTACAGCAGGTTATGAAGACAACATCCAATCCAATCATGAACTACATGTACATCATGAACTACATACAAATCATAAAGACGGTACATAAGAAACACGCTCAAACTGTAGGCCTACATGTACAAGTGTCCATGTAACACTATTGTACACCACATGAAAATAGTCTGTGTAAGTCTGGCTTGTATTGGAACTTACAGGACAAGTTGCTCCCACAACCATATTGAGTTTTACATGTACCTGATTCAGTTTCTTCAAATACTTTAGTTTAATATGATTTATGAAAACAAGACAATTTGATTATACAGTATGATTCATTTGTGTTGATCATCTCTTCTTTAAACTTCATTTTCACAATACTGAATTCAAGTCTTAGAAAATGTTGCAATCAAATATCAAGAACATGCACTAAATAATCAGCCTTTACCTCCATTGAATTGGAAGACACTAAGGTTCAAATATAAGTACATTATTTGAGAAACCATTCAAGCATTTCAATTGTAAAACACTATTACATGTAAACCAAGGATGAATCATTATCTTCTAAGTTACAAAACTACAATTGATGAAACTGCACAAATAAAGTAATATTTGTGTATAGAATGGTCTTAGGCCTATCTCAAGCTAGTGAGCATAGAGCAAAGTTGAATCTGTTTGTGATCTGTACTCACCTCAGCACGTAGCACTGTTGAAGAAGATGTCAAAGATACGTCTGCAATCCTGTCAGGATGTTTCTTGTTTTAAAGCCTTCTTTTTTCTGGTACAATGCAGACTCTACCATAACTAATACAGTCAAGAAAACACCTACGTAGCCAGGTTGTACATGTACTGTGCAGAGTGTCCCAAGTTGCTTGTACAATGAATGTACAATGTACTACAGTAGTGGGCGTTGACATAGAAGTTCAGTGTCAAGGAGCTAGTGATGTTAAAGTCCGTTTGTCTGGGTTGTTATCGTTGAACTTGACAATGTAAACAACTCTATGAGTGCAGTTTGTGATGCACACAATAATAAGTACAGTGATGAAAAGGTATGAGCTATCAGCAAAGAGAACTAGAACTTGGATGCAATTTTGTGTTAGTTTGTAAATATATTTTTTTTCATATCAATTTGATCACCCCCCAAAAACATTTCAGTGGAATGATAACATTTATAACATCACTGGTACAAGTGAGGTCAATCACCTTTTATTGCCATATCAGATGACTGCACCGAGCCTGCCAATTGAGCAGCCTAAATTAAGTTGGTAGATCTAATGTGGCAAGCGAAAGTTTTGAAACTTGCGTGTGAAAGTCTGAAACTTATAAAAGCATCCTCAACAAATGCATAGAAATTCAATGCAGAGACAAGGTGAGCTGAGGCTAAGCTGTCAGATTTTTAACGAAGTATTTGTGAATGGGATTCAAAGTTTGTAGAATTGGTTTTAAACTAGAGGTTCAAACTCGCCAAGGTCTGGTTCTTGACAATTCTACCTCAACTTCATCTCGGTCAAGTTATCAAGGGCTAGGCCTCAGCGTGTTTAAACAACAAGTTTAAAACCTCTTCAAGTACTTTGATTCCTTAATTATAAAACTAAACTTTGATTTAAAAATGGTTTAAATGACTGTTCATTTTTTTAATTTTTTTTTAATGAGAAATTGCCTAATATAAAAAGGCCAGACGGCCACTTCAAGGTGAGGGCTACACTTAATTGAACCCAAATCAACTGTCACCAGGGGCACATTGACACCTACTCCTGGGGCTGAAACAGTGTTTCCCCTTCACATTCTGTAAGTGGTCTTAAACAATTCTATGCTCTATAGCCAGCTAACTTGAGAAACAGTCTTTAATTATAGACCGATTGCAATACCAAGGTTTATATTTTAAGCCAGTCTTAAATCTTAAGTCTGTGCTGAGCTGGCTATAATTGGTCATTGTTTTGTTTTTAAGCATGGTGCTTCATCCTTTTTGCAAAAAGCCCATTAGTCCATTATCAATACAATATCGTTTATTCGATCTGTCATTTTGTCTCAGGCTTTTTTTTCCTCCATTGTCACCAAATTGCTTGGTTATGATTGCAAAATCTCTCTGCAGTTCATGTAACAATCTAAATGTGCCAACTTCTTTGTTTTACAGCAAGCTGGTTGCCTAATGTTTGATCTTTGTCTACCTTTCAAGCAGCCATTGTTGGCCATTTTGTTAAACCAAGCTTTATTAGGAATGCTTGTTATATCATACCAACCTCGACCCAATCTGAGATCATCAGACAAACTACTGTTGAACATTCCTAGATCTCATTCTTCATCAGGTGATAGAAGCTTTGGTTCATGTGCACCAAAGCTATGGAATGATCTCCCCTATCAACTTCATACACTTGACTCCTTACAGACCTTCAAAAGCCAGCTTAAGACTCATCTCTTCGAATCTGCTTACATTTAGTTCATTGCACTTGTCATCTCCACATGAAACTCTGTAATTTCTTTTGTCTTAAACTTTTCCTTCACTTTGCTAAGCGCCTCGGAATTGGCAACTAGAATGATGGCCCTCTACAAATGCCTGATGATTGATTGATTGATTGATTGATTGATTGATTGATTTCGAATGATGCAATATTTGTGTAAGAGATAAAGACAAATATTACTTGTTTTTAATGTCCAACACTGTTGAATAATAAAGAACTGTTTTCCCTTCGAGTCCTCATGCACACACCCTGACCTTGCATTGAGTTTATCTTCTTTCTCTCCATATCACATCTACAAAGAGTGTGCGCTCGTGCAGTGACAGGATGGGAGTCTATAATTCCATGTACAACAACAGGCCAGTTTTAATCATGACAAAACAGCCCCCTTTAAAAATACACAAATCTTACTTCAAAACTTTAGAAAATTAAATTGGTGGCCATATATAAATAAAAAAAAAATTATTCTTAAAATTAATGTTTTTGGCAATATACTTTCTTTAGTTTTAAAAAAACTTTTGAAATGGTGTGACTCGTGTTGGTTTATAACAGCTCGTTATTATTATTATTTTTTTTAAATGAAATCAAAGAACCCAATTCAACTTGGGATTTGAATCACTGCACCAACACAACAGGGGATGCAGTGAGTTTGTTTCACTTTGTTTTCATAATGCCAGTATTGACCAATCAGGTAAGCATATTTACTCATGAATATTTATGAGTTGTGTGATGGAAAAGGGCAGGATGAGAGGAGTGTGAGTCCACTAACCTCAAAATGATCTGAATCTTGTGTATCATCCTGATCAATCTTCTCTGCAAATACTGACACAGTGTCACGGATAAAGAGATGAGCTATGTGTCTGGCAAACTGACGATCAATGCCTGAATAAGAATTAGTATCATCAGTTAATCATATGCCTCAATATGAAGTAGTGATGTAATACAATGGCCATCAATAACTAAGAGCAAGTTCGAGTGCGCACCATGGTTAACTAAAGGTTGACTATTTTGACTAAAACCCACGCTGGTCGACCATTGGTTGACTACTGTGGTCGACCATTTGGAACCAGCCTCGGGACCATGGTTTCTTCCGTGGTCCCGATAGCCTCGTTCTATGCTAACATGTGTAAAGTGCAGAAGGGAACCAGTGACACTATAGCGAAAATGCGGAAGAAGGCAATAGAAATGTTGAATGCACCGTGCCGCTGGTTTGACTAGACTTCCAATAAAGTCGTACACGTGAGTACGTCATTGCGCGTGTATGTTGCTAGTCAGTGGTCAACCACGGGTCAAGGTGCGCACTTGAACTTGCTCTAAGAGAGTCAACACATGTACATATTCCGATTGATACAAAATGGTCAATGATGACCACATAGATAAAAGCTTTAGTGTACAAAAATCTCAATGATTGATGACCAATTGGGAACCAATGTCTGTTTGTGAATATGGACATTGAAGAAAACAGTCTTCAAGCATAAAGACTAGAGAGTAAGTACAGTAATGCCGACTAGAGTCTTTGAGTCCAGACTGATGATCAATGCCTATATGAGAATAAGTACAGTAATGTCAACAAGAGTCTTCAAGACCAACTGATGATCAATAACTATATGAGAAGTACAGTAATGTCAACAAGAGTCTTCAAGACCAACTGATGATCAATAACTATATGAGAAGTACAGTAATGTCAACAAGAGTCTTCAAGACCAACTGATGATCTATGCCTATATGAGAATAAGTGCAGTAATGTCAACAACAGTCTTCAAGACCAACTGATGATCTATGCCTATATGAGAATAAGTACAGTAATGTCAACAACAGTCTTTAAGACCAACTGATGATCTATGCCTGTGTGAGAATAACAATAATAGATGGTACTCATATGCGCACATATCCTAGTAGCTCGATCAAGACACTTTACAATATTATTATCCCTGTTCATCAAGCATACTTTTAGACTAATTCCTCAAACTTTCTCAACTCCCATGCTGCCTAAATTAACGCTGAGGGATCAATCCAACACAATAATGTCTCAGCACTAGCTCTCAGGTTCCCAGTTATACACCTGGGTTAGGAGAAGCAATTATGGGTATTCGCCTTGCTCAAATACACCAGTGTCATGACCAGGAATCGAACCATCACTCCGATGATTCAACAATCAGAACTTGAGTCCGATACAGTAGAATGCTCGGCCACGAGACGCCATGTACAAGGACACCAGTGTCATGACCAGGAATCGAACCATCACTCCGATGATTCAACAATCAGAACTTGAGTCCGATACAGTAGAATGCTCGGCCATGAGACGCCATGTACAAGAAAAAGATCCTCAAGATCAATAACCACCAGGGCCCAATTTCATAGAGCCGCTTAAGCAGAAAATATTGCCTAACAATTTGTTGCTTAGCAGAAATGAGCAGGATACCAGTTACAAATTGTACATGCGACATGGTAGTTTGGCTGGTAACCTTATTCTGGTAAGCATAGTTTTGTTGTGCTAAGCTACTTTTTGTGCTTAAGCAGCTTTATGAAATTGGGCCCTGTTGATCTATGTGCCTGCATTATTACAAGGGCCATCAAAACATTGAACATCCCCCTTCCAACCCGAGTTTGGTTCCCGAGTCTTGGGAGATCTAAGTCAAGATCATACCTGCATCCATGAGTTCCTGACAATCTTTCTCATCTAGGACCAAGTCGATAACACTGTATCTCTCACCGTTAGGCAACAGGTAGCTATCGATGGAGTCATAACGCGACTTGGGAATAACAAATTTATTGTTCTTCAAGGGCTGAAGGGAAAGATAGAACAAGAGAGTAAGAAACATGATAAATACATACAGGGAGCCTGCCCTCAATGTCACAAAGTACTAAACTAAGATTCATCTTAATGGAGAGCTGCAAAACAATTAGTGACCTGAGCAAGAACACTCAATGTTGGGCAGACAAAAAAAACATCAACTAGAGCGAGATTTGAAACTGCGACCTCTGGACTAACGTGCCGGCGCTCTACCGCTCTACCAACTGAGCTATCTACCCTATTGTTGGCGGTCTCCTTATTTTGTCAATATCTTTGTTCAGGTGGGGCCAGTCAGAAGCCATACAAACTTTAACTGCCATGTAGCCAGGGATCACACCCAAGTTACGATACAACCTGGGAAGCAGCAGGAGAGGGATGCAACTTTTTATTTCAAATATAAAGTAATAATCCACAAGGGAAACTGACTAGGTAAATTTTAATTAATTTGAGTTTGAACAAAGACAAATTTACAACAAAAATTTTGTTCTAAGCAAAGAAATTTTCGTTGTAGCTGACAGTATCTTTTTTATCCATGAATCCGGTTGGCTTAATTTATAACGCGATCTAAGTTGGAAGTGGCTTTTTAGGAAATAAATTTTTACACCACCTTTTATCATTTTCAAATTGTGTACACTTGAAAAACCCAACAATGTATTGTTTGTCTTTATAATGTCATTTTTAAATAAAATTGTTAAGTTAAAACACTGTCTCTAATGGGGTTTTTTCACCCCCCCCCCAAACAAAAAATACCCAAAAGTTGTTAGTTTTTTTACCAAAAAACAAACAAGTTGAGTGTTCTCTCACCTCCAGATTGCGTTCCTCTTTAGTTCTGTCGTCAACAGATCCTGCAATGACATTCCATCGACAGTCATGATCCGTCACATACCCCTTGTAGAGAGGCGAGGCTGCACTTAATGCAAGCTAAGTATAAACACAAGAACTTGGGAAGTTACATGTACATCGCTTAGTACAATAACAAAGTTTACAAGTAGGATTTGAAACTCTGCATGGTGACGATGCAATCAAGTGAGGTTTGCAGAGACACCGAGTAACTAACTCATGCTTCTAACCTTCAAAGCTCTAAACGGACTAGCACCAAACTATCTACGTGATCTCATCTGCATCAAGGAACCTTCTCGTACACTAAGATCAAACGCTGCTACCACTCTACGGCGGAGAACCACGAACACAGTTACATACGGCCAGAGATCATTCGCATACACAGCTCCAGAACTCTGGAACCAGCTTCCAACACATGTTAGGAATGCGAACTCACTAGATCTGTTCAAGAGTTCACTTAAAACCCATCTGCTTAGCATGTGACTTTTTAAACACTTCTCCTGCCAGTTGTTTTTCACTTCATCTTGTGAAAGTTTTGTCAAGCGTTTTTGTATAATAATGTTTAGAGTAAGAATTGTTTATTTTCTTTAAATACGTTTCATGCCTGTACAGCGCATTGGGGTCTTGCCATGAACGGAATGCGCTTTACAAGAATGATTTATTATTAAATATCTCTTATGACACGATCAGAGCTGATTGAAACGTAAAGTTGTTAAACTCTGGTTCGCAAAACCACCACAGCTTACAAGAGAACTGGGGTCCACAGAGGTGAAAAACAGAGACAGAAACCACTGAGCCAACTTGACTGCCTTCATCACAGATAAAGAACTTGCCTCCCAGGCACTAAATAAGCTCAGTGACCAAACAGTTTAGTTATCTATCTACAATAGAATGTGGTTTTGAATCTTATCAAGAGGACTTATTGAAACTGCCAAGTGGACTTTTTAGTTTCAATGAGTAGTCCCGGGGAAATATATTGACAAGGTAAGGTGACTTTTCTGGCTCAGTAAGTCACCTTACACCTGGTCCAGACAGGCACGCTAGAGTTGAGCCGAACCAAATTGTTAGATTAAGTACATGAAAAGTTTGACGTCTGAAAAGTACGACCTCTGAAACAGTTAAGAGCGACTGGACGCGCTGGAAGTCAAAAGATCGACTGTTGCAGTCGTTTGGAATGACTCTTGAGCTCCTTGGTTTCAGAAGTCGATCTTGTCATAAGCCGAACCTAATGCAAATGTTATGTTAAGTTCGCCTGTCTGAAACCACAATTTATTTGGGTCGACCTAGAGTTGCTCTTAATCTATTGGTTCGGCGCGACTCTGTAGTCCTGTCTGAACTCGGTGATATATTGTCTCTTTATTCTATAATAAATGTTACGGCACTCAAGGAGCTTTGAGGAAATGTGATGTCATTGTTCAGGGTTTGCCCTCAACTTGTTCAGTGACTAGCCAGCAGTAACAGTTACCTTGTCATTTCCCTTGTCACCAAGGTTTTTCGCTTGGCCAACTCATACTATATGTAATAGATGCTAATTTTTGCATCGGGGATAACGAATATAATTTAGGTTTTTACACACATCGGTGTAAGGGTAAAAACCAAAATTCTATTCAACACCTAAACTAGTTCGCCACATCACTTGGAGACAATTTTGACTAGTCCTGAGGTGTTTATCTAGCATTTGGCTAGCGGACCACTGTTAAGAGAGAAAGCTGATACCACCTTTTGTATTGACATACCACAAGTCAATTTGGTTGTTATGTGAGCAATTTGTCACAGAAATTCATGTTTTCAAAAGAAGTTTACATCAACTTACAAATATTGGACAGAGTGGAGTCAGTTGGTCGTAGAGATGCCTGGGCTTGTCAAACGTTACATGCTTGGAAGGTCATCTGAAGGCAGCTGTTACCCATACCAAATCCCATACAGTCCATGTATACATGATCAGGTTTAGCTGAGAGGGCGCTCTCACCATCGTAATCATTGGTGAACTTCTCAATGAAGGGGGAAGGGGGTGTTTATGTCTTTAAAAACTGCAAAGTAAAACAGTAAATGAAGAATTTTAAAGAAGAGTAAAGGAAAGAGAATTGGAGATTAGCATTGCTTTGAAACTTTGCATGTTGGCAAGAGCAACAGATAAAATCTTGTTAGAGTTGTGGAGGGCGGAGAGATAACATTGCATCAGTGCAAAAACGTCTCTTAAAGATGGACTACAACGAAAACTCACATTAAATTTACTATCGAACCTTGTTTATGTTGTGTTCAGGTAACAATTTATTGTTGTGGTCATGTTTTTCTCTAAATAATTTTGTTGTAATTTGACCAAAAGAATTAGACCTTGATTCTTCCGATTTTGAAATTTCCCGCCCTGTACTGGTTCCAAAGATCCATTGAAAACCACTTTAAAACAGCACTTACTTTACGCTGGAGCTTGTAATTGTCAAAACTGTATCTTGCTTTAAAAAAACTTAAAATAAGTATGCGATGAGATAAACATTTTTTACAACGCTTTTGCACAGAGCCTTTTTATGCGAGCATTTTTGCAACATTAAAAAAGATTTTTTTTTTCAAAATTGAGATAACAAATATGAGTTACGATTTTTTGCAAAGTAGGGATAATAACTAGTTCTCATAAAGAGGCATTTCACAGTAACGCATCAATGCGCTGTACATTAGTGCCCTGGTCAGTGGGCCAATAACATTCCTTTAATCTTTCTCAGCTCCGTGGGGAGTATACAGCCCTGGGCTGCCGTGGCGCTCCGAAGGCTTTTTCAAACACAATATCAACCTCTACCCTTGCAGGTACCCATTTATACCCCTGGGTGAAGAGAAGCAATTATAGCAAAGTGTCTTGCTCAAGGACACAGGCGTCACGACCGAACTCGAACCCACACCCCAATGACTAAACCACCAGAACTTGAATCCGATGCTCTGGTTCGGCGCGACTCTGTAGTCCTGTCTGAACTCGGTGATATATTGTCTCTTTATTCTATAATAAGGGATACTCAAGGAGCTTTGAGGAAATGTGATGTCATTGTTCAGGGTTTGCCCTCAACTTGTTCAGTGACTAGCCAGCAGTAACAGTTACCTTGTCATTTCCCTTGTCACCAAGGATTTTCACTTGGCCAACTCATACTATATGTAATAGATGCTAATTTTTGCATCGGGGATAACGAATATAATTTAGGTTTTTACACACATCAGTGTAAGGGTAAAAACCAAAAATCTATTCAACACCTAAACTAGTTCGCCACATCACTTGGAGACAATTTTGACTAGTCCTGAGGTGTTTATCTAGCATTTGGCTAGCGGACCACTACTAAGAGAGAAAGCTGGGCCCAATTTCATGGCTCTGCTTAATATCGTTAGCAAAGAATCGACGCTTACGGAAGCAGGGAATTCCCTGCTTACGTCAAGCATATTTCACGGGTTAGCAGGGAATTTTTGCTTGTGCGTGTGCGTAGTCCACGTTACTAGGCATTCTCTGCTTACACAGCTAGCGCAGAAATTCGGCGCTTGCTCGGTAAGCGGAGAATGGTGATCGCATTCGGTATGTGAGCAATTTGTCACAGAAATTCTTGTTTTCAAAAGAAGTTTACATCAACTTACAAATATTGGACAGAGTGGAGTCAGTTGGTCGTAGAGATGCCTGGCTTCATCAACGTTACATGCCTGGAAGGTCATCTGTAGGCAGCTGTTATCCATACCAAAGCCAATACAGTCCATGTACACATGATCAGGTTTAGCTGAGAGGGCGCTCTCACCATCGTAATCATTGGTGAACTTCTCAATGAAGGGGGAAGGGGTGTTTATGTCTTTAAAAACTGCAAAGTAAAACAGTAAATGAAGAATTTTAAAAAGGGTAGAGGGTGTCATGGCCGAGCGGTTAAGAGCATCCAATTCAAGTTCTGGTGGTTATGTCATCGGAGTGTGGGTTCAAATCCCGGTCATGACACTTGTGTCCTTGAGCAAGGTGCTTTACTATAATTGCTTCTCCTCACCCAGGGGTATAAATGGGTACCTATGAGGGTAGAGGTTGATATTGTGTTTGAAAAAGCCTTTTGAGCGCCATGGCACCTCGGGCTGTATACTCCCCAAGGAGCTGAGAAAGATTAAAGGAATGTTATTGGCCCAATGACCAAGGCACTAATGTAAAGCGCGTTGATACGTTATTGTACAATGTGCTATATAAGAACTAGTTATTATTTATTATTGTAAAGAGAATTGGAGACTACAAGTAGCTTTGAAACTCTGCATGTTGGCAAGAGCAACAGGTAAAATCTTGTTAAATTTGAGTAGGGCGGAGAAATAACGTCGCATCAGTGCAAAAACGTCATGTCTTAAAACAGCATTTCCTTTACGCTGGAGCTTGAAATTGTAAAAAAATTTGTATCCCGCTTAAAAAACCTAAAAATAAGTATGCGATGAGATACAAATGTTTTTGCAACGCTTTTGCACGGAGCATTTTCATGCGAGATAACAATTTTGCAGCATTAAAATAGAATGTTTTTTCAAAATTGAGATAGGGATAATAACTAGTTCTCATAAAGCGCATTTCACAGTAACGCATCAATGCACTTTACATTAGTGCCCTGGTCATAATGGGCCAATAACATCAAATAACTGAAATAATTCCTATAGACCCATTGCATTGCGGCCATCACTGAGATCAAACTGAGATGGAAATGTGAAAACGCGTACGCGCCACGCACAACTCTCAGCCATGGATAGGTCTTCCTTTGACCTCAGTGAGGGCGCTGTTTCAGCTTGTGACATCATATGCAAAGGGTGTATACATTGCTACAATGGAAAACATCTCTAAAGTCACAGCAGTTTTTACAAGACAAGCAAAGTGAATGAGGGAGAGAGATAGTGGAATAAATCTTCACTCGACAGAAATAATAATAGAGTATGAATCATCTCCAGATTTATTGACAATGTCAAAAGTTAGGAATATATTTTGCTTTAGAGACAGAGTAGCACTAATCCAAACAAGTCTACATGAGCAATAATCCGCTGTAATGTCAATCTTGATTATATACAGATCAAACTTACTCCACAAACTCCAATTAAACTACTTTTTATGTTAGTCTAGTCAGTCTTTCCAATAAATGGTTTGACAAAGAAACAAATGCATCAGAAATGATTTCTACGGCAAGACTCTCTTGAGACCCTCTAATCAACGTATCAAAATGGTAGAAAAAGGACGTTGGAAAAAACCCAACTAATTTCCATAAAATCAAATGGCGCATTTGCCTTATACATGCACACCAGATATTAATATCACATAATATTGCATGGATATGATCACTTCGAAATAGATTTGAGCAAGAGAAATTACAAGATGGCTGTCGAAATTGAAATACCACAAGTTATCAAGATAAGACCCATAATTGGATGACCGCTGTTAATATGATGATAACAAAAGCAATTCACATTCTTTTGGATGTTATATGACATTTCCTACATTGCATACCCATTTTCCCATAATAAATGTAATCTTAATAACAAAGCAAACATGGCAATTATACAGTAGTCAGGTATTTACAAGTAATGATTTTAATAACAACCTTAACTTGCATGAGATGTTAAACTTCAAAGGTTGCATTTCTTATAAATGGAAAAGGTTGCAATACAAGTGAACAACCCCTAAATGTAATAATTAACCCTTTGCATGCTATCATTTCTTGCAAACACTTTTTCTGCCTGCTGGAATGTTTTTACAAAATCATTTAAAATAGACAAGCCTGTACACAAAGAACATTTTGTGTTGAGATACTATTTCATTGCAAAATCAAAAATAAGTGAAATGTATGTTATTTGTAACCGTATAGTAACAGAATTGATTAACGCAAGTTCTCAATTAATTGAGAATTAAAACTGATTGGTTATTATAACTGTTGGAGTGAAAACATTTATATAACTTTGCAGAATTTTGTGGATTAATTTTATTGACTTATTTTGTTGGTCAGTTTAACCCTTGAGGCAGTATTTGACCAGTATCATAATTAGATAACATTACACCTTGTTATAAATCTTCACTGAAGTCCAGTCTGCCACTGCAAGCTGCTGACCATCTGATGTCAATGAGATTCCACATGGGCAGTCCAGACCCTCAGCAATACAGCTTTTTATCAATCTCCCCTGCATGTCATACTGGTGAATATGACCAGTGTTGATCCAATTGCACACTGCAATGTAGATAGCTGAGCTGTCACAGCATACACCTCTGCAGTGTCTAACTTGCTGACCATCAATGAGTGGTTTGATGGTGATTAGTGCATCACCATTGCTATCAACAATGTCTACTTGTTGTTGCTCCCAACCACTGATGATAACTCTGTCCTTGCTGTCAATGGCCAAGTACCAAGGTTTTGTCTGAACTGAAACAGTGTCAATGAGTGAACCATCACTGGAGCAGTGTTTAGTTATAACTGACCTCTCCACATCCCCCACAATGATTGTATCCTTCATGACTGCTACACTTTGGAGGTTTACTGCTGTCTTGTCCACTTCACTATGAGGCACTGTGTAGAATTCAAATATCTTGTTGCCATACACATGTACCTATTGTACATCTTGACAGAGTTGGTTTGATCTACAACCACTAACTGATTCTGAAATGCAGCAACAGCCCGAGGGCCTGGAAAACAAATGAACAAATAGATATGACTCGATACAAAAAATCCTCATTTGCCAATTACTCACAACCTATTTAATTAGGTTTTTGCAAAAAATACAAAAGACACTATTATTAATCTAGATTTGTTCCTATGTTGTAAATTCCCATGCAGCACTTACATGTGACTATGACATACAGTAGAGCAACAATCTGTTATCATAAACGAGGTGAATACTAACATAAGAACTCTTGTATAATTTGTTTCATTTTTTTTTAAAACCTAGTGATGGATTGGATAAACCAATTATTTTCATGGACTGTCCCCCTGATAACCAATCAAGAGTAGGCTACCCTTTTCACTGTTTGAACATTTACAACAGCATTACACCTCTAACTAAAAAGACATTGTAAGGAACTTACACGGTGATACTTGGATAGTTTTCTGCTGGTGTCCCATAGTGTTGTAAATTACCACTCTGCTATTAGTGTATTCAACCACTGCCATCTCATCCCCAGATACAGAGGCATCAATATCCTGAGCCCCACTGATTCCTTCACTATACTCCAAACCAAGCTCCCACCTTGGTTCCTTCATGTTCAGAGCACCCAGGGAGATATCACAAACCCCTGGATTGAATCTCAGATGGAAAAGGGAAGAATCTATCTTGGGTTGATTTTGATCTCTGAGTAATGTCAAGTCTTTACTGATAGTAGGATAGAGTGCAAGGAAGTCAGGCGCTGATGAATTGTTGCTGACATCTTTGGCAGTCTGCAGTGAATGCTGTATTTGATGTGAATTTACAATCACTCTTTGCTCATATTCCTCCAATCTCTTGTTACGATCTTTGTGGATGGTTTTTATTTCATCCATGATGCGACTCTCTTGAGCTGTTACCTTAGCCCTGATCTCATCCGCTCTGTTCCTCACGTCTGCCATGGTTCTCTCAACTGCAGTGTCTAGGTTATCTTTCATTGTTGAGACAGTTACTTGAGATTGTTCAAGGTTCTTCAGGATTTCTTCAAGGGGAGTAATGAGTTGAACCAATGACTGTTTATATGTGGATGAGGCTTGGTTGCAGTCAATATACTCATGTTGTGGTTTACAGTGATCTATGACAGTGCAAGCTTGGCAAATCATCACATCACATGTTGTACAATAGAACCACATGACTTCACCTTCATGAGTTTGGCATTCTGGATGACGCTTTGGTTTTGTCTTTATCAATGCAGTCTTTCCATCACTAATGTCTTTCAAAGTAGCTACTGTGTGGCTTGACGATGCTGGAATTTTCAGGTGCATTTCATTGCAGTGTGCACAAATGATCATGGGGCAGTCAAAACAGAAGTATGTTGCCTCGTTTTCCTCCTTGCACAATTTACAAACCAACTTGCTGTTTTCAATAGAACTGACCTGATCCAGTTGGAGTGCAAGACCAGTTAAAATGAAGCTAGTCTTGAGATCTTGAACACCCGTCTCAGGAAGTTGTGTCTCCTTTCGACACAGAGGACAAATAAGCATCTTAGCATCTTTGTAGTTGGTAGTGTGGTATTGAAGTAAACAGTGTTTACAGAAGCTGTGATGACAGTCCAGTAGTTTGGGTTCTGTGTACTCCTCGTGGCAAATACTGCACTCCAGATAATCCTTTCTGATTTTCTCCACAGCTGAAACCTGTGCTGGTTTAGAAGATGCCATATTGGTCTGGAAATAATTATCAAAGAGCAAAAATATATTAACGTTACAACAAAATTATTAATAATAATAATAATAATAATAATAATAATAATAACTAGTTCTTATATAGCGCATTTCACAATAACGGTCTCAATGCGCTTTACATTAGTGCCCTGGTCATTGGGCCAATAACATTCCTTTAATCTTTCTCAGCTCCCTGGGGAGTATACAGCCCGGGCTGCCGTGATGGCGCTCCGAAGGCTTTTTCAAACACAATATCAACCTCTACCCTTGCAGGTACCCATTTTTACCCTTGGGTGAAGAGAAGCAATTATAGCAAAGTGTCTTGTTCAAGGACACAAGTGTCATGACCGGGACTCGAACCCACACCCCGATGACTAAACCAGCAGAACTTGAATCCGATGCTCTAAAACACTCGGCCATGACACCCTACAATCAGTTTGCACAAACCACTTCCAGTGTACATCTATTGCTATCAAATTGATCCCTGCACTGTACATTAATATAGGAATGCAATGAAACAAACATTCTATGCAAAAAATTATATTTCTTTGATGTAGAATTTTTAATATAGCTTTTAAATAGCATCCATTCAGTCACTGTCAAATAAGTGAGATTTGATTTGTTTTTCTTTTCATTCTAAAGACAACTACAAAAAAATTCATTTTGTTGTGTTGTCTCATTAGAATTAACATTACTTTCGATGTCACACTAAAGTAAACTATCAAAATATTCTAAACTAATCTGCTACCTGTATGGACAGAAACTAACAAGCTCTGCTGGCCTACACTGTAATAAAACATTATGAAATTTGAATATGTCAATGAGAGATGTATTTTGTTGTACCGTATTAACATCATTTTAAATAAGTGAAAGTACATCTCTTGTACATGTATGCGTACTTGACATCAAATATTTAAATCAATGAAATAACTATTTTTCATCTTTAAACTAAGCAATGTTTTCTGTATTTGGAGGATCCAGTTAAAGGGGCTATGTAGTCAGGATCAAAGCAGTTTAAAGGGGCTGTGTCAAACACAGCCTGTGGAAGAACTAAGGAAGAACTCTCCTTCAGTTACTGTACACACCCTCCCTCTGTATCATGACTATAGAGAGGGCGTGCAGTAACTGGGTGAGAGTTCATAATTCCATGTACAGCCACAGGCTGTGTTTGACACAGCCCCTTTAAATGTAGGATGTACAGCAGTTTATGAAGACAACATCCATTCCAATTCTCTATACATGTCATGAAATATACAAACTGCATCATGAACTACTAATGAACTACATGTACATCATAAACAAAGATGGTGCATTATAAATAATTAGGAGTCATATTGAAATAGTGAAATACACTGTTTTTTAGAGTGTAATTATTTAGAAACACGCTCAAAATGTAGGCCTATAATTATGTACAAGTGTCCATGTAACACTGTTGTACACCACGTGAAAATAGTCTGTGTAAGTCTGGCTTGTATTGAAACTTACAGGACAAGTTGCTCCCACAACCATATTGAGTTTTACCCATACCTGATTCAGTTTCTTCAAATACTTTAGTTTAATATGATTTATGAAAACAAGACAATTTGATTATACAGTATGATTCATTTATGTTGATATCATCTCTTCTTTAAACTTCATTTTCACAATACTGAATTCAAGTCTTAGAAAATGTTGCAATCAAATATCAATAACATGCACTAAATAATCAGCCTTTACCTCCATTGAATTGGAAGACACTAAGGTTCAAATATAAGTACATTATTTGAGAAACCATTCAAGCATTTCAATTGTAAAACACTATTACATGTAAACCAAGGATGAATCATTATCTTCTAAGTTACAAAACTACAATTGATGAAACTGCACAAATTAAGTAGTATATTGTATAGTATGGTCTTAGGCCTTTCTCAAGCTGGAGTATTGAGCAAAGTTGAATCAGTTTGTGATCTGTACTCACCTCAGCACATAGCACTGTTGAAGAAGATGTCAAAGATACGTCTGCAATCCTGTCAGGATATTTCTTGTTTTAAAGCCTTCTTTTTTCTGGTACAATGCAGACTCTACCATAACTAACACAGTCAAGGAAACACCTACGTAGCCAGGTTGTACATGTACTGTGCAGAGTGTCCCAAGTTGCTTGTACAATGAATGTACAATGTACTACAGTAGTGGGCGTTGACAATGAACTTTAGTGTCAAAGGTCATGGAGCTAAAGATGTTAAAGTCCGTTTGTCTTGGGTTGTTATCAATGAACGTCACAATGTAAACAACTCTATGAGTGCAGTTTGTGAAGAACACAATAAGTACAGTGATGAAAAGGTATGAGCTATCAGCAAGGAGAACTAGAACTTGGATGCAATTTTATGTTAGTTTGTATTTATATCTATATTTTTTGTTCATATAAATTTGATCACCCCCAAAAACATTTAAGTCGAATGATAACATTTATAACATCACTGGTACGAGTGAGGTCAATCACCTTTTATTGCCATATCAGATGACTGCACCGAGCCTGCCAATTGAGCAGCCTAAATTAAGTTGGTAGATCTAATGTGGCAAGCGAAAGTTTTGAAACTTGCGTGTGAAAGTCTGAAACTTATAAAAGCATCCTCAACAAATGCATAGAAATTCAATGCAGAGACAAGGTGAGCTGAGGCTAAGCTGTCAGATTTTTAACGAAGTATTTATGAATGGGATTCAAAGTTTGTAGAATTGGTTTTAAACTAGAGGTTCAAACTCGCCAAGGTCTGGTTCTTGACAATTCTACCTCAACTTCATCTCCGTTAAGTTATCAAGGGCTAGGCCTCAGCGTGTTTAAACAACAAGTTTAAAACCTCTTCAAGTACTTTGATTCCCTTATTATAAAACTCAACATTGATTAAATAATGGTTTAAATGACTAATGTTCTTTCTGTTCATTTTTTGTTATTTTTTTAAATGAGAAATTGCCTAATATAAAAAGGCCAGACGGCCACTTCAAGGTGAGGGCTACACTTAACTGATTAGGGCTCTCAAGTCAACTGTCACCAGGGGCACATTGACACCTACTCCTGGGGCTGAAACAGTGTTTCCCCTTCACATTCTGTAAGTTGTCTTAAACCGGTCTATGCTCTATAGCCAGCCAACTTGAGAAACAGTCTTTAATTATAGACTGATTGCAATACCAAGGTTTATATTTTAAGCCAGTCTTAAATCTTAAGTCTGTGCTGAGCTGGCTATAATTGGTCATTGTTTTGTTTTTAAGCATGGTGCTACATCCTTTTTGCAAAAAGCCCATTAGTCCATTATCAATACGATATTGTTTATTCGATCTGTAATTTTGTCCCAGGCTTTTTTCCCCTCCATTGTCACCAAATTGCTTGGTTATGACTGCAAAATCTCTCTGCAGTTCATGTAACCCTCTAAATGTGCCAACTTTTTTGTTTTACAGCAAGCTGGTTGCCTATTGTTTGATCTTTGTCTACCTTTCCAGCAGCCATTGTTGGCCATTTTATTAAACCAAACTTTATTAGGAAGGCTTGTTCATACACGTGTTTCACTACTCATCAATGACTTATGTAAGACCGGCTTATTGCAACAGGCTTAACAACTGACTAAGCTAAAACTGTCTAAGGCAGATAGCTGGCTATAACTGACTGGTCTTAGACTGCTGGCTAAGACCGTTTTATCACAATCCGCCCCAGAGCTTTGGTCACGTGAACTAGACCGCTCGGCCACGACACGCCACAACTGTTATGATGTATGTTTTAGGGGTTCATTTTGAATGATCAGAAGCTGGTGATTGCCAAGGAATTATTTCTTTACCTGAATCTTGGATGCCCAGGGTAGATCACCTCATCAGGGAAGAACAATGACTTTGAAACACCTTCATCTGTAGAGTTTGGTTCATAGGATGGAGATGAGAAATTAGGACATCCGAGTCTGAAATGAGAAATCATACAGATCATTGAGTATCTAGAGTCACTCTAGCCCCTATATAGGACTCTTCCTCTGTGCTGTACACAGATACAGAGTCCTAAATATTAGGGCACGTTTCTGGGGCAGAAAAAGGTCAAAGCCTCACAACTCAAATCTTACCTGCAAGAAGCCACTAATTTTACTGGATTCATGTTCCATGACGCATACAATTTTCTGCGGTGGGTTTTGGACAGCATATATTCCTCATTAATCCGTCATTTTTATGAAACAATGCAGCTCTCAATGTTAACAAATACTGCAAACTTAAAACATAGTTTATTAAGAAAAACCAAGACGCGGGCGTTTGCATGTGTCTGCGTATGTCTGCGCGCCAAATTTCTATCACACTTTTTGGTCACAGTGACTGACTGCACAGCCTTAACATGCAAACGCAACGCATGATATGGGCGTCATGCATCCTGCGTCTAACACGCGAATGTATGTGTACGCACGACAGACAACTGTGAGAAGACGAAAACAAAACAGGTATTTAGTAACGTCGAGAGCTGCATTATATCACAAAAATGACAGATTTATTAGAAATATATGACCCATCGCAGAAAACGTTTGCTGCCATGGAATGTAAATCCGGTGAAATTTGTGGCTTCTTGCAGGTACGATTTGAGTTATGAAGCTTTGAAAATTTTCCCCCTCAGAAATGGACCCTGATACCCAGGACGTCACTGTAGTACAATACGAAAGTGAAAGGCCGCCATGGATAGAGTCACTCCAGCATTTACTCATACCCAATCATAAAAGGAATAATAAATCTTTTTTGTAAAGGCATTTTAGAAAGCTCAATCGATCAAGTCGAGGCCATACGGCTTCTCGAGCCTGCCCAGTGATCTTGGTCCAGATGACCCGGTCTAGCATGCAAGAATGCAGCTCTTCACTGCTGGTCAAGCTTGTGTACCGTTTCAGCAAGTCCATGAAGGACAACAAAATCTCAAATTGACAACAATAATGCAATACTTGAAACTACTAAGAGCTACAATGCAAACAACGAGGCATGAAAGTGGCGACAAGATTATAATGATAATATTAATACAAATCATAATAATACTTTTAGTTATCACACAAGCGAAAGTGGAATACAGAAAATTATATAACGTCTGTGTTCCATATCCAACAAGAAATTAGCCCAAGTTGGATATGGGACGCCAAAATTTGTCTTTTTAGCAGGTGTCTTCAAGACTAAGATCTGAACAGTTAGAGCAATCTACCTAAAACATGTTGAAACTTAAAACAGACAAATGTCAACCTGATCCACCATATCTGGTTGGACTTGTGCATTTCCACAACTCTAATACTACTGATGCATACAGGCACCGACTCCGCTCATCAGCTGATCAGACTCGGCTTTCTGTTCCCAGAACTAGAAGGAAGGCTGGGGATAGCTCATTCGCCATGGCTGCCCCGCGTCTGTGGAATGAGCTTCCTGCCGGTCTGAGAGAAGCGATTTCGATGTCTGTATTCAAAAGTCTCCTGAAGACATTCCTGTTCCACAAACACTCCTAATTCGTTTGTTTTTGTGGGTTATTTTCTTTGTTCTCGTCTCCTGTAAAGCGCTCTGTTCTTAGTATAGCGCTATATAAATGCTTCGTATTATTATTATTATTATCCAAGTACTTTCAAGAGGTAAAAACCCCTAGTAAACTGTCTGCCATTACAATACCTGGGGAAAGCAGTCAGACTCAGAGCTGTCTCTCCTTCCTCTTTATTCAGTAGTTCAATGACCTGTTGCCTCCTGGAAAAGGAATGGCAGAATATGGATACTTGTTATAAAATAAACACAGTCAATTCCAATGCTTTAGATTTTCCATGAAGCTTCAATTTCAAAAAATCTAACTGCTATGCCAACCTTTACTTTATTTCATGAGCCCCCCCCCTCATTGAATTGTGTTCCTCCCCCTCATGTTTAAAAGATGGTCCTTTGAGACTAAAAATTATCAAATAAAATGAAACATTTATTAGTTTTATGCAGTATGACTCAATGTTTAAAGTACATGTATGTCTCTATTCACACAATGACAATGTGTTTCTTGTTTACCTTCATGTCAGATTTCATTGTATCTTGTGAAACAAAAGTAAGAAGGGGAACCTTCTTGCATTTGTGCAATTCCTGTGGTTACTCCTGCACTTAGGGGATTGGCCAATGACAATAACGCAGTGAGACTAACCTGAGTTTCATATTTGCTTCTACAGTGTTAAGATGAGCCATAAGACCCCCATATGGTTTACCAGGTGTTCCCTCCACCATGTATGACGCGTATTCAGGCCGCCATAAAGTCTTCAGATCACCACTGGGAAAAACAACAGTTTCATTAGTTAACTCATTATCCAGAACCACTGTATTAACAATATATTGTCTTTAAGAATAAAACAAATTGTTACATTTATTTGATGCTAATTTTGAGTTGATCAAAGAAAATTTGACGAGAGCAGTTTGAACCTGCGACCTACGGACTAATAACAATTATAATAATAACTATTATAATCAATAGTATGCGTATATGACATGGGGGGCGGGTAGGGTTGTCATGATGCCCCATTGCTTTACTAGAACAATAACAACAACTATACCACCAAAATTGCTAATTGAATAAAGAAAAAGAAATAAACAGCACATAAAGCAAACATGTGGTTTGTCAGTTTTGGGTATTACTTGGCTATGGTTTGTTGTTAATAATATTTGTAATAATAACTAGTTCTTATATAGCGAATTTTACAATCCATATCAATATGCTTCATAAATCCCTGGTAAATGGCCAATAACATTTATGTAATCTTTCTCAGCTCCCTGGGGAGTATACAGCCTGAGCTGCCGTGGCGCTCAGAAGGCTTTTCGAACACAATATCAACCTGTGGTTTTTTCCGCCATAATGTCATTTTGTAATAAAATCGTAAAATCGTAAAATTAAAAACACTGTCTCTAATAATAATAATAATAACTAGTTCTTATATAGTGCATTTAACAATAACTTATCAATGCGCTTTACATTAGTGCCCTGGTCATTGGGCCAATAACATTCCTTTAATCTTTCTCAGCTCCCTGGGAGTATACAGCCCTGGGCTGCAAAGGCGCTCCCAAGGCCTTTTCAAGCAAAATATCAACCTCTACCCTTGCAGGTACCATGTATACCCCTGGGTGAAGAGAAGCAATTACATGTATAGCAAAGTGTTTTGCTCAAGGACACAAGCGTCATGACCGAGACTCGAACCCACACCCCGATAACTAAACCACCATAACTTGAATCCGATGCTCTTAACCACTCGGCCATGACACCTTACAAATCAAACAAGTTGAGTGTAATTCTCTCACCTCCAGATTGCGTTCCTCTTTAGTTCTGTCATCTACAGATCCTGCAATGACATTCCATCGGCTGTCATGATCCGTCACATACCCCTTGTAGAGAGGCGAGGCTGCACTTAATGCAAGCTAAGTATAAACACAAGAACTTGGGAAGTTTCATCGCTTAGTTTACAAGTAGGATTTGAAACTTTGCATGGTGACGATACAATCAAGTGAGGTTTGCAGAGACACCGAGTAACTAACTCATGCTTCTAACCTTCAAAGCTCTAAACGGACTAGCCCCAAACTATCTACGTGATCTCATCTGCATCAAGGAACCTTCTCGTACACTAAGATCAAACGGTGCTACCACTCTACGGCGGAGAACCACGAACACAGTTACATACGGCCAGAGATCATTCGCATACACAGCTCCCGAACTCTGGAACCAGCTTCCAACACATGTTAGGAATGCGAACTCACTAGATCTGTTCAAGAGTTCACTTAAAACCCATCTGCTTAGCATGTGACTTTTTAAACACTTCTCCTGCCAGTTGTTTTTCACTTCATCTTGTGAAAGTTTTGTCAAGCGTTTTTGTATAATAATGTTTAGAGTAAGAATTGTTTATTTTCTTTAAATACGTTTCATGCCTGTACAGCGCATTGGGGTCTTGCCATGAACAGAATGCGCTTTACAAGAATGATTTATTATTAAATATCTTTTATGAGACGATCAGAGCTGATTGAAACGTAAAGTTGTTAAACTCTGGTTCGCAAAACCACCACAGCTTACAAGAGAACTGAGGTCCACAGCTTACAAGAGAACTGGGGTCCACAGCTTACAAGAGAACTGGGGTCCACAGCTTACAAGAGAACTGGGGTCCACAGCTTACAAGAGAACTGGGGTCCACAGCTTACAAGAGAACTGGGGTCCACAGCTTACAAGAGAACTGGGGTCCACAGCTTACAAGAGAACTGGGGTCCACAGCTTACAAGAGAACTAGGGTCCACAGCTTACAAGAGAACTGGGGTCCACAGCTTACAAGAGAACTGGGGTCCACAGCTTACAAGAGAACTGGGGTCCACAGCTTACAAGAGAACTGGGGTCCACAGCTTACAAGACAACTGGGGTCCACAGCTTACAAGAGAACTGGGGTCCACAGCTTACAAGAGAACTGGGGTCCACAGCTTACAAGAGAACTGGGGTCCACAGCTTACAAGAGAACTGAGGTCCACAGCTTACAAGAGAACTGAGGTCCACAGCTTACAAGAGAACTGGGGTCCACAGCTTACAAGAGAACTGGGGTCCACAGAGGTGAAAAACAGGGACAGAAACCACTGAGCCTTTCTTTCTCCATTCTTCCGAAAGAAAATGTTTTCTTTTCTATATTTCCCTCATGTGTTAAAAACAGCAATAATTGAAAGATACAAAGCAATATTTTGGAGCACATTTGGAAAGGTGGAGCATGCTCACCTCGCTTTATTCAACAACATAATATCGAATTTGCGTAAACACGCACAATCATCTACTTAATAATGTTACGTTCACGTTATAAACTCACGTACCCAAACGTTATAAACAACGTTATAAACTCATATTCCCAAAGCCAACGACGGAAGTAAACTGGTTTTGTTATTGACCTTGATATAGGCGTTTCTTGCCTTATCGGAGCTCCATCTACCGTGTTTAGAAATAAGATGAGTCGGAATTAGGGCATCAGATGCGGCGGATGCGCCACCCGACCTAAAACTGTGGAGACCGTATTTGGTTACGTCATCAGGTACAAAGGGTTTCAAAGCTTGAAGTACAATCTCTCTAGTTCTAGTGTAACTTAAAGCGTGGTTAGTGGAAATCGGACCAGATTTTGAGCGAGCAATTCTGCGTAATAGTGGTAATGAAGATGTGGGTGGATCACCCAACGCATCGAAATATCTTTCCGCTATGCCGACTGGGCATGTTGTAGATCGAGTTCTGGCAATTACAACGTCTGCACCTTGTCGAAATTGATCAGTTTTGGATTTAGTTAGGTGAATAAGCGGACTGTCAGATCTCAGGATACAATCTAGGCGTCGGATATTGGCGAGGTCGCTGAAGCGAAGAAACCCCGCATAACTGATGAAAGAAATGAACAGTACACGCAGATCGGCTAATGTGGCCGTGGTATGCCCGTAGGTATCAAAAAGCTTTGCCATCACTTGCGGAGATATTGGCTCTTTGCGGTTCGGTGGCGAGGCTGTCAGTCTCTTGTAGCCTTGGATGGCGGTCTTGACGATTGGGTCGTCTGTCGGCGACGGTAGTCCTGCCATGCTGTGTGCCCATTTTACTGCGGAGGCTACGGCGTCTGCAGTGGACTTGTGACCCGATGGTAACATTGTTGCCAGGTAGAGGCAGAAATCGATCGGGCGGACTGGAAACACAGAAACTCCCGTTTTGGTTAATGCCCACAATTCCCAACGCTGCCACGCTGATTTGTAGGTTTTAATTGTAGATGGGGCTTTGGCTGAAATGAGTAAGGCTGGGAGTTGGTCTTCGGCGATACGTCGAAGAGTGGGATCGGCCATGTTGCGAGCTATTTCCTTCCATGCTTCTGAAAAACAAAACACAAAAATCGAACCAGAAAGACTGGAAAATAGCAAAATTTGCTGCGAAAACCAAAAAGGTTATTGAAACAAAAAATACCAAAATTTGGCTAATCTATGACATTCTGTGGCGATCTATTCGTCATAAGTCTGCACAAAACTTGTACTGAACGCAGAATTTTTGACGTCAACTCGGCGCCCAACACCAGTCTGGTTACTGGAACCAGCACTCGGCGGCCACGAAAAACCCCCAACTTGTGGAGGAAACGTGAGCGTGACCCGGATGTTGGACGAAGGTCACGCCCCCTTGTTCCGAGTGACGATAACCAACGGTTTCAGAGGGAGGGAGGGCGGGTAAGGCGAGGTATAGCTGCTCAACCGAGAATGAAATGAAAGAAGCGAGTAGCCCATTATATAGGCATGAACACAGAACGTGTTACGTAAGCGCGTGCATTAAATAACGCGCTACACCTGTCGTACAATACCGAAAAGAAAACTGACAACTTGACTGCCTTCATCACAGATAAAGAACTTGCCTCCCAGGCACTAAACAAGCTCAGTGACCAAACAGTTTAGTTATCTATCTACAATAGAATGTGGTTTTGAATCTTATCATGAGGACTTATTGAAACTGCCAAGTGGACTTTTTAGTTTCAATGAGTAGTCCCGGGGAAGTATATTGACAAGGTAAGGTGACTTTTCTGGCTCAGTAAGTCACCTTACACCTGTTCCAGACAGGCACGCTAGAGTTGAGCCGAACCAAATTGTTAGATTACGTACATGAAAAGTTGGACGTCTGAAAAGTACGACGTCTGAAACAGTTAAGAGCGACTGGACGCGCTAGAAGTCAAAAGATCGACTGTTGCAGTCGTTTGGAATGACTCTTGAGCTTGTTGAGAATCTAATGTAAATGTTATGTTAAGTTCACCTGTCTGAAACCAAAATTTATTTGGGTCGACCTAGAGTTGCTCCTAATCTATTGGTTCGGCGCGACTCTGTAGTCCTGTCTGAACTCGGTGATATATTGTCTCTTTATTCTATAATAAATGTTACGGCACTCAAGGAGCTTTGAGGAAATGTGATGTCATTGTTCAGGGTTTGCCCTCAACTTGTTCAGTGACTAGCCAGCAGTAACAGTTACCTTGTCATTTCCCTTGTCACCAAGGTTTTTCACTTGGCCAACTCATACTTTATGTAATAGATGCTAATTTTTGCATCGGGGATAAAGAATATAATTTAGGTTTTTACACACATCAGTGTAAGGGTAAAAACCAAAATTCTATTCAACACCTAAACTAGTTCGCCACATCACTTGGAGACAATTTTGACTAGTCCTGAGGTGTTTATCTAGCATTTGGCTAGCAGACCACTATTAAGAGAGAAAGCTGGGCCCAATTTCATGGCTCTGCTTAATACCGTAAGCAAAGAATCAGCGCTTACGGAAGCAGGGAATTCCGCACTTACGTCAAGCGTATTTCACGGGTTAGCAGGGAATTTTTGCTTGTGCGTGTGCGTAGTCCACGTTACTAGGCATTCTCTGCTTACACAGATAGCGCAGAAATTCGGCGCTTGCTCGGTAGCGGAGAATAGTGATCGCAATCGGTATGTGAGCAATTTGTCACAGAAATTCTTGTTTTCAAAAGAAGTTTACATCAACTTACAAATATCGGACAGAGTGGAGTCAGTTGGTCATAGAGATGACTGGCCTCGTCAACGTTACATGCCTGGAAGGTCATCTGTAGGCAGCTGTTACCCATACCAAACCCCATACAGTCCATGTATACATGATCAGGTTTGGCTGAGAGGGCGCTCTCACCATCGTAATCATTGGTGAACTTCTCAATGAAGGGGGAAGGGGTGTTTATGTCTTTAAAAACTGAAAAGTAAAACAGTAAATGAAGAATTTTAAAAAAGGGTAGAGGGTGTCATGGCCGAGCGGTTAAGAGCATTGAATTCAAGTTCTGGTGGTTATGTCATCGGAGTGTGGGTTTGAATCCCAGTCATGACACTTATGTCCTTCAGCAAGAAACTTTGCTATAATTGCTTTTCTTCACCCAGGGGTATAAATGGGTACCTGTGAGGGTAGAGGTTGATATTGTGTATGAAAAAGCCCTGGGGAGTATACAGCCCGAGCTGCCGTGGCGCCCCGAAGGTTTTTTCAAACACAATATCAACCTCTACCCTTGCAGGTACCCATTTATACCCCTGGGTAAAGAGAAGCAATTATAGCAAAGTGTCTTGCTCATCAAGGACACAAGCGTCATGACCGAAACTCGAACCCACCAGAACTTGAATCCGATGCTCTAAACCACTCGGCCATGACACCCTACAATGTTTTTGCAGAATTGAGAAACAATGTTTTTCCACTGACAGAATGAGAGAATGTGAATAAGTGAGGCCATACTTGGTATATTGATTGCAACCTTCTCTCCACGTCTCTTTCTGATGTTCTTCGTTAGGGTTCTGAAACAAAGAAAAAATATCATACACTATCATCAATAAATCAGGTTTAGATGTCACCTACTTGTTCTAGGGGGGGGTGGGGGACACAAAGATTCCCTTTTCATGTACCACCTCTTATTCCAATCACCGAGTGAAAATACTAACATGCACAATAAAAAATAACCAGCATTTATTAGAAACTTTTCAACAGGGGCAGTCAGGTTGGTGTAGTGGTATCTTGCCAATCGCTTATTACAGCTGACTGTGTTGTCTGTCTGTAGTGGGTAGAAGCTCTCCGTTCTCTCTTCATCTTGAGGGTGAAGCTTCAAACGCTAATTTTATAGGAGTTAAAATCCCTCCACTTCATAACATCAAGTTTACCATTATTAATAATGGACAACTGTATGTAACTTGCTGTTACTCTTATTTGAAATAAGATTGTTTTCAGTTTTCCTTGGTGTTATTTGATTATGTGTCTCTAAGTTAATCCTATTGAAAGTCAATATTTCAAATGATATTTTTACTTGTTATAAAGACAGGAAAAATAATCATGTGTCGTGTGTTTAATAAAATTCTAGTCACTTTCAAATGTATGAATCGATTTGTTTTCACATCAGAAGAGATTGGAACTTCTTCCTGGTCCATCAAATAACTGAAATAATTCCTATAGACCCATTGCATTGGCGGCCATCACTGAGATCAAACAATGAATGAAAACGCGTCACGCCGCGCTCAACACTCATTCATGGATAGGTCTTCCTTTGACCTCAGTGAGGGCGCTGTTTCAGCTTGTGACATCATATGCAAAGGGTCTATACATTTTTACAATGGAAAACATCTCTAAAATCACAGCAGTTTTTACAAGACAAGTAAAGTGAATGAGGGAGAGAGATAGTGGAATAAATCTTCACTTGACAGAAATAATAATAGAGTATGAATCATCTCCAGATTTATTGACAATGTCAAAAGTTAGGAATATATTTTGCTTTAGAGACAGAGTAGCACTAATCCAAACAAGTCTACATGAGCAATAATCCACTGTAATGTCAATCTTGGTTATATACAGATCAAACTTACTCCACAAACACCAATTAAACTACTTTTTATGTTAGTCTAGTCAGTCTTTCCAATAAATGGTTTGACAAGGAAAGAAATGCAACAGAAATGATTTCTACGGCAAGACTCTTGAGACCCTCTAATCAACGTATCAAAATAATAGAAAAAGAACGTTAGAAAAAACCCCAACTAATTTCCATAAAATCAAATGGCGCATTTGCCTTATACGCATGCACACCAGATATTAATATCACATAATATTGCATGGATATGATCACTTCAAAATAGATTTGAGCAAGAGAAATTACAAGATGGCTGCCAAAAATTGAAATATCACTAGTTATCCAGATAAGACCCATAATTGGATGACCGCTGTTAAATTTAAATATGATAACAAGTAATCAAATAAGCAATTCACATTCTTTTTGATGTTATATGACATTTCCTACATTGCGTACCCATTTTCCCATAATAATTGTGATCTTAATAACAAAGCAAACATGGCAATTATACAATAGTCAGGTATTTACAAGTAATGATTTTAATAACAACTTAACTTGCATGTGATGTTAAACTTCAAAGGTTGCATTTCTTATCAAATGGAAAAGGTTGCAATACAAGTGAACATCCCCTAAATGTAATAATTAACCCTCTGCATGCTATCATTTCTTGCAAACACTTTTTTCTGCCCGCTGGAATGTTTTTACAAAATCCATTTAAAATAGACAAGCCTGTACACAAAGAGCATTTTGTGTTGAGTTACTATTTCATTGCAAAATCCAAAATAAGTCAATATTTGTTAATTGTAACGTGAAAGTAACAGAATTGATTAACACAAGGTTTCAATTAATTGAGAATTAAAACTGATTGGTTATTAAAACTGTTGGAGTGAAAACATTTATATAACTTTACAGAATTTTGTGGATTAATTTTATTGACTTATTTTGTTGGTCAGTTTAACCCTTGAGGGAGTATTTGACCAGTATCATAATTAGATAACATTACACCTTGTTATAAATCTTCACTGATTTCAAGTCTGCCACTGCAAGCTGCTGACCATCTGATGTCAATGAGATTCCCTGTGGCCGGTACAGACCCTGTTCAATACAGCTGACAAATCTACCCTTCATGTCATACTGATGGATATGACCAGTGTTGAAATCATCATTGCGCACTGCAATGTAGATAGCTGAGCTGTCACAGCATACACCATTGCAGCATTTAACTTGCTGACCATCAATGAGTGGTCTGATGGTGGTTAGTGCAGCACCATTGTCATCAACAATGTCTACTTGTTGTTGCTCCCCACCACTGATGATAACTCTGTCCTTGCTGTCTATGGCCAAGTAGCAAGGTTTTGTCTGAACTGAAACAGTGTCAATGAGTGAACCATCACTGGAGTAGTGTTTAGTTATAACTGACCTCTTCACATCCCCCACAATGATTGTATCCTTCATGACTGCTACACCGCAGAGGTCTACTGCTGTCTTGCCAACTCTACTACGAGGCACTGTGTAGAATTCAAATATCTTGTTGCCATTCCTATTGTACATCTTGACAGAGTTGGTTAGATCTACAACCACTAACTGATTCTGAAATGCAGCAACAGCCCGAGGGTCTGAAAAACAAATGAACAAATGGATAGGACTCAATACAATGATCCCTCATTTGCAAATTACTCACAACCTATTTAATTTGTTTCTTGCAAAAAATACAAAAGACATTTTTATTAATCTAGATTTGTTCCTATGTTGTAAAATCCCATGCAGCACTTACATGTGACTATGACATACAGTAGAGCAACAATCTGTTATCATAAACGAGGTGACTACTAACATAAGAACTCTTGTATAATTTGTTTCAATTTGTTTTAAAACCTAGTGATGGATTGGATAAACCAATTAATTTCTTGGACTGTCCCCCTGATAACCAATCAAGAGTAGGCTACCCTTTTCACTGTTTGATCTGAGATTTACAACAGCATTACACCTCTAACTAAAAAGACATTGTAAGCAACTTACACTTTGATACTTGGATAGTTTTCTGCTGGTGTCCCATAGTGTTGTAAATTACCACTCTGCTATTACTGTAGTCTGCCACTACCATCTTATCCCCAGATACAGAGGCATCAATATCCAAAGCCCCATTGAATCCTACAAAATACTCCAAACCAAGCTCCCACCTTGGTTCCTTCATAATCAGAGTACCCAGGGAGATATCACAAACCCCTGGATTGAATCTCAGATGGGAAAGGGTTGAATCTATCTTGGGTTGATTCTGATCTCTGAGTAATGTCAAGTCCTTACTGATAGTAGAATAGAGTGCAAGGAAGTCAGGAGCTAATGAATTGTTGCTGACATCTTTGGCAGTCTGCAGTGAATGCTGTATTTGATGTGAGTTTACAATCACTATTTGCTCATATTCCTCCAATTTCTTGTTACGATCTTTGTGGATGGTTTTTATTTCATCCATGATGCGATTCTCTTGAGCTGTTACCTTAGCCCTTATCTTATCAGCTGTGTTCCTCACCTCTGCCATGGTTATCACAACTGCAGTGTCTAGGTTGTCTTTCATTGTTGAGACAGTTACTTGAGATTGTTCAAGGTTCTTCAGGATTTCTTCCAGGGGAGTAATGAGTTGAGCCAATGACTGTTTATATGTAGATGAGGCTTGGTTGCAGTCAATATACTCATGTTGTGGTTTACTGTGATCTATGACAGTGCAATCTCTACAAATCAGCACATTACATGTTGAACAATAGAACCTCATCACTTCACCTTCATGAGTTTGGCATTCTGGGTGACGTTTTGGTTTTGTCTTTATCAATGCAGTCTTTCCATCACTAATGTCTTTCAAAGTAGCTACTGTGTGGCTTGACGATGCTGGAATTTTCAGGTGCATTTCATTGCAGTTTGCACAAATGATCATGGGGCAGTCAAAACAGAAGTGTGTTGCCTCATTTTCCTCCTTGCACAAATTACAAACCATCTTGCTGTTTTCAATAGAACTGACCTGATCCAGTTGGAGTGCAAGACCAGCTAAAATGAAGCTAGTCTTGAGATCTTGGACACCCGTCTCAGGAAGTTGTGTCTCCTTTCGACACAGAGGACAAATAAGCATCTTAGCATCTTTGTAGTTGGTAGTGTGGTATTGAAGTAAACAGTGTTTACAGAAGCTGTGATGACAGTCCAGTAGTTTGGGTTCTGTGTACTCCTCGTGGCAAATACTGCACTCCAGATAATCCATTCTGATTTTCTCCAGAGCTGAAACCTGTGCTGGTTTAGAAGATGCCATATTGGTCTGGAAATAATTATCAAAGAGCAAAAATATATTAACAACAAAATTAACATTCAGTTTGCACCAACCACTTCCAGTGTACATCTGTTGCTATCAAATTGATCCCTGCACTGTACATTAATGTAGGAATGCAATGAAACATAAACACTCTATGAGAAAAAATATTTCTTTGATGAAGAATCTTTTAATAAAGCTTTTAATAGCATCCATTCAGTCACTGTCAAATAAATGTTAGCAGTTTCGAGGCTGTGAGATTTGCTTTATTTTTCTTTTCAATATTACTTTGATGTAGAATTTTTTAGATATCAAATAACAAACCACAAGGGAAACTGACTGGGTAAATTTGAATGATTTTGGGTTGAACAAGGAAAATTGACTAGGGCGGGATTTGAACCAACGACCTCCGGATTGACGTGCCGGCGCTCTACCAACTGAGCTATCTAGCCCTATGTTGGCGGTCTCCCTATTTTGTCAATATCCTTGTTCGGTGGGTGTCAGTCAGAAGCCATTCAACTGTAAACTGCCGTGTAGCCAAGGATCACACCCAAGTATACGATACAACCTGGGAATTTTTTAATATAGCTTTTAAATAGCAACCTGGGAATTTTTTAATATAGCTTTTAAATAGCATCCATTCAGTCACTGTCAAATAAATGTAAGCAGTTTCGAGGCTGTGAGGTTTCGAGGCTGTGAGATTTGATTTGTTTTTCTTTTCATTCTAAAGACAACTACAGCAAAACACATTTTGTTGTGTTGTCTCATTAGAATTAACATTATTTTGATGACACACTAAAGTAAACTATCAAAATATTTGAAACTAACAAGCTCTGCTGACCTACACTGTAATAAAACATTATGAAATTTGAATATGTCAATATGAGATGTATTTTGTAGTACCATATTAATATCATTTTAAATAAGTGAAAGTACATCTCATGTACATGTATGCAGACTTGACATTAAATATTTAAATCAATGAAATAACTTTTTTTACTCTTTAAACTAAGCAATGTTTTCTGTATTTGGAGGATCCAGTTAAAGAGGCTGTGTAGTCAGGATCAAAGCAGGCCTGTGGCTGTACATGGAATGATGAACTCTCCTTCAGTTACTGTACACACCCTCCCTCTGTATCATAATTATGGAGAGGGCGTGCAGTAACTGGGTGAAAGTTCATAATTCCATGTACAGCCACAGGCTGTGTTTGACACAGCCCCTTTAAATGTAGGATGTACAGCAGGAAGACAACATCCATTCCAATACTCTACAAATGTCATGAAATACATGTTCTTCATAAACAAAGATGGTACATTAAATGATGAGGAGTCATATTGAAATAGTGAAATACACTGTTTTTTAAGAGTGTAATTATTTAGAAACACGCTCAAACTGTAGGCCTACATGTACAAGTGTCCATGTAACACTATTGTACACCACATGAAAATAGTCTGTGTAAGTCTGGCTTGTATAGGAACTTACAGGACAAGTTGCTCCCACAACCATATTGAGTTTTACATGTACCTGATTCAGTTTCTTCAAATACTTTAGTTGAATATGATTTATGAAAACAAGACAATTTGATTATACAGTATGATTCATTTGTGTTGATATCATCTCTTCTTTGAAACTTAATTTTCACAATACTGAGTTCAAGTTTTAGAAAATGTTGCAATCAAATATCAAGAACATGCACTAAATAATCAGCCTTTACCTCCATTGAATTGGAAGACACTAAGGTTCAAATATAAGTACATTATTTGAGAAACCATTCAAGCATTTCAATTGTAAAACACTATTACATGTAAACCAAAGATGAATCATTAATTATCTTCTATTAAATTACAAAACTACAATTGATGAAACTGCACAAATTAAGTAGTATTTGTGTATAGTATGGTCCAGGGGGGGGCGGAAGGGGTGTTGCGCAATCATTTGCGATCGCTGTTTGGGTACACTCCATTTTAAAAATAGGTAATGACCATTAAAAAACAAAAAGAAATCCATGTATACCGTTAAAATTCTCTCTTTATCAGCACTGAAAACATAACAGTGTATATCGTAAGAGTATTTTCAATTGTTGAGATGCTTAATTTTAAATAAAGTGCGTAAAAATATTATCGAAAATTTTCCGTTGGTTTATTGCAGCGGCTAACGTGTATGAATGGGTCCAGGTGGGAATTTCGTTACAAATGGTCTCCCCTAAAATGGCTACAAATATCGACCTAATGTGAAAAAAATTATCGTTCATCCTCTGATTTTTTTCCATTAACGTAATATTTAGGAATAGATCTTTCATTCCTGAAAGTTTAATCAAAATCCCTCGGTACATCCTCTAGATATTTGACGATTTGTAAAAGTGTTTTTGGAGAGAATGGATCCCGCCAATACTTATTATGCATTCAAACGATCTCTGTTGACGGACGGGAACATTTGCCGCAGGTAATTGTAATTCTGAGGCAACATACACATCTAAAACAGATATGTTATACATGTCATTTAGGTTAAATATATGTTGTTTATTAAATAGTTAATTTACTGAAGCAGTTGGCAAGGCAAAAACAAATTACAAATGTTTTCTGGTGTAAAGATTTTGTGAATTTACAACATTTGAAGATAACAATACCCTCTGATAAAATGGACTCGTCCAGGCAGTCTCAACAACGGAACGCAGCGGAGAGCAACCGTAAATTCAAATAGTGTGTACTGTGCATACACACACATCCGTTTGTACGTGGGGCTTCGACCAGTGCACGTCGCGATGGTCGAATGAGATTATTTTCAACGTAGGTGGCGCGCTGGTGGCGCTACCCCTTCCGCCCCCCCCTGGTATGGTCTTAGGCCTTTCTCAAGCTAGAGTTTTGAGAAAAGTTGAATCAGTTTGTGATCTGTACTCACCTCAGCACATAGCACTGTTAAAATAAATGTCAAAGATACGTCTCCAATCCTGTCTGAATGTTTCTTGTTTTAAAGCCGCCGTATTTTCTGGTAGAGTGCGTGCAGATTCTACCATAACTTATACAGTCACGGACACACCTATACCTATGTAGCAAGGTTGTACATGTACTGTGCAGAGTGTCCCCAGTTGCTTGTACAATGAATGTACAATGGATTACAGTACTGTGTGTTGACAATGAACTTCAGTGTCAAAGGTCATGGAGCTAGTGATGTTGAACGTCTGTTTGTCTGGATTGTTATCAATGAAAGTGACAATGTAAACAACTCTATGAGTGCAGTTTGTGATGCACACAATAATAAGTACAGTGATGAAAAGGTCTAGAACTTGGATGCAATTTTGTGTTAGTTTGTATAATATGTTTTTTTCTTCAAATAACTTTGATCACCCCAAAAAAAATTTCAGTGGAATGATAACATTTATAACATCACTGGTACAAGTGAGGTCAATCACCTTTTATTTTAAGATTTCAAAAGTGAAGCGGAAATTAAGATCAGCTTTTAAAGAAAGTTTTTTTCCAAGATCAGTAATATCGCTACAATTAACTTTACCAACTCAAGCTTTGCTTTATTTAAACTCCAATGGATGAAATAATAAAAACTTTCATAAACACAATTGCCACAATACACATTGTAGCTGGCCTTTGAATTACTCTAAGTTGTTTCCAGCCAGTCACGCAGAACTACGGCTATACTGAACAATGTGCATCCATACTGTACAAGTGAATGGATTCTAAGAATTTCCAATATCACACTGGACAACCAGACCAAGTAGTCAGTCTCCATTCCCGGCTGTGATTGGTCAGGTACCAATGATGACATCATTCAGCTCAGGGGAATTCCCCAGTAATGTTGAAGTCTTATCTTGTAAATTCCCCTAAATTCCCCTAACATCTCCCTGTATGCAGACACATCAAGCTTTCTATGAACAGAGGAAACTAACAATTGTACTCAATGTCTATATATGGTACATGGATGTCAAACCATTGCATCTCCAAGGCTAAATTTCAGATATTTGTATCGTTTCCTTAAATTGTTTGGTCTTAAAGAAAAACTCAAACTGGCTTTATAAATGCAAGAGTTCTGGGCCATGTGATTTAGGAGTTTTAGGTCATTGTACTTTTGACCTCACAGTGTTTCACTACAACTTTGAACTTTTATACCTCCAGTTTGAAAGGCCAGACAAAGACTACTTCACACAATACAAAAGTATACATTTAAATTCAGAGTAAAATAATACAAACATTTAATTGGACCTTCCACATCTCATAATTGTACCCTTTGTGTGTGCATACATGTGGGTAGGCATACCCAGAGTTGTGGGAACTTTTACACAATGGAACAAAAAGGTTAAACTGGTTCCCACAATGTGATTCTTTAGAAATAGGAATAATAGAACTTCATAAGGAAGTCCCCACAAAGGTGTGTGCAAAAGTATGTGTGGTCAGGTTGGTGAAGTGGTATCTTGCCTCGCCTTCCACCTCTGGGACCCCGATTCGAATCCCACCAGGGGGCACTATGGTTTTTAGTCCCTGCATGATTGCCTGGGTTTTCCCTGGAATAATTCTCTATGGCTTTCCTCCCACATCTAAAACTGAAACTTCCTTCATTGTCTTCTCTCCACAGGGTTCTTGGCTAGTATACATGTAGTGATTAAGTTTGCTTTTCTGAGTCCTTGGCTTCACGAAAAGAATTAATAAATGAAAATAAATAAAATGAAACGTTGCATCAAAGCCCCTTACACTATTATTTCCCCTGTTCATTTGGCCCTAAGCATTCCTGAAACCATATCAACTCCTTTGGAGTATGCAGCACCAGCAGCCAAATCGGCGCACAGGTTGCTTAGCATTCACATCATCAATATCTACCCTTGCAGGTATCCATTTACTCCTAGCCGATGAAAAGCACTGAACCCAAGGCAAGGTCCTTTATCTCAAGGCCACTTACCCAGCAAGGTTTTAAACAGTCACTCTTTTATTCCCATTCATAAATACCCTACTGTAACTGAACTTGTCTTTTTGTAAATTTTAAAAATTCCTGACCTCAGGTCATTGCGCCAAAAGTCAAACTACATGCTGAGCTGCCAACATTTGCATCTTGCAATCAGGGTGAATTTGTATAATAGGGAGATATTAAGAATCACATTCAACATAATAGGGAAAAAGTTTCCATAATCAGGAATATTTTCAAATTTGTTCATCAGAACGTGGAGAGATTGGTTTATTTTCAGGGAACTTTCAGCAGAATCAGGGAGAGTTGAAAGCTCTGAGCATGCGATGGTCAACAGTTGTGCGTACAGGAGTGTCTGAATGTATTCTATCTATGTTGAGTACCGTATGTATTATTTGCGTTACGCTCGATTAGCGCTGGCTTAAAAGCTTACGCGCAAACACCTGTATGGCTATGAACGCCAAACCACTTTAGCCAACTGGTCTCAAACAGCTCCAGCTATGTCTTTATCAGCCGTTTAATACCAGATGAACAAGGTTATGTGACCACCTTTCAACCAATAGGACAACCTAAACTGGCTGGGGTTATGAAGACAAGTTATAAAACTAAACTTCGATTAAAATAATGGTTTAAACGACTATTCATAAATATACGTGGGACACCATTCAGATTGGTTGAGAGGAGAATCACATGGCCATGTTTAAAAGTGCAATATAAACACAGTTTAAATGATTAAACATGATCTGACCTTATTGAGTCAAAAGAGGGCACAATAAATAAATCAATAATTTGGGAGGCTAATCATCCTTACTAGCAGCTGAAAGCTAAATTGCGAAGGACGCGGCTACAATTAATTCGAGAAGCAGGCATGCAAGGGCAACCCATTATGACCACGGAGCACAGCCAGAGATCGAAAGTGTCTGATTCTTCCCGAGGGAGGAAAACCGGAGGGCCCGGAGAAAAACCCTTGTGGCACAGCAGAGAACCAACGCACAACTCTACTCACATATGGCCTTGGCCGGGTACTGAACCAGGGTCACCTTGGTGAGAGGCGAGCTCTTTACACACAAGCCAACCATGGCCCCGATCAGATGACTGCATGGAGCCTGCACGTTTAACAGCCTAACTTAAATTGGTAGATCTGATTTGGCAAGCGAAAGTTTTGAAACTTGCTTGGGAAAGTCTGAAACTTATAAAAGCATCCTCAACAAATGCATAGAAATTCAATGCAGAGACAAGGTGAGCTGAGGCTAAGCTGTCAGATTTTTAACGAAGTATTTGTGAATGGGATTCAAAGTTTGTAGAATTGGTTTTAAACTAGAGGTTCAAACTCGCCAAGGTCTGGTTCTTGACAATTCTACCTCAACTTCATCTCGGTTAAGTTATCAAGGGCTGGGCCTCAGCGTGTTTAAACAACAAGTTTAAAATCTCTTCAAGTGCTTTGATTCCCTTATTATAAAACTCAACTTTGATTAATAGTGGTTTAAATGACTAATGTTCTTTCTGTTCATTTTTATATATTTTTTTATATGAGAATTTGCCTAATATAAAAAGGCCAGATGGCCACTTCAAGGTGAGGGCTACATTTAACTGATTTGGGCTCTCAAGAACCCAAATCAACTGTCACCAGGGGCACATTGACACCTACTCCTGGGGCTGAAACAGTGTTTCCCCTTCACATTCTGTAAGTGGTCTTAAACCGGTCTATGCTCTATAGCCAGCTAACTTGAGAAACAGTCTTTAATTATAGACCGATTGCAATACCAAGGTTTATATTTTAAGCCAGTCTTAAATCTTAAGTCTGTGCTGAGCTGGCTATAATTGGTCATTGTTTTGTTTTTAAGCATGGTGCTTCATCCTTTTTGCAAAAAGCCCATTAGTCCATTATCAATACGATATCGTTTATTCGATCTGTAATTTTGTCCCAGGCTTTTTTCCCCTCCATTGTCACCAAATTGCTTGGTTATGACTGTAAAATCTCTCTATAGTTCATGTAACTCTCTAAATGTGCCAACTTCTTTGTTTTACAGCAAGCTGGTTGCCTAATGTTTGATCTTTGTCTACTTTTCAAGCCATTGTTGGCCATTTTATTAAACCAAACTTTATTAGGAATGTTTGTTCATACACGTGTTTCACTACTCATCACTGACTTATCTAAGACCGGCTTACTGCAACAGGCTTAACAACTGACTAAGCTAAGAGTAAGACCGTCTAAGGCAGATAACTGACTGGTCTTAGACTGCTGGCTAAGACCGTTTTATCACAATCCGCCCCAGAGCTTTGGTCACGTGAACTAGACGGCTCAGCCACGACACACCACTAACTGTTATGATGTATGTTTTAGGGGTTCATTTTGAATGATCAGAAGCTGGTGATTGCCAAGGAATTATTTCTTTACCTGAATCTTGGATGCCCAGGGTAGATCACCTCATCAGGGAAGAACAATGACTTTGAAACACCTTCATCTGTAGAGTTTGGTTCATAGGATGGAGATGAGAAATTAGGACATCCGAGTCTGAAATGAGAAATCATACAGATCATTGAGTATCTAGAGTCACTCTAGCCCTATATAGGACTCTTCCTCTGTGCTGTACACAGATACAGAGTCCTAAATATTTAGGGCACATTTCTGGGGCGGAAAAAGGTCAAAGCTTCACAACTCAAATCTTACCTGCAAGAAGCCACTAATTTTACTGGATTCATGTTCCATGACGGCATACAATTTTCTGCGGTGGGTTTTGGAAAGCATATATTCCTCATTAATCCGTCATTTTTATGAAACAATGCAGCTCTCAATGTTAACAAATACTGCAAACTTAAAACATAGTTTATTAAGAAAAACCAAGACGCAGGCGTTTGCATGTGTCTGCGTACATATGTATGTCTGCTCGCCAAATTTGTATCACACTTTTTGGTCACAGTGACTGACTGCACAGCCTTAACATGCAAACGCAACGCATGATATGGGCGTCATGCATCCTGCGTCTAACACGCGAATGTATGTGTACGCACGACGGACAACTGTGAGAAACTGTGAGAAGACGAAAACAAAACAGGTATTTAGTAACGTCGAGAGCTGCATTATATCACAAAAATGACAGATTTATTAGGAATATATCACCCACCGCAGAAACGTTTGCTGCCATGGAATGTGAATCCGGTGAAATTTGTGGCTAAATGCAGGTACGATTTGAGTTATGAAGCTTTGAAAATTTTCCGCCTCAGAAATGGACCCTGATACCCAGGATGTCACTGTAGTACAATACGTCGATTTCACCAAACTCTTCCTAACTTAGGACTAGTGCTAGGCAATGCCAAGAGATAGGACTAGTCCTAAGTTAGGACGAGTTACTCGTCCCAACTCAAGATAGGATTAATCCTAGCGTTTCGTGAAATCGGCTGCTGATGACCCGGTCTAGCATGCAAGAATGCAGCTCTTCACTGCTGGTCAAAGCTTGTGTACCGTTTCAGCAAGTCCATGAAGGACGACAAAATCTTAAAGGCACTGAACAAGTTTGGTAATTGTCAAAGACCAGTATTCTCACTTGGTGTATCCCAACATATGCATAAAATAACAAGCCTGTGAAAATTTGGGCTCAATTGGTCATTGAAGAAAAAACACCCTTGTTGTACAAATTAGTGTGCATTCAGATAGGAATAAAAGGCTTCTGGCAAGTAGTCTTTTATTTTTAATTTGAGTGAGAAATTACCTCTTTCTCAAAAACTACGTTACTTCAGAGGGAGTCGTTTCTCACAATGTTTTATACTATCAACAGCTCTCCGTTGCTGGTTACCAAGTAATTTTTTATACTAATATATATTTTGAGTAATTACCAAACGTGTACAGTGCCTTTAAATTGACTACAATAATGCAATACTTGAAACTACTAAGAGCTACAATGCAAACAACGAGGCATGAAAGTGGCGACAAGACTATAATGATAAAATTAATACAAATCAAAATAATACTTTTAGTTATCACACAAGCGAAAGTGGAATACAGAAAATTATAGAACTTCTGTGTTCCATATCCAACGAGAAATTAGCCCAAGTTGGATATGGGACGCAAAAATTTGTCTTTTTAGCAGGTGTCTTCAAGACTAAGATCTGAACAGTTAGAGCAATCTACCTAAAACATGTTGAAACTTAAAACAGACAAATGTCAACCTGATCCACCAAATCTGGTTGGACTTCCACAACTGTGCATTTTCACAACTCTAATACTACTGATGCATACAGGCACCGACTCCGCTCATCAGCTGATCAGACTCGGCTTTCTGTTCCCAGAACTAGAAGGTAGGCTGGGGATAGCTCTTTCGCCATGGCTGCCCCGCGTCTGTGGAATGAGCTTCCTGCCTGTCTGAGAGAAGCGTTTTTGATGCCTGTATTCAAAAGTCTCCTGAAGACATTCCTGTTCCACAACCACTCCTAATTCGTTTGTTTTTGTGGGTTATTTTCTTTGTTCTCGTCTCCTGTAAAGCGCTCTGTTCTTAGTATAGCGCTATATAAATGCTCTGTATTATTATTATTATTATCCAAGTACTTTCAAGAGGTAAAAACCCCTAGTAAACTGTCTGCCATTACAATACCTGGGGAAAGCAGTCAGACTCAAAGCTGTCTCTCCTTCCTCTTTATTCAGTAGTTCAATTACCTGTTGCCTCCTGGAAAAGGAATGGCAGAATATGGATAACTTGTTATAAAATAAACACAGTCACTTCCAATGCTTTAGATTTTCCACGAAGCTTCAATTTCAAAAAATCTAACTGCTATGCCAATTGTCATTGAATTGTGTTCCTCCCCCTCATGTTTTAAAGATGGTCCTTTGAGACTAAAAATTACCAAATAAAATGAAACATTTATTAGTTTTATGCAGTATGACTCAATGTTTAAAGTACATGTATGTCTCTATTCACACAATGACAATGTGTTTCTTGTTTACCTTCATGTCAGATTTCATTGTATCTTGTAAGAGGAAAAGTTAACACACACAGTATTTACTGAAAAAGGCAAACCAGTCATTGCAAAGAAAAGGATCTTGTTTAAGAAATTTGCATTCACAAACTGCTTTTTTAATTGGCCAGGAGTGCCCCCTACAAAAAAAAGGTGCCCCCTCCCCTTGTAACCCCCTAGAAATGTACCTTATTTTCCCCGCTGTGGGTGGTCGTGTTGGAGTCAGTTTGTACGGAATGGGCGTGGCCAACAGTGGAGCTGCATGGCAACACACTTACTGGAGAGTAAGCACAACAAATTTGCTCACTACTAATCACCTTTGTGAAATTTGCCCCAGTACCCAGTCGTATGGGGGTGTGCTTATTTGCCTAAAACCTAAAGTAAGCGACACATTTGATTTAGTTCACTGTTTTCTCCAAAGTGCAATGCCCTGGGGAGTTAAAGTCCTTGATATCATAGACTAGACTTTTCCACATATCAAAGAGGGGGATCAGGTCCCAGAGTTGTGTAGGTTTTTTTTCAAGGGGCTGAACAATATTTTCACTCATACACTTTGTGCACAAAATTTTACACACATCCAGATATACCCAGATCTAACCCTCTGATAAAGTGGAGCCATCTGTTCTTTGTAGCAGGCTTCAAGATGTCTTGCTGACAACCTGTGCTAGGTTCTGAGGTTTCCAACACTCCTCCCCTTTTCAATCAAACTTGTTGGTTTACTGGGGTGCCAGTAACAAGTGGAACCTTCCTGCATTGGTGTAATTCCTGGGGTTACTCCTGCACTTAGGGGATTGGACAATGAAAAGAACGCAGTGAGACTAACCTGAGTTTCATATTTGCTTCTACAGTGTTGAGATGGTTTACCAGGTGTTCCCTCCACCATGTATGACGCGTATTCAGGCCGCCATAAAGTCTTCAGATCACCACTGGGAAAAACAACAGTTTCATTAGTTAACTCATTATCCAGAATCAGTGTGTTAACAATATATTGTCTTTAAGAATAAAACAAATTGTTACATTTACTTGAAGCTAATTTTGAGTTGATCAAAGACAATTTGACGAGAGTAGTTTGAACCTGCGACCTACGGACTAATAATAATTATAATGATAACTATTATAATCAATAGTATGCGTATATGACATGGGGGGGGGGCGGATAGGGTTGTCATGATGCCCATTGCTTTACTAGAACAATAACAACTATACCACCAAAATTGCTTATTGAATAAAGACAAAGAAATAAACAGCACATAAAGCAAACATGGGGTTTGTCAGTTTTGGGTATTACTTGGCTATGGTTTGTTGTTAATAATATTTGTAATAATAACTAGTTCTTATATAGCGAATTTTACAATCCATATCAATATGCTTTATAGTTCCCTGGTAATTGGCCAATAACATTTATGTAATCTTTCTCAGCTCCCTGGGGAGTATACAGCCTGAGCTGCCGTGGCGCTCAGAAGGCTTTTCGAATACAATATCAACCTGTGGTTTTTTCCGCCATAATGTCATTTTGTAATAAAATCGTAAAATCGTAAAATCGTAAAATTAAAAACACTGTCTCTAATAATAATAATAATAACTAGTTCTTATATAGCGCATTTAACAATAACTTATCAATGCGCTTTACATTAGTGCCCTGGTCATTGGGCCAATAACATTCCTTTAATCTTTCTCAGCTCCCTGGGGAGTATACAGCCCTGGGCTGCCAAGGCGCTCCCAAGGCCTTTTCAAGCAAAATATCAACCTCTACCCTTGCAGGTACCCATTTATACCCCTGGGTGAAGAGAAGCAATTACATGTATAGCAAAGTGTCTTGCTCAAGGACACAAGCGTCATGACCGAGACTCGAACCCACACCCCGATACTAAACCACCATAACTTGAATACGATGCTCTTAACCACTCGGCCATGACACCTTATAAATCAAACAAGTTGAGTGTAATTCTCTCACCTCCAGATTGCGTTCCTCTTTGGTTCTGTCATCTACAGATCCTGCAATGACATTCCATCGGCAGTCATGATCCGTCACATACCCCTTGTAGAGAGGCGAGGCTGCACTTAATGCAAGCTAAGTATAAACACAAGGACTTGGGAAGTTACATCGCTTAGTACAATAACACAGTTTACAAGTAGGATTTGAAACTTTGCATGGTGACGACACAATCAAGTGAGGTTTGAGGAGACACCATGTACATGAGTAGGATTTGAAACTTTGCATGGTGACGATACAATCAAGTGAGGTTTGAGGAGACACCATGTACATGAGTAGGATTTGAAACTTTGCATGGTGACGATACAATCAAGTGAGGTTTGCGGAGACACCATGTACATGAGTAGGATTTGAAACTTTGCATGGTGACGATACAATCAAGTGAGGTTTGCGAAGACACCATGTACATGAGTAGGATTTGAAACTTTGCATGGTGGCGATACAATCAAGTGAGGTTTGCGGAGACACCGAGTAACTAATATCTCTTATTAGACAATCAGAGCATACGCTAGAGTTGAGCCGAACCAAATTGTTAGATTAAGTACATGAAAAGTTGGACGTCTGAAAAGTACGACGTCTGAAACAGTTAAGAGCGACTGAGACGCGCTGGAAGTCAAAAGATCGACTGTTGCAGTCTTGGTTTCAGAAGTCGATCTTGCCATGAGCCGAACCTAATGTAAATGTTATGTTAAGTTCGCCTGTCTGAAACCAAAATTTATTTGGGTCGACGTAGAGTTGCTCCTAATCTATTGGTTCGGCGCGACTCTGTAGTCCTGTCTGAACTCGGTGATATATTGTCTCTTTATTCTAAATAAGTGTTACGGCACTCAAGGAGCTTTGAGGAAATGTGATGTCATTGTTATAGGTTTTCCCTCAACTTTTTCAGTGACTAGCCAGCAGTAACAGTTAGCTTGTCATTTCCCTTGTCACCAAGGTTTTTCGCTTGGCCAACTCATACTTTATGTAATAGATGTTAATTTTTGCATCGGGGATAACGAATATAATTTAGGTTTTTACACACATCAGTGTAAGGGTAAAAACCAAAATTGTATTCATACCATACATGTAGGAATATTTTTCAACACTTAAACTAGTCCGCAACATCACTTGGAGACAATTTTGACTAGTCCTGAGGTGTTTATCTAGCATTTGGCTAGTGGACCACTGTTAAGAGAGAAAGCTGATACCACCTTTTGTATTGACATACCACAAGTCATTTTGGTTGGTATGTGAGCAATTTGTCACAGACATTCTTGTTTTCAAAAGAAGTTTACATCAACTTACAAATATTGGACAGAGTGGAGTCAGTTGGTCGTAGAGATGCCTGGCCTCGTCAACGTTACATGCTTGGAAGGTCATCTGAAGGCAGCTGTTACCCATACCAAAACCCATACAGTCCATGTATACATGATCAGGTTTAGCTGAGAGGGCGCTCTCACCATCGTAATCATTGGTGAACTTCTCAATGAAGGGGGAAGGGGTGTTTATGTCTTTTCAAACTGAAAAGTAAAACAGTAAATGAAGAATTTTAAAGAAGAGTAGAGGAAAGAGAATTGGAGATTAGCATTGCTTTGAAACTTTGCATGTTGGCAAGAGCAACGGATCAAATCTTGTTAGAGTTGTGTAGGGCGGAGAGATAACGTTGCATCAGTGCAAAAACGTCTCTTAAAGATGGACTACAACGTAAACTCACTCATTAAATATACTATCGAACCTTGTTTATGTTGTGTTCAGGTAACAATTTATTGTTGTGGTCATGTTTTTCTCTAAATAATTTTGTTGCAATTTGACCAAAAGAATTAGACTTTGATTCTTCCGATTTTGAAATTTCCCGCCCTGTACTGCTTCCAAAGATCCATTGAAAACCACTTTAAAACAGCACTTACTTTACACTGGAGCTTGTAATTGTCAAAACTGTATCTTGCTTTAAAAAAACTTAAAATAAGTATGCGATGAAATAAACATTTTTTACAACGCTTTTGCACGGAGCCTTTTCATGCAAGCATTTTTGCAACATTAAAAAAGAATGTTTTTTCAAAATTGAGATAAGATGTTATAACAAAATTGAGTTACGAGTTTTTGCAAAGTAGGGATAATAACTAGTTCTCATAAAGCACATTTCACAGTAACGCATCAATGCGCTTTACATTAGTGCCCTGGTCAGTGGGCCAATAACATTCCTTTAATCTTTCTCAGCTCCCTGGGGAGTATACAGCCCGGGCTGCCGTGATGGCGCTCAGAAGGCTTTTTCAAGCAAAATATCAACCTCTACCCTTGCAGGTACCCATTTATACCCCTGAATGAGGAGAAGCAATTATAGCAAAGTGTCTTGCTCAAGGACACAAGCGTCATGACCGGGACTCGAACCCACACCCCGATGACTAAACCACCAGAACTTGAATCCGATGCTCTAAACCACTCGGCCATGACACCCTACAATGTTTTTGCAGAATTGAAAAACAATGTTTCTGCACTGACAGGACAGTAATGAGAGAATGTGAATAAGTGAAGACATACTTGGTATATTAATTGCAACCTTCTCTCCATGTCTCTTTCTGATGTTCTTCGTTAGGGTTCTGAAATGGAGAGAAAAATCATACACTGTCATCAATAAATCAGGTTTAGACGTCACCTACTTGTCCTGGGGGGGGGGGGTGGGTGACACAAAGATTTCCTTTTCATGTACCACGAAATGCACAAGAAAAAAATAACCGGCATTTATTCGAAACTTTTCAACAGGGGCAGTCAGGTTGGTGTAGTGTTATCTTGCCAATTGCTTATTACAGCTGACTGTGTTGTCTGTCTGTAGTCGGAAGAAGCTCTCCGTTCTCTCTTCATCTTGAGGGTGAAGCTTCAAACCCTAATTTTATAGGAGTTAAAATCCCTCCACTTCATAACATCAAATTTACCATTAATAATAATGGGAAACTGTATGTTACTTGCTGTTACTCTTATTTGAAATAAGATTGTTTTCAGTTTTCCTTTGTGTTATTTGATTATGTGTCTCCGAGTTAATCCTATTGAAAGTCAATACTTCAAATGATATTTTTACTTGTTATAAAGACAAGAAAAATAATCATGTGACGTGTGTTTATTAAAATTCTAGTCCCTTTCAAATGTATGATGCGATTTGTTTTCAAATCAGAAGAGATTGGAACTTCTTCCTGATCCATCAAATAACTGAACTAATTCCTATAGACCCATTGCATTGGTGGCCATCACTGAGATCAAACAATGGAAATGTGAAAACGCGACGCGCCACGCAAAACTCTCAGCGATGGATAGGTCTTCCTTTGACTTCAGTGAGGGCGCTGTTTGAGCTTGTGACATCATATGCAAAGGGTCTATTCATTTTTAGAATGGAAAATACCTCTAAACTCACAGCAGTTTTTACAAGACAAGTAAAGTGAATGAGGGAGAGAGATAGTGGAATAAATCTTCACTTGACAGAAATAATAATAGAGTATGAATCATCTCCAGATTTATTGACAATGTCAAAAGTTGGGAATATATTTTGCTTTAGAGACAGAGTAGCACTACAAACAAGTCTACATGAGCAATAATCCACTGTAATGTCAATCTTGATTATATACAGATCAAACTTACTCCACAAACTCCAATTAAACTACTTTTTATGTTAGTCTAGTCAGTCTTTCCAATAAATGGTTTGAAAAGGAAACAAATGCATCAGAAATGATTTCTACAGCAAGACTCTCTTGAGACCCTCTAATCAACGTATCAAAATGGTAGAAAAAGGATGTTAGAAAAAACCCCAACTAATTTCCATAAAATCAAATGGCGCATTTGCCTTATACGCATGCACACCAGATATTAATATCACATAATATTGCATGGATATGATCACTTCAAAATAGATTTGAGCAAGAGAAATTAAAAGATGGCTGCCAAAATTGAAATATCACTAGTTATCAAGATAAGACCCATAATTGGATGACCGCTGTTAAATTTAAATATGATGATAACAAGTAATCAAAAAAGCAATTCACATTCTTTTGGATGTTATATGACATTTCCTACATTGCGTACCCATTTTCCCATAATAAATGTAATCTTAATAACAAAGCAAACATGGCAATTATACAATAGTCAGGTATTTACAAGTAATGATTTTAATAACAACCTGAACTTGCATGTGATGTTAAACTTCAAAAGTTGCATTTCTTATAAATGGAAAAGGTTGCAATACAAGTGAACAACCCCTAAATGTAATAATTAACCCTTTGCATGCTATCATTTCTTGCAAACACTTTTTTCCTGCCCGCTGGAATGTTTTTACAAAATCATTAAAAATAGACAAGCCTGTACACAAAGAGCATTTTGTGTTGATATATTATTTCATTGCAAAATCCAAAATAAGTCAAATGTATGTTATTTGTAACCGTATAGTAACAGAATTGATTAACGCAAGTTCTCAATTAATTGAGAATTTAAACTGATTGGTTATTATAACTGTTGGAGTGAAAACATTTATATAACTTTGCAGAATTTTGTGGATTATTTTTATTGACTTATTTTGTTGGTCAGTTTAACCCTTGAGGCAGTATTTGACCAGTATCATAATTAGATAACATTACACCTTGTTATAAATCTTCACTGATTTGCAGTCTGCCACTGCAAGCTGCTGACCATCTGATGTCAATGAGATTCCATGTGGCCTGTACAGACCCTGTTCAATACACCTGACAAATCTACCCTTCATGTCATACTGATGGATATGACCAGTGTGGATACACCTATTGTACACTGCAATGTAGATAGCTGAGCTGTCACAGCATACACCACTGCAGTCTCCAACTTGCTGACCATCAATGAGTGGTTTGATGGTGATTAGTGCAGCACCATTGTCATCAACAATGTCTACTTGTTGCTCCCCACCACTGATGATAACTCTGTCCTTGCTGTCAATGGCCAAGTACCAAGGTTTTGTCTGAACTGAGACAGTGTCAATGAGTGAACCATCACTGGATCTGTGTTTAGTTATAACTGACCTCTCCACATCCCCCACAATGATTGTATCCTTCATGACTGCTACACTGCGGAGGTCTACTGCTGTCTTGCCCACTTCACTATGAGGCACTGTGTAGAATTCAAATATCTTGTTGCCATTCGTATTGTACATCTTGACAGAGTTGGTTCCATCTACAACCACTAACTGATTCTGGAATGCAGCAACAGCCCGAGGGCCTGGAAAACAAATTAACAATTAGATATGACTCAATACAAAATATCCTCATTTGCTAATTACTCACAACCTATTTAATTAGTTTTTTGCAAAAAATACAAAAGACACTTATTAATCTAAATGTGTTCCTATGTTGTAAAAACCAATGCAGCACTTACATGTGACTATGACATACAGTAGAGCAACAATCTGTTATCATAAACAAGGTGACTACTATCATAAGAACTCTAGTATAATTTGTTTCATTTTTTTTTTTTTTTTTTTTAACCTAGTATTGGATTGGATAAACCAATTATTTTCATGGACTGTCCCCCTGATAACACAATTAAGAATAGGCTAACCCTTTTCACTGTTTGATCTGAGATTTACAACAGCATTTACACCTCTAACTAAAAAGACATTGTAAGGAACTTACGCTCTGATACTTGGATAGTTTTCTGCTGGTGTCCCATAGTGTTGTAAATTACCACTCTGCTATTCCTGTAGTCTGCCACTGCCATCTCATCCCCAGGTACAGAGGCATCAATATCCCAAGCACCATCGATTCCTTCATTATACTTCAAACCAAGCTCCCACCTTGGTTCCTTTATAATCAGAGTACCCAGGGAGATATCACAGACCCCTGGATTGAATCTCAGATGGGAAAGGGTAGAATCTATCTCAGGTTGATTTTGATCTCTGAGTAATTCCAAGTCCTTACTGATAGTAGGATAGAGTGCGAAGAAGTCAGGAGCTGATGAATTGTTGCTGACATATTTGGCAGTCTGAAGTGAATGCTGTATTTGATGTGAGTTTACACTCACTGTTTGGTCGAATTCCTCTAATTTCTTGTTACGATCTTTGTGGATGGTTTTATTTCATCTATGATGCGACTCTCTTGAGCTGTTACCTTAGCCCTTATCTCATCAGCTGTGTTCTTCACGTCTGCCATGATTCTCTCAACTGCAGTGTCTAGGTTATCTTTCATTGTTGAGAGAGTTGCTTGAGATTGTTCAAGGTTCTTCAGGATTTCTTCAAGAGGAATAATGAGTTGAGCCAATGACTGTTTATATGTGGTTGCGGCTTGGTTGCAGTCAATATACTCATGTTGTGGTTTACAGTGATCTAAGACAGTGCAATCTCTACAAATCATCACATCACATGTTTTACAATAGAACCTCATCACTTCACCTTCATGAGTTTGGCATTCTGGATGACGCTTTGGTTTTGTCTTTATCAATGCAGTCTTTCCATCACTAATGTCTTTCAAAGTAGCTACTGTGTGGCTTGACGATGCTGGAATTTTCAGGTGCATTTCATTGCAGTGTGTACAAATGATCATGGGGCAGTCAAAACAGAAGTGTGTTGCCTCGTTTTCCTCCTTGCACAATTTACAAACCAACTTGCTGTTTTCAATAGAACTGAATTGATCCAATTGGAGTGCAAGACCAGTTAAAATGAAGCTAGTCTTGAGATCTTGAACACCCGTCTCAGGAAGTTGTGTCTCCTTTCGACACAGAGGACAAATAAGCATCTTAGCATCTTTGTAGTTGGTAGTGTGGTATTGAAGTAAACAGTGTTTACAGAAGCTGTGATGACAGTCCAGTAGTTTGGGTTCTGTGTACTCCTCTTGGCAAATACTGCACTCCAGATAATCCTTTCTGATTTTCTCTAGAACTGAAACCTGTGCTGGTTTAGAAGATGCCATATTGATCTGGAAATAATTATCAAAGAGCAAAAATATATTAACATTACAACAGAATTAACATTCAGTTTGCACAAACCACTTCCAGTATACATCTGTTGCTATCAAATTGATCCCTGCACTGTACATTAATGTAGGGATACAAAGAAACATAAACAGTCCATGCGAAAAAAATGGTTCTTTGATGTAGAATTTCTTATTATAGCTTTTAAATAGCATCCATTCAGTCACTGTCAAATAAGTGTTAGCAGTTTCGAGGCTGTGAGATTTGATTTGTTTTTTCATTCTAAATAAAGACAGCTATCAGCAAAACTCATTTTGTTGTGTTGTCTCATTAGAATTAACATTATTTTCGATGACACACTAAAGTAAACTATCAAAATATTCCAAATTAATCTGCTGCCTGTATTGACAAAAAAGCAATGTTTTCTTTATTTGGAGGATCCAGTTAAAGGGGCTGTGTAGTCAGGATCAAAGCAGGCCTGTGGCTGTACATGGAATGATGAACTCTCATTCAGTTACTGTACACACCCTCCCTCTGTATCATAATTATGGAGAGGGCGTGCAGTAACTGGGTCAGAGTTCATAATTCCATGTACAGCCACACACAGCCCCTTTAAATGTAGGATGTACAGCAGTTTATGAAGACAACATCCATTCCAATTCTCTATACATATCATGAAATATACAAACTGCATCATGAACTACATATACATCATGAATTACATACAAATCATGAAGACGGTACATAAGGAGTCATATTGAAATAGTGAAATACACTGTTTTTTAAGAGTGTAATTTTTTAGAAACACGCTCAAACTGTAGGCCTACATGTACAAGTGTCCATGTAACACTATTGTACACCACATGAAAATAGTCTGTGTAAGTCTGGCCTGTATTGGAACTTACAGGACAAGTTGCTCCCACAACCATATTGAGTTTTACATGTACCTGATTCAGTTTCTTCAAATACTTTAGTTTAATATGATTTATGAAAACAAGACAATTTGATTATACAGTATGATTCATTTGTGTTGATATTATCTCTTCTTTAAACTTCATTTTCACATTTCTGAATTCAAGTCTTAGAAAATGTTGCAATCAAATATCAAGAACATGCACTAAATAATCAGCCTTTACCTCCATTGAATTGGAAGACACTAAGGTTCAATAGAAACCATTCAAGCATTTCAATTGTATAACACTATTACATGTAAACCAAAGATGAATCATTATCTTCTAAGTTACAAAACTACAATTGATGAAACTGCACAAATTAAGTAGTATTTGTGTATAGTATGGTCTTAGGCCTATCTCAAGCTAGAGTTTTGAGCAAAGTTGAATCAGTTTGTGATCTGTACTCACCTCAGCACATAGCACTGTTAAAATAGATGTCGAAGATGTCTGAATGTTTCTTGTTTTAAAGCCTTCTTTTTTCCTGGTACAATGCAGATCACTCTACCATAACTAATACAGTCATGGAAACACCTACAAGTACGTAGTGAGGTAACACCTACACCTATGTAGCAAGGTTGTACATGTACTGTGCAGAGTGTCCCCAGTTGCTTGTACAATGAACGTACAATGGACTACAGTACTGTGTGTTGACAATGAACTTCAGTGTCAAAGGTCATGGAACTAGTGATGTTGAACGTCTGTTTGTCTGGGTTGTTATCAATGAACGTGACAATGTAAATAACTCTATGAGTGCAGTTTGTGAAGAACACAATAGTAAGTACAGTGATGAAAAGGTATGAGCTATCAGCAAAGAGAACTAGAACTTGGATGCAATTTTGTGTTAGTTTGTATATATATTTTTTGTTCATATAAATTTGATCACCCCCCAAAAACATTTCAGTCGAATGATAACATTTATAACATCACTGGTACAAGTGAGGTCAATCACCTTTTATTGCCATATCAGATGACTGCACCGAGCCTGCCAATTGAGCAGCCTAAATTAAGTTGGTAGATCTAATGTGGCAAGCGAAAGTTTTGAAACTTGCGTGTGAAAGTCTGAAACTTATAAAAGCATCCTCAACAAATGCATAGAAATTCAATGCAGAGACAAGGTGAGCCGAGGCTAAGCTGTCAGATTTTTAACGAAGTATTTATGAATGGGATTCAAAGTTTGTAGAATTGGTTTTAAACTAGAGGTTCAAACTTGCCAAGGTCTGGTTCTTGACAATTCTACCTCAACTTCATCTCGGTTAAGTTATCAAGGGCTAGGCCTCAGCGTGTTTAAACAACAAGTTTAAAGCCTCTTCAAGTACTTTGATTCCCTTATTATAAAACTCAACTTTGATTAAATAATGGTTTAAATGACTAATGTTCTTTCTGTTCATTTAAAAAAAAACATTTTTAAATGATGTTGCCTAATATAAAAAGGCCAGATGGCCACTTCAAGGTGAGGGCTACACTTAACTGATTTGGGCTCTCAAGAACCCAAATCAACTGTCACCAGGGGCACATTGACACCTACTCCTGGGGCTGAAACAGTGTTTCCCTTTCACATTCTGTAAGTGGTCTTAAACCGGTCTATGCTCTATAGCCAGCTAATTTGAGAAACAGTCTTTAATTATAGACCGATTGCAATACCAAGGTTTATATTTTAAGCCAGTCTTAAATCTTAAGTCTGTGCTGAGCTGGCAATAATTGGTCATTGTTTTGTTTTTAAGCATGGTGCTTCATCCTTTTTGCAAAAAGCCCATTAGCCCATTATCAATACGATATCGTTTATTCGATCTGTAATTTTGTCCCAGGCATTTTTTCCTCCATTGTCACCAAATTGCTTGGTTATGACTGCAAAATCTCTCTGCAGTTAATGTAACCCTCTAAATGTGCCAACTTCTTTGTTTTACAGCAAGCTGGTTGCCTAATGTTTGATCTTTGTCTACTTTTCAAGCCATTGTTGGCCATTTTATTAAACCAAACTTTATTAGGAATGCTTGTTCATACATGTGTTTCACTACTCATCACTGACTTATCTAAGACCGGCTTATTGCAACAGGCTTAACAACTGACTAAGCTAAGACCGTCTAAGGCAGATAGCTGGCTATAACAGACTGGTCTTAGACTGCTGGCTAAGACCGTTTTATCACAATCCGCCCCAGAGCTTTGGTCACGTGAACTAGACCGCTCAGCCACGACACGCCACGAACTGTTATGATGTATGTTTTAGGGGTTCATTTTGAATGATCAGAAGCTGGTGATTGCCAAGGAATTATTTCTTTACCTGAATCTTGGATGCCCAGGGTAGATCACCTCATCAGGGAAGAACAATGACTTTGAAACACCTTCATCTGTAGAGTTTGGTTCATAGGATGGAGATGAGAAATTAGGACATCCGAGTCTGAAATGAGAAATCATACAGATCATTGAGTATCTAGAGTCACTCTAGCCCCTATATAGGACTCTTCCTCTGTGCTGTACACAGATACAGAGTCCTAAATATTTAGGGCACGTTTCTGGGCGGAAAAAGGTCAAAGCTTCACAACTCAAATCTTACCTGCAAGAAGCCACTAATTTTACTGGATTCATGTTCCATGACGGCATACAATTTTCTGCGGTGGGTTTTGGAAAGCATATATTCCTCATTAATCCGTCATTTTTATGAAACAATGCAGCTCTCAATGTTAACAAATACTGCAAACTTAAAACATAGTTTATTAAGAAAAACCAAGACGCAGGCGTTTGCATGTGTCTGCGTATGTCTGCGCGCCAAATTTGTATCACACTTTTTGGTCACAGTGACTGACTGCACAGCCTTAACATGCAAACGCAACGCATGATATGGGCGTCATGCATACTGCACGTTTAACATGCGAATGTATGCGTACGAACGACAGACAACTGTGAGAAGACGAAAACAAAACAGGTATTTAGTAACGTCGAGAGCTGCATTATATCACAAAAATGACAGATTTATTAGAAATATATGACCCATCGCAGAAACGTTTGCTGCCATGGAATGTGAATCCAGTGAAATTTGTGGCTAATTGCAGGTACCATTTGAGTTATGAAGCTTTGAAAAATTTCCGCCTCAGAAATGGGCCCTGATACCCAAGCAACACTGTATAGTAGTACAATACAAAAGTGAAAGGCCGCCAGGGATAGAGTCACTCCAGCATTTACTCATACCCAATCATAAAAGGAATAATAAATCGTTTTTAAAAAGGCATTTTTAGAAAATTCAATCAATCAAGTCGAGGCCATACGGCTTCTGGAGCCTGCCCAGTGATCTTGGTCCAGATGACCCGGTCTAGCATGCAAGAATGCAGCTCTTCACTGCTGGTCAAGCTTGTGTACCGTTTCAGCAAAATCTTAAATTGACTACAATAATGCAATACTTGAAACTACTAAGAGCTACAATGCAAACAACGAGGCAGGAAAGTGGCGACAAGACTATAATGATAATATTAATACAAATCATAATAATACTTTTAGTTATCACACAAGCGAAAGTGGAATACAACAAATTATAGAACTTCTGTGTTCCATATCCAACGAGAAATTAGGCCAAGTTGGATATGGTACGCCAAAATTTGTCTTTTTAGCATGTGTCTTCAAGACTAAGATCTGAACAGTTTACCCAGGCCTGTGAGTGGACCCTAAAAAAAAAAGCTGAAACACTACATGATGTAAGAATGATTGTGGAACGTCAACTGAGCGCACGTAACGCATTTACGCTGGTCTAATTGGGGCACCCCATTGATCCAGTAACTAGGCTTATTTCACATTATTGTAGTTGTAAATTATTGTTGCCAAGCATATATACATGATATAAGGCCAAAAAGTAAAAATAATGTATATATATATATATATATATATATATATATATTTATTTTTTTTACGAAAAAAAAAGGCGGAAATAAAAAAATTGGCAAAAAACAAAACAAAACGGATATCGCCTTTAAAGCGGAGATCTCACAGGCCTGTCTACCTAAAACATGTTGAAACTTAAAACAGACAAATGTCAACCTGATCCATCATATCTGGTTGGACTTGTGCATTTCCACAACTCTAATACTACTGATGCATACAGGCACCGACTCCGCTCATCAGCTGATCAGACTCGGCTTTCTGTTCCCAGAACTAGAAGGAAGGCTGGGGATAGCTCTTTCGCCATGGCTGCCCAGCTTATGTGGAATGAGCTTCCTGCCGGTCTGAGAGAAGCGATTTCGATGTCTGTATTTAAAAGTCTCCTGAAGACATTCCTGTTCCACAAACACTCCTAATTCGTTTGTTTTTGTGGGTTATTTTCTTTGTTCTCGTCTCCTGTAAAGCGCTCTGTTCTTAGTATAGCGCTATATAAATGCTTCGTATTATTATTATTATCCAAGTACTTTCAAGAGGTAAAAACCCCTAGTAAACTGTCTGCCATTACAATACCTGGGGAAAGCAGTCAGACTCAGAGCTGTCTCTCCTTCCTCTTTATTCAGTAGTTCAATGACCTGTTGCCTCCTGGAAAAGGAATGGCAGAATATGGATACTTGTTATAAAATAAACACAGTCAATTCCAATGCTTTAGATTTTCCATGAAGCTTCAATTTCAAAAAATCTAACTGCTATGCCAACCTTTACTTTATTTTATGAGCCCCCCCTCATTGAATTGTGCTCCTCCCTCTCCTGTTTTAAAGGCACTGGACATTTTTGGTAATTACTCAAAACTTACTAATGAGCAATGGAGAGCTGTTGATAATATAAAACATTTTGAGAAACGACTCCCTCTGAAGTAACGTAGTTTTTGAGAAAGAGGTAATTTCTCACTCAAATAATAATAGACTTCCGGCCAGAAGTCTTTTATTATGCATCTGAAAGCACACAAAGTAATGCAACAAGGGTGTTTTTTCTTTCATTATTCTCTTGCAAATTTGATGACCAATTGAGCCCAACTTTTCACAGGCTTGTTATTTTATGCATATGTTAGGATTCACCAATTGAAAATACTGGTCTTCGACAATTACACTCACTCACTCACCACTTTATGCGTTTCCTGGGCGCCGCCATTTTTAAATCCTAAAGTATAAACTTCCGGGTACTATACCACCGCTGGTGCCCGGGCCCAAAGACTGAAACCATAGAAACAACTCCATTGGTTCCCCTAACATATGTCAACACGTTTTATACATGCAAAGCATTTCAATCCTTGATCTACAGACGGCAGCACAATGTCTTGCTACCAGCCCGAGTATACTCGGGCACAGCACCTACTGGGGGGTAAGTCTATCCCGAGTATACTCGGAATTAGCAGTCAAAGTGTTTAAGGAACTAATTCAACTGTACCAGCCAGCCAGAAGCCTCCGATCATCTGCAGATACCAAATTACTTGTCACCCAAAACCCGTACTGTCACTGGCGACAAAAGCTTCCATGCTGCTGCCCCAAAACTCTGGAACAATTTACCCCACAACATCCGCCACTCTACCTCACTAGCAGCTTTCAAAAAATCTCTAAAAACCCACTTGTTTAATTAATCACTCATGTATTTTGCTTATTCTGTTTACTCCTTTTTGCTTGTTGCTTAATTTGTGTGAAGCGCTGTGTTACTTTCTTTGCTTAGTTAGAGCGCTATATAAATGCTCTGTATTGTTATTATTATTATTATTAGAGTGCTCGGCCACAAGACGCCATGTACAAGGAAAAGTTCCTCATAGTAAACAACCACAGGTTGATCCATGAGCTTGCATTATTACTAGGGCCATCAAAACATCGAACATCCCCCTTCCAGCCCGAGTCTTCAGAGATCCAAGTCAAGACATACCTGCATCCATGAGTTCCTGAAAATCTTTCTCATCTAGGACCAAGTCGATATCGCTATATCTCTCACCGTTAGGCGACAGCTATCGATGGAGTCGTAACGCGACTTGGGAATAACAAATTTGTTGTTCTTCAAAGGCTGAAGAGAAAGATAGAAGATGGGAATGAGAAACATGAAAGATAGATACACGGAGCCTGCCCTAAATGACCATCAAAACTCACTTGGTGAGAATCACTGCAGCTGTTGATAGTACGACTATTTTGAGAAACGTTTCCACTTCGAAGTAATAAGTTAGGATAATTTTTCACCCAAAACATTTGAATCTGAGAAGCAATTTATGCATGAGTTGTTTCTCAGAGTTCTGAGAGTTCGAGTTCATTCGTGGATGCTCGACCAGAGACGCGGTTGGTACACGCTGTCACCTCGCTAAACGTGGATGGTTTCAACGTTCTTGTGAAAACAATGTGCCGGTTTTTTGCTGTTTTCTCAGCAAGTAGGCATTGTATTCAGCTGAAACTTTCACAGGTGACTTTTATTGTATCTTTCTTAATATTTTTCCTATAAATCAGCATTACACCGACAAAAACCCAAATGATGACCATACCTTTAAGATTTGTATTGTGACATCACACTTTACTTAGTAACTAAGATTAACTTGTAGTTGAGATCAATCTGAGCTCTTTGTGAAATCGAGCACAGAGCTGCCAAAATTTACAACATCAACTAGAGCGGGATTTGAAACTGCAACCTCTGGACTAAAATGCTGGCGCTCTACCAACTGAGCTATCTAACCCTATTGTTGGCGGTCTCCTTATTTTGTCAATATCTTTGTTCGGGGGGGGGGGGACAGTCAGAAGCCATACAAACTTTAACTGCCATGTAGCCAGGGATCACACCCAAGTTTACGATACAACCTGGGAAGCAGCAGAAAGGGGATGCAACTTTTTATTTCAAATATAAAGTAATAATCCACAAGGGTAACTGACTAGGTACATTTTAATTAATTTTAGTTTGAACAAAGACAAATTTACAACAGAAACTTTTTTCTGAGCAAAGAAATTTTCGTTGTAGTTGACAGTATCTTTTTATCCATAAATCTAGTTGACTTAATTTATAATGCGATCGTTAGTGGCTTTTTAGAAAATAAATTTTCACATTTTTATCAACTTTTTCTCATTCTCAAATTGTGTTCACTAATTGAAAGACCTTTATTTAAAACAATTTTTCCCGCCATAATGTCATTTTGTAATAAAAACGTTAAATTAAAAACACTGTGTCTAATAATAATAATAATAATAATAACAACTAGTTCTTAAATAGCGCATTTAACAATAACTTATCAATGCTCTTTACACTAGTGCCCTGGTCATTGGGCCAATAACATTCCTTTAATCTTTCTCAGCTCCCTGGGGAGTATACAGCCCTGGGCTGCCATGGCATTCCGAAGGATTTTTCAAACACAATATCAACCTCTACCCTTGTAGGTACCCATTTATACCCCTGGGTGAAGAGAAGCAATGATAGCAAAGTGTCTTGCTCAAGGACACAAGCGTCATGACCGGGACTCGAACCCACACCCCGATGACTAAACCACCATAACTTGAATACGATGCGGTTAACCACTCGGCCATGACACCTTATAAATCAAACAAGTTGAGTGTTCTCTCACCTCCAGATTGCGTTCCTCTTTAGTTCTGTCGTCAACAGATCCTGCAATGACATTCCATCGGCAGTCATGATCCGTCACATACCCCTTGTAGAGAGGTGAGGCTGCACTTAATGCAAGCTAAGTATAAACACAAGAACTTGGGAAGTTACATCGCTTAGTACAATAACACAGTTTACAAGTAGGATTTGAAACTTTGCATGGTGACGACACAATCAAGTGAGGTTTGCGGAGACACCATGTACATGAGTAGGATTTGAAACTTTGCATGGTGACGATACAATCAAGTGAGGTTTGCGGAGACACCATGTACATGAGTAGGATTTGAAACTTTGCATGGTGAAGATACAATCAAGTGAGGTTTGCGAAGACACCTCATGTACATGAGTAGGATTTGAAACTTTGCATGGTGACGATACAATCAAGTGAGGTTTGCGGAGACACCTCATGTACGTGAGTAGGATTTGAAACTTTGCATGGTGACGATACAATCAAGTGAGGTTTGTGGAGACACCGAGTAACTAATATCTCTTATGAGGCAATCAGAGCATACCGATTGAAATGTAAAGTTGTTAAACTACTGGTTCTTCTCAGAACCACTACAGCTTACAAGAGAACTGGGGTCCACAGCTTACAAGAGAACTGGGGTCCACAGCTTACAAGAGAACTGGGGTCCACAGCTTACAAGAGAACTGGGGTCCACAGCTTACAAGAGAACTGGGGTCCACAGCTTACAAGAGAACTGGGGTCCACAGCTTACAAGAGAACTGGGGTCCACAGCTTACAAGAGAACTGGGGTCCACAGCTTACAAGAGAACTGGGGTCCACAGCTTACAAGAGAACAGGGGTCCACAGCTTACAAGAGAACTGGGGTCCACAGCTTACAAGAGAACTGGGGTCCACAGCTTACAAGAGAACTGGGGTCCACAGAGGTGAAAAACAGGAACAGAAACCACTGAGCTAACCTGACTGCCTTCATCACAGATAAAGAACTTACCTTCCAGGCACAAAATAAGCTCAGTGACCAAACAGTTTAGTTATCTATCTACAATAGAATGCGGTTTTGAATCTCATCAAGAGGACTTATTGAAACTGCCAAGTGGACTTTTCAGTTTCAATAAGTCACCTTACACCTGGTCCAGACAGGCACGCTAGAGTTGAGCCGAACCAAATTGTTAGATTAAGTACATGAAAAGTTGGACGTCTGAAAAGTACGACGTCTGAAACAGTTAAGAGCGACTGGACGCGCTGGAAGTCAAAAGATCAACTGTTGCAGTCGTTCGGAATGACTCTTGAGCGTCTTGGTTTCAGACGTCGATCTTGCCATGAGCCGAACCTAATGTAAATGTTATGTCAAGTTCGCCTGTCTGAAACCAAAATTTATTTGGGTCGACCTAGAGTTGCTCTTAATCTATTGGTTCGGCGCGACTCTGTAGTCCTGTCTGAACTCGGTGATATATTGTCTCTTTATTCTATAATAAGTGTTACGGCACTCAAGGAGCTTTGAGGAAATGTGATGTCATTGTTAAAGGTTTTCCCTTAACTTTTTCAGTGACTAGCCAGCAGTAACAGTTAGCTTGTCATTTCCCTTGTCACCAAGGTTTTTCGCTTGGCCAACTCATACTTTATATAATAGATGTTAATTTTTGCATCGGGGGTAAAGAATATAATTTAGGTTTTTACACACATCGGTGTAAGGGTAAAAACCAAAATTCTATTCAACACCTAAACTAGTTCGCCACATATCACTTGGAGACAATTTTGACTAGTCCTGAGGTGTTTATCTAGCATTTGGCTACCGCACCACTGTTAAGAGAGAAAGCTGATACCACCTTTTGTATTGACATACCACAAGTCATTTTGGTTGGTATGTGAGCAATTTGTCACAGAAATTCTTGTTTTCAAAAGAAGTTTACATCAACTTACAAATATTGGACAGAGTGGAGTCAGTTGGTCGTAGAGATGCCTGGCCTCGTCAACGTTACATGCTTGGAAGGTCATCTGAAGGCAGCTGTTACCCATACCAAAACCCATACAGTCCATGTACACATGATCAGGCTTAGCCGAGAGGGCGCTCTCACCATCGTAATCATTGGTGAACTTCTCAATGAAGGGGGAAGGGGTGTTTATGTCTTTAAAAACTGCAAAGTCAAACAGTAAATGAAGAATTAAAAAAAAGGGTAGAGGGCGTCATGGCCGAGCGGTTAAGAGCATCCAATTCAAGTTCTGGTGGTTATGTCATCGGAGTGTGGGTTCGAATCCCGGTCATGACACTTGTGTCCTTGAGCAAGACACTTTACTATAATTGCTTCTCTTCACCCAGGGGTATAAATGGGTACCTATGATGGTAGAGGTTGATATTGTGTTTGAAAAAGCCTTCTGAGCGCCATGGCACCTCGGGCTGTATACTCCCCAGGGAGCTGAGAAAGATTAAAGGAATGTTATTGGCCCAATGACCAGCGTACTAATGTAAAGCGTGTTGATACGTTATTGTACAATGCGCTACAGTATATAAGAATTATTGTAAAGATAATTGGAGATTACAAGTAGCTTTGAAACTTTGCTTTATTGGCAAGAGCAACAGCTAAAATCTTGTTAGAGTTGTGTAGGGCGGAGAGATAACGTCGCATCAGTGCAAAAACGTCATGTCTTAAAACAGCACTTCCTGTACGCTGGAGCTTGAAATTGTCAAAACTGTATCTCGCTTAAAAAACCTTAAAGTAAGTATGCGATGAGATACAACATTTTTTGCAACGCTTTTGCACGGAGCATTTTCATGCGAGATAACATTTTTGCAGCATTAAAATAGAATGTTTTTTCAAAATTGAAATATGATCTTATAACAAAATTGAGTTACGATTTTTTGCAAAGTAGGGGTAATAACTAGTTCTAATAAAGCGCATTTCACAGTAACGCATCAATGCGCTTTACATTAGTGCCCTGGTCATAATGGGCCAATAACATTCCTTAAGGACACAAGCATCACGACCGGGGGTCGAACCCACACCCCGATGACTAAACCACCAGAACTTGAATCCGATGCTCTAAAACACTCGGCCACGACACCCTACAATGTTTTTGCAGAATTGAGAAACAATGTTTTTGCTCTGACAGAATGAGAGAATGTGAATAAGTGAGGACATACTTGGTATATTGATTGCAACCTTCTCTCCACGTCTCTTTCTGATGTTCTTCGTTAGGGTTCTGAAACAGGGAAAAATATCATACACTGTCATCAATAAATCAGGTTTAGACGTCACCTACTTGTCCTAGGGGGGGTGGGGGACACAAAGATTCCCTTTTCATGTACCACCTCTTATTCCAATCACTGTGAGTGAAAATGTGACCCGCTCTATCGAAATGAGGAATGTCTCGGAAATCACGTTTTCGTGTAAATCGCCATACAAAAGTTGTTGACAATCGAAAATCATGAAAAAAATAAAAAATCCGATTCCGTGATTTCGGTGGTAATAAGATAAACAAAACTTGATCTTTCCTGTCGTGGTCTTACCTTTAATTGAAAAGATGAACAAATCCACAAAAAGTATGTTTTCTTGAGCATGTTTGTACGCATAGCTACAATAGCTAGCTTTTATTAATAACGATTATCTAAATAAACACGTCATAACAAAATGGAAGTGGCCTTGTCTTGTAGACTTTCTTCATTACCCGATAACTTCGGACTGGAATAAGCTACGGAAATAATAATGGTATTGCTGGAAAGCCAGTGAGTTGCTTGTTAATATGGTGTGCATGACTCAATTTTCAAAATTTCCGAGACATTCCTCAATTCGATAGAGCAGGTCACAAATACTAACATGCACAATAAAAAATAACCGGCAATTATTAGAAACTTTTCAACAGGGGCAGTCAGGTTAATGTAGTGGTATCTTGCCAATTGCTTATTACTGCGTTGTTTGTCTGTGGGTAGAAGCTCTCCGTTCTCTCTTCATCTTGAGGGTGAAGCTTCAAACCCTAATTTTATAGGAGTTAAAATCCCTCCACTTCATAACATCACATTTACCATTATTAATAATGGGCAACTGTATGTAACTTGCTGTTACTCTTATTTGAAATAAGATTATTTTCAGTTTTCCTTTGTGTTATTTGATTATGTGTCTCCAAGTTAATCCTATTGAAAGTCAATATTTCAAATGATATTTTTACTTGTTATAAAGACAAGAAAAATAATCATGTGACGTGTGTTTATTAAAATTCTAGTCACTTTCAAATGTATGATTAGATTTGTTTTCACATCAGAAGAGATTGGAACTTCTTCCTGATCCATCAAATAACTGAAATAATTCCAATAGACCCATTGCATTGGCGGCCATCACTGAGATCAAACAATGGAAATGTGAAAACGCGTACGCGCCACGCACAACTCTCAGCCATGGATAGGTCTTCCTTTGACCTCAGTGAGGGCGCTGTTTGAGCTGTGACATATGCAAAGGGTCTATACATTTTTACAATGGAAAATACCTCTAAACTCACAGCAGTTTTTACAAGACAAGCAAAGTGAATGAGGGAGAGAGATAGTGGAATAAATCTTCACTTGACAGAAATAATAATAGAGTATGAATCATCTCCAGATTTATTGACAATGTCAAAAGTTGGGAATATATATTTTGCTTTATAGACAGAGAAGCACTAATCCAAACAAGTCTACATGAGCAATAATCCACTGTAATGTCAATCTTGATTATATACAGATCAAACTTACTCCACAAACTCCAATTAAACTACTTTTTATGTTAGTCTAGTCAGTCTTTCCAATAAATGGTTTGACAAGGAAACAAATGCAACAGAAATTATTTCTACAGCAAGACTCTCTTGAGACCCTCTAATCAACGTATCAAAACGGTAGAATTCTAGGACGTTAGAAAAAACCCAACTAATTTCCATAAAATCAAATGGTGCATTTGCCTTATACGCATGCACACCAAATATTAATATCACATAATATTGCATGGATATGATCACTTCAAAATAGATTTGAGAAAGAGAAATTACAAGATGGCTGCCAAATGTGAAATATCACTAGTTATCAAGATAAGACCCATAATTGGATGACCGCTGTTAAATTTAAATATGATGATAACAAGTAATCAAATAAGCAATTCACATTCTTTTGGATGTTATATGACATTTCATACATTGCGTACCCATTTTCCCATAATAAATGTAATCTTAATAACAAAGCAAACATGGCAATTATACAGTAGTCAGGTATTTACAAGTAATGATTTTAATAACAACCTTAACTTGCATGTGATGTTAAACTTCAAAAGTTGCATTTCTTATTAAATGGAAAAGGTTGCAATACAAGTGAACAACCCCTAAATGTAATAATTAACCCTTTGCATGCTATCATTTCTTGCAAACACTTTTTCCTGCCCACTGGAATGTTTTTACAACATCCATTTAAAATAGACAAGCCTGTACACAAAGAGCATTTTGTGTTGAGATACTATTTCATTGCAAAATCCAAAATAAGTCAATATTTGTTCATTGTAACGTGAAAGTAACAGAATTGATTAACGCAAGGTTTCAATTAATTGAAAATTAAAACTGATTGGTTATTACAACTGTTGGAGTGAAAACATTTATATAACTTTGCAGAATTTTGTGAATTAATTTTATTGACTTATTTTGTTGGTCAGTTTAACCCTTGAGGCAGTATTTGACCAGTATCATAATTAGATAACATTACACCTTGTTATAAATCTTCACTGATTTCCAGTCTGCCACTGCAAGCTGCTGACCATCTGATGTCAATGAGATTCCACATGGGCAGTACAGACCCTCAGCAATACAGCTTTTTATCAATCTACCCTGCATGTCATACTGGTGAATATGACCAGTGTTGATCCCATTGCTCACTGCAATGTAGATAGCTGAGCTGTCACAGCATACACCTGTGCAGTATACAACTTGCTGACCATCAATGAGTGGTTTGATGGTGATTAGTGCATCACCATTGCTATCAAAAATGTCTACTTGTTGTTGCTCCCTACCACTGATGATAACTCTGTCCTTGCTGTCAATGGCCAAGTACCAAGGTTTTGTCTGAACTGAAACAGTGTCAATGAGTGAACCATCACTGGAGTAGTGTTTAGTTATAACTGACCTCTTCACATCCCCCACAATGATTGTATCCTTCATGACTGCTACACCGCGGAGGTCTACTGCTGTCTTGTCCACTTCACTATGAGGCACTGTGTAGAATTCAAATATCTTGTTGCCATTCCTATTGTACATCTTGACAGAGTTGGTTTTATCTACAACCACTAACTGATTCTGGAATGCAGCAACAGCCAGAGGGCCTGGAAAACAAATGAACAAATGAATAGGACTCAATACAAAAAATCCTCATTTGCAAATTACTCACAACCTATTTATTTTGTTTCTTGCAAAAAATACAAAAGACACTATTATTAATCTAAATTTGTTCCTATGTTGTAAAAGCCCATGCAGCACTTACATGTGACTATGACATACAGTAGAGCAACAATCTGTTATCATAAACGAGGTGACTACTAACATAAAGAACTCTTGTATAATTTGTTTCATTATTATTTAAAACCTAGTATTGGATTGGATAAACCAATTAATTTCTTGGACTGTCCCCCTGATAACCAATCAAGAGTAGGCTACCCTTTTCACTGTTTGATCTGAGATTTACAACAGCATTACACCTCTAACTAAAAAGACATTGTAAGGAACTCACCATCTGATACTTGGATAGTTTTCTGCTGGTGTCTCATAGTGTTGTAAATTACCACTCTTCTATTCCTGTAGTCTGCCACTGCCATCTCATCCCCAGGTACAGAGGCATCAATATCCCAAGCCCCATCGGATCCTACATCATACTCCAAACCAAGCTCCCACCTTGGTTCCATCAGAGTACCCAGGGAGATATCACAAACCCCTGGCTTGAATCTCAGATGGGAAAGGGTAGAATCTATCTTGGGTTGATTTTGATCTCTGAGTAATTTCAAGTCCTTACTGATAGTAGGATAGAGTGCAAGGAAGTCAGGAGCTGATGAATTGATGCTGACATCTTTGGCAGTCTGCAGTGAATGCTGTATTTGGTGTGAGTTTACAATCACTGTTTGGTCGAATTCCTCCAATTTCTTGTTATGATCTTCGTGGATGGATTTTATTTCATCCATGATGCGACTCTCTTGAGCTCTAACCTGATCCCTAATCTTATCGGCTGTGTTCCTCACGTCTGCCATGGTTCTCTCAACTGCAATGTCTAGGTTGTCTTTCATTGTTGAGACAGTTACTTGAGATTGTTCAAGGTTCTTCAGGATTTCTTCAAGGGGAGTAATGAGTTGAGCCAATGACTGTTTATATGTGGATGAGGCTTGGTTGCAGTCAATATACTCATGTTGTGGATTACGGTGATCTATGACAGTGCAAGCTTGGCAAATCATCACATCACATGTTGTACAATAGAACCACATGACTTCACCTTCATGAGTTTGGCATTCTGGGTGACGTTTTGGTTTTGTCTTTATCAATGCAGTCTTTCCATCAATAATGTCTTTCAAAGTAGCTACTGTGTGGCTTGACGTTGCTGGAATTTTCAAGTGCATTTCATTGCAGTGTGCACAAATGATCATGGGGCAGTCAAAACAGAAGTATGTTGCCTCGTTTTCCTCCTTGCACAATTTACAAACCAACTTGCTGTTTTCAATAGAACTGACCTGATCCAGTTGGAGTGCAAGACCAGCTAAAATGAAGCTAGTCTTGAAATCTTGAACACCCGTCTCAGGAAGTTGTGTCTCCTTTCGACACAGAGGACAAATAAGCATCTTAGCATCTTTGTAGTTGGTAGTGTGGTATTGAAGTAAACAGTGTTTACAGAAGCTGTGATGACAGTCCAGTAGTTTGGGTTCTGTGTACTCCTCGTGGCAAATACTGCACTCCAGATAATCCTTTCTGATTTTCTCCAGAGCTGAAACCTGTGCTGGTTTAGAAGATGCCATATTGGTCTGGAAATAATTATCAAAGAGCAAAAATATATTAACGTTACAACAGAATTATTAATAATAATAATAATAATAATAATAATAATAATAACTAGTTCTTATACAGCGCATTTCACAATAACTTATCAATGCGCTTTACATTAGTGCCCTGGTCATTGGACCAATAACATTCCTTTAATCTTCCTCAGCTCCCTGGGGAGTATACAGCCCGGGCTGTCGTGATGGCGCTCGAAGGCTTTTTCAAACACAATATCAACCTCTATACCCTTGCAGGTACCCATTTTTACCCTTAGGTGAAGAGAAGCGATTAAAGCAAAGTGTCTTGTTCAAGGACACAAGCGTCATGACCGGGACTCGAACCCACACCCCGATGACTAAACCACCAGAACTTGAATCCGATGCTCTAAACCACTCGGCCATGACACCCTACAATCAGTTTGCACAAACCACTTCCAGTGTACATCTATTGCTATCACATTAATATAGGAATGCAATGTACATTAATGTAGGAATGCAATGAAACAAACATTCTTTGCAAAAAAAAAAATTTCTTTGATGTAGAATTTTTTAATATAGCTTTTAAATAGCATCCATTCAGTCACTGTCAAATAAGTGTTAGCAGTTTCGAGGCTGTGAGATTTGATTTGTTTTTCTTTTCATTCTAAAGACAACTACAGCAAAACTCATTTTGTTGTGTTGTCTCATTAGAATTAACATTATTTTCGATGTCACACTAAAGTAAACTATCAAAATATTCGAAACTAATCTGCTGCCTGTATGGACAGAAACTAACAAGCTCTGCTGGCCTACACTGTAACAAAACATTATGAAATTTGAATATGTCAATGTGATATGTATTTTGTTGTACCGTATTAACATCATTTTAAATAAGTGACATCTCATGTACATGTATGCATACTTGACATCAAATATTTAAATCAATGAAATAACTATTTTCATCTTTAAACTAAGCAATGTTTTCTTTATTTGGAGGATCCAGTGTAGTCAGGATCAAAGCAGGCCTGTGGCTGTACATGGAATTATGAACTCTCATTCAGTTACTGTACACACCCTCCCTCTGTATCATAATTATGGAGAGGGCATGCAGTAACTGGGTGAAAGTTCATAATTCCATGAACAAGACAACATCCATTCCAATTCTCTATACATGTCATGAATTACATGTCATGAATTACATGTACATCATAAACAAAGATGGTACATTAAATAAATAGGAGTCATATTGAAATAGTGAAATACACTGTTTTTTTTAAGAGTGTAATTATTTAGAAACACGCTCAAACTGTAGGCCTACATGTACAAGTGTCCATGTAACACTATTGTACACCACATGAAAATAGTTTAATATGATTTATGAAAACAAGACAATTTGATTATACAGTATGATTCATTTATGTTGATATCATCTCTTCTTTAAACTTCAATTTCACAATACTGAATTCAAGTCTTAGAAAATGTTGCAATCAAATATCAAGAACATGCACTAAATAATCAGCCTTTACCTCCATTGAATTGGAAGACACTAAGGTTCAATAGAAACCATTCAAGCATTTCAATTGTAAAACACTATTACATGTAAACCAAGGATGAATCATTATCTTCTAAGTTACAAAACTACAATTGATGAAACTGCACAAATTAAGTAGTAATTGTATATAGTATAGTCTTATTTTAGGCCTATTTCAAGCTAGAGTTTTGAGTAAAGTTGAATCAATGTGTGATCTGTACTCACCTCAGCACATAGCACTGTTTAAAAAAATGTCAAAGATACGTCTGCAATCCTGTCTGGATGGTTCTTGTTTTAAAGCCGCCTTATTTTCTGGTAGAGTGCAGATTCTACCATAACTAACAGAAACACCTACGTAGCGAGGTTGTACATGTACTGTGCAAAGTGTGCAAGGTGTCGCCAGTTGCTTGTACAATGAATGTACAATGGAATACAGTACTGGGTGTTGACAATGAACTTCAGTGTCAAAGGTCATGGAGCTAGTGATGTTGAACGTCTGTTTGTCTGGGTTGTTATCAATGAAAGTGACAATGTAAACAACTCTATGAGTGCAGTTTGTGATGCACACAATAATAAGTACAGTGATGAAAAGGTCTGAGTTATCAGCAAGGGGAACTAGAACTTGGATGCAATTTTGTGTTAGTTTGTATAATATGTTTTTTTTTCTTCAAATAACTTTGATCACACCAAAAAACATTTCAGTGGAATGATAACATTTATAACATCACTGGTACGAGTGAGGTCAATCACCTTTTATTTTAAGATTTCAAAAGTGAAGCGGAAATTAAGATCAGCTTTTAAAGAAAGTTTTTTTCCAAGATCTGTAATATCGCTACAATTAACTTTATCAACTCAAGCTTTGCTTTATTTAAACTCCAATGGATGAAATAATAAAAACTTTCATAAACACAATTGCCACAATACACATTGTAGCTGGCCTTTAATTTGCTCTAAGTTGTTTCCAGCCAGTCACGTAGAACTACGGCTATACTGAACAATGTGCATCCATACTGTACGAGTGAATGGATTCTAAGAATTTCCAATATCACACTGGACAACCCAACCCAAGTAGTCAGTCTCCATTCCCGGCTGTGATTGGTCAGGTACCAATGATGACGTCATTCAGCTCAGGGGAATTCCCCAGTAATGTTCATGTCTGGTCTTGTAAATTCCCCTCATCCAGCAATGTACCTCCTAACATCTCCCTGTATGCAGACACATCAAGCTTTCTATGAACAGAGGAAACTAACAATTGTACTCAATGTCCATATATGGTACATGGATGTCAAACCATTGCATCTCCAAGGCTAAATCTCAGATATTTGTATCGTTTCCTTAAATTGTTTGGTTATGTACAGAAAAACTCAAACTGGCTTTATAAAGCAAGAGTTCTGGGCCATGTGATTTAGGAGTTTCAGGTCATTGTACTTTTGACCTCACAGTGTTTCACTACAAATTTGAACTTTTATACCTCCAGTTTGAAATGCCAGACAAAGACTACTTAACACAATACATAAGTATACATTTAAATTCAGAGTAAAATAATACAAAAATTTAATTGGACCTTCCACATCTCATAATTGTACCCTTTGTGTGTGCACACATGTGGGTAGGCATACCCAGTGTTGTGGGAACTTTTACACAATGGAACAAAGGTTATACTGGGTTCCCACAGTGTGATTCTTCAGAAAGAGGAATAACAGAACTTCATAAGGAAGTCCCCACAAAGGTGTGTGCAAAAGTATGCATGGTCAGGTTGGTGTAGTGGTATCTTGCCTCGCCTTCCACCTCTGGGACCCCGATTCGAATCCCACCAGGGGGCACTACATGTATGTGGATTGGGTTTTCAGTCCCTGCATGATTGCCTGGGTTTTCCCTGGAATAATTCTCTATGGCTTTCCTCCCACATTTACAACTGAGAATTCCTTAAGTGTCTTCTCTCCACAGGGTTCTTGGCTAGTATACATGTAGTGATTAAGTTTGCCTTTCTGAGTCCTTGGCTTCACGAAAAGAATTAAGAAATGAAAATAAATAAAATGAAACGTTGCATCAAAGCACCTTACACTATTATTTCCCCTGTTCATTTGGCCCTAAGCATTCCTGAAACCATATCAACTCCTTTGGAGTATGCAGCACCGGCAGCCAAATCGGCGCACAGGTTCCTTAGCATTCACATCAACAATGTAAGGAATACAAACTGCAAGGAATACAAACAGTGCCTTGAGACATCTAAACGTGATTATCATAACTCCCGTATTGTAAACAGCAACACGAAGGAGCTATTTCAGATTGTTACCTCATTGAGCACTCCTGACGAAAGGATGAAGTTACCTTTTCACCGTTCCACAAATGCTCTTGCCAACGATTTCGCTGACTACTTTGTGGACAAAGTTTGCACACTCAGAAGTGAACTGGACTCCACAAGTCGCCCAGGTCTGCAATTACACTCACAAGAGCAATGCGCATCCTCGTTCTCCACGTTCGATGAAGTGTCTGCCGATACAGTTCGGAAAATGATAATGAACTTGCCCTTTAAGTGCTGTCCACTCGATCCTATCACTACCACACTCCTCAAAAAGTGCATGGACGGTTTGTTACCAGTTATGGTTCAGATAATCAACTCATCACTTTCAACTGGGGTCGTTCCACTGAGCTTCAAATCTGCGAGGGTCTTTCCTCTTATCAAAAACACGAAGCTCGACCAAAACATGTTGAAAAACTACCGGCCAATCTCACTTCTTAGTTTTATATCTAAGCTTTTAGAGAGGTGTTGCATGCATCAAATTAACGATTACTTCGCCTGTAACGATCTACATTCAATCGCTCAATCTGCTTATCGACCTCATCACTCCACCGAAACGGCCTTACTGCGAGTTCAGAACGATCTTCTTCATGCCATTGATCAGCACAGTGAGGCACTCCTCATCTTACTGGATTTTAGTTCGGCGTTTGACACCATAGACCACACCATTTTGCTTGAACGCCTTGAGGGCCGGTATGGTATAACTGGGACTGCTTTACAATGGTTCAGATCTTACCTGAGTGACCGTTCCCAATCTGTGACCATTGGTGAAGCTGTATCAATTTATAAAAGTTATGTGAGGCCTGCTGTTGAATATGCTGATGTTACTTGGTCTTCCTCAATTACTGCTGCCCAGAAGAAGACTCTGGAGCACCTGCAAAAACGTGCATGCAGAACCATTTTGGCACAGCGCTATACTTCGTATGCGGATGCTATGCAGCTTTGCGGGCTTGAGTCTCTTGCTGATAGGAGGGAGAATCATTGTCTCAGCTTGGCCGAAGGTCTTGCCAATTCAGAACGTACAAATGATCTTCTCCCTCCTACCAGACGGGAGTCTCACGCCCGCAACCTGCGTAATGCACATCATTATTCACACTTACGCACCAGGACATCACGATTCAAAAACAGCCCAATACCCTATTTCATCAGCTTGCTGAACAAGTAGAATATTTTGCTCTGAGAACAGTTTTTAATAATCTTTTTTTAAATTAGTGCCACCTCCTCAAATCTGTGCTAGATTATTACTCGCATTTAGATTAATAATAAAACTGCCCGTGCTTACTTTTTACCAGTTATCTAAATAGGGCCTTAATATTCCTTGTGAGCAGCTTTTTAATTTTTAATTTTTTCAATGATTTGTGGCAGACAAATCTGCTAGTATGTGTAATGTACTAATTGTTTTCTTCTTCTAGATTCGTAACCAACCCATATCGTGTTTTTTTTAATTTTGTTTTATACAAGTTTGCTGTGATTTTGATGATTTTAATATTGTGAATTATCATGCAATTTGGCCTTCGGGTCACAATGTGATAATGTGAATAAAATATACCATACCATATATACCATATATACCCTGGGGTGTTCCTCAAGGCTCAGTTTGCGGTGCTTCATTGTTTACCTTCTAAACAGCTCCAATCAGTGATATCATGACAAATCATTGCATCAATCATGTCATGTATGCTCAGCCCTGATACTTCACGACGGCAATTGCCGTCGATGCCCCAACCGATTGCCGCAATGCCCTTTAAAAATCCCACTTTCCACGGCAATTGTTGCCGTGCCCTTTTTTTGTTATTGCCGCCGTGCCCTTTCTCCTGAAAAAAATATATTAAACGATATTCTGCATGCGACATAAATCTCAAAAAATGACACCGAAAATGAGCTGAAATATAGCGACTGTCAAAACTTCCGATGTCTGTGTGATCTATCTGCAGATCCCACAAAAAAAATTAACGCAACGAACAACTTACCTCTCATCACACAGTACACGCACGCACCGACGAAAACCATTGAGCATGCACGTGTATGTACATATCATGTATGTACATGTACGGTAAAATAGTCTGGTAAAATAAGCTTCGACCGTCGACGTCACGTGTATGCAGCACTGCGCGTGAACAGCCCATCCGAGTCGGTAACCCAGACATTGTTTCAACCTCGTACGCGCTGAGTATTCGACCCAGCAGGTGGGACCGTGCGAAAAAGAAAAACAACCGAGAAGGAGTGTGTAAGAAGTTGTTGTTAAATGCAGGCAGCATGCAGCCGGCTTGTTTGTTTTGGCTTGGGTGATGCGTCCGCCGATGACCCGACAGTCCGAAGTTAGTTACTTTTTTTGATATTCAGAAGCTTCAACAGGAAAGAACCAAGCAAAAAAAATTATCCCAACTAAATGTTGCAGCATCAAAATGCTGCAAATTGGACACCTTTTTCAGGTAAGTTTTTTTTATGTCAGTTTTTTTCGTTTTTATTTTTTCGTGTTTGGTATTTTATTAAGGCACGATTTGCATACATTACATGTCTGTAGATATTTTAGCAACCTTGTGTTTTTTCAAAAATTGCCTTGGTGCTCTTTGCAAATTTTTGCAATCGCCTTGATGCCCTTTGGAATTTTTGAAAATTGCCTTGGTGCCCTAAATTTTTACAAAAAGTCAAGGCAAAACTGCCTTGCCCCTTTCAAGCTGAAGTATCAGGGCTGTATGCTGATGATACCCAGCTCTACTTACTCTTCAAACCATCAGAGGGCACTGCAGCAGTTCACTGTCTGGAGGACTGCGTGAAGGACATTAAGGAGTGGGCTGTCTACAACAAACTCCAGCTCAATAACAGAAAAACAAAAATTCTTCACTTTAGCTCTCGCTTCCGCAGCATTTCAGAACTTCCACCAGCCATGATCGGTGACTCAGTTGTCGATTATTGCACCGAAGCTCGAAGCCTAGGAGTGGTTTTCGATAGTGAGCTTCGCATGAGGGTCCATGTTAGTAACATCTGCCGAGCCGGATGGTCCTTCATTTACAGGATTGGCAAAATCCGAAGCTATCTAGACGAACCAGCGACACTGAAGCTAATACATGCCTTCGTGACATCTCGTATTGACAGCTGTAACAGCCTTCTCATTGGCCTCCCAACCAACGAAATCAACAGACTCCAGCGTCTACAGAATGCTGCTGCTAGATTGGTTCGTCGAGTTAAACGTCACGAGCATATAACCCCAGTCCTTCAATCACTCCATTGGCTTCCAGTTTCACAGCGGATAATTTACAAAACTCTCATTCTCACATTCAAAGCACTCCACAACCTTGCCCCTTCGTACTTACAGGACCTCGTTCATCGTCATCAACCCACACGCACCCTTCGTTCCGCATCCCTTAAACTCCTGCAACAACCCTCACCACCCCGGACATCATCCTATGGCGGCAGAGCCTTCAGTGTCGCAGCCCCCTCCTTATGGAACAACCTTCCGTCACATCTTAGGGACTGTTCATGTATTGATATTTTTAAGCGTCATTTGAAGACATATCTTTTTAGGCAATATTATTTTAATTAATTGAATTTAGTTTTTTTTACTGTTAATGTAGAATTGTATCCAATTTTCACTGGCTGGTCCAGATTGTTCTTAAACTGCCTTGTACAAATTTTGGTTATTGTCTTTTTAAATTGTGTTCTTCGGAAACCCTCTGTATTGTAATGTTGTAATTCGGTAATTGCTTTAAACCTCTGTATTTAGCGCTTTGAGGCCTTTTTGGCAATTTGGCGCTATATAAATATCTTTTTATTATTATTATTATTATATCTACCCTTGCATGTACCCATTTACTCCTAGCCGATGAAAAGCACTGAACCCAAGGCAAGGTCCTTTATCTCAAGGCCACTTACCCAGCAAGGTTTTAAACAGTCACTCTTTTATTCCCATTCATAAATACCCTACTGTAACTGAACTTGTCTTTTTGTAAATTTTTAAAATTCCCGACCTCAGGTCATTGCGCCAAAAGTCAAACTACATGCTGAGCAGCCAACATTTGCATCTTGCAATCAGGGTGAATTTGTATAATTAGGGAGATATTAAGAATCACATTCAACATAATAGGGAAAAAGTTTCCATAATCTAGAATATTTTCAAATTTGTTCATCAGAACATGGCGAGATTGGTTTATTTTCAGGGAACTTTCAGCAGAATCAGGGATAGTTGAAAGCTCTGAGCATGCGATGGTCAACAGTTGTGCGTACAGGACTGAATGTATTCTATGTTGAGTACCGTATGTATTATTTGCGTTACGCTCGATTAGCGCTGGCTAAGCTTAAGCACAAACACCCATATGGCTTTGGTTGCCAAACGCACTTTAGCCAACTGGTCTCAAACAGCTCCAGCTATGTCTTTATCAGCCGTTTAATACCAGATGAACAAGGTCATGTGACCACCTTTCAACCAATAGGACAACCTAAACTGTCTGGGGTTATGAAGACAAGTTATAAAACTAAACTTTGAATAAAATAATGGTATAAACGTTTAAATGTACTTGGGACACCGCTCAGATTGGTTGAGAGGAGATCACGTGGCCATGTTTAAACGTGTGATATAAACACAGTTTACATGGTTTAACCCTTTAGTCACTGTTCCGCCCGAAACCGCCCAGCCATTTACTCACTGCACCGCCCAAAACCGCCCGAGATTAAACAACACTTTGTATGTTGGGTTTTACACATGCTAGCGGGTTGCAGCAAACAGCCGTCGAAAGAGCGTGATCTAAAGATTGCGCCAGTCTAAAAATATCCCGTGGTCACCATTGACAAAAACCAAGTAATCTCCTTCCAAAGGTTCAAAGGTCGGAAATCTAGCACGACGTGTCAATGTTTCTCTGTGTGTGCATACCGTATCGTATGTACAATGCATTACGCGCACACACGCACTATAATGTATACTACGAAAGCCACGATGTTTCGTTGGGCTTTCGCGATGTTTTTCACACATTATTGAAAGGAGTTTACATTGTAGAGGAAATTTATTGTTATCCATAAGTAATATAGACAAGATTGTTCGTTTCTAAAGGTATGTTTTGATATTATTTCAATCACTTTGTCAACATTTTGTTCTTGTTTGAAACGATAGCAAAGTTGAAAAAGTTGTGTGCACAACTTTCCGTGAAACACTGACGCTAACGTAATGCAAACTAACAGTTTTCTATTTTCGTTGGTGTGTCAACATATTTACAATCTGAAAGCTTCAATTCAGTAAAAGCAAATACATATATGTGTGAATCATTCGAAAGATAATGTTATCCTCTACAAAATAAACCAAACTTGTAATACAAAAAAATAATTACAATGGAAGTTATGATACGACTTCCAGATAGTGCATTAATTCGATGACTTTTCCCCGCCCTGCTCAGTGAGTAAATGACTTTGTTGAATTTGCTCGTAAGTGCTAAAGGGTTAAGTGATTAAACACGATCTGACCTTCTTAAGAGTCAAAACAGGGCACAATCAGATGACTGCACCGAGCCTGCCAATTGAGCAGCCTAAATTAAGTTGGTAGATCTAATGTGGCAAGCGAAAGTTTTGAAACTTGCATAGAAATGCATAAAAATTCAATGCAGAGACAAGGTGAGCCGAGGCTAAGCTGTCAGATTTTTAACGAAGTATTTATGAATGGGATTCAAAGTTTGTAGAATTGGTTTTAAACTAGAGGTTCAAACTCGCCAAGGTCTGGTTCTTGACAATTCTACCTCAACTTCATCTCGGTTAAGTTATCAAGGGCTGGGCCTCAGCGTGTTTAAACAACAAGTTTAAAACCTCTTCAAGTACTTTGATTCCCTTATTATAAAACTAAACTTTGATTAAATAATGGTTTAAATGACTAATGTTCTTTCTGTTCATTTATTTTTATTTTTTTAAATGAGAATTTGCCTAATATAAAAAGGCCAGACGGTCACTTCAAGGTGAGGGCTACACTTAACTGATTAGGGCTCTCAAGAACCCAAATCAACTGTCACCAGGGGCACATTGACACCTACTCCTGGGGCTGAAACAGTGTTTCCCCTTCACATTCTGTAAGTGGTCTTAAACCGGTCTATGCTCTATAGCCAGCTAACTTGAGAAACAGTCTTTAATTATAGACTGATTGCAATACCAAGGTTTATATTTTAAGCCAGTCTTAAATCTTAAGTCTGTGCTGAGCTGGCTATAATTGGTCATTGTTTTGTTTATAAGCATGGTGCTTCATCCTTTTTGCAAAAATCCCATTAGCCGAATACGATATCGTTTATTCGATCTGTAATTTTGTCCCAGGCTTTTTTTTCCTCCATTGTCACCAAATTGCTTGGTTATGACTGCAAAATCTCTCTGCAGTTCATGTAACCCTCTAAATGTGCCAACTTTTTTGTTTTACAGCAAGCTGGTTGCCTAGTGTTTGATCTTGGTATACCTTTCAAGCCATTGTTGGCCATTTTATTAAACCAAACTTTATTAGGAATGTTTGTTCATACACGTGTTTCACCACTCATCACTGACTTATCTAAGACCGGCTTATTGCAACAGGCTTAACAACTGACTAAGCTAAGACCGTCTAAGGCAGATAGCTGGCTATAACTGACTGGTCTTAGACTGGTGGCTAAGACCATTTTATCACAATCCGCCCCAGAGCTTTGGTCACGTGAACTAGACCGCTCGGCCACGACACGCCACTAACTGTTATGATGTATGTTTTAGGGGTTCATTTTGAATGATCAGAAAGCTGGTGATTGCCAAGGAATTATTTCTTTACCTGAATCTTGGATGCCCAGGGTAGATCACCTCATCGGGGAAGAACAATTACTTTGAAACACCTTCATCTGTAGAGTTTGGTTCATAGGATGGAGATGAGAAATTAGGACATCCGAGTCTGAAATGAGAAATCATACAGATCATTGAGTATCTAGAGTCACTCTAGCCCCTATATTAGGACTCTTCCTCTGTGCTGTACACAGATACAGAGTCCTAAATATTTAGGGCACATTTCTGGGGCGGAAAAAGGTCAAAGCTTCACAACTCAAATCTTACCTGCAAGAAGCCACTAATTTTACTGGATTCATGTTCCATGACGGCATAAAGTTTTCTGCGGTGGGTTTTGGACAGCATATTATTCCTCATTAATCCGTCATTTTTATGAAACAATGCAGCTCTCAATGTTAACAAATACTGCAAACTTAAAACATAGTTTATTAAGAAAAACCAAGACGCAGGCGTTTGCATGTGTCTGCGTATGTCTGCGCGCCAAATTTGTATCACACTTTTTGGTCACAGTGACTGACTGCACAGCCTTAACATGCAAACGCAACGCATGATATGGGCGTCATGCATCCTGCGTCTAACACGCGAATGTATGTGTACGCACGACAGACAACTGTGAGAAGACGAAAACAAAACAGGTATTTAGTAACGTCGAGAGCTGCATTATATCACAAAAATGACAGATTTATTAGAAATATATGACCCATCGCAGAAAACTTTGGCTGCCATGGAATGTAAATCCGGTGAAATTTGTGGCTTCTTGCAGGTACGATTTGAGTTATGAAGCTTTGAAAATTTTCCGCCTCAGAAATGGACCCTGATACCCAGGATGTCACTGTAGTACAATACGAAAGTGAAAGGCCACCAGGGATAGAGTCACTCCAGCATTTACTCATACCCAATCATAAAAGGAATAATAAATCATTTTTGAAAAGGCATTTTTAGAAAATTCAATCAATCAAGTCGAGGCCATACAGCTTCTCGAGCCTGCCCAGTGATCTTGGTCCAGATGACCCGGTCTGGCATGCAAGAATGCAGCTCTTCACTGCTGGTCAAGCTTGTGTACCGTTTCAACAAAATCTTAAATTGACTACAATAATGCAATACTTGAAACTTCCCAAGAGCTACAATGCAAACAACGAGGCATGAAAGTGGCGACAAGATTATAATGATAATATTAATACAAATCAAAATAATACTTTTAGTTATCACACAAGCGAAAGTGGAATACAAAAAATTATAGAACGTCTGTGTTCCATATCCAACGAGAAATTAGCCCAAGTTGGATATGGGACGCCAAAATTTGTCTTTTTAGCAGGTGTCTTCAAGACTAAGATCTGAACAGTTAGAGCAATCTACATAAAACATGTTGAAACTTAAAACAGACAAATGTCAACCTGATCCACCATATCTGGTTGGACTTGTGCATTTCCACAACTCTAATACTACTGATGCATACAGGCACCGACTCCGCTCATCAGCTGATCAGACTCGGCTTTCTGTTCCCAGAACTAGAAGGAAGGCTGCGGATAGCTCTTTCGCCATGGCTGCCCCGCATCTGTGGAATGAGCTTCCTGCCGGTCTGAGAGAAGCGATTTCGATGCCTGTATTCAAAAGTCTCCTGAAGACATTCCTGTTCCACAACCACTCCTAATTCGTTTGTTTTTGTGGGTTATTTTCTTTGTTCTCGTCTCCTGTAAAGCGCTCTGTTCTTAGTATAGCGCTATATAAATGCTTCATATTATTATTATTATCCAAGTACTTTCAAGAGGTAAAAACCCCTAGTAAACTGTCTGCCATTACAATACCTGGGGAAAGCAGTCAGACTCAAAGCTGTCTCTCCTTCCTCTTTATTCAGTAGTTCAATGACCTGTTGCCTCCTGGAAAAGGAATGGCAGAATATGGATACTTGTTATAAAATAAACACAGTCAATTCCAATGCTTTAGATTTTCCATGAAGCTTCAATTTCAAAAAATCTAACTGCTATGCCAACCTTTACTTTATTTCATGAGCCTCCCCTCATTGAATTGTGCTCCTCCCCCTCCTGTTTTAAAGATGGTCCTTTGAGACTAAAAATTACCAAATAAAATGAAACATTTATTAGTTTTATGCAGTATGACTCAATGTTTAAAGTACATGTATGTCTCTATTCACACAATGACAATGTGTTTCTTGTTTACCTTCATGTCAGATTTCATTGTATCTTGTGAAACAAAAGTAAGAAGGGGAACCTTCTTGCATTTGTGCAATTCCTGTGGTTACTCCTGCACTTAGGGGATTGGCAAATGACAATAACGTAGTGAGACTAACCTGAGTTTCATATTTGCTTCTACAGTGTTTAGATGAGCCATAAGACCCCCATATCAATATGCTTTATAAATCCCTGGTAATTGGCCAATAACATTTATGTAATCTTTCTCAGCTCCCTGGGGAGTATACAGCCCGAACTGCCGTGGCGCTCAGAAGGCTTTTCGAACACAATATCAACCTCTACCCTCGCAGGTACCCATTTACACCCCAGGGTGAAGGAAAGCAAATATAGTAAAGCATCTTGCTCAAGGACACAAGTGTCATGACCGGGATTTAAATCAACTCTCCGATGACTTAACCACCAGAACTTGAACTCGATGCTCTAAACCGCTCGACTAACTGAGCTATCATTGGCCATCTAGCACACCTGAACAAAGATACTGACAAAATAGGGACACTGCCAACATTAAAGGCAAAGTGTACCTTTGGTTTTTGGAACCTTTCGATTGTTTATAATCCTATGTAGATACATACAATAAAACTAACCTGTGAAAATTTCACTTCAAAAGGTGGTCGAGTTTTTTGAGATATCGCCGAAAATCCGGAGCGAATGTATCCATGCAGGAAGAATAATCCCTAATAGGAATACACAATCTGAGAAGCGTTTCCGACAGCAAAGTTTCTCAGATTCAAATTTGGGGGCGTAAAACTGATTTATTTTTACATAACCAGAAAACTTCAAAGTGAAATGTTTCTCAAAATGCTTTATACCATCGAAAGCTGTTGTAGTTTTCTCAACAATGTTTTTATTGCCATTAATTTTAAGAGTGATTACCAAACGTGTATCTTCCCTTTAAAGCTAGTTTAGTCATGTTAGTTGTTAATCCGGAGGTTGCAGGGACAAATGTCCACTTACTTTGGGTTCAACTCTTCATGCTCTTGAAGCACTGGAAGAACCTTCTCAGCACTAAGCAACAGCTTAGCTGATTTTGCCTTGTGGTCCAACTTCACCAACATGTACTCCACCTACATGCAAACAAAAGTCACAGCATGTTCACGTATAGACCCAGTAACTGGGGCGCTGTACTCCTTTTTTCGAAATTTTGACATCATCGGTCGTACTAGTACGACCGATGATGTCAAAATTTCGAGTACGACCGATGATGTCAAAATTTCGAAAAAAGGAGCTAGTACGACCGATGATGTCAAAATTTCGAAAAAAGGAGTACAGCGCCCCAGTTACTGGGTCTAGTTCACGTAAAGTTAAGTACACTTCACCTACTTTGAGTTTGACAGACTTATTAACTATGGATAAAGAATATTATTTGGTTTTACCCACTGGATATCACAAACTATAGCCGTGTTCGCACTTGATTAATGTTTTACCGAGACCATGGTTAACTAGCCCACCTTGTTGGGCTGTAATGGCTCTCTTTTAACATCAGTCTCATAACACTCACCAACAGCCCACCATCCATACATTACATGTCTTAAACGCGAAGTTTTAAAAGTACGAGCAAGTCGTACCTCTTTGATCGCAAATTTCTCCCGTTTATAAACATCCCATACTACTCCAACCTACCTTACTTTGTTCCTTACATCGGAGGAATTTTTATGATACATTCCATGGCTCACGAAATGATGGCTTCATTTAAATATGTTTTTTTGAAAATGGCAAAACAAAACGGTGTACAAAAATCGCATTGAAGTTCGTCGTGCCTGGGGGCCGCCATCTTACTTATGATTCGCTGCCTGTTAATCATGAGAAAGTCAGGGCGCCCGGCTGGTCTGCCAAGTCATAAATATGTATGAGGTGACGTCGCGCGGTACTGTAGCTAGCTGAGACTTGTCCATCTAATGAATATGCATACCATCACAAGTTGCATGTTCATTGGGTGAGCGACATAAGTTGTTAGCCGCGACGTCATCAAAAAGAAGGCAGCGGGGACGAGAAACTTTTTTAAACAAGTTTTTTTACTTGGCCTTAGAGGTAAAGAATATTAATATTTGTGTTATACCCTAATTATACAGGATTGGTAATAAGGACAAAAAACATCTTTGTTGAATTTTAGTTTGAAAGTTTACTGATTATGAAGTTCATACTAGACCAATTTTATCTGTCAACTATGTCACTCTGAAATGAAGTCATATTCAAGAAAACTATATCTGAAAAAACGAAACAGTCAACAACTGATTTGGGTTGTTGCAACCAAAACGACAATGTGTTTACATGCTGTATATGGCTTGCACTATTTCTCTGGACTCACACAACGGATTAAGCCAAACTGTTCACAGGTTTGTTATTTTTGTACTTGAACACTGCCTGCGAATATTTTGTCAGTTCTACTAAAGTACTAATGCTGTTTAATACCTTTAACATAAGCATAAGGTAAAACACAAACAAACAATTACTTACGGCAAACAAATGACTTCTAAAATGAGATGCAAGAACAAGGAACAAGAAATTATTATACCGAGATTAATTATTCATATATTCATAATAAATTCATCATTGTTTTAACAAGTGTAACAATTAAAATATACAACTGTAGCCTGTGTGTAGTAGAAGTAGCTCTAACAGAGTCACTGCACGCTGCCACTCAACCAGCTCAGTGCAAGGTTAAATTATGCCACTGGATGAAAAACATCTGCAGTTATTTCTTTCTTTAAAAAGATTTGTGTTCAACTTTAACGAAACAAAATCTTTTCCATTATTTTACAATAACAATTTTCTGACTCAAAACTGCAACTTTAAATTTGTTTTATTTTATTTTTTGTACTAGGTATAGCCTGCCTCTTGTATCTAAATTATATAAAATTGTAGCGTTGGCCCAGACCGTTCAGCAAGAGGGCGCCAGCACGACTCTGTGGTGGAGTCGGCCGATGATGGGAGGGCGCTGTGACACGGCACCGGTGGGAGCCGTGTTACCGAGCGACTCCTGGAGGGCGCTGTGACATGGCACCGTTGTGGAGCTGTGTCGCAGCAGGCCCCTCGCTGAACGGCTGGGACACCCGTCTCGTTGGGAAGACGTAGCCTAAACGTTCTTCTTGTCATGTGAGTCTTGGAGTAGAGACGTGTTGAATAAACCAGTAAAGAATTGACCGAGAAAACTGTATCCTGCTGTGTGTTTTTGTTGTGTTCTGCTGAGAAGAATCTGTGGACAAATTCTTGTTACATTGGTGGCAGCGGTGGGATTCATTTCCCTCTGGAACGGAGAAGAGTTGCAACGGGACCAGCTCCGCGCTGTACAAACCTATGGAGCGGAGCCCACGGCTCAGCTCCGCACTGTACAAACCTATGGAGCGGAGCCTGTCAATCAGCTCCGCACTGTACAAACCAATGGAGCGGAGCACACGGCTCAGCTCCGCACTGCACAAACCTATGGAGCGGAGCCTGTCAATCAGCTCCGCACTGCACAACCCTATGGAGCGGAATTGGTGAACCAGCTCCGCACTACACAACCCTATTGTGCGGAGCCTGTCAATCAGCTCCGCACTGCACAAACCTATGGAGCAGAGCCTGTCAATCAGCTCCGCACTGTACAAACCAATGGAGCGGAGCCTGTCAATCAGCTCCGCACTGCACAACCCTATGGAGCGGATTTTGTGAATCAGCTCCGCACTACACAACCCTATTGTGCGGAGCCTGTCAATCAGCTCCGCACTGCACAAACCTATGGAGCAGAGCCCACGGCTCAGCTCCGCACTGCACAACCCTATTGTGCGGAGCCTGTCAATCAGCTCCGCACTGTACAAACCAATGGAGCGGAGCCCACGGATCAGCTCCGCACTGCACAATTCTATGGAGCGGAGCCTGTCAATCAGCTCCGCACTGCACAAACCTATGGAGCAGAGCCCACAGCTCAGCTCCGCACTGCACAACCCTATGGTGCGGAGCCTGTCAATCAGCCCCGCACTACACAACCCTATGGAGCGGAGCCTGTGCATCAGCTCCGCAGTGCACAAACCTATGGAGCGGAGCCTGTGAGTCAACTTCGCACTGCACAAGTCTATGGAGCGGGGCCCACGGCCCAGCTCCGCACCACACTACCAAAGCGGGTGGACCATGGCGTGGAAGCACAGTACGCCACCACAACCAACCCTCAGCACGTCAGGCTGGTTGACGCACCACCAGTGACTACAGCTACGGGCGGGGTGGTGCCGTCCGCAGAACGGGAGGGGGCGGAACCCCCCTCGGGAAGTCGGAGACCCATGATGCTTCCCAATAAGTTTGACGGTGGATCCTCCTGGTCCGACTATCTAATCCATTTCGAGAGCGTTGCGACCGTCAACAGGTGGGGAGAGGCCGAGAAGGCGATGTTCCTGGCCTCCCATATGAAGGGCCCGGCCCAAGAAGCCTTAGCTGACATGGAGCCGGCAGCACGGAAGGAGTACCCTAGCATCCTGGAGTACTTCGAGAAGCGATTCGGTGTCACGGCCCAAATACCACTGCATCGGGCGCAGCTGTCAATGTGCCACCGTGGTAGTGGCGAGTCAATAAACAGCCTGGGACAGTCTATTCGGCGGTTGGTCGCCAAGAGCTACCCGAAACTGTCGGTCCAGGCTCGAGAGGATTTGGCCGTGGAGGCGTTTCGAAATGCTTTGGGAGACGAGCAATTGCAACGCCACGTGTTCTCGCGGGCGGCGACAACCTTGACCGAGGCTATCACCCTCGCCACCGAGATGGAAGCGTTCCTGAAGTCCCAGGAGCAGAACAGAAGGAACAGACAAGAGGCCAACGATGTCCGGTCAGTGGCACAGCCACCACCACCACAGCCGGGGGCCACTGGGGTTAACACAGCTGCCCCGCGCCGAGTTTTCGATCGTACGATGGTGGAATGTTTCGGGTGCCATGAGTTGGGCCATATCCGACGGGACTGCCCGGTCAGGAAGCGGGGATTTAATACCCCGCGACAAGTGCCGAACGAGCCTAAGTCGACACAGCAATCAACCGGCAGAGGCCTCTCGCACCAAAAACCGGAGACGTCGCTGGGAAGGAACTACGTGTCAGGGTGGGTCGCATCGTTGCCCGTCCAATTCCTATTGGACACTGGGGCTTCGGTAAGTCTAATTTCGGGACGGGTCTACGATGAGCTCCGCGGGTCAGAACGGCCGAACCTCCAACCTCCACCTTCAACGTTGAGACAAGCAGACGGGAGCTCGATGCAGGCCCGGGGGAAAGCTGGGTTTGAACTCCGCATTGGAGATCAATCCTTGAGCCAGGTCTGCATTGTGGCTAATCTCGAGCCAGATGTGATCCTAGGAATTGACTTCCTCTCGGCAAACCATTGCCAGTGGCGGTGGGGTGACAACACAGTGATGATCAACGGAAAGGCAGTAGATCTCGGGGACAGTGGACAGCGGCCGTCGGTGGCGAGGATACAGGTCACGGAGAATTCGATTGTGCCGGCCGGGCACGAGGCAATCGTTCGGGGGGTGGTGAAGGGTAGTTACCGGAACCGGATTGGCATGGTGTACCCCGACTTGGAGTCCACCGACGGGTGCCCGGTGGCAGTGGCAGCAGGCGTGGTGGACGTGGGTTCCGGTGCCCTGCCGGTCCGTGTGTTCAACCCGACGCCCGACCCTGTCACGATTTATAAAGGGACCCGCCTGGCGCTTTTCTCTCCACTGGACGCACATGACATACTGGAGCCGGAACCGGAGCTTCCGCAACCCACAGTATGTCACCTATCTACCGCAGCCCAAAGAAGTGGCACAGTAAACCAAGGGGAGGTTCCCGGCCACCTGCGGGACTTGCTGGACCGTGGGGCCGCACACTTAGACAGCTCGGAACGTGCCCAGTTGGCGGAGTTGTTGACACAATACTCCGAAGCTTTCACGGGACCCGACGGCCGGCTGGGGAAGACGGCGCTGGCTGAGCACCGCATTGATACGGGAGCGGCCGTGCCAGTCCGGCAGGCGGTTAGGAGGCTGCCGATCCACAAGCGGGCCGAGGCCGAGAGGCAGGTGGAGAAGATGCTGCAGGATGGCGTCATTGAACCCTCCACTAGCCCGTGGTCCTCACCGGTGGTACTGGTCAAGAAGAAAGATGGGACGGTCAGGTTTTGTGTCGACTACCGGAAAGTCAACGAGGTTACGATCAAGGATGCGTACCCCATTCCCCGCATAGACGATAACCTCGATGCATTGAGCGGGGCGAGGTGGTTCAGTACGCTTGACTTGGCCAGCGGATACTGGCAGGTGAGCATGGGGGAGGCGGACCGGGAGAAGACGGCCTTCGGCATGCACAACGGGCTGTATCAGTTCAACGTGATGCCGTTCGGGTTGTGCAACGCACCGGCGACCTTCGAGCGCCTGATGGAGAGAGTACTTGCGGGGCTCCAATGGCAGGTAGCCGTCGTGTACCTGGACGACGTGATCGTGTGGGGAAAGGATTTTCAGGAACACTACAAAAGGTTGGCCACAGTCCTGGAACGCTTTCGCAATACCGGTCTTCGATTGAAACCAAAGAAGTGCGATCTTTTTAAATCGGAGGTGTCTTTTCTCGGACACCGCGTGTCGGCTGCAGGGGTCCGCACAGACCCCACGAAAGTGGCGGTTATCCGTGGTTGGCCTCGCCCTGCGAATGTGACACAGGTCCGGAGCTTCCTGGGGCTGGCTTCCTACTACCGGCGGTTTATCCCTGACTTCGCAGAAATCGCCCGCCCCCTGCATGGCCTTACCAACAAGACACCACGGGCCTTTGCCTGGACAGAGGACTGCCAGAGTGCTTTTGAACACCTCAAAGATTCACTGACGACGGCCCCAGTGCTATGTTACCCCAGCACAGACCACTGCTACATCCTGGACACCGATGCTAGTCAGTGCTCAATTGGCGCGGTACTGTCACAGACGCGGGACGACGGGGAACGGGTGGTGGCTTATGGCAGCCGCACCCTTACCAAGGCCGAACGCAACTACTGCACCACACGGAAAGAGTTGTTGGCCGTGGTCCACTTCGTCCACTATTTCAAGCACTACCTCCTTGGCAAGCGGTTTCTCCTCCGAACCGACCACGGGTCTCTACGATGGTTGTTCCAGTTCCGCGAGCCCGAAGGCCAGACGGCGAGGTGGATTCAGCGGCTGGGGTGTTACGAATTTGACATCCAACACCGAGCGGGTAAGAAGCACATCAACGCAGACGCCGTTTCGCGGATTCCTTGTGGGCAGTGTGGAAGGTCGAGGGAGGAGACTCAGGAGTGCTACCAGAATGACGCTCGGGAGCCCGGCCGGCCGGACCGCAACCAAGCTACCACCGGGGGGGCGCCTCCCGAGCACCTACAAGTTCATGCCGTGACAAAGCAACCAGGCCGGGAATCCGGAGTCGAGGAGGGCGAACCTCTGGCACCGGAGGGACTCATTTCCCTCTGGAACGGAGAAGAGTTGCAACGGGACCAGCGAAGCGATCCGGAGCTTCAGACAGTCTTGCAGTGGCAAAATGACGGGGCCGCCCGCCCCCCGTGGCGGGAGGTTTCGGCACTCGACGAGGCCACCAAATTTTGGTGGGGAAAGTGGGAGCGGCTCCGGGTGGTCGAGGGAGTCCTACGGATCGAGTGGGATCAGCCTGGCGGTGGGAAGCCAGCATGGAAGGTAGTGGTTCCACGGGGGAAGAGGGCCGAGGTGCTACGGCTGGCTCACGACAGCCGGACCGCTGGCCATCTGGGCGTGACCCGGACATTCAACCGGTTGCAACAGGCTCCGATATTCTGGAGGGAGATGCGTCGCCACGCAGAGGAGTGGTGCCGGAAGTGCCACAAGTGTGGATCGAAGAAGCCACCTCCAAAGGCCTTGCGGGCCCCCCTCCAACAATACTTGGTCGGGGCGCCGATGGAGCGCATCGCCATCGACCTCACCGGCAGACTCCCAAAGACACAACGGGGGAATAGCAGCATCATGGTGGTTGCTGATTATTTCACCAAGTGGGTCGAAGCCTTCCCGATTCCTGACCAGAAGTCGGAGACGGTGGCAAGGGTTTTGGTCGAACAGGTCATCACGCGGTTCGGTGTCCCGAGAGAGATCCACACGGATCAGGGCAGGGAGTTCGAGGCAAGGCTCTTCCAGGGAGTCTGTGAACTCCTCGGCATACACAAGACCCGCACTACACCGTTCCACCCACAGTCGGACGGCATGGTTGAACGTTTCAACCGTACCGTTAAGACGATGCTGAGCCTCTTTGTGGCTGAACAACAAGATGACTGGGACGAACACCTTCCCTATGTGATGATGGCCTATCGGTCGTCCCGCCACGAGAGCACCAAACTCACGCCCAACATGTTAATGCTGGGGAGAGAAGTGGAGCTGCCGTTGGACCTGGTGGTGGGGTTGCCGGACGGCGACCAAGACTCCGTGGTGGAGTCGCACGAGTATGTAGAAGACCTCCGGGCTGGGTTGGAGGCGGCTCATAGCCTGGCGCGCCGCCACTTGCGGACGAGCCAGATTTACCAGAAACGCCAGTATGACAGGCACGTGAACGAGGCCCGCTACAGTCCAGGACAGCCGGTGTGGCTCTACACACCCAACAAAAAGGTGGGTCGGACACCCAAGTTGCAGTGTTGGTGGACTGGGCCCTACGTGATCCTTCAGGCGATCGACCAGGTTACCTATAGAATCCAGAGGTCTCGTCGGGCTAGGGCCAAGGTGGTCCACTATAATCGGTTGAAGCCCTACCTGGGCGAGGCGAATACGGGGTGGTGGGCACGCTGTCGACCCACCACTGCAGCACCGGATGAGCGGGCACCCGCCGGCCCCGAGGCTGGGGACCACACCGACCAGGAAGAAGTGGAGACGCCGACAACCCAAACTGGCGACCAAGCAGACCAGGCAGAAGTGCCTGTGGGGAAAGAGCCAGATGGCCGGTTAGACCAGGAGGGGGCACCTCCCGAGACGAGGAAGGACAGCCAGCTGGATTTGGAACAGATGCCCATTCCGGGAGCTGACGACCAATCGGATGATGTCACCGGCCGTGGCCCGGAGCCCGGACCTGAGGCGGGGAATGGCCGAGGAGCGGACGTGAGGACAGAAGACCAGGAGATGCCCTCGAAACGGAAGGAGAAAGGAGCGGGAGAAACCAGTGTTGGAGGGGGTGGGCAACCACGGCCGGCACCCGGGGAGCCGGAAACCATTCCTAGTCGCACGACACGGTGCGGGCGTGGGGTGATCAAGCCTAGCAGATATTGCCTTCCTGTTACTGACAAGGTTTTTTTTGGTGTTTCTCTCCCCAGGATGGAGAAGGTGGTCGAGTGTCGACAGTGTGGCAAGCGTTTCACCCGGACCGGGAACCTGAAGCGTCACCTCAATACCTCCTGCCCGGTCACACAGCCCTGTAAACCCTTCACGTGCCCGTTTGGATGCGGGAGGGATTTTTACAGGGAGGATATGCGGCAGCGCCACCTACGGTACTGCATGCGGAGGCCGGGTCAAGTGGCGACGGTCCTGGTAGAGGACCAGCTGGAGGTCCACGCCAGTGATACGGAGTTGGAGATGGAGGGCATGGAGCAGGGAGGGGTTGGGGACCGTTCGGAACCCCCCTCCGACGCTCCGAAGCCCCAGTCAGAGGACGACCACCAGAGATCTCCTCCCCGAGACCGACGACGGGCCACCCAGGAGCGACCTTCCACGGAGCCGGGTGAGCAGACACCACCCCCGCCAGTTCTCGACCGAGAGGGCCCTCACGGAGACCAGATCCACACGGGGAGGTCTCCGTCGTCAGGCTCCCACCGGAGCCAGGAGCCCCTGGAGTCCTCGGGGCAACGCTGGACCGGCCGGCAACGAAGGATGCCGCAGCAGAGGTACAGGGCGCCCCAGGCCGAGCCTGTAGCCTCCACCCGTCCACCACCGCCTTTGCCTTTGGGTTTGGGGCTACAATATAGGATCCCGGCGGGCGCCCGCATCACCATGCCGGATGGCTCTGATTGGACGCTGCCGGTGGATGGCACCCTCGCGGCCCGCCGGTCCTTCCAAGACGCCGCCGTCCAGTCGGAGCCACATCACCATCGCCGGGACCAGTCCACACACATGGACCCACCCCTGTGTGAACACATGCGGAACGAATGGCGGCTGGAGCACACGGGGGTGGGAACCGATGGAGACGGTCATCGTCTTTTCCGCGCCCGGGTGACGCACACCTACGAGGTCCCCGGACGCCTGCTCCAGACATATGACGGGCAACAGTACGGCCAGTACTTCGTGGATCCGACAGTCGCCAGCCAACCGTCTTTGGGAGGGTTGTTGCCCCCAGGAGCTCCTCCACCGACGAGATACCCGAGGAACGTCCCACAAGCCTTCTGGGAAGACCTGCGCCGCCAGACGGAGACCCAGCGACAGCCACCGCCAGGGACGCCCGGACCAGGGACGCAAGGCCAACAGCCATAGGGACAGACTTGCCAGCCATTGTTTTGTTGTTGCTTTCTTGTGTTTTTTTTTGTGTCGGTTCTGTACAGGTTGCGTGTTCCCACCGGGACGGGAGTTCGCTGCCTGCTTGGGGACAAGCAGTGTTCTTGGAGGGGGCAGTGTAGCGTTGGCCCAGACCGTTCAGCAAGAGGGCGCCAGCACGACTCTGTGGTGGAGTCGGCCGATGATGGGAGGGCGCTGTGACACGGCACCGGTGGGAGCCGTGTTACCGAGCGACTCCTGGAGGGCGCTGTGACATGGCACCGTTGTGGAGCTGTGTCGCAGCAGGCCCCTCGCTGAACGGCTGGGACACCCGTCTCGTTGGGAAGACGTAGCCTAAACGTTCTTCTTGTCATGTGAGTCTTGGAGTAGAGACGTGTTGAATAAACCAGTAAAGAATTGACCGAGAAAACTGTATCCTGCTGTGTGTTTTTGTTGTGTTCTGCTGAGAAGAATCTGTGGACAAATTCTTGTTACAAAATTAATTCATACCTGATATTATTAAAATGAATACAATAATTACAAATACTGGGAAAGCAAAGTATTAATACAATTTACTTAAAAGTAGAAAAAAAAAAAAAAAGTAGCAACCACATTTTAGTAAGTCAGAAATGTTCAAATAATAGTAACTGGAAAGATTTGACTGAGGAAGTTTTTAAGCAACTTGTGCTTGTTATTCCACTTCCCAGATGCAGCAGCACTAATTAATAGAGCACCTTAGCTGCATCATTCAGCAAGTTGAGCAAGGTCCAGTACCGTCTCAGCACTGTAAAATGGAAATTACCAAACCTCATACATATTCATGATCCAGAGTCAAATTCCCACTGGTCCAATAACTGATGGAATTTTTGCTGTACCAAGCGGGTGAACCAGAATTCACACAAAGGTTAAATATGCATTCCGTAGTAGACTGTTGCGTGGGCAACAGTTTACTATGCATGCGCTTTACAAAAAGTAATCGTTGAACTGTCGCTCACACCTGCGCGGTTGTAGCATTACAAATGCGAGAACGATTACGCTTGCTATATACTTAAGAAAAGATGGTGGCACACATAAATGCTGCGCTTTCCTGACCTCAATGATGCTGAACTTTAGAGTGGAGTATAAGGTAGTCAAACAAATGTAACATGGTTTATTTTGGGTGGTTCCCCTCAGGAACTTGTTTGTCAACTTCCAATACCTTGGGGAGGTAATATCGACTGTCCATCCTCAAACCATGTTATATTTGTACACTAACATCCCACAAGGGATCTCTACAAATGTAGAAACATCTGTGAGGAAGACATAAACACACGGAAGCCATCCGTCAAAAAAAGTCTACAAAATACTGTAAAGTCAAATACAAGTGCAGAAAATAACAAGAGCCAAGTGCAGAAAATAACAAGAGCCAAGTGAAGACCAATCCATTGTAGGTCAGTTCAGATGTCTCTGTACCAATGTTTCCACCATTACTGGGACCTTTTACTGCTCACACACGCATAGCGCACATCATTGGCCAGAAATGCTTGTGGTGCGTTAACAAAATAATCGCTTGACATTTTGTAATGGGGGAGACATGGGTAAATACAGGACATCCCAAATGGATTTGTCTTTAGCTCAGAGAAAAGTCTTCACTGTGAATTTGTACAAAAAGTTCTGTTAAAAGTTAAAGACTCAATTGGAAATGCACCTTTCTCTCTTCTGCAAAAATCTAGTCATACATTTCAGCGGCATTTTACTGTTTGTATAGAAGTTTTACACGAATTTAAGATTATGTTTCCATGGAAACTTAAGGCACTTCAATCAACACAATTAGGGATATCATGTACTCATCATCTTAGTCAAGTTCCCAATGTACAATAACTATTAGAGATAATGACAAGTCTTATACATAAAAAGGTACCAGGCTACCATTTAAGTCTTCTAGCTCCATTTTGGTATAAAAAAAGTGAATAGTCAAGATGGTTGAACTTAATACGAGCCTACATATAGAGTTATATATGAGAACTTTAGTTAAATATTACATCATTTAGATGTCTGCCAATACACCGATCCAGTAGGCCATGCCACTTGACAAATTGACCAATCACAACGTGTGATTTAAGGTCCGACAAATTGCCGCCATTTTGTCTGACAAAATTCTGATTTGTTTGTATTGTTTACTACACACATTTCGTTGAATTTACTTTTGACATTTGTTCAAGGCTATTCTTTTATAAACTTGATGTTTATCCTTAACCATGGTCAAGCGGTGTTCATATCCTAATTGAAGTTCCAACTCCTGAAACCCTGACAAGAGAGGGAATGTATATTTGTGGCCATTTCCGAAGCCGAGGTAAGACAGAAAAGTAGTATCCGCTAGGTTAGTGTGTGCGTGCGGTGGGGCGAATACTCGTCTGGCTGTGTACAAATCCACAACGACGTGCCACACACGCGACATGTTCGTTCGTTGCTAGGCAGTTGCTATGGTGGGCGTGGCCTACTGGATCGGTGTATTGAGACAATGGAGCCGACACATTATATTAGGCTGTATCTGAATGTATGGCTATGGCTATGACTGTTGCTAAGGATGTTGCTAGGGACATCCTATACTTCAACGCATGAAGACGCAGTGGTCTATAGCCGCAGCTGCTAATTAGGACACAGCCATACACTGGTCACTCAACAGTTTATACAGTAAACATTTTCCAAGTAGGCATTTGTATGCTGTTACACATAAACCCTTTTCACACTACTCTATTCCCAGGGGCAACCCCGTGGTAATGGCCGACCCTTTCACACTTGAATCCCTTTACCCCTGATCTACCCCGGCAAATGGACATACCCCGGGGATTAGCCAGGGCTGTATTTGGGCCTACATGATTACATTGATGTTTTGTCTTCATTCATTTAGGAGTTTTGGTTCTAGTACTTCCGTAGTCTTGGCACAAGACGCTGTTGTTCCTTATCACTCATCTATTGCGATTCCCCATCCGCACACACTCTAAAAACACGAACCATCAAATGATAGCGAGTGCTATACAGAAAACTTGAATTCTACCATCACCCATCACATGCTCATACTGGCTGGTTCGAGGCTTCTAACAAACACCCTCTATCGATGAAATTGTATGCAGTGATGATCGTTAACAATAACTACAAGAATGTCTTATACCAAGACTAGTCCAGCCTCCATGTCAGTACCTCGATGCATCATGGCTTTTTCAGTACTTTAAGTATGTATTAACGTATCAAAAAAGTTATTTAATTGCTGAGATATGTACAAAGAATATTCTATAAGTATAAACATAATCTGTTCAGATTTCCCTGAAAGTATAGGTTACCTGGGTCGATTTCACAAAGCAATAAGATTCATCTTAAGATGAGATGTCAGTATTACCATAGTGATTTGTATTGTGACATCACACTTTGCTTAGCAGTTCAGATTGATCTTTAGTGCGAATCAATCCGAACCGCTAAGCAAACTGTGATGTGCAATGACTCAAAAACAAAATAGTTGTTTGCATGTGTGCATTTCCATGAACAATGTACTGACCAGGTAAGTTTGCCCCTATCGTTTTAAGGTGCAACAAAATCTAAAGTTAAATGTCTGCATTACCAAATCTGCATTTTGTATTCGACCTGAGCTTGAAAAAAAGCCAAATGGTGCTCAAATGTTGACTTTGAGTCTGACCTGTCGATTCTATTGAGTAATGAAGTACATATTTAATACTCATAAAGACAATGAGATAAATCTTCTCTACATGTCTTAGTGCTTGTTCAAATAAAAACAGTTAAATACATGTTAAACTGTGTTGGGAAATTTGTTAACACTTTCATTTTGGTCTTGTAAAACAACCCAGTTCCGGTCCAGTAAACATTTTGAGCTACATCCCTGCGGTCTTGTGGACCCCCCCTCCCCCCCCCCCCCCCCAATTCAAGCCTTGTATATTTATACAAAATGCCAGTGCCACACAAATTACAACCATAGCCTTGAGGAAAACCTTTAGTACATGACACATATAATTGAACTCAAATGGATTCATTACGGGAAAGCTCCATTAAAACATTTCCGAGTTTCGGCTGAAAAACTTGGAAAGTATCCATCCTATTCAGAGAGGGTGTGTTTATATTGCCATTACTTTTTGAATCAACAAACTTCATGGATGAGCAGTTAACCTCCCTGGGCGCAGTCAGGGACATAACTGGCTGGCGGTTTTTAATAATACACACTACATAACTTGGTTTCCACTCCTCAGATTTCAAAATAATGTTAAAACCCACAAAATGTTTTCATTCACTGTGCATGAAGATCAGATTAGAGTCCACTGTTGTGGACAAGGAATTCCTGGAGATAACAGTCAAGACTGGTGGTAAAGCAAAAAGGATGTATAACTCTGGCCTCTTTCTTTAATGGAGCTTTCCCGTAATGTGATGTTTACACGGACCTCAAACAAATTTTAGAGTAAACAAATTTACTAACATGGCCCAATTATACAAAACAGGATTCAGCAAACTCATCACTTTGGCTGGTACTCAAGTTTCCCTTACTTGACTTACATGTATCACCTTGGCTGGTATCCAGTACCCCCTACTGGACTTACCACCTGTGTGTCTTACCCCCAAAAATATTTTAAAACTTCTAATTTCCACTTCCTTAATCTTCATATTACTGAACCCAAACATCAAAATGCCTCAAAACAATCCCGTTAATAGAATTAAATAGAAATCTATTTCCATTCTTTCATCAAAAATATATTAGGGCCAGAATCATCCCTGAGTTTATACAAAATTCATATTTTTCTCCTATCTTCTTTGGTGCAGACTATACCAATAGAGGGCACTATTTAATGTCCTGAGCAATCTTGACTGAGTATGGAATGTCATTGGATGATTTAGACTGGGTAATGTGCACTAAATCCGGGTCTTGTAGTTCGCCTTTGGTGATACGATCGCATGCTGAGATCAAGTCATAGTTGATTCGATCAGTGACGACTGAGTCTTGTTTGTACTCTGGATGTTTTGAGACAAAGTCTCTTATCCATGTGGCTAGCGTCACCAATTTGCCTGAAATAGAAACCATTAATTCTTATTTCAAATTTTCTTTCATGAAAGTTTGGAAGCTTATGCTTTGCTTAATCACACAAAGACTAAACAATAATTGTCATCAAAAATGCATGTGTTTAATGTATACCAGTATTCTCACTTGGTGTATCCCAACATATGCATAAAATAACATACCTGTGAAAATTTGGGCTGAATCGGTCATTGAAGTAGCAAGAAAATGATGAAAGAAGAAACACCCTTGTTGCACAAATTAATGTGCCTGAAAAAGGCTTCAGGCCTGAAGTCTTTTTCAGAATTCATTTTGGTGAGAAATTACCTCTTTCTCAAAAACTACGTTACTTAATATCAACAGCTCTCCGTTGTTTGTTACCAAGTAAGTTTTTATGCTAATATATATGTTGAGTAATTACCAAACGTGTCAGGTGCCTTTAAAGAGGAAGGGAACGGCCAATTCAATTTTGTGAAACGTACTAATTTTCCAGTAAGTAGAGTCCTCATGTCAGTGGGAAAGTTTCTAACCTCACGTTAAAATGGTGTAAATTGCCATTGTACTTGATACCCTTCCAGTGCAAATTTGGTCAACATCCAAAACATCTGATGACTTCATTCTGAGAAAAATGGGTCTCTACATTTTTTGTGCGGGGATGTTTTAGTTCATTCCTGACTTTCGATAATATTTGTTCTACCGCGGCCTTAAATTTGACATTTTGACTTGGACGAAAAATTCCTCCTTGGAATATGTTAAGATTCATTAGTTGCTGAAATCCAATGACAATTTGTTTCAACTTTCGTTCTTTAAAAGCCAGTTGTGAACCAAAACATCCCTATACAAAAATGTAAAGACCCATTATAAAGCCTCAGAATGATGTCATCAGATGTTGACAAATTTTTGCACTGGAACAGTATTTAATACAATGGCAATTTACTCCGTTCTAACGTAAAGTTAGAGACTTGTAAATTTTTCCCAACTGACATGAGGACTCTATCTGTTGGAATTGAGTACATCACAAAATTGACTTGGTCATTTCCCTTCCTCTTTACGCACAATTTCACAGGAAAACAGCAAAGACCAATCAATGTACATTAAGGTGTGGTTTAGCTGGTAACCTTTTTCAGATGTGCATAAGAGGTATCTGCTCAGCAGTTTGTTGAGCTGAGAACCGTTTGCTTTTTATGAATTTTGTCCTGATCTTATGCACATGACGTCATTTGAGTAGGGCACCGTCTGATAGAGGTCAAAAGGTTGCTCATTGGCCCATCCTGTGCGCTGCGCAAACATAGATGTGCGTTTTCTATTGTTGCATTAGCGTTTTACCTCCTGAAGATGTGCATTTTATATACTGCTTGTTGAGGCAACAAAACCTTTTTTCAGAGCCAACAAACATCCCAAAAGAGATTTCTACGTAGTTGTACACACAAGTTTACTAGTTATAGTTACTTCTAACTGTTAAGTTTGACTTACCTGAGGCCCGATCTGAAATGAGTTTCAGATAACACATGATTGTACACCTAGTGTCTAAATCTGTCTCTACAGTGCTGACATACTGGTTTATAAGAGGAATCAAACCAGGAAAATCACCCTGACCGTCCCCTAATGGTCCTCCATTGATGATTGTATTGACACTCATCAAACATTGCTCTTTCTCGATTGGACACTCACATGAACCTGGAGTTAAAAGGTCAGGGGTCAATCGGTTATTAGTAATAATGCTTTGCTCTTACATGTACATGGCGAACATATCCTAGTCAGTGTTGTATGACTCGAGTCCAGGACTCGGACTCGAGTCCGTCTCGAGTCACAATTTCGATGACTCGGACTTGACTCGAGTCACGTCTGCAAAAGACTCGGACTCGGACTCGGACTCGACTATCATGACTCGGACTCGTGACTCGAGTCACGTATTTTCACAAACAATACCTTTTTAAAATATTAAAAACAATTCCGATGATCCGATCGTCATTCTCGGAGTGCACATGGAGTTAACGTCTAGCACAATAAATAAGTACACTGTCGTATGGTGTTGCAAGTAATAGTGTTCGTGATTGTGTAGATGGCCATCTACGTACAGCGCGTGTATGTTCGATTCGCATAATAACACTGGGATGCACGACACCAGTATTATGCTGGTATTCTGTCAACGTTAACACCATAGCCACTGCTTGTGCTTGATGCATATTACCAGAGAAATGGCATGGGGGATGTCTGGTACCTGTAAAACACAGCCTGCACTTTAACAAAAACTTTAACAGAACTTTGTTTTAAAAAAATGTGTTTTATTTTGTCATTTCCAATTCTTATTTTACGACATTTGGTTTGCAATCAATATTTAAACAAGTGACTCGTGACTCGGACTCGGACCAAGTGACTCGGGACTCGGACAAAGTGACTCGGGACTCGGACTTGGACTCGACCCAAGTGACTTGAGACTCGGACTCGGACTCGACACAGGTGACTCGACTACAACACTGATCCTAGTAGCTTGATCAAGGCACCTTACAACATTATTATCCCTGTCCATCAGGCAATCTTTTACACCATTCCTCCAACTTTCTCAACTCCCTGGGGAGCATACAACCCCAAGCTGCCTAAATTAGCGCTAAGGGGTTGGTACAACACAATACTGTCTCAGCTAGCCCTCTCAGTTTCTCAACTCCCTGGGGAGCATACAACCCCAAGCTGCCTAAATCTTTTACACCATTCCTCCAACTTTCTCAACTCCCTGGGGAGCATACAACCCCAAGCTGCCTAAATTAGCGCTAAGGGGTTGGTACAACACAATACTGTCTCAGCTAGCCCTCTCAGTTTCTCAACTCCCTGGGGAGCATACAACCCCAAGCTGCCTAAATTAGCGCTAAGGGGTTGGTACAACACAATACTGTCTCAGCTAGCCCTCTCAGTTTCTCAACTCCCTGGGGAGAATACAACCCCAAGCTGCCTAAATTAGCGCTAAGGGGTTGGTACAACACAGTACTGTCTCAGCTAGCCCTCTCAGTTTCTCAACTCCCTGGGGAGCATACAACCCCAAGCTGCCTAAATTAGCACTAAGGGGTTGGTACAACACAATACTGTCTCAGCTAGCCCTCTCAGTTTCTCAACTCCCTGGGGAGCATACAACCCCAAGCTGCCTAAATTAGCGCTAAGGGGTTGGTACAACACAATCAGCGTTGTAGCCACGCCGGTCGGCGCCGGTCGGGTGTAACCGGCATTTGCTATTGCCGACCGCCACACAGACTAGATGAACATCCTACCGACCGGCACAAAATGCAACAAAGTTACAATAAAATGAACTACCTCTTTTACACAGTCGATCGCTTGTTCAGTTTGAACGGTAAACTTGTTTTTCCCCAGTTGTCAATGATTAAATAAAACACATTTTCAACCCAAAGGAAGCCGACAGTTGGATGTCCTTTTCTTTAATGTTAGCCCCAGACAGCTGGACACTATCCAGACATGTCAGGGAGAATGATTGACCCTCCAATTGAGACCCAATTACTCTTATCTATAATCCTCTGCAGTTTGTTACACAATTGTTTTAGTTTGCAATACTCTTGCTTCACTCAAAAGACAAGCCGCGTGCGCGGTGTCTTTGTAGCTAATCTTCTACAGTTGTTATACAATTGTTTTACTTTGTAATACTCTTGCTTTACTCCAAAGCGAGCCGCGTGTGCGGTGTCTGTGTGGTGTTGTGACCTGGTTTTGTGACTCTTCGGAGTGGGTTTCGTGTTCTTTTAAACCTGGAAAGTGTGTTGACATCTGCTGGCTTTTAGATTTAATGTTTGTTTTTGAATAAGATATGATTTATTAACATTTTATTCATGCAAATTGTTCCATCGGGTTTACCACCAGCTTACCACCCATGGGGAAACCCCTGGCCAATTTTCAAAATACTATTTTTTGGTAAATTGCTTTTTTCAGAGTACAACTAATAGTTTATTTATAGCCTTCAGGCCTTTGTTAAAATAACATGTTTGGCCTTTGTGCTCTATCTACTGGCTTTGGAGCCCTCCAAAATTTTGTTTGCTCCAAGACCAAAGTGGCCTTGCCCTAAAAATGTTGAAGCCTATTGAAACTAATGAAATTTTAAATAACAGATTTACATACCTTAAAATGCATTACAAAAATCATGTCTCAGAAAACCCATACAAATCCATTTTTAAAGCAGTAAAATTAAAAGCTTCGCTCTATTTTGATTGTAAATTAGCCGGCACTCAAAAAGTTCTAGCTACAACCCTGAACACAATACTGTCTCAGCTAGCCCTCTCAGTTTCCCATTTATACAAACATCATAATAATAATAATAATAATAGTGGCTTCTTATATAGCGCTCAGGTCCGTCACTCAGTGACGCTCATGGCGCTTCAACATTATTACCCCTGGTCACTGGGCCATTTTATTTCATTCCTTAAACCATCTCAGCTCCCTGGGGAGTATACAGCCTGTGCTGCCAAATATGTAGCGCATCAAACTAAATCAATCACAAGAACCATCTCTGCCCTCACAGGTACCCATTTACCCCTGGGTGATGAGAAGCAATTATAGTTAAGTGTCTTGCTCAAGGACACAAGTGTCACGACCGGGACTCGAACCCACACTCTGCTGATCAGAAACACCAGAGCTTGGATCAGGTGCTCTTATCCGCTCGCCACGACACGCTACGAATGACTACCATCCTTCAAGCCTAGTGACAACAAGTTGTATACTCGAAGTTTAGTAAGTTCACATGGGGATTTTGGTTCCTTTGAAATAAAATGACAAAAATACTTACATGATCTCAAATCTTTACGGAAGTGGAATAAGGAATCGAGGACAGCATTGCGTTTCTGCGCTTGCTGCATGTTAGCGTCAACCTGAAGCAGAGAAATAAAGTACACTAAATGCTACTAATGAAGTAACTGATATCCTGTGGCACAGTTTTGTGCTTGTGTATTTCAATAGCTTCCCTGATGCGACGTGTACCATTGTCTCTCAGGAGCTATGAATTGAGCCTGATCCCAATCTAAGACATGGTCTAGATCGGTGGAGTGTTTCACAATGGCAGATTTGTCATATTCCCCTCTGCGGCCATGGGCTTCATGTTCTTTCAGCCTAGTAGTAAGGTCTGTACCAGTCTCGCCAATGTACACTTTACCACAAAAGCAAGGAATTCGGTACACTCCTGCTTGACTGCTAGAGTCATGCTTGTCTTTGTGGGTGTGTAGCTTTGTTTCCAACTTATCGCAAGTTCGGTAGTAGACCTTGCTATCCACTTCACGGAGGATACGCTGTATCTTATGTGAAGTATGGCCAATGTACGGGAGGACCGCAATGGGCATATCTTTCGAGTTTGCAGACTGAGAGTTGTGTTCTGAAAGGAACTCTTTTTATTGTTTCTTTCTTGATAACAAAAATCAATCTATGACTCGATTTCTTTGCAACACTTGTGAGTAAATGTGCCCAGTAATGCTGTAAATATAACGAACAGCTGTACAGGACATTTTTATAACCATGACCTCAAATGGATTGGTCTACAGAGTAACCATGAAAGAAGTTAACCTTGTGTTTTGTTCATTTGAATTTGTTTATCTTTCAATAGTTTATGTTACCTTTGACAGTTGCATCAAAAAATTGAGCTTGAAAGACAGAATTGTCCGAGTCAGCAGAACCAAGAAGACGACAAATGCAGCGTTCTCAAAGTCGGTCAGCTGAACCTCGATCGGCCGAAACTCAACCCTCCAACCAATGTTGGAATTGACTGGTGGCGGCTTGAAACGCATCGTCTGCCAATTTGTCGATTGAATGTTCTACAGCAAGAAGAAAAAATGTTGAAATGTTGTCAATCGTGTTGATTTATGACAGCTTGTTATTATTATTTAATATCTTTCTGGTAATTTGAAAGCAAAGAATCCTTAAAAGTACCTAGCACTGTAACCCGTAGGCCTGAAGACACCAGGGTAGAGAAGATGATGATGAAATGTTAGTTTTAGATGTGGGAGGAAAACCCCAAAAAGAGAAAACCCAACGGCCAGGGCCAAGTTCGTGCAAGGACTATCGTTGACCATGGTTTGACTAAGTTAGCTCGAACTCTGTCTAGTCGGCGATAGTTGGACTACCCTAGTCGACTATTTGGAACCAGCCTATAGGGCATGGTCGCATCGCTGGTTATCATTAGCCCTTTGCATAGCACAGTACAGAGTGGACCAGTTGTAAGAAAATGATAACGTATAAGTCACCGGTCACGTTGACATGACATGACAGTCGTTTGCACTACAACTTCAGTGCACATGCACTATGTACGTCACTAAACAACCACTAGTTAACCATTGGTCCTTGCCCGAACTTGGCCCAGGTAGATGATTAAAACCTAATTCACATGCCCTGGCTCAGGTCCGGGATTCCACAGAGGCGAAACACAGGAAAAAAATCACTGCGCCAACACAACAGGTTATGTAGTGAGTTTGATTCACTTGGTTTCCATAATGCCAGTATAGACCCTGCAAGTCAGGCGTGTATTGGAACATTTTTGGGACCACTTTGGTCCCAAGTAATTGCTTTAACGAGTGAAGGAAACAAACTCGCACTCTTTAAAAGGTCCTGATGTTCAAATACACCCAAGACCTAATTGCAGTCTATTGACCCAATCAGGTAAGCATATTTGCTCATGAATATTTATGAGTTGTATGATGGAAAAGGACAGGAGAGGAATGTGAGTCCACTAACCTCAAAATGATCTGAATATTGTGTATCATCCTGATCAATCTTCTCTGCAAATACTGACACAGTGTCACGGATAAAGAGATGAGCTATGTGTCTGGCCAACTGACGATCAATGCCTGATTAAGAATTAGTATCATATCAGTTAATCATATGCTTCAATTTGAAGTATTATTGTGATGCAATACAACGGCCATCAATAACTAAGAGAGTCAACACGTGTACATCTTCCGATTGATACAAAATGGTCAATGATGACCAATTGGATAAAAGGTGTACAAAAGGCTCAATGATTGATAACCAGTTGGGAACCAATGTCTGTTTGCGAATATGGACATTAAAGGCACCTGGCAGTGGTATTTTTTCAAAATAAAGCTTTTGTCATTAATATATACATTTTTATGAGTGGAATGTGAATAAACAATTTACTAAGGTTAAACAATTGTATTTTTCTTGTAATTACAAATTAAAAAATAGGCCCCCCTTTACATGGCGCTGTTCGTGACGTCAATCGAGGCAGGAGAAAATGTGTAGTCTGGCCCCGTACATTACGTCTGGGTACCTGATCAGTATGATGCGTTTTCGTATTCGGACGTCACCACCCAATGCAATTCTAGGACAGTGTACAGTCGACTAATACGAGACGCCAGTTTATACGAGGTTTTTCACCGGTCCCGAACTGTCCCATGCGCGTTTCTATGTCTTAAAAACGGAAGATACGAGCATGATCATAACGAGAACACGGATAATACGAGGTATTGTTTTTCCACCAGAAACATTTCGCTGGTAATCTAAGCTTCACTGCAACTTCCCTTGCACACTACTACCAACGAAAAAATCCCCGGGCTATCCAAGTGTTCACTGCTGCATAGCGCTGAAAACGACGTCGGACCGGACCACTTTGCCCTCGTTAGCCTAACTTTCGATGCCCGTAACTGCCTATATTTGGGATCTGCAGGAAAAAAATGCTGGCTGACCCCATCTTTAGTCGTTTTTGCTGCATCCAGCAGCAATTTTCGCTGGAAAAATGCAAGAAAAAACCCCCTTTTGGATAACCAAACGAAACGTACAATCTCACTACTGGCACGTGTATATACAACGTAAATGCAGGCAAGTTCGAGTGGGGTCGATGTTCAATCGAGGCGAAGTCTTCCTCGATTGACGTCACAAAAAGGGATAGGCGGAGTCGCCCCCAAACAACTTTATCTATTTTTTTAACATATAAATACTGACAAACAATTACTCAAAAAATTGTTTTATTGTTAATATACATATACTCTTATATTAAAAAATAAATAAATTCTATTTCCAGGTGCCTTTAATGAGAACAGGGCTCGTCAAGCATAAAGACTAGAGAGTAAGTAAAGTAATGTCGACTAGAGTCTTTGAGACCAGACTGATGTTCAATGCCTATATGAGAATACAGTAATGTCAAAAAGAGTCTTCAAGACCAACTGATGATCTATGCCTGTGTAAGAATAAGTTCAGTAATGTCAACAAGAGTCTTCAAGACCAACTGATGATCAATGACTATATGAGAATAAGTACAGTAATGTCAAAAAGAGTCTTCAAGACCAACTGATGATCTATGCCTGTGTGAGAATAACAATAATAGATGGTTCTCATATGCGCACTTCCTAGTAGCTAGATCAAGACACTTTACAATATTATTATCCCTGTTCATCAAGCATACTTTAAGACTATTCCTCAAACTTTCTCAACTCCCATACTGCCTAAATTAACGCCGAGGGATCAATCCAACACAATGTCTCAGCACTCAAGTTCCCAGTTATACACCTGGGTTAAGAGAAGCAATTATGAGTATACGCCTTGCTCGAGGACACCAGCGTCATGACCAGGAATCGAACCATCACTCCGATGATTCAACAATCAGAACTTGAGTCCGATACAGTAGAATGCTCGGCCACAAGACGCCATGTACAAGGACACCAGCGTCATGACCAGGAATCGAACTATCACTCCGATGATTCAACAATCAGAACTTGAGTCCGATACAGTAGAATGCTCGGCCACAAGACGCCATGTACAAGGACACCAGTGTCATGACCAGGAATCGAACCATCACTCCGATGATTCAACCATCAGAACTTGAGTCCGATACAGTAGAATGCTCGGCCAGGAGACGCCATGTACAAAGACACCAGCGTCATGACCAGGAATCGAACCATCACTCCGATGATTCAACAATCAGAACTTGAGTCCGATACAGTAGAATGCTCGGCCAGGAGACGCCATGTACAAAGACACCAGCGTCATGACCAGGAATCGAACCATCACTTCGATGATTCAACCATCAGAACTTGAGTCCGATACAGTAGAATGCTCGGCCAGGAGACGCCATGTACAAAGACACCAGCGTCATGACCAGGAATCGAACCATCACTCCGATGATTCAACCATCAGAACTTGAGTCCGATACAGTAGAATGCTCGGCCACAAGACGCCATGTACAAGGACACCAGCGTCATGACCAGGAATCGAACCATCACTCCGATGATTCAACCATCAGAACTTGAGTCCGATACAGTAGAATGCTCGGCCACGAGACGCCATGTGCAATGAAAATATCCTCAAGATCAATAACCACCAGGGCCCAACTTTGAGTGACTTTGAGTTTAAACAAAGACAAATTTACAACAGAATTTTTTCTATCGTTGTAGATTTTTTTTAAATCTTGTTTATCTTTTCTTTTTCTATCGTCTGTCGTTGTAGCTGACAGTATCTTTTTATCCATGAATCCGGTTGGCTTAATTTATAACACGATCGTAGTTGTTAGTGGCTTTTGAGGGAAGAATTGTTCACATTTTTACACCACCTTTTATCATTCTCAAATTGTGTACACTTGAAAAACCTTTTTTTAAAACAATGGGTTTTTTTCCGCCATAATGTCATTTTGTATTAAATTAAAAACATTGCCTCTAATAACAATAATAATAATAACTAGTTCTTATATAGCGCATTTAACAATAACGTATCAATGCGCTTTACATTAGTGCTCTGGTCATAATGGGCCAATAACATTCCTTTAATCTTTCTCGGCTCCCTGGGGAGTAGACAGCCCTGGGCTGCCATGGCCCTCCGAAGGCTTTTTCAAACACAATATCAACCTCTACCCTTGCAGGTACCCATTTATACCACTGGGTGAAGAGATGCAATTATAGCAAAGTGTCTTGCTCAAGGACACAAGCGTCATGACCGGGACTCGAACCCACACCCCGATGACTAAACCACCATAACTTGAATACGATGCTCTTAACCACTCGGCCATGACACCTTATAAATCAAACAAGTTGAGTGTAATTCTCTCACCTCCAGATTGCGTTCCTCTTTGGTTCTGTCATCAACAGATCCTGCAATGACATTCCATCGGCTGTCATGATCCGTCACATACCCCTTGTAGAGAGGTGAGGCTGCACTTAATGCAAGCTAAGTATAAACACAAGGACTTGGGAAGTTACATCGCTTAGTACAATAACACAGTTTACAAGTAGGATTTGAAGCTTTGCATGGTGAAGATACAACCAAGTGAGGTTTGGGGAGACACCATGGCATGTACATGAGTAGGATTTGAAACTTTGCATGGTGACGATACAATCAAGTGAGGTTTGCGGAGACACCATGTACATGAGTAGGATTTGAAGCTTTGCATGGTGACGATACAATCAAGTGAGGTTTGAGGAGAAACCATGTACATGAGTAGGATTTGAAACTTTGCATGGTGACGATACAATCAAGTGAGGTTTGCGGAGACACCATGTACATGAGTAGGATTTGAAACTTTGCATGGTGACGATACAATCAAGTGAGGTTTGGGGAGACACCATGTACATGAGTAGGATTTGAAACTTTGCATGGTGGAGACACAATCAAGTGTGGTTTGGGAAACACATGTACTTAATCTCTCTTATGAGATGATCAGAGCATACTGATTGAAAAGTAAAGTTGTTGTTAAAACCACTGGTTCTCCGCAAACCTCACTTAAAAAGTGATGAGAGGTATCAATACGGCACGCTGCCCATGGTAATGAGGATGAATCCATTGATCTCAAAAATACAGTTAAGATATCTATCTTCAACAGAATGCGGTTTGAATCTTGTCAAGAGGACTTATTGAAACTCAACTGCGAAGTGGACTTTTCAGTTTCATTGAGCCAACCTGGTGAGATAAATTGACATGGTAGTGACTTCTCTGGCTCAATAAGTCACGTTAGCAAAAAAAGAATGCTCCATATTTTTGACCGCGTGAGGGCGCTCTCAAAAATATTTCTATCAGTTCCGGGGGTAAAGCGATTATCGTCTGCTCAGCAGCTGTGTACAGTTTTAACATCGTCGTTCTGTCACGTGTGCGCGGTATAGTTTTTAGTTGCTTCTAAGGTGTGTTATCGGCTCCTTTAAATGTCTTATTGTTCGTGATGGATATGATGTCTGGTGGTAATGTGTTCCAGTCTTTTGTTTACGGAGAACATTTTGGTAGGCCTTTGCTGTGAATGTGATTTTGTCTGGATTGGCGTTTGACCGGTTGCAAATTAAAAAACTTTCCTGCCGGGATCGGGACAGCAGCCTGACCATGGTGGATGGAGAGTCTTGCGTATTTATTGGAGAGATTTCTGTATCAATTTGTAGTTTTACAAGACAAGGACAAGGACAAGGCAGTACCCCCCCCCCCCAACCCCCACACACACGATGTAGTTTAGGATCATCCAAGATAGGTTACATGGATGGACAGTCAGTGAACGTGAACTGTTCGTTTACCTTTTTACAAGCTCTGTTTTATTGCCAGAAGTTGATGCTCTTCCTCTGCAAGCTAACAAACGTTTGAGCTGAATAACTGATGCTGCAGTGGGGTCAGGCAAGTTCTGGGATGTCTTTTTGTCACACACCAATCCAGACACCACATTCACAGCAACTGCAAGGCCTACATTACCAACTGTTCTCCGCAAACAAAGAGTAAAGACTGCTTCAAATACTTCCCCCTAACAGTTAAAGAAAGGAACACATTACCACCAAGAAGCACTGCAGCTGTTGATAACGTATAACATTTTGAGAAATGATTCCCTTCAAAGGAATGTGGTTTTAGAGAGAGGGATTCAAAAACAATTAAATCTGAGAAACGTTTATGCAGGAAACATTTCACAGACTGTGTATTCCAATTAGGGATTATTCTTCCTGCATGGACATACATGTAATCGCTCCAGATTTTTGGCGATATCTCAAAAACGGTACCCACTTGTGAATAGTTTTATTGGGATAACGACATTTAGATAGGATTAAAGCAATCCAACAGCTCCAAAAACCAAAGATATACTTTGCCCTTAATCAAAATATTTCAAATATAAATACGGGAGAAGAATGTAATGTCAGCTCAAAACAACACCAAGTTCATTCTAGGTGTTTTAAAGGCACTGGACACGTTTGGTAATTGTCAAAGACCAGTATTCTCACTTGGTGTATCCCAACATATGCATAAAATAACAAACCTGTGAAAATTTGGGCTCAATTGGTCATCGAAGTTGCAAGAAAATAATGAAAGAAAAACACCCTTGTTCCACAAATTTATGTGCTTTCAGATGCCTGAAAAGGGCTTCAGGCCTGAAGTCTTTTTCAGATTCAAATATTTTAGTGAGAATTTACCTCTTTCTCAAAAACTACGTTACTTCAGAGGGAGTGGTTTCTCACAATGTTTTATACTATCAACAGCTCTCCGTTGCTCGTTACCAAGTAAGTTTTTATGCTAATATATATTTTGAGTAATTACCAAACGTGTCCAGTGCCTTTAAACAGATGTGAGAGTGGATGTTTTAAACAGAGATAACAGTAGATGGAAATGAAAATTCAATTAAACACTTGCAGAAATTGTCTGCTAATCTTTCTTATGAGTATGGATGTCTCTAACTTTTGGTTAGCTTGGACTTTGGACCTGCTGTAAACTGCATGCACATCAGACTACATGCACATCAGACTACAACACATTGTGTAAACCATGTGTTGTGATGTGTATGGAAGACCGGCGACCACACAGTATAAAAATAACTACAGCGCTATTTGGTTTTATGTAAGCGTGTTTGTAGATATTGATCGCGAGCACATCAAATCAAGCAAATCAAGCAAATCAATACTTTTTTGTTAGAACTATTTTACAAAACAATTTGTAAAAACAGGCTACAAAAAAAAGGAAGACACAAAAGTTTTACAAAAAAATCTGGAAATCTGTACGAACCACATCCGTGTTTAAAACTCGATGCAATCAACAGTTAACTGTGGTTGTTTATTTTTACATTGATATATCTACAAATACATAGTACAAAGCACACCTCAAAGGCGAACTCGATCACTGTAGCTCAGATGCCTGAGGAAATGTACAGACATGTACACACAATTATGTAGTAAGCTGGTGCAATTATAAAACACTACAAACCAAAAACACTTGGTATAGACCATTCTTGTACATTCTAATGCATTTCCTGACAGGCAAGATACTACTCAATGGAAGAATACAATAAATCTTGTGTTTTCAGGAGATTGCAATGTCTGATTTTTCTTGACTTTTGATATGAAGAAAGGAGGGACATCTCAAAAGCAGTACAGCTGTTGCTTTTGTAACCATTGAATTAATGTGAAAATTATGACACAAAATGTAAATTTTCCCTTATGGCCTGTGTACACAGTGTCTCCAGCTGGCTAGTTCAGTGTTAAAAAACATCCCTATTTAGTATGAAATATTAAAATAAGTGTTGCAGCCATTACTTGAAAACAAATAAATGAATGAAACTCAGATCTCAATACAGGGCATCCAATGCCATTCTCACCCCCCCCCCCCATCCAGCCCAACTGGATTCATATTTATCCTCATACACATAGCATTATTACAGTACAGAATAGACTGGTTACCCTTTGCTAACTCTTTACTTCCCTCTCCAACCCCACCCCACCCCAAAACCACCTTAGATCTCAGATCTCTCATTACCCTCATTAAATTACCTCAACCCCTCGAACCCAAGCTCACCCCCAACATCCCAACCTGGATTCCCCCTATCTTTTCTATCTCAAATTCCTTCCTCCCTCTTACTGATCCCTTTCGACTTTCTTATCCTCATGAGATTATCTCAAAGTACAGTGACTACCTGTTCCATATCCACTTACCCCCACCCCCAACCTTAGCTCGTCCCTGTCAACCCCCATTGGATTCCTCCAGATGTTCACGAGTATCTATGTCAAAACCCCTTCACCCCGTCTTACTGATCCCTTGGATTCTTTCTTATCTCAACAAACAGTGGTTTTCCAGTGAACATTCCCTTACCCCCTCCAACCCATCCCCATCCCCATCCCCACCCTTCTACTCTCTTGGCCTACGTCTTACCCTCATGGGTCGATATCAACATAAAGTGGTTTTCACGTTGCAAGTCCCTTACCCTCAACAACCATTCTAAAAAACCTGAGCTAAAAAACCTGAGCTAACATGACCCCCATGGATACCTTTCTACCCTTAGATTATTTAACTCTATTCCCTTCTACCTTCTCCATTCCATTCTACCCTGTTGGCCTCCATCTTACCCTCATGGGATGAATTTCAACATAGCGGTCTTCACGTTGCAAGTCCCTTACCCCAAACAATCACTCTAACCCGAGCTAACCTGACCCCATGGGTACCTTCCTACCCTTTGACTATTTATTGCATCTACTCTTGGGTGGGAATCGTTAAGTGCAAGGAGAAATTTTCATTTAACCGTTTTAGTCTATAAGAGTCTCACTTCAAGACTGCCTCCCCAACTATGCAACATTTTTAATTAAGCCGCCACTGCTCACTCATACATGTACAACACCAGATCGGTCTCACAAGGTAATCTAGTTCCCCCACTGCCAAAAACCAATTCAGGTTAACGTAAATTTGCTGCTCGTGGGGTCAATTTATTCAACCAACTCCCCCTTACACTTAAGAATCCCTTGCCACGTACTGTAGCGAGTTTTAAGACACAGTACACAAGTTTGAAACTTTAATAGATGGGGCATGTGGTGCTTTTCCTGGCTGACCCAGATTTTTAGGTGTTCGTGCACTCAGCACGGAACACCTCTTGTTATTGTTCGTTTTTTTTTTTTTTTTACTTCTTCAGATTCTTCTTCTTCTTCTCTTCGCCGCTTGTCCGCTAACAAAAGCACACTTCCCAAGCTCATATAAACTTGAAATTTTTACCATAGTTAGATAACCATTAGGAGACGAAACCGTTTTATTTACGTCATGATGACGTCATCAGGTGTCAAGTTACAAGGTTTTTAAAATTAAAAAATTTAATCTTAGAAAATCCATATCAAATCAAGATGAAGAGACCGTCGGTTACTTTGTGCGGGATTATATAGAGGTAATATGGGTCTTCATTTTTTATTGTGTGCGTGACATGACTTGACCTCTACTTCCGGTCGAAACAGGAAGAAACAGGAAGTGCCTTGTAATGTAAAAGTGGCACACTTTTTGAAGATTTTTTTAACGGTGTTATAGTCGAGCAAGAGTCTGGTTTAAAAAAATAAGACAAGTGACGTCATAAAAGTCAAGAGCGCCCTCTAGCAGCAGGTTGAAAACAATTAAAAATACACTTTTACTAGATGTCTGTGGCGAAGTTTATGATAATCGTTTCGAAATTGGTATACATGATGACCTTCATGCAGACAACATATGTGTGAAGTTTTAGATTGATGACGTCATCGTGTGTCACGTGGTATCGCATTAAAGGTTTACTTTATGAAGCTGTGTATCTACAAAACCACAAGTTTGACTGAGTTGAAACTTGGCATGTTGATAGACAGTTATATTGACTACTTAAAGCTAGAGTGACGACTTGATGACGTCATCAAATTTTCTTTTACAAATTTTAGAAATTTTGACCAATTGGTACATATCTTCAGTACAAAGCAAGCTATAGTCAAATTTCATTTTGCATGAGACTTGGAAGGTCCTACAAGGATATAACGTGGAGTGACGTTTTCACGACGTCATCGATTTTCATGTTATGTCACCACCAAGGTAGTGTTTTACAAGATCTATATGTACAGAACAACTTTGGTGATCAAATAAAAACTTTGCATGTACTCAAGCTGGGATGTGTTACATCCAAAAAGTTTGGTCAAATCTTTAGAACCACCATTCCAAAGACTCTATAGAAGTATACAATATTTAATACACAGACATGTTTATAACATTTCTTTGAAACACGAGGTCACACCGAACACCTCTTTTTTGTTTCCAACAAAAAATTATGTCTAGTTAATTTTTGTTTTTATTGTACATGTTCTCCTGGTAACGATTCTGTGTTGTTGTCGTTTCTCTGTGGCCTTTGTTTAAATTTGGCTGTTTTTATATTTTAATAATGTTCTCAATCATTTAGTAATTTAATTTTAACTTTGATGTTTATTTGTAGTTGCTGGGCACCTCTGAAAAACAGTGTTTCACTGAGAGGTCTCCCTAGGGTAAAGAAGAAATAAATAAATAATAAATAAATAAATAATTTATCTCCATTCCCTTTCACCCTCTCCAATCCCTTCTGCCCTCTTGGCCTCCATCTTACCCTCATACATTAGGATGTATCTCAGCGTATGGCGGTTTTCCTTCACACATCTCTAACGCTGTCATTCCTAACGACCAGATATCTGCCTTACAGTCATAACCAATCTCCTGGATCACCTCGGGCGCCATCCAAAAAGGAGTACCAATGACTGTATTGCGTTTAGCCATCGTGTCCTGTGGTGGGAGAAGGGGTAGCGTACATCAAGATATTATCATCTGATCAAATTTGATTTGCCAAATATTGATGACACCTTGTGTACATGAACTTTATTTATCAACAAAATCCTAAACTATTAACAAATGAGAAAATAGAATTAGCTGTTGCAAACTGCTTCTCAACCAAAAGGACCTATGGTGTAAATGAAAAAAATAGTTAATGGCCTGACGTTTTGACCCTAGTAGCAGAGTCTTTCAAAAAGGACTCTGCTGGGGTTGAAGTGTAGGCCACTAACTATTTGTTGCACTATCAATGCTTTAAAATGCATTCCTACTTGTTCAAAATCAAACGAACAAGGAAAACATGGTGAGACATGGCCCACAAGGGTGGGGCACATCCAGCAGATGGAACGAGCAGAGATGAGAATGATCAAGTGGATGTGTGGGGTGTCTTTGGCTGACAGGCTGTCAAGTGAGGAGCTGAGGAGGAGAGTCGGAGTGGAGGGGATCGGCACCTTATTGAGGAGGCACAGGCTGAGGTGGTTTGGTCATGTGGAGAGAAAGGAGGATGCCAACTGGGTCAAGAGGTGTACCAACATAATTGTGGGTGGGCCCACACCCGTTGGCCGACCGCGTAAGACGTGGCAGAGCTCCGTGTCAAATGACATGCAACTGCTTGGAGTCAATGCAAGGGACGCGACGGACAGGGCCAAGTGGAGGAGAGCCATAGGGAGAAAGCAAGCCAACCCAGAACAGACTGGACAACGGCCTAAAACTGACATGATGATGATGATGATGAACATGCAAGAATGTAATAATGTGGAAGTAGAGGGTCTTATTTGAAATGCATCACTGGCTGGTAAAACATCAACTTTTTCTTACAAAGTTTTAGCCACCAGAATTGCAATACGCACCGTTATCAAGATGAATGCATCTTACATTTATCCAATGGGAGACTTTAGAACATAGATGGCAGCAGACTCTCCAGGTAAATTTCCATTGTTTATGTAGTTCTGAGCATGTGCACATTCAATGGATTTACCTCATAAGTTTATGTACCATCTAGCAGCGTTCTCCATTAACAGTGGTCAGCTGGCCAAATGCCAGTTAAAACACATGAGGACCAGTCAAAACATCAAAACATTGAACATCCCCCTTCCAACCCGAGTTGGATTCCCGAGTCTTGGGAGATCCAAGTCAAGAACATACCTGCATCCATGAGTTCCTGACAATCTTTCTCATCCAGGACCAAGTCGATATCGCTGTATCTCTCACCGTTAGGCGACAGGTAGCTATCGATGGAGTCATAACGCGACTTGGGAATAACAAATTTATTGTTCTTCAAGGGCTGAAGAGAAAGATAGAAACAGAGAGTGAGAAACCTGATATACACACGAAGCCTGCCCTCAATATCACAAAGCACTAAGATCAATCTTAAAGGTGGGCTCATAGATTGGTGAATGTTCAAAAAATTAATGATCATAAAAACTTACTTAAAGGGACATGTTGCCTTGGATTGGGCGAGTTGGGCTATGAAAAGAGTTTGAAACCGTTCGTTATAAAATTTATATGGTTAGAAAGATGTGTTAAAAGTAGAATACAATGATCCACACAAATATGCCTCGAAATTGCGTGGTTTTCAAATAAAGTTGAGGGCTCCCTCACCTCCAGATTACGTTCCTCTTTAGTTCTGTCATCTACAGATCCTGCAATGACATTCCATCGGCAGTCACGATCTGTCACATACCCCTTGTAGAGAGGCGAGGCTGCACTTAATGCAAGCTAAGTATAAACACAAGGACTTGGGAAGTTACATCGCTTAGTACAATAACAAAGTTTACAAGTAGGATTGGAAACTTTGCATGGTGAAGATATAATCAAGTGTGGTTTGCAAAGACACCATGTACATGAGTAAGATTTGAAACTTTGCATGGTGGAGATATAATCAAGTGAGGTTTGCGGAGACACCATGTACATGAGTAGGATTTGAAACTTTGCATGGTGACGATACAATCAAGTGTGGTTTGGGGAGACACCATGTACATGAGTAGGATTTGAAACTTTGCATGGTGAAGATATAATTAAGTGAGGTTTGAGGAGACACCATGTACATGAGTAGGATTTGAAACTTTGCATGGTGGAGATATAATCAAGTGAGGTTTGCTGTAACACCATGTACATGAGTAGGATTTGAAACTTTGCATGGTGAAGATACAATCAAGTGTGGTTTTGGGAGACACCATGAGTAGGATTTGAAACTTTGCATGGTGACGATACAATCAAGTGTGGTTTGGGGAGACACCATGTACATGAGTAGGATTTGAAACTTTGCATGGTGAAGATATAATTAAGTGAGGTTTGAGGAGACACCATGTACATGAGTAGGGTTTAAAACTTTGCATGGTGACGATACAATCAAGTGAGGTTTGCGAAGACACCATGTACATGAGTAGGATTTGAAACTTTGCATGGTGAAGATACAATCAAGTGAAGTTTGGGGAGACACCATGTACATGAGTAGGATTTGAAACTTTGCATGGTGGAGATATAATCAAGTGAGGTTTGCGGAGACACCATGTACATGAGTAGGGTTTGAAACTTTGCATGGTGAAGATACAATCAAATGAGGTTTGACACCATGTACATGAGTAGGGTTTGAAACTTTGCATGGTGGAGATACAATCAAGTGAGGTTTGAGGAGACACCATGTACATGAGTAGGGTTTGAAACTTTGCATGGTGAAGATACAATCAAATGAGGTTTGCTGTGACACCATGTACATGAGTAGGGTTTGAAACTTTGCATGGTAAAGATATAATCAAGTGTGGTTTGCGGAGACACCATGTACTTAATCTCTCTTATGAGATGATCAGAGCATACTGATTGAAACGTAAAGTTGTTGTTAAACCACTGGTTCTCCGCAAACCTCACTTAAAAAGTGACGAGAGGTATCAATACGGCACGCTGCCCATGGTAACGAGGATGAATCCATTTATCTCAAAAATACAGTTAAGATATCTATCTCCAACAGAATGTGGTTTGAATCTTGTCAAGAGGACTTATTGAAACTGCCAAGTGGACTTTTCAGTTTCATTGAGCCAACCTGGTGAGATAAATTGACATGGTAGTGACTTCTCTGGCTCGATAAGTCACGTTAGCAAAAAAAGAATGCTCCATATTTTTGACTGCGTGAGGGCGCTCTGAAAAGTATTTCTATCACTTTCGGGGGTAAAGCGATTATCGTCTGCTCAGCAGCTGTGTACAGTTTTAACATCGGCGTTCTGTCACGTGTGCGCGGTATAGTTTTTATTTGCTTCTAAGGTGTGTTATCGGCTCCTTTAAATGTCTTATTGTTCGTGATGGATATGATGTCTGGTGGTAATGTGTTCCAGTCTTTTGTTTGCGGAGAACATTTTGGTAGGCCTTTGCTGTGAATGTGATTTTGTCTGGATTGGCGTTTGACCGGTTGTAAATTAAAAAACTTTCCTGCAGGGATCGGGACGGCAGCCTGACCATGGTGGATGGAGAGTCTTGCGTATTTATTGGAGAGATTTCTGTATCAATTTGTAGTTTTACAAGACAAGGACAAGGACAAGGCAGTACCCCCCCCCCCCCCCACCCAACACACACACACGACACACACAATGTAGTTTAGGATCATCCAAGATACATGTAGGTTACATGGATGGACAGTCAGTGAATGTGAACTGTTCGTTTACCTTTTTACAAGCTCTGTTTTATTGCCAGAAGTTGATGCTCTTCCTCTGCAAGCTAACAAACGTTTGAGCTGAATAACTGATGCTGCAGTGGGGTCAGGCAAGTTCTGGGATGTTTTTTTGTCCCACGCCAATCCAGACACAATCACATTCACAGCAACTGCAAGGCCTACATTACCAACTGCTATCCGCAAAGTAAAGACTGCTTCAAATACTTCCCCTTAACAGTTAAAGACTGGAACACATTGCCACCAGACATCAAATCCATCACAAACAATAAGACCTTTAAGAGCCGTTTTAACCCACCTTAGAATCAACTGAAAACTATACCGCGCAAGTGATGACAGATTGCAGTGTTACACTGTATACAGAGCTGAGCAGACGATAATCGCTTATACCCCCAGAAGTGATAGAAACATTTTTGAGAGCGCCCTCACGCGGTCAAAAACACGGCGCATTCACTTTAATCTAAATAAGTATTAAGGCACGGAGCTCCGTAGAAATGTGATATCCAGGAACAAATAACTTGCCATTTCACTATTCACCAAAGTTTTTCACTTGGCCGATTCATACTATAGGGATATTTTTCAATATTGAATTTAGCCCGTCAAATCACTTGGAGACAATTTTGACTAGTCCTGAGGTGTTTATCTTAGCATTTGGCTAGCGGACCACTGTTAAGAGAGAAAGCTGATATCACCTTTTGTATTGACATACCACAAGTCGTTTTAGTTGATACGTAAGTAATTTGCCACTGCAACTTCTTGTTTTCAATGAAAAAGTACATTAACTTACAAATATCGGAGAGAGTGGAGTCAGTTGGTCGTAGAGATGCCTGGCCTCGTCAACGTTACATGCTTGGAAGGTCATCTGAAGGCAGCTGTTACCCATACCAAAGCCCATACAGTCCATGTATACATGATCAGGTTTAGCCGAGAGAGCGCTCTCACCATCGTAATCATTGGTGAACTTCTCAATGAAGGGGGAAGGGGTGTTTATGTCTTTCATTACTGGGACCCCTACGATAAATTCCGTCATTTTATTTTTGTGCACAGTTGAACGGGCCATTGCTTTGTGCACAGTATGCATTGCACCAATGAGTGCACGTATCCTCCACACAGGATCCGTGGTGTGGGTGTGGTTTGTAGGTCCACGGTTGGCAGTGTGTGTGACCGCAAGAGGGTAGAGGGTCGGTGCTGCCAGAAGAAAGTGCTTAAAGCTGTTATTTATGGGTTGGTAATTGACCATGAAATGTCAAGGAGATGAAAGAGTACATTGGCTTACTATGGACTGTTGTCCATTCGCTATTACTATTCTTGTTTTTCTCAATATATTCATGGGCGCACAGGTTTTTCTAAATATTGTAATAATCTGCTGGTCTGTCAAGGTTGACTTTTCATGTCCTTTTGTTACCAAAGCGCATGATACTATAAACATGTAGTTCGTCCCTTTTTTATACCTCCTTGGTTCCACTTAACATTATTAATATTAACAAAATATATATTGGTGTCCATCCAATGGGAAGGATGCAAAACTGATCTGTCAAACCATGGAGGTAGCTTAAATGAAACTTACTGTCTCCCCTCACTTTGTTCCAAGAAAAATAAATAGGCAATAAACAAAAGGAGTATCTGAATACAGATTAATCATAAATACCAGGTTGTTTATTTCACCAAGAAAGAAAGGGATTACAATACAAACAAAAACATTTAAATTGAAATTTAGGTTTGATGAAGCTGACCATGGTACTAATACTATTTGGAAACAGAAGGCAGAATTTCAACTTCAGGAATTATAAAAATGCATTCTTGAAAACATAGGCCTATAAACGAAATCAGCGTGCACGAAAACGAAATTGAATTTACAAAAAAAAATCGGTCAAAAGGAAACCCTAGTTTGGTAGAACTAGCTAGTATAATAATAATAATAATAATATAATAATAATAAAGACTTGTTATGCGCACATATCCACCCTGCTGGGTGTTCAAGGCGCAGTAAACCAAAAAAACAAACAAAAGAAAAACAGAAACAACTAAATTATTCCTTGAAAACCTGTGACATTAGATAAGTTTTGAGAAGTGATTTAAATAGTATAGGAAAAACGTGATCTTGAAAGCATTTTAGTGAAAGTATGCGAAGTATGCGAAAGCGTGGTTCCAACGTATGCCTGTTACCCTTTCCATGGAGCATGCCCTTACACACCGATCAAAGGATTTCTATTAGTTCTCCTGGTCCGATGAATTTTCCTCTCTGAAAAAGAAGCAGCAACATTATGAAAATTGCATTATGCAAAAAATACGACAAAGGGGTCTAAAAAATATTGGCAAGAGTCCGACCCCCTAAACACGACAAAAGGGGGTCGAGTATATTTCCGAAACTATATTGGCAAGAGTCCGACCCCCTAAACACGACAAAGGGGGGTCGGGTATATTTCAAACTACATTGGCAAGAGTCCGACCCCCTGAACACGACAAAGGGGGTCGAGTTTATTTCAAACTATATTATTGGCAAGAATCCGACCCCCTAAACACGACAAAGGGGGGTCGGGTATATTTCAAACTATATTGGCAAGAGTCCGACCCCCTAAACACGACAACGGGGGGTCGAGTATATTTCCAAATCTATATTGGCAAGAGTCCGCCGACCCCCTAAACACGACAAAGGGGGGTCGAGTATATTTCAAACTATATTGGCAAGAGTCCGACCCCCTAAACACGACAAAGGGGGGTCGGGTATATTTCAAACTACATTGGCAAGAGTCCGACCCCCTAAACACGACAAAGGGGGGTCGGGTATATTTCAAACTAGTTCTCCTGGTCCGATGAATTTTCCTCTCTGAAAAAGAAGCAGCAACATTATGAAAATTGCATTATGCAAAAAATACGACAAAGGGGTCTAAAATATATTGGCAAGAGTCCGACCCCCTAAACACGACAAAGGGGGGTCGAGTATATTTCCAAATCTATATTGGCAAGAATCCGACCCCCTAAACACGACAAAGGGGGGTCGGGTATATTTCAAACTATATTGGCAAGAGTCCGACCCCCTAAACACGACAAAGGGGGGTCGAGTATATTTCCAAATCTATATTGGCAAGAGTCCGACCCCCTAAACACGACAAAGGGGGGTCGAGTATATTTCAAACTATATTGGCAAGAGTCCGACCCCCTAAACACGACAAAGGGGGGTCGGGTATATTTCAAACTACATTGGCAAGAGTCCGACCCCCTAAACACGACAAAGTGGGGTCGGGTATATTTCAAACTAGTTCTCCTGGTCCGATGAATTTTCCTCTCTGAAAAAGAAGCAGCAACATTATGAAAATTGCATTATGCAAAAAATACGACAAAGGGGTCTAAAATATATTGGCAAGAGTCCGACCCCCTAAACACGACAAAAGGGGGTCGAGTATATTTCCGAAACTATATTGGCAAGAGTCCGACCCCCTAAACACGATAAAGGGGGGTCGGGTATATTTCAAACTACATTGGCAAGAGTCCGACCCCCTGAACACGACAAAGGGGGTCGAGTTTATTTCAAACTATATTATTGGCAAGAGTCCGACCCCCTAAACACGACAAAGGGGGGTCGGGTTTATTTCAAACTATATTGGCAAGAGTCCGACCCCCTAAACACGACAAAGGGGGGTCGGGTATATTTCAAACTACATTGGCAAGAGTCCGACCCCCTAAACACGACAAAGTGGGGTCGGGTATATTTCAAACTAGTTCTCCTGGTCCGATGAATTTTCCTCTCTGAAAAAGAAGCAGCAACATTATGAAAATTGCATTATGCAAAAAATACGACAAAGGGGTCTAAAATATATTGGCAAGAGTCCGACCCCCTAAACACGACAAAAGGGGGTCGAGTATATTTCCGAAACTATATTGGCAAGAGTCCGACCCCCTAAACACGATAAAGGGGGGTCGGGTATATTTCAAACTACATTGGCAAGAGTCCGACCCCCTGAACACGACAAAGGGGGTCGAGTTTATTTCAAACTATATTATTGGCAAGAGTCCGACCCCCTAAACACGACAAAGGGGGGTCGGGTTTATTTCAAACTATATTGGCAAGAGTCCGACCCCCTAAACACGACAAAGGGGGGTCGAGTATATTTCCAAATCTATATTGGCAAGAGTCCGACCCCCTAAACACGACAAAGGGGGGTCGAGTATATTTCCAAATCTATATTGGCAAGAGTCCGACCCCCTAAACACGACAAAGGGGGGTCGAGTATATTTCAAACTATATTGGCAAGAGTCCGACCCCCTAAACACGACAAAGGGGGGTCGGGTATATTTCAAACTACATTGGCAAGAGTCCGACCCCCTAAACACGACAAAGGGGGTCGGGTATATTTCAAACTAGTTCTCCTGGTCCGATGAATTTTCCTCTCTGAAAAAGAAGCAGCAACATTATGAAAATTGCATTATGCAAAAAATACGACAAAGGGGTCTAAAATATATTGGCAAGAGTCCGACCCCCTAAACACGACAAAGGGGGGTCGAGTATATTTCCAAATCTATATTGGCAAGAATCCGACCCCCTGAACACGACAAAGGGGGGTCGAGTATATTTCCAAATCTATATTGGCAAGAATCCGACCCCCTAAACACGACAAAGGGGGGTCGGGTATATTTCAAACTATAATTGGCAAGAGTCCGACCCCCTAAACACGACAAAGGGGGGTCGAGTATATTTCAAACTATATTGGCAAGAGTCCGACCCCCTAAACACGACAAAGGGGGGGTCGGGTATATTTCCGAATCTATATTGGCAAGAATCCGACCCCCTAAACACGACAAAGGGGGGTCGGGTATATTTCAAACTATATTGGCAAGAGTCCGACCCCCTAAACACGACAAAGGGGGGGTCAAGTATATTTCAAACTATATTGGCAAGAGTCCGACCCCCTAAACCTGCCTCTACAATTGCTTCTTTTAAATCCCTGCTTAAAGCTAACGTGTTAGGTTAATATATAATGTGCTGTAGTTTTAATCACCGATTTCTACTTCTTTTTCTATTCATTTTGTGTTGTTGTTTTGCTTATTTTCTTTTACTTGGTTTGTTGTATAGAAATACCGACCGGTACTTGTTTTTATGTATTTATATTTTTATAAATTTTGTATACTCAGGGCCCCGTGGGAGACCACATTGTTTGTGAACGGGTTACCCTGATAAAAGATAAGGAATACATAAATAAATAAATAAACACGACAAAGGGGGTCGGGTATATTTCAAACTATAATTGGCAAGAGTCCGACCCCCTAAACACGACAAAGGGGGGGTCGGGTATATTTCCGAATCTATATTGGCAAGAATCCGACCCCCTAAACACGACAAAGGGGGGTCGGGTATATTTCAAACTATATTGGCAAGAGTCCGACCCCCTAAACACGACAAAGGGGGGGTCATATTTCAAACTATATTGGCAAGAATCCGACCCCCTGAAAACGACAAAGTGGGGACGAGTATATTTCCGAAACTATATTGGCAAGAATCCGACCCCCTAAACACGACAAAGGGGGTTGGGTATATTTCAAAATATATTGGCAAGAATCCGACCCCCCCCCCTCCCCCAACACGACAAAGGGGGTCAAGTATTGTTATTATTGTTGTTGTCATATTATCATCAGAACCTATGGGTGGAAAAATTATATGTATTGTCATTAAATTACTTATCTCGGAAAGTTTACACTTTTATTCTATATTAAGCTCACGTATCATTACATTATTAAGTTGGGATTTTTCACAGGTTTCGTTTGTAATAAACCACCAATTATTATTGGATAGCGTTGGACTTCATTACTTCTGTGAAGGAATTTGAATTCCATTTGAACGCTGAGTTTTGTGGTAATGATGAAGCTGTGATTATTTCCTTCAGAGTGACGTACCTCGTATTAATCGCACGTTCATCGTTAACAGCCAACGCCCTTCTATTGTAGACTTCCTACTCATCTGCTGACATAGCTTGCCAATTACCGCAAATTGTCCGATTTGCTGCTGAGAAGTCGTTAGATGATAGTTGCATTGCCTGTGATGTTGAAAAAAATACTTAATGTTAAGTCATTTTAAAGCAACAATTTGAAAATGATTTCTTTGTTTGTTTGTTGTTTTTATTCGAAAGATATTATGTTTTATCTGTTAACCGTATGTATATTTTAATACATTCTTATTGTAGTCTATCTCCTAGACAGCAGTTTTGGGGTAATGTTATTTAAAATTGTTAACTTAATAAACATTCAGTAAAATAACAGAGCAGGGGACAAAAATGCAAAGTGTGTATAGTACCTGCTTAAATTCGGATCTCTTATAGACGCTGAAGCCAGATGGCATTTTCTTTGCGTTACGGATGGCGTTGATATCTTGCAGAAGCATTCGACGTTCGAACGTGAAATCGGCCCTTTGCTTCTTCATTTGATGTTTTAGCCGCGTCAGTCCCGAAACTCTGGAATTGGTAAAAATTAAACAAACGTCATGGCAAATTATAACTTATCAAAAACAAGGAGAAGAGGATTGGGACTCTGGTATGATTGATTTAGTGTCGACTAAATGAGGGGATTATGAGGCGATTATGAGGGGATTCACAGAAATACAGGAAACATTTCAAGATAAAAGGCATTCCAAACAAATGTACCAATAATACCAACAAGCTTAATTGCGCAAGAAGTCTTGCACCGCGGAACTTATTTTATTATTTCTCTATTCAGTCAACGTCAGAGAATGATGAAATATTCAAAGAAAGAAAATATTAATTCATCTTCAAATTATCGACTTACCTCTTGTGTTCATTTCTTGAAATGTCACCAGGTGGAGGAAGAACTCTTAGTTTATGTAGTACTTTTTGCGGAGCATCTCTTAACTTGCTTGTATCTAGGAGGTATTTTTCAACGCCCACATCAAATCCACGCTCGGCACATTTTTCTATATAACTTTCAGACACTATTGCCCACCCCCTACGAAACCCCTCAGCGAGGTTTTGCACAATGCACTCAGGTTCTCTGTTGCACTCTATTTGCGAGGACACTACTAACCCATCTATCGGTATTCATTCATCTGGTAATTGACTGATCCAAATGTTACAGCCAAGATTCTTAACATGCTCTTTAATTACTTCTCTGGACATCCTCATCCTCCCGCAAATAACAATAACCTTGTAATTGAAAGGCCGGCACATTCTTCGTTGGGCATCAGGTATATTAGGGGCCGGTGTGTCAGTATCTTCATCATCATGGCCACCACCACCATCATCAAGTTGCAGCTCTTCATCACTTGAAATTTGAGCTGTCCCTTCTAACTGAGTTTTAACAACTCATCGAATGCTACAGAAATCTCACTCGGACATTGCTTAATTCGATGACGTAAGCATCGCCACTGCCACTGAAACAACGACATCAAGACTGTTGGCCTATTTATACCACCACCTCTTAGAGTATGTTGGTAATAATATGTCATATATAGGTAGTGCCGGTGCTCACCCGCTTCTGTTGCCAACCTCATGGCTGAGTGGAAGGGAAACCTCTCAAGAAGTCGTGTAGAGGCATAACTTCAATGAGCTTCATAATATACGGGGTCAATTCAGTTGCATCGTAAATAAAGCAAAACAAACGGTGAAATTTGTCTGCGTGGTCACGGTACTCTTCAATTTGGTCACCTGACAAGCCAAATTCGTAGTCACTTTCTACTGTGCTTCCGGGATTGGAACCACCCTTCAGTTGCTCTATGGTTTGACTGGATCCATTGTCAGAAGCTTGTACATCTCCCACATATAACGATGTGTCATTTGGATGATCGTCTTGTATGTCAACTCTTCTGCGATGTCTAGGAGGCTTACAATGTCCCTCTGGAGAGGTCTTGGGTAAGGTGCATTCGGTATCACATTTTCAATGATAATTATCTTGATAGTTGGCATCCGGTCCAAACTCATGTGGAGGGGCTAAAATTACTTCAGCGGTAGTTGTGTTTAACGTGAAATCCCTGAGCTCGTCATTGTCATCAAATCTCAAAGTAAAAACCCCTTCCTTACCCCTATGTACATCCCGGTCAGCAATATTAGCTACAAGATTTCGCAAAGATTGCATCCTCATCTGCTTGCCTTCTCTTCTGTGTAAGTGGGATGCGATGTCAGCAACAGTGCGGACAATGAGCTTGATGAGTTTTTCTATACTCTAGAAATGGCATGATTTGGGTCGATACCAACATGAGCTTCATCGAGCGGTAGAATTTTTTCTTCATTGGTCCGATTAAGAGCAAACATCAATGTGGATCTTCTCCCTGTAGTAGGATCATATAAACCTTTTTCTTGTTTGGTCATTAGGATGAACATGTTCCAACCGCTAGTCGTTGTAGGACCAAGGTTGCCCCCGAAAATTGCATCGCAGAACATTGAATCAGCTGATAATTATGTTGTGGCCCATTTGCTTCATAGCAGTGATGAAGTCCCCCAATTCTCCTCCTTTATGACCAAGATTTGCCTCAATGTTTGCCCTTTAATCTTTCAAAAAGAACAGATTTGTCATCCACACCACCTTAGGGCTATGCCACTTGATTCCTTGCAGAATCTGACAATTATTGACACAGGTAAGGCCCATAAGAGTTGTCTGTTCTCGTCCCAATGCTCGCATCACCAAAAAATCGCCACCACTCCCCTGCAGGAAGCCAATGGTACAAATACAGTAGACATTGTCGCAGGCGCATTGGATTGATAGGCATTCCGGTGGCTGTACTCATTGGTTCTAGGATCTTCATACCATTATTCAACTTGGCTTTCAATTTTCTGGTTGCTTTTTCGGAAGCCAGAAACCCAGGTAACCGCTTCCTGAGATAGCTGATGATTTCTTGAACACTCTTTGTGTGAACCATCATCAACAACTCATCAGCTGTGAAGAAGAGTGCTCTGCACTGTGTGGTTTTATAAGAAAATCGTACAAACTCTGCTGGCGACCACGTTTTTTAACTTTAACACCCTTAAGAAGATCAATTAAATCACCAACGGACAACCTCCCATCCCAACCTTCATCATCACCCTCAATGATGCGTCTCTTTCTGCTGTCTGTGATACTTAAGCCCAAAGCCAAGCAGAAATCATCTTTTCCACCATTGTGTACTGATTTTGAAATCCTTGTAAACTCTTGTTCAGTCTTGTAATCGAACTCTTTTCTGTACAGTTCTGGACGTGGGATGACTTGTGTTGTCGTCTTGATTTCTACGTTCAGCCTTATCTTTTAAAGTTGAAGTAGACAAAATCTCCCTTGATTTTTTTTAAGTGAGCTCTTTCCTCTAAATCGAGGGGCCTACCCGAAATGAAGTCTTGGTTACCGTTATTTGCTTGGACAATACCTGTGAGCGTTCGTGTGCATCTTGTTCTTATTTGAGTTATCCGATTGTTGGCTCTTTCTCTCTCTTGTGCAGGCAATGAACTATCCTGAAGACAGCGTCCCCCAAATACCAATACTAAAAATGACTCAACTGACAAATACTGACGTTGGCAGTTTCTTGCTCTCAGAAAATGACCAATTATTCCTTGTTTCATGAAAAACGTATCAAATGGTCGCCAGCCCTCTTTTTTCCGTCTATTAATTGTTTTGACCAATGAAAGTTAGGGCGCCTTGAACTTCAATAAACGTTGTGTTATGTTCAACCCGAGTATAACAGTTTTCGGTCCAAAATTCCGGTGTTAATTTAATACATCTTGCCACCTAAATGAACTTCATAATCAAATCCGTTCCCGACCTTCGGTTTTTCGTTTCAAAACAATAAATGTGATCAGTTTAACCCAATAGAACAGAACCGTGCGTGTGCATTAACCTGAGGATACTTACACATGTACATTTAGGTCAAAATAATGAGCCCTCACTGAAACCACAGTGCATGGAGGTATAAGGCATTGCTCTGCGCTAAAGCTATGGAGCTATTAAAAAACTCCATTCCTAAATTCCCTTGGGGGCTGTGTGTGGCGTGCGAGTGACACACATAACGATCCCTGTACCCGCCTCCCGCAGCAGCATGCAGGCAGTGAGTGTTGAATGCACTCATTAGCATAATGCTCTGTGTGGGTGGGACTTTGCGGTCAGTTTCCCAGCGCTGAGTGTACCTTGGGTCACTGCATACTATGTTTTATGGTTTTTCACTGAAAACCCCGACAGCCCAGGGTTTTGTGTGCTTATGGGAATGACCGATTTTATCGCTAGGGTCCCAGTAATGTTAAAAACTGCAAAGTAAAACAGTAAATGAAGAATAAAAAAGGGTAGAATCCTGGTCATGACACTTGTGTCCTTGAGCAAGGTGCTTTACTATAATTGCTTCTCCTCACCCAGGGATATAAATGGGTACCTGAGGGTAGAGGTTGATATTGTGTTTGAAAAAGCCTTCTGAGCACCACAGCACCTCGGGCTGTATACTCCCCAGGGAGCTGAGAAAGATTAAAGGAATGTTATTGGCCCAATGACCAGGGTACTAATGTAAAGCGTGTTGATACGTTATTGTACAATGCGCTATATAAGAACTAGTTATTATTTATTATTGTAAAGAGAATTGGAGACTACAAGTAGCTTTGAAACTCTGCATGTTGGCAAGAGCAACAGGTAAAATCTTGTTAAATTTGTGTAGGGCGGAGAGATAACGTCGCATCAGTGCAAAAACGTCATGTCTTAAAACAGCATTTCCTTTACGCTGGAGCTTGAAATTGTAAAAAATGTGTATCTCACTTAAAAAACCTAAAAATAAGTATGCGATGAGATACAAATGTTTTTGCAACGCTTTTGCACGGAGCATTTTCATGCGAGATAACAATTTTGCAGCATTAAAATAGAATGTTTTTTCAAAATTGAGATATGATCTTATAACAAAATTGAGTTACGATTTTTTGCAAAGTAGAAATAATAACTAGTTCTCATTAAGCGCATTTCACAGTAACGCATCAATGCGCTTTACATTAGTGCCCTGGTCATAATGGGCCAATAACATTCCTTTAATCTTTCTCAGCTCCCTGGGGAGTATACAGCCCTGGGATGCCATGGCGCCCCCGAAGGCTTTTTCAATCACAATATCAACCTCTACCCTTGTAGGTACCCATTTATACCCCTGGGTGAAGAGAAGCAATTATAGCAAAGTGTCTTGCTCAAGGTCACAAGCATCGTGACCAGAACTCGAACCCACACCCCGATGACTAAACCACCAGAACTTGAATCCGATGCTGTAAACCACTCGGCCATGACACCCTACAATGTTTTTGCAGAATTGAGAAACAATGTTTCTGCACTGACAGTAATGAGAGAATGTGAATAAGTGAGGACATACTTGGTATATTGATTGCAACCTTCTCTCCACGTCTCTTTCTGATGTTCTTCGTTAGGGTTCTGAAATGGAGAAAAAATCATACACTGTCATCAATAAATCAGGTTTATAGACGTCACCTACTTGTCCTAGGGGGGGTGGGGGACACAAAGATTCCCTTTTCATGTACCACCTCTTATTCCAATCACTGTGAGTGAAAATACTAACATGCACAATACAAAATAACCAGCATTTATTAGAAACTTTTCAACAGGGGCAGTCAGGTTGGTGTAGTGGTATCTTGCCAAATGCTTTATTACAGCTGACTGTGTTGTCTGTCTGTAGTGGGTAGAAGCTCTCCGTTCTCTCTTCATCTTGAGGGTGAAGCTTCAAACGCTAATTTTATAGGAGTTAAAATCCCTCCACTTCATAACATCAAATTTACCATTATTAATAATGGGCAACTGTATGTAACTTGCTGTTACTCTTATTTGAAATAAAATTGTTTTCAGTTTTCCTTTGTGTTGTTTGATTTTGTGTCTCCGAGTTAATCCTATTGAAAGTCAATATTTCAAATGATATTTTTACTTGTTATAAAGACAGGAAAAATAATCATGTGACGTGTGTTTAATAAAATTCTAGTCACTTTCAAATGTATGAATCGATTTGTTTTCACATCAGAAGAGATTGGAACTTCTTCCTGATCCATCAAATAACTGAAATAATTCCTATAGACCCATTGCATTGGCGGCCATCACTGAGATCAAACAATGAAAATGTGAAAATGCGTACGTGCCACGCACAACTCTCAGCCATGGATAGGTCTTCCTTTGACCTAAGTGAGGGCGCTGTTTCAGCTTGTGACATTATATGCAAAGGGTCTATTCATTTTTACAATGGAAAATATCTCTAAACTCACAGCAGTTTTTACAAGACAAGTAAAGTGAATGAGGGAGAGAGATAGTGGAATAAATCTTCACTTGACAGAAATATAACAGAGTATGAATCATCTCCAGATTTATTGACAATGTCAAAAGTTGGGAATATATTTTGCTTTAGAGACAGAGTAGCACTAATCCAAACAAGTCTACATGAGCAATAATCCACTGTAATGTCAATCTTGATTATATACAGATCAAACTTACTCCACAAACTCCAATTAAACTACTTTTTATGTTAGTCTAGTCAGTCTTTCCAATAAATGGTTTGACAAGGAAACAAATGCATCAAAAATGATTTCTACGGCAAGACTCTCTTGAGACCCTCTAATCAACGTATCAAAATGGTAGAAAAAGGACGTTAGAAAAAACCCCAACTAATTTCCACAACACCCAAATGGCGCAATTGCCTTATACGCATGCACACCAGATATTAATATCACATAATATTGCATGGATATGATCACTTCAAAATAGATTTGAGCAAGAAAAATTACAAGATGGCTGCCAAATGTGAAATATCACTAGTTATCAAGATAGACCATAATTGGATGACCGCTGTTAAATTTAAATATGATGATAATAAGTAATCAAATAAGCAATTCACATTCTTTTGGATGTTATATGACATTTCCTACATTGTGTACCCATTTTCCCATAATAAATGAAATCTTAATAACAAAAAAGCAAACATGGCAATTATACAGTAGTCAGGTATTTACAAGTAATAATTTTAATAACAACCTTAACTTCCATGTGATGTTAAACTTCAAAAGTTGCATTTCTTATTAAATGGAAAAGGTTGCAATACAAGTGAACATCCCCTAAATGTAATAATTAACCCTTTGCATGCTATCATTTCTTGCAAACACTTTTTCCTGCCCGCTGGAATGTTTTTACAAAATCATTTAAAATAGACAAGCCTGTACACAAAGAGCATTTTGTGTTGAGATACTATTTCATTGCAAAATCAAAAATAAGTCAATATTTGTTAATTGTAACGTGAAAGTAACAGAATTGATTAACGCAAGGTTTCAATTAATTGAGAATTAAAACTGATTGGTTATTAGAACTGTTGGAGTGAAAACATTTATATAACTTTGCAGAATTTTGTGGATTAATTTTATTGACTTATTTTGTTGGTCGGTTTAACCCTTGAGGCAGTATTTGACCAGTATCATAATTAGATAACATTACACCTTGTTATAAATCTTCACTGATTTCCAGTTTGCCACTGCAAGCTGCTGACCATCTGATGTCAATGAGATTCCACATGGCCAGTACAGACCCTGAGCAATACAGCCGACAAATCTACCCTTCATGTCATACTGATGGATATGACCAGTGTTGTACCCATTGCACACTGCAATGTAGATAGCTGAGCAGTCACAGCATACACCTTTGCAGTATACAACTTGCTGACCATCACTGAGTGGTTTGATGGTGGTTAGTGCAGCACCATTGTCATCAACAATGTCTACTTGTTGTTGCTCCCCACCACTGATGATAACTCTGTCCTTGCTGTCTATGGCCAAGTAGTGAGGTTTTGTCTGAACTGAAACAGTGTCAATGAGTGAACCATCACTGGAGCAGTGTTTAGTTATAACTGACCTCTTCACATCCCCCACAATGATTGTATCCTTCATGACTGCTACACTGCAGAGGTCTACTGCTGTCTTGCCCACTTCACTATGAGGTACTGTGTAGAACTCAAATACCTTGTTGCCATTCGTATTGTACATCTTGACAGAGTTGGTTCGATCTACAACCACTAACTGATTCTGGAATGCAGCAACAGCCCAAGGAGCTGGAAAACAAATAAACAAATGAATAGGACTCAATACAATGATCCCTCATTTGCAAATTACTCACACAACCTATTTAATTAGGTTTTTGCAAAAAATACAAAAGACACTATTATTAATCTAAATTTGTTCCTATGTTGTAAAATCCAATGCAGCACCTACATGTGACTATGACATACAGTAGAGCAACAATCTGTTATCATAAACGAGGTGAATACTAACATAACATTTAGAACCCTTGTATAATTTGTTTCATTTTTTTTTTTTTTACCTAGTATTGGATTGGATAAACCAATTATTTTCATGGACTGTCCCCCTGATAACCAATCAAGAGTAGGCTACCCTGTTCACTGTTTGAACATTTACAACAGCATTACAAGACATTGTAAGCAACTTACACTTTGATACTTGGATAGTTTTCTGCTGGTGTCCCATAGTGTTGTAAATTATCACACTGCTATCAATGAAGTATGCCACTGCCATCTCATCCCCAGGTACAGAGGCATCAATATCCCTAGCCATACTGATTCCTTCACCATACTCCAAACCAAGCTCCCACCTTGGTTCCTTCATATTCAGAGTACCCAGGGAGATATCACAAACCCCTGGATTGAATCTCAGATGGGAAAGGGTAGAATCTATCTTGGGTTGATTTTGATCTCTGAGTAATGTCAAGTCTTTACTGATAGTAGGATAGAGTGCAAGGAAGTCAGGCGCTGATGAATTGTTGCTGACATCTTTGGCAGTCTGCAATGAATGCTGTATTTGATGTGAGTTTACAATCACTATTTGCTCATATTCCTCCAATTTCTTGTTACGATCTTTGTGGAAGGTTTTTATTTCATCCATGATGCGACTCTCTTGAGCTGTTACCTTAGCCCTGATCTTATCAGCTCTGCTTTTCACATCTGCCATGGTTCTCTCAACTGCAGTGTCTAGGTTGTCTTTCATTGTTGAGACAGTTACTTGAGATTGTTCAAGGTTCTTCAGGATTTCTTCCAGGGGAGTAATGAGTTGAGCCAATGACTGTTTATATGTGGATGAGGCTTGGTTGCAGTCAATATACTCATGTTGTGGATTACGGTGATCTATGACAGTGCAAGCTTGGCAAATCATCACATCACATGTTGTACAATAGAACCACATGACTTCACCTTCATGAGTTTGGCATTCTGGGTGACGTTTTGGTTTTGTCTTTATCAATGCAGTCTTTCCATCACTAATGTCTTTCAAAGTAGCTACTGTGTGGCTTGACGATGCTGGAATTTTCAGGTGCATATTATTGCAGTGTGCACAAATGATCATGGGGCAGTCAAAACAGAAGTGTGTTGCCTCGTTTTCCTCCTTGCACAATTTACAAATCAACTTGCTGTTTTCAATAGAACTGACCTGATCCAGTTGGAGTGCAAGACCAGTTAAAATGAAGCTAGTCTTGAGATCTTGAACACCCGTCTCAGGAAGTTGTGTCTCCTTTCGACACAGAGGACAAATAAGCATCTTAGCATCTTTGTAGTTGGTAGTGTGGTATTCAAGTAAACAGTGTTTACAGAAGCTGTGATGACAGTCCAGTAGTTTGGGTTCTGTGTACTCCTCTTGGCAAATACTGCACTCCAGATAATCCTTTCTGATTTTCTCCTGAGCTGAAACCTGTGCTGGTTTAGAAGATGCCATATTGGTCTGGAAATAATTATCAAAGAGCAAAAATATATTAACGTTACAACAGAATTATTAATAATAATAATAATAATAATAATAATAATAACTAGTTCTTATATAGCGCATTTCACAATAACGGTCTCAATGCGCTTTACATTAGTGCCCTGGTCATTAATTGGGCCAATAACATTCCTTTAATCTTTCTCAGCTCCCTGGGGAGTATACAGCCCGGGATGCCGTGATGGCGCTCCGAAGGCTTTTTCAAACACAATATCAACCTCTACCCTTGCAGGTACCCATTTTTACCCTTGGGTGAAGAGAAGCAATTATAGCAAAGTGTCTTGTTCAAGGACACAAGCGTCATGACCAGGACTCGAACCCACACCCCGATGACTAAACCAGCAGAACTTGAATCCGATGCTCTAAAACACTCGGCCATGACACCCTACACTCAGTTTGCACAAACCACTTCCAGTGTACATCTATTGCTATCAAATTGATCCCTGCACTGTACATTAATATAGGAATACAATGAAACAAACATTCTATGCCAAAAACAATATTTCTTTGATGTAGAATTTTTTAATATAGCTTTTAAATAGCATCCATTCAGTCACTGTCAAATAAGTGTTAGCAGTTTCGAGGCAATTTCTAAAGACAACTCATTTTGTTGTGTTGTCTCATTAGAATTAACATTATTTTCGATGTCACACTGAAGTAAACTATCAAAATATTCGAAATTAATCTGCTGCCTGTATGGACAGAAACTAACAAGCTCTGCTGGCCTACACTGTAATCAAACATTATGAAATTTGAATATGTCAATGAGAGATGTATTTTGTTGTACCGTATTAACATCATTTTAAATAAGTGACATCTCATGTACATGTATGCATACTTGACATCAAATATTTAAATCAATGAAATAACTATTTTCATCTTTAAACTAAGCAATAATTTCTGTATTTTGAGGATCCAGTTAAAGGGGCTGTGTAGTCAGGATCAAAGCAGGCCTGTGGCTGTACATGGAATGATGAACTCTCATTCACTTACTGTACACACCCTCCCTCTGTATCATAATTATGGAGAGGGTGTGCAGTAACTGGGTGAGAGTTCATAATTCCGTGCAGCCACAGGCTGTGTTTGACACAGCCCCTTTAAATGTAGGATGTACAGCAGTTTATGAAGACAACATCCATTCCAATTCTCTATACATGTCATGAAATATACAAACTGCATCATGAACTACGTGTACATCATGAACTACATGTACATCATAAACAAAGATGGTACATTAAATAATTACGAGTCATATTGAAATAGTGAAATACACTGTTTCTTTTAGGAGTGTAATTATTTAGAAACACGCTCAAAATGTAGGCCTATAATTATGTACAAGTGTCCATGTAACACTATTGTACACCACATGAAAATAGTCTGTGTAAGTTTGGCTTGTATTGGAACTTACAGGACAAGTTGCTCTCACAACCATATTGAGTTTTACTCGTGCCTGATTCAGTTTCTTCGAATACTTTAGTTTAATATGATTTATGAAAACAAGACAATTTGATTATGCAGTATGATTCATTTATGTTGATATCATCTCTTCTTTAAACTTCAATTTCACAATACTGAATTAAGTCTTAGAAAATGTTGCAATCAAATATCAAGAACATGCACTAAATAATCAGCCTTTACCTCCATTGAATTGGTAAACAATAAGGTTCAAATATAAGTACATTATTTGAGAAACCATTCAAGCATTTCAATTGTAAACCACTATTACATGTAAACCAAGGATGAATCATTATCTTCTAAGTTACAAAACTACAATTGATGAAACCAAATGAAGTAGTATACTTGTGTATAGTAAGTAGTATGGTCTTAGGCCTATCTCAAGCTAGAGAGCATAGAGCAAAGTTGAATCTGTTTGTGATCTGTACTCACCTCAGCACATAGCACTGTTGAAGAAGATGTCAAAGATACGTCTGCAATCCTGTCAGGATGTTTCTTGTTTTAAAGCCTTCTTTTTTCCTGGTACAATGCAGACTCTACCAGAACTAACACAGTCAAGGAAACACCTACATGTACGTAGCCAGGTTGTACATGTACTGTGCAGAGTGTCCCAAGTTGCTTGTACAATGAATGTACAATGTACTACAGTAGTGGGCGTTGACAATGAACTTCAGTGTCAAAGGTCATGGAGCTAGTGATGTTAAAGTCCGTTTGTCTTGGGTTGTTATCAATGAACGTCACAATGTAAACAACTCTATGAGTGCAGTTTGTGAAGAACACAATAATAAGTACAGTGATGAAAAGGTATGAGCTATCAGCAAGGAGAACTATAACTTGAATGCAATTTTGTGTTAGTTTGTATTTATATATATTTTTGCTTCATATAAATTTGATCACCCCCAAAAACATTTCAGTGGAATGATAACATTTATAACATCACTGGTACGAGTGAGGTCAATCACCTTTTATTGCCATATCAGATGACTGCACCGAGCCTGCCAATTGAGCAGCCTAAATTAAGTTGGTAGATCTAATGTGGCAAGCGAAAGTTTTGAAACTTGCGTGTGAAAGTCTGAAACTTATAAAAGCATCCTCAACAAATGCATAGAAATTCAATGCAGAGACAAGGTGAGCTGAGGCTAAGCTGTCAGATTTTTAACGAAGTATTTATGAATGGGATTCAAAGTTTGTAGAATTGGTTTTAAACTAGAGGTTCAAACTCGCCAAGGTCTGGTTCTTGACAATTCTACCTCAACTTCATCTCGGTTAAGTTATCAAGGGCTAGGCCTCAGCGTGTTTAAACAACAAGTTTAAAACCTCTTCAAGTACTTTGATTCCTTTATTATAAAACTCAACTTTGATTAAAAAATGGTTTAAATGACTGTTCTTTTTTAAAAAAATTTAAAATGAGAAATTGCCTAATATAAAAAGGCCAGACGGCCACTTCAAGGTGAGGGCTACACGTAACTGAACCCAAATCAACTGTCACCAGGGGCACATTGACACCTACTCCTGGGGCTGAAACAGTGTTTCCCCTTCACATTCTGTAAGTGGTCTTAAACCGGTCTATGCTCTATAGCCAGCTAACTTGAGAAACAGTCTTTAATTATAGACTGATTGCAATACCAAGGTTTATATTTTAAGCCAGTCTTAAATCTTAAGTCTGTGCTGAGCTGGCTATAATTGGTCATTGTTTTGTTTTTAAGCATGGTGCTTCATCCTTTTTGCAAAAAGCCCATTAGCCCATTATCAATACAATATCGTTTATTCGATCTGTCATTTTGTCCCAGGCTTTTTTTTCCTCCATTGTCACCAAATTGCTTGGTTATGACTGCAAAATCTCTCTGCAGTTCATGTAACCCTCTAAATGTGCCAACTTCTTTGTTTTACAGCAAGCTGGTTGTTTAGTGTTTGATCTTGGTATACCTTTCAAGCCATTGTTGGCCATTTTATTAAACCAAACTTTATTAAGAATGCTTGTTCATACACGTGTTTCACTACTCATCACTGACTTATCTAAGACTGGCTTATTGCAACAGGCTTAACAACTGACTAAGCTAAGACCGTCTAAGGCAGATAGCTGGCTATAACTGACTGGTCTTAGACTGCTGGCTAAGACCGTTTTATCACAATCCGCCCCAGAGCTTTGGTCACGTGAACTAGACCGCTCGGCCACGACACGCCACTAACTGTTATGATGTATGTTTTAGGGGTTCATTTTGAATGATCAGAAGCTGGTGATTGCCAAGGAATTATTTCTTTACCTGAATCTTGGATGCCCAGGGTAGATCACCTCATCTTGGAGGAACAATGACTTTGAAACACCTTCATCTGTAGAGTTTGGTTCATATGATGAAGATGAGAAATTAGGACATCCGAGTCTGAAATGAGAAATCATACAGATCATTGAGTATCTAGAGTCACTCTAGCCCCTATATAGGACTCTTCCTCTGTGCTGTACACAGATACAGAGTCCTAAATATTAGGGCACGTTTCTGGGCGGAAAAAGGTCAAAGCTTCACAACTCAAATCTTACCTGCAAGATTAGAAGCCACTAATTTTACTGCATTCACGTTCCATGACAGCATACAATTTTCTGCGGTGGGTTTCGGATAGCATATTATTCCTCATTAATCCGTCATTTTTATGAAACAATGCTGCTCTCAATGTTAACAAATACTGCAAACTTAAAACATAGTTTATTAAGAAAAACCAAGACGCGGGCGTTTGCATGTGTCTGCGTATGTCTGCGCGCAAAAATTTGTATCACACTTTTGGTCACAGTGACTGACTGCACAGCCTTAACATGCAAACGCAACGCATGATATGGGCGTCATGCATCCTGCGTCTAACACGCGAATGTATGCGTACGCACGACAGACAACTGTCAGAAGACGAAAACAAAACAGGTATTTAGTAACGTCGAGAGCTGCATTATATCACAAAAAAGACAGATTTATTAGAAATATATGACCCATCGCAGAAAACCTTGGCTGCCATGGAATGTAAATCCGGTGAAATTTGTGACTTCTTGCAGGCACGATTTGAGTTATGAAGCTTTGAAAATTTTCCGCCTCAGAAATGGGCCCTGATACCCAAGCAACACTGTATAGTAGTACAATACGAAAGTGAAAGGCCGCCAGGGATAGAGTCACTCCAGCATTTACTCATACCCAATCATAAAAGGAATAATAAATCGTTTTTGAAAAGGCATTTTTAGAAAATTCAATTGATCAAGTCGAGGCCATACAGCTTCTCGAGCCTGCCCAGTGATCTTGGTCCAGATGACCCGGTCTAGCATGCAAGAATGCAGCTCTTCACTGCTGGTCAAGCTTGTGTACCGTTTCAGCAAGTCCATGAAGGACAACAAAATCTTAAATTGACTACAATAATGCAATACTTGAAACTACTAAGAGCTACTATGCAAACAACGAGGTATGAAAGTGGCGACAAGATTATAATGATAATATTAATACAAATCATAATAATACTTTTAGTTATCACACAAGCGAAAGTGGAATACAGAAAATTATAGAACGTCTGTGTTCCATATCCAACGAGAAATTAGGCCAAGTTGGATATGGGACGCCAAAATTTGTCTTTTTAGCAGGTGTCTTCAAGACTAAGATCTGAACAGTTAGAGCAATCTACTTAAAACATGTTGAAACTTAAAACAGACAAATGTCAACCTGATCCATCATATCTGGTTGGACCTGTGCATTTCCACAACTCTAATACTACTGATGCATACAGGCACCGACTCCGCTCATCAGCTGATCAGACTCGGCTTTCTGTTCCCAGAACTAGAAGGAAGGCTGGGGATAGCTCTTTCGCCATGGCTGCCCCGCGTCTGTGGAATGAGCTTCCTGCCGGTCTGAGAGAAGCAATTTCGATGCCTGTATTCAAAAGTCTCCTGAAGACATTCCTGTTCCACAACCACTCCTAATTCGTTTGTTTTTGTGGGTTATTTTCTTTGTTCTCGTCTCCTGTAAAGCGCTCTGTTCTTAGTATAGCGCAATATAAATGCTCTGTATTATTATTATTATTATCCAAGTACTTTCAAGAGGTAAAAACCCCTAGTAAACTGTCTGCCATTACAATACCTGGGGAAAGCAGTCAGACTCAGAGCTGTTTCTCCTTCCTCTTTATTCAGTAGTTCAATGACCTGTTGCCTCCTGGAAGAGGAATGGCAGAATATGGATACTTGTTATAAAATAAACACAGTCAATTCCAATGCTTTAGATTTTCCATGAAGCTTCAATTTCAACAAATCTAACTGCTATGCCAACCTTTACTTTATTTCATGAGCCCCCCCTCATTGAATTGTGCTCCTCCCCCTCCTGTTTTAAAGATGGTCCTTTGAGACTAAAAACCAAATAAAATGAAACATTTATTAGTTTTATGCAGTATGACTCAATGTTTAAAGTACATGTATGTCTCAATTCACACAATGATAATGTGTTTCTTGTTTACCTTCATGTCAGATTTCATTGTATCTTGTAAAACAAAAAGTAAGAAGGGGAACCTTCTTGCATTTGTGCAATTCCTGTGGTTTACTCCTGCACTTAGGGGATTGGACAATGACAATAACGCAGTGAGACTAACCTGAGTTTCATATTTGCTTCTACAGTGTTAAGATGAGCCATAAGACCCCCATATGGTTTACCAGGTGTTCCCTCCACCATGTATGACGCGTATTCAGGCCGCCATAAAGTCTTCAGATCACCACTGGGGGGGAAAAAAAGTGTTTTTTATTAATTAGTGATTATCCAGAACCACTGTGTTAACAATATATTGTCTTTAAGAATAAAACAAATTGTTACATTTACTTGATGCTAATTTTGAGTTGATCAAAGAAAATTTGACGAGAGCAGTTTGAACCTGCGACCTACGACCTACGGACTAATAACAATTATAATAATAACTATTATAATCAATAGTATGCGTATATGACATGGGGGGGCGGGTAGGGTTGTCATGATGCCCATTGCTTTACTAGAACAAAAACAACTATACCACCAAAATTTCTTATTGAATAAAAACAAAAAAATAAACAGCACATAAAGCAAACATGTGGTTTGTCAGTTTTGGGTATTACTTGGCTTTGGTTTTGTTGTTAATAATATTTGTAATAATAACTAGTTCTTATATAGCGAAATTTACAATCCATATCAATATGCTTTATATTAGTTCCCTGGTAATTGGCCAATAACATTTATGTAATCTTTCTCAGCTCCCTGGGGAGTATACAGCCTGAGCTGCCGTGGCGCTCAGAAGGCTTTTCGAACACAATATCAACCTGTGGTTTTTTCCGCCATAATGTCATTTTGTAATAAAATCGTAAAATCGTAAAATTAAAAACACTGTCTCTAATAATAATAATAATAACTAGTTCTTATATAGCGCATTTAACAATAACTTATCAATGCGCTTTACATTAGTGCCCTGGTCATTGGGCCAATAACATTCCTTTAATCTTTCTCAGCTCCCTGGGGAGTATACAGCCCTGGGCTGCCGTGGCGCACCGAAGGCTTTTTTAAACACAATATCAACCTCTACCCTTGCAGGTACCCATTTTTACCCTTGGGTGAAGAGAAGCAATTATAGCAAAGTGTCTTGTTCAAGAACATGCACAAGCGTCATGACCGGGACTCGAACTCACACCCCGATGACTAAAGCAGCAGAACTTGAATCCGATGCTCTAAAACACTCGGCCATGACACCCTACAATCAGTTTGCACAAACCACTTCCAGTGTACATCTATTGCTATCAAATTGATCCCTGCACTGTACATTAATATAGGAATGCAATTAAACAAACATTCTATGCCCAAAAAAATATTTCTTTGATGTAGAATTTTTTAATATAGCTTTTAAATAGCATCCATTCAGTCACTGTCAAATAAGTGTTAGCAGTTTTGAGGCTGTGAGATTTGATTTGTTTTTCTTTTCATTCTAAAGACAACTACAGCAAAACTCATTTTGTTGTGTTGTCTCATTAGAATTAAAATTATTTTCGATGTCACACTAAAGTAAACTATCAAAATATTCGAAACTAATCTGCTGCCTGTATGGACAGAAACTAACAAGCTCTGCTGGCTTACACTGTAATAAAATATTATGAAATTTGAATATGTCAATGTGAGATGTATTTTGTTGTACCGTATTAACATCATTTTAAATAAGTGACATCTCATGTACATGTATGTGTACTTGACATCAAATATTTAAATCAATGAAATAACAATTTTCCTCTTTAAACTAAGCAATGTTTTCTTTATTTGGAGGATCCAGTTAAAGGAGCTGTCTAGTCAGGATCAAAGTAGGCCTGTGGCTGTACATGGAATTCCATGTACAGCCACAGGCTGTGTTTGACACAGCCCCTTTAAATGTAGGATGTACAGCAGTTTATGAAGACAACATCCATTCCAATTCTCTATACATGTCATGAAATACATGTACATCATGAAATACATGTACATGTACATCATGAACAAAGATGTACATTAAATAATTAGGAGTCATATTGAAATAGTGAAATACACTGTTTTTTAAGAGTGTAATTATTTAGAAATACGCTCAAATTGTAGGCCTATAAATATGTACAAGTGTCCATGTAACACTAATTATTGTACACCACGTGAAAATAGTTTGTGTCAGTCTGGCTTGTATTGGAACTTACAGGACAAGTTGCTCCCACAACCATATTGACTTTTATGTGTATCTGATTCAGTTTCTTCAAATACTTTAGTTTTATGATTTATGAAAACAAGACAATTTGATTATACAGTATGATTCATTTATGTTGATATCATCTCTTCTTTAAACTTCATTTTCACAATACTGAATTCAAGTCTTAGAAAATGTTGCAATCAAATATCAAGAACATGCACTAAATAATCAGCCTTTACCTCCATTGAATTGGAAGACACTAAGATTCAAATATAAGTACATTATTTGAGAAACCATTCAAGCATTTCAATTGTACAACACTATTACATGTAAACCAAGGATGAATCATTATCTTCTAAGTTACAAAACTACAATTGATGAAACTGCACAAATTAAGTAATATTTGTATATAGTATGGTCTTAGGCCTATCTCAAGCTGGAGAGCATAGAGCAAAGTTGTAGTTTGTGATCTGTACTCACCTCAGCACATACATGTAGCACTGTTAAAAAAGATGTCAAAGATACGTCTGCAATCCTGTCAGGATGTTTCTTGTTTTAAAGCTGCCTTATTTCCTGGTACAATGGAGACTCTACCATAACTAACACAGTCAAGGAAACACCTACGTAGCCAGGTTGTACATGTACTGTGCAGAGTGTCCCAAGTTGCTTGTACAATGAATGTACAATGTACTACAGTAGTGGGCGTTGACAATGAACTTCAGTGTCAAAGGTCATGGAGCTAGTGATGTTGAACATCTGTTTGTCTGGGTTGTTATCAATGAACGTGACAATGTAAACAACTCTATGAGTGCAGTTTGTGAAGAACACAATAATAAGTACAGTGATGAAAAGGTATGAGCTATCAGCAAGGAGAACTAGAACTTGGATGCAATTTTGTGTTAGTTTGTATTTATATATTTTTTTCTTCATATAAATTTGATCACCCCAAAAAACATTTCAGTGGAATAATAACATTTATAACATCACTGGTACAAGTGAGGTCAATCACCTTTTATTGCCATATCAGATGACTGCACCGAGCCTGCCAATTGAGCAGCCTAAATTAAGTTGGTAGATCTAATGTGGCAAGCGAAAGTTTTGAAACTTGCATGTGAAAGTCTGAAACTTATAAAAGCATCCTCAACAAATGCATAGAAATTCAATGCAGAGACAAGGTGAGCCGAGGCTAAGCTGTCAGATTTTTAACGAAGTATTTGTGAATGGGATTCAAAGTTTGTAGAATTGGTTTTAAACTAGAGGTTCAACCTCGCCAAGGTCTGGTTCTTGACAATTCTACCTCAACTTCATCTCGGTTAAGTTATCAAGGGCTAGGCCTCAGCGTGTTTAAACAACAAGTTTAAAACCTCTTCAAGTACTTTGATTCCCTTATTATAAAACTCAACTTTGATTAAATAATGGTTTAAATGAATAATGTTCTTTCTGTTCATTTTTTTAAATTTTTTTTAATGAGAAATTGCCTAATATAAAAAGGCCAGACGGCCACTTCAAGGTGAGGGCTACACTTAACTGATTAGGGCTCTCAAGAACCCAAATCAACTGTCACCAGGGGCACATTGACACCTACTCCTGGGGCTGAAACAGTGTTTCCCCTTCACATTCTGTAAGTGGTCTTAAACCGGTCTATGCTCTATAGCCAGCTAACTTGAGAAACAGTCTTTAATTATAGACTGATTGCAATACCAAGGTTTATATTTTAAGCCAGTCTTAAATCTTAAGTCTGTGCTGAGCTGGCTATAATTGGTCATTGTTTTGTTTTTAAGCATGGTGCTACATCCTTTTTGCAAAAAGCCCATTAGCCCATTATCAATACGATATCGTTTATTCGATCTGTAATTTTGTGCCAGGCTTTTTTTTCCTCCATTGTCACCAAATTGCTTGGTTATGACTGCAAAATCTCTCTGCAGTTCATGTAACCCTCTAAATGTGCCAACTTCTTTGTTTTACAGCAAGCTGGTTGCCTATTGTTTGATCTTTGTCTACCTTTCAAGCAGCCATTGTTGGCCATTTTGTTAAACCAAGCTTTATTAGGAATGCTTGTTATATCATACCAACCTCGACCCGATCTGAGATCATCAGACAAACTACTGTTGAACATTCCTAGATCTCATTCTTCATCAGGTGATAGAAGCTTTGGTTCATGTGCACCAAAGCTATGGAATGATCTCCCCTATCAACTTCATACACTTGACTCCTTACAGATCTTCAAAAGCCAGCTTAAGACTCATCTCTTCGAATCTGCTTACATTTAGTCCATTGCACTTGTCATCTCCACATGAAACTCTGTAATTTCTTTTGTCTTAAACTTTTCCTTCACTTTGCTAAGCGCCTCAGAATTGGCAACTAGAATGATGGCCCTCTACAAATGCCTGATGATTGATTGATTGATTGATTTCGAATGATGCAATATTTGTGTAAGAGATAAAGACAAATATTACTTGTTTTTAATGTCCAACACTATTGAATAATAAAGAACTGTTTTCCCTTCGAGTCTTGTAGAAAATATAATCCACTAGCACCTCACGCATACACCCTGACCTTGCATTGAGTTTATCTTCTTTCTCTCCATATCACATCTACAAAGAGTGTGCGCCCGTGCAGTGACAGGATGGGAGTCTATAATTCCATGTACAACAAGCCAGCTTTAATCATGACAAAACAGCCCCCTTTAAAAATACACAAATCTTACTTCAAAACTTTAGAAAATTAAATTAGTGGCCATATATAAAATAAAAAAATTATTCTTAAAATTAATGTTTTCGGCAATATACTTTCTTTAGTTTAAAAAAAACTTTTGAAATGGTGTGACTCGTGTTGGTTTATAACAGCTCGTTATTATTATTATTATTTTTTTTAAAATGAAACCAAAGAACCCAATCCAGCTTGGGATTCGAATCACTGCACCAACACAACAGGGGATGCAGTGAGTTTGTTTCACTTTGTTTTCATAATGCCAGTATTGACCAATCAGGTAAGCATATTTACTCATGAATATTAATGAGTTGTATGATGGAAAAGGGCAGGATGAGAGGAGTGTGAGTCCACTAACCTCAAAATGATCTGAATCTTGTGTATCATCCTGATCAATCTTCTCTGCAAATACTGACACAGTGTCACGGATAAAGAGATGAGCTATGTGTCTGGCCAACTGACGATCAATGCCTGAATAAGAATTAGTATCATCAGTTAATCATATGCCTCAATATAAAGTAGTGATGTAATACAATGGCCAAAAATAACTAAGACCATGTTTAACTAAAGGTTGACTATTTTGACTCGAACCCACGCTGGTCGACCATTGGTTGACTACTGTGGTCGACCATTTGGAACCAGCCTCGGGACCATGGTTTCTTCCATGGTCCCGATAGCCTCGTTCTATGCTAACATGTGTAAAGTGCAGAAGGGAACCAGTGACACTATAGCAAAAATGCGGAAGAAGGCAATAGAAATGTTGAACACCGTGCCGCTGGTTGACTAGACTTCCAATAAAGTCGTACACGTGAGTACGTCATTGCGCGTGTATGTTGCTAGTCAGTGGTCAACCACGGGTCAAGGTGCGCACTTGAACTTGCTCTAAGAGAGTCAACACATGTACATATTCCGATTGATACAAAATGGTCAATGATGACCACATAGATAAAAGCTTTAGTGTACAAAAGGCTCAATGATTGATGACCATTTGGGAACCAATGTCTGTTTGTGAAATGGACATTGAAGAAAACAGTCTTCAAGCATAAAGACTAGAGAGTAAGTAAAGTAATGCCGACTAGAGTCTTTGAGTCCAGACTGATGATCAATGCCTATATGAGATTATATAAGTATAGTAAGGTCGACTAGAGTCTTTGAGTAAAGACTGATGATCAATGCCTATATGAGAATAAGTACAGTAATGTCAACAAGAGTCTTCAAGACCAACTGATGATCAATAACTATGACAAGTACAGTAATGACAACAAGAGTCTTCAACACCAACTGATGATCTATGCCTATATGAGAATAAGTGCAGTAATGTCAACAACAGTCTTCAAGACCAACTGATGATCAATGCCTATATGAGAATAAGTACAGTAATGTCAACAACAGTCTTCAAGACCAACTGATGATCAATGCCTAAATGAGAATAAGTACAGTAATGTCAAAAAGAGTCTTTAAGACCAACTGATGATCTATGCCTGTGTGAGAATAACAATATAATATGGTTCTCATATGCGCACATATCCTAGTAGCTCGATCAAGACACTTTACAATATTATTATCCCTGTTCATCAAGCATACTTTTAGACTAATTCCTCAAACTTTCTCAACTCCCATGCTGCCTAAATTAATGCAATAATGTCTCAGCACTAGCTCTCAGGTTCCCAGTTATACACCTGGCTTAGGAGAAGCAATTATGGGTATTCACCTTGCTCAAATACACCAGTGTCATGACCAGGAATCGAACCATCACTCCGATGATTCAACCATCAGAACTCGAGTCCGATACAGTAGAAAGCTCGGACACGAGACGCCATGTACAAGGACACCAGTGTCATGACCTGGAATCGAACCATCACTCCGATGATTCAACAATCAGAACTTGAGTCCGATACAGTAGAATGCTCGGCCACGAGACGCCATGTACAAGGACACCAGTGTCATGACCAGGAATCGAACCATCACTCCGATGATTCAACCATCAGAACTTGAGTCCGATACAGTAGAGTGCTCGCCGGCCACGAGACGCCATGTACAAGGACACCAGCGGCATAACCAGGAATCGAACCATCACTCCGATGATTCAACAATCAGAACTTGAGTCTGATACAGTAGAATGCTCGGCCAGGAGACGCCATGTACAAAGACACCAGCGTCATGACCAGGAATTGAACCATCACTCCGATGATTCAACCATCAGAACTCGAGTCCGATACAGTAGAAAGCTCGGACACGAGACGCCATGTACAAGGACACCAGTGTCATGACCTGGAATCGAACCATCACTCCGATGATTCAACAATCAGAACTTGAGTCCGATACAGTAGAATGCTCGGCCACGAGACGCCATGTACAAGGACACCAGTGTCATGACCAGGAATCGAACCATCACTCCGATGATTCAACCATCAGAACTTGAGTCCGATACAGTAGAATGCTCGGCCAGGAGACGCCATGTACAAGGACACCAGTGTCATGACCAGGAATCGAACCATCACTCCGATGATTCAACAATCAGAACTTGAGTCCGATACAGTAGAATGCTCGGCCAGGAGACACCATGTACAAAGACACCAGTGTCATGACCAGGAATCGAACCATCACTCCGATGATTCAACAATCAGAACTTGAGTCCGATACAGTAGAATGCTCGGCAACGAGACGCCATGTACAAAGACACCAGCGTCATGACCAGGAATCGAACCATCACTCCGATGATTCAACAATCAGAACTTGAGTCCGATACAGTAGAATGCTCGGCCAGGAGACGCCATGTACAAGGACACCAGCGTCATGACCAGGAATCGAACCATCACTCCGATGATTCAACCATCAGAACTTGAGTCCGATACAGCAGAATGCTCGGCAACGAGACGCTATGTACAAAGACACCAGCGTCATGACCAGGAATCGAACCCACACTCCGATGATTCAACCATCAGAACTTGAGTCCGATACAGTAGAATGCTCGGCCAAGACACTTTACAATATTATTATCCCTGTTCATCAAGTGTACTTTTAGACTATTCCTCAAACTTTCTCAACTCCCATACTGCCTAAATTAACGCTGAGGGATCAATCCAACACAATGTCTCAGCACTCAAGTTCACGAGACGCCATGTACAAGGACACCAGTGTCATGACCAGGAATCGAACCATCACTCCGATGATTCAACCATCAGAACTTGAGTCCGATACAGTAGAATGCTCGGCCATGAGACGCCATGTACAAGGAAAAGATCCTCAAGATCAATAACCACCAGGGCCCAATTTCATAGAGCCGCTTAAGCAGAAAATATTGCTTAACAATTTGTTGCTTAGCAGAAACGAGCAGGATACCAGTTACAAATTGTACATGCGACATGGTGTTTGGCTGGTAACCATAGTTTTGTTGTGCTAAGGTACTTTTTGTGCTTAAGCAGCTCTATGAAATTGGGCCCTGTTGATCTATGTGCCTGCATTATTACAAGGGCCATCAAAACATCGAACATCCCCCTTCCAACCCGAGTTTGGTTCCCGAGTCTTGGGAGATCTAAGTCAAGATCATACCTGCATCCATGAGTTCCTGACAATCTTTCTCATCTAGGACCAAGTCGATATCGCTGTATCTGTCACCGTTAGGCGACAGGTAGCTATCGATGGAGTCATAACGCGACTTGGGAATAACAAATTTATTGTTCTTCAAGGGCTGAAGGGAAAGATAGAACAAGAGAGTAAGAAACATGATAAATACATACAGGGAGCCTGCCCTCAATTTCACAAAGTACTAAACTAAGATTCATCTTAACGGAGAGCTGCAAAACAATTAGTGACCTGACCAAGAACACTCAATGTTGGGCAGACCAAAAAAACATCAACTAGAGCGGGATTTGAAACTGCGACCTCTGGGACTAACGTGCCGGCGCTCTACCGCTCTACCAACTGAGCTATCTACCCTATTGTTGACGGTCTCCTTATTTTGTCAATATCTTTGTTCAGGGAGGCCAGTCAGAAGCCATACAAACTTTAACTGCCGTGTAGCCAGGGATCACACCCAAGTTACGATACAACCTGGGAAGCAGCAGGAGAGGGATGCAACTTTTTATTTCAAATATAAAGTAATAATCCACAAGGGAAACTGACTAGAAATAGGTAAATTTTAATTAATTTTAGTTTTTTTACCAAAAAACAAACAAGTTGAGTGTTCTCTCACCTCCAGATTGCGTTTCTCTTTAGTTCTGTCATCTACAGATCCTGCAATGACATTCCATCGGCTGTCATGATCCGTCACATACCCCTTGTAGAGAGGTGAGGCTGCACTTAATGCAAGCTAAGTATAAACACAAGGACTTGGGAAGTTACATCGCTTAGTACAATAACAAAGTTTACAAGTAGGATTTGAAACTTTGCATGGTGGAGACATGTACTTAATCTCTCTTATTAGATGATCAGAGCATTCTGATCGAAGCGTCAATATGTTAAGCCTAGCTCTGGTTCTTCTCAGAACCGCCACAGCTCAGTCATACTAGATATTTATTATATGGTGTCTCCGCAAACCTCACTTCAAAAGTGTTACCTTACAAACCAACCAAATTAGGAATTTTTGGGGGTGCTAAGTGGCAGCAGACTTGGGTAAATCCATTGCAACCTTGTACCCAGTGGTGTATGATCTAGCCGCAAAATGTTTTACCAGAATGCCTTGCTCGATCATAACCCCTGGAAGTGTGACTTTGAAATATTCAATATGTATTGGATATTATTTCTAAATAGTCCTGTGGTTGATCTATTCTGTGTTAGAGATGTACACAGATGTACATCAAAACTCATAAAGCAACTGGTCCCCTCTCTTTCTTCTCTGACCTTATGATTTGTCAAACTGTACGCAGTATAGGGTGACCGTGTAAAAACATGGTACAGTTGAAGTGGATTGCGTCAAAAACACTTGCATTTTGACCTTAGCGCCCAACAGCGCTTGAAAGTTTTGAACAAGAATGCACGCAGAGCAGCTACTTTTGGTTAACCAATCAGCCTTGTTTATCAGTGCTTCCCTTCCAGGGAAGTTTTGAACAAGAATGCACGCAGAGCAGCTACTTTTGGTTAGCCAATCAGCCTTGTTTATCAGTGCTTCCTTTCCAGGGGTTAGTGACAAGAGTTATCAATACGACACACTGCCCATGGTAACGAGGATGAATCCATTGATCTCAAAAATACAGTTAAGATATCTATCTCCAGCAGAATGTGGTTTGAATCTCGTCAAGAGGACTTATTGAAAAGTGGACTTTTCAGTTTTAACGAGCCATCCTGGTGAGATAAATTGACATGGTAAGGTAACTTCTCTGACTCGATAAGTCACCTAAGCAAAAAAAGAATTCACTTTAATCTAAATAAGTATTAAGGCACTCAAGGAGCTTCGTAGAAATGTGATATCCAGGCTTTGCCCTTACAGATTTTAAGTGACTACCAAGCAGGAACAGTTAACTTGCCATTTCACTAGTCAGCAAGGTTTTACACTTTACCAATTCATACTGTAAGCTTGTTATTTTGTTGTGCCACACATCCCCACCCCAACCCCAGTCTCACATACCAACAGGTGCCCCATCATAATTAAACCAATACCCACCCATACACCAGTGTCTATAGTCCCAGCCATATCTGGTTGGGCCCCCGCACCACAGCCCCCATGCCCCCTTTCAATGTTGGCTCTCATTGCGCGGTCTGCGCTCACAACAACGGGAGGATGGGGAGGGAATGTTTATTGCACGGGGGAAGGGGGGACGGAATGCTTGTTATCATGTTGCGAATGGGTGGCCCAAGCATTTTGGCAGGGATTGTAGACTGGATGTCTGGGCCTTGGCAAATTTATTAGTTTGTTTGTAAATGTCACACTGACCCTTCCTGACCAATATACATATATAAGAGTTATCTTCCTTTCTCGGTCATTCTACTCTTACCAGACTATTCTATTCATTGCTCATTTACTCAACATTTTTGTATAGCCAAACAGTAGTGAATAAAACGTTCTTCTGTATCTTTAGCCCAAAGATAAGAGTCTATGTTTGAATTTTATTAATATATGCAGATCTATAAACATTGTAATAAATCCCACTAGATTTAGTACATATCAAGGTCTATGTTGGTGGGTTTTACTTATCAATAGGTTGTGGGAGAGCCGGGGAGTTTGTGTGTTTTTGTAATGATTATTGGGAGATTGTTCTTTTGTTTAAAACAACGGCCATTCCGTACATAGACTTTCTAGGGTTGTACGCTGTTTACTTTTCGGGTCATGACAACCATTGCTAGACAGACTTAGCAATACTCATTTTTAGTTCCTTCTTAGTTGATGGTGATAGTACTTTAAAAACACAAATTGCTCTGTCTTATGTTCCTAGGTATTCACAACTGCCCTGCCGAGAGCAGGTTGTGCTAAGTTTCATTGCTCTGTCTTATGTTCCTAGGTATTCACAACTGCCCTGCCGAGAGCAGGTTGTGCTAAGTTTCATTGCTCTGTCTTATGTTCCTAGGTATTCACAACTGCCCTGCCGAGAGCAGGTTGTGCTAAGTTTCATTGCTCTGTCTTATGTTCCTAGGTATTCACAACTGCCCTGCCGAGAGCAGGTTGTGCTAAGTTTCATTGCTCTGTCTTATGTTCCTAGGTATTCACAACTGCCCTGCCGAGAGCAGGTTGTGCTAAGTTTCATTGCTCTGTCTTATGTTCCTAGGTATTCACAACTGCCCTGCCGAGAGCAGGTTGTGCTAAGTTTCATTGCTCTGTCTTATGTTCCTAGGTATTCACAACTGCTCTGCCGAGAGCAGGTTGTGCTAAGTTTCATGTGAGGTTCAGAGATTTAACTGAGTGCTGGGTGAGTTTAACTCTTTTCAAAGATTAAGAAGAGAAACAGTTGTTAATTTCAATCATTGTATTTGTAAGTTAATTATTACTTAGATAAATACAGGCATGAGAATTTGCCGGTTTAAACTGAATTCCGTTTTTTTCCCTTTCAAATTTGTGGCCTTCGAGTTCAATGTGAATTTGATATAAAATTTGGTGGGCGAGTTGTTGGGGTACACATTTGGATCTCGCTAATCCCTCTTCTTGGTCTTATGAGAAATTGTAAGTTTACACGCTTCCGTTCGTAATAAATTGCGGCCCGGCAGCGACCGGCCCAAAATGCGTTGATTTGTTTCTTCCATGTGCATGCAGCGCGTTCAATTGATATCTGTAGACTTCTTTCAGTCTTTCCCCGCTTTATTCATGGTACGGTTTGACCGCAATACATGTATGTTTACTGCATGTTGCAGCAAAGGAACATTCGTGGAGACATTGAAAAGTCTAATGACAACAACACACGGTATTTTGGATGCGCGCGCATCGTTATACTTTTTTTTACTAGTCGTCAGTACGAACCTTCATAGGCTTAAGTGCCGTTTCTTCGATACGTTTAATGTGTTTTACGGCTGGAGATATTTTTACGCATTGAACTATGACCTGGAAGAAACTTTTAGAAAATGCATGAGTGTGCGAAACACGTGTGTGGAGATTCGTTGACGTTTGACGTCTCACATTATTTTTCCAAAATGCTATGGTTTATAAACTGTCGGGATCTTGGAGAGACGAAAAGGTGTTTGAAGAACAAGTTTCAAAGGCTAAAGGGGGGCAACACTTAACACAATTATTCACTATCACAGGTAAAAGACCCCCCAAAAATCAAAATTTGTAACAAAAGCATGACTGCTCCGTTCATAATCATTTATTTTCGAAGTAAGTTCCGAATATCATTTTATTTTCAGCTTTTTAAGACAATATACGTCTAGCACTGTTATGATTTCATCTTTTTAAAAAGTATTTTCCTCCTATTAACATGTCCTCGATCCCACAAATGGTCCCGAAAATGCCAGAGGGATTCACTGAGTGCGACGCCGACGCCTGGGTAAACTTGCCCAAATTCCGGACACGCAAAAATTTGGACTTTGCCCAAAATCCGGACATGCAAATTTTAGCGTTAAAATTTTTCCGTTTTTTTTATCATCGCATATTCTCATGGCTGTAAATATTAAACGCAGACCTGTTATTCTGTATCTTATTACAGGGTTTTTTTAATCTTTGACTTTGGCTGTAAATTCGCCAATAAAAACAATAAAGCCTAACGGGAGACAACCAACACTTCTACTCATCACTTTCTTTTGTTTGCGTCGTTTTCTTCGCCTCCTTCCTTGGGATCACTCCCTACCCCGTTGGAATTAGGCCTATGCCTCAACAACACAACTTCACCACCATCGTGGATTTACTACATTTGTATGCTTTATCAGCCAGCTTTTATGTGACACCTCTATCTTAACTGTTATATAGGAAAGCTTTTCAACATTGAAACTAGCCCGTCAGATCACTTGGAGACAATTTTGACTAGTCCTGAGGTGTTTATCTTAGTATTTGGCTAGTGGACCACTGTTAAGAGAGAAAGCTGATATCACCTTTAGTATTGACATACCACAAGTCATTTTGGTTGGTATGTGAGCAATTTGTCACAGAAATTCTTGTTTTCAAAAGAAGTTTACATCAACTTACAAATATCGGACAGAGTGGAGTCAGTTGGTCGTAGAGATGCCTGGCCTCGTCAACGTTACATGCCTGGAAGGTCATCTGAAGGCAGCTGTTACCCATACCAAAGCCCATACAGTCCATGTACACATGATCAGGTTTAGCTGAGAGGGCGCTCTCACCATCGTAATCATTGGTGAACTTCTCAATGAAGGGGGAAGGGGTGTTTATGTCTTTAAAAACTGCAAAGTCAAACAGTAAATGAAGAATTTTAAAAAAGGGTAGAGGGCGTCATGGCCGAGCGGTTAAGAGCATCCAATTCAAGTTCTGGTGGTTATGTCATCAGAGTGTGGGTTCGAATCCCGGTCATGACACTTGTGTCCTTGAGCAAGGTGCTTTACTATAATTGCTTCTCCTCACCCAGGGGTATAAATGGGTACCTATGAGGGTAGAGGTTGATATTGTGTTTGAAAAAGCCTTCTGAGCGCCATGGCACCTCGGGCTGTATACTCCCCAAGGAGCTGAGAAAGATTAAAGGAATGTTATTGGCCCAATGACCAGGGCACTAATGTAAAGCGCGTTGATACGTTATTGTACAATGCGCTATATAAGAACTAGTTATTATTTATTATTGTAAAGAGAATTGGAGACTACAAGTAGCTTTGAAACTCTGCATGTTGGCAAGAGCAACAGGTAAAATCTTGTTAAAGTTGTGTAGGGAGGAGAGATAACGTCGCATCAGTGCAAAAACGTCATGTCTTAAAACAGCATTTCCTTTACGCTGGAGCTTGAAATTGTAAAAAATTGGTATCTCGCTTAAAAAACCTAAATATAAGTATGCGATGAGATACAAATGTTTTTGCAACGCTTTGGCATGGAGCATTTTCATGCGAGATAACAATTTTGCAGCATTAAAATAGAATGTTTTTTCAAAATTGAGATATGATCTTATAACAAAATTGAGTTACGATTTTTTGCAAAGTAGAAATAATAACTAGTTCTCATAAAGCGCATTTCACAGTAACGCATCAATGCGCTTTACATTAGTGCCCTGGTCATAATGGGCCAATAACATTCCTTTAATCTTTCTCAGCTCCCTGGGGAGTATACAGCTCTGGGATGCCGTGGCGCCCCGAAGGCTTTTTCAAACACAATATCAACCTCTACCCTTGCAGGTACCCATTTATACCCCTGGGTGAAGAGAAGCAATTATAGCAAAGTGTCTTGCTCAAGGTCACAACCATCATGACCAGGACTCGAACCCACACCCCGATGACTAAACCACCAGAACTTGAATCCGATGCTGTAAACCACTCGGCCATGACACCCTACAATGTTTTTGCAGAATTGAGAAACAATGTTTCTGCACTGACAGTAATGAGAGAATGTGAATAAGTGAGGACATACTTGGTATATTGATTGCAACCTTCTCTCCACGTCTCTTTCTGATGTTCTTCGTTAGGGTTCTGAAACAAGGAAAAATATTATACACTGTCATCAATAAATCAGGTTTAGACGTCACCTACATGTACTTGTCCTAGAGGGGGGGGTGGGGGACACAAAGATTCCCTTTTCATGTACCACCTCTTATTCCAATCACCGAGTGAAAATACTAACATGCACAATAAAAAATAACCAGCATTTATTAGAAACTTTTCAACAGGGGCAGTCAGGTTGGTGTAGTGGTATCTTGCCAATTGCTTATTACAGCTGACTGTGTTGTCTGTCTGTAGTGGGTAGAGAAGCTCTCTGTTCTCTCTTCATCTTGAGGGTGAAGCTTCAAACGCTAATTTTATAGGAGTTAAAATCCCTCCACTTCATAACATCACATTTACCATTATTAATAATGGGCAACTGTATGTAACTTGCTGTTACTCTTATTTGAAATAAGATGGTTTTCAGTTTTCCTTTGTGTTATTTGATTATGTGTCTTCAAGTTAATCCTATTGAAAGTCAATATTTCAAATGATATTTTTACTTGTTATAAAGACAGGAAAAATAATCATGTGTCGTGTGTTTAATAAAATTCTAGTCACTTTCAAATGTATGAATCGATTTGTTTTCAGATCAGAAGAGATTGGAACTTCTTCCTGATCCATCAAATAACTGAAATAATTCCTATAGACCCATTGCATTGGCGGCCATCACTGAGATCAAACAATGGAAATGTGAAAACGCGTCACGCCACGCACAACTCACAACTCTCAGCCATGGATAGGTCTACCTTTACATCAGTGAGGGCGCTGTTTCAGCTTGTGACATCATATGCAAAGGGTCTAGACATTTTTACAATGAAAAATACCTCTAAACTCACAGCAGTTTTTACAAGACAAGTAAAGTGAATGAGGGAGAGAGATAGTGGAATAAATCTTCACTTGACAGAAATAATAATAGAGTATGAATCATCTCCAGATTTATTGACAATGTCAAAAGTTGGGAATATATTTTGCTTTAGAGACAGAGTAGCAAGAATCCAAACAAGTCTACATGAGCAATAATCCACTGTAATGTCAATCTTGATTATATACAGATCAAACTTACTCCACAAACTCCAATTAAACTACTTTTTATGTTAGTCTAGTCAGTCTTTCCAATAAATGGTTTGACAAGGAAACAAATGCAACAGAAATGATTTCTACGGCAAGACTCTCTTGAGACCCTCTAACCAACGTATCAAAATGGTAGAAAAAGGACGTTGGAAAAAACCCAACTAATTTCCATAAAATCAAACAGCAGTTTGCCTTATACGCATGCACACCAGATATTAATATCACATAATATTGCATGGATATGATCACTTCAAAATAGATTTGAGCAAGATGGCTGCCAAAATTGAAATAACACTAGTTATCAAGATAAGACCCATAATTAGATGACAGCTGTTAAATTTAAATATGATGATAATAAAAAAGTAATCAAATAAGCAAATCACATTCTTTTGGATGTTCCTACATTGCGTACCCATTTTCCCATAATAAATGTAATCTTAATAACAAAGCAAACATGGCAATTATACAGTAGTCAGGTATTTACAAGTAATGATTTTAATAACAACCTTAACTTGCATGTGATGTTAAACTTCAAAAGTTGCATTTCTTATCAAATGGAAAAGGTTGCAATACAAGTGAACAGCCCCATAATGTAATAATTAACCCTTTGCATACTATCATTTCTTGCAAACACTTTTTCCTGCCCACTAGAATGTTTTTACAAAATCATTTAAAATAGACAAGCCTGTACACAAAGAGCATTTTGTGTTGAGATACTATTTCATTGCAAAATCCAAAATAAGTCAAATGTATGTTATTTGTAACCGTATAGTAACAGAATTGATTAACGCAAGGTCTCAATTAAATGAGAATTAAAACTGATTGGTTATTATAACTGTTGGAGTGAAAACATTTATATAACTTTGCAGAATTTTGTGGATTAATTTTATTGACTTATTTTGTTGGTCAGTTTAACCCTTGAGGCAGTATTTGACCAGTATCATAATTAGATAACATTACACCTTGTTATAAATCTTCACTGAATTCCAGTCTGCCACTGCAAGCTGCTGACCATCTGATGTCAATGAGATTCCATATGGCATGTTCAGACCCTGAGCAATACTTCTGACAAATCTACCCTTCATGTCATACTGATGGATATGACCAGTGTTGTACCCATTGTGCACGGCAAGCAGTGCAATGTAGATAGCTGAGCTGTCACAGCATACACCATTGCAGTATCTAACTTGCTGACCATCAATGAGTGGTTTGATGGTGATTAGTGCAGCACCATTGTCATCAACAATGTCTACTTGCTTCCAACCACTGATGATAACTCTGTCCTTGCTGTAAATGGCCAAGAAGTAAGGTTTTGTCTGAACTGAAACAGTGTCAATGAGTGAACCATCACTGGAGCAGTGTTTAGTTATAACTGACCTCTTTAAATCCCCCACAATGATTGTATCCTTCATGACTGCTACACTGTGGAGGTCTACTGCTGTCTTGCCCACTTCACTATGAGGCACTGTGTAGAATTCAAATATCTTGTTGCCATTCCTATTGTACATCTTGACAGAGTTGGTTTGATCTACAACCACTAACTGATTCTGGAATGCAGCAACAGCCCAAGGAGCTGGAAAACAAATAAAGAAATGAATAGGACTCAATACAATGATCCCTCATTTGCAAATTACTCACAACCTATTTAATTTGTTTCTTGCCAAAAATACAAAAGACACTATTATTAATCTAAATTTGTTCCTATGTTGTAAAAGCCCATGCAGCACCTACATGTGACTATGACATACAGTAGAGCAACAATCTGTGATCCTAAATGAGGTGACTAATATTATAAGAACTCTTGTATAATTTGTTTCATTATTTATTTATTTTTTAAACCTAGTATTGGATTGGATAAACCAATTATTTTCATGGACTGTCCCCCTGATAACCAATCAAGAGTAGGCTACCCTTTTCACGGTTTGATCTGAGATTTACAACAGCATTACACCTCTAACTAAAAAGACATTGTAAGGAACTCACCATCTGATACTTGGATAGTTTTCTGCTGGTGTCCCATAGTGTTGTAAATTATCACTCTGTCATTCCTGTAGTCTACCACTGCCATCTCATCCCCAGGTACAGAGGCATCAATATCAATAGCCCCATCGAGTCCTACATCATACTCCAAACCAAGCTCCCACCTTGGTTCCTTCATGTTCAGAGTACCCAGGGAGATATCACAAACCCCTGGATTGAATCTCAAATGGGAAAGGGTAGAATCTATCTTGGGTTGATTTTGATCTCTGAGTAATTTCAAGTCCTTACTGATAGTAGGATAGAGTGCAAGGAAGTCAGGAGCTGATGAATTGTTGCTGACATCTTTGGCAGTCTGCAGTGAATGCTGTATTTGATGTGAGTTTACACTCACTGTTTGGTCGAATTCCTCTAATTTCTTGTTACGATCTTTGTGGATGGTTTTTATTTCATCCATGATACAACTCTCTTGCACTCTAACCCAAGCCCTGATCTTACGAGCTCTGTTTTTCACGTCTGCCATGGTTCTCTCAACTGCAGTGTCTAGCTTGTCTTTCATTGTTGAGACAGTTACTTGAGATTGTTCAAGGTTCTTCAGGATTTCTTCAAGGGGAGTAATGAGTTGATCCAATGACTGTTTATATGTGGATGAGGCTTGGTTGCAGTCAATATACTCATGTTGTGGTTTACAGTGATCTATGACAGTGCAATCTCTACAAATCATCACATCACATGTTGTACAATAGAACCTCATCACTTCACCTTCATGAGTTTGGCATTCTGGATGACGGCACTGACGCTTTGGGTTTGTCTTTATCAATGCAGTCTTTCCGTCACTAATGTCTTTTAAAGTAGCTACTGTGTGGCTTGACGATGCTGGAATTTTCAGGTGCATTTCATTGCAGTGTGTACAAATGATCATGGGGCAGTCAAAACAGAAGTGTGTTGCCTCGTTTTCCTTCTTGCACAATTTACAAACCAACTTGCTGTTTTCAATAGAACTGACTTGATCCAGTTGGAGTGCAAGACCAGTTAAAATGAAGCTAGTCTTGAGATCTTGAACACCCGTCTCAGGAAGTTGTGTCTCCTTTCGACACAGAGGACAAATAAGCATCTTAGCATCTTTGTAGTTGGTAGTGTGGTATTGAAGTAAACAGCGTTTACAGAAGCTGTGATGACAGTCCAGTAGTTTGGGTTCTGTGTACTCCTCTTGGCAAATACTGCACTCCAGATAATCCTTTCTGATTTTCTCCAGAGCTGAAACCTGTGCTGGTTTAGAAGATGCCATATTAATCTGGAAAGAATTATCAAAGAGCAAAAATATATTAACATTACAACAGAATTAACATTCAGTTTGCACCAACCACTTCCAGTGTACATCTGTTGCTATCAAATTGATCCCTGCACTGTACATTAACAACATTAACAATATTTCTTTGATGTAGAATTTTGTAATTGATTGATTGATTAGTATTTTTATTCCACCCATTACCCTGGGAAAGGGTTACAACAAAAATTTTAAAATACAAATGACGGAGGAGTTAGCATAAGCATCAGTGTTAAACTAATTATTTTAAACATTGATTTCCTTTAACTTAGCAGACATACAAATATACTTGGCTAAGCAATTTACAATGCCTTTTTCCTGAGAGGTCATTAAAAAAATTGTTTTTGTCTCTTTCCAATAGCCTACCAAAATCTGCATTACTTTTACACACGACATCATACATGTTTTTTCTCAGAAAATTATACATCGGAGAAGCACATACAAAATGCCTTTCTGTTTCCACGTCTTCCATACAGTGAGGGCAAATACGTTGATTAAATTCTAAACCGATGTATCTTCCAGTTTCTACAAGCAGTTTATGCGCTGAACATCTAATTCTGGCCAGATAATGTCTGTACTGAGAATTACTTAATAAACGTAAATATGGTTCCATTTCGTACCTTATTTTAAACATCCGGTAGGTTCTAAGCTTATTCTTTCGACTGCACGTTCCTTTAGTATCATCATGTTATCTACCTAACCAGCTACCAATAAATTCATTACGTAATTCCTCTACAAATTTATCGCAAAGAACTCGCTGACTATGGGACCCTGACAAACTTAAGGGAGCATTCCACTTTATTATGTCAAAGGTGTTTTTCAACTTAAGGAACAAAGACGTCCTTCTCCTATTGCCTAACTCCATGTCTTCTATAAAGGCATTATACAAAATTGAATGAGGAGGTTTTTCAGATAACTTAAGCCAGTATTTTAAAGTATTTCGGCAATGTTCAATGTACAGAGGAAAACTGCCCAGTTCACCCAGCACAGCATCATTGGAAGTACGTCTGTTTACATTCAATATATATTTATACCAGCTCATTTGAAAAACTTTGGCTTGATCATCACCTTTCTTCCATGTTACTTCAGAGCCGTAATTAACAATGGGTTTTATAAAGTATCAAATATTTTCAAAAGTACTGGAGGGGATAACTCATTGGCAATGTTTTTTCTAATTGAATAGGCTGCCTTATTAGCTTTATTTACAAGATTTTTCTTAGCTAACTTGAAAGAACCTGAGGTTTGAAAAATAATCCCTAAGTACAGATAAGAATCAACAACTTCTATGAAGTCCCCATTGATGCTAAAATTATTCACCACATTTTTTGCTTTTGATAAATCGTTATTAAAAATAATAACTTTCGTTTTGTTAACATTGACAGTAAGTCTCCACTTATTACAAAATGACTCAAATCTCTTAATTTGCAATTGAAGTCCCTTATGAGTGTCAGATAAAATAATCAGATCATCTGCATACAATAATGAATTAATACTTCTAGTACTGAGTTTGACACCCTGTAAAGGGGCTCGATACCTAACTCAATTTCAAGATCATTCAAGAATAAAGAAAATAGAAGGGGGCTTAACACTGCACCTTGCTGGACACCCATTTTACATTGAAAAAATTGAGTAACACCATATTTTAACTTCACACAGTATTTACAGATTTATACATACTTTTCAAAATGTTAACGGACTTTGTACTGAGACCAGTTTGCATTAATTTCCACCACAATAAAGTCCGATGTACATTATCAAAAGATTTTTTGAAATCAACAAAACAGACATATAATTTCTTCTTTTGACTGCGAAATGTTTGCAGTAACGTGTTTAAAACAAAAATATAGCTTTTAAATAGCATCCATTCAGTCACTGTCAAATAAGTGTTAGCAGTTTCGAAGCTGTGAGATTTGATTTGTTTTTCTTTTCATTCTAAAGACAACTACACAAAAACTCATTTTGTTGTGTTGTCTCATTAGAATTAACATTATTTTCGATGTCACACTAAAGTAAACTATGAAAATATTCTGTATTAATAGAAAAGCAATGTTTTCTTTATTTGGAGGATCCACTTAAAGGGGCTGTGTAGTCAGGATCAAAGCAGGCCTTTGGCTGTACATGGAATTATGAACTCTCATTCAGTTACTGTACACACCCTCCCTCTGTATCATAAGTATGGAGAGGGCGTGCAGTAACTGGGTGAGAGTTCATAATTCCATGTACAGCCACAGGCTGTGTTTGACACAGCCCCTTTAAATGTAGGATGTACAGCAGTTTATGAAGACAACATCCATTCCAATTCTCTATACATGTCATGAACTACATGTACATCATGAACTACAAGTACATCATGAACTACATGTACATCATGAACTACATGTACATCATGAAATACATGTTCATCATAAACAAAGATGGTACATTAAATAATTAGGAGTCATATTGAAATAGTGAAATACACTGTTTTTTTAAGAGTGTAATTATTTAGAAACACGCTCAAACTGTAGGCCTACATGTACAAGTGTCCATGTAACACTATTGAACACCACGTGAAAATAGTCTGTGTAAGTCTGGCTTGTATTGGAACTTACAGGACAAGTTGCTCCCACAACCATATTGAGTTTTACATGTACCTGATTCAGTTTCTTCAAATACTTTAGTTTAATATGATTTATGAAAACAAGACAATTTGATTATACAGTATGATTCATTTGTGTTGATATCATCTCTTCTTTAAACTTCATTTTCACAATACTGAATTCAAGTCTTAGAAAATGTTGCAATCAAATATCAAGAACATGCACTAAATAATCAGCCTTTACCTCCATTGAATTGGAAGACACTCAGGTTCAAATATAAGTACATTATTTGAGAAACCATTCAAGCATTTCAATTGTAAAACACTATTACATGTAAACCAAGGATGAATCATTATCTTCTAAGTTACAAAACTACAATTGATGAAACTGCACAAATTAAGTAGTATTTGTGTATAGTATGGTCTTAGGCCTATCTTAAGCTAGAGAGCATAGAGCAAAGTTGAATCAGTTTATGATCTGTACTCACCTCAGCACATAGCACTGTTAAAAAAGATGTCAACGATACGTCTGCAATCCTGTCAGGATGTTTATTGTTTTAAAGCTGCCTTATTTCCTGGTACAATGCAGACTCTACCATAACTAACACAGTCAAGGAAACACCTACGTAGCCAGGTTGTACATGTACTGTGCAGAGTGTCCCAAGTTGCTTGTACAATGAATGTACAATGTACTACAGTAGTGGGCGTTGACAATGAACTTCAGTGTCAAAGGTCATGGAGCTAGTGATGTTAAAGTCCGTTTGTCTTGGGTTGTTATCAATGAACGTGACAATGTAAACAACTCTATGAGTGCAGTTTGTGATGCACACAATAATAAGTACTGTACAGTGATGAAAAGGTATGAGCTATCAGCAAAGAGAACTAGAACTTGGATGCAATTTTATGTTAGTTTGTATTTATATCTATATTTTTTGTTCGTATAAATTTGATCACCCCCCAAAAACATTTCAGTGGAATGATAACATTTATAACATCACTGGTACGAGTGAGGTCAATCACCTTTTATTGCCATATCAGATGACTGCACCGAGCCTGCCAATTGAGCAGCTTAAATTAAGTTGGTAGATCTAATGTGGCAAGCGAAAGTTTTGAAACTTGCGTGTGAAAGTCTGAAACTTATAAAAGCATCCTCAACAAATGCATAGAAATTCAATGCAGAGACAAGGTGAGCTGAGGCTAAGCTGTCAGATTTTTAACGAAGTATTTATGAATGGGATTCAAAGTTTGTAGAATCGGTTTTAAACTAGAGGTTCAAACTCGCCAAGGTCTGGTTCTTGACAATTCTACCTCAACTTCATCTCGGTTAAGTTATCAAGGGTTAGGCCTCAGCGTGTTTAAACAACAAGTTTAAAACCTCTTCAAGTACTTTGATTCCCTTATTATAAAACTAAACTTTGATTAAATAATGGTTTAAATGACTAATGTTCTTTCTGTTCATTTTTTGTTATTTTTTTTAATGAGAAATTGCCTAATATAAAAAGGACAGACGGCCACTTCAAGGTGAGGGCTACACTTAACAGATTTGGGCTCTCAAGAACCCAAATCAACTGTCACCAGGGGTACATTGACACCTACTCCTGGGGCTGAAACAGGGTTACCCCTTTACATTCTGTAAGTAATCTTAAACCGGTCTATGCTCTATAGCCAGCTAACTTGAGAAACTTGGTTATGACTGCAAAATCTCTCTGCAGTTCATGTAACCCTCTAAATGTGGCAACTTCTTTGTTTTACAGCAAGCTGGTTGCCCATTGTTTGATCTTTGTCTACCCTTCAAGCCATTGTTGGCCATTTTATTAAACCAAGCTTTATTAGGAATGCTTGTTCATACATGTGTTTCACTACTCATCACTGACTTATCTAAGACTGGCTTATTGCAACAGGCTTAACAACTGACTAAGCTAAGACCGTCTAAGGCAGATAGCTGGCTATAACTGACTGGTCTTAGTAGACTGCTGGCTAAGACCGTTTTATCACAATCCGCCCCAGAGCTTTGGTCACGTGAACTAGACCGCTCAGCCACGACACGCCACTAACTGTTATGATGTATGTTTTAGGGGTTCATTTTGAATGATCAGAAGCTGGTGATTGCCAAGGAATTATTTCTTTACCTGAATCTTGGATGCCCAGGGTAGATCACCTCATCAGGGAAGAACAATGACTTTGAAACACCTTCATCTGTAGAGTTTGGTTCATATGATGGAGATGAGAAATTAGGACATCCGAGTCTGAAATGAGAAATCATACAGATCATTGAGTATCTAGAGTCACTCTAGCCCCTATATAGGACTCTTCCTCTGTGCTGTACACAGATACAGAGTGCTAAATATTTAGGGCACGTTTCTGGGAGGAAAAAGGTCAAAGCTTCACAACTCAAATCTTACCTGCAAGAAGCCACTAATTTTACTGGATTCATGTTCCATGACGGCATACAATTTTCTGCGGTGGGTTTTGGACAGCATATATTCCTCATTAATCCGTCATTTTTATGAAACAATGCTGCTCTCAATGTTAACAAATACTGCAAACTTAAAACATAGTTTATTAAGAAAAACCAAGACGCGGGCGTTTGCATGTGGCTGAGTATGTCTGCGCGCAAAAATTTGTATCACACTTTTTGGTCACAGTGACTGACTGCACAGCCTTAACATCCAAACGCAACGCATGATATGGGCGTCATGCATCCTGCGTCTAACACGCGAATGTATGTGTACGCACGACAGACAACTGTGAGAAGACGAAAACAAAACAGGTATTTAGTAACGTCGAGAGCTGCATTATATCACAAAAATGACAGATTTATTAGAAATATATGACCCACCGCAGAAACGTTTGCTGCCATGGAATGTGAATCCGGTGAAATTTGTGGCTAATTGCAGGTACGATTTGAGTTATGAAGCTTTGAAAATTTTCCGCCTCAGAAATGGACCCTGATACCCAGGACGTCACTGTAGTACAATACGAAAGTGAAAGGCCACCAGGGATAGAGTCACTCCAGCATTTACTCATACCCAATCATAAAAGGAATAATAAATCATTTTTGTAAAGGCATTTTAGAAAAATCAATCGATCAAGTCGAGGCCATACACAGCTTCTCCAGCCTGCCCAGTGATCTTGGTCCAGCCGTCGATTTCACCAAACTCTTCCTAACTTAGGACTAGTCCTAGGCAATGCTAAGAGATAGGACTAGCTCTAAGTTAGGACGAGTTACTCGTCCCAACTCAAGATAGGATTAATCCTAGCGTTTCGTGAAATCAGCTGCTGATGACCCGGTCTAGCATGCAAGAATGCAGCTCTTCACTGCTGGTCAAAGCTTGTGTACCGTTTCAGCAAGTCCATGAAGGACGACAAAATCTTAAAGGCACTGAACAAGTTTGGTAATTGTCAAAGACCAGTATTCTCACTTGGTGTAGCCCAACATATGCATAAAATAACAAGCCTGTGAAAATTTGGGCTCAATTGGTCATTGAAGTTGCAAGTAAATGATGAAAGAAAAAACACCCTTGTTGTACAAATTAGTGTGCATTCAGATAGGAATAAAAGGCTTCTGGCAAGTAGTCTTTTATTATTAATTTGAGTGAGAAATTACCTCTTTCTCAAAAACTACGTTACTTCAGAGGGAGTCGTTTCTCACAATGTTTTATACTATCAACAGCTCTCCGTTGCTGGTTACCAAGTAATTTTTTATACTAATATATATCTTGAGTAATTACCAAACGTGTACAGTGCCTTTAAATTGACTACAATAATGCAATACTTGAAACTACTAAGAGCTACAATGCAAACAACGAGGCATGAAAGTGGCGACAAGATTATAATGATAATATTAATACAAATCATAATAATACTTTTAGTTATCACACAAGCGAAAGTGGAATACAGAAAATTATAGAACTTCTGTGTTCCTTATCCAACGAGAAATTAGCCCAAGTTGGAAATGGTACGCCAAAATTTGTCTTTTTAGCAGGTGTCTTCAAGACTAAGATCTGAACAGTTAGAGCAATCTACCTAAAACATGTTGAAACTTAAAACAGACAAATGTCAACCTGATCCATCATATCTGGTTGGACTTGTGCATTTCCACAACTCTAATACTACTGATGCATACAGGCACCGACTCCGCTCATCAGCTGATCAGACTCGGCTTTCTGTTCCCAGAACTAGAAGGAAGGCTGGGGATAGCTCATTCGCTATGGCTGCCCCGCGTCTGTGGAATGAGCTTCCTGCCGGTCTGAGAGAAGCGATTCCGATGTCTGTATTCAAAAGTCTCCTGAAGACATTCCTGTTCCACAACCACTCCTAATTTGTTTGTTTTTGTGGGTTGTTTTCTTTGTTCTCGTCTCCTGTAAAGCGCTCTGTTCTTAGTATAGCGCTATATAAATGCTTCGTATTATTATTATTATCCAAGTACTTTCAAGAGGTAAAAACCCCTAGTAAACTGTCTGCCATTACAATACCTGGGGAAAGCAGTCAGACTCAAAGCTGTCTCTCCTTCCTCTTTATTCAGTAGTTCAATGACCTGTTGCCTCCTGGAAAAGGAATGGCAGAATATGGATACTTGTTATAAAATAAACACAGTCAATTCCAATGCTTTAGATTTTCCATGAAGCTTCAATTTCAACAAATCTAACTGCTATGCCAACCTTTACTTTATTTCATGAGCCCCCCCCTCATTGAATTGTGCTCCTCCCCCTCCTGTTTTAAAGATGGTCCTTTGAGACTAAAAATTACCAAATAAAATGAAACATTTATTAGTTTTATGCAGTATGACTCAATGTTTAAAGTACATGTATGTCTCTATTCACACAATGACAATGTGTTTCTTGTTTACCTTCCTGTCAGATTTCATTGTATCTTGTAAAACAAAAGTAAGAAGGGGAACATTCTTGCATTTGTGCAATTCCTGGGGTTACTCCTGCACTTAGGGGATTGGCCAATGACAATAACGCAGTGAGACTAACCTGAGTTTCATATTTGCTTCTACAGTGTTAAGATGAGCCATAAGACCCCCATATGGTTTACCAGGTGTTCCCTCCACCATGTATGACGCGTATTCAGGCCGCCATAAAGTCTTCAGATCACCACTGGGGAAAAAATAAGTGTTTTATTAATTAATTTTTATTAATTAACTCATTATCCAGAACCACTGTGTTAACAATATATTGTCTTTAAGAATAAAACAAATTGTTACATTTACTTGATGCTAATTTTGAGTTGATCAAAGAAAATTTGACGAGAGCAGTTTGAACCTGCGACCTACGGACTAATAACAATTATAATAATAACTATTATAATCAATAGTATGCGTATATGACATGGGGGGCGGGTAGGGTTGTCATGATGCCCATTGCTTTACTAGAACAAAAACAACTGAACTATACCACCAAAATTTCTTATTGAATAAAAACAAAGAAATAAACAGCACTTAAAGCAAACATGTGGTTTGTCAGTTTTGGGTATTACTTGGCTTTGGTTTTGCTGTTAATAATATTTGTAATAATAACTAGTTCTTATATAGCGAATTTTACAATCCATATCAATATGCTTTATAAATCCCTGGTAATTGGCCAATAACATTCCTTTAATCTTTCTCAGCTCCCTGGGGAGTATACAGCCCGAACTGCCGTGGCGCTCAGAAGGCTTTTCGAACACAATATCAACCTCTACCCTCGCAGGTACCCATTTTACACCCCTGGGTGAAGGAAAGCAAATATAGTAAAGCATCTTGCTCAAGGACACAAGTGTCATGACCGGGATTTAAATCAACTCTCCGATGACTTAACCACCAGAACTTGAACTCGATGCTCTAAACCGCTCGACTACAACTGAGCTATCATTGGTCATCTAGCACACCTGAACAAAGATACTGACAAAATAGGGACACTGCCAACATTAAAGGCAAAGTGTACCTTTGGTTTTTGAAACCTTTCGATTGTTTTAATCCTATGTAGATACATACAATAAAACTAACCTGTGAAAATTTCACTTCAAAAGGTGGTCGCGTTTTGGAGATATCGCCGAAAATCCGGAGCGAATGTATCCATGCAGGAAGAATAATACCTATTCGGAATACACAATCTGAGAAGCGTTTCTGACAGAACAGTTTCTCAGATTCAAATTTGAGGGCGTAAAATTGATATATTTTTACATAACCAGAAAACTTCAAAGTGAAATGTTTCTCAAAATGCTTTATACCATCGAAAGCTGTTGTAGTTTTCTCAACAATGTTTTTATTGCCATTAATTTTAAGAGTGATTACCAAACGTATATCTTCCCTTTAAAGCTAGTTTAGTTGTTAATCCGGAGGTCGCAGGGACAAATGTCCACTTACTTTGGGTTCAACTCTTCATGCTCTTGAAGCACTGGAAGAACCTTCTCAGCACTAAGCAACAGCTTTGCTGATTTTGCCTTGTGGTCCAACTTCACCAACATGTACTCCACCTATGCAAACAAAAGTCACAGCATGTTCACGTAAAGTTATAAGTACACTTATTGACAGACTTAACTATTCTGGATAAAGAATATTATTTGGTTTTACCCACTGGATATCACAAACTATAGCCGTGTTCGCACTGGATTAATGTTTTACCGAGACCATGGTTAACTAGCCCACCTTGGGCTGTAATGACTCTCTTTTAACATCAGTCTCATAACACTCACCAACAGCCCACCATCCATACATCATGTCTTAAATGCAAAGTTTTAAAAGTACGAGCAAGTCGTACCTCTTTGATCGCACATTTCTCCCGTTTATAAACATCCCATACTACTCCAACCTACCTTACTTTGTTCCTTACATCGGAGGAATGTTTATGATACATTCCATGGCTCACCAAATGATGGCTTCATTTAAATATGATTTTTTGAAAATGGCAAAAAAAAAAGGTGTACAAAAATCGCATTGAAGTTCGTCGTACCTGGGGGCCGCCATCTTACTTATGATTCGCTGCCTGTTGTTAATCATGAGAAAGTCAGGGCGCCCGGCTGGTCTGCCAAGTCATAAATATGTATGAGGTGACGTCGCGCGGTACTGTAGCTAGCTGAGACTTGCCCATCTAATGAATATGCATACCCGTCACAAGTTGCATGTTCATTGGGTGAGCGACATAAGTTGTTAGCCCGCGACGTCATGAAGAAGACAGAGGGGACGAGAAACTTTTTTAAACAAGTTTTTTTACTTGGCCTTATTTAGAGGTAATTAGAATATTAATATTTGTGTTATACCCTAATTATACAGGATTGGTAATAAGGACAAAAAACATCTTTGTTGAATTTTAGTCTGAAAGTTTAGTGATTTTGAAGTTCATACTAGACCAATTTTATCTGTGAATTATGTCACTCTGAAATGAAGTCATATTCAAGAAAACTATATCTGAAAAAACGAAACACAGTCAACAACTGATTTGGGTTGTTGCAACCAAAAGGACAATGTGTTTACATGCTGTATAGACGATGTGACCTCTGTTTACATTCAAACCGCCCTCTGTTGACAAGTCTGTTGTCCAAGTCATGTTCCGCCGGGCAAAAAGACGCGTAGTCATGGTAATATTGCGTGTACTCTGATCTAGCTGGCTGTCAAGTACACAAAGGTTTTGCCCGGCGACATGCGCGCGCATCATGTTATGATTTTCAAATGACGTCAGAGGTCACATCGTCTATGGCTTGCACTATTTCTCTGGACTCACACAACGGATTAAGCCAAACTGTTCACAGGTTTGTTATTTTTGTACTTCAAACACTGCCTGCGAATATTTTGTCAGTTCTACTAAAGTACTAATGCTGTTTAATACCTTTAACATAAGCGTAAGGTAAAACACAAACAAACAATTACTTACGGCAAACAAATGACTTCTAAAATGAGATGCAAGAACAAGGAACAAGGAATTATTATACCGAGATTAATTATTCATATTCATAATAAATTCATCATTGTTTTAACAAGTGTAACAATTAAAATATACAACTGTAGCCTGTGTGTAGTAGTAGTAGCTCTAACAGAGTCACTGCACGCTGTCACTCAACCAGCTCAGTGCAAGGTTAAATTATCCCACTGGATGAAAAACATCTGCAGTTATTTCTTTCTTTAAAAAGATTTGTGTTCAACTTTACGAAACAAAATCTTTTCCAGTATTTTACAATAACAATTTTCTGACTCAAAACTGCAACTTTAAATTTGTTTTATTTTATTTTTTGCACTAGCCTGCCTCTTGTATCTAAATTATATCAAATTAATTCATACATACCTGATATTATTAAAATGAATACAATAATTACAAATACTGGGAAAGCAAAGTATTAATACAATTTACTTAAAAGTAGAAAAAAAAAAAAAAGTAGCAATCACATTTTAGTAAGTCAGAAATGTTCAAATAATAGTAACTGGAAGAATTTGACTGACGAAGTTTTTGTGCAACTTGTGCTTGTTATTCCACTTCCCAGATGCAGCAGCACTAATTAATAGAGCACCTTAGCTGCATCATTGAGCAAGTTGAGCAAGGTCCAGTACTGTCTCAGCACTGTAAAATGGAAATTACCAAACCTCATACATATTCATGATCCAGAGTCAAATTCCCACTGGTCCAATAACTGATGGAATTTTTGCTGTACCAAGCGGGTGAACCAGAATTCACACAAAGGTTAAATATTCATTTTGTAGTAGACTGTTGCATGGGCAACAGTTTACTATGCATGCGCTTTACAAAAAGTAATCGTTGAACTGTCGCTCACACCTGCGCGGTTGTAGCATTACAAATGCGAGAACGATTACGCTTGCTATATACTTAAGAAAAGATGGTGGCACACATAAATGCTGCGCTTTCCTGACCTCAATGATGCTGAACTTTAGAGTGGAGTATTATAAGGTAGTCAAACAAATGTAACATGGTTTATTTTGGGTGGTTCCCCTCAGGAACTTGTTTGTCAACTTCCAATACCTTGGGGAGGTAATATCGACTGTCCATCCTCAAACCATGTTATATTTGTACACTAACATCCCACAAGGGATCTCTACAAATGTAGCAACATCTGTGAGGAAGACATAAACACACGGAAGCCATCCGTCAAAAAAAGTCTACAAAATACTGTTAAGTCAAATACAAGTACAGAAAATAACAAGAGCCAAGTGAAGACCAATCCATTGTAGGTCAGTTCAGATGTCTCTGTACAATGTTTCCACCATTACTGGGACCTTTTACCGCTCACACACGCATAGCGCACATCATTGGCCAGAAATGCTTGTGGTGCGTTAATAATCGCTTGACATTTTGTAATGGGGGAGACATGGGTAAATACAGGACATCCCAAATGGATTTGTCTTTAGCTCAGAGAAAACTAGTCTTCACTGTGAATTTGTACAAAAAGTTCTGTTAAAAGTTAAAGACTCAATTGGAAATGCACCTTTCTCTCTTCTGCAAAAATCTAGTCATACATTTCAGCAGCATTTTACTGTTTGTATAGAAGTTTTACACGAATTTAAGATTATGTTTCCATGGAAACTTAAGGCACTTCAATCAACACAATTAGGGATATCATGTACTCATCATCTCAGTCAAGTTCCCAATGTGCTATATAGATAATGATTGTCTTATACATAAAAAGGTACCAGGCTACCATTTAAGCCTTCCACCCTCATTTTGGTACAAATAAAGTGGATAATAGTCAAGATGGTTGAACTTAATACGACGTGCCTACCTATAGAGTTATTTATAAGAACTATAGTTAAATATTACATTTAGAACTGTATGACATGGCCCGACAAGAAGCATAACTGCCAATACACCGATCCAGTAGGCCATGCCCCTTGACAAATTGACCAATCACAACGCGTGATTTAAGGTCCGACAAATTGCCGCCATTTTGTCTGACAAAATTCTGATTTGTTTGTATTGTTTACAACACACATTTCGTTGAATTTACTTTTGTCATTTGTTCAAGGCTATTCTTTTATAAACTTGATTTTTATCCTTAACCATGGTCAAGCGGTGTTCATATCCTAATTGAAGTTCCAACTCCTGAAACCCCGACAAGAGAGGGAATGTATATTTTTGGCCATTTCCGAAGCCGAGGTAAGACAGAGAAAAGTAGTATCCGCTGGGTTAGTGTGTGCGTGCGGTGGGCCGAATACTCGTCTGGCTGTGTACAAATCCACAACGACGTGCCACACACGCGACATGTTCGTTCGTTGCTAGGCAGTTGCTATGGTGGGCGTGGCCTACTGGATCGGTGTATTGAGACAATGGAGCCGACACATTATATTAGGCTGTATCTGAATGTACGGCTATGGCTATGACTGTTGCTAAGGATGTTGCTAGGGACATCCTATACTTCAACGCATGAAGACGCAGTTGTCTAGCCGTAGCCGCTAATTAGGAAACAGCCATACACTGGTCAGTCAACAGTTTATACAACTTGTGCTTGTTATTCCACTTCCCAGATGCATCAGCACTAAATAATAGAGCACCCGTTAGCTGCATCATTGAGCAAGTTGAGCAAGGTCCAGTACCGTCTCAGCACTGTAAAATGGAAATTACCAAACCTCATACATATTCATGATCCAGAGTCAAATTTCCACTGGTCCAATAACTGATGGAATTTTTGCTGTACCAAGCGGGTGAACCAGAATTCACACAAAGGTTAAATATTCATTTTGTAGTAGACTGTTGCATGGGCAACAGTTTACTATGCATGCGCTTTACAAAAAGTAATCGTTGAACTGTCGCTCACACCTGCGCGGTTGTAGCATTACAAATGCGAGAACGATTACGCTTGCTATATACTTAAGAAAAGATGGTGGCACACATAAATGCTGCGCTTTCCTGACCTCAATGATGCTGAACTTTACAGTGGAGTATAAGGTAGTCAAACAAATGTAACATGGTTTATTTTGGGTGGTTCCCCTCAGGAACTTGTTTGTCAACTTCCAATACCTTGGGGAGGTAATATCGACTGTCCATCCTCAAACCATGTTATATTTGTACACTAACATCCCACAAGGGATCTCTACAAATGTAGAAACATCTGTGAGGAAGACATAAACACACGGAAGCCATCAGTCAAAAAAAGTCTACAAAATACTGTTAAGTCAAATACAAGTGCAGAAAATAACAAGAGCCAAGTGAAGACCAATCCATTGTAGGTCAGTTCAGATGTCTCTGTACCAATGTTTCCACCATTACTGGGACCTTTTACCGCTCACACACGCATAGCGCACATCATTGGCCAGAAATGCTTGTGGTGCGTTAACAAAATAATCGCTTGACATTTTGTAATGGGGGAGACATGGGTAAATACAGGACATCCCAAATGGATTTGTCTTTAGCTCAGAGAAAAGTCTTCACTGTGAATTTGTACAAAAAGTTCTGTTAAAAGTTAAAGACTCAATTGGAAATGCACCTTTCTCTCTTCTGCAAAAATCTAGTCATACATTTCAGCGGCATTTTACTGTTTGTATAGAAGTTTTACACGAATTTAAGATTATGTTTCCATGGAAACTTAAGGCACTTCAATCAACACAATTAGGGATATCATGTACTCATCATCTTAGTCAAGTTCCCAATGTACAATAACTATTGGAGATAATGATTGTCTTATACATAAAAAGGTACCAGGCTACCATTTAAGCCTTCTAGCCCCATTTTGGTATAAAAAAAAGTGGATAATAGTGAAGATGGTTGAACTTAATACGAGCCTACATATAGAGTTATATATATGAGAACTTTAGTTAAATATTACATCATTTAGAACTGTATGACATGGCATGACAAGAAGCATGTCTGCCAATACACCGATCCAGTAGGCCATGCCCCTTGACAAATTGACCAATCACAACGCGTGATTTAAGGTCTGACAAATTGCCGCCATTTTGTCTGACAAAATTCTGATTTGTTTGTATTGTTTACTACACACTTTTCGTTGAATTTACTTTTGGTGTCATTTGTTCAAGGCTATTCTTTTATAAACTTGATTTTTATCCTTAACCATGGTCAAGCGGTGTTCATATCCTAATTGAAGTTCCAACTCCCGAAACCCTGACAAGAGAGGGAATGTATATTTGTGGCCATTTCCGAAGCCGAGGTAAGACAGAGAAAAGTAGTATCTGCTGGGTTAGTGTGTGCGTGCGCTGGGCCGAATACTCGTCTGGCTGTGTACAAATCCACAACGACGTGCACACACGCAACATGTTTGTTCGTTGCTAGGCAGTTGCTATGGTGGGCGTGGCCTACTGGATCGGTGTATTGAGACAATGGAGCCGACACATTATATTAGGCTGTATCTGAATGTACGGCTATGGCTATGACTGTTGCTAAGGGTGTTGCTAAGGGTGTTGCTAGGGACATCCTATACTTCAATGCATGAAGACGCAGTGGTCTAGCCGCAGCCGCTAATTAGGAAACAGCCATACACTGGTCACTCAACAGTTTATACAGTAAACATTTTCCAAGTAGGCATTTGTATGCTGTTACACATAAACCCTTTTCACACTACTCTATTCCCAGGGGCAACCCCGGGGTAAAGGCCGACCCTTTCACACTTGAATCCCTTTACCCCTGATCTACCCCTTCCATGGGGATAAGAGGTGCAGTGTGAAAAGGACTTCAGGGTTCTATAACTTTATGGGCCTACATGATTACATTGGTGTTTTGTCTTCATTAATTTAGAAGTTTTGGTTCTAGTACATCTTTAGTCTTGGCACAAGACGTTGCTGTTCCTTATCACTCGTCTATTGCGATTCCCCAACTATCCACGCACACTCTAAAAACATGAACCATCAAACGATAGAGGTCACTGTACAGAAAACTTGAATTCTCACCCATCACATGCTCATAATAATTGGCTGGTTTGAGGCTTCTAACGAACGCCCTCTATCGATGAAATTGTCGTGCTGTGTATGCAGTGATGATTGTTAACAATTACTAAGAATGTCTTATACAAAGACTAGTCCAGCCTCCATGTCAGTACCTCAATGCATCATGGCTTTTTCAGTACTTTAAGTATGTATTACCGTATCAAAAAAGCTATTTAATTGCTGAGATATGTACAAAGAATATTCTATAATTATAAACATAATCTGTTCAGATTTCCCTGAAAGTATAGGTTACCTGGGTCGATTTCACAAAGCAATAAGATTCATCTTAAGATGAGATGTCAGTATTACCATAGTGATTTGTATTGTGACATCACACTTTGCTTAGCAGTTCAGATTAATCTTTAGTGCGAATCAATCCGAACCGCTAAGCAAACTGTGATGTGCAATGACTCAAAAACAAAATAGTTGTTTGCATGTGTGCATTTATGATGTACTGACCAGGTAAGTTTGCCCCTATCGTTTTAAGGTGCAACAAAATCTAAAGTTAAATGTCTGCATTTTTTACCAAATCTGCATTTTGTATTCAACCTGAGCTTGAAAAAAAGCTAAATGGTGCTCAAATGTTGACTTTGAGTCTGACCTGTCGATTCTATTGAGTAATGAAGTACATACTTAATACTCATAAAGACAATGAGATAAATCTTCTCTTACATGTCTTAGTGCTTGCTCAAATAAAAACAGTTAAATACATGTTAAACTGTTGGGAATTTTGTTAACACTTTCATTTTGGTCTTGTAAAACAACCCAGTTCCAGTCCAGTAAACATTTTGAGCTACATCCCTGTGGTCTTGTGGACCCCCCCCCCCCCCATTCAAGCCCTGTATATTTACACAAAATGCCAGTGCCACACAAAGTACAATCTAAGCCTCGAGGGAAACCTTAGTACATGACATAATTGAACTCAAATGGATTGATGTTTACACGCACCTCAAACAAATTTTTAGAGTAAACAAATTTACAAACATGGCCCAATTATACAAAACAAGATTTAGCTTAGAAAAATCTGCTGAACAAACTAATTTCTTTGGCTGGTACTCAGTTTCCCTGACTTGACTTATCACCTTGGCTGGTATCCAGTACCCCCTACTGGACTTACCACCTGTGTGTCTTACCCCCAAAAATATTGTAAAACTTCTAATTTCCACTTCCTTAATCTTCATATTACTGAACCCAAACATCAAAATGCCTCGACACAATCCCGTTAATAGAATTAAATAGAAATCTATTTCCATTCTTTCATCAAAAATATATTAGGGCCAGAATCATCCCTGAGTTTATACAAAATTCATAATTTCCTTCTGTCTTCTTTGGTGCAGACTATACCAATAGAGGGCGCTATTTAATGTCCTGAGCAATCTTGACTGAGTATGGAATGTCATTGGATGATTTAGACTGGGTAATGTGCACTAAATCCGGGTCTTGTAGTTCACCTTTGGTGATACGATCGCATGCTGAGATCAAGTCATAGTTGATTCGATCAGTGACGACTGAGTCTTGTTTGTACTCTGGATGTTTTGAGACGAAGTCTCTTATCCATGTGGCTAGCGTCACCAATTTACCTGAAATAGAAACCATTCTTATTTCATATTTTCTTTCATGAAAGTTTGCAAGCTTATGCTTTGCTTAATCACACAAAGACTAAACATTATTGTCATCAAAAATGCATGTGTTTAATGAATACCAGTATTCTCACTTGGTGTATCCCAACATATGCATAAAATAACATACCTGTGAAAATTTGGGCTGAATCAGTCATTGAAGTAGCAAGAAAATGATGAAAGAAGAAACACCCTTGTTGCACAAATTAATGTGCCTGAAAAAGGCTTCAGGCCTGAAGTCTTTTTCAGAATTCATTTTAGTGAGAAATTACCTCTTTCTCAAAAACTACGTTACTTAATATCAACAGCTCTCCGTTGTTTGTTACCAAGTAAGTTTTTATGCTAATATATATGTTGAGTAATTACCAAACGTGTTCAGTGCCTTTAAAGAGGAAAGGGAACGGCCAATTCAATTTTGTGAAACATACTAATTTTCCAGTAAGTAGAGTCGTCATGTCAGTGGGAAAGTTTCTAACCTCACGTTAAAATGGTGTAAATTGCCATTGTACTTGATACCCTTCCAGTGCAAATTTGGTCAACATCCAAAACATCTGATGACTTCATTCTGAGAAAATGGGTCTACATTTTGTGTACGGGGATGTTTTAGTTCATTCCTGACTTTCGATAATATTTGTTCAAAACGGCCTTAAATTTGACCTTTTGACTTGGATGAAAAATTCCTCCTTGGAATGTTAAGATTCATTAGTTGTTGAAATCCAAAGACAATTTGTTTCAACTTTCGTTCTTTAAAGCCAGTTGTGAACCAAAACATCCCTGAACAAAAATGTAGAGACCCATTTCGCAGAAAAACAGACCAATCAACGACATTAAGTTGTGGTTTAGATGGTAACCAGTTTCAGATGTGCATAATTTGTATCTACTCAGCAGTTTGTTGAGCTGAGAACCATTTGCTTTTTATGAAATTTGGCCTGATCTTATGCACATGACGTCATTTGAGTAGGGCGCCGTCTGATAGACGTCAAATGGTTGCTCATTGGCCCATCCTGTGCGCTGCACAAACATAGATGTGCGTTTTCTATTGTTGCATTAGCGTTTTACCTGCTGAAGATGTGCATTTTATATACTGCTTGTTGAGGCAACAAAACCTCTTTTCAGAGCCAACAAACATCCCAAAAGAGATTTCTACGTAGTTGTACACGCAAGTTTACTAGTTATAGTTACTTCTAACTGTTAAGTTTGACTTACATGTACCTGAGGCTCGATCTGAAATGAGTTTCAGATAACACATGATTGTACACCTAGTGTCTAAATCTGTCTCTACAGTGCTGACATACTGGTTTATAAGAGGAATCAAACCAGGAAAATCACCTTGACCGTCCCCTAATAGTCCTCCATTGATGATTGTATTGACACTCATCAAACATTGCTATTTCTCGATTGGACACTCACATGAACCTGGAGTTAAAAGGTCAGGGGTCAATCGGTTATTAGTAATAATGCTTGCTCTTACATGTATATGGCGCACATATCCTAGCAGCTTGATCAAGGCACCTTACAACATTATTATCCCTGTCCATCAGGCAATCTTTTACACCACTCCTCCAACTTTCTCAACTCCCTGGGGAGCATACAACCCCAAGCTGCCTAAATTAGCGCTAAGGGGTTGGTACAACACAATACTGTCTCAGCTAGCCCTCTCAGTTTCCCATTTATACAAGCATCATAATAATAATAATAATAGTGGCTTCTTATATAGCGCTCAGGTCCGTCACTCAGTGACGCTCATGGCGCTTCAACATTATTACCCCTGGTCACTGGGCCATTTTATTTCATTCCTTAAACCATCTCAGCTCCCTGGGGAGTATACAGCCTGCGCTGCCAAATATGTAGCGCATCAAGCTAAATCAATCACAAGAACCATCTCTGCCCTCACAGGTACCCATTTACCCCTGGGTGATGAGAAGCAATTATAGTTAAGTGTCTTGCTCAAGGACACAAGTGTCACGACCGGGACTCGAACCCACACTCTGCTGATCAGAAACACCAGAGCTTGGATCAGGTGCTCTTATCCGCTCGCCACGACACGCTACGAATGACTACCATCCTTCAAGCCTAGTGACAACAAGTTGTATACTCGGAGTTAAGTTCACATGGGGATTTTGGTTCCTTTGAAATAAAATGACAAAAATACTTACATGATCTCAAATCTTTACGGAAGTGGAACATGGAATCGAGGACAGCATTGCGTTTCTGCGCTTGCTGCATATTAGCGTCAACCTGAAGCAGAGAAATAAAGTACGACAAATGCTACTATTATGAAGTAACTGATATCCTGTGGCACAGTTTTGTGCTTGTGTATTTCAATAGCTTCCCTGATGCGACGTGTATACCAATGTCTCTCAGGAGCTATGAATTGAGCCTGATCCTAATCTACGACATGGTCTAGATCGGTGGAGTGTTTCACAATGGCAGATTTGTCATATTCCCCTCTGCGGCCATGGGCTTTACATGTACAGTGTATGTTCTTTCAGCCTAGTGGTAAGGTCTCTACCAGTCTCGCCAATGTAGACTTTACCACAAGAGCAAGGAATTCGGTACACTCCTGCTTGACTGCTAGAGTCATGCTTGTCTTTGTGGGTGTGGAGCTTTGTTTCAAACTTATCGCAAGTTCGGTAGTAGACCTTGCTATCCGCTTCACGGAGGATACGCTGTATATCTTATGTGAAGTATGACCAGTGTACGGGAGGACCGCAATGAGCATATCTTTGGAAATTGCAGACTTAGAGTTGTGTTCTGAAAGGAACTCTTTTTATCGTTTCTTTCTTGATAACAAAAATCAATCTATGACTCGATTTCTTTGCAACACTTGTGAGTAAATGTGCCCAGTAATGCTGTAAATATAACGAACAGCTGTACAGGACATTTTTATAACCATGACCTAAAATGGATTGGTCTACAGAGTAACCATGAAAGAAGTTAACCTTGTGTTTTGTTCATTTGAATTTGTTTATCTTTCAATAGTTTATGTTACCTTTGACAGTTGCATCAAAAAGTTGAGCTTGAAAGACAGGATTGTCCGAGTCAGCAGAACCAAGAAGACGACAAATGCAGCGTTCTCAAAGTCGGTCAGCTGAACCTCAATTGGCCGAAACTCAACCCTCCAACCAATGTTGGAATTGACTGGTGGCGGCTTGAAACGCATCGTCTGCCAATTTGTCGACTGAATGTTCTACAGCAAGAAGAAAATTTTTTGACATGTTGTCAATCCTTAAAAGTACCTAGCACTGTAACCCGTAGGCCTGAAGATACCAGGGTAGAGAAGATGATGATGAAATGTTAGTTTTAGATGTGGGAGGAAAACCCCAAAAAGAGAAAACCCACCGGCCAGGGCCAAGTTCGTGCAAAGACTATCGTTGACCATGGTTTGACTAAGTTAGCCCGAACTCTGTCTAGTCGGCGATAGTTGGACTACCCTAGTCGACTATTTGGAACCAGCCTACAGGGCATGGTCGCATCACTGGTTATCATTAGCCCTTTGCATAGCACAGTGCAGAGTGGACCAGTTGTAAGAAAATGATAACGTATAAGTCGCCGGTCGCGTTGACATGACATGACAGTCGTTTGCACTACAACTTCAGTGCTATGTACGTCACTAAACAACCACTAGTTAACCATTGGTCCTTGCCCGAACTTGGCCCAGGTAGATGATTAAAACCTAATTCACATGCCCTGGCTCAGGTTCGGGATTCCACAGTGGCGAAACACAGGAAAAAAATCACTGCGCCAACACAACAGGTTATGTAGTGAGTTTGATTCACTAATTGGTTTCCATAATGCCAGTATAGACCCTGCAAGTCAGGCGTGTATTGGAACATTTTTGGGACCACTTTGGTCCCAAGTACATTGCTTTAACGAGTGAAGGAAACAAACTCGCACTCTTTAAAAGGTCCTGATGTTCAAATACACCCAAGACCTAATTGCAGTCTATTGACCAATCAGGTAAGCATATTTGCTCATGAATATTTATGAGTTGTATGATGGAAAAGGACAGGAGAGAAAAGTGAGTCTACTAACCTCAAAATGGTCTGAATCTTGTGTATCATCCTGATCAATCTTCTCTGCAAATACTGACACAGTGTCACGGATAAAGAGATGAGCTATGTGTCTGGCCAACTGACGATCAATGCCTGAATAAGAATTAGTATCATCAGTTAATCATATGCTTCAATGTGAAGTATTATTGTGATGCAATACAACAACCATCAATATTAAACTAAGAGAGTCAACACGTGTACATCTTCCGATTGATACAAAATGGTCAATGATGACCAATTGGATAAAAGGTGTACAAAAGGCTCAATGATTGATGACCAGTTGGGAATATGGACATTAATGAGAACAGGGCTCGTCAAGCATAAAGACTAGAGAGTAAGTAAAGTAATGTCGACTAGAGTCTTTGAGACCAGACTGATGATCAATGCCTATATGAGAAGTACAGTAATGTCAACAAGAGTCTTCAAGACCAACTGATGATCTATGCCTATATGAGAATAAGTGGAGTAATGTCAACAACAGTCTTCAAGACCAACTGATGATCTATGCCTATATGAGAATAAGTACAGCAATCTCAACAAGAGTCTTTAAGACCAACTGATGATCTATGCCTGTGTGAGAATAACAATAATAGATGGTTCTCATATGCGCACATATCCTAGTAGCTCGATCAAGACACTTTACAATATTACTATCCCTGTTCATCAAGCATACTTTTAGACTAATTCCTCAAACTTTCTCAACTCCCATACTGCCTAAATTAATGCTGTGAGGGATCAATCCAACACAATAATGTCTCAGCACTCTCAGGTTCCCATCAGGGATACACTTGGGTTAGGAAAAGCAATTATGGGTATTCGCCTTGCTCAAATACACCAGTGTCATGACCAGGAATCGAACCCACACTCCGATATGATTCAACCATCAGAACTTGAGTCCAATACTAGAGTCAGAGCTGCCAACATTGGTTTTTGAAAATCAGGAAGATTTTTTTTTAAAGTCAGAAAGACTCGATCTCAGCGCGCGTCACGACGATTTTTGCTGAAATAAAAACCAATATTCATGTACAGACAGATATACTTTTGAAATATTACCAACAAATATTGCTGTTTATGTTTTAAATGCTTTGCACATGTTTCTAGTTTTGAAGCACTGACCTATCTTCCTAATCCTATCCTATTGTTGCCTAAATAGAGGACCAGCATGGTCAGACGATGCTAAGTTTAAGTTATAATGTTCGATAAGAAAACATGTGAACAAAGTTTCCGCCTTTATGCTGTCATCTGTGCCCGATTTTCTAAAAAATCTGTAATTCCTGGCGTGCTGGATCGTGCTTTTGTACTGTTCACGCAATGTTTGTCGGATCGGAATCTGTGTTGCAAGATGTCATTTCGTCCGCCATATTTCACTGAAACATCTGAAATACACGTGGTACAGAACGCTTGATTTTCATCCTAAGTTGATTTTTTAATACATGGCCATTCTTTGTGGTCATCGTCATTTTTGCGCATATTTGATTTTTTCCAGCGACTTACCGGTTGCTCTGCAGGGCGGCGCCATTTTGCTTTATATTTCCAACCTCGTTCCCAGTAGTGTACGATCTTGCAGCGTCATTTGCTCGATCGTGGGCAGCGTGTCGTAGCGATACCACTAGTAAGTCACTGTAAGCATCTCTTCCAGGGGTTAGTGAAGAGAGGTATCGATATAGCGTGCTGCCCATGGTAGCGAGGCTGATCAGTGCGACACATAGCACATGTATGGATGCGCAGAAGACGAAACTGCGGTTACAACAACTTTTTCTGCGCATCTATGGATGTATTGGCAATTAAATATGCACATGCGCAACCATTATAAACACACACGGGACGGAGGGCTAGGAAATTCGTAAATTTTATTATTTTTTCCATCAGTAGGTTGGGGATCCGGGAGATTTTGACTGCTTGCGGGATGTCGGAAGATTGCCGTCAAATACGAGAGTCTTCCGCAAAATCCGGAAGAGTTGGCAGCTCTGTAGAGTGCTCGGCCACGAGACGCCATGTACAAGGACACCAGCGTCATGACCAGGAATCGAACCATCACTCCGATGATACAACAATCCAAACTTGAGTCCGATACTAGAGTGCTCGGCCACGAGACGCCTTGATCAAGGACACCAGTGTCATGACCAGGAATCGAACCCACACTCCGATGATTCAACAATCAGAACTTGAGTCCGATACAGTAGAATGCTCGGCCACGAGACGCCATGTACAAAGACACCAGTGTCATGACCAGGAATCGAACCATCACTCCGATGATTCAACAATCAGAACTTGAGTCCGATACAGTAGAATGCTCGGCCACGAGACGCCATGTACAAAGACACCAGCGTCATGACCAGGAATCGAACCATCACTCCGATGATTCAACAATCAGAACTTGAGTCCGATACTAGAGTGCTCGGCCACGAGACGCCATGTACAAGGACACCAGTGTCATGACCAGGAATCGAACCCACACTCCGATGATTCAACAATCAGAACTTGAGTCCGATACTAGAGTGCTCGGCCACGAGACGCTGTAGTAGCCCTTAGTTTCTTTGATATTTAAATCAGCGAGCTATTTCTTTGAAGCATCACCGAGTGTGTGATCAACCATGACCACACAGTATATAAAGGCTGGCTGAATCTTTTATCACTCTCTCAGTTTACATCAAGCAGCCAGCAGCACCACTAAGCCGCACAGTAAAGAATTTGATGAGTATTCCAGCACGTTAACTTTAGCTTTAGATTTGTCATTGTGGTGTTTTCCATTTGGCAGTAGTATACAGCTAATAGGTGCACCACAGTGGCCTAGTTTTATTACTTTAAGAACACGCCCTCTAAAACGCCATTTACAAGGACACCAGCGTCATGACCAGGAATCGAACCATCACTCCGATGATTCAACAATCAGAACTTGAGTCCGATACAGTAGAATGCTCGGCCACAAAACGCCATGTACAATGAAAAGATCCTCAAGATCAATAACCACCAGAGCCCAATTTCATAGAGCCACTTAAGCAGAAAATATTGCTTAACAGTTTGTTACTTAGCAGAAATGAGAAGGACACCAGTTACAAATTGTACATGTGACATGGTAGTTTGGCTGGTAACCTTATTCTGGTAAGCATAGTTTTGTTGTGCTAAGGTACTTTTTGTGCTTAAGCAGCTCTATGAAATTGGGCCCTGTTGATCTATGTGCCTGCATTATTACAAGGACCATCAAAACATCGAACATCCCCCTTCCAACCCGAGTTTGGTTCCCGAGTCTTGGGAGATCTAAATCAAGAACATACCTGCATCCATGAGTTCCTGACAATCTTTCTCATCTAGGACCAAGTCGATATCGCTGTATCTCTCACCGTTAGGCGACAGGTAGCTATCGATGGAGTCATAACGCGACTTTGGGAATAACAAATTTGTTGTTCTTCAAGGGCTGAAGGGAAAGATAGAAGATGGGAGTGAGAAACATGATATATACGAAAGATAGATACACGGAGCCTGCCCTCAATGTCACAAAGCACTAATGGAGCCTGCCCTCAATGTCTAATCAAGTGAGGTTTGGGGAGACACCATGTACATGAGTAGGGTTTAAAACTTTGCATGGTGACGATACAATCAAGTGAGGTTTGGGGAGACACCATGTACATGAGTAGGATTTGATACTTTGCATGGTGAAGATACAATCAAGTGAGGTTTGGGGAGACACCATGTACATGAGTAAGATTTGAAACTTTGCATGGTGACGATACAATCAAGTGAGGTTTGAGGAGACACCATGTACATGAGTATAGGGTTTGAACTTTTGCATGGTGACGATACAATCAAGTGCCAATCCAGTGAGGTTTGCTGTGACACCATGTACATGAGTAGGGTTTGGAACTTTGCATGGTGAAGATACAATCAAGTGAAGTTTGCTGTGACACCATGTACATGAGTAGGATTTGAACTTTGCATGGTGGAGATATAATCAAGTGAGGTTTGCGGAGACACCATGTACTCTCTTATGAGATGATCAGAGCAAACTGATTGAAACGTAAAGTTGTTGTTAAACCACTGGTTCTCCGCAAACCTCACTTAAAAAGTGACGAGAGGTATCAATACGGCACGCTGCCCATGGTAACGAGCATGAATCCATTTATCTCAAAAATACAGTTAAGATATCTATCTCCAACAGAATGTGGTTTGAATCTTGTCAAGAGGACTTATTGAAACTGCCAAGTGGACTTTTCAGTTTCATTGAGCCAACCTGGTGAGATAAATTGACATGGTAGTGACTTCTCTGGCTCGATAAGTCACGTTAGCAAAAAAAGAATGCTCCATATTTTTGACCGCGTGAGGGCGCTCTCAAAAGTATTTCTATCACTTTCGGGGGTAAAGCGATTATCGTCTGCTCAGCAGCTGTGTACAGTTTTAACATCGGCGTTCTGTCACGTGTGCGCGGTATAGTTTTTAGTTGCTTCTAAGGTGTGTTATCGGCTCCTTTAAATGTCTTATTGTTCGTGATGGATATGATGTCTGGTGGTAATGTGTTCCAGTCTTTTGTTTGCGGAGAACATTTTGGTAGGCCTTTGCTGTGAATGTGATTTTGTCTGGATTGGCGTTTGACCAGTTGTAAATTAAAAAACTTTCCTGCCGGGATCGGGACGGCAGCCTGACCATGGTGGATGGAGAGTCTTGCGTATTTATTGGAGAGATTTCTGTATCAATTTGTAGTTTTACAAGACAAGGACAAGGACAAGGCAGTACCCCCCCCCCCCCCAACCCCCAAACACACGATGTAGTTTAGGATCATCCAAGATAGGTTACATGGATGGACAGTTAGTGAACGTGAACTGTTCGTTTACCTTTTTACAAGCTCTGGTTTGTTGCCAGAAGTTGATGCTCTTCCTCTGCAAGCTAACAAACGTTTGAGCTGAATAACTGATGCTGCAGTAGGGTCAGGCAAGTTCTGGGATGTTTTTTTGTCACACGCCAATCCAGACACAATCACATTCACAGCAACTGCAAGGCCTACATTACCAACTGCTCTCCGTAAAGTAAAGACTGCTTCAAATACTTCCCCGTAACAGTTAAAGACTGGAACACGTTACCACCAGACATCATATCCATTACGGACAATAAGACCTTTAAAGGGGCCGTTATAACCCACCTTAGAATCAACTGAAAACTATACCGCGCAAGTGATGACAGAACGCAGTGTTACACTGTACACAGAGCTGAGCAGACGATAATTGCTTTTACCCCCAGAAGTGATAGAAATATTTTTGAGAGCGCCCTCACGCGGTCAACAATACGACGCATTCACTTTAATTTAAATAAGTATTCAGGCACGGAGCTCCGTAGAAATGTGATATCCAGGAACAAATAACTTGCCATTTCACTATTCACCAAAGTTTTTCACTTGGCCGATTCATACTAAAGGGATATTTTTCAATATTGAAATTAGCCCGTCAGATCACTTGGAGACAATTTTGACTAGTCCTGAGGTGTTTAACTAGCATTTGGCTACCGCACCACTATTAAGAGAGAAAGCTGATATCTCCTTTTGTATTGACATACCACAAGTCATTTTGGTTGGTATGTGAGCAATTTGTCACAGAAATTCTTGTTTTCAAAAGAAGTTTACATCAACTTACAAATATTGGACAGAGTGGAGTCAGTTGGTCGTAGAGATGCCTGGCCTCGTCAACGTTACATGCCTGGAAGGTCATCTGCAGGCAGCTGTTACCCATACCAAACCCCATACAGTCCATGTATACATGAGCAGGTTTGGCTGAGAGGGCGCTCTCACCATCGTAATCATTGGTGAACTTCTCAATGAAGGGGGAAGGGGTGTTTATGTCTTTAAAAACTGCAAAGTAAAACAGTAAATGAAGAATTTAAAAAAAGGGTAGAGGGTGTCATGGCGAGCGGTTAAGAGCATCCAATTCAAGTTCTGGTGGTTATGTCATCGGAGTGTGGGTTCGAATCCCGGTCATGACACTTGTGTCCTTGAGCAAGGTGCTTTACTATAATTGCTTCTCCTCACCCAGGGGTATAAATGGGTACCTATGAGGGTAGAGGTTGATATTGTGTTTGAAAAAGCCTTCTGAGCGCCATGGCACCTCGGGCTGTATACTCCCCAAGAAGCTGAGAAAGATTAAAGGAATGTTATTGGCCCAATGACCAGGGCACTAATGTAAAGCGCGTTGATACGTTATTGTACAATGCGCTATTTAAGAACTAGTTATTATTTATTATTGTAAAGAGAATTGGAGACTACAAGTAGCTTTGAAACTCTGCATGTTGGCAAAGAGCAACAGGTAAAATCTTGTTAGAGTTGTGTAGGGCGGAGAGATAACGTCGCATCAGTGCAAAAAAGTCATGTCTTAAAACAGCATTTCCTTTACGCTGGAGCTTGAAATTGTAAAAAATTTGTATCTCGCTTAAAAACCCTAAAAATAAGTATGCGATGAGATACAAATGTTTTTGCAACGCTTTTGCATGGAGCATTTTCATGCGAGATAACAATTTTGCAGCAAAATAGAATGTTTTTTCAAAATTGAGATATGATCTTATAACAAAATTGAGTTACGATTTTTTGCAAAGTAGGGATAATAACTAGTTCTCATAAAGCGCATTTCACAGTAACGCATCAATGCGCTTTACATTAGTGCCCTGGTCATAATGGGCCAATAACATTCCTTTAATCTTTCTCAGCTCCCTGGGGAGTATACAGCCCTGGGATGCCGTGGCGCCCCGAAGGCTTTTTCAAACACAATATCAACCTCTACCCTTGCAGGTACCCATTTATAACCGTGTGTGAAGAAAAGCAATTATAGCAAAGTGTCTTGCTCAAGGTCACAAGCGTCATGACCGGGACTCGAACCCACACCCCGATGACTAAACCACCAGAACTTGAATCCGATGCTGTAAACCACTCGGCCATGACACCCTACAATGTTTTTGCAGAATTGAGAAACAATGTTTCTGCACTGACAGTAATGAGAGAATGTGAATAAGTGAAGACATACTTGGTATATTGATTGCAACCTTCTCTCCACGTCTCTTTCTGATGTTCTTCGTTAGGGTTCTGAAACAGGGAAAAATATCATACACTGTCATCAATAAATCAGGTTTAGACGTCGCCTACTTGTTCTAGGGGGGGTGGGGGACACAAAGATTCCCTTTTCATGTACCACCTCATATTCCAATCACTGTGAGTGAAAATACTAACATGCACAATAAAAAATAACCGGCATTTATTCGAAACTTTTCAACAGGGGCAGTCAGGTTGGTGTAGTGGTATCTTGCCAATAAGCCATTTGCGAGTTAAATTTGAATAATGTCTGGTACAATGACTTGTTTAGTCACAAGTTACCGCTTAAATTTGAATTCCTCAGACTATCGAGACAGTTGCTATGTCACATGGTTCGGGGCAAGCTTTTGTATAGCAACCTCCAGATGAGCAAACCCTGGTACCATTGTGTCATACACATCCATTCAGAATTGTGTATGGGTGTTCACCGTCTCTTACGTAACTAAGCAAAAGCTTGCCCCTAATCATGTGACATAGCAACTGTCTCGATAGTCTGAGGAATTCAAATTTAAGCGGTAACTTGTGACTAAACAAGTCATTGTACCAGACATTATTCAAATGTAACTCGCAAATGGCTTATTGCTTATTACAGCTGACTGTGTTGTCTGTCTGTAGTGGGTAGAAGCTCTCCGTTCTCTCTTCATCTTGAGGGTGAAGCTTCAAACGCTAATTTTATAGGAGTTAAAATCCCTCCACTTCATAACATCACATTTACCTTTATCAATAATGGGCAACTGTATGTAACTTGCTGTTACTCTTATTTGAAATAAGATTATTTTCAGTTTTCCTTTGTGTTATTTGATTTTGTGTCTCCGAGTTAATCCTATTGAAAGTCAATATTTCAAATGATATTTTTACTTGTTATAAAGACAAGAAAAACTAGAGATTCAGTTTTTGTTTACTACAAAAACAAGGTGTTCGTGGGGAGTAATTGAATGAATTGGTAACGTCATTATACCTTATCAATCCAATTCCTGGTTCAGGAGTTATGAATGTTTCAAAAATTTAACAAGAACTTCCGGTTTGAACCAGATGTCGAGGTCAAATAGGGTCATATGTTGATTAGTTTATGAAGACCTTTCAGATGATGTATAGATTGAAAAAATAAAATGTGTGGTTCAGAAGTTATGATATTTTGAAATATAAAGACTCAACTTCCGGTTTGAACCGGAAGTCAAGGTCAACCGAGGTCACACTCGGTAGCGTTGGTTAAGTTACAAAAGTTTTAACTGATGATGTACAGGGGAAAAAAACAATGAGTGGTTCAGAAGTTATTAATTTTTCTAATAATAAATGTTAACTTCCGGTATGAACCGGATGTCAGAGTCAATAGAGGTCACACTTGGTAGCGTTGGTGAAGTCTCCGATGTCCTTTCTCTTCACGTATAGATGATAAAAATCGAATATGTGGTTCAGGATTTATGATTTTTAAAACATTAAAAAGCAACTTCCGACTTCAACCGGAAATCAAGGTCAATTGGGGTCACATAATGTGTAGCGTATGATTAGTTTATTATGACCTTTCAGATGATGTATGAATTGTTAAAATCCAATGTGTGGGTCCAGCAGTTAAGAATTTTTTAAATATTAGATGGACCACCTCTGTGATGCAATGCGAAATATATTCCTAACCTACTTCTAAGAGAATACGCTTGACAAACATAGTTTAAAGTTTGAGTGGCCAGGGCAAGGTTGTTTACACGCTGCACATGACATGGTTACTTTACAAAACAAACATACGATGCTAGTTAGAATATATGTTTGGTAGATTAATTTAGACAATTCGTAAAACTACTTTTACGATTTTGGAGAAACAATGGCAGTTTTCTGCATCTCTCCTCTTCATGACAAGAGGGCGTTATCACGCTGGAGCAGTGAGCTCTAGAATGAGTTATGATTTGTTTCAATAGACGGATTATTCTGTGAGGTGCAATATAATTTGTTGTACCACCGATATTCAACATGCAAACAGCACAACTCTACGTGCGTTGGACAGGACGTTGTCAACTAATTCACATGTCGATGCACGAGTGTAGGATTGGCGTGTACTATCGTGCGTTGTAAATTTGTGGGTTAACATACAGGTGCGCTTGAACGTCCTTTTTCGATCAAATTTAAGGTCGAAATGGTGTCATTCTGTGCAAAAGTTCGAGCAGGCTTGACATTCTACAACCTGGTACAAATATTATGCAAAAATTTTCATTATTTTTAAAGATATGAATAAGATTATATATTATGGAATTTTCAAATTCAGATTTGAACCGGAAGAAAGGGGCACAGGGATTATGTTCTGTGTAGCGTTTGTCGAGCTTTTAACGACCTATCCGATGATGTGTAGATTGTAAAAATCCACGTTGTAGTTCACGAGTTATAAATTTGTAAAGTATTAAACTTTGATTCACTGTAATTTGATACCCGATGACGTCATCATGACATCATCAAGTGTGTGTCATCTTGATACTAAGGTTCACTTTTCTGATGAGTTTTAATGTTCCATTCCATTTCAATCTGGAGTTATGCTGTAGATAACCCCGAAAAACGTTTTTTTGAAGAAAAACACAAAGGCAAACTTTGACCTTCCGGAACGACCAGAAGCAAAGGTCGTACGCATTCGATGGTAATTTTTCAAATGTTGCCCCACTCTTGAACTATCATATGCCCAACTATGAATATCATAGCTTTCAAATTAAATGAGATACAGCGAATAGCAAATGATCACTTTTCAACTTTAAAAACCTTGTAATTCGACACCTGATGACGTCATTATTGCGTCATGACTATTGTGCCGTCTTTATATTAAGGTTCAAATGTCTGATGACTTTCAAGGTTCAATTCAGTTTCAATCTTGAGTTATGCTGTAGAGAAGAGTTGCGTGGAAGAAGATGGAGAAGAAAAACAAAAAACAGAACAAAATCAAGAGGTGTTCGTGCTCATATTGCACGAACACCTAATAAACATGTGACGTGTGTTTAATAAAATTCTAGTCACTTTCAAATGTATGAATCGATTTGTTTTCACATCAGAAGAGATTGGAACTTCTTCCTGATCCATCAAATAACTGAAATAATTCCTATAGACCCATTGCATTGGCGGCCATTACTGAGATCAAACAATGGAAATGTGAAAACGCGTCACGCCACGCTCAACACTCATTCATGGATAGGTCTTCCTTTGACCTCAGTGAGGGCACTGGCTTGTGACATCATATATTTTTACAATGGAAAACATCTCTAAAATCACAGCAGTTTTTACAAGACAAGTAAAGTGAATGAGGGAGAGAGATAGTGGAATAAATCTTCACTTGACAGAAATAATACTACACTAGCTGGTACCTTTAACACACATGCCCCATTAAAGTCCAAGATGGTCACTGCTAGGCCCCGTCTACCTTGGTTTAATCAAGAAATCAACTCTGCCTTGAGGATGAGGAGACGTGCTGAAAAGAAGTGGCGACGAACAAGCATGGCCTCTGATCTTTCAGCATATAAGCTTATAAGAAATAAGGTAACCTTTCTTCTTAATAAAGCTCGTTGCAATTTCTACAAAGACTTTATCGAAAGTAATAGTTCCGACCAGAGGAAATTATTTAGAGCATCTAAAAAGCTGCTTGGGCATAGTGATGACGTCCTATATCCACCTTTTAAAGATAAAATGACTCTTGCTAATGATATGGGTAGCTTTTTTGTACAGAAAATATCTAATATTCATGCTAAACTTGATGACTTGGAAGTTTCAACCTCTGTTGACAGAACGTTATCTTTTACATCTGAAACAATGTCCAGTAAAATCCTGTTTGATAGTTTTATACCATTAACCGAGTCACAGGTAAAACAGCTTGTTGTCAATTCTTCTAAGGGATCATGCGCTCTGGATCCCATGCCTACTAACCTTGTGGGTGAGTGCCTGGATGTTTTGCTTCCAGTACTTACCAACATTATAAATTCATCATTAGTATCTGGTACATTTCCTACTGACTGGAAAGAAGCTTTAATATGCCCTTTACTTAAAAAACCCAATCTCGATATGAAATTAGAAAACTACCGACCAATCAGTAACTTACAATTTATTTCTAAATTAACTGAGAGGGCCGTTTGTGACCAACTTTATTGTCACATGTCAAAACATTCTATGTTTCCGGTTTTCCAATCATCTTATCGGAAGCATCACAGTACAGAGACGGCTCTTATAAAGGTTAAAAATGATTTATTGATGAGGATGAATTCCCAACATGTTATTCTGCTTATCCTTTTAGACCTGAGTGCAGCGTTCGATACTGTTGATCACGCCATTTTATTGAAACGTCTGCAGTCTAAATTTGGAGTCACTGGCAAGGCCCTTGATTGATTGGTTTTCATCTTATTTGTTGGATAGAAGTCAACGTGTTTCTATTCAGGGTACCTTATCAGAAAAGTTTAACATCAACTGTGGTGTGCCTCAGGGATCCTGCTTAGGACCATTTTTATTCCTTGTCTATGCCTCTAAATTGTTTGACATCGTTGAGCGTCATCTGCCTGATGTTCATTGTTATGCGGATGACACTCAGCTGTATTTATCTTTTAGACCGGACGATAAATTTTGTCAAGCTGCTGTAACTATAATGGAAGACTGCATTGGGGACATCAGGCAATGGATGTTGCATGACCGGCTTCTAATTAATGATGCTAAGAGTGAATTTTTGATCATCGGATCAAAGCAGCAGTTGCAGAAAATTAATATTTCCAATATCATGATAGGTGATGCTAAAGTTTTTCCTACAACATGTGTTCGTAATTTAGGGTCATGGTTTGATTCTGAACTTACAATGAACACCCACATCAATAAAGCTTGCTCTGCAGCTTTTTTTCATCTTCACAACATCAAACGCATTAGTCAATTCCTAACACAAGACTCTCTTTTAAAACTAATTCATGCATTTGTGACTAGTCGTCTTGATTATTGTAATGGCCTTTTGTATGGTCTGCCAAAGTCACAGATAGCTAAACTACAAAGGGTTCAAAACGCTGCAGCCAGAATTGTTACTAACACACACCGGTTTGAACACATTACACCTATAATTCGTCAATTACATTGGTTGCCTGTTTCGTACAGGATTAATTTTAAAATCCTTTTGTTGACCTTTAAAGCTCTTCATGGTCTTTCTCCAAAGTATTTACAGGATCTTGTTTCCATCCGGAAGGTATCTTCATATCAACTTAGGTCAGGGAATAATGGTATTTTCTTGGATTATCCTTCTGGTAAAATGTTGACTACATTTGGTGATAGGGCTTTTTCTGTGGCAGCCCCTAAGCTTTGGAATGCGCTACCGTTTCATATACGTAGCGAACAGAAACTTACCTCTTTTAAATGTAATATAAAAACCTATCTTTTTAAAGCCGCTTTTTAGTGTGTCTTTCTTCTATGGTCACCTTGTCAGTTAGTTTAGATTTTTAGCATAAATAGGGTTAAAGGCGTCTGTCTCCTGAAAAGGTCAAAACATTACCGATGCCAGCAGGGATAGGCCTATGTAATAAGTACTATTAGTTCTCTGTTGGCGGGACAGACGTATCCCCATACTTTTGTTTGGGCGCTGGCCTGGTGACCAGTCTTTTTTCTTTGTCCTTTTCTTCCATTATGTGCTTTTTAACATGTGTTCTGCGCCTTTGATCATTTTGTATGTAAGGGGCGCAATATAAATTTTAAATATTATTATTATTAAATATTATCTCCAGATTTATTGACAATGTCAAAAGTTAGGAATATATTTTGCTTTAGAGACAGAGTAGCACTAATCCAAACAAGTCTACATGAACAATAATCCACTGTAATGTCAATCTTGATTATATACAGATCAAACTTACTCCACAAACTCCAATTAAACTACTTTTTATGTTAATCTAGTCAGTCTTTCCAATAAATGGTTTGACAAGAAAACAAATGCAACAGAAATGATTTCTACGGCAAGACTCTCTTGAGACCCTCTAATCAACGTATCAAAATGGTAGAAAAAGGTTGTTAGTAAAAACCCAACTAATTTCCATAAAATCAAATGTCGCATTTGCCTTATACGCATGCACACAGATATTAATATCACATAATATTGCATGGATATGATCACTTCAAAATAGATTTGAGCAAGAGAAATTACAAGTAGGCTGCCAAAATTGAAATAACACTAGTTATCAAGATAAGACCCATAATTGGATGACCGCTGTTAAATTTAAATATGATGATAACAAGTAATCAAAAAAGCAATTCACATTCTTTTGGATGTTATATGACATTTCCTACATTGTGTACCAATTTTCCCATAATAAATGTAATCTTAATAACAAAGCAAACATGGCAATTATACAGTAGTCAGGTATTTACAAGTAATGATTTTAATAACAACTTAACTTGCATGTGATATTAAACTTCAAAGGTTGCATTTCTTATCAAATGGAAAAGGCTGCAATACAAGTGAACAACCCCTAAATGTAATAATTAACCCTTTGCATGCTATCATTTCTTGCAAACACTTTTTTCTGCCCGCTGGAATGTTTTTACAAAATCATTTAAAATAGACAAGCCTGTACACAAGAGCATTTTGTGTTGAGATATTATTTCCTTGCAAAATCCAAAATAAGTCAAATGTATGTTATTTGTAACCGTATAGTAACAGAATTGATTAACGCAAGATCTCAATTAATTGAGAATTAAAACTGATTGGTTATTATAACTGTTGGAGTGAAAATATTTATATAATTTTGCAGAATTTTGTGGATTAATTTTATTGACTTATTTTGTTGGTCAGTTTAACCCTTGAGGCAGTATTTGACCAGTATCATAATTAGATAACATTACACCTTGTTATAAATCTTCACTGATTTGAGGTCTGCCACTGCAAGCTGCTGACCATCTGATGTCAATGAGATTCCACATGGCAGGAACAGACCCTGAGCAATACTTCTGACAAATCTACCCTTCATGTCATACTGATGGATATGACCAGTGTTGGACCCATTGCACACTGCAATGTAGATAGCTGAGCTGTCACAGCATACACCTGTGCAGTATTTAACTTGCTGACCATCAATGAGTGGTTTGATGGTGATTATTGCAGCACCATTGTCATCAACAATGTCTACTTGTTGTTGATCCAAACCACTGATGATAACTCTGTCCTTGCTGTCAATGGCCAAATAGTAAGGTCTTGTCTGAACTGAAACAGTGTCAATGAGTGAACCATCACTGGAGCAGTGGTTAGTTATAACTGACCTCTCCACATCCCCCACAATGATTGTATCCTTCATGACTGCTACACTGTAGAGGTCTACTGCTGTCTTGTCCACTTCACTATGAGGCACTGTGTAGAATTCAAATATCTTGTTGCCATTCGTATTGTACATCTTGACAGAGTTGGTTACATCTACAACCACTAACTGATTCTGGAATGCAGCAACAGCCCGAGGGTCTGGAAAACAAATGAACAAATAGATATGACTCAATACAAAAAATCCTCATTTGCTAATTACTCACAACCTATTTAATTAGTTTTTTGCAAAAAATACAAAAGACACTTATTAATCTAAATGTGTTCCTATGTTGTAAAAACCAATGCAGCACATACATGTGACTATGACATAACAGTAGAGCAACAATCTGTGATCCTAAATGAGGTGACTAATATTATAAGAACTCTAGTATAATTTGTTTCATTTTATTTATTTATTTTTTTACCTAGTATTGGATTGGATAAACCAATTATTTTCATGGACTGTCCCCCTGATAACCAATCAAGAGTAGGCTACCCTTTTCACTGTTTGAACATTTACAACAGCATTACACCTCTAACGAAAAAGACATTGTAAGAAACTTACACTGTGATACTTTGATAGTTTTCCGCTTGTGTCCCATAGTGTTGTAAATTACCACACTGCTATTCCCGTTGTCTGCCACTGCCATCTCATCCCCAGGTACAGAGGCGTCAATATCCCAAGCCCCCTCGAGTCCTACATCATACTCCAAACCAAGCTCCCACCTTGGTTCCTTCATAATCAGAGTACCCAGGGAGATATCACAAACCCCTGGATTGAATCTCAGATGGGAAAGGGTACAATCTATCTTGGGTTGATTTTGATCTCTGAGTAATTTCAAGTCCTTACTGATAGTAGGATAGAGTGCAAGGAAGTCAGGCGCTGATGAATTGTTGCTGGCATCTTTGGCAGTCTGCAGTGAATGCTGTATTTGATGTGAGTTTACAATCACTGTTTGGTCGAATTCCTCCAATTTCTTGTTACGATCTTTGTAGATGGTTTTTATTTCATCCATGATGCGACTCTCTTGAGCTGTTACCTTAGCCCTTATCTCATCAGCTGTGTTCTTCACGTCTGCCATGGTTCTCTCAACTGCAGTGTCTAGGTTGTCTTTCATTGTTGAGACAGTTGCTTGAGATTGTTCAAGGTTCTTCAGGATTTCTTCCAGGGGAGTAATGAGTTGAGCCAATGACTGTTTATATGTGGATGAGGCTTGGTTGCAGTCAATATACTCATGTTGTGGTTTACAGTGATCTATGACAGTGCAATCTCTACAAATCATCACATCACATGTTGTACAATAGAACCTCATCACTTCACCTTCATGAGTTTGGCATTCTGGATGACGCTTTGGTTTTGTCTTTATCAATGCAGTCTTTCCATCACTAATGTCTTTCAAAGTAGCTACTGTGTGACTTGACGATGCTGGAATTTTCAGGTGCATTTCATTGCAGTGTGTACAAATGATCATGGGGCAGTCAAAACAGAAGAGTGTTGCCTCGTTTTCCTCCTTGCACAATTTACAAACCAACTTGCTGTTTTCAATAGAACTGACTTGATCCAATTGGAGTGCAAGACCAGTTAAAATGAAGCTAGTCTTGAGATCTTGAACACCCGTCTCAGGAAGTTGTGTCTCCTTTCGACACAGAGGACAAATAAGCATCTTAGCATCTTTGTAGTTGGTAGTGTGGTATTGAAGTAAACAGTGTTTACAGAAGCTGTGATGACAGTCCAGTAGTTTGGGTTCTGTGTACTCCTCTTGGCAAATACTGCACTCCAGATAATCCTTTCTGATTTTCTCCAGAGCTGAAACTTGAGCTCGTTTAAAAGATGCCATATTAATCTGGAAATAATTATCAAAGAGCAAAAATTATATTATTATTACAACAGAATTAACATTCAGTTTGCACAAACCACTTCCAGTATACATCTATTGCTGTCAAATTGATCCCTGCACTGTACATTAATGTAGGAATGCAATGAAAAATAAACATTCTTTGCAAAACAAATTATTCTTTGATGTAGAATTTTTTAATATAGCTTTTAAATAGCATCCAATCAGTCACTGTCAAATAAGTGTGAGCAGTTTCGAAGCTGTGAGATTTGATTTGTTTTTCTTTTCATTCTAAAGACAACTACAGCAAAACTCATTTTGTTGTGTTGTCTCATTATAATTAACATTATTTTCGATGTCACACTAAAGTAAACTATCAAAATATTCGAAACTAATCTGCTGCCTGTATGGACAGAAACTAACAAGCTCTGCTGGCCTACACTGTAATAAAACATTATGAAATTTGAATATGTCAATGAGAGATGTATTTTGTTGTACCGTATTAACATCATTTTAAATAAGTGACATCTCATGTACATGTATGCATACTTGACATCAAATATTTAAATCAATGAAATAACTATTTTTCATCTTTAAACTAAGCAATGTTTTCTGTATTTGGAGGATCCAGTTAAAGGGGCTGTGTAGTCAGGATCAAAGCAGGCCTGTGGCTGTACATGGAATTATGAACTCTCATTCAGTTACCGCACCCTCCCTCTGTATCATAATTATGGAGAGGGCATGCAGTAACTGGGTGAAAGTTCATAATTCCATGTACAGCCACAGGCTGTGTTTGACACAGCCCCTTTAAATGTAGGATGTACAGCAGTTTATGAAGGCAATATCCATTCCAATTCTCTATAACATGTCATGAAATACATGTACATCATGAAATACATGTTCATCATAAACAAAGATGGTACATTAAATAATTAGGAGTCATAAGAGTGTAATTATTTAGAAACACGCTCAAAATGTAGGCCTACATGTACAAGTGTCCATGTAACACTATTGTACACCACATGAAAATAGTCTGTGTAAGTCTGGCTTGTATTGGAACTTACAGGACAAGTTGCTCCCACAACCATATTGAGTTTTACATGTACCTGATTCAGTTTCTTCAAATACTTTAGTTGAATATGATTTATGAAAACAAGACAATTTGATTATACAGTATGATTCATTTATGTTGAAATCATCTCTTCTTTAAACTTCATTTTCACAATACTGAATTCAAGTCTTAGAAAATGTTGCAATCAAATATCAAGAACATGCACTAAATAATCAGCCTTTACCTCCATTGAATTGGAAGACACTAAGGTTCAAATATAAGTACATTATTTGAGAAACCATTCAAGCATTTCAATTGTAAAACACTATTACATGTAAACCAAGGATGAATCATTATCTTCTAAGTTACAAAACTACAATTGATGAAACTGCACAAATTAAGTAGTATTTGTATATAGTAAGCCTATATATGGTCTTAGGCCCATCTTAAGCTAGAGTTTTGAGTAAAGTTGAATCAGTGTGTGATCTGTACTCACCTCTGCACATACCACTGTTGAAGAAGATGTCCAAGAAACGTCTGCAATCCTGTCTGGATGGTTCTTGTTTTAAAGCCGCCTTCTTTCCTGGTAGAGTGCAGCTTCTACCATAACTAGTATTTAACTAATACAGTCACGGAAACACCTACATAGCAAGGTTGTACATGTACTGTACTGTGCAGAGTGTCCCCAGTTGCTTGTACAATAAATGTACAATGGACTACAGTATTGTGTGTTGACAATGAACTTCAGTGTCAAAGGTCATGGAACTAGTGATGTTGAACGGCTGTTTGTCTGGGTTGTTATCAATGAAAGTGACAATGTAAACAACTCTACGAGTGCAGTTTGTGATGCACACAATAATAAGTACAGTCATGAAAAGGTCTGAGTTATCAGCAAGGGGAACTAGAACTTGGATGCAATTTTGTGTTAGTTTGTATAATATGTTTTTTTTCTTCAAATAACTTTGATCACCCCAAAAAACATTTCAGTGGAATGATAACATTTATAACATCACTGGTACAAGTGAGGTCAATCACCTTTTATTTTAAGATTTCAAAAAGTGAAGCAGAAATTAAGATCAGCTTTTAAAGAAAGTTTTTTTCCAAGATCTGTAATATCGCTACAATTAACTTTACCAACTCAAGCTTTGCTTTATTTAAACTCCAATGGATGAAATAATAAAAACTTTCATAAACACAATTGCCACAATACACATTGTAGCTGGCCTTTGAATTACTCTAAGTTGTTTCCAGCCAGTCACGCAGAACTACGGCTATACTGAACAATGTGCATCCATACTGTACATGTGAATGGATTCTAAGAATTTCCAATATCACACTGGACAACCAGACCAAGTAGTCAGTCTCCATTCCCGGCTGTGATTGGTCAGGTACCAATGATGACATCATTCAGCTCAGGGGAATTCCCCAGTAATGTTCATGTCTGGTCTTGTAAATTCCCCTCATCCAGCAATGTACCTGCTAACATCTCCCTGTATGCAGACACAGCAAGCTTTCTATGAACAGAGGAAACTAACAATTGTACTCAATGTCTATATATGGTACATGGATGTCAAACCAATGCACCTTCAAGACTAAATCTCAGATATTTGTATCGTTTCCTTAAATTGTTTGGTCATAAAGAAAAACTCAAACTGGCTTTATAAATGCAAGAGTTCTGGGCCATGTGATTTAGGAGTTTCAGGTCATTGTACTTTTGACCTCTCAGTGTTTCACTACAACTTTCAACTTTTATACCTCGAGTTTGAAAGGCCAGACAAAGACTACTTAACACAATACAAAAGTATACATTTAAATTCAGAGTAAAATAATACAAACATTTAATTGGACCTTCCACATCTCATAATTGTACCCTTTGTGTGTGCATACATGTGGGTAGGCATACCCAGAGTTGTGGGAACTTTTACACAATGGAACAAAAAGGTTAAACTGGTTCCCACAATGTGATTCTTTAGAAATAGGAATAATAGAACTTCATAAGGAAGTCCCCACAAAGGTGTGTGCAAAAGTATGCATGGTCAGGTTGGTGTAGTGGTATCTTGCCTCGCCTTCCACCTCTGGGACCCCGATTCGAATCCCACCAGGGGGCACTATGGTTTTCAGTCCCTGCATGATTGCCTGGGTTTTCCCTGGAATAATTCTCTATGGCTTTCCTCCCACATCTAAAACTGAAACTTCCTTCATTGTCTTCTCTCCACAGGGTTCTTGGCTAGTATACATGTAGTGATTAAGTTTGCCTTTCTGAGTCCTTGGCTTCACGAAAAGAATTAATAAATGAAAATAAATAAAATGAAACGTTGCATCAAAGCACCTTACACTATTATTTCCCCTGTTCGTTTGGCCCTAAGCATTCCTGAAACCATATCAACTCCTTTGGAGTATGCAGCACCGGCAGCCAAATCGGCGCACAGGTTGCTTAGCATTCACATCAACAATATCTACCCTTGCAGGTATCCATTTACTCCTAGCCGATGTGAAGGCAAGGTCCTTGATTCCACAGTCACAAACCCGGCAATGATTTAAACAAGTGTTTAAGAGCAGGTCAATAATCTTTTATTCATTCATAAATACCGTACTGTAATTGAACTTGTCTTTTTGTAAAATTGTTGAATTCCTGACCTCAGGTCATTGCGCCAAAAGTCAAACTACATGCTGAGCTGCCAACATTTACATCTTGCAATCAGGGTGAATTTGTATAATAGGAAGATATTAAGAATCACATTCAACATAGTTGGGAACAAGTTTCCATTTTCAGGGAGATTTTCAAATTTGTTCATCAGTACATGGAAAGATTGGTTTAGTTTCAGGAAACTTTCTGCAGAATCAGGGAAATTTGAAAGCTCTGAGCATGCGATGGTCAACAGTTGTGCGTACAGGAGTGTCTGAATGTATTCTATCTATGTTGAGTACCGTATGTATTATTTGCGTTACGCTCGATTAGCGCTGGCTTAAAAGCTTACGCGCAAACACCTGTATGGCTATGAACGCCAAACCACTTTAGCCAACTGGTCTCAAACACATATCTATAATTTGTAGGTACAATGCACTATTTTCTTTTAATTTTTTTCTCTTTTTGCTTCTTTACCCACTTAGAATTGTTGGCAAAATGACAAAAAAGTCTAGTTTACTTTAGATTTTTTTCTTAGGCTGCAATCTTTAGTATTTTGTGTAACATTTCCAAAACAAAACACAGTTGTAAAGGTTTTTGACAACAATATTTTCAAGAAATTAAATTTTTTTGTAACTGCAGTTGGTCAAACCATTGTCAAACCATTCCTGCTTTTAATGTTCAAATTCCTCCATGGTTTAGTTTGCACACAACACAAAGAAGTCATGTTGTCAATTACAATGTGTTTCGGAGGTTACATTAGCTTGTTTACAACTCACTCAACCTGCATTTTAATGCAGAGTGAACTAAATATACACTTACTCATTGCAGTATACACAATGTAGCAGTAATTGAATGATTCTTGAGGGGTGCAACAAATTTGCTGAAAAATTGCAGCCTTATAGTTTAAAAAAACACTACATGTATCACATGGTGTTTTGTGCACTTCAAATGAATGAGCAGTGCCTGCATACATACATAAACTATTTCTTATCATGAAATAGTTTCCTTCCAGTTGAACAATCCACAGACTTTTAGGTCTTGACTGTATCCTACCATTCTTCTGATGAAAATTTCGGAAAATGATTTTTTTCATTCACCCTCTATATATATGGGGAGGCTCCCCGGTAGCGTGGGGGGGGGGGGGGGGGGGGGGGCACGAGCAAACAAACAATAACTATTATAGGGGGGTCTGTTCATTGCAGTGGTCAAAATGTTGGTCTGTACATGTAAAAGACCCAACAGTACATGAACCTAAATGTACAATATAAGTTTTTTGCCCTGTATTTTTACCCCTGGGGTTGGTACCATGGGTTGCTACCATGAGTTGGGGGGGGGGGGGGGGGGGGCGGGGGGGCGGCAGGGCTTCTAATGCTTGAAGGATAACTTGATGAAAGGGAGCAAGTTGCATAGAATTTGAAAGTTCAATGAGAGTCTGGTTGGCCACATAATTTACTAGATTGAACAACCATTATCCCCGGCTACCCCCCCCCCCTACACACGCCAACACATAAACACATTCTTCCCCCTACATACACATTCTGCCCCCTACATATGCCAACACATTCTGCCCCCCCCCCCCCCCCCCCCGCACACATGCCAACACTCCCCCTCCCCTTCGCGAACACATGCCAACACATTCAGCCCCCCCCTCCCCAGACACCCTAAACTAAGCATCAAATGTACTCCAGAGGAAAACAATAATGTTGACATGATTGCGTACTTTCTCAAAGAGGCTTTCAGCGGAGATGGGAGTTTTTTCCCCCAAAGATAAGCCCACGTAGAAACATGTCATGGCTCTTTCTTTAGTCTTTGACTCATTTCGGTGACCTATGTATTCGGCAGTCTGGGTCAGGGCTAAAGGGCCAGAAGTCGGGTACGAGGCTAAAGTAGGATTTAGGTTTTGTTTATGGTTTGGGCTATGTTAGGGAGGGTTAAGAAGAGATTAATACCCCCCAAAAAGTTGAAAGTCAACAACACCAGAACTGAAATTGGGATTTTGTTTTACACTGTATCCCTTTTAATGGGCTCTCAAATCTGTCTATAGAGAATATTTTGAGGGCCAACAAAATATTATTGAGAAAGAAGATCTGTTTTCTCACTAATTTAGTGGGGTGCACCCTATAGGCTCACTTCAAAAATCAATAATGGTTAAAGAGGCAATTTAGTGCAACTTACCAAAGGGATTAGTACATGGTTCGACAAGTACTAAAACGTTGATTCTGTATGTTCCATCTACACACCTGCAGTGCATCTTAAAAAACTTGCTAAAATGTATGTTGTATGACTATGAGGGCTACCCTCACAGTTCTAGCTAAATCGTCCAATTTTAATATGAGTTTGCACACACCATGAAGGGAGTTAGGGTTTTTAAGTACAAATTTATCAGCAAATACTCTAAAGTATTGGAGACTTTTTGAGTACGTGTGTTTATAACTTTATGCCAATTCGCAGAAATAAAAATTTAAGATGGTTACACAATGTATCTTACTGAGTGTCTCCATTACGAGGCTTCTTCAAAACTGTAAACAGTCCACCTTACTTGTTAACTCTATGTAAAATAGCCTTTGTAGTGGTTTGTGAATATTGCCAACATTTGTTTGATGCTAAAGTATGATGCAAGAAAATCAGAGTTGAAACAATACAAATGTTTTCCTGCCCCTTTGATGGATTAATAACATGATTAGCTTATGAAAATACTTTGTTCTTTGTAGGGATTCCATAACTCTAGTCAGAGGTACATGTTAACACTTATGTAACCTCCGAAACATACAGCAGTTGTTAACAGTAACCTCAAAAACACTGCTTTAGAAGCCAGAAATATACATTTAAGATGATTTTCTTCAATAATGAGTGTCTCCATCACGAGGCTTCTTAAAAACTGAATAAAACTACATGTAAACAGTCCATCTTACTTGTTAACTCTATAAATAGCCTTTGAAGTGGTTTATGAATATTGCCAACATTTGTTTGATGCTAAAGTATGATGCAAGAATACCAGAGTTGAGACAATGCAAATGTTTTCTTTCCCCTTTGATGGACTAATAACATGTATACTTTATGAAAATACTTTGTTCAGTGTAGTGATTCCTTAACTCTAGTCAGAGGTACATGTTAACACTTATGTAACCTCCGAAACATATACTGTAGCAGTTGTTAACAGTAACCTCCGAAACACTGAATTAGAAAAATTCCAACTCTTGGACAGTTCATGGGATTTTTATATTTCCTTCACAAGTACGTTGGCCCATGTGAAGACTGTTTGTACAAGGCATAAGACTTAGCCAGTTTTCTAGGAAAATGTTTTTAATTTAAAAATTGTCTGACAAATTGTGATTTTTACACTAAAATGGGATTCAATATTATTTTTCAAAAAAATGTACTTCAGTTTGGGGATTTCTGGTTTTTAGTTTGGAGCTTTTACTAATACTTTACAACAAAACATGCCTTAACTCAGTATGCGGTCATTTGGGGTAATAATAAATTAGCACCCCAAAAATTCATTTTTTGTCAAATTTCAGACCTCAAATCAAGTTTACCATCAATTTTGGTGACACTAATGGATAAATTAAGCTCCAAAACCATTGATTTCCTAGAATATATGTCTCAACTAAGAATTTTTTAATGGAAACAATTAAATATTTTAGGTTTGAAATTGTTGACCCTTGGAAACAAAGTTACACCACTGATTGTGAAAATAATATGGCCTTGGCCGGGTACTGAACCAGGGTCACCTTGGTGAGAGGCGAGCGCTTTACACACAAGCCAACCATGGCCCCGATCAGATGACTGCATGGAGCCTGCACGTTTAACAGCCTAACTTAAATTGGTAGATCTGATTTGGCAAGCGAAAGTTTTGAAACTTGCTTGGGAAAGTCTGAAACTAATACAAGAATCCTCAACAAATGCATAGAAATTCAATGCAGAGACAAGGTGAGCCGAGGCTAAGCTGTCAGATTTTTAACAAAGTATTTATGAATGGGATTCAAAGTTTGTAGAATCGGTTTTAAACTAGAGGTTCAAACTCGCCAAGGTCTGGTTCTTGACAATTCTACCTCAACTTCATCTCGGTTAAGTTATCAAGGGCTAGGCCTCAGCGTGTTTAAACAACAAGTTTAAAACCTCTTCAAGTACTTTGATTCCTTAATTATAAAACTAAACTTTGATTAAAAAATGGTTTAAATGACTGTTAATTTTTTTTTTATGAGAAATTGCCTAATATAAAAAGGCCAGACGGCCACTTCAAGGTGAGGGCTACACTTAACTGATTTGGGCTATCAAGAACCCAAATCAACTGTCACCAGGGGCACATTGACACCTACTCCTGGGGCTGAAACAGTGTTTCCCCTTCACATTCTGTAAGTGGTCTTAAACTGGTCTATGCTCTATAGCCAGCTAACTTGAGAAACAGTCTTTAATTATAGACTGATTGCAATACCAAGGTTTATATTTTAAGCCAGTCTTAAATCTTAAGTCTGTGCTGAGCTGGCTATAATTGGTCTTTGTTTTGTTTTTAAGCATGGTGCTTCATCCTTTTTGCAAAAAGCCCATTAGCCCATTATCAATACGATATCGTTTATTCGATCTGTAATTTTGTCCCAGGCATTTTTTCCTCCATTGTCACCAAATTGCTTAGTTATGACTGCAAAATCTCTCTGCAGTTCATGTAACCCTCTAAATGTGCCAACTTCTTTGTTTTACAGCAAGCTGGTTGCCTAGTGTTTGATCTTGGTATACCTTTCAAGCCATTGTTGGCCCTTTTATTAAATCAAACTTTATTAGGAATGCTTGTTCATACATGTGTTTCACTACTCATCAATGACTTATGTAAGACCGGCTTATTGCAACAGGCTTAACAACTGACTAAGCTAAGACCGTCTAAGGCAGATAACTGACTGGTCTTAGACTGCTGGCTAAGACCGTTTTATCACAATCCGCCCCAGAGCTTTGGTCACGTGAACTAGACCGCTCGGACACGACACGCCACAACTGTTATGATGTATGTTTTAGGGGTTCATTTTGAATGAACAGAAAGCTGGTGATTGCCAAGGAATTATTTCTTTACCTGAATCTTGGATGCCCAGGGTAGATCACCTCATCAGGGAAGAACAATGACTTTGAAACACCTTCATCTGTAGAGTTTGGTTCATATGATGGAGATGAGAAATTAGGACATTTGAGTCTGAAATGAGAAATCATACAGATCATTGAGTATCTAGAGTCACTCTAGCCCCTATATAGGACTCTTCCTCTGTGCTGTACACAGATACAGAGTGCTAAATATTTAGGGCACGTTTCTGGGCGGAAAAAGGTCAAAGCTTCACAACTCAAATCTTACCTGCAAGAAGCCACTAATTTTACTGGATTCATGTTCCATGACGGCACACAATTTTCTGCGGTGGGTTTTGGAAAGCATATATTCCTCATTAATCCGTCATTTTCATGAAACAATGCAGCTCTCAATGTTAACAAATACTGCAAACTTAAAACATAGTTTATTAAGAAAAACCAAGACGCAGGCGTTTGCATGTGTCTGCGTATGTCTGCGCGCCAAATTTGTATCACACTTTTTGGTCACAGTGACTGACTGCACAGCCTTAACATGCAAATGCAACGCATGATATGGGCGTCATGCATCCTGCGTCTAACACGCGAATGTATGTGTACGCACGACAGACAACTGTGAGAAGACGAAAACAAAACAGGTATAACGTCGAGAGCTGCATTATATCACAAAAATGACAGATTTATTAGAAATATATGACCCATCGCAGAAAACTTTGGCTGCCATGGAATGTAAATCCGGTGAAATTTGTGGCTTCTTGCAGGTACGGTTTGAGTTATGAAGCTTTGAAAATTTTCCGCCTCAGAAATGGACCCTGATACCCAGGATGTCACTGTAGTACAATACGAAAGTGAAAGGCCGCCAGGGATAGAGTCACTCCAGCATTTACTCATACCATCATAAAAGGAATAATAAATCATTTTTGAAAAGGCATTTTTAGAAAATTCAATCAATCAAGTCGAGGCCATACGGCTTCTCGAGCCTGCCCAGTGATCTTGGTCCAGATGACCCGGTCTAGCACGCAAGAATGCAGCTTTTCACTGCTGGTCAAGCTTGTGTACCGTTTCAGCAAAATCTTAAATTGACTACAATAATGCAATACTTGAAACTACTAAGAGCTACAATGCAAACAACGAGGCATGAAAGTGGCGACAAGACTATAATGATAATATTAATACAAATCATAATAATACTTTTAGTTATCACACAAGCGAAAGTGGAATACAGAAAATTATAGAACGTCTGTGTTCCATATCCAACGAGAAATTAGCCCAAGTTGGATATGGGACGCCAAAATTTGTCTTTTTAGCAGGTGTCTTCAAGACTAAGATCTGAACAGTTAGAGCAATCTACCTAAAACATGTTGAAACTTAAAACAGACAAATGTTAACCTGATCCACCATATCTGGTTGGACTTGTGCATTTCCACAACTCTAATACTACTGATGCATACAGGCACCGACTCCGCTCATCAGCTGATCAGACTCGGTTTTCTGTTCCCAGAACTAGAAGGAAGGCTGGAGATAGCTCTTTCGCCATGGCTGCCCCGCGTCTGTGGAATGAGCTTCCTGCCGGTCTGAGAGAAGCGATTTTGATGTCTGTATTCAAAAGTCTCCTGAAGACATTCCTGTTCCACAACCACTCCTAATTTGTTTGTTTTTGTGGGTTATTTTCTTTGTTCTCGTCTCCTGTAAAGCGCTCTGTTCTTAGTATAGCGCTATATAAATGCTTCGTATTATTATTATTATCCAAGTACTTTCAAGAGGTAAAAACCCCTAGTAAACTGTCTGCCATTACAATACCTGGGGAAAGCAGTCAGACTCGGAGCTGTTTCTCCTTCCTCTTTATTCAGTAGTTCAATGACCTGTTGCCTCCTGGAAAAGGAATGGCAGAATATGGATACTTGTTATAAAATAAACACAGTCAATTCCAATGCTTTAGATTTTCCATGAAGCTTCAATTTCAAAAAATCTAACTGCTATGCCAACCTTTACTTTATTTCATGAGCCCCCCCCCTCATTGAGTTGTGCTCCTCCCCCTCCTGTTTTAAAGATGATCCTTTGAGACTAAAAACCAAATAAAATGAAACATTTATTAGTTTTATGCAGTATGACTCAATGTTAATGTCTCAATTCACACAATGACAATGTGTTTCTTGTTTACCTTCATGTCATTTCATTGTATCTTGTGAAACAAAAGTAAGAAGGGGAACATTCTTGCATTTGTGCAATTCCTGGGGTTACTCCTGCACTTAGGGGATTGGCCAATGACAATAACGCAGTGATACTAACCTGAGTTTCATATTTGCTTCTACAGTGTTAAGATGAGCCATAAGACCCCCATATGGTTTACCAGGTGTTCCCTCCACCATGTATGACGCGTATTCAGGCCGCCATAAAGTCTTCAGATCACCACTGGGGGGGAAAAAAGTGTTTTTTATTAATTAGTGATTATCCAGAACCACTGTGTTAACAATTGTCTAAAAGAATAAAACAAATTGTTACATTTACTTGATGCTAATTTTGAGTTGATCAAAGAAAATTTGACGAGAGCAGTTTGAACCTGCGACCTACGGACTAATAACAATTATAATAATAACTATTATAATCAATAGTATGCGTATATGACATAGGGGGGGTGGGTAGGGTTGTCATGATGCCCATTGCTTTACTAGAACAATAACAACTATACCACCAAAATTTCTTATTGAATAAAAACAAAGAAATAAACAGCACTTAAAGCAAACATGGGGTTTGTCAGTTTTGGGTATTACTTGGCTTTGGTTTTGTTGTTAATAATATTTGTAATAATAACTAGTTCTTATATACCAAATTTTATCAATATGCTTTATAAATCCCTGGTAATTGGCCAATAACATTTATGTAATCTTTCTCAGCTCCCTGGGGAGTATACAGCCCGAGCTGCCGTGGCGCTCAGAAGGCTTTTCGAACACAATATCAACCTCTACCCTCGCAGGTACCCATTTACACCCCTGGGTGAAGGAAAGCAAATATAGTAAAGCATCTTGCTCAAGGACACAAATGTCATGACCGGGATTTAAATCAACTCTCCGATGACTCTAAACCGCTCGACTAACTGAGCTACATGTATCATTGGCCATCTAGCACACCTGAACAAAGATACTGACAAAATAGGGACACTGCCAACATTAAAGGCAAAGTGTACCTTTGGTTTTTGAAACCTTTCGATTGTTTTAATCCTATGTAGATACATACAATAAAACTAACCTGTGAAAATTTCACTTCAAAAGTGGTCGCGTTTTTGAGAAATCGCCGAAAATCCGGAGCGAATGTATCCATGCAGGAAGAATAATCCCTAATAGGAATACACAATCTGAGAAGCGTTTCCGACAGAACAGTTCCTCAGATTCAAATTTGGGGGCGTAAAATTTATATATTTTTACATAACCAGAAAACTTCAAAGTGAAATGTTTCTCAAAATGCTTTATACCATCGAAAGCTGTTGTAGTTTTCTCAACAATGTTTTTATTGCCATTAATTTTAAGAGTGATTACCAAACGTATATCTTCCCTTTAAAGCTAGTTTAGTTGTTAATCCGGAGGTCACATGACAAATGTCCACTTACTTTGGGTTCATCTCTTCATGCTCTTGAAGCACTGGAAGAACCTTCTCAGCACTAAGCAACAGCTTAGCTGATTTTGCCTTGTGGTCCAACTTCACCAACATGTACTCCACCTAGATGCAAACAAAAGTCACAGCATGTTCAAGTTAAGTACACTTCACCTACTTTGACAGACTTAACTAGTAGTAAGTACTACAGTCGTTTGACCAGTTCCGGATCATTGACCAGTTCCGGATCACTTCAACTTTGCAACAACCACATAATTAAAATACTTCTCACATTACCAATTCCTGTTGATACATGTGAAGAATAACATCCAATAAACCAACAAACCCAAGATAAGGTGACAAACATCATCGACAAATAAATTATGGTAATTTTTCTTAAGTTTGTCGGCGATAATGATCATTATTTACCCCCCAAAATGTTGGTTGAAAAACGCTGTTAAAACTTCTACTCCTTTCAAATTTGAATGCCAGGGCGAATAGCATTTATGTAAAATGGTAAGAATGTGTAAAACATATTTCCCATAAATACTGAGCAGACGTTTTGGTTTTTTTATGAGATAAAATTACCGAAATCGGTTGTTGGGAGGCATCGTACCTTTGCCCAGTTCCGGATCACTCAATATGTTGGTATGTTAAATACGGCTGTTGTAGAAAGTTTGTCATTTAAGTTGCAAGTTTCAAGGAATGTAAAACTACATGTACTTCATCCAACAGCCGTCGATAACGTTGCATGTATTTTCAGTTTTATGAATGGGATTTGGAGTATTGGTTTGCAATAGAGGGCGCGCTACTGATTCGGAATAGATTCAACCGATCCGGAACTGGTCAAGCAAACGGGTGACGATACTTTTCTCGAAGCCACTTCAAAAGTATTACTTGTTTTTGGCCAATGGATATTTGGTGAATGTTATGACATGTGTAGGTAAACTGATCGACTTTTGTTTGTTTAAAATGTTAAAGAGAATGCAACAAAAACATCGTGAATTCAAAAAGTGATCCGGAACTGGTCAAACGACTGTATTATGGATAAAGAATTTTATTTAGTTTTACCCACTGGATATCACAAACTATAGCCGTGTTCGCACTGGATTAATGTTTTACCGAGACCATGGTTAACTAGCCCACCTTGTTGGGCTGTAATGGCTCTCTTTTAACATCAGTCTCATACACTCACCAACAGCCCACCATCCATACATCATGTCTTAAACGCGAAGTTTTAAAAGTACGAGCAAGTCGTACCTCTTTGATCGCAAATTTCTCCCGTTTATAAACATCCCATACTACTCCAACCTACCTTACTTTGTTCCTTACATCTGAAGAATTGTTATGATACATTCCATGGCTCACCAAATGATGGCTTCATTTAAATATGTTTTTTTGAAAATGGCAAACAAAAACGGTGTACAAAAATCGCATTGAAGTTCGTCGTGCCTGGGGGCCGCCATCTTACTTATGACTCGCTGCCTGTTAATCATGAGAAAGTAGTCAGGGCGCCCGGCTGGTCTGCCAAGTCATAAATATGTATGAGGTGACGTCGCGCGGTAACTGCAGCTAGCTAGCTCTGAGACTTGTCCATCTAATGAATATGCATACCCGTCACAAGTTGCACGTTCATTGGGTGAGCAACATAAGTTGTTAGCCGCGACGTCATCAAAAAGAAGGCAGCGGGGACGAGAAACTTTTTTAAACAAGTTTTTTTACTTGGCCTAAGAGGTAAAGAATATTAATATTTGTGTTATACCCTAATTATACAGGATTGGTAATAAGGACAAAAAACATCTTTGTTGAATTTTAGTCTGAAAGTTTACTGATTATGAAGTTCATACTAGACCAATTTTATCTGTGAACTATGTCACTCTGAAATGAAGTCATATTCAAGAAAACTATATCTGAAAAAACGAAACAGTCAACAACTGATTTTGGTTGTTGCAATCAAAAGGACAATGTGTTTACATGCTGTATATGGCTTGCACTATTTCTCTGGACTCACACAACGGATTAAGCCAAACTGTTCACAGGTTTGTTATTTTTGTACTTGAACACTGCCTGCGAATATTTTGTCAGTTCTACTAAAGTACTAATGCTGTTTAATACCTTTAACATAAGCGTAAGGTAAAACACAAACAAACAATTACTTACGGCAAACAAATGACTTATAAAATGAGATGCAAGAACAAGGAACAAGGAATTATTATACCGAGATTTATTATTCATATATTCATAATAAATTCATCATTGTTTTAACAAGTGTAACAATTAAAATATACAACTGTAGCCTGTGTGTAGTAGTAGTAGCTCTAACAGAGTCACTGCACGCTGCCACTCAACCAGCTCAGTGCAAGGTTAAATTATAGTAGCTCTAACAGAGTCACTGCACGCTGTCACTCAACCAGCTCAGTGCAAGGTTAAATTATAGTAGCTCTAACAGAGTCACTGCACGCTGTCACTCAACCAGCTCAGTGCAAGGTTAAATTATAGTAGCTCTAACAGAGTCACTGCACGCTGTCACTCAACCAGCTCAGTGCAAGGTTAAATTATAGTAGCTCTAACAGAGTCACTGCACGCTGTCACTCAACCAGCTCAGTGCAAGGTTAAATTATAGTAGCTCTAACAGAGTCACTGCACACTGCCACTCAACCAGCTCAGTGCAAGGTTAAATTATAGTAGCTCTAACAGAGTCACTGCACGCTGCCACTCAACCAGCTCAGTGCAAGGTTAAATTATAGTAGCTCTAACAGAGTCACTGCACACTGCCACTCAACCAGCTCAGTGCAAGGTTAAATTATAGTAGCTCTAACAGAGTCACTGCACGCTGCCACTCAACCAGCTCAGTGCAAGGTTAAATTATAGTAGCTCTAACAGAGTCACTGCACGCTGTCACTCAACCAGCTCAGTGCAAGGTTAAATTATAGTAGCTCTAACAGAGTCACTGCACGCTGTCACTCAACCAGCTCAGTGCAAGGTTAAATTATAGTAGCTCTAACAGAGTCACTGCACGCTGTCACTCAACCAGCTCAGTGCAAGGTTAAATTATAGTAGCTCTAACAGAGTCACTGCACGCTGCCACTCAACCAGCTCAGTGCAAGGTTAAATTATAGTAGCTCTAACAGAGTCACTGCACACTGCCGCTCAACCAGCTCAGTGCAAGGTTAAATTATAGTAGCTCTAACAGAGTCACTGCACGCTGCCACTCAACCAGCTCAGTGCAAGGTTCAATTATAGTAGCTCTAACAGAGTCACTGCACGCTGCCACTCAACCAGCTCAGTGCAAGGTTAAATTATAGTAGCTCTAACAGAGTCACTGCACGCTGCCACTCAACCAGCTCAGTGCAAGGTTAAATTATGCCACTGGATGAAAAACATCTGCAGTTATTTCTTTCTTTAAAAAGATTTGTGTTCAACTTAACGAAACAAAATCTTTTCCAGTATTTTACAATAACAATTTTCTGACTCAAAACTGCAACTTTAAATTTGTTTTATTTTACTTTTTGCACTAGGTATAGCCTGCCTCTTGTATCTAAATTATATAAAATTAATTCATACATACCTGATATTATTAAAATGAATACAATAATTACAAATACTGGGAAAGCAAAGTATTAATACAATTTACTTAAAAGTAGAAAATAAAAAAAAAGTAGCAACCACATTTTAGTAAGTCAGAAATGTTCAAATAATAGTAACTGGAAAGATTTGACTGAGGAAGTTTTTGTGCAACTTGTGCTTGTTATTCCACTTCCCAGATGCAGCAGCACTAATTAATAGAGCACCTTAGCTGTATCATTGAGCAAGTTGAGCAAGGTCCAGTACCGTCTCAGCACTGTAAAATGGAAATTACCAAACCTCATACATATTCATGATCCAGAGTCAAATTCCCACTGGTCCAATAACTGATGGAATTTTTGCTGTACCAAGCGGGTGAACCAGAATTCACACAAAGGTTAAATATGCATTCCGTAGTAGACTGTTGCATGGGCAACAGTTTACTATGCATGCGCTTTACAAAAAGTAATCGTTGAACTGTCACTCACACCTGCGCGGTTGTAGCATTACAAATGCGAGAACGATTACGCTTGCTATATACTTAAGAAAAGATGGTGGCACACATAAATGCTGCGATTTCCTGACCTCAATGATGCTGAACTTTAGAGTGGAGTATAAGGTATAGTCAAACAAATGTAACATGGTTTATTTTGGGTGGTTCCCCTCAGGAACTTGTTTGTCAACTTCCAATACCTTGGGGAGGTAATATCGACTGTCCATCCTCAAACCATGTTATATTTGTACACTAACATCCCACAAGGGATCTCTACAAATGTAGAAACATCTGTGAGGAAGACATAAACACACGGAAGCCATCCGTCAAAAAAAGTCTACAAAATACTGTTAAGTCAAATACAAGTGCAGAAAATAACAAGAGCCAAGTAAAGACCAATCCATTGTAGGTCAGTTCAGATGTCTCTGTACCAATGTTTCCACCATTACTGGGACCTTTTACCGCTCACACACGCATAGCGCACATCATTGGCCAGAAATGCTTGTGGTGCGTTAACAAAATAATCGCTTGACATTTTGTCGAAATGCTTGTGGTGCGTTAACAAAATAATCGCTTGACATTTTGTAATGGGGGAGACATGATGGGTAAATACAGGACATCCCAAATGGATTTGTCTTTAGCTCAGAGAAAGTCTTCACTGTGAATTTGTACAAAAAGTTCTGTTAAAAGTTAAAGACTCAATTGGAAATGCACCTTTCTCTCTTCTGCAAAAATCTAGTCATACATTTCAGCGGCATTTTACTGTTTGTATAGAAGTTTTACACGAATTTAAGATTATGTTTCCATGGAAACTTAAGGCACTTCAATCAACACAATTAGGGATATCATGTACTCATCATCTTAGTCAAGTTCCCAATGTACAATAACTATTAGAGATAATGATTGTCTTATACATAAAAAGGTACCAGGCTACCATTTAAGCCTTCTAGCCCCATTTTGGTATAAAAAAAGTGGATAATAGTGAAGATGGTTGAACTTAATACGAGCCTACATATAGAGTTATATGAGAACTTTAGTTAAATATTACATCATTTAGAACTGTATGACATGGCATGACAAGAAGCATGTCTGCCAATACACCGATCCAATAGGCCCCTTGACAAATTGACCAATCACAACGCGTGATTTAAGGTCCAACAAATTGCCGCCATTTTGTCTGACAAAATTCTGATTTGTTTGTATTGTTTACTACACACATTTCGTTGAATTTACTTTTGTCATTTGTTCAAGGCTATTCTTTTATAAACTTGATTTTTATCCTTAACCATGGTCAAGCGGTGTTCATATCCTAATTGAAGTTCCAACTCCCGAAACCCTGACAAGAGAGGGAATGTATATTTTTGGCCATTTCCGAAGCCGAGGTAAGACAGAGAAAAGTAGTATCCGCTGGGTTAGTGTGTGCGTGCGGTGGGCCGAATACTCGTCTGGCTGTGTACAAATCCACAAACGACGTGCCACACACGCGACATGTTCGTTCGTTGCTAGGCAGTTGCTATGGTGGGCGTGGCCTACTGGATCGGTGTATTGAGACAATGGAGCTGACACATTATTAGGCTGTATCTGAATGTACGGCTATGGCTATGACTGTTGCTAAGGATGTTGCTAGGGACATCCTATACTTCAACGCATGAAGACGCAGTGGTCTAGCCGCAGCCGCTAATTAGGACACAGCCATACACTGGTCACTCAACAGTTTATACAGTAAACATTTTCCAAGTAGGCATTTGTATGCTGTTACACATAAACCCTTTTCACACTACTCTATTCCCAGGGGCAACCCCGGGGTAATGGCCGACCCTTTCACATATGAATCTCTTTACCCCTGATCTACCCCTTCCATGGGGATAAGAGGTGCAGTGTGAAAAGGACTTCAGGGTTCTATAACTTTATGGGCCTACATGATTACATTGATGTTTTGTCTTCATTAATTTAGAAGTTTTGGTTCTGGTACATCTTTAGTCTTGGCACAAGACGTTGCTGTTCCTTATCACTCGTCTATTGCGATTCCCCAACTATCCACGCACACTCTAAAAACATGAACCATCAAACGATAGAGGTCACTGTACAGAAAACTTGAATTCTCACCCATCACATGCTCATAATAATTGGCTGGTTTGAGGCTTCTAACGAACGCCCTCTATCGATGAAATTGTCGTGCTGTGTATGCAGTGATGATTGTTAACAATTACTAAGAATGTCTTATACCAAGACTAGTCCAGCCTCCATGTCAGTACCTCAATGCATCATGGCTTTTTCAGTACTTTAAGTATGCATTACCGTACACTCTAAAAACTGAAGTGTTAAATTCAACTTTATAAATGTTAAATTCAACACTTGCTAAGTGTGGTGAGCGTGACAACACTTTAATTGTTGAATCAACACTTTCTAAAATGTGACGGTTCCAACACTTTGTAAAGTGTTAAAGAAGTGTTGGTTTCACACTCTTTGCAAATGTTAAACCAACCCTTTGATGACCCATTTACCAATTGGATAGTGTTGAGAAAGTGTTGGGATCAAACCCTTGGAAAGTGTTAAAACATCCCTTTGATGACCTATTTACCAATTGGATAGTGTTGAGAAAGGGTTGGGATTCAACCCTTTGAAAATGTTAAACCAACCCTTTGATGAACCATTTACTACTTGGATAGTGTTGGGAAAGTGTTGGGATCCAACCCTTTGAAAATGTTAAACCAACCCTTTGATGAACCATTTACCAATTGGATAGTGTTGGGAAAGTGTTGGGATCCAACCCTTTTAAAGTGTTAAAACAACCATTTGATGACTTATTTACTACTTGGATAGTGTTGGGAAAGTGTTGGGATCCAACCCTTTGAAATGTTAAACCAACCATTTGATGACCCCTTTACCACTTTGTTGGTAGGGATCTAACTCTTATAAAAATGTTAAAACTGTATGCAAACATTTATTGAACAAACACAGAATATCATTAAGAGGAAAGTGTTTTATTTGAAAAACACAAATTCACAATACAGGTTGATAAACAATATCATAATTTAAATACCAATGTAATTATACATTTTTCTTATTAATAGTAAAAACATTTTAAAGTGTTGAAATAGCCCAATTGCATCTAAATGAGATAAAAATACATTACATTAAAACTGCGAAGTTACACTTACACAAAATAAATATAAATTAATAACCGATTTCATAGCACTGCTTAACAGTAAGCAAATTTTCGTGCTTACTACAGCAGAAAAGTTTGCTTAAAGCGTAAGCATATTTCATATAGGTAAGCGAGAAAATCAGGCGGCCAGCTTGCGCGTTCAATATGGATTTGCATTGTTACGTCATTCATTTTCGAACAGTAAGTATCAGAAGGTTAGCATGCCTTTTCGTGTGCTTACGGTTAGTAGCGCTATGACATGGAAATCGCACAGTAAGCACAAAATCGGCTGTTAAGCAGCGCTATGAAATTGGGCCCAGCTTTATTTTAAATACAACTTATGACCAACACTTACCACAATGAAATGTGGCTGGCCCCAACAAGATGGGTGGAAAATTTCAAATTTTGAAAATTGAGATGATGGCAATTCCTGAAAGGACAATCAACATGTTACATGTATTAATTTGCTACATGTATATTGCGTGTTGCTGTTTATCTCATTCCTATACCCCGCTAGAACTTTCTGAAGTCGTTAGAGATTCCCAAGAGGGTAAGATCTCAAACTTCGTGATTAGTCTTGACTAGGGTAGGGCTACAGCATTGTTTAAGTCTTATTCATGCACTTCCATCCTAACTGAGTTATGTCCTACAGTAAGCACAAGATCGGCTGTTAAGCAGCGCTATGAAATTGAACCCAGCTTTATTTTCATTACATATTATGGCCAACAATTACCACAGTGAATTTTGGCTGGCCCCCACAAGATGGGTGGAAAATTTCAAATTTTGAAAATTGAGATTATGGCATTTTCTGAAAGGACAATCAACATGTTACATGTATTAATTTGCTACATGTTGTTGCTGTTTATCTCATTCCTATACCCCGCTAGAACTTTCTGAAGTCGTTAGAGATTCCCAACCTCTAATTCTGCAAACAAATGTTGTTTCGGCCTGTAACTGCAAATGTCACACAGCGATTTTGCGCTCTTTCCGTTAAAACATGGATTCCAGATACATGTTTCATCAATTCATTAAGCCCCGCCCCCTTACATATTGACCAAACACAGCTTTGGCTATGCCACAAAAGCCTGACATAAATCCAATTGTAAAATGTAGACATGTTGTACAATGTGGCATTAGAGAGAGCACATACTGCTGGCCAAGTGTAGTGGTGGCGTAGCCAATGCTGTGATTGGTCAATATATTTAGGCTGCTGGGCTTAATGGATGGGTCTATCACACACTGCTGCGAATAAAATAGCCCTCTTCCACCAGTACTACAGGGCCCAATTTCATGGCTCTGCTTACCGCGGAATTCTGCGCTTACGGAGCCCTTTTTGCACACAATTCATGATACCTAAGCACAGAATTCCGCGGTAAGCAGAGCCATGAAATTGGGCCCAGACCTTTTGCAGTGACATCACAAAACATAAAGTTACATCCACAGGTTTGTACGTGCCGTCCAATCATCTGCCCACATTTTAACACCGTGCGGTCGCTGTTTGAGCATGTGATGTCAGTGCAATTCATAAAATGTTGTTAAAAGAAAATCAATTTCAATCTTATGGAATAGTTTTGGTTTTAAAGTGTTGAAAAAGAGCTAATGATAGAATCCTTTGTAGTACTTTTCAAACCCTCATCAACTGACAACATCAATTATGGCTTTCAACAATATTTAACAAGTGCACGCAGCCAATAAGTATCAATTTTACCAAATCATTAAATTACAAACAATTGAACATTTTTAGAAGGTGTGCGTGATAATTTTTTGGTATTGATCAACATAATTCGTTATCATTTTCAAAAGTGGTGTACTCGGCAAAAGTGGTACTTTTTTAATGTACAAATCCCAAGTGAAATATCTGAATATTTCAGAAAAAATACCGCCTCAACAATAAAATTCAAGCACTGTACATGTATGTGTACAAAATAACTGATAGAATTTTGTTTGTTTGAAGCCTAAGGATCACCCAAATTTCCATTTATCAGTCCATTTTTGCAGAATAACGACAGTACACACGTATAGACCCGTTGCACAACGCGCAGCGCACATACACGCGCGTCTCCTGTCTGCCATTTTGGGTGTCAAAACATGCACAAAAGGAATGGACTCCCCCCAAAAGGCAGAAATGGTAGACGCGCATTGTTCGGAGGTGCGTAAACACATGTACATCCTTTTGTGCACATTTTTACACAAAAAATGGCGGACGGGAGAAGCGTGTGCAAGTGTGCTGCACGTTGTGCAATGGGTCTATAATTGTGTTGTACTGTGCAATTGAAAGTAAGTGCTTTTCACAATTACAAAACCTTCTCAATTTGTCCTACCCCTGTACGTTTTTGTGCAACAATGGTCATACACTTCTGTATTTGGTATAAACAATTCACACACCCAGGAACTGTAATAGCCATGTGGCTTAGTGAAGTTACCTGGACATAATGGACAAAAGCACCGTCAAATTTTGGCACAAAGCTTCCTTAGGGTCTATTAATTAATGTTAGTAAAGGAGTCCATCCAGGTTTTCAAATTTTAAAGTTTTCCCCTTTGTTTTGTACACATGGGAGGGGGGCAGGACATAACTCCAGTTAGGAAGAAAGTGCAGATATAGTACTTACAAAATTTAGTAGCCCTACCCTAGTAGGGACAACTTGCTAAGTTTGAGATCTTACCTTCCTAGGAATAATTTGTTATTGACTTTTTAAGATTTAATATCTAGCTGTAAATTTTTGTACAAACAATCGCAGCAACAATAGACAACCAACGGTGTGTACAAAAAATATGGGTTAATTTTTAAACTTAACAATTGATAATAATTAATTCTTAAGAGAGTAAGATCTCAAACTTCGTGATTAGTCTTGACTAGGGTAGGGCTACAGCATTATTTAAGTCTTATTCCTGCACTTCCATCCTAACTGAGTTATGTCCTAACCCCCCCCCCCCTTCCATGTGTACAAAACAAAGGGGGTAAACTTTTGAATTTGAAAACCCAGATCATAACATTAATTAGTGAGCTCTAAGGAAGCTTTGTGCCCAAAATGGTGCCTTTGTCCGCTGTCCAGTAAATATTGACATTTTTAACTAAGCCACCTGACTAAAAGCAAGGTCATATCTCATGTCATATGGGCTTGTACAGAAAGATACAACGTTACAAAAGGCTGCACACTATTTCACATGTTCAATACTTGGAAAAAAAGTATTTTGTGATATTGTAAACTAGCACTCCTAACAATAAAACACTTAAACTGTGAGCTTTAAAATGTCTCATGCTCCATGTTAACAATAAGAGAAAGAACTTTTAAAAACCACATCAGTTCACAGTGTTTAAATGCACTGTTCGATATTAATAAACCAAACTCAATTGTGTGCTATGGTATTAGCACTGGTCCATGTCAACTTTTGTACAACTGAAGTCAAGAAAGTTGTGGTTTGATGACCTCAAACCACATTGCATTTGGTCATATTGGTACGGTCCCTAGAATGACATACTAAAAGTACACTAAATCCGAGTTAACGGAAATGTGTCTAAAACACCACTTGACCAAATCAATGTAAACTCATGAAATTGGCAGCCATTTTGAAATTACGCAAATTATGACACCCTAGTCAAGGGATTAGCAATCTTGTGAACATTGCAAAGTTATGACCAATTGGATGGAAACATGTTAAATTAATAGGAATTTTTTTATTTATGCAAATTAGGCATAATTCCATTACTTGGATTTTAGCAGATTTTTTGCATGTCATTCTAGGGACCTTACCAAAATTTCCCTCATTTTCATACATGGATGTGTCAATCACAGCTTTATCAATTGCTAGCGCTCTTTTTGGTACAGAGACTGTGACAGTGCTGTGATGCTAGTCATCAGTTCCTTCACCCGAACGGGTACCTTTGAGTTTGGTACATTAACATGGTACACATAGTTTTCAAGGAAGGAAAAAAATGAGACCAATTCGTTGGTATAGTGTAGGTTAAACACATAATGGAGCTTAAATAGCTTGTCCACTGCACTGGTTATATCATTCCTACATGGCACTGCGTTGGAGTCAACTATCACAAAAAACTGTGATGGTGATTCCCGACTTCCAAGGCAGAGAAGATACGGTTGGGTGGTTTGATGGCCCTTTTGTTTTCTTACTCGCAGGTAGTCCTCTACATTAGTACCAACCTAAAGGTGTGGAATATTAAAATTAAAAACAATCATGAAAAGTTCATTTGTGAAATTATTTTATTTCTCTTTTGAATTAACCAGCAAAAAGCAGGACCAAAAAATGATCCCATGAAGATTGTGCGAAAAAATCAGCTACTGTTTTTTACAACTGAATTTCCAAATTTAAAGATGCATCGTCCATGCTCAAGCAGATTTTACCTAGAAAAATGAATCCAAATAATGAATTGCTATTTTGCGATTATAAAGTTTCAAATATGTTAAATGTTTACAATAACCCCCAACCTTGTGTACTTATGGGGAGGTAACCACCAAAATGTAAGTTTTTTAAACACCAAGTTTGCGATATGTGACGTATGTGGGCAAGGTCTATACAGCATAAAGAACTGTTTCCTACTTAACCCTCCTATTCGTGGTGCCTTTTTCTGGGGAGCTGAGTGACTACTCAAAACCATTCACCCAAATGGTTTCAAATGGTGGAACAGATGTGCTATGCCCTGGCTCACCAAATGGTTTTGAATGGTAGGACAGCTGAATACAAAACCTCATCTGGACATTGTTTATGATAAAGTTATAGAGTGGTCTTGAATGACCAGTCTCAGTAGAACAAAATTCTTTTGTGTCATTTTCACATGCCAGATCAATTAGCACACCAACTGTATAGCTACCCTAATACACCTTGGCATTCAGAATTATTTGAATGGTTTCAAACGGTGGAACAACTTCATCAACTTGCTGATAACACTGTTCAAATGGTATTGAATGGTGTGCACAAATGGTCTATCAGTAGAATGGACCCTTTGTATTTTTGATAAAGACCAAAAGACATACCGATTTCATCACTAGAAAGTAGTCCATAGAGTCTGCAATGGAACTTTTTTTTGAAGTCTGGGATTGCAAAAGATGAATAAGAAGGAGAAATGCATAGAAGGACATCACATCTAAAGAAACAACATAATATAACATTATACACTGTGTACATGGCATATACTACACAAAAGAATGTTTATGAGTGCAATGGTAAGAATATTTTCCTGAGTTGAATATGGAAAAATGTAGTGCTTCTGCATCCATATCCCATGAGGTAATTGGGGCGTAGCTTTTGTAACCCACTGCTTGCATGTTAATTAGTAACTGTGCTTCAATGCCTTTCCGCATGCGACATGCAAATTAAACATTTGTAGAACGTGCAAAAGTTATAGAATGTTGACCGTATACCGTGGAGCATAATATGCAGAGTGCTTGAGCTTACTGGGAGGTGGGTAAAATAAAACTATTTCAATATCCCAATTCAGGGACTAAACTGTTGCATGAACAAATTTTCTGTGCTTTCATGCAAGATTTGTGTTTTCTTTTGCAAAGATGAATAACAACATTTACAGTGCACTTTCTGGTCATATTTGGAGGGAGGAGAGGTTAAGTTGGACTACAGTCCCCACCCCCCCCCCCCCCCCCCCCCCGTTGCACCATTGCAATTATCTTTGCTGCTATATGTTGCAACAGTTTTGTCTCAATGCATATTAGGCTAGTCACTTTACCTGATGGTGGCTTGTAGTCATCAGCTTCAGCCTCATCCATCATTCCACAGTGAGGATTGAAGAGCTCATCCAAGAGGGATGAAATCTTGGTCACTTTCGACATTTTGGCTATGTGAATAATCCCAGGCACATACCTCGTTTCCCAGGTGGAAATCAGTTTTTTTGTACAATGCGCAGCTCTTGTGTTGTGACAAGCGTGGCACATTGAAGCCTTCACTGCATATCGCGCAGCCATTTCATTTGCGCCATGATGACTGCCCTCCAATGATCACATTTTCATGTTTTTGGTATTGTTAAAGAGAGAATTTTAACGGTATGCATGTTTGTTTTTTGTTTTTTAAACTGTCATGACCTCTTTCTAAAATGGAGTGTACCCAAACCGCGATTGCAAGTAATTGCGCAATACCCCTTCCGCCCACCCCCCTGCTCCATCGATCACAAGTGAGTTTTGTTGTAATATGTTACTAAATCGTAATAAATCAAAAAAATTGAACGCATTCGAACAAACTGTTCAAAGCACATCGGGAGTTAAGTTACTTTTAATGTTTTTGTTAAGATTTTTAAGATTGTATGTTAACATTATCGTTACAATTTCGACAAACTGAAGTTATTATTCGTCAAAAAAACCTATGTAATTTGGACTGATACCAAACAAACGATAGCATCCAAACTAACAGTGTTTCATTTACATGACATGAGTATGGTATAAATAATCTTACCTTGTTTAGTTTGCTTCAACATGTTCAATGGAGACGATTCGTCCACCGCCAATGACAGCTGGATGATGGGTCCAAACAATCGGTAGCTGAAGTTTGTCACTTTTTAGCCTAGGTTTTAACCTGTGGGCAGGAAATCACAAGCAAATTTTAAGCCTTGGGCAAACTTCAAGCTTGAAGAATTTCTTTGGGTTTTGCCCATGAATAAAAAGTCAGTCTTGCAACCTAGTGTATTATGCTTCAATCATCACTGTAATACTAGTCCTAGTAATAATAATTAATATGATGAATCACCAAGAATTTAACAAGAGCCTTGAAAATAAGTTTTAAAAACAATCAAATTGGCATTGTCCAGACTCCAAGAACTCTGTCAACAACAAATATAGTCAACTGGATATATAACATAATGATCATAGTCTCAGATATCCCAACTTTCGAGTTCGACTGGAGTTATCTTTATTTGTTAGCCTCGGAAAAATTGTGCCAATAAGCTTGACAAAATAATGCAGAGCGCAATCTTCATTTGCTGAGGAAACTTAAAGTGCGCAAATTTGACCAGCACAAGCTTGGCGATTGTGTGCACAAGCTTCAAGATTGTATGTTGACATTATCGTTAAAATTTCGACAAACTGAAGTTATTATTCGTCAAAAAAACCTATGTAATTTGGAATGATACCAAACAAATAATAGCATCAAAACTAACGGTGTTTCATTTACATGACATGAGCATGGTATAAATAATCTTACCTTGTTTAATTTGCTCCAATGGAGACGATTCGTTCGCTGTCGATGACAGCTTGATGATGGGTCCAAACAATAGGTAGCTGAAGTTTGTCACTTTTTAGCCTGGGTTTTAACCTGTGGGCAGGAAATCACAAGCAAATTTTAAGCCTTGGGCAAACTTCAAGCTTCAAGAATTTCTTTGGGTTTTGCCCATGAATAAAAAGTCAGTCTTGCAACCTAGTGTATTATGCTTTAATCATCACTGTAATACTAGTCCTAGTAATAATAATTAATATGATGAATCACCAAGAATTTAAGAAGAGCCTTGAAAATAAGTTTTAAAAACAATCAAATTGGATTGTTCAAACTCCAGGAACTCTGTCAACAACAAATCTAGCCTACTGGATATATAACATAGTGATCATAGTCTCAGATATCCCAACTTTCGAGTTCGATTGGAGTTATCTTTATTTGTTACCCTCGGAAAAATTGTGCCAATAAGCTTGACAAAATAATGCAGAGCGCAATCTTCATTTGCTGAGGAAACTTAAAGTGCGCAAATTTGACCAGCACAAGCTTGGCGATTGTGTGCACAAGCTTCAAGATTGTATGTTGACATTATCGTTAAAATTTCGACAAACTGAAGTTATTATTCGTCAAAAAAACCTATGTAATTTGGAATGATACCAAACAAATAATAGCATCCAAACTAACGGTGTTTCATTTATATGACATGAGCATGGTATAAATAATCTTACCTTGTTTAATTTGCTTCAATGGAGACGATTCGTTCGCCGTCGATGACAGCTGGATGATGGGTCCAAACAATCGGTAGCTGAAGTTTGTCACTTTTTAGCCTGGGTTTTAACCTGTGCTGTGGGCAGGAAATCACAAGCAAATTTTAAGCCTTGGGCAAACTTCAAGCTTGAAGAATTTCTTTGGGTTTTGCCCATGAATCAAAAGTCAGTCTTGCAACCTAGTGTATTATGCTTCAATCATCACTGTAATACTAGTCCTAGTAATAATAATTAATATGATGAATCACCAAGAATTTAATTAAGAAGAGCCTTGAAAATAAGTTTTAAAAACAATCAAATTGGCGTTGTCCAGACTCCAGGAACTCTGTCAACAACAAATCTAGCCTACTACTGGATAACATAATGATCAAAGACATAGAGTCATAGTCTCAGATATCCTAACTTTCGAGTTCGATTGGAGTTATCTTTATTTGTTACCCTCTGAAAAATTATGCCAATAAGCTTGACAAAATAATGCAGAGCGCAATCTTCATCCGCTATGGAAACTTAAAGTGCGCAAAATTGACCAGCACAAGCTTGGCGCTTGTGTGCGCAAGCTTCAAAATTGCGCGCGCAAACTTCTAGCTTGTGTGACTGGCTGGTTTGCACTCAACAACGTAACGTTAGGAAGGCTTCTCAGTCCCTGGGCCCGGGCCTACGTTAACAAATTGCGCATGCGCTTCTGTGGGAAAACTCTCCAACACTTTATAAACTGTAAAAAAGCACATCGCGAGTCAAGTTACTTTCAATGTTAATGTATTGTTACTAAATGTTAGGATTGGTAAAAAGCAAATGAGTAAATTAGGTATACCTAGGTACAGGCGTTCGAGTTTGACCAGTTCCGGATAACTAGGACATTTTAATAAGGCAAAATTTCAATCACTTGACAGGACAGGAGAAACATCTTCAGGTGGGCTCACTTTAAGTAATTCATGCTGCCCAGTCCATCTCAGTATGTGGAGATTATATGGCGACTCCCCAGAGTCAGAATCGGCCTTCGTACTGACTGTACATGACGTACATACGTAGAAGACTGTACACAAGTGTATGTTAACATTATCGTTACAATTTCGACAAATTGAAGTTATTATTCGTTAAAAATCCTATGTAATTTGGAATGATACCAAACAAATAATAGCATCCAAACAAACAGTGTTTCATTTTACGTGACATGAGTATGGTATAAATAATCTTACCTTGTTTAAATTGCTTGGATGGAGACGATTTTTCCGCGCCGATGACAGCTGGATGACAGCTCTAACCGGTAGCTGAAGTTTGTCACTTTTAGCCCGGAAATTAACCGCGAACTCTTATCCAATCAAATTGCGAGATTTCACGTCATTCTTTCTTGCGCATGCGCTACTGTGGGAAAACTCTCCAACACTTCACAAACTGTTAAATGCACATCGCGAGTTACTTTCAATCCAACATTTTAAGAGTTAAAGTACCAGTTTCACAACACTTTCAATGTTGTTTGGGGAGTAACACTTCGAAATTGTTAAAATGCAACACTTAAGTTTTTAGAGTGTATCAAAAAAGTTATTTAATTGCTGAGATATGTACAAAGAATATTCTATAATTATAAACATAATCTGTTCAGATTTCCCTGAAAGTATAGGTTACCTGGGTCGATTTCACAAAGCAATAAGATTCATCTTAAGATGAGATGTATTGTGACATCACACTTTGCTTAGCAGTTCAGATTGATCTTTAGTGCGAATCAATCCGAACCGCTAAGCAAACTGATGTCCAATGACTCAAAAACAAAATAGTTGTTTGCATGTGTGTGTTTCCATGAACAATGTACTGACCACAGGTAAGTTTGCCCCTATCGTTTTAAGGTGCAACAAATCTAAAGTTAAATGTCTGCATTACCAAATCTGCATTTTGTATTCGACCTGAGCTTGAAAAAAAGCCAAATGGTGCTCAAATGTTGACTTTGAGTCTGACCTGTCGATTCTATTGAATAATGAAGTACATACTTAATACTCATAAAGACAATGAGATAAATCTTCTCTTACATGTCTTAGTGCTTGCTCAAATAAAAACAGTTAAATACATGTTAAACTGTGTTGGGAAATTTGTTAACACTTTCATTTTGGTCAATTGTAAAACAACCCAGTTCCGGTCCAGTAAACATTTTGAGCTACATCCCTGCGGTCTTGTGGACCCCCCCCCCCCCCCCCCCCAATTCAAGCCTTGTATATTTATACAAAATGCCAGTGCCACACAAATTACAACCTTAGCCTTGAGGAAAACCTTTAGTACATGACACATATAATTGAACTAAAATGGATTCATTACGGGAAAGCTCCATTGAAGAATTTCCGAGTTTTGGCTGAAAAACTGGGAAAGTATCCATCCTATTCAGAGAGGGTGTGTTTATATTGCCATTACTTTTTGAATCAACAAACTTCATGGATGAGCAGTGAGTTAACCTCCTGGGCGCAGTCAGCGACATAACTGGCTGGCGGTTTTTAATAATACACACTAGGGCCTACATAACTTGATTTCAAAATAATGTTAAAACCCACAACATTTTTTCATTCACTGTGCATGAAGATCAGATTAGAGTCCACTGTTGTGGACAACACAGAATTCCTGGAGATAACAGTCAAGACTGGTGGTAAAGCAAAAAGGATGTATAACTCTGGCCTCTTTCTTTAATGGAGCTTTCCCGTAATGTGATGTTTACACGCACCTCAAACAAATTTTAGAGTAAACAAATTTACAAACATGGCCCAATTATACAAAACAGGATTCAGCAAACTCATCACTTTGGCTGGTACTCAAGTTTCCCTTACTTAACTTACATGTATCACCTTGGCTGGTATCCAGTACCCCCTACTGGACTTACCACCTGTGTGTCTTACCCCAAAAAATATTTTAAAACTTCTAATTTCCACTTCCTTAATCTTCATATTACTGAACCCAAACATCAAAATGCCTCAAAAGAATCCTATACTTTTAACCAAATAAAACAACTCACCATCAAAGATATATCATAAATAAAGTATGGTTTTATAATCCTCGTAATCAAATTTCCACATTACAGAAATAGTAATTAAATTGGCTGCAACCACAATTCTGAAGAGTGATTGTTTCTTTGCATCATTTAAAACTTTTGTACAACGTATTTCCAACTGCAAATTAACAATGGTTTTTTGAAACAACAATGGAATAAGACAGTACTTTCCTATCATTAAAGAAATAAAGATTGTGCAGATAGACGCACCAAATGCAGTAATAGCTTCCTCTGATTTATTTTCAACTGCTTTTTGTGTTTATCTTCATTTCATATTTACATTCTAGAGTTAAGTTTCTTGGGCAAAGGTTATTGTCAACGGTGGAGGGAGGGATATAACTTGTTACATCAAAGTTTTTAATGGCATTTTCCGATGCAAATTGTCACCTAATTGATCTCCATATTCAGTGTACTTTTGTTTGTTTGATATAGGCCTAGCACTAATTAAGTCAACTGATATTTGGATGGGGAAGGGAACTCCGCATAAAAGCCTATAGCGCACTTTAAAAAAAATTGATTAATACGAAAAAGGAAACGTTTTGTTTTTTGTTTGAATTATCAAAGATTTGTGCATGTTATGCCTTTTAAATAAAGTACACCTTTTGGTATTTAAGTTAAACACATTTTTTCCAATTTCAAAATAGTTATAGAATCAACCGTGCGTCGGGACGGGATTTGTTGTAAATAAGTGTTGGGCATCTGTTCTCGATAATGTATTCTTCGTGAGACCGGGAAGAGTACGATGCAAAACTCCCAACTTGGGTTTTATAATTTTGAATAAATTTTGCCATGGACATTTTGTCATAATCACGTCTCAGTTGTGACATGGAGGAAGGAAATATATGTATTTTCCTTCTCCCGTGGTTGTGATAAAAACCTTGATCAAAATTATTGGAGAACATGCTGCCGCGCGTATTATTTTATGCGCATGTATTTGTGTTTATTATTAGATTTGGGTTCCTTTTGCATTGGAAAATGCAACTTCTGTAGTGACAAATCAGGGAGGAAAGCCTAAAATCCCCTCCAACCGTGATAGGCCTATAACTTTTACGCTTTCCTGCATTTGGAGACGACTTGATATTCAACAAATACAAGATGCCTTCCATACTGTCGTATTGAGATGCAAAACACTGGGTTGAATTTCCGCCAAATTGCATATTCATGATAATGTCAACCCACTTCTGAATATTCAAATCACACTGTTTATTTGGGAAATAATGCGAACACAGGGTAAGAAAACCTCCATGCATGATCCAACCGTAAAAAAAGTGTCAGTGGACAGTTTACTAAGCCGCTTAATACTTACCCAAAGCATTTACGTGACAAAATATGACGGGGTTGAACTTTAGTTTAATACAGTAAATAGTATTGGCTCAAAAATAAACACAACATTACGACTGCAGAAGACTAATCAAAATTTGCGCATGCGTATTTTAATCACAACCACCGTGGTTTAGCTTCATACGTCGTGTTGGTTATATGCCTCAGGCGAAGCCTTGCGATTTTCTTGCACCTTTTTAAGCCTTTAAAATTCTTCAATGTTCCTGTTTCTTGCTGTATATATTCGGTTAACCCTTCTTGAAAGGTAAGACTAAAATTAAGTGTAATTGGCCATAAATTAAGGGAGATATAGAGGTGGCATTCTGCGAAAAATTACCCAGTTCAGCAAAAATAAAAAACGTAAACACACCGATCCTATCTGGAAGCGTGTAGAAACTGGTTGCAAACTTTACATTATTTCCAATAGTTCCCTTTGCTTAAATTCCACACTGAACTAATTTTTAAAGAGATAAAAGGTGTCTCCTTTAATAAAAATCTCTTAAAAAAGGGGGTGGGGAGAAGCTTTATATTGCCACCACTCGGAGCTCGAAATGATGAACTACCTACCATTAGCATTTACCAAATACAGTCATTTGACCAGTTCGGGATCATTGACCAGTTCGGGATCATTGACCAGTTCGGGATCATTGACCAGTTCGGGATCACTTCAACTTTGCAATAACCAAATAATTACATTACTTCTCACATTACCAATTTCTGTTGATACATGCGAAGAATAACATCCATTAAACCAACAAACCCAAAATAAGGTGCCAAACATCATCAGCAAATAAATTATGGCAGTTTTCCTGAAGTTTGTCTGCGAAATTGATCATTATTTTGATTTAAAGTGTTGGTTGAAAAACGCTGTTAAAAGTTTAAACTTCTCACCATCAGAATTGGAACGCCAGGGCAAAAAAAATTGATGTAAAATGCTAAGAATGTGTAAAAAATCTTTCCTGTTTTGAGAAGACAAAATTACCCAAATCGTCTTTGGGGGTTGCATCGTACCCTTGACCAGTTCGGGATCATCACTCAACATCTCATTGCGTCAAATGGTGCCGCACTAACTTACCAAGTGAGGTAAAATCATACTGCTGCAGTAGAAAGTTTATCTATTACTTTTGAGATACATTACTTCAACAAATTCTTGTAGATTTTTGATTTTTTTTGAGAAAATGAAACTTGGAGGGGTCAATAATGCTTTTTAGATGCACTTCACTTTTACATTCTCCTTTGCTGTTGTTTTGTGTTTTTGTCGCTGGGTTTTTGCGCTGATGTTGAAGACACTTGCATGAAATTCACTAAAGATGGGGAAGCCCAAGTCTATGCCAACACACTTTTTAAGTTTTGTGTCCTTGAGAGACAGTTTTATGAATATGGGAGTATGGGTTTGCAATAAAGGGCACGCTACTGATTCAGAATAGATTCAACTGATCCTGAACTGGTCAAACAGGTGACGAAACTTTTCTCAAAGCCTCTTCAAAAGTACTAATCTTTTTTTGTCAGTGACTACTTGGTGAGTTTTATGACATGTTTAGGTAAACTGATCAATTTTTTGGGTACAAGATTTCAAACAGATTGCAGCAAAAAACAACGTGAATTCAAAAAGTGATCCAGAACTGGTCAAATGACTGTACTCTAGTTGCTAGCCCCATAAATATGGCCAATCCACTCCGAGTCCGTATCCTTTAATACGGAGTGGATTGGCCATATATTTATGGGGCTATCTACATGTAGTTGCGTATTTCATGACCATAGAGCAAGGATCTGTATTATATGACCATCCCCATGAAAATAACATGTTGTTCGGAATGTAATACTCGGTGATAAAAAATATGAAAGTAAAATCAATTCAACAATACAACGAAGAAAACCCAAGAACTAAACTTGACCTCAGCTGCCGGCTACTTACATTTTCACTCTTTCATTTTATAAGGCCTAGCTTCCTTTGAAACAATTTTTTAATAATTATTACGAATTAATAATTCCCGCTGTCTGTTCGTATATAAACTCGTAGAAATACACCTGCGCACGAGTTTGTGTGTGTACGAGTTTGTGTGTGTACGAGTTCGTGTGCGTACGAGCTGGTGGGCGCACGAGTTGACCAATTGGCGTACGGGTCGGCAGGCGTACGAGTTTGCGTGCGTACGAGTTGACCTGTTTCCCTTTGGCTCTCTTTTAACATAGGTCTCATAACACTCACCATTACAGCCCACCATCCATACATGTACATGTCTAAAACGCTAAGTTTTAAAAGTACGAGCAAGTTGTACCTCTTTGATTACAAATTTCTCCCACTTATAACATCCCATACTACTCCGACCTGCTTCACTTTGTTCCTTACATCTAGCGAATTTTTATGATACATTCTAGGGCTCACCAAATGATGCCTTTGTCTAGATATGATGATTTGAAAATGGCAAAAAAAATCGTGTACAAAAATTACATTGAAGTTTGTCGTGCCTGGGGGCCGCCTTTTTACTTATGATTCTCTGCCTGTTAATCGTGAGAAAGTCAGGGCGCCAGGCTGATCTGCAAGCTGAATCCTTGGCCACACGTCCCGCCCATTTTTCAATTTGATGTATAATTTTTATAATTATTTGAAGAATTTTTTGGTATACTCTAATTAAGCTACGATAATCCACTGGGGCGCTAGTACAACCCCAGATATCAAAATTTCGAAAAAAACCAAGTACAGCGCCCCAGTTACTGGGTCTATTATCCCCACTTCTGTGGCCAAGTGCGATAACCATTTCAAAGTGCATTCGCTACGGGCCAGTCGGCAGTTTAAACCAGCTAATAATGTGTTCACCTAGCTCCCTCTTAGTCTTAGCTTGCCTTGTGTGTTTTGGATGTTCAAACAAAAAACTTTTAAAAAGATATTTCAAACAATAATTGTGCGTTTTACTCTGAATAACTTACTGGGCGCCGACATTTTTGAATGATCCCAATCTTGCCAATCAAAATGCGACGTCATCAGCCGGCCGGGCTGTGGGTGGAGCGAGGTTGCGAACATTTCAATGGTTGCTTTATGTATCTGCTCCGCCAACAGCCCGGCCTACCGCTGATGACGTCATATTTTGATTCGCATGATTAGGATCATTCCAAAACGGCAGATCATTCCAAAATGGTGGCGCCCGGTTCACATCATGGAAAGTAATTTGGAGTAAGTCGTACAATTATCTTTTAAAAAAGTTATTTGTTTGAACATCCAAAACACACAAGGCAAGCTAAGAGCTAGGTGAACATATTTAGCTGTTTTAAACTGCCGTCTGGCCCGTATAGGGAATGCACTTTTAAATGGTTATCACTTAGCTTATAAAAATAAATGCCCCAGTGGATTATCGTAGCTTAATTAGAGTATTAAAAAAATATTCAAATAGATACAAATTATACATCAAATTGAAGTGATTCCTGAAGTGAGCCAGAATTTTGTTTGTTGGGCAGCTACCAGTGTTGGGTCTCAGTGAGGTCACTTGATTTTTGGCAGTTGCGAACAGCTGTTCTAGTTTCCATTGAGTATGCAGTTAAGCTAATGAGCTTAGCTTCTGCTTTAAAGTTTCTATTTCTTAGTGAGCTTACAAGTTCTGGTCAGGATCAGTGTAGACAGCTTTTTTAATTTAAGTCCCTCTAACTTCGTTTCATACTTTTTGAAACAAGTCCTGCAATGTTGGATCATTTCAGTAAATCAATTTGAAATGTGACTTTGATTTGAATGCCAAGGGTAAGTTGTAGACTGAGCGTATCAACAAGTTTCACGTTAGAATCATTGTTGTGATGTCAAGTCACCTACATGTAGGGTGCACCATTTTGTCTAGGGTGGGGGGGGGGGGGGGGTGGGCTTCTGGTAAATATATTGTAGTTTGCATTTTGCACTTTTTAAATCAAGTTCTCAATCTAGGTAATGACTGGTTCCAGATAACCCATCAATTAGAACGAAAGGGAAATTTATATGCAAATGATGTTTATATGCCCCTTTTCAGTGCTTTTGTTTTGCCGTTTACTGTTGACATACATGTAAGATAACCTGACGAGAAATAAAATACTTTCCATGAGATAAAGACACAATTGTAAATAAAAACATTTTTATTAAACAAGAATTTAAAAATAGATTTCCGAAGTACTTGAAAACACCAAGCCACCTCCGGATAGAGGTCACTCCACTTGTTAAGGAAAACTTACTGGCAATGAAAGTTGAAACAACTGAATTTCTACAGTTGTTATGCTTACAAGTGTGCAAATCTGGACCACAAATGCTTCCAAATCATCTGTGGGGATGAATGACCACAAATAATACTGAATACAGCTTTGCATCAGACATAGACTTCTAAATGTAGTTCTTTATCTGATGCATCAATTAAAATTAAAATCTGTTTTCAGAAAATGCTGAAGTGGTGAAGGGGGGGGGGAACTGGTGCAATGTTGATGAGCTAACATATTTTACATAGGTCAGGGAAGGCGTCTTTGAAATGGCTCAAGAATTCTGCTAGTTGCTCCATATTTGTGATGGAATTCCTTCTGCTGTTTTAGACTGTATAGAAGTCTCTTTGCTTGGCGCATTTCTATGTTCAGGATTGATATGCTAGAATATGTCTCTGTCATAGGTTTGAGTTACTCTAAGTCCAAGAACTTGGAGCGACATGGATGAAAGGGCTACAGTTGATCTCATGAGCTGTTTAATTGTATCGCTGAAGCGAAAGTTTAGATCAGACAGCAAATAATCCATCACAGCATAGAATAATCTTGTGCAGTAGTCTCGCTGCCTTTTGCCTATTGTCTCTTCTACTTGGAAATCAGTTAGATGTGACGTATGCACGATTTCTCTGTTGCTCTTTGCAGTACTCCAAAAGCAACCCAGTGTAATTCTGCAGAATACACCCCTCCGAAAAAGAATGAATGCAGTGGCACGATGCTTCAATAAAATTTATTGGAATTATTCATAAAAGTTGAGATAATTTTAGTATACAAATCCAAGATAGAGGAAGTATTCACTTGATAGATTTCATTTTCTATCAGGAACCTTGGTCACTCAGTTGTGGTTGTGTGGAGTAAGAATATGGCATTCCAAGTAGATGTCCAAGAGAGGAGATGCACTCTCCAGTAAAAAGGTAAGTTCCCCAATAATGAAAGAACAAATGTTAGTTTTTTTGTTTTATTTAAATGAAGCATGCACTTTGCTAGACTAGTTTGATTCTGAGGACCCACTGATAAGCAAGTTCATACCACCACCAATCTTCAAGAGAACTGTCTCCGCCATTTGACGTACCTGTCAATTCACTGTTTCTCATTTTGATTGTAACAATCAAAATAGTCCTGATATGCAAAAGTTCCTTTAATTGTTTTTTGTTGTTGCTATTATCACCGTTGTTTTTTGTTTGTTTTTTTTTTTCAGTGAAAGTTTATACAAAATCCCCAGCAAAAACAAAGTATTTATTTTAAAAAGATGTGTTATGTGTTTAATCACTCATGTTGCAAAGTGTACATTTTGTTTGTGTTGCAGGGGTGCTTAAAATTTCCAAAGAGATCTACCTGTCAACAAGTAAAAGCCAAGAGCTGCACTCTCCAGTGAAAGGTAAATATATAAAAAATTAAAAGCCTTTTAGCTTTTGGTTATTAAAATATTGTGTGCCACTTGGTAGATTAGTTTGATTCTGAGGACTCACTGCTAATACAGTTCATACCAACACCAATCCTCAGGACTGTTTTAGGCATTTGACATTCCTCTCAAATCACTGTTGCTTACACCCGGTTCAGACAGGCACTCTAGAGTCGCGCAGAACCAAAAGTACATGAAAAGTTCGACGTCTGAAACAGTTAGGAGCGACTGGACGAGCTAGAAGTCAAAAGATCGACTGTTGCAGTCGTTCGGAACGACTCTGGAGCGCCTTGGTTTCAGATGTCGATCTTGTCATGAGCCGAACCTAATGTAAATGTTATGTCAAGTTCGCCTGTCTGAAACCAAAATTTAATTGGGTCGACCTAGAGTCGCTCCTAATCTATTTGGTTTGGCGCGACTGTCTGAACCGGGTGTTACTTTGATTGTAGCAATCAAAATAATCCTCAGTATGTGGACTGGTCTTCGGTTCCCCAAGAAGCCTAATATGCCTTTGGACCATAGGCCAAATGTCAATGTCACTATAACTAAAACAAAAGACACTCAACAAAAAATATCAACTCAAATTTAGTGTGTGGAATGGTCTTCAGATATCCTGCAAGCCTTTGTTTTTGGACTTCTAGGTAAAATGTTGAGGTCATTACAACTATAACTCATGAAGGACTTGGCATATTATCTCCAAACTTTGTGTGTGGATTGGTCTTGGGGTCCCCCGAAAACAATAATTTTTCGTGTAGTTAGACGCTTATTGCAAAACACACGGGACCTACAGCTTTGCATCCCATCTGAAGAAAGAAACAATAATAGCTTGACTCTCACTCAAGGACACAGGTGTCAAGACCAGAACTCTGAACCCATACTCTGCTGACCAGAAACACCACAGTTTGAGTACGGTGCGCTTAATCGCTCAGTCATGACACATCGTGTTTTTTAAACTAACAGTTTTCAATTTTGGGATGGAAGTATACAAAACTGCTTAGGTAGAAACAGAAATATTCTCAGTCATTTAATGCCAATGAAACTGGGTATAGACACCGGCCTCATGAACCATATATTGACTCAGAACATACTTTACTTTACATGTAAACACTTCACTATTTTAAATGATTAAAAAAACAAACTTTTAAAGGGACACGTTGCCTAGGATCGGGCGAGTTGGTCTATGAAAAGCGTTTGTAACCGTTTGTTATAAAATGCATAAAGTTAGAAAGATGTTTTAAAAGTAGAATACAATGATCCACACAAATATGCCTCGAAATTGCATGGTTTTCCTTTTACTTTGCGAACTAACACGGTCCGCCATTTTGTGGAGTCAAAAACTTGACTCCAAAAAAATTGCGGGCCGTGTTTTCACGATGTAAAAGTAAAACCACGCAATTTCGAGGCATATTTGTGTGGATCATTGTATTTTAAATGTTTTATTTTTTTATGAGATATCGCCTAACTCACAAGGCCACGGACAGCCACTTCAAGGTGAGGGCTACACATACCTGATTTGGGCTATCGACCCAAATCTTTTGAAACCAGGGGCATGTTGCCTCCTACTCCTGGGGCTGAAACAGGGTTACCCCCTTTACAGTCCTTAAGGATGTAGGCATGGGTATCATCCACTAGGAGCCTGTCTGGTAGAGCAGAATGCACTACCTTCCCAACTTTTTTCGAAGCAATTATGGTTAAGTGCCTTGCTCAGGGGCACAAGTGTCATGACCGGGTATCGAACCCACACTCTGCTGCTGACTACACCAGAGCTTAGGTTCGGTGACCTAGACCGCTCGGCCACGACACGCCACTTTTAAAACACGACGCGCCACTTTCAAAACATCATTCGAACCATATGCTTTTCAACTTAGTCGATTGTTAGACAATGACATTGACTGCCTAAAGCAAAAGTGACATCCTGATGAGGTCATCACATTATTTTTTACTAACTTTTTAAAATTTTGACCTATTATTACATATCTCTTCAACAAAGTAAACCACCCACTGTTTCTTTGAGCTCAGGACTAAATTAAGTTCTTCTGAGATAATGTCGTCATACTGTGAATTATTATTTGTTAAGGTCTCCAAGTGCCGTTTCCCCTTTCAGTAGAGGACCAGCCTCCCTGTCACAGCCATACATTGCAACAATCAAAATAATCCTGATTGTATGTCTGTTTACATGGATATATTAAATTAATCACTAATGTTGCAAAATATTCCTTTTGTTTGTGTTGCAGTAGGCTTACTATCTCCAAAGACATCTACCCATCAACAAGAAGATGTCCAAGAAAGGTGATGCACTCTCCAGTCAAAGGTTAGTTCCTCAATAATGAAAGAACAAATGTTAGCTTTTTGTTATTTAAATGTTGCATGCACTTTGCTAGATTGGTTTGATTCTGAGGACCCACTGATAAGCAAGTTCATACCACCACCAATCTTCAAGAGAACTGTCTCAGCCATTTGACGTACCTGTCAATTCACTGTTTCTCATTTTGATTGTAACAATCAAAATAGTCCTGATATGCAAAAGTTCCTTTAATTGTTTTTTGTTGTTGCTATTATCACCGTTGGGTTTTTTTTCCTGTTTTTTTCAGTGAAAGTTTATACAAAATCCCCAGCAAAAACAAAGTATTTTTTTTTAAAGATGTGTTATGTGTTTAATCACTCATGTTGCAAAGTGTACATTTTGTTTGTGTTGCAGGGGTGCTTAAAATTTCCAAAGAGATCTACCTGTCAACAAGTAAAAGCCAAGAGCTGCACTCTCCAGTGAAAGGTAAATATAAAAAAAATTAAAAGCCTTTTAGCTTTTGGTTATTAAAATATTGTGTGCCACTTGGTAGATTAGTTTGATTCTGAGGACTCACTGCTAATACAGTTCATACCAACACCAATCCTCAGGACTGTTTTAGGCATTTGACATTCCTCTCAAATCACTGTTGCTTACACCCGGTTCAGACAGGCACTCAGAACCAAAAGTACATAAAAAGTTCGACGTCTGAAACAGTTAGGAGCAACTGGACGAGCTAGAAGTCAAAATATCGACTGTTGCAGTCGTTCGGAACGACTCTGGAGCGCCATGGTTTCAGATGTCGATCTTGTCATGAGCCGAACCTAATGTAAATGTTATGTCAAGTTCGCCTGTCTGAAACCAAAATTTAATTGGGTCGACCTAGAGTCGCTCCTAATCTATTTGGTTTGGCGCGACTGTCTGAACCGGGTGTTACTTTGATTGTAGCAATCAAAATAATCCTCAGTATGTGGACTGGTCTTCGGTTCCCCAAGAAGCCTAATATGCCTTTGGACCATAGGCCAAATGTCAATGTCACTATGACTAAAACAAAAGACACTCAACAAAAAATATCAACTCAAATTTAGTGTGTGGAATGGTCTTCAGATATCCTGCAAGCCTTTGTTTTTGGACTTCTAGGTAAAATGTTGAGGTCATTACAACTATAACTCATGAAGGACTGGCATATTATCTCCAAACTTTGTGTGTGGATTGGTCTTGGGGTCCCCCGAAAACAATAATTTTTCGTGTAGTTAGACGCTTATTGCAAAACACACGGGACCTACAGCTTTGCATCCCATCTGAAGAAAGAAACAATAATAGCTTGACTCTCACTCAAGGACACAGGTGTCAAGACCAGAACTCTGAACCCATACTCTGCTGACCAGAAACACCACAGTTTGAGTACGGTGCGCTTAATCGCTCAGTCATGACACATCGTGTTTTTTAAACTAACAGTTTTCAATTTTGGGATGGAAGTATACAAAACTGCTTAGGTAGAAACAGAAATATTCTCAGTCATTTAATGCCAATGAAATTGGGTATAGACACCGGCCTCATGAACCATATATTGACTCAGAACATACTTTACTTTACATGTAAACACTTCATTATTTTAAATGATTAAAAAAAAAAACTTTTAAAGGGACACGTTGCCTAGGATCGGGCGAGTTGGTCTATGAAAAGCGTTTGTAACCGTTTGTTATAAAATGCATAAAGTTAGAAAGATGTTTTAAAAGTAGAATACAATGATCCACACAAATATGCCTCGAAATTGCATGGTTTTCCTTTTACTTTGCGAACTAACACGGTCCGCCATTTTGTGGAGTCAAAAACTTGACTCCAAAAAAATTGCGGGCCGTGTTTTCACGATGTAAAAGTAAAACCACGCAATTTCGAGGCATATTTGTGTGGATCATTGTATTTTAAATGTTTTATTTTTTTATGAGATATCGCCTAACTCACAAGGCCACGGACAGCCACTTTAAGGTGAGGGCTACACATACCTGATTTGGGCTATCGACCCAAATCAATTGAAACCAGGGGCATGTTGCCTCCTACTCCTGGGGCTGAAACAGGGTTACCCCCTTTACAGTCCTTAAGGATGTAGGCATGGGTTTCATCCACTAGGAGCCTGTCTGGTAGAGCAGAATGCACTACCTTCCCAACTTTTTTCGAAGCAATTATGGTTAAGTGCCTTGCTTAGGGGCACAAGTGTCATGACCGGGTATCGAACCCACACTCTGCTGCTGACTACACCAGAGCTTAGGTTCGGTGACCTAGACCGCTCGGCCACGACAAGTCACTTTTAAAACACGACGCGCCACTTTCAAAACATCATTCGAACCATATGCTTTTCAACTTAGTCGATTGTTAGACAATGACATTGACTGCCTAAAGCAAAAGTGACATCCTGATGAGGTCATCACATTATTTTTTACTAACTTTTTAAAATTTTGACCTATTATTACATTTCTCTTCAACAAAGTAAACCACCCACTGTTTCTTTGAGCTCAGGACTAAATTAAGTTCTTCTGAGATAATGTCGTCATACTGTGAATTATTATTTGTTAAGGTCTCCAAGTGCCGTTTCCCCTTTTAGTAGAGGACCAGCCTCCCTGTCACAGCCATACATTGCAACAATCAAAATAATCCTGATTGTATGTCTGTTTACATGGATATTGTATTAAATTAATCACTAATGTTGCAAAATATTCCTTTTGTTTATGTTGCAGTAGGCTTACTATCTCCAAAGACATCTACCCATCAACAAGAAGATGTCCAAGAAAGGTGATGCACTCTCCAGTCAAAGGTTAGTTCCTCAATAATGAAAGAACAAATGTTAGCTTTTTGTTATTTAAATGTTGCATGCACTTTGCTAGATTGGTTTGATTCTGAGGACCCACTGATAAGCAAGTTCATACCACCACCAATCTTCAAGAGAACTGTCTCAGCCATTTGACGTACCTGTCAATTCACTGTTTCTCATTTTGATTGTAACAATCAAAATAGTCCTGATATGCAAAAGTTCCTTTAATTGTTTTTTGTTGTTGCTATTATCACCGTTGTTGTTTTTTTACATTTTTTCAGTGAAAGTTTATACAAAATCCCCAGCAAAAACAAAGTATTTTTTTTTAAAAGATGTGTTATGTGTTTAATCACTCATGTTGCAAAGTGTACATTTTGTTTGTGTTGCAGGGGTGCTTAAAATTTCCAAAGAGATCTACCTGTCAACAAGTAAAAGCCAAGAGCTGCACTCTCCAGTGAAAGGTAAATATAAAAAAAAAAAAAAGCCTTTTAGCTTTTGGTTATTAAAATATTGTGTGGCACTTGGTAGATTAGTTTGATTCTGAGGACTCACTGCTAATACAGTTCATACCAACACCAATCCTCAGGACTGTTTTAGGCATTTGACATTCCTCTCAAATCACTGTTGCTTACACCCGGTTCAGACAGGCACTCTAGAGTCGCGCAGAACCAAAAGTACATGAAAAGTTCGACGTCTGAAACAGTTAGGAGCAACTGGACGAGCTAGAAGTCAAAAGATCGACTGTTGCAGTCGTTCGGAACGACTCTGGAGCGCCTTGGTTTCAGATGTCGATCTTGTCATGAGCCGAACCTAATGTAAATGTTATGTCAAGTTCGCCTGTCTGAAACCAAAATTTAATTGGGTCGACCTAGAGTCGCTCCTAATCTATTTGGTTTGGCGGGACTGTCTGAACCGGGTGTTACTTTGATTGTAGCAATCAAAATAATCCTCAGTATGTGGACTGGTCTTCGGTTCCCCAAGAAGCCTAATATGCCTTTGGACCATAGGCCAAATGTCAATGTCACTATGACTAAAACAAAAGACACTCAACAAAAAATATCAACTCAAATTTAGTGTGTGGAATGGTCTTCAGATATCCTGCAAGCCTTTGTTTTTGGACTTCTAGGTAAAATGTTGAGGTCATTACAACTATAACTCATGAAGGACTGGCATATTATCTCCAAACTTTGTGTGTGGATTGGTCTTGGGGTCCCCCGAAAACAATAATTTTTCGTGTAGTTAGACGCTTATTGCAAAACACACGGGACCTACAGCTTTGCATCCCATCTGAAGAAAGAAACAATAATAGCTTGACTCTCACTCAAGGACACAGGTGTCAAGACCAGAACTCTGAACCCATACTCTGCTGACCAGAAACACCACAGTTTGAGTACGGTGCGCTTAATCGCTCAGTCATGACACATCGTGTTTTTTAAACTAACAGTTTTCAATTTTGGGATGGAAGTATACAAAACTGCTTAGGTAGAAACAGAAATATTCTCAGTCATTTAATGCCAATGAAACTGGGTATAGACACCGGCCTCATGAACCATATATTGACTCAGAACATACTTTACTTTACATGTAAACACTTCACTATTTTAAATGATTAAAAAAACAAACTTTTAAAGGGACACGTTGCCTAGGATCGGGCGAGTTGGTCTATGAAAAGCGTTTGTAACCGTTTGTTATAAAATGCATAAAGTTAGAAAGATGTTTTAAAAGTAGAATACAATGATCCACACAAATATGCCTCGAAATTGCATGGTTTTCCTTTTACTTTGCGAACTAACACGGTCCGCCATTTTGTGGAGTCAAAAACTTGACTCCAAAAAAATTGCGGGCTGTGTTTTCACGATGTAAAAGTAAAACCATGCAATTTCGAGGCATATTTGTGTGGATAATTGTATTTTAAATGTTTTATTTTTTTATGAGATATCGCCTAACTCACAAGGCCACGGACAGCCACTTCAAGGTGAGGGCTACACATACCTGATTTGGGCTATCGACCCAAATCTTTTGAAACCAGGGGCATGTTGCCTCCTACTCCTGGGGCTGAAACAGGGTTACCCCCTTTACAGTCCTAGGCATGGGTATCATCCACTAGGAGCCTGTCTGGTAGAGCAGAATGCACTACCTTCCCAACTTTTTTCGAAGCAATTATGGTTAAGTGCCTTGCTCAGGGGCACAAGTGTCATGACCGGGTATCGAACCCACACTCTGCTGCTGACTACACCAGAGCTTAGGTTCGGTGACCTAGACCGCTCGGCCACGACACGCCACTTTTAAAACACGACGCGCCACTTTCAAAACATCATTCGAACCATATGCTTTTCAACTTAGTCGATTGTTAGACAATGACATTGACTGCCTAAAGCAAAAGTGACATCCTGATGAGGTCATCACATTATTTTTTACTAACTTTTTAAAATTTTGACCTATTATTACATATCTCTTCAACAAAGTAAACCACCCACTGTTTCTTTGAGCTCAGGACTAAATTAAGTTCTTCTGAGATAATGTCGTCATACTGTGAATTATTATTTGTTAAGGTCTCCAAGTGCCGTTTCCCCTTTCAGTAGAGGACCAGCCTCCCTGTCACAGCCATACATTGCAACAATCAAAATAATCCTGTTTGTATGTCTGTTTACATGGATATATTAAATTAATCACTAATGTTGCAAAATATTCCTTTTGTTTGTGTTGCAGTAGGCTTACTATCTCCAAAGACATCTACCCATCAACAAGAAGATGTCCAAGAAAGGTGATGCACTCTCCAGTCAAAGGTTAGTTCCTCAATAATGAAAGAACAAATGTTAGCTTTTTGTTATTTAAATGTTGCATGCACTTTGCTAGATTGGTTTGATTCTGAGGACCCACTGATAAGCAAGTTCATACCACCACCAATCTTCAAGAGAACTGTCTCAGCCATTTGACGTACCTGTCAATTCACTGTTTCTCATTTTGATTTTAACAATCAAAATAGTCCTGATATGCAAAAGTTCCTTTAATTGTTTTTTGTTGTTGCTATTATCACCGTTGTTGTTTTTTTTCATTTTTTCAGTGAAAGTTTATACAAAATCCCCAGCAAAAACAAAGTATTTTTTTTTAAAAGATGTGTTATGTGTTTAATCACTCATGTTGCAAAGTGTACATTTTGTTTGTGTTGCAGGGGTGCTTAAAATTTCCAAAGAGATCTACCTGTCAACAAGTAAAAGCCAAGAGCTGCACTCTCCAGTGAAAGGTAAATATAAAAAAAATTAAAAGCCTTTTAGCTTTTGGTTATTAAAATATTGTGTGGCACTTGGTAGATTAGTTTGATTCTGAGGACTCACTGCTAATACAGTTCATACCAACACCAATCCTCAGGACTGTTTTAGGCATTTGACATTCCTCTCAAATCACTGTTGCTTACACCCGGTTCAGACAGGCACTCTAGAGTCGCGCAGAACCAAAAGTACATGAAAAGTTCGACGTCTGAAACAGTTAGGAGCGACTGGACGAGCTAGAAGTCAAAAGATCGACTGTTGCAGTCGTTCGGAACGACTCTGGAGCGCCTTGGTTTCAGATGTCGATCTTGTCATGAGCCGAACCTAATGTAAATGTTATGTCAAGTTCGCCTGTCTGAAACCAAAATTTAATTGGGTCGACCTAGAGTCGCTCCTAATCTATTTGGTTTGGCGCGACTGTCTGAACCGGGTGTTACTTTGATTGTAGCAATCAAAATAATCCTCAGTATGTGGACTGGTCTTCGGTTCCCCAAGAAGCCTAATATGCCTTTGGACCATAGGCCAAATGTCAATGTCACTATGACTAAAACAAAAGACACTCAACAAAAAATATCAACTCAAATTTAGTGTGTGGAATGGTCTTCAGATATCCTGCAAGCCTTTGTTTTTGGACTTCTAGGTAAAATGTTGAGGTCATTACAACTATAACTCATGAAGGACTGGCATATTATCTCCAAACTTTGTGTGTGGATTGGTCTTGGGGTCCCCCGAAAACAATAATTTTTCGTGTAGTTAGACGCTTATTGCAAAACACACGGGACCTACAGCTTTGCATCCCATCTGAAGAAAGAAACAATAATAGCTTGACTCTCACTCAAGGACACAGGTGTCAAGACCAGAACTCTGAACCCATACTCTGCTGACCAGAAACACCACAGTTTGAGTACGGTGCGCTTAATCGCTCAGTCATGACACATCGTGTTTTTTAAACTAACAGTTTTCAATTTTGGGATGGAAGTATACAAAACTGCTTAGGTAGAAACAGAAATATTCTCAGTCATTTAATGCCAATGAAACTGGGTATAGACACCGGCCTCATGAACCATATATTGACTCAGAACATACTTTACTTTACATGTAAACACTTCACTATTTTAAATGATTAAAAAAACAAACTTTTAAAGGGACACGTTGCCTAGGATCGGGCGAGTTGGTCTATGAAAAGCGTTTGTAACCGTTTGTTATAAAATGCATAAAGTTAGAAAGATGTTTTAAAAGTAGAATACAATGATCCACACAAATATGCCTCGAAATTGCATGGTTTTCCTTTTACTTTGCGAACTAACACGGTCCGCCATTTTGTGGAGTCAAAAACTTGACTCCAAAAAAATTGCGGGCTGTGTTTTCACGATGTAAAAGTAAAACCATGCAATTTCGAGGCATATTTGTGTGGATAATTGTATTTTAAATGTTTTATTTTTTTATGAGATATCGCCTAACTCACAAGGCCACGGACAGCCACTTCAAGGTGAGGGCTACACATACCTGATTTGGGCTATCGACCCAAATCTTTTGAAACCAGGGGCATGTTGCCTCCTACTCCTGGGGCTGAAACAGGGTTACCCCCTTTACAGTCCTAGGCATGGGTATCATCCACTAGGAGCCTGTCTGGTAGAGCAGAATGCACTACCTTCCCAACTTTTTTCGAAGCAATTATGGTTAAGTGCCTTGCTCAGGGGCACAAGTGTCATGACCGGGTATCGAACCCACACTCTGCTGCTGACTACACCAGAGCTTAGGTTCGGTGACCTAGACCGCTCGGCCACGACACGCCACTTTTAAAACACGACGCGCCACTTTCAAAACATCATTCGAACCATATGCTTTTCAACTTAGTCGATTGTTAGACAATGACATTGACTGCCTAAAGCAAAAGTGACATCCTGATGAGGTCATCACATTATTTTTTACTAACTTTTTAAAATTTTGACCTATTATTACATATCTCTTCAACAAAGTAAACCACCCACTGTTTCTTTGAGCTCAGGACTAAATTAAGTTCTTCTGAGATAATGTCGTCATACTGTGAATTATTATTTGTTAAGGTCTCCAAGTGCCGTTTCCCCTTTCAGTAGAGGACCAGCCTCCCTGTCACAGCCATACATTGCAACAATCAAAATAATCCTGTTTGTATGTCTGTTTACATGGATATATTAAATTAATCACTAATGTTGCAAAATATTCCTTTTGTTTGTGTTGCAGTAGGCTTACTATCTCCAAAGACATCTACCCATCAACAAGAAGATGTCCAAGAAAGGTGATGCACTCTCCAGTCAAAGGTTAGTTCCTCAATAATGAAAGAACAAATGTTAGCTTTTTGTTATTTAAATGTTGCATGCACTTTGCTAGATTGGTTTGATTCTGAGGACCCACTGATAAGCAAGTTCATACCACCACCAATCTTCAAGAGAACTGTCTCAGCCATTTGACGTACCTGTCAATTCACTGTTTCTCATTTTGATTGTAACAATCAAAATAGTCCTGATATGCAAAAGTTCCTTTAATTGTTTTTTGTTGTTGCTATTATCACCGTTGTTGTTTTTTTACATTTTTTCAGTGAAAGTTTATACAAAATCCCCAGCAAAAACAAAGTATTTTTTTTAAAAAGATGTGTTATGTGTTTAATCACTCATGTTGCAAAGTGTACATTTTGTTTGTGTTGCAGGGGTGCTTAAAATTTCCAAAGAGATCTACCTGTCAACAAGTAAAAGCCAAGAGCTGCACTCTCCAGTGAAAGGTAAATATAAAAAAAATTAAAAGCCTTTTAGCTTTTGGTTATTAAAATATTGTGTGGCACTTGGTAGATTAGTTTGATTCTGAGGACTCACTGCTAATACAGTTCATACCAACACCAATCCTCAGGACTGTTTTAGGCATTTGACATTCCTCTCAAATCACTGTTGCTTACACCCGGTTCAGACAGGCACTCTAGAGTCGCGCAGCACCAAAAGTACATGAAAAGTTCGACGTCTGAAACAGTTAGGAGCGACTGGACGAGCTAGAAGTCAAAAGATCGACTGTTGCAGTCGTTCGGAACGACTCTGGAGCGCCTTGGTTTCAGATGTCGATCTTGTCATGAGCCGAACCTAATGTAAATGTTATGTCAAGTTCGCCTGTCTGAAACCAAAATTTAATTGGGTCGACCTAGAGTCGCTCCTAATCTATTTGGTTTGGCGCGACTGTCTGAACCGGGTGTTACTTTGATTGTAGCAATCAAAATAATCCTCAGTATGTGGACTGGTCTTCGGTTCCCCAAGAAGCCTAATATGCCTTTGGACCATAGGCCAAATGTCAATGTCACTATGACTAAAACAAAAGACACTCAACAAAAAATATCAACTCAAATTTAGTGTGTGGAATGGTCTTCAGATATCCTGCAAGCCTTTGTTTTTGGACTTCTAGGTAAAATGTTGAGGTCATTACAACTATAACTCATGAAGGACTGGCATATTATCTCCAAACTTTGTGTGTGGATTGGTCTTGGGGTCCCCCGAAAACAATAATTTTTCGTGTAGTTAGACGCTTATTGCAAAACACACGGGACCTACAGCTTTGCATCCCATCTGAAGAAAGAAACAATAATAGCTTGACTCTCACTCAAGGACACAGGTGTCAAGACCAGAACTCTGAACCCATACTCTGCTGACCAGAAACACCACAGTTTGAGTACGGTGCGCTTAATCGCTCAGTCATGACACATCGTGTTTTTTAAACTAACAGTTTTCAATTTTGGGATGGAAGTATACAAAACTGCTTAGGTAGAAACAGAAATATTCTCAGTCATTTAATGCCAATGAAACTGGGTATAGACACCGGCCTCATGAACCATATATTGACTCAGAACATACTTTACTTTACATGTAAACACTTCACTATTTTAAATGATTAAAAAAACAAACTTTTAAAGGGACACGTTGCCTAGGATCGGGCGAGTTGGTCTATGAAAAGCGTTTGTAACCGTTTGTTATAAAATGCATAAAGTTAGAAAGATGTTTTAAAAGTAGAATACAATGATCCACACAAATATGCCTCGAAATTGCATGGTTTTCCTTTTACTTTGCGAACTAACACGGTCCGCCATTTTGTGGAGTCAAAAACTTGACTCCAAAAAAATTGCGGGCTGTGTTTTCACGATGTAAAAGTAAAACCATGCAATTTCGAGGCATATTTGTGTGGATCATTGTATTTTAAATGTTTTATTTTTTTATGAGATATCGCCTAACTCACAAGGCCACGGACAGCCACTTCAAGGTGAGGGCTACACATACCTGATTTGGGCTATCGACCCAAATCTTTTGAAACCAGGGGCATGTTGCCTCCTACTCCTGGGGCTGAAACAGGGTTACCCCCTTTACAGTCCTTAAGGATGTAGGCATGGGTATCATCCACTAGGAGCCTGTCTGGTAGAGCAGAATGCACTACCTTCCCAACTTTTTTCGAAGCAATTATGGTTAAGTGCCTTGCTCAGGGGCACAAGTGTCATGACCGGGTATCGAACCCACACTCTGCTGCTGACTACACCAGAGCTTAGGTTCGGTGACCTAGACCGCTCGGCCACGACACGCCACTTTTAAAACACGACGCGCCACTTTCAAAACATCATTCGAACCATATGCTTTTCAACTTAGTCGATTGTTAGACAATGACATTGACTGCCTAAAGCAAAAGTGACATCCTGATGAGGTCATCACATTATTTTTTACTAACTTTTTAAAATTTTGACCTATTATTACATATCTCTTCAACAAAGTAAACCACCCACTGTTTCTTTGAGCTCAGGACTAAATTAAGTTCTTCTGAGATAATGTCGTCATACTGTGAATTATTATTTGTTAAGGTCTCCAAGTGACGTTTCCCCTTTCAGTAGAGGACCAGCCTCCCTGTCACAGCCATACATTGCAACAATCAAAATAATCCTGTTTGTATGTCTGTTTACATGGATATATTAAATTAATCACTAATGTTGCAAAATATTCCTTTTGTTTGTGTTGCAGTAGGCTTACTATCTCCAAAGACATCTACCCATCAACAAGAAGATGTCCAAGAAAGGTGATGCACTCTCCAGTCAAAGGTTAGTTCCTCAATAATGAAAGAACAAATGTTAGCTTTTTGTTATTTAAATGTTGCATGCACTTTGCTAGATTGGTTTGATTCTGAGGACCAACTGATAAGCAAGTTCATACCACCACCAATCTTCAAGAGAACTGTCTCAGCCATTTGACGTACCTGTCAATTCACTGTTTCTCATTTTGATTGTAACAATCAAAATAGTCCTGATATGCAAAAGTTCCTTTAATTGTTTTTTGTTGTTGCTATTATCACCGTTGGTTTTTTTTCTTCTTTTTTTTTCAGTGAAAGTTTATACAAAATCCCCAGCAAAAACAAAGTATTTTTTTTTAAAGATATGTTATGTGTTTAATCACTCATGTTGCAAAGTGTACATTTTGTTTGTGTTGCAGGGGTGCTTAAAATTTCCAAAGAGATCTACCTGTCAACAAGTAAAAGCCAAGAGCTGCACTCTCCAGTGAAAGGTAAATATAAAAAAAAATAAAAGCCTTTTAGCTTTTGGTTATTAAAATATTGTGTGGCACTTGGTAGATTAGTTTGATTCTGAGGACTCACTGCTAATACAGTTCATACCAACACCAATCCTCAGGACTGTTTTAGGCATTTGACATTCCTCTCAAATCACTGTTGCTTACACCCGGTTCAGACAGGCACTCTAGAGTCGCGCAGAACCAAAAGTACATGAAAAGTTCGACGTCTGAAACAGTTAGGAGCAACTGGACGAGCTAGAAGTCAAAAGATCGACTGTTGCAGTCGTTCGGAACGACTCTGGAGCGCCTTGGTTTCAGATGTCGATCTTGTCATGAGCCGAACCTAATGTAAATGTTATGTCAAGTTCGCCTGTCTGAAACCAAAATTTAATTGGGTCGACCTAGAGTCGCTCCTAATCTATTTGGTTTGGCGCGACTGTCTGAACCGGGTGTTACTTTGATTGTAGCAATCAAAATAATCCTCAGTATGTGGACTGGTCTTCGGTTCCCCAAGAAGCCTAATATGCCTTTGGACCATAGGCCAAATGTCAATGTCACTATGACTAAAACAAAAGACACTCAACAAAAAATATCAACTCAAATTTAGTGTGTGGAATGGTCTTCAGATATCCTGCAAGCCTTTGTTTTTGGACTTCTAGGTAAAATGTTGAGGTCATTACAACTATAACTCATGAAGGACTGGCATATTATCTCCAAACTTTGTGTGTGGATTGGTCTTGGGGTCCCCCGAAAACAATTTTTTTTCGTGTAGTTAGACGCTTATTGCAAAACACACGGGACCTACAGCTTTGCATCCCATCTGAAGAAAGAAACAATAATAGCTTGACTCTCACTCAAGGACACAGGTGTCAAGACCAGAACTCTGAACCCATACTCTGCTGACCAGAAACACCACAGTTTGAGTACGGTGCGCTTAATCGCTCAGTCATGACACATCGTGTTTTTTAAACTAACAGTTTTCAATTTTGGGATGGAAGTATACAAAACTGCTTAGGTAGAAACAGAAATATTCTCAGTCATTTAATGCCAATGAAACTGGGTATAGACACCGGCCTCATGAACCATATATTGACTCAGAACATACTTTACTTTACATGTAAACACTTCACTATTTTAAATGATTAAAAAAACAAACTTTTAAAGGGACACGTTGCCTAGGATCGGGCGAGTTGGTCTATGAAAAGCGTTTGTAACCGTTTGTTATAAAATGCATAAAGTTAGAAAGATGTTTTAAAAGTAGAATACAATGATCCACACAAATATGCCTCGAAATTGCATGGTTTTCCTTTTACTTTGCGAACTAACACGGTCCGCCATTTTGTGGAGTCAAAAACTTGACTCCAAAAAAATTGCGGGCTGTGTTTTCACGATGTAAAAGTAAAACCATGCAATTTCGAGGCATATTTGTGTGGATCATTGTATTTTAAATGTTTTATTTTTTTATGAGATATCGCCTAACTCACAAGGCCACGGACAGCCACTTCAAGGTGAGGGCTACACATACCTGATTTGGGCTATCGACCCAAATCTTTTGAAACCAGGGGCATGTTGCCTCCTACTCCTGGGGCTGAAACAGGGTTACCCCCTTTACAGTCCTTAAGGATGTAGGCATGGGTATCATCCACTAGGAGCCTGTCTGGTAGAGCAGAATGCACTACCTTCCCAACTTTTTTCGAAGCAATTATGGTTAAGTGCCTTGCTCAGGGGCACAAGTGTCATGACCGGGTATCGAACCCACACTCTGCTGCTGACTACACCAGAGCTTAGGTTCGGTGACCTAGACCGCTCGGCCACGACACGCCACTTTTAAAACACGACGCGCCACTTTCAAAACATCATTCGAACCATATGCTTTTCAACTTAGTCGATTGTTAGACAATGACATTGACTGCCTAAAGCAAAAGTGACATCCTGATGAGGTCATCACATTATTTTTTACTAACTTTTTAAAATTTTGACCTATTATTACATATCTCTTCAACAAAGTAAACCACCCACTGTTTCTTTGAGCTCAGGACTAAATTAAGTTCTTCTGAGATAATGTCGTCATACTGTGAATTATTATTTGTTAAGGTCTCCAAGTGCCGTTTCCCCTTTCAGTAGAGGACCAGCCTCCCTGTCACAGCCATACATTGCAACAATCAAAATAATCCTGTTTGTATGTCTGTTTACATGGATATATTAAATTAATCACTAATGTTGCAAAATATTCCTTTTGTTTGTGTTGCAGTAGGCTTACTATCTCCAAAGACATCTACCCATCAACAAGAAGATGTCCAAGAAAGGTGATGCACTCTCCAGTCAAAGGTTAGTTCCTCAATAATGAAAGAACAAATGTTAGCTTTTTGTTATTTAAATGTTGCATGCACTTTGCTAGATTGGTTTGATTCTGAGGACCCACTGATAAGCAAGTTCATACCACCACCAATCTTCAAGAGAACTGTCTCAGCCATTTGACGTACCTGTCAATTCACTGTTTCTCATTTTGATTGTAACAATCAAAATAGTCCTGATATGCAAAAGTTCCTTTAATTGTTTTTTGTTGTTGCTATTATCACCGTTGGTTTTTTTTCTTCTTTTTTTTTCAGTGAAAGTTTATACAAAATCCCCAGCAAAAACAAAGTATTTTTTTAAAAAGATATGTTATGTGTTTAATCACTCATGTTGCAAAGTGTACATTTTGTTTGTGTTGCAGGGGTGCTTAAAATTTCCAAAGAGATCTACCTGTCAACAAGTAAAAGCCAAGAGCTGCACTCTCCAGTGAAAGGTAAATATAAAAAAAAAAAAAAGCCTTTTAGCTTTTGGTTATTAAAATATTGTGTGGCACTTGGTAGATTAGTTTGATTCTGAGGACTCACTGCTAATACAGTTCATACCAACACCAATCCTCAGGACTGTTTTAGGCATTTGACATTCCTCTCAAATCACTGTTGCTTACACCCGGTTCAGACAGGCACTCTAGAGTCGCGCAGAACCAAAAGTACATGAAAAGTTCGACGTCTGAAACAGTTAGGAGCAACTGGACGAGCTAGAAGTCAAAAGATCGACTGTTGCAGTCGTTCGGAACGACTCTGGAGCGCCTTGGTTTCAGATGTCGATCTTGTCATGAGCCGAACCTAATGTAAATGTTATGTCAAGTTCGCCTGTCTGAAACCAAAATTTAATTGGGTCGACCTAGAGTCGCTCCTAATCTATTTGGTTTGGCGCGACTGTCTGAACCGGGTGTTACTTTGATTGTAGCAATCAAAATAATCCTCAGTATGTGGACTGGTCTTCGGTTCCCCAAGAAGCCTAATATGCCTTTGGACCATAGGCCAAATGTCAATGTCACTATGACTAAAACAAAAGACACTCAACAAAAAATATCAACTCAAATTTAGTGTGTGGAATGGTCTTCAGATATCCTGCAAGCCTTTGTTTTTGGACTTCTAGGTAAAATGTTGAGGTCATTACAACTATAACTCATGAAGGACTGGCATATTATCTCCAAACTTTGTGTGTGGATTGGTCTTGGGGTCCCCCGAAAACAATTTTTTTTCGTGTAGTTAGACGCTTATTGCAAAACACACGGGACCTACAGCTTTGCATCCCATCTGAAGAAAGAAACAATAATAGCTTGACTCTCACTCAAGGACACAGGTGTCAAGACCAGAACTCTGAACCCATACTCTGCTGACCAGAAACACCACAGTTTGAGTACGGTGCGCTTAATCGCTCAGTCATGACACATCGTGTTTTTTAAACTAACAGTTTTCAATTTTGGGATGGAAGTATACAAAACTGCTTAGGTAGAAACAGAAATATTCTCAGTCATTTAATGCCAATGAAACTGGGTATAGACACCGGCCTCATGAACCATATATTGACTCAGAACATACTTTACTTTACATGTAAACACTTCACTATTTTAAATGATTAAAAAAACAAACTTTTAAAGGGACACGTTGCCTAGGATCGGGCGAGTTGGTCTATGAAAAGCGTTTGTAACCGTTTGTTATAAAATGCATAAAGTTAGAAAGATGTTTTAAAAGTAGAATACAATGATCCACACAAATATGCCTCGAAATTGCATGGTTTTCCTTTTACTTTGCGAACTAACACGGTCCGCCATTTTGTGGAGTCAAAAACTTGACTCCAAAAAAATTGCGGGCTGTGTTTTCACGATGTAAAAGTAAAACCATGCAATTTCGAGGCATATTTGTGTGGATCATTGTATTTTAAATGTTTTATTTTTTTATGAGATATCGCCTAACTCACAAGGCCACGGACAGCCACTTCAAGGTGAGGGCTACACATACCTGATTTGGGCTATCGACCCAAATCTTTTGAAACCAGGGGCATGTTGCCTCCTACTCCTGGGGCTGAAACAGGGTTACCCCCTTTACAGTCCTTAAGGATGTAGGCATGGGTATCATCCACTAGGAGCCTGTCTGGTAGAGCAGAATGCACTACCTTCCCAACTTTTTTCGAAGCAATTATGGTTAAGTGCCTTGCTCAGGGGCACAAGTGTCATGACCGGGTATCGAACCCACACTCTGCTGCTGACTACACCAGAGCTTAGGTTCGGTGACCTAGACCGCTCGGCCACGACACGCCACTTTTAAAACACGACGCGCCACTTTCAAAACATCATTCGAACCATATGCTTTTCAACTTAGTCGATTGTTAGACAATGACATTGACTGCCTAAAGCAAAAGTGACATCCTGATGAGGTCATCACATTATTTTTTACTAACTTTTTAAAATTTTGACCTATTATTACATATCTCTTCAACAAAGTAAACCACCCACTGTTTCTTTGAGCTCAGGACTAAATTAAGTTCTTCTGAGATAATGTCGTCATACTGTGAATTATTATTTGTTAAGGTCTCCAAGTGCCGTTTCCCCTTTCAGTAGAGGACCAGCCTCCCTGTCACAGCCATACATTGCAACAATCAAAATAATCCTGATTGTATGTCTGTTTACATGGATATATTAAATTAATCACTAATGTTGCAAAATATTCCTTTTGTTTGTGTTGCAGTAGGCTTACTATCTCCAAAGACATCTACCCATCAACAAGAAGATGTCCAAGAAAGGTGATGCACTCTCCAGTCAAAGGTTAGTTCCTCAATAATGAAAGAACAAATGTTAGCTTTTTGTTATTTAAATGTTGCATGCACTTTGCTAGATTGGTTTGATTCTGAGGACCCACTGATAAGCAAGTTCATACCACCACCAATCTTCAAGAGAACTGTCTCAGCCATTTGACGTACCTGTCAATTCACTGTTTCTCATTTTGATTGTAACAATCAAAATAGTCCTGATATGCAAAAGTTCCTTTAATTGTTTTTTGTTGTTGCTATTATCACCGTTGTTGTTTTTTTACATTTTTTCAGTGAAAGTTTATACAAAATCCCCAGCAAAAACAAAGTTTTTTTTTTTTAAAGATGTGTTATGTGTTTAATCACTCATGTTGCAAAGTGTACATTTTGTTTGTGTTGCAGGGGTGCTTAAAGTTTCCAAAGAGATCTACCTGTCAACAAGTAAAAGCCAAGAGCTGCACTCTCCAGTGAAAGGTAAATATTAAAAAAAATTAAAAGCCTTTTAGCTTTTGGTTATTAAAATATTGTGTGGCACTTGGTAGATTAGTTTGATTCTGAGGACTCACTGCTAATACAGTTCATACCAACACCAATCCTCAGGACTGTTTTAGGCATTTGACATTCCTCTCAAATCACTGTTGCTTACACCCGGTTCAGACAGGCACTCTAGAGTCGCGCAGAACCAAAAGTACATGAAAAGTTCGACGTCTGAAACAGTTAGGAGCAACTGGACGAGCTAGAAGTCAAAAGATCGACTGTTGCAGTCGTTCGGAACGACTCTGGAGCGCCTTGGTTTCAGATGTCGATCTTGTCATGAGCCGAACCTAATGTAAATGTTATGTCAAGTTCGCCTGTCTGAAACCAAAATTTAATTGGGTCGACCTAGAGTCGCTCCTAATCTATTTGGTTTGGCGCGACTGTCTGAACCGGGTGTTACTTTGATTGTAGCAATCAAAATAATCCTCAGTATGTGGACTGGTCTTCGGTTCCCCAAGAAGCCTAATATGCCTTTGGACCATAGGCCAAATGTCAATGTCACTATGACTAAAACAAAAGACACTCAACAAAAAATATCAACTCAAATTTAGTGTGTGGAATGGTCTTCAGATATCCTGCAAGCCTTTGTTTTTGGACTTCTAGGTAAAATGTTGAGGTCATTACAACTATAACTCATGAAGGACTGGCATATTATCTCCAAACTTTGTGTGTGGATTGGTCTTGGGGTCCCCCGAAAACAATTTTTTTTCGTGTAGTTAGACGCTTATTGCAAAACACACGGGACCTACAGCTTTGCATCCCATCTGAAGAAAGAAACAATAATAGCTTGACTCTCACTCAAGGACACAGGTGTCAAGACCAGAACTCTGAACCCATACTCTGCTGACCAGAAACACCACAGTTTGAGTACGGTGCGCTTAATCGCTCAGTCATGACACATCGTGTTTTTTAAACTAACAGTTTTCAATTTTGGGATGGAAGTATACAAAACTGCTTAGGTAGAAACAGAAATATTCTCAGTCATTTAATGCCAATGAAACTGGGTATAGACACCGGCCTCATGAACCATATATTGACTCAGAACATACTTTACTTTACATGTAAACACTTCACTATTTTAAATGATTAAAAAAACAAACTTTTAAAGGGACACGTTGCCTAGGATCGGGCGAGTTGGTCTATGAAAAGCGTTTGTAACCGTTTGTTATAAAATGCATCAAGTTAGAAAGATGTTTTAAAAGTAGAATACAATGATCCACACAAATATGCCTCGAAATTGCATGGTTTTCCTTTTACTTTGCGAACTAACACGGTCCGCCATTTTGTGGAGTCAAAAACTTGACTCCAAAAAAATTGCGGGCTGTGTTTTCACGATGTAAAAGTAAAACCATGCAATTTCGAGGCATATTTGTGTGGATCATTGTATTTTAAATGTTTTATTTTTTTATGAGATATCGCCTAACTCACAAGGCCACGGACAGCCACTTCAAGGTGAGGGCTACACATACCTGATTTGGGCTATCGACCCAAATCTTTTGAAACCAGGGGCATGTTGCCTCCTACTCCTGGGGCTGAAACAGGGTTACCCCCTTTACAGTCCTTAAGGATGTAGGCATGGGTATCATCCACTAGGAGCCTGTCTGGTAGAGCAGAATGCACTACCTTCCCAACTTTTTTCGAAGCAATTATGGTTAAGTGCCTTGCTCAGGGGCACAAGTGTCATGACCGGGTATCGAACCCACACTCTGCTGCTGACTACACCAGAGCTTAGGTTCGGTGACCTAGACCGCTCGGCCACGACACGCCACTTTTAAAACACGACGCGCCACTTTCAAAACATCATTCGAACCATATGCTTTTCAACTTAGTCGATTGTTAGACAATGACATTGACTGCCTAAAGCAAAAGTGACATCCTGATGAGGTCATCACATTATTTTTTACTAACTTTTTAAAATTTTGACCTATTATTACATATCTCTTCAACAAAGTAAACCACCCACTGTTTCTTTGAGCTCAGGACTAAATTAAGTTCTTCTGAGATAATGTCGTCATACTGTGAATTATTATTTGTTAAGGTCTCCAAGTGCCGTTTCCCCTTTCAGTAGAGGACCAGCCTCCCTGTCACAGCCATACATTGCAACAATCAAAATAATCCTGATTGTATGTCTGTTTACATGGATATTGTATTAAATTAATCACTAATGTTGCAAAATATTCCTTTTGTTTGTGTTGCAGTAGGCTTACTATCTCCAAAGACATCTACCCATCAACAAGAAGATGTCCAAGAAAGGTGATGCACTCTCCAGTCAAAGGTTAGTTCCTCAATAATGAAAGAACAAATGTTAGCTTTTTGTTATTTAAATGTTGCATGCACTTTGCTAGATTGGTTTGATTCTGAGGACCCACTGATAAGCAAGTTCATACCACCACCAATCTTCAAGAGAACTGTCTCAGCCATTTGACGTACCTGTCAATTCACTGTTTCTCATTTTGATTGTAACAATCAAAATAGTCCTGATATGCAAAAGTTCCTTTAATTGTTTTTTGTTGTTGCTATTATCACCGTTGTTGTTTTTTTACATTTTTTCAGTGAAAGTTTATACAAAATCCCCAGCAAAAACAAAGTTTTTTTTTTTTAAAGATGTGTTATGTGTTTAATCACTCATGTTGCAAAGTGTACATTTTGTTTGTGTTGCAGGGGTGCTTAAAATTTCCAAAGAGATCTACCTGTCAACAAGTAAAAGCCAAGAGCTGCACTCTCCAGTGAAAGGTAAATATTAAAAAAAATTAAAAGCCTTTTAGCTTTTGGTTATTAAAATATTGTGTGGCACTTGGTAGATTAGTTTGATTCTGAGGACTCACTGCTAATACAGTTCATACCAACACCAATCCTCAGGACTGTTTTAGGCATTTGACATTCCTCTCAAATCACTGTTGCTTACACCCGGTTCAGACAGGCACTCTAGAGTCGCGCAGAACCAAAAGTACATGAAAAGTTCGACGTCTGAAACAGTTAGGAGCAACTGGACGAGCTAGAAGTCAAAAGATCGACTGTTGCAGTCGTTCGGAACGACTCTGGAGCGCCTTGGTTTCAGATGTCGATCTTGTCATGAGCCGAACCTAATGTAAATGTTATGTCAAGTTCGCCTGTCTGAAACCAAAATTTAATTGGGTCGACCTAGAGTCGCTCCTAATCTATTTGGTTTGGCGCGACTGTCTGAACCGGGTGTTACTTTGATTGTAGCAATCAAAATAATCCTCAGTATGTGGACTGGTCTTCGGTTCCCCAAGAAGCCTAATATGCCTTTGGACCATAGGCCAAATGTCAATGTCACTATGACTAAAACAAAAGACACTCAACAAAAAATATCAACTCAAATTTAGTGTGTGGAATGGTCTTCAGATATCCTGCAAGCCTTTGTTTTTGGACTTCTAGGTAAAATGTTGAGGTCATTACAACTATAACTCATGAAGGACTGGCATATTATCTCCAAACTTTGTGTGTGGATTGGTCTTGGGGTCCCCCGAAAACAATTTTTTTTCGTGTAGTTAGACGCTTATTGCAAAACACACGGGACCTACAGCTTTGCATCCCATCTGAAGAAAGAAACAATAATAGCTTGACTCTCACTCAAGGACACAGGTGTCAAGACCAGAACTCTGAACCCATACTCTGCTGACCAGAAACACCACAGTTTGAGTACGGTGCGCTTAATCGCTCAGTCATGACACATCGTGTTTTTTAAACTAACAGTTTTCAATTTTGGGATGGAAGTATACAAAACTGCTTAGGTAGAAACAGAAATATTCTCAGTCATTTAATGCCAATGAAACTGGGTATAGACACCGGCCTCATGAACCATATATTGACTCAGAACATACTTTACTTTACATGTAAACACTTCACTATTTTAAATGATTAAAAAAACAAACTTTTAAAGGGACACGTTGCCTAGGATCGGGCGAGTTGGTCTATGAAAAGCGTTTGTAACCGTTTGTTATAAAATGCATCAAGTTAGAAAGATGTTTTAAAAGTAGAATACAATGATCCACACAAATATGCCTCGAAATTGCATGGTTTTCCTTTTACTTTGCGAACTAACACGGTCCGCCATTTTGTGGAGTCAAAAACTTGACTCCAAAAAAATTGCGGGCTGTGTTTTCACGATGTAAAAGTAAAACCATGCAATTTCGAGGCATATTTGTGTGGATCATTGTATTTTAAATGTTTTATTTTTTTATGAGATATCGCCTAACTCACAAGGCCACGGACAGCCACTTCAAGGTGAGGGCTACACATACCTGATTTGGGCTATCGACCCAAATCTTTTGAAACCAGGGGCATGTTGCCTCCTACTCCTGGGGCTGAAACAGGGTTACCCCCTTTACAGTCCTTAAGGATGTAGGCATGGGTATCATCCACTAGGAGCCTGTCTGGTAGAGCAGAATGCACTACCTTCCCAACTTTTTTCGAAGCAATTATGGTTAAGTGCCTTGCTCAGGGGCACAAGTGTCATGACCGGGTATCGAACCCACACTCTGCTGCTGACTACACCAGAGCTTAGGTTCGGTGACCTAGACCGCTCGGCCACGACACGCCACTTTTAAAACACGACGCGCCACTTTCAAAACATCATTCGAACCATATGCTTTTCAACTTAGTCGATTGTTAGACAATGACATTGACTGCCTAAAGCAAAAGTGACATCCTGATGAGGTCATCACATTATTTTTTACTAACTTTTTAAAATTTTGACCTATTATTACATATCTCTTCAACAAAGTAAACCACCCACTGTTTCTTTGAGCTCAGGACTAAATTAAGTTCTTCTGAGATAATGTCGTCATACTGTGAATTATTATTTGTTAAGGTCTCCAAGTGCCGTTTCCCCTTTCAGTAGAGGACCAGCCTCCCTGTCACAGCCATACATTGCAACAATCAAAATAATCCTGATTGTATGTCTGTTTACATGGATATATTAAATTAATCACTAATGTTGCAAAATATTCCTTTTGTTTGTGTTGCAGTAGGCTTACTATCTCCAAAGACATCTACCCATCAACAAGAAGATGTCCAAGAAAGGTGATGCACTCTCCAGTCAAAGGTTAGTTCCTCAATAATGAAAGAACAAATGTTAGCTTTTTGTTATTTAAATGTTGCATGCACTTTGCTAGATTGGTTTGATTCTGAGGACCCACTGATAAGCAAGTTCATACCACCACCAATCTTCAAGAGAACTGTCTCAGCCATTTGACGTACCTGTCAATTCACTGTTTCTCATTTTGATTGTAACAATCAAAATAGTCCTGATATGCAAAAGTTCCTTTAATTGTTTTTTGTTGTTGCTATTATCACCGTTGTTGTTTTTTTACATTTTTTCAGTGAAAGTTTATACAAAATCCCCAGCAAAAACAAAGTATTTTTTTTTTAAAGATGTGTTATGTGTTTAATCACTCATGTTGCAAAGTGTACATTTTGTTTGTGTTGCAGGGGTGCTTAAAATTTCCAAAGAGATCTACCTGTCAACAAGTAAAAGCCAAGAGCTGCACTCTCCAGTGAAAGGTAAATATAAAAAAAATTAAAAGCCTTATAGCTTTTGGTTATTAAAATATTGTGTGGCACTTGGTAGATTAGTTTGATTCTGAGGACTCACTGCTAATACAGTTTATACCAACACCAATCCTCAGGACTGTTTTAGGCATTTGACATTCCTCTCAAATCACTGTTGCTTACACCCGGTTCAGACAGGCACTCAGAACCAAAAGTACATGAAAAGTTCGACGTCTGAAACAGTTAGGAGCAACTGGACGAGCTAGAAGTCAAAAGATCGACTGTTGCAGTCGTTCGGAACGACTCTGGAGCGCCTTGGTTTCAGATGTCGATCTTGTCATGAGCCGAACCTAATGTAAATGTTATGTCAAGTTCGCCTGTCTTTAACCAAAATTTAATTGGGTCGACCTAGAGTCGCTCCTAATCTATTTGGTTTGGCGCGACTGTCTGAACCGGGTGTTACTTTGATTGTAGCAATCAAAATAATCCTCAGTATGTGGACTGGTCTTCGGTTCCCCAAGAAGCCTAATATGCCTTTGGACCATAGGCCAAATGTCAATGTCACTATGACTAAAACAAAAGACACTCAACAAAAAATATCAACTCAAATTTAGTGTGTGGAATGGTCTTCAGATATCCTGCAAGCCTTTGTTTTTGGACTTCTAGGTAAAATGTTGAGGTCATTACAACTATAACTCATGAAGGACTTGGCATATTATCTCCAAACTTTGTGTGTGAATTGGTCTTGGGGTCCCCCGAAAACAAATTTTTTTCGTGTAGTTAGACGCTTATTGCAAAACACACGGGACCTACAGCTTTGCATCCCATCTGAAGAAAGAAACAATAATAGCTTGACTCTCACTCAAGGACACAGGTGTCAAGACCAGAACTCTGAACCCATACTCTGCTGACCAGAAACACCACAGTTTGAGTACGGTGCGCTTAATCGCTCAGTCATGACACATCGTGTTTTTTAAACTAACAGTTTTCAATTTTGGGATGGAAGTATACAAAACTGCTTAGGTAGAAACAGAAATATTCTCAGTCATTTAATGCCAATGAAACTGGGTATAGACACCGGCCTCATGAACCATATATTGACTCAGAACATACTTTACTTTACATGTAAACACTTCATTATTTTAAATGATTAAAAAAAAAAACTTTTAAAGGGACACGTTGCCTAGGATCGGGCGAGTTGGTCTATGAAAAGCGTTTGTAACCGTTTGTTATAAAATGCATCAAGTTAGAAAGATGTTTTAAAAGTAGAATACAATGATCCACACAAATATGCCTCGAAATTGCATGGTTTTCCTTTTACTTTGCGAACTAACACGGTCCGCCATTTTGTGGAGTCAAAAACTTGACTCCAAAAAAATTGCGGGCTGTGTTTTCACGATGTAAAAGTAAAACCATGCAATTTCGAGGCATATTTGTGTGGATCATTGTATTTTAAATGTTTTATTTTTTTATGAGATATCGCCTAACTCACAAGGCCACGGACAGCCACTTCAAGGTGAGGGCTACACATACCTGATTTGGGCTATCGACCCAAATCAATTGAAACCAGGAGCATGTTGCCTCCTACTCCTGGGGCTGAAACAGGGTTACCCCCTTTACAGTCCTTAAGGATGTAGGCATGGGTTTCATCCACTATGAGCCTGTCTGGTAGAGCAGAATGCACTACCTTCCCAACTTTTTTCGAAGCAATTATGGTTAAGTGCCTTGCTTAGGGGCACAAGTGTCATGACCGGGTATCGAACCCACACTCTGCTGCTGACTACACCAGAGCTTAGGTTCGGTGACCTAGACCGCTCGGCCACGACACGCCACTTTTAAAACACGACGCGCCACTTTCAAAACATCATTCGAACCATATGGTTTTGAACTTAGTCGATTGTTAGACAATGACATTGACTGCCTAAAGCAAAAGTGACATCCTGATGAGGTCATCACATTATTTTTTACTAACTTTTTAAAATTTTGACCTATTATTACATATCTCTTCAACAAAGTAAACCACCCACTGTTTCTTTGAGCTCAGGACTAAATTAAGTTCTTCTGAGATAATGTCGTCATACTGTGAATTATTATTTGTTAAGGTCTCCAAGTGCCGTTTCCCCTTTTAGTAGAGGACCAGCCTCCCTGTCACAGCCATACATTGCAACAATCAAAATAATCCTGATTGTATGTCTGTTTACATGGATATTGTATTAAATTAATCACTAATGTTGCAAAATATTCCTTTTGTTTGTGTTGCAGTAGGCTTACTATCTCCAAAGACATCTACCCATCAACAAGAAGATGTCCAAGAAAGGTGATGCACTCTCCAGTCAAAGGTTAGTTCCTCAATAATGAAAGAACAAATGTTAGCTTTTTGTTATTTAAATGTTGCATGCACTTTGCTAGATTGGTTTGATTCTGAGGACCCACTGATAAGCAAGTTCATACCACCACCAATCTTCAAGAGAACTGTCTCAGCCATTTGACGTACCTGTCAATTCACTGTTTCTCATTTTGATTGTAACAATCAAAATAGTCCTGATATGCAAAAGTTCCTTTAATTGTTTTTTGTTGTTGCTATTATCACCGTTGTTGTTTTTTTACATTTTTTCAGTGAAAGTTTATACAAAATCCCCAGCAAAAACAAAGTATTTTTTTTTAAAAGATGTGTTATGTGTTTAATCACTCATGTTGCAAAGTGTACATTTTGTTTGTGTTGCAGGGGTGCTTAAAATTTCCAAAGAGATCTACCTGTCAACAAGTAAAAGCCAAGAGCTGCACTCTCCAGTGAAAGGTAAATATTAAAAAAAATTAAAAGCCTTTTAGCTTTTGGTTATTAAAATATTGTGTGCCACTTGGTAGATTAGTTTGATTATGAGGACTCACTGCTAATACAGTTCATACCAACACCAATCCTCAGGACTGTTTTAGGCATTTGACATTCCTCTCAAATCACTGTTGCTTACACCCGGTTCAGACAGGCACTCAGAACCAAAAGTACATGAAAAGTTCGACGTCTGAAACAGTTAGGAGCAACTGGACGAGCTAGAAGTCAAAAGATCGACTGTTGCAGTCGTTCGGAACGACTCTGGAGCGCCTTGGTTTCAGATGTCGATCTTGTCATGAGCCGAACCTAATGTAAATGTTATGTCAAGTTCGCCTGTCTTTAACCAAAATTTAATTGGGTCGACCTAGAGTCGCTCCTAATCTATTTGGTTTGGCGCGACTGTCTGAACCGGGTGTTACTTTGATTGTAGCAATCAAAATAATCCTCAGTATGTGGACTGGTCTTCGGTTCCCCAAGAAGCCTAATATGCCTTTGGACCATAGGCCAAATGTCAATGTCACTATGACTAAAACAAAAGACACTCAACAAAAAATATCAACTCAAATTTAGTGTGTGGAATGGTCTTCAGATATCCTGCAAGCCTTTGTTTTTGGACTTCTAGGTAAAATGTTGAGGTCATTACAACTATAACTCATGAAGGACTTGGCATATTATCTCCAAACTTTGTGTGTGAATTGGTCTTGGGGTCCCCCGAAAACAAAAAAATTTCGTGTAGTTAGACGCTTATTGCAAAACACACGGGACCTACAGCTTTGCATCCCATCTGAAGAAAGAAACAATAATAGCTTGACTCTCACTCAAGGACACAGGTGTCAAGACCAGAACTCTGAACCCATACTCTGCTGACCAGAAACACCACAGTTTGAGTACGGTGCGCTTAATCGCTCAGTCATGACACATCGTGTTTTTTAAACTAACAGTTTTCAATTTTGGGATGGAAGTATACAAAACTGCTTAGGTAGAAACAGAAATATTCTCAGTCATTTAATGCCAATGAAACTGGGTATAGACACCGGCCTCATGAACCATATATTGACTCAGAACATACTTTACTTTACATGTAAACACTTCACTATTTTAAATGATTTTAAAAAAAAACTTTTAAAGGGACACGTTGCCTAGGATCGGGCGAGTTGGTCTATGAAAAGCGTTTGTAACCGTTTGTTATAAAATGCATAAAGTTAGAAAGATGTTTTAAAAGTAGAATACAATGATCCACACAAATATGCCTCGAAATTGCATGGTTTTCCTTTTACTTTGCGAACTAACACGGTCCGCCATTTTGTGGAGTCAAAAACTTGACTCCAAAAAAATTGCGGGCTGTGTTTTCACGATGTAAAAGTAAAACCATGCAATTTCGAGGCATATTTGTGTGGATCATTGTATTTTAAATGTTTTATTTTTTTATGAGATATCGCCTAACTCACAAGGCCACGGACAGCCACTTCAAGGTGAGGGCTACACATACCTGATTTGGGCTATCGACCCAAATCTTTTGAAACCAGGGGCATGTTGCCTCCTACTCCTGGGGCTGAAACAGGGTTACCCCCTTTACAGTCCTTAAGGATGTAGGCATGGGTATCATCCACTAGGAGCCTGTCTGGTAGAGCAGAATGCACTACCTTCCCAACTTTTTTCGAAGCAATTATGGTTAAGTGCCTTGCTCAGGGGCACAAGTGTCATGACCGGGTATCGAACCCACACTCTGCTGCTGACTACACCAGAGCTTAGGTTCGGTGACCTAGACCGCTCGGCCACGACACGCCACTTTTAAAACACGACGCGCCACTTTCAAAACATCATTCGAACCATATGCTTTTCAACTTAGTCGATTGTTAGACAATGACATTGACTGCCTAAAGCAAAAGTGACATCCTGATGAGGTCATCACATTATTTTTTACTAACTTTTTAAAATGTTGACCTATTATTACATATCTCTTCAACAAAGTAAACCACCCACTGTTTCTTTGAGCTCAGGACTAAATTAAGTTCTTCTGAGATAATGTCGTCATACTGTGAATTATTATTTGTTAAGGTCTCCAAGTGCCGTTTCCCCTTTCAGTAGAGGACCAGCCTCCCTGTCACAGCCATACATTGCAACAATCAAAATAATCCTGATTGTATGTCTGTTTACATGGATATATTAAATTAATCACTAATGTTGCAAAATATTCCTTTTGTTTGTGTTGCAGTAGGCTTACTATCTCCAAAGACATCTACCCAACAAGAAGATGTCCAAGAAAGGTGATGCACTCTCCAGTCAAAGGTTAGTTCCTCAATAATGAAAAAACAAATGTTAGCTTTTTGTTATTTAAATGTTGCATGCACTTTGCTAGATTGGTTTGATTCTGAGGACCCACTGATAAGCAAGTTCATACCACCACCAATCTTCAAGAGAACTGTCTCAGCCATTTGACGTACCTGTCAATTCACTGTTTCTCATTTTGATTGTAACAATCAAAATAGTCCTGATATGCAAAAGTTCCTTTAATTGTTTTTTGTTGTTGCTATTATCACCGTTGTTGTTTTTTTACATTTTTTCAGTGAAAGTTTATACAAAATCCCCAGCAAAAACAAAGTATTTTTTTTTAAAAGATGTGTTATGTGTTTAATCACTCATGTTGCAAAGTGTACATTTTGTTTGTGTTGCAGGGGTGCTTAAAATTTCCAAAGAGATCTACCTGTCAACAAGTAAAAGCCAAGAGCTGCACTCTCCAGTGAAAGGTAAATATAAAAAAAATTAAAAGCCTTTTAGCTTTTGGTTATTAAAATATTGTGTGCCACTTGGTAGATTAGTTTGATTCTGAGGACTCACTGCTAATACAGTTCATACTAACACCAATCCTCAGGACTGTTTTAGGCATTTGACATTCCTCTCAAATCACTGTTGCTTACACCCGGTTCAGACAGGCACTCAGAACCAAAAGTACATGAAAAGTTCGACGTCTGAAACAGTTAGGAGCAACTGGACGAGCTAGAAGTCAAAAGATCGACTGTTGCAGTCGTTCGGAACGACTCTGGAGCGCCTTGGTTTCAGATGTCGATCTTGTCATGAGCCGAACCTAATGTAAATGTTATGTCAAGTTCGCCTGTCTTTAACCAAAATTTAATTGGGTCGACCTAGAGTCGCTCCTAATCTATTTGGTTTGGCGCGACTGTCTGAACCGGGTGTTACTTTGATTGTAGCAATCAAAATAATCCTCAGTATGTGGACTGGTCTTCGGTTCCCCAAGAAGCCTAATATGCCTTTGGACCATAGGCCAAATGTCAATGTCACTATGACTAAAACAAAAGACACTCAACAAAAAATATCAACTCAAATTTAGTGTGTGGAATGGTCTTCAGATATCCTGCAAGCCTTTGTTTTTGGACTTCTAGGTAAAATGTTGAGGTCATTACAACTATAACTCATGAAGGACTTGGCATATTATCTCCAAACTTTGTGTGTGAATTGGTCTTGGGGTCCCCCGAAAACAAAAAAATTTCGTGTAGTTAGACGCTTATTGCAAAACACACGGGACCTACAGCTTTGCATCCCATCTGAAGAAAGAAACAATAATAGCTTGACTCTCACTCAAGGACACAGGTGTCAAGACCAGAACTCTGAACCCATACTCTGCTGACCAGAAACACCACAGTTTGAGTACGGTGCGCTTAATCGCTCAGTCATGACACATCGTGTTTTTTAAACTAACAGTTTTCAATTTTGGGATGGAAGTATACAAAACTGCTTAGGTAGAAACAGAAATATTCTCAGTCATTTAATGCCAATGAAACTGGGTATAGACACCGGCCTCATGAACCATATATTGACTCAGAACATACTTTACTTTACATGTAAACACTTCACTATTTTAAATGATTAAAAAAACAAACTTTTAAAGGGACACGTTGCCTAGGATCGGGCGAGTTGGTCTATGAAAAGCGTTTGTAACCGTTTGTTATAAAATGCATAAAGTTAGAAAGATGTTTTAAAAGTAGAATACAATGATCCACACAAATATGCCTCGAAATTGCATGGTTTTCCTTTTACTTTGCGAACTAACACGGTCCGCCATTTTGTGGAGTCAAAAACTTGACTCCAAAAAAATTGCGGGCTGTGTTTTCACGATGTAAAAGTAAAACCATGCAATTTCGAGGCATATTTGTGTGGATCATTGTATTTTAAATGTTTTATTTTTTTATGAGATATCGCCTAACTCACAAGGCCACGGACAGCCACTTCAAGGTGAGGGCTACACATACCTGATTTGGGCTATCGACCCAAATCTTTTGAAACCAGGGGCATGTTGCCTCCTACTCCTGGGGCTGAAACAGGGTTACCCCCTTTACAGTCCTTAAGGATGTAGGCATGGGTATCATCCACTAGGAGCCTGTCTGGTAGAGCAGAATGCACTACCTTCCCAACTTTTTTCGAAGCAATTATGGTTAAGTGCCTTGCTCAGGGGCACAAGTGTCATGACCGGGTATCGAACCCACACTCTGCTGCTGACTACACCAGAGCTTAGGTTCGGTGACCTAGACCGCTCGGCCACGACACGCCACTTTTAAAACACGACGCGCCACTTTCAAAACATCATTCGAACCATATGCTTTTCAACTTAGTCGATTGTTAGACAATGACATTGACTGCCTAAAGCAAAAGTGACATCCTGATGAGGTCATCACATTATTTTTTACTAACTTTTTAAAATTTTGACCTATTATTACATATCTCTTCAACAAAGTAAACCACCCACTGTTTCTTTGAGCTCAGGACTAAATTAAGTTCTTCTGAGATAATGTCGTCATACTGTGAATTATTATTTGTTAAGGTCTCCAAGTGCCGTTTCCCCTTTCAGTAGAGGACCAGCCTCCCTGTCACAGCCATACATTGCAACAATCAAAATAATCCTGATTGTATGTCTGTTTACATGGATATTGTATTAAATTAATCACTAATGTTGCAAAATATTCCTTTTGTTTGTGTTGCAGTAGGCTTACTATCTCCAAAGACATCTACCCATCAACAAGAAGATGTCCAAGAAAGGTGATGCACTCTCCAGTCAAAGGTTAGTTCCTCAATAATGAAAGAACAAATGTTAGCTTTTTGTTATTTAAATGTTGCATGCACTTTGCTAGATTGGTTTGATTCTGAGGACCCACTGATAAGCAAGTTCATACCACCACCAATCTTCAAGAGAACTGTCTCAGCCATTTGACGTACCTGTCAATTCACTGTTTCTCATTTTGATTGTAACAATCAAAATAGTCCTGATTTGCAAAAGTTCCTTTAATTGTTTTTTGTTGTTGCTATTATCACCGTTGGTTTTTTATTTTATTTTTTCAGTGAAAGTTTATACAAAATCCCCAGCAAAAACAAAGTATATAAAAAAAAAAAATGTGTTATGTGTTTAATCACTCATGTTGCAAAGTGTACATTTTGTTTGTGTTGCAGGGGTGCTTAAAATTTCCAAAGAGATCTACCTGTCAACAAGTAAAAGCCAAGAGCTGCACTCTCCAGTGAAAGGTAAATATAAAAAAAATTAAAAGCCTTTTAGCTTTTGGTTATTAAAATATTGTGTGCCACTTGGTAGATTAGTTTGATTCTGAGGACTCACTGCTAATACAGTTCATACCAACACCAATCCTCAGGACTGTTTTAGGCATTTGACATTCCTCTCAAATCACTGTTGCTTACACCCGGTTCAGACAGGCACTCTAGAGTCGCGCAGAACCAAAAGTACATGAAAAGTTCGACGTCTGAAACAGTTAGGAGCGACTGGACGAGCTAGAAGTCAAAAGATCGACTGTTGCAGTCGTTCGGAACGACTCTGGATCGCCTTGGTTTCAGATGTCGATCTTGTCATGAGCCGAACCTAATGTAAATGTTATGTCAAGTTCGCCTGTCTGAAACCAAAATTTAATTGGGTCGACCTAGAGTCGCTCCTAATCTATTTGGTTTGGCGCGACTGTCTGAACCGGGTGTTACTTTGATTGTAGCAATCAAAATAATCCTCAGTATGTGGACTGGTCTTCGGTTCCCCAAGAAGCCTAATATGCCTTTGGACCATAGGCCAAATGTCAATGTCACTATGACTAAAACAAAAGACACTCTACAAAAAATATCAACTCAAATTTAGTGTGTGGAATGGTCTTCAGATATCCTGCAAGCCTTTGTTTTTGGACTTCTAGGTAAAATGTTGAGGTCATTACAACTATAACTCATGAAGGACTTGGCATATTATCTCCAAACTTTGTGTTCGGATTGATCTTCGGGTCCCCCGAAAACAATTATTTTTCGTGTACACGGGACCTACAGCTTTACATTCCATCCAAAGAAAGAATTAATAATAGCTTGTCTCTTGGTCAAGGACACAAGTGTCAAGACCAGAACTCTGAACCCATACTCTGCTGATCAGAAACACCACAGCTTGAGTAAGGTGCGCTTAATCGCTCAGTCTTGACACATCGTGTTTTTTAAACTAATAGTTTTCAATTGTGGGATGGGAGTATACAAAACTGCTGAGGTAATTTGTCTGAATCAACTTTTTAAACTATGGACAATGTTTTTAAAATAAATTGTTGCAAATTGTGCTTTATGTTTGTGTGCAGAAAGGCTTACCATCTTCAAAGTGATATAACCGTCAACAAGTTAAGATGTCCAAGATCAGCTTACATAATAAAGGAGCTGCTCTCTCCAGTAAAAGGTAAATTCCTTCAGAGTAAAATAATGTGTTTTTTTATGCAATTTGTTCATAGCATTTTGAATTAAAATTGTCTGATCAGTATTCAAACAATCAACAGTTTGGGCCCTTAAAATTTGAATTGAAAAGCCAGGGTTGAAGTCCAACTGTGGTGTTTTTGGTAAATAAAATTGTTTCCAATATATTACAGCAAGTAGATATAGACTGTGAATCTCAACAATGTGTTGTTGTTAAATTCACAAACGACTGTTGAAATTGATAGCAATCTTCAGAACCCATGTTTAAAGTAGTTTTAAGCTAAACAAAACTTCCGATTCAGGTTACAAATTAGTTGATAATTTTTTAGGGATTTTACCTAACATCCACACCCCATTTAGTTTTATTTTATTTTATGAGATATCGCCTAACTCACGGCCACGGACGGTTAAGGTTAATTTGTGTTCTAATTTGTACTTTCTCAACCATCTTTTAAAGGTAACACTTTAAAGTTAACGTGTTATATTCAGTTATTTTCAGTTAAAAACTGGTTTTATATCTAGTCTTAATTTTTTTTTTTTTAATTGTTTTTTAATTGTCTAGAAAGGCATGCCATGCTCCTGATGGGCACCTCCCATCAACAAAGTAAATGTTGTGAGGTCTCTTCGCACTGTGTATCTTCTTGTAGCGCATGGATGTTCATGGCTGAGAGAAAGGTATGTAAATCTTGGGTTTCTTGTTATCCTAAAGTGTAAAGTGGGCTGTTTTTGCAGCACTTTGCATTTAACCCTTTAGCACTCACGCGTTATTAAACATATGCGTCATTACTCCTCAGCGCGCCATGAAAATTCACAAGATTTTCGGCTGTACTTAGAAAACCTTAGATAACTTTCGTTGTGATTATTTTATTGTGTTACAAGTTGAGTTTATTTTGAAGAGAATGAAATTGTGTTTTAAATGATTTTCATAGTTGTTTTGTTTGCTTTCCCAAATTGAAGCTTTTAGGTTGGAAACATAAAACAGATCAACAAAAATTTGAAAACACTTGTTTTCACATTTTCACATGGTGTCCTCTCACCCAATCAGGATGAATAAACTGTCCAGGTATTTTTGAATCACACACCACAAAAAATGTTTAAAAAACCAATGTTGCTCATTTGAAAATGTTGATCATAATGCAAGCCAATTGGCAATTAGGCCTCATGTCTAAGGTAAGAAGTAATACAATTATTTCTCTTCCATAGATATTTTGTTTTTCTTCTAATTTCCATTTTTTCCCTTTTAGAAAGTCTAGTTCTCCAATGAGATCTACCCATCCGAAATGTAGATGAGTGTTATCTGCAAATTGCGTATCATCAGCTGAATGTCTTCCCATACGTAGATGTAGCTGTTCAAGACTAAGGCATAGCCCAGGGTTGTATACTCCCCAGGGAGCTGAGAAAGATTAAAGGAATGTTATTGGCCCAATGACCAGGGCACTAATGTAAAGCGCATTGAGACGTTATTGTGAAATGTGCTGTATATTAAAGAACTAGTTATTATTATGTTATTATCCTTGTGTTTATTTTCCACTTCCCTCCTTGTGATTCAACGTTTTTTAAACAGTGAAACAATTTAAGTTCATTTTTATGTTAAAATTAAACTTATTTTTGTTAATGTAAACAGCTAACTGTTAAGATACAAGTTTAACGTTCAAATTAACTTGTTCTCTATGTAGTAATAAAGTACATATTGTTCTGTTATGTTTGCTTAATAAGAGTCAAAGAAATAAAGAAATAGAAATAATATACCAGTGGTAAAGAAATGTCATTCTTTGAGTCGGAATTTAGTAGAAGATAACCCTATGCAAACTGTGTAAAACGTAAGATAAACGTTTTTAGGGGTCAAAGGTCAAAAGAAAAAGCACTTTCGACTAAACCAAATGAGCAACCCATTAAACCAAATGAGCAACCCATTAAACATAATGAGCAACCCATTAAACATAATGAGCAACCCATTAAACATAATGAGCAACCCATTAAACATAATGAGCAACCCATTAAACATAATGAGCAACCCATTAAACATAATGAGCAACCCATTAAACATAATGAGCAACCCATTAAACATAATGAGCAACCCATTAAACATAATGAGCAACCCATTAAACATAATGAGCAACCCATTAAACATAATGAGCAACCCATTAAACATAATGAGCAACCCATTAAACATAATGTGCAACCCATTAAACATAATGTGCAACCCATTAAACATAATGTGCAACCCATTAAACATAATGTGCAACCCATTAAACATAATGAGCAACCCATTAAACATAATGAGCAACCCATTAAACATAATGAGCAACCCATTAAACATAATGAGCAACCCATTAAACATAATGAGCAACCCATTAAACATAATGAGCAACCCATTAAACATAATGAGCAACCCATTAAACATAATGAGCAACCCATTAAACCAAATGAGCAACCCATTAAACCAAATGAGCAACGTTTTATACAGTTTGCATAGGTTATCTTATTCTACTAAATTTTGACTCAAAGAATGACATTTCTTTACCACTGGTTCATTATTTCTATTTCTTTATTTCTTTGACTCTTATTAAGCAAACATAACAGAACAATATGTACTTTATTACTACATAGAGAACAAATTAATTTGAACGTTAAACTTTTATCTTAACAGTTAGCTGTTTACATTAACAAACATTTTATTTGATGCAAACTTCTAACTGTTTAAATACAAGTTTAAAATTCAAATAATCAGTTTTAACACAAACTTCTAGCGGTTTAAGATACATGATTAACATTAAAATAATCATTTTTTTAACTCAAACTTCTAATTGTTTAGATACAAGTTTAACATTCAAATAAGTTTAATTTTAACATAAAAATGAACTTGAATTGTTTCACTGTTTAAAAAAACGTTGAATCGCAAAGAGGGAAGTGGAAAATAAAAGTGAGGATGGAAGTGGTAAACAAACGCAAGGAGGGAGAAGGTAAACAAACGCAAGGATGGAAGGGATAAACAAGTGCAAGGAGGAAAGTGGTAAATAAATGCGATGTAAGTGATAAATATAAGCAAGGGGTAAGTGTAAACAAATGCAAGGAGAAAAGTGTTAATCAAACACAAGGATGAAAGTGGTAAACAAACGCAAGGATGAAAGTGGTAAACAAACGCAAGGATGGTAGTGGTAAATAAACGCAAGGAGGGAAGTGATAAACAATCGCTAGGATGGAAGTGGTAAAAAAATGCAAGGATGGAAGTGGTAAACAAACGCAATGTGGTAAGTGATAAATAAACACAAGGAGGGAAGTGATAAACAAATGCAAGGAGGGAAGTGGTAAAAAAAACACGCTAGGATGGAAGTTGTTAATAAACACAAGGAGGGAAGTGGTAAACAAATGTAAGGAGAGAAGTGATAAACAAACACAAGGATGGAAAAGGTAAACAAATGCAAGAAGGGCAGTGATATATAAACGCAAGAATGGTAGTGATAAACGACTTTAAGGAGGGAAGTAAAAAAAGCAAGGATGGAAGTGATAAATAACAGCAAGTTGGGAGGTTGTAAACAAATGCAAGGAGGGATATGATAAACAAGCACAAGGATGGAAGTGGTAAAAATGCAAGGAGGGAAGTGGTAAATAAGCGCAAGGATGGAAGTGATCAAAAGGTGCAAGGAGGGAAGTGGTCAATAAGTGCAAGGAGGGAAGTGGTAAATAAACACAAGGATGGAAGTGGTCAATAAACACAATGAGGGGAGTGGTAAATAAACAAAAGGATGGAAGTGGTCAATAAACGCAATGAGGGGAGTGGTAATTTGGGAAGGACGGGAGGGGAGCAAGATTGTGATGGGTATTGATTCAGTGTTAAGAGTGGAGGAGGAGAAATATGTGAAAGGGTGAAGCATCTTATTTTGATTTAAAGATTTGGAACAGCAATTGGAGTGTGCATGGCTGTAGTTTTACCAAAAATACATGTACTCATGTTATGCCTGAATTCAAAACTTTAAGTTAGTAAGCATATTCTCAAAATTGTCAACAATTTGTGTTGTACCTTATTGCATTGGAGTTTACTTAGAAAATATCATCTTTTACAAAATGGCATTGAATTCAATAAAGGAATAACATTTTACCACAGATTTTAAGTCTCAAATAAAAGAGTTTACTCCAAGATATGAAACACAGACTCCATATAAATGTATTGCGCAAATCAAAACTATGCTAATTCTCATTCATATCGATGGCCCATGACACAGAAACATGATCCTAGTGCTTTGTATAATAATTTATTGTGTTTTTAAAGCTCACTATATTTGACATGTGAATTCTTTCAATTGCATTTTTCTTTCTATTTTTGATTCAAGAGAATAAAGCCAAAAAGGTGAACCTTAGATTTTTTCTTTGCTTTTGACTATTGAAATAGTTGTATTTTTTTGCAAAATACAGTTGCTTTTTCAGAAAACAATAACAAGCATTACAGAGAAGTGTCACTGCCATGTGCATTTCTCGAATGAATATTCGCATAACCTTAAAAATAAATATACACAATGCTAGATATTCAGGCATGCAACAGCTAGCAGATTGCAGATTGTCAATAAAAGAGTAAATTGCATCACAGCAAGACTTTGCACTGTGTTTTTCAATTTTCAATATGGATGTGAAACGAACAAATTAGGAAATAATAATAACCTGAAATGTGTTGCCTGTATATTGTCAATAAATAATTTAATAACTTTGCATGCAACAGCAATTTTCTTTTCTTTTCTTTTTTAGTTTTGAAAGAGAAAATGCCAGGCAGAGTATGTCTTTGCGGTTTTAAATTTCAAGCGGTATAGTACAGTTAGGAATCAACTATGAGAAATTTTGACTGAAACCAGTTGCATGCCTGTATTATTATAAATCATTTTTTTTTAATTCTTGTATACTCAGGGATGCATTCAACCAAATCTTGCCCAAAAAGAGGAAAGTACCAGGCACAGCATTATACTTTGTGCTAAGTTTTTAATTTTCAATGGCAGTACACCTGAAAAACCAAATATGCGGAAATCAGCTGATGACATGAAAAGTAGCATGCCTGTATATTATTACATTGTAAATAAAATTCATGAAAGTAAAGTGTATGTATAAGTGTACCATTGCAAGCATTTTAATTAATTTGCTTCTGATTTTTGCCAATATCATCCTGGTAAGCTTAGTTTAAAGCAGGGCCACCACGTGCAGGTCCCAGGATACCAGCCCCAACACGCTTTCCGAGGTCAGTCAAGGCCTTCATACTCCTTTCAGAGCGCCCGGTACTCGCACCCGTATGCGGGGCACGCCCTCTAACTCCTACTAACGCGGGCCCTAGCCCCACGGCGTAGACTAGGGACTACTCCTGTTGGCCGACCATTTGTGGAAACACCAGTACCATCCTTGCCCGCTGAAGGAGCCTGATGCTCTTTTAAGGTCAACCACCAACTGTCACCCTGGCCAGGAGTAGGACCCCACATGCCACGTGCATGTGTCCAGGTCCCTTTTCGCAATTAAGTTTGGAATTTCCCGTGATTTTACCACCTTTCGATTCCAAACGATTCGAAGCGACGCACCACCAACACGCTTTGGGACATCATCGGGGCCTTCATACTCTGTTCCTTTCAGAGCGTCCGGTACACGTACCCTTATGCAGGGTACGCCCCCTACTCCCTTAAAACGCGGTCCCTAGCCCCACGGCGTAGACTAGGAACTACTCCTGTTGGCCGACCATTTGTGAAAACACCAGAGCATCCTCGCCGCTGAGGAGCTGATGCATCTTTAAGATCAACCACCAACTGTTACCCTGGCCAGGAGTAGGACCCCACATGCCACGTGCATGTGTCCAGGTCCCTTTTCGCAATTAAGTTTGGAATTTCCCGTGATTTTACCACCATTCGATTCCAAACAAATCGAAACGACGCACCACCAAATGCTCAAACTTTTTTAGTCAAAGCATAATTGCAAAAATCTCCAGTTTCTCATTACAAAATACGCATATATGCACTTGCTTGCAATGGTGCAGTTATTTACAATGTTACTTGTATAGTGCTGCAAAAACAGCCCACTACACGACGATAAGAAAAACCTAGTGGTATTGATTACAAAAACTTACACCTGAATTTACAAACTATGCCTTACTGTTGAACATCTACATCTACGTATGGGAAGACATTCAGCTGATGATACGCAATTTGCAGATAACACTCATCTACATTTCGGATGTGTAGATCTCATTGGAGAACTAGACTTTCTAAAAGGGAAAAAACGGAAATTAGAAAAAAAAATTATATCTATGGAAGAGAAATAATTGTATTACTTTTTACCTTTGACATGAGACCTAATTGCCATTTGGCTTGCATTATGACCAACATTTTTCAAATGAGCAACATTTGTTTTTTACACATCTGTCAACATACTGAGGATTATTTTGATTGCTACAATCAAAGTAAGCAAAAGTTCAGTGATTTGAGGGGAATGTCAAAAGCCTAAAAACAGTCCCGAGGATTGGTGTCGGTATGAACTGTATTAGCAGTGAGTCCTCAAAATCAAACTAATCTACCAAGTGGCACACAATATTTTAATAACCAAAAGCTAAAAAGCTTTTTTATTTTTTTATATTAACCTTTCACTGGAGAGTGCAGCTCTTGGCGTTTACTTGTTGACAGGTAGATCTCTTTGGAAATTTTAAGCACCCCTGCAACACAAACAAAATGTACACTTTGCAACATGAGTGATTAAACACATAACACATCTTTAAAAAAAAAAAACTTTGTTTTTGCTGGGGATTTTGTATAAACTTTCACTGAAAAAACCCAAAAACAAACAACGGTGATAATAGCAACAACAAAAAACAATTAAAGGAACTTTTGCATATCAGGACTATTTTGATTGTTACAATCAAAATGAGAAACAGTAAATAACAAAAAGCTAACATTTGTTCTTTCATTATTGAGGAACTAACCTTTTTTTATTTACCTTTCACTGTAGAGTGCAGCTCATTGCATTTACTTGTTGATGGGTAAATCTCTTTGGAAATTTTAAGCACTCCTGCAACACACAAACAAAATGTACACTTTGCAACATAACACATAATTTAAAAAAATCAAAGTTGTTTTTGCTGGGGATTTTGTAAAAACTTTCACTGAAAAAATAAATACAAAAACCAACATTGATAATAGCAACAGAAAAAACAATTAAAGGAACTTTTGTATATCAGGATTATTTTGATTGTTACAATCAAATGAGAAACGGTGATTTGACAGGTACGTCAAATGGCTGAGACAGTTCTCCTAAAGATTGGTGGTGGTATGAACTTGATTATCAGTGGGTCGTCAGAATCAAACCAATCTAGCAAAGTGCATTCAACATTTAAATAATAAAAAGCTAACATTTGTTCTTTCATTATTGAGGAACTTTACTTTTACTGGAGAGTGCATCTCCTTTCTTGGACATCTTTTTGTTGACGGGTAGATGTCTTTGGAGATAGTAAGCTTACTGCAACACAAACAAAAATAAATATTTTGCAACATTAGTGATTAATTCAATACAATATCCATGATAACCAAACGTATAATCAGGATTATTTTGATTGTTGCAATGTATGGCTGTGACAGGGAGGCTGGTCCTCTACTGAAAGGGGAATGGCACTTGGAGTTCATAACAAATATTAATTCATAGTATGACGACATTATCTCAGAAGAACTTAATTTAATCCTTAGCTCAAAGAAACAGTGGTCGGTTTACTTTGTTCTCGAGATATGTGATGAAAGGTCAAAATTTTAAAAAAATAATAAAAAATAATGTGATGACGTCATCATGATGTCACTTTTACTTTAGGCAGTCAATGTCATTGTCTAACAATCCACTAAGTTTCAACTCAGTCGGACTTGTGGTTTGTTAGATACACGGCTCAAAATGTACACCTTTAAGGCAATTGGGCAATACCACATGACACATGATGACGTCATCAATCTACAACTCTACACATATTTTGTCTGCATGACAGTCAGTATGTATTCCAATTTTAAAAGGAATATCATAAACTTCGGCTCAGACATCTAGTAAAAGTGTATTTTGAACTGTTTTTAACCTGCCCCTAGAGGGCGCTTTTAGTTTTATGTCACCGGTCATATTTTTTGTGACTGTTCAGCTCAATGAGAACCCACTGAAATACATCAAACCTTTACATCTCAAACATATCAAATATAATTAAGTTTTCACCAACTTTGTCAAAATGATAGAGTGTCAAGTTCGTGAAGGTATAGGCACACAATTATACACTGAAAGCTAAGGTTAAAACATGATTCAACTTCCAGCTTTAAGTCAACTCAAGTTCTTCAGACATGAACTGTTACACTTTTATTTTCAAAAGTTTTCATTAAAAATAGATTTTGTTTCCCAAGAACGAATCGCAATTAAATATTTTGTTTTTTAAATCATTTAAAATAGTTAAGTATTTACATGTAAAGTAAAGTCTGTCCTGAGTCCTTATGGTTCATGAGGCCAGTGTCTATACACCCAGTTTCATTGGCATTAAATGACTGAGAATATTTCTGTTTCTACCTTAGCAGTTTTGTATACACCATCCCAAAATTGAAAACTATTAGTTTAAAAAACACGATGTGTCATGACTGAGCGATTAAGCGCACCGTACTCAAGCTGTGGTGTTTCTGATCAGCAGAGTATGGGTTCAGAGTTCTGGTCTTGACACTTGTGTCCTTGAGTGAGAGACAAGCTATTATTGGGTTTTTTCTTTGGATGGGATTTAAAGCTGTAGGTCCCATGTGTTTTGCAATAAGCATCTAAGTACACGAAAAATGATTGTTTTCGGGGGACCCCAAGACCAAGCCACACACAAAATTTGGAGGTAATATGCCATTTCCTTCATGAGTTATAGTTGTAATGACCTCAACATTTTACCTAGAAGCCCAAAAACAAAGGCTTGCATATGTTTTGTTGAGTTTTCTTTGCCTAAAGGTCCAGGCATATTAGGCTTCTTGGGGAACCGAAGACCCCCTTGTAGCAAGCCCATATGGGGCCCACATGAGAAATATCTGGGCCATATGGACCTGGGCCAACCCATATGGTACCCATATGGGTGTGGGTTATGGGGAATATTCCCATATGGGGCCCATAATATTGGGAAAAACATGGGCAATCCCATATGGGCAGAATATGCAGTGGCCCATATGGGAATTATATGGGGAGAACATGGGCATTCCCATATGGGCAGAATATGCAAGGGCCCATATGGGTATCATATGGGGAAAACAAGGCCAGGGATTGCCCCATATGGGCACAATATGAATTGGCCCATATGGGTATCAGATGGGGGAAAACATGGACAATCCCATATGGGCAGAATATGAAGGGGCCCATATGGTTATCATGTGGGGAAAACATGGGCTAGCCCATATGGGCAAAATATGCATTGTCCAATAAGATTCAAAAGACCAAATATGGAAAAATATGGACAATCCCATACGGGCAGGAAGGCTCATATGGGTGTCGTATTAAAAAGACCCGGGCAAAGATAATTCAAAGAAAGACCTCGGCCATTACCGAGTTAATATTATAGTTTAGAATAGAATTGTCTAGTTTAGCAAGCCCAAGGGTTTATGACCCTTCCAATGGTTTTGTCATTTCCTCCGGACAAACCTGGATGAAACATTTATGGAAAGGCCCACATAAGAATAGGAATTACCTATATAAGCAATCCCTTGTGAGCAGTGATATGAAAAGGTTCATTTGGTTATCCTATAAGCACGACCTAAGCAAACTTTGGGGTTAGAATATGCAAAGACCCATATGGGTACGATATGGGTAAGACCTGGGCAAACCCATATTGGCAATATGCAAATTTATGGGACAGGGCATTGAAGTAGTGTGTTTTTGATAATTGTTTAAAACAAATTTAGCTCTGTAAAGTTGTTTTGTACTTTTTTGTAAGGTATTCGTCTATAATAAAAATACATACATAAAGTTTACAATTAGACGCTTTCATTTAAAACAATTCAAATAATGACATTTTTAATTAAAAACTGTTCACCATGACTGTAGGTCTTCAGTTTGTGGACTATATATATAATACATGCCAAGTAGGGAAAGGTATATACGCCATATTATAAATGAGTAATATAGTTTGTATTTAGTGGTATTGTAGATTAGTATACATGTAATCGTTCATATAATTAGAGTTATCATTAACATTAAATAATTACTTGAATATATTATAAGGCTAACTGGGCTGGCCCATATGGGCCCCACATGGGCCCCATATGGGCCCCACATGGGCCCCATGTACGCCACCCAACATGTGACCCTCATTTTGGCCCAGAATGCTCATACGAATCCCAGGTAATGCCCATATGGGATAACCCATATGGGATAACCCAGATGGGCCCCAGATGTATCCCAGACGGGTTATCTGGGCCAACCCATATGGGACCCATATGGGCCCCATATGTGGGCCCCATATGGGAACCATATGGGTTATCTGGGCCATCCCATATGGGCCCCATATGAATCCCGGGTGCAGGATCCATGGGTTATCTCCACATGGGGCCCATATTTTGGCCCATATGGGTTTGCTACCTGGGCCAGTACACATACTGAGGATTATTATGATTGCTACAATCAAAGTAATCCAACAGTGATTTGAGGGGAATGTCAAATGCCTAAAACAGTCCCGAGGATTGGTGTTGGTATGAATTGTATTAGCAGTGAGTCCTCAAAATCAAACTAATCTACCAAGTCGCACACAATAATTTAATAACCAAAAGCTGAAAGGCTTTTTTATTTTTTTATATTAACCTTTCACTGGAGAGTGCAGCTCTTGGCGTTTACTTGTTGACGGGTAGATCTCTTTGGAAATTTTAAGCACCCCTGCAACACACAAACAAAATGTACACTTTGCAACATGAGTGATTTACACATAACACATAATTTAAAAAAATCAAAGTTGTTTTTGCTGGGAATTTTGTAATTCACTGAAAAAATAAATACAAAAACCAACATTGATAATAGCAACAACAGAAAAAACAATTAAAGGAACTTTTGTATATCAGGATTATTTTGATTGTTACAATCAAAATGAGAAAAGTGATTTGACAGGTACGTCAAATGGCTGAGACAGTTCTCTTGAAGATTGGTGGTGGTATGAACTTGATTATGCAACATTTAAATAACAAAAAGCTAACATTTGTTCTTTCATTATTGAGGAACTTACCTTTTACTGGAGAGTGCCTTTCCTTTCTTGGACATCTTCTTGTTGACGGGTAGATGTCTTTGGAGATAGCAAGCCTACTGCAACACAAAAAAAGGAATATTTTACAACATTAGTGATTAATTAAATACAATATCCATGATAACCAGACATACAATCAGGATTATTTTGATTGTTGCAATGTATGGCTGTGACAGGGAGGCTGGTCCTCTACTGAAAGGTGAAATGGCACTTGGAGACCATAACAAATATTAATTCACAGTATGACGACATTATCTCAGAAGAATTTAATTTAATCCTCAGCTCAAAGAAACAGTATGGGTGGTTTACTTTGTTCTCGAGATACAGTATGTGATAATAGGTCATCATTTTTATAAGTTAGTAAAAAATAATGTGATGACGTCATCATAATGTCACTTTTACTTTAAGCAGTCAATGTCATTGTCTAACAATCCACTAAGTTTCAACTCAGTCAGAATTGTGGTTTGGTAGTAAACAGCTTCAGAAGGAGCACCTTTAAGGCAATTGGGCAATACCACGTGACACATGCTGACGTAATAAATCTACGACTCCACACATATTTTGTCTGCATGAACATGATGAAGGTCGGTATATATTCCAATTCTAAAAGGAATATCATAAACTTCGGCACAGACATCTAGTAAAAGTGTATTTTGAACTGTTTTAAACCTGCCGCTAGAGGGCGCTTTTAGTTTTTATGATGTCACCGGTCATATTTTTGTGACTGTTCAGCTCATTGAGTAACCACTGTTATACATCAAACCTTTACATCTCAAACATATCAAATATCATTAATTCTTTCCCAACTTTGTTAAAATGAAAGTGTTTCAAGTTCATGCATGTAGGCAAACAATCATGCACTAAAAGCTTCAACTTCCAGCTTTAAGTCAACTTAAGCTCTTCAGACATGACGTGTTACACTTTTAATTTCAATTTCAAAAGTTTTCATTAAAAATGTTTAGGTTTTTAGATTTTGTTTCCAAAGAATGACTCACCCATTAAATTTTTTTTTTAATCATTTAAAATAGTGAAGTATTTACATGTAAACAAAAGTCTGTCCTGAGCCAATATGGTTCATGAGGCCTATGTCTATCTAGGGTCATTTCGTGCCAACATCACCTGATGGGTTGGCAGGCTCCGTCTCAGATTTTGATATTTTTTAAACATTCTCCTATGGGTGCCATGAACACACACCAAATTAATTTTAGAAACCTACTGTACTCCTTAAAATTTCTGAGATATGACTCCCTTAAAATTTAGCCCCTTCAAATTTACTTTTTGTGTTTTGGGCATTTTTAGAGACCTATACAGTGTAAAAGTATCTTTACAAATTGAGATAAGATATGTAACTGCAAATTAATATACAGGGTACCTGGTACCCCATGAACTAGAACCTACTGTCAAAAGTAGCATAGGACATTTTTATTATTAAGGCATACATGTAGGTCTTTAAAAACTGACATTTTAGCCCGCCAAATGATTTTTCGCCACCTTTGAGACCTCCTTATAGTGCCTAAGTGTACGTGAAATGTCCGATTGCCTTTGTTTTACATTTGGTTATAAACTAGGTGTATATGTGTGACCTGATATAAGGATAGACCAATCACACATTTGAGTGGTTAGTTGACAACATGGAACATAGCTGACAGATTTACAACTTTTTCCCAATAATAATTTTTATCCAATCTACTTGTGTGAGAATTTTTTTTAAATGGACTCTCTACTAGCTCCTTCATTTAAAAAAGAAATAAATGAATATGACTTATTTAAGGCTATTGTTGTGTATGCAGTTTAGTGAAATCTCATTTACAAAAGAGCTGACAGAGCCTGGACTTCCTGCAGGCATAGTTTGTACACTACAGAAGTGTTTTGTTTTGATTTTTTTTTTTGCAAAATCCGAGACGGAGCCTGCAGAATTGTTTAGAATTTTAGGTTATTTGGCACAGAGTGACATTATACTCAGCTTTATTGGCATTTAATTACTGAGAATATTTCTATTCACCATGTTCACCTGGCCGGCATGCCACTCCAACAAAGGTACCCAAGTGTACCCCTGGCTGGTACCTGAGATCAGTTATGAACACAAGTGTTGTGAATGAAAAGACCAGGATTTGAACCCACATTCTGTAAATTACAGAACTTTAGTCCACCGCCCTGTTGATAATAACTATCCCATCCAGGTCTTTTAAAAGAACCACAGTTACCTTTTCTTGCATCCAGTTGTTTCACTATCTTGAGATGAGTGTTTCAGTCCCTCTTGCAGTAGAGATGACACTAGGGGCCTTTCTCAAACCTCGGCTTGGGCTCCATCTTCGGCTTGGGCTCCGTTATAAATTTTTGCTACAGCGTGTATTTGTACGCGGTGGTTCGAACATCAGATGGAGCCTGGAGCCAGAGCCCAAGCTGAGGTTTGAGAAATGCCCTAGGTTGGAAATGTAGTTTCAATTGCAATTGTCTGTTGATTACACAAAAGAAATTCATTATTGTATCAGTTAATTTGTAAAGCCAACATTTGATTGCTCGCACAAAATGGTCAAATTCTAATGATATTCAGGAACAATAGACCGGTGAAATTTGTATTAAACCTAAAATCTGTTTGGAATGTAGTGATGCTTCTAAAACATTATGTTTGAATCCATTCTTCTTAACTTGTCTTGCAAGGCACAAGAATCAAAGAATCTGTATGCATCAAACCCAACTCCAACCCACACAATGTCAGTAATAAGCTGTTGTCTCTTAAATATGTATGAGAGCACATATCTCTTTTGATTTCACTTTATACAACATTGACAAAATGGAAATGATAGAAGTGTGAATAGTTGTTGCTTTAACATGTGCATATAATTATACTAATCATTCATTCATTTGTTCATACACTGTGATGACTTGATGAGTTATTCCTGTCTGACTCTATCAAGCAAAGTATTAAAGAGATAGACTGCTTAGAACAGTGTCTTCAGCCTCAATGGGAGATTTCCAGGTCATGTTGGGACAACCTTATGAAACCAAACAGATGTAAATTGCAGTGTTTCTTAACATCTACATGTGTAAATAATTTGAATGAACACACTTTTTGACACTGTACTGCTGGTTTTTACATCATTTGAATAAATATAGACCTTATTAGTACACTTAACACTTATTAGTAGCATTATCTACCAGATTCTAATCAGATATTAAAGGATGTAGCGATGGGCAGCCAGCCCACTTAGCCTGATAGCAGTTGACCACTACTTAATGGAAAGACCTGGGTCCAATTTTATGGCTCTACTTGCAGTGAAATTCTGCACTTGCAGTGCCCTGTAAAGCATACAACTCTATGGGCCATAAGCACAGAATTCTTGGATACCCAAATTACTAGATCACAAACTTGTAAATCTACAGAAAAGCCGCACAAACAAATCAGTATTAGCACTTTCAACCCCACCACCCTCTATTTCATTTATTAAGTCTGGTTGTGAGGCGAAGGACTTTCAGAAAAGCTAACTTAATTACTATACTACTAGCCAAGAAGAGAGAAGACAATGAAAGACATGGAGAGAAGACAATGAAGGAAGTTTGAGTTTTTATTTCTGGGAGGAACCCTAGAGAATTATTCCAGGGAAAACCCACGCAATCAGGCAGGGACTGAAAACTCAATCCACATGGTGAGATTCGAACCGGGGTCCCAGAGTTGGAAGGCGAGGCAACATACCACTACACCAACCTGACTGCCTACACAAAAACGTGGGTATTATAGTTCTGACTCTCCTTGGCTTATTTCTAAGTAGTCACTGAAACAGAAGAAAAAGATAGAGTTGGAAGAAAACACCATCTGTGAAGCTCTTCTCACTCTCTCTCTCTCTCTCTCTCTCTCTCTCTCTCTCCATGTGGATGGACCATGGATAAGTCAAGGACAAGATATGCATCAGAGGCGAAGACTTCTGAAGCTAATAAAAACAAGGGCAAGGGTCTAGTGCCATACCATATGTTGAAAATTTATCTGAGAGGATGTCCAGGCACGGCTTTACAACTGCCATGAGACCACTCATCTACACTTCACAAAATGCTAGATCACCCTAAAGACAAGTTAGACACCCTCCAAACAGTTGAATCCATGTAAAAGCTGCCTTAAGACCTATACAGGAGAAATAGGCCATTTTCAAAACTCGACTTTTGGAACACTCCACACAACCACAACTCAGTTAGCAAGGTTCCTGATTGAAAATGAAATCTATCAAGTGAATACTTCCTCTATCTTGGTTTTGTATACTAAAATTAACTCAACTTTTATGAATATATCGTAGGACGCCCTGTGCCTTATATCATTTTCTAATAGTCTGGATAATTTTTTTGTAACACTCTCTATCATTTTTGTTATCAATATTAAAATTGATTCAATTATCACTGTTTATTTATATGCTTTATTATAAATGTTAAGAAACATAAAAAGACACAAAACTAAATAAAAATAAGATTTGAAAGCCAAGAATTATTTACATTATTTTTTTTAGTTTTTGAAAAATACCATGTTATTTTAAAAACTAAATAAAAAATATGTTGAATAAAATGAAGAAAACTGCTGGCTATAGAGTCATACACTAAGTCTCACAAAACACTTGTAGTCACTGCAGATGTTTCTTCCACGTATGGCTTCACCCGGACAACATACCTTCTTGTTTGCATCGAAAACAGGTCAAACTCAAAACAAATGGGACGCTATTGAAGTCATCGAAGATCGGTGTGTGGTGTGAAAGTTTCAATGTCCATCACGTTTTAATATATGTTTGCATATTTCTTATAAACAAAGGAAGGTAATTAGGGCATCAGTTGATTATGGAATATTTTTATTTTCTTTCAATTCAAAGAAAAAGGCATACTACATCGAAAACCGGACAGGGGAGGATATAATAAATTTTATTGAAGCATCATGCCACTGCATTCATGTATTCTGCAGAATTACACTAACACTGGGTTGTTTTGGAGTACTGCAAAGAGCAATAGAGAAATCGTGCATCCGTCACATCTAACTGATTTCCTAGTACCCGTAGAAGAGACAACAGGCAAAAGGCAGCGAGACTACTGCACAAGATTAATTATTCTATGCCGTTATGGATTATTTGCTGTCTGATCTACTAAACTTTCTCTTCAGCGTAGCCCATGTTGGACTCCTCCGTTGCATACAAAGCGACGGAGTCCAGGGTATACAAATTTATAACATTTTTTATCTATATTTTTACCTTTTTGAGGAAGCTGAAACATGACCCACATATTCCTTGTGTCCTGAACTTTACGCCTGCTTTATTCAGAAATGTAAATTTATCCTTGGATGACATTATTTCCGAAAATAAGTCCGAGTTGTGCACTGATGGGGATGTGACAACCTCAACTGACATGGAACCAGTCCACAAAAGAGGGCGCTGTCTAACCCGTAACCGGGCGGCAACGTCAACACGGACGACGGAGTCACATCGCCAGTGCACAACTCGGACTTATTTTCGGAAATGTCATCCAAGGATAAAATTTACATTTCTGAATAAAGCAGGCGTAAAGTTCAGGACACAAATAAACAGCTCATGAGATAAACTGCAGCCCTTTCATCCATGTCACGTACTCCAAGTTCTTGGATTTAGAGCAACTCAAACCCATGACAGAGACATATTCTAGCAATATATAATTCCTGATGAGAAATGCACCAAGCAAAGAGACTTGTACAGTCTAACAGCACAAGGAATTCCATCACTAATAAGGAGCAACTATATAGCACAAATTTATTCTTTAGCCATTTCATAGACGCCTTCCCTGACCTATGTAAAATATTTTAGCTCATCAACATTGCACTATAGTCCCACACCCCCCCCCCCCCCCCCCCCCCCTTCACCAGCGTTTTCTCAAACACAGATAAAGCACATTCAGAAGTCTATGTCTGATGCAAAGCTGTATTCAGTATTATATTGCTGGTCATTCATCCCCAAAGATGATTTGGAAGCATTTGTGTCCATTATTTGCACACTTACCTGTATTTACCTGTATTTACCTGTGTCCTCCACCTCATCAAGCATCAACGCCGAGACGTGGAGGGCGACGGAGCAGAGAGTCGGCTACCCGCTGGCTCATATAAGCTCCCTTTCTATGTCGAAGGATTTTGTCCAGGTGGCCCTTGAAATTGTTGACAGTTTTCACTGACACAGCATCAGAAGGCAGACTGTTCCATGAATCGATGATCCTTTGTGAGAAGCTGAACTTCCGAATGTCAAGTCGAGAGTGTTGTTTGTGAATTTTGAATTGATGACCCCTAGTAGTGGTTTTACTGAACACAAAGAAGTCGCTTGCTCGGAGTAGTTCCATACCATTCACAATTTTAAAAACCTCGATCAGATCACCTCTGATACGACGAGTTTCAAGACTCGAGAGTCCTAATCTGTTAAGCCTTTGCTCGTATGGCAAGTGCTGTAACTCTGGAACTACCCTGGTGAAGCGACGTTGCACTTTTTCGAGAACATCAACATCCTTCTGTAAGTAAGGTCTCCAAGCTTGCATAACAACTGTAGAAATTCAGTTAACCTTCATTGCCAGTAAGTTTTCCTCACGAGACCATCCGGAGGTGGCGTTTTCAAGTTCTTCGGTAATCATTTTTAAATTCTTGTTAAATAAAATTGGTTATCGCTTATATGTACCTTTTAAAAAAATGTGCAGGACGTGTGGCCAAGGATTCAGCTTGGCCACACAAAAGTGGGGCTATGGGCATGATGAGTCGTGTTAGCCCCATATGAATATGGCCAACCACTCCGTATCCTTGGAACCTATTGTTGTGCCCTTTTGACGCGGTTTCAAAGTTGCACGCCCAGAAAAAAGATTTATTATTTGCTCATAAATATTACTACAAATTGAAACACAATAAACTTACCAAAAAGACCTTGAGTTCTTGCAGAATAAGCTAACGTGTTCATGTTGTTCCAAAAGAGCAGTCTTGAACAGTTTCCCGTCGTCTGAAACTTGAAAATTTTCCCCTCCCACGTGTGTTGAAAAACAGGCGCCATATTAAATGACCGCACTGCACCATGCATGGGTATCAGAAGCATACACGTGCGTAGTCTTGGCCCAAGACGTCAGTGATCGACAGTGGATAGTGTACTGAGCTTGGTTAAAACTCGTTATGGCACGCCCTCTTGTGGCTTGAATTAACCAACTTGACTAGCTCTCTAGCCGAAAATCGTTAGGCCTAAGTCCAGCATTTTTATCAAAATGTTGGGAAATTTTTAAGTTGCAATTTGAAGCTCTAAAACGATTGCAGTAAGCTGTACCGATGCCTTTTTACGTAACTTAACCCATCCAGGATACAAGCTTTATTTTGGGAGATATTGATACTTGAAAAACAGGCCAAAAATGAAAAATCAAGTCCAGCATTTGTTAATCAAATTTTTGCGATTTTTAAAGTTTCAATTTTAGGCTCTAAATTGATGCAGTATGTTCTACTGATGCCACTGTCATTATTAGGCCTAATATGATCACATCTCAATATCCGACAAATGAAAGGATCATAATTATTCGAGTTACTTATAGACTGAATGACTAATAGTACATCAGTTTGGCTCATGAGGTAATTAGTAATTACTGAGTACATGTTCAGTTGAAGAGAACAACATGAAAAAAACATCAGTTTGGGTCATATTTGAGACTAAGAACTGAGTATCTACTCAGTTGAATAGAACATGACCCATAGTTCATCAGTTTGGCTCAAATTCGAGGAACCTGAGTAGATGTTCAGTTGAAGAGAACATGACACATATCAGTTTGAGTCATATTCGAGGCACTTACTGAGTACATTTACATACAAAAATAAACAAACAGACAGACAAACAAGCAAACAAACAAGATGTACCTTACAGAAACAAAGGTTGTAAAACCAACAAGGCCGATGTCAGCAAGCTTCGTTTTATTCGTGTGATACCATTCTCTATTTACAACATCCAATCCGTATATACAATACTAATCCCTAACCCTACCCCCAAAAAAACAAAAAACAAGTACTAGGTAAATCGTTGAAATACATTTCACGTTTTAAATGTAAAATAAATTTATTAAAATTTTCAACCAATTACTCCAGTTTTGATATTATAGGCCTATAGTTATCTATCCTTCAAAACAAAATGTTAGATTTGCAAAAATCCACTGGTCCCCTCCAGAAGAATTTAAAAATGCGATTACCCTATTCATGAAGTTGTCAGTTTTTATTTTAAATTAGTATTACAGAACCTTAGTTTACTTAATAGTTGTATTAAGTTAATCGATGAGTGTTGTACTAGCTCTTCTATATGCAAGGTAAACGTTTGCATTTAATGACTGAAAACTGTGACTGTCCTTTTGTATATTTGTTAACATTTATTTGATTAAAAAAAATGACCTGGGAATGCCAACAAAAATGAGCCTTGCTCATTATGGATTGTGAAATCTACAAGAAATTGTAAGGATCGCTTGTGGTAACCCCATCAGTCTGCGCCTGCATGGTAGCTAGGAATAAAGAAATCTTGGTTACTTTCCTCGTTCAATGAGCAAGCTTGTTTTGAGGGTGTTCCCAGCGCACAGTATTGATGCTTTATATTTTAAAGGTCTAGGGCACCTAGGGTTTTTTCTCCTTGGTAACGGGCACCTCTATGGGGATAATGTACATTTCTATGTGAACATTCAAGGGGCACCAAGGCAATGACCAGGGGCACCAGAGGCAATTGCCTTTCGTTAAGTATCATCCGTTAAGTATCAGGCCTGCATGCATATTTCCAGCTGATTCATAAAAATTAAAAAAAATTAAAATTGGATCTTAGGCAAAATGTTGAAATGTTGGCACTTTTGTAAAACCCTGGAATTATAGATTTCAAAGAGCCTCTGGGAACCGTATCCTCAGCACTAGGGGTTTAGATCAAAGAAAGGTTTTATTTTTGACCTGGAGAAAATTACTGCAATTTTTGTGTTCACCGGGTAGACATACAAAAAGTATAAATTCAGATAAAAGTCTGAAATTTCACATCCCTGCTCATTGCAAACTTTTATGTGGCATATGGAAAAGGTAGTACAGCACTGACACAACCTAAGCGGTGGATGTCGTAAAGACAGTATGTAAAATTCTTTTCGTGTTACAAATTGACACATTTCACGTTCACATTCCATATTTAACAAGAAATAAACCAGGCATTCTGTGCATTTTTCTCGTCTAAAATTACTCTTATGTATTAGAAACAAAGTGTACCTTTGGGTTTTGGAACCATTCGCTTGTTTGAATTCTATATAAATGTAGATATATACAAAATAAGTAACCTGGGAAAACTTCATTTCAAAAGTTGGTAGCATTTTTGAGATATCGCTGAAAATCTGGAACGGTTACATGTATGTCCACGCAGTAAGAATACCCCCTAATAGGAATACACAACCTTAGAAACGTATCTGACAGTAACGTTTCTCGAGTTCAAATTTTGGGAGATAAAACTGATATCTTTTTCCATAACCACATTACTTCAAAGATTCTCAAAATGCTTTATGATATCGAAAGCTGCTGTACTCTAATCAAGTATTCAAGGAATCTTATCCTAAACGTTGTTACTACTTTATATACATTTTACAAACCATGATTATAGCTGAACAAACACAATTTGTGATAACTACATGTATGTACAATTTCTGAAACTTTTTGTGAAGCAAGGAAAAAGTTCTTTAAATTATCTGCCTTTCACATTGTCTTTTACACAACTTTGCTTATCATACAAATAGGTTGACAATGAGGCTGCAAGGGAAACAACATAGCGTCTTTTAATAATTGATCAGTGCAGTCATGTACATGTACGCAACTTTTCAGCTGTTTTCTTTTCAAAACAAAATGGCGACAGCGTTATGAATGTTCACTTCGTGGCCTTTCTCTATGACTAGGTTCTGACCCCCTTTTGAGCCCGTTGTCTCAATCAAAAGAAAAACACATTTTCAAAATAATAAACGTTGTGACTGTCATTGGCTTCGAATGTTGGCTGAACCAGAGGCAAAGTGGTCAAGCCAAAGCCCAAATGCCATGACCCAACTTCATAAAGCTACTTTTAAAAGCAGTCAATTGTGCCCCTTCAAAAGTTTCCCATAGACTTTAATATTGTCCAATGGCAGTGCCCTTTGCCAAATAAAAATAGCCTTGCCCTGTCAAAGAAGAAATTCCAGTCTTGAAAACATTATGCACCCTGTGGCTGTTTACTGTCCCAAAGCACCCTGTGGCTGTTTACTGTCCCAACTCAGCCAATGGTTGCATTCTGGCCTTCTTAGCACCTTTAGTCTTCTTGGTGGTGCTCTTCCCCCTGCTGCTCACACTCCCTCCATATACACTCCCGCTGGAACCAGAGTGGCCTGCACTGGATGATGGGTTTTGGGCGTAGCGTGTTACGCAGGACACTCCATCCACAAATTTGGTCTTGAAGAGTACGTTGGCGTTGTTGAACATGCCGTCCTTAAGGGAAACTACGATGAACTGTAAGGAAAGAAAACATGATAATATTGGTAAGATGATTACCACAGATTGAATATTAGTAGTAAACAGAACACCCTTGGGATTGAATATTAGTAGTAAACAGATCGAACACACTGGTTTTTTATTTTTTGTGCGGGGTATGAGAGATCGCCTAACATCACAAGGCCACTTCAAGGTGAGGGCTACACTGAACTGATTTGGGCTATTGACCCACATCAACTGTCACCAAGGGCAAGTTGCCACCTACTCCTGGTGCTGAAACAGGGTTACCACCACTTCACAGTCCGTAAGGAGCCTGGCTGGTAAAGAATATACTAGCTTCCCAACTTTTTGCGAAGCAATCATGGTTTAGTGCCTTGCTCAAGGGCACAAGTGTCATGACTGGAATTCGAGCCACACTCGCTGACAACACCAGAGCTTGAGTCCAGTGAATTAGACAACTCAGCGAAGACACGCAATGAAATCAATTTTTTTTTAACTTTCGCCTTACTGAAAATGACACTTGTAAAACCAGTTTCATAGATCTTAATGATTAGTGGATCAAGAATATTATTTGGTTTTACCCATACACCAACATGTTTAAAGCACTGTATACTCAGTACTTTTGGAGTCCTGTGAAGAAAGGCAAAGGTCAAGGGTTCGAATCCCAACCGAGTCATATGCAATCGGGCTTCAGTGGGCTGATTTGGGGATGCCACTTACAAACGTTTAACGCAACAGTGGTGAGTGTGTTTTGTTATATGTTATCCAACCAGGAATCGAAGGGTTGGAGTACAAGATATCTTCGGGAAAAGCTCGAAAAAATACGGAAATCCGGCAACAGTTGAAAAACTGGCATCCCTGTAACCTCACAGACACACTAGTGGCTAGCTTCTAATGCACAGAAGTTTTGCACCTACCTGTGAGTGCCTGAAGTGAGTACATAACATCTAACCAATATTCTGGGTATGGGAGAGATCCAGAGCAGCATCTACCTCATCTAGGATGTAAAGAGGTGCTGGCTTGAAGAGTCAGCAGGGACAGGATGAGCGATAACGCCACCAGAGATCTGAGGAAAATAAATCATATATCAATTGTGGGTGAACAAAGACAAATTTACTAGAACAGAATTTGAGCCTGCAAATAAATTTGAGTTTAAACAGATTTTTAAAATGTTCCACAGGTAGGTTACATGGGTCCGACCAATGACTTCAGGCTACTTGAACCCACTTGGGCTAGACTTGAGCCGACCTGGGGAAGCTAATTGTGCTCACCATATAACTAAAATTCCATAAAGCGTTTCAAAATTCTTTTCGTGTTACAACTTGACACATTTCACGTTCACACAACTTTTTTTACAATGCATTTTGGAAAAAAGTTGCTTACCTCTGTCCACCAATTAACTCTGACAGACTGTCCTTCCATATGTCACCAAAGGCCACCTTTACTTCCAACCCTTCTAGAATGGAACGCCCCTCTGTTGGCTGCAATTTGGCTTGAGTGCCAGGCAGGAGGGTGGAGAAGATGGAACCAAAATCCTGGAAAGAGGGGAGGTTGAAAAGGTCATTGACTTTATAACACCCTTATCAAATAGCACGACCTAATTGTCCTTCTGGTATTTAGTTTTTGCTTCTTGGCGTTCCCATGGATCTTTCTACTTGGCGTTTACTTTTTGTCTGATAAAACACGGACGTGGAATTACATCTGTGAGATGGTAATAATAATAATTATACATTTTGCTTTGTACTCAGTCGCCACACCTGTGGTTTGTGGTTTTGTGACTGTGAAGACTTGCTAGTTCTATCTTAAATCCTGGTTGATCATGGAAAGTGTGTTGACATTTGTTTCTGTTAAAGGTCAGCTTATATTTCGTATTGGAATCAGTAGAAACAGTTAAACGGTTAACCGGAAGTCACAAGTTCCGTTTAACCACTTAGGAAATTAAACGTAGCTGCCCAACCCTAATGCCCTGGTTTCTTTTTTATCTTAACCTCTCCCTCTCTCCGATTATTTACCTTATTCGCAACATCCTTGCTGTCCCGCTGGAACTTGGCCATCTGATGCTCTAACTCTTTCATCTCGAGCTGGGTCTCCTGGTCCTCTCGGCCAAGTTGGTTCTTCTCGGCCAGCTTGGTTTGGATGTCTTGGTTCCTCTCCTTCAGGAGGTCCTTCTGTCGCTCCAGATCTTTCTTGGTCTCTGAGACCGCTTTCTGTGGGATAACAATCAAGATGCCAATTAGTTTGGTACGCAACCCCTTTGTGACATTTTGTGACTAAGTGGTCTGGTGCATTGCAATCAAGTTCCGAAGGTCTAGTCATCAGGGCGTGAGTTCAAATCCTGGTCATGACACTTGTTTTCTTAAGCAAGAGACACTTTAACCAGCCTGCAAGGGTTGAGACTGACTGAAGTGATGAAAACATTTTCACCATTGCACTCATAAACACCCGATATTTGTACATCAGTGTAGGGTAAAACCAATCAAAAAGTAAACATTTATCCTCAATGCAATTATGACAACTATTCAATACCTTAGTATCTTTAGCCTTCTCCTCAACCTCTTTGACATTTTCTTCAAAGCAAGCGATGGCCTCATCTACAGCAGCTAGCTGATCATCATACGTGGTCAGTTCCTTCTTCAAATCCTCAACCTCAAGCCTTAAGGTTTCCATTTCCTTGAAAAGGGCAACAAGAAACGAGACAATATAAAACTTTTCTGGAGGCTATTTTACAATTGTTGAGTGCTTTGAGGAAGGTTTGGACAATGATGGAGTAGAAGGTTTAGCCAACGATGGAGCAGAAGGTTTGATCAACGATGGAGCGGAAGGTTTGATCAACGATGGAGCGGAAGGTTTGATCAACGATGGAGCGGAAGGTTTAGCCAACGATGGAGCGGAAGGTTTGAACAACGATGGAGTAGAGGGTTTGGACAATGATGGAGTAGAAGCTTTGGCCAAAGATGGAGCGGAAGGTTTGGACAAAGATGGAGCGGAAAGTTTGAACAACGATGGAGTAGAAGGTTTGGCCAACGATGGAGCGGAAGGTTTGAACAACGATGGAGTAGAAGGTTTGAACAAAGATGGAGTAGAAGGTTTGAACAACGATGCAGTAGAAGGTTTGAACAACGATGGAGTAGAAGGTTTGAACAACGATGGAGCGGAAGGTTTGAACAACGATGGAGTAGAAGGTTTGGCCAACGATGGAGCGGAAGGTTTGAACAACGATGGAGTAGGTTTGAACAATGATGGAGCGGAAGGTTTGAACAACGATGGAGTAGAAGGTTTGGACAACAATGGAGCGGAAGGTTTGAACAACGATGGAGTGAAAGTTTCAGACAACGATGCAGCGGAAGGTCTAGACAACGATGTGGCGGAAGGTTTGGCCAACGATTGAGCGGAAGGTTTAGACAGTATGGAGCAAAAGGTTTGTGTATTTTATTGTGTACCTAAGTAGGATTTGAAGCTTTGCATGGTGGGAGTATAACTGAGAGAGGTTTGCGGTAACACCATGTTAAAATCTCTTTTGAGTACTGTAGGTTCAGAAAAGAACCGGTGGTTAACGACTCAACGTTTCGATCAGTATACTCTGATCGTCTTCAGGAGAATGCTGGACTCTGTTGCTGGATGCTGCATGTACTGCCTTATAGATGGCACCCTAGACAGATCAGAGAGGTCATCGAGATCTACAAGCACAACACAGTGCCTCAAGACATAGGCTTCCACATCAGTGACATTTGGCTTCCACATCAGTGACATTTGGCTACCACTATTCCCGACTAAAGGATCTCCTATATCCAAGGTCACATCTCCAACCCCTTAGACTTGGGTCTTCTTTACCCTCAGTCTCCTCTAGGTTCCCTCACCCTCCCTTTGCTTAACTACAACTGATTCAGTTCAGTGAGTACACACTCCCTACCAATTCCAAATGGGTTTCAGTTTAGGTTTAGTCCCAGCTCCAGCCTACATGCTTCATTGAGCTAAGTCCAGCTTATCCAGTTCCTGCCTTCGTGCATCACTGAGCTAAGCCCAACTCCCAGTTATCCCCTACAAGGCAGTACATAAGCAGCATCCAGCAACAGAGTCCAGCATTCTCCTGAAGAAGATCAGAGCGTACTGATTGAAACGTTGAGTCGTTAACCACCGGTTCTTTTCAGAACCAACAGTACTCAAAAGAGATTTTAACATGGTGTTATTGCAAACCTCTCTCAATTGTGTACCTATACCTGTTGTTTTTGTTTCATGGCTTTGTTTGTCTCCTCCGCTTGCTTCTTAGCCTTGGAGTTTCCTGCCTCTGCCTCTTTTAACTCTTTCTCTCTGAAGGACTTGGCGTCTAGGTTCTTGCATTTCTCTGATTGCTCCTTGTGTTTCTCCTTGGCAGCTGGGATAACTGCTTCCTGCTCTCCTGTTAGAAAATCAAGAAATCAATTTTTTAAGCACATCAAACTTCTTCACTGGGAGATTTTTACCTGACAGCGCACATACTGGGTAACTCTTGTTCCACAAAATTTTGAGCCAGAAAATAGAACTAGCTGTTGCAAACTGCTTACCAATCTAAAGGAACTATGGTATTAATACAAAATAACTGTGATTTGACTCAGTGGCCATTAACGATCTTTTGCAATTCTGTAATGTTGATTCTTTGAACAATGGAAACTTTTACCTGGAAACTCTTCTGCCACTAAGTGCCCCCAAATGTCTCCCATGAATAAGTATTCTGAATCAGTGAACATTCCTGTTTGGAACATCTTTGTTCCAGGGCCAAATTCCATAGAGATGCTTAAGCAGAAATATTGACAGAAAAAGTTGGCTGCTATTAAGCAGAAATCTGTGGGGACTAGTTGGAGCCTAAACATCTATTAACAGTAAAGAACTTTGGCTGGTGCCCGGTTTCTCCTTAGCAAAAGTCATCTGTGCTTAGCACTATGTGTGGTTAGGGGCTCAAAGTAAATTGCAATCAATCTGACTTACCGACAAAAGCCTCTACAGCTTGGATCTCTTCAAGTTGTTTATGATGAGAGCTCTGCTGAAGTCGCTCCTGAAGTTGCCTCATGGACCTTCAAGTCATACTGCTCCTTCATCTCACGAATTCTAATAGAAAATGGAATGTTTAGAAATGTTAACATCTACTGTTAAAGCATAAATTCATTTTACAAGTAAAGCAATGTTTGAGTTGAACAGTTTGATGCATTTGAAGACATTTTGAAGTCCAAGACCTGCTGATAAAGAGTACACTTTTAAAAACTACATCTACCTTCATTATCCAGGACATCTCAAAGTCGATGACATCTTAGCCTTCGCTCACATGGAGAAGGTCAGGCTCACATGGAGAAGGTCAGTATCACTGTCAAGATAATCAAAAGAAAGACAATGGTGAAACAAGTCACTGTTTTGACAATAATGCCCTTCTAATTGGTTGATAATATGCTCTTTGTAAGTATTAAAGATGTATTTCAAGAAAACTGAAGAGGAGATGTCTTCTTTTCTAAACACCCATAACTAACTTTGATGTCTCTGTTATAAGCCCGGTTCATACTTCCTGCGAATGCGAATGCGAATGCGAAGTGAATTTTAACGTCGCAGGGCTGTTTCGCTGCAAATATTTCGCAGGAGCTGAGCACATCTCAACTCTTCTGAATTATTAGTTGCAAATTTGTGACGTCAAAATTTGTATGAACCAGGCTTCACAGAGACATCAAAGTTAGAAAAGCTCTGGCCTAGAAAGCAAATCACAGAATGAAAAAGATATGGTGCACAAGCATGAGACACCTGAAGCTACAGCTCTCCATGGCCACTGTTGAATCAGTACTACTTTATGGATGTGAAGCATGGACATTTTCTGTTCTAGAAAAATAACTTGATGGTTGGTACACCAGAATGCTACGCCAGGTGCTTGGTGTCAGGAGGGAACACACTTAAACTCGATCTCTATCTTGGACTCCCCAAGCTTAGTGCAAAAAGTCTGTGCAAGAAGAGTCAAGTTTGCAGGGCACTGCTATCGCCAACCTAAAATTCCAGCCAGCAAGCTTTTTCTCTGGGAGTCTAAGCAAAATCAAGCCCAAAGAGGTTGAGGTAACCTGTATGCAGACGTACATGTACTAAGAAGAGACACTGGGTTTGACAGCAGATGAAATACCTACGTGCATGAGGGATAGGGAGCTCTTGGGAAAAAACTTTGTCGTAATATTATTGACCGAGGACACCACTTAAAGGCACTGAACACGTTTGGTAATTGTCAAAGACCAGTATTCTCACTTGGTGTATCCCAACATATGCATAAAATAACAAGCCTGTGAAAATTTGGGCTCAATTGGTCATTGAAGTTGCAAGAAAGGGATGAAAGAAAAAACACCCTTATTGTACAAACTAGTGTGCTTTCAGATAGGAATAAAAGGCTTCTGGTCATGCAGAAGTCTTTTATTATTTGAGTGAGAAATTACCTCTTTCTCAAAAACTACGTTACTTCAGAGGGAGTCGTTTCTCACAATGTTTTATACTATCAACAGCTCTCCGTTGCTCGTTACCAAGTAAGTTTTTATGCTAATATATATTTTGAGTAATTACCAAACGTGTACAGTACGTGGCTTTAAAATAGAAGAAGATGCAACCCCAGCCACCCGAAAGACTCAAAAATGCGCATTACGCTCTTGCCATGTACTCATGCAGTGCTCCTCAAGCCCCCCCCCCTTCCCGACACAGCTTCCACCCATACAAAGTATATGCCCAGTGTTATTATGTGACACCATTCTCAGATTGGCCAAAATGTCATATCCCACTGGTTGTTGATTGTTTGACCCAATGAGTGCCTATTAACAGTCCTCATAGAAAGGGTAAGCATACTATGTTTTCAGGGCTGTGCGATAGTTTTGCAATACTAAACATAACCTCAACCGCCCGACAGAATCAAAATAGCACGCCATGCTCTCACCATGCATGCAATCAAAAGCACAACTCTAGCTGCGAGCCCCTTACACACACACACCACTTGCGCCCACACAGTTTGGGCCCCCAATCCTAGCACATGAGCTTGTGAGGCTCACAGCCTTGATGCAATTTGGTAAACCCGGTGTCTTATGTGTTTAATTACTTTTCTTTAGGAATCTATGAAAAATGGGTTGGGGTGTTGAATGGATATTCTGCTATGACTGCTTAAATCATTCTTATTCGCCAATCATAGACCATGGATTAATGGTTCAGTAGGAACGATCACGTATTATTAATTAACAGTCGTACAATCAACTGCCAAAATATTTGACATGGATTTTGACCATTATAATTGCTGTCATTACAAATACATCGTGCTCATTACCATAACCGCAAGACCAGGAGGAATACAAGATCATCCAGGCTGTGAGCCCAACAAGCTCATGTGCTAGGATTCAACTGTGTGTGTGCATATGGGCACAGGTGGTGTGAGTGTTGGGGCTCGCAGAGTTAATGCTGCGTGAGTGCAGTGAGAGCATGGTAAGCAATTTCAAGTCTGTCAGGCGATTGAGCTAAGATTGCACAACTTTCCCACAGCCTTAAAAACAAGGCTATTTCTAAGTATACGCCTCTCTTAATATTCATGCATGACGTCATAATTCTTACTTAAAATGAGGCTATAGGTGCGCGTCCGCCACCACTTGCAGTGGCTGCGCCTATGGCCTCGTTTTGGGTTAGAATTGTGACGTACTCGAGCATAAATATTAAGAGAGGCGTATGCTTGCCCCTTCTATGAGGATTGTTAATAGGTACTCATTGGTCAAACAATCAACCAGTAAGAGGTGACAGTTTGGCTAATCTGAGAATGGTATTAGCTCATGATTATGCATGAAGTGAAGTTAAATTATCTATCAACCACCTCGATCAGTACCTCCAGAGTGCGAGAATGAAATGTTAAGGAAATGTTAATACCTGACATAATTTCATGCTAGCGAGGTTTCAGAGAATGTCCAAAAGTATCTGGTCGGACCTCGTCTTCAGTGCAACTCCATTGGAATCCATTCACTCATATCATGGTGCTCCATGTATGCCTGGTGGTAGTAATACACAAAAGTTGAAGATCAAAAACCGAGCAAAATAAAAGGGTTTTCTCCGACCTCTCAAAAACTATGACCACCTTTTTGTGAAATTTCGACATGATGATGAAACATCACTGTTCTACCAGAGACTATGACAGAATTTGTAGATATCAAGAGGATGGTTTGTGTATTCGGTTGCGGTAACAACATTAGTATATCTACTTTGCTCTGTAGATTTTGTTATTTGCTGTCTTGCTGTTTATTCTACTGCCGCGGAGTAGATTTCAGAATTCGAGAGACTGCTTAGTTGTGAAAAGACCTTTCCTGCTTATTAACTATTACCTGGGCGGAAGGAACAAAATCGGCCGGGAGTTTGCTTAGTGGATCACTTTCCCTAGGAGGATAATTTTGGTTAATTTTAATCTAGCAGCTCACTTATTGTAAACCTCCTCCAGAGAAAAAAGTTAAGTCGAAAATAATAATATTAATAATAATCAAGCGCTTATAAAGTGCTGCCTAACGAGACAAAGTAACACAGCACTGTACACAAAAATGCACAAGCGATCAAAAACAACAGCAATATAAACATAGTAAGCATTAACACATCAGTCTGAGTATTTAAAGATGTTTTTGAAAGCTGCCCTTGACGTAGAGTGGCAGATACTGTAAGGTAAATTTATCCAGAGTTGTGGGGCAGTTTTGGCAAAGTCAAGAAAAAAGTATTTGAACCTCCTCCCAATTCACTGTTGCTTATTTTGATTGCAGCAACAGAAATAAGCAGTTGTGTAAAGCTGCACAAAATCTCTAACTAAACAGCCCTCACTTTTTGCTGTTTCCACTGAAACAACCATCTCATTTGATAAATCTTTCACAACTTGTTTTATGTTTAGTTTGTTGAACACTTGACGATGGAAACAAACTTCCTCTTCCTTAAACCAATGAAGTACAATGTATTACCCCTTCAAGTTTAAGTAATAAATTGACTACACACTACACACTGGGGTGTCGTGGCCGAGTGGATAAGAACACCGAACTCAAGTTCTGGTGTTTCTGTTCAGCAGAGTTTGGGTTCGAGTCCCGGTCGTGACACTTGTGTCCGTGTCCCTGAGCAAGACACTTAACTATAATTGCTTCTCTCCACCCAGGGGTAAAATGGGTACCTGTGAGGGCAGAGATGGTTCTTGTGATTGATTTAGCCTTGTAGCGCATATATTGCAGCACAGGCTGTATACTCCCCAGGGAGCTGAGATGGTTTAAGGATTGAAATAAAATGGCCCAGTGATCAGGGGTAATAATATGCGCCTCGGAATAGGCTACCTACTAGATAGATGGCACTTTATAAATGCTTGATATTATTATTATTATTATTACATACCCTGAGTTGCAGAATGTCAGATGTAGGAGCAGAGTCAGTAACCAGACCACTTGAAGACCAGGATTGTGACTGTAGTACAACCTCACCAGACGAGCTGCATCACTAAATCTAAAGGATAGATTGACCAATGCATAAATCAGTGTGTACATGGAAGAAGGACATAACGAAAAATTACCGAAGAAAGGGCGTTCATTAGTCATCTTAGGAAGGTTAAATTCTGCATGGGAATGGGAAAACATCTCTTTGTGGTAAATCTTGCAATAAAAATGCAACAGTTAAGTGCCACATTTTTTTTTCAGGAGCCAACTTTGTGTGCCTGAAAGAAGGGCGTAGAGCCTGAAGAAATGTACCTAATATTTCTTTAAATGAAATACATGATGATTTACCAAACCAGTAGCACATACTTCCAAAATAAAGGAGCAATTTCTAAAACCAACACAGTGATTGCCACTCTGCCAGAGGAAATATATACAGAAACAAAGAAATAGCACAAACAGTACAGGAAACACCCACACCATAAAACAAGATGGAAAAGGTAACAAACTTCAAAAAGTACTGTAAAAAAAAATAAAAAATTTATACAGCATACTTGATATAAGACCACCAGAAATCTAGTGGTTAGTTTTGAACAAGCGAGAATTTTGATGACATGATATTTTATTTATGTGAAATGTAAACAATTTTTTAACAGATGTAATTATTACATCAGGGATTATTGAACAATATGCATAAAAAATGATTAATTTTGGTACTGCATACTCAGTGCTTACCAATCATGGGAGAGGAAAAACAAACCAAAACCAGCAGTTTCTTACCTTTTTGCAATTTTCTAAGCAGGCCCTCTTTGTCTTCAGTCACTAGGTAGTTGACTAGTTCAGGGCAGTCAGGGGTGGTTAACACAGTGTCGTAGCTACCCGTCTGCTTTATGTAATGGAATACAGTTGCTTTAATCTGTGATAGGGAGGAGAGAATACAACATCTATTTACTGAGCAGACCCTTTGTGCAGTCTTTGGTCACTAGGTTGGTTTACCTCAGGGAAGTGAGGAATTGTCAGCCCATTACAGCTTCACCAATAACCCCCTTCACTAGGTAGTTGACTAGTTCAGGGAAGTGAGGGTGCATGGCTAACACAGTATCTTATAACTACCATTCAGCTTTGTATGATGGAATACAGTCGCTTTAAAGGCAAAGTATACCTTTGGTTTTTGGATCCATTCAATATAAATAATATAAAAGTAGAATTATTCTCAGACACCCACAGAATGCAAACAAAAAACTTATGTGAATTTATGTACAGTTCAGACTGTTTTTATTCTTTCAAATTACTGGTCAATGACCAGCTGGGCATGCAACTTCAATATGGCATACTTAAAAGACAAACAACATTATAGGGCAGCTTGCCCAACCAAAATTACCGGGCCCGGATTCCTTGGCAGCTTGCCATAGATAATCAAAAGGAGGAGCAGCTTGCTCTACCCATATAAAAGTGTTTAAAGAATGTAATGATAAAATAACCTAGATGCCAACAAGGCTTACAGTTAATCCACTGCTTGAACATGCAGTCGGAGTACATGAACTAGCCCCACCTGAACTAGAGGGTGCTAGCAGTGTTATAGAAGTAAACATTATTGAAACGAATTAATCAAATATTGAGAAATTATTTTGACCCCCAGGCAGTGGCAGTCCCCTTCCCTAAAAACAAATGCCAGACGCGTGAAGCGCGCCCCATAGGGAAGGACCGCCACCCGGGGGGAATTCCTCGAACATAGCAACCCCCGTACCACCAGCGTTAATAGCAAAACACAGAAATATAAAACGGGACTGGGGTATGGGGGTCCTCCAGCAGCGAAACAAAATTATTCAAGAGTAACTTCCGTTACCACTGGGAGACAAATGGACCCCATCAAACCTAAAAAGAGTAAAATTTGACCATTGAAATTGTGGGTGGTGCAGGACAGAAACCCCAATTCGTCGGCCAAACGACCGCGCCCATCTATTAATGGACCGCCTCTTCATTTCCATGCGGCTTTGCGAAAAGGCACCAAAATAACATGCGCGTGGGAGTATATCCGACCAAATAATGAACGCATCTGGGAATCTATTTCGGCAATCCTGCATGTATAAAGCAACCCGCTGCCGCAAGCAAAATGAATCAGTGCCAACCAAATCATTAGTACCCAAATGAATAATTAAAATAGAGGGAGACGGCCACTTGGCTTGGAGAGCATCCAACAGCTGGTGGATGTCTGAGTAGCGTGCACCGCCACGCCCACCCCAGCGGACAATAGGCCGACAGTCAATACGCTGAGACGCCCTACGAATAATGGAATCTCCCACAATCCAGACTTCACCTGAACGAGAAACATTTAAACAAATTTTTTATAGAAACCACAACCGCAAATTCTGTGACTACGCTAACGGGAAATTGCCATGTACTACCGGGCGAATGTAGCCGAGTACTGCCTCAGAACGCCAGCGACCCATGGATTGGATAACTTCTACAGGAAACCCGTCCGCCGCGGCGGCAGTGGCAGCCCCAATGCGAAAAGAATGTGCCGTGATGTGGGCGTCACCCAGGCCCGCAAAGTTTAAAACCTTCCGAAGCATTGCGTTAAATTGAAATTGCGTGAGGGGGCTCCCATCGAAGTGACAGAAAAAACTCCCCGGAGTCGTGGGTCGCACTGCCGCAAACGCTGAAAGCGCTAGAACCGGGCAGGCAGCTTGATCGCTGCTACGCACCAAACGGATTTGTTGGGGGGGTCTAGCCTTGTTATTTTTAGCTTTATGCAAGGAAAAAGTAATCGAAGCCAGCGTAGTACCGGAGGCACAAAAGTGAACGTCAGGAAGCAAGAGCAGAGAGTCCTGCAAACAAGTACGTGAGGCAGCGGCAAACTCACCAATGCGCATAAATCCAAAAAATGCACTTAACATCGCCGCCTTGAAAAGCAATACTTCAAACTTAGAAGTACAAATGCAAGGGAGAACTGTTATTAAGTGTAAAAGTAGCGGCAAAGTCATTGGTAAACGTGTGTCCGACACCCGGCGATCCCTCCGACAGCCCTCTAATAATTTAGAAACAAGGTAATCTCGGGTAGGATCGGGCCAACCACAAATCTTATGGTAAAAACTGACACCAGCCACATACGTGGAAATAGAAGCCGGCGCTAATTTTTGCAATGATAATGAAGCGACAAATTCTCGAATATCCTGCGTCGATGCACAAGCAGAGACACGAGCGGCACCGCGGTTCTGACCAAAAGAACAAAAAGCGCGCCAACCTATCTGATAAGTCCTACGTGTGTTTGGTGCCAATGCCGTTGTCAACAAACGGGTAATCTCACCTTCTACTACATCAACGGCAGGAGGGGGAGAGGCGTCATCACGGGGTCCGCTCGCGGGGCTACGGTTCGAAAGCGTTTGACCTGGAAACGGGAAAGCGAATCAGCGATAACATTATGCACACCCGGAACATGAACGGCTTTGAAGGAAATATTGAAACGCAGACACCGGCAGACAAATAACCTCACTAATTGCATAATATTGTCACAACAAGAAGTCTGCTTATTGAGAATGTGGACAACAGCACTATTGTCACAGTGAAATCGCACTTTATGGTTCGCCAATAATTCCCCCCAACAATACACGGCAACCACCAATGGGTAAAACTCTAGGAAAGCAATCGACGGCGAAAGCGCTAACAAGGCAGGAGACCACTGTGACTGAAACCATTTGCCGTTAAAGTAGCCACCATAACCCACGCTCGCAGCGGCATCAGTGAATAACTCGAGGCTACTGTTTGACAGCCAATTATGGTGGTGAAATGGTGAAACTCCATTAAAGTGTTCAAGAAATTCTAGCCACATCAACAAATCTAGTTTTGCACCACAAGATAGCCTATTTTTGTGATGAGGTTTGCGCAAACCACGAGTGAGAGCGATCAAACGCCTTGTAAACGCCCGTCCGGGAGCCACTGCCCTGCACACAAAATTAAGGGACCCGACCAGAGACTGGATTTCCCTAAGTGACAATTTAGTCTTTTTCAAAACTGCATGAATCTGACGACGAAGCGCCTCCACCTTACTTAATGGAACGCGAACGACCTGCTGACCAGAGTCAATCTCAAGTCCCAAATAAGTAATTACCCGAACCGGACCCACCGTTTTTTCTTCGGCAATCGGCACTCCCAACTGACCACAAACCCTTCTAAATGTCTGCAACAAAGCGTCGCATTCTGATTGGGACGCGCCCACAAATAAAAAATCATCCAGGTAGTGGGTAATATTATCTGACTGTGAAAACCTTTTAACTTGGAATTCAAGAAAAGTGCTAAATGTTTCAAACAATGAACAAGAAACTGAACAGCCCATAGGCAAACACTTATCATAGTAATATGCTCCTTGAAAAACAAATCCTAGCAGTTCGTAATCGGAGGGGGCAACTGGGAGGAGCCGAAATGCGGACTTAATATCAGACTTGGCAGTCCAGGCCAGCGGCCGGCTGACATAACTAGGTCAACATCCTTATCAAATGAATTATAATGAACCGTACAGTCATCCTTACTTATAAAATCATTAATTGAAAACCCTGTTGGGAAGGAGAGATGATGAATAAGGCGAAAAGAACCCGGATCGTGTTTGGGAACCAGGCCAATTGGGGAGCACTGCAAATTTGGAAATGGCTTTTGATCAAAAGGTCCGGCAATCCTACCTAAATCAACCTCCTTTCGCAGCTTTTCCAAAACAACGTTTGGCATTTCTGCAGCTGAACGGAGGCAAGGAGATTCCCGACCCGACCGCGGGCCCCGGTAACCCAGTTAAAACCCGTGAGAAAAACCCCCACCCAATAAAAGTGCTGCTTTCTTATTGGGGTAAAACGAAAGCCAATTCTTCAAAAGAGGAAAATTAATTGGTGTTGGTGGCACGAAAATTAGACGCTCCACCTGCTTTTGCGGTGTTAATCTGAGCCCCAACTACGGACGCTGAGGCTGATGCCGTAGGTTTCCGAGCCATTGGAAATGAACGCGCCGGTGGCGTTGCCGTTGTGCCGGTGTACATTCTAGCCCCAACACTAGTATTGGCAGGAGAAACGTTAGCCCCAGCATTTCTTCCATTACCAACACGGCAAGTAGCGACCCCGTGCCCAAAACGAGCACAATTAGTGCAACGGTGGGGAAACTTACATGGGCTCCACCTACAGCCCCCCGGAGTGTTAAATGCATTGCACGGGGAAAAACCCCCTTTTGCTTGGGGAGATCTACCCGGGTTGGTACTGGTAGCTGCCTGTGACAGCGGCACAATGCTGGCAGCAGCAGCAACTGTCACCCAAAGCTCTGTATCTAAAACCGCCCAGGAGCGTTGGAACCGTTGTGGGTTGGCCTCTTGACGCAATCTAAACTGTTCATCATAATTACGCCAACCGAAACCAGGAAATTGGGCAGCGGCCAAGCGAATTGTCTCAGCATATTTTAGCAGTTCGCTGAAGCGCTGTGGGTGACGCAGACTGTAAACTGCCATGAATCCATGAAACGCACTAGTCCACTGATCTATTGATTGCAGCTTACGTGCAGACGCCTGGCGAAAAACAACTTTTCCCTGCTCAACTGCCAATGTCAAAGCAGAGCCCGAATCCCCTGAGGTTAACGCTACTACTGCGTTGTCACGGAACAATGACATATCTATATATTGGGAGTTCCAAATCTTTTCCTTGACTACTTGGGATACATGCAACCCAAGGGGGGAGTAATCACCCGCTGATGGTATAATAGCTGGCCTACCCAAATCTAAATTAAATGGGGATGCGTCAGAAATAACAGGGTAGATTGCGCCCTGTGTACCATGATTACCAACATTAACAGAGGAACACACGCCAGTAGTAGGAGAGGCACTTACATTGGAAACAACTGGCTGAATAGCACTAGTGTTAATATTCATGCCATTATTACTTAAAGTATTACTAGCAAGCGTATTACTATTAACAAAATCAGACATACCGCTCTGCCCTTGGCCTACGCTTGTAGTAGCTTCATCAGCTGAGGCTCCTGCATTCATCATCGTCGCAAGTCCGCCCTCTGTAGTGCCCTGGGCGTTGAACCCCGGGGCCGTGGTCCTGGTGGCACTGTTAGTAGTAGTACTACTAGAGTTAGGCTGGCCGCTTACTCTCGGCAACTCCACAGCACCAGCGCCCATCTCCGGTGGGGACGAAACTGCTAGACCACTAGCGCGTGTCACAGGGGGGAGTCCCAACACTGGAGGGGGAATTTCCTGCCTCTGTCGGCCCCGTCGCGGTGCTCCTCCTGTATTAACTGGAGAATCGGCGAACCTGACCGGCCGCCGCGACCGTCGTGCTGGACGAGGCATTATACGTTTCCCACCAGACGAGACGAAAAACGGACCGGAACTTACGAACAAAACTCTCCAAGTTAACCACGATCTTGTTGCATATATGTGTAACTTGGACGTATAAATTAAATAAGTATGGATCGGAATTGACAATACAGCCAAACAAAATGTCAAATAAAATGTCAAATATCAAAACGATCCACAATTTTTCTAAAAATTATTGCAAGCCCAAAGAAAGCTGAACTGAAAGTGAATGAGCTTTCCCGCTGCACGCTAACGCGAAGCGAGAGCCCGCCCACGAATAAAATTTGCTTCAGCTGATTGGTCCAATGTATGAAATATGCTCAATTGTATGAAATATGCTCATTTGCATGAAAGAAAGTGAATGCCGACCTAATTGGCGCCCGTCCAAACAGAGCAACCTTGATGCGCAACATGCAATTAACTAGACCAAACTTAGGCGCGACTGATGCGCCGCATACTGCGGGTGTCTGTGGGGAATAATGTATTTTATCTCAAGTGATAACATTAATTATTTGAGCAACTATTCAAGCATTTCAATTGTAAAACACTATTACATGTAAACAAAGGATGAATCATTATCTTCTAAGTTACAAAATTGCAATTACATATGAAACTGCACAAGTTTAGGAGTAACTAGTATTTGTATATAGTATGGTCTTAGGCCTATCTCAAGCTAGAGTTTTGAGTAAAGTTGAATCAGTTTGTGATCTGTACTCACCTCAGCACATAGCACTGTTGAAGAAGATGTCAAAGATACGTCTGCAATCCTGTCTGGATGGTTCTTGTTTTAAAGCCTTCTTTTTTCTCATCTAGGACCAAGTCGATATCGCTGTATCTCTCACCGTTAGGCGACAGGTAGCTATCGATGGAGTCATAACGCGACTTGGGAATAACAAATTTATTGTTCTTCAAGGGCTGAAGGGAAAGATAGAACAAGAGAGTACTAAACTAAGATTCATCTTAACGGAGAGCTGCAAAACAATTAGTGACCTGAGCAAGAACACTCAATGTTGGGCAGACAAAAAAAACATCAACTAGAGCGGGATTTGAAACTGCGACCTCTGGACTAACGTGCCGGCGCTCTACCGCTCCACCAACTGAGCTATCTAACCCTATTGTTGGCGTCTCCTTATTTTGTCAATATCTTTGTTCAGGTGGGGCCAGTCAGAAGCCATACAAACTTTAACTGCCATGTAGCCAGGGATCACACCCAAGTTACGATACAACCTGGGAAGCAGCAGGAGAGGGATGCAACTTTTTATTTCAAATATAAAGTAATAATCCACAAGGGAAACTGACTAGGTAAATTTTAATTAATTTGAGTTTGAACAAAGACCAATTTACAACAAAAATTTTGTTCTAAGCAAAGAAATTTTCGTTGTAGCTGACAGTATCTTTTTTTATCCTCGAATCCGGTTGGCTTAATTTATAACGCGATCGAAGTTGTAAATGGCTTTTTTAGGAAATAAATTTTTACACCACCTTTTAATCATTCTCAAATTGTGTACACTTGAAAAACCCTTTTTTCAAACAAATAATAAAATTGTTAAGTTAAAACACTGTCTCTAATGGTTTTTTTTAACCCCCCCAAACAAAAAATACCCAAAATTTGTTAGTTTTTTTACCAAAAAAACAAACAAGTTGAGTGTTCTCTCACCTCCAGATTGCGTTCCTCTTTAGTTCTCTCACCTCCAGATTGCGTTCCTCTTTGGTTCTGTCATCTACAGATCCTGCAATGACATTCCATCGGCAGTCATGATCCGTCACATACCCCTTGTAGAGAGGCGAGGCTGCACTTAATGCAAGCTAAGTATAAACACAAGGACTTGGGAAGTTACATCGCTTAGTACAATAACAAAGTTTACAAGTAGGATTTGAAACTTTGCATGGTGGAGACATGTACTTAATCTCTTCGATACGTTTAATGTGTTTTACGGCTGGAGATATTTTTACGCATTGAACTATGACCTGGAAGAAACTTCTAGACAATGCATGAGTGTGCGACACACGTGTGTGGAGATTCGTTGACGTTTGAAGTTTATAAACTGTCGGGATCTTGGAGAGACGAAAAGGTGTTTGAAGAACAAGTTTCAATGGCCAAAGGGGGGCAACACTTAACACAATTATTCGCTATCACAGGTAAAAAGACCCCCCAAAAATCAATATTTGTAACAAAAGCATGACTGCTCCGTTCATAATCATTTATTTTCGAAGTAAGTTCCGAATATCATTTTATTTTGAGCTTTTTAAGACAATATACGTCTAGCACTGTTATGATTTCATCTTTTTTAAAAGTATTTTCCTCCTATTAACATGTCCTCGATCCCACAAATGGTCCCCAAAATGCCAGAGGGATTCACCGAGTGCGACGCTGACGCCTGGGTAAACTTGCCAAATTTCCGGACACGAAAAAATTTGGACTTTGCCCAAAATCCAGACATGCAATTTTTAGCGTTAACATTTTTTTGTTTTTTTTATCATCGCATATTCTCATGCCGGTAAATAGTAAACGCAGACCTGTTATTCTGTATCTTATTACAGGTTTTTTTGTATCTTTGACTTTGGCTGTAAAATCGCCAATAAAAACAATAAAGCCTAACGGGAGACAACCAACACTTCTACTCATCACTTTCTTTTGTTTGCGTCGTTTTCTTCGCCTCCTTCCTTGGGATCACTCCCTACCCCGTTGTAATTAGGCCTGTGCCTCAACAACACAACTTCACCACCATCGTGGATTTACTACATTTGTATGCTTTATCAGACAGCTTTTATGTGACACCTCTATCTTAACTGTTACAATACTATATAGGAAAGCTTTTCAACATTGAAACTAGCCCGTCAGATCACTTGGAGACAATTTTGACTAGTCCTGAGGTGTTTATCTTAGCATTTGGCTAGCGGACCACTGTTAAGTAAGAAAGCTGATATCACCTTTTGTATTGACATACCACAAGTCATTTTGGTTGGTATGTGAGCAATTTGTCACAGGAATTCTTGTTTTCAAAAGAAGTTTACATCAACTTACAAATATCGGACAGAGTGGAGTCAGTTGGTCGTAGAGATGCCTGGCCTCGTCAACGTTACATGCCTGGCAGGTCATCTGTAGGCAGCTGTTACCCATACCAAAGCCCATACAGTCCATGTACACATGATCAGGTTTAGCTGAGAGGGCGCTCTCACCATCGTAATCATTGGGGAACTTCTCAATGAAGGGGGAAGGGGTGTTTATGTCTTTAAAAACTGCAAAGTAAAACAGTAAATGAAGAATATAAAAGGGTAGAGGGTGTTATGGCCGAGCGGTTAAGAGCATCCAATTCAAGTTCTGGTGGTTATGTCATCGGAGTGTGGGTTCGAATCCCGGTCATGACACTTGTGTCCTTGAGCAAGGTGCTTTACTATAATTGCTTCTCCTCACCCAGGGGTATAAATGGGTACCTATGAGGGTAGAGGTTGATATAGTGTTTGAAAAAGCCTTCTGAGCGCCATGGCACCTCGGGCTGTATACTCCCCAAGGAGCTGAGAAAGATTAAAGGAATGTTATTGGCCCAATGACCAGGGCACTAATGTAAAGCGCGTTGATACGTTATTGTACAATGTGCTATATAAGAACTAGTTATTATTTATTATTGTAAAGAGAATTGGAGACTACAAGTAGCTTTGAAACTCTGCATGTTGGCAAGGGCGTCGATTGCTACTAAAAAGTAGGGGGGACGGGCAGGCGAGCGCAAGTCTTGAAAAATACATCTTACATTATTTGAAACCCACACCATTACTTTTACATTTAATTTCTGTGTTACACTTGTTCCCTATTTTTTGTTTGACCAGGAGGCGAGTTACAGGGGGTGATATTTAACAATAACATCATCCGAAATGGGCCTGGGTTTCCCTTATGTAAAACCGAGATTCTACCAAATACAAACAGGCACGTATGAAGATGACTTTAACAGGGGTGGGGGGGGGGGCAGGTTATATCTGTGAAATTTGCCTGGTCACTCACCTTAATAAATAATATTATTAAACACTTTACCCACATCCCCAGATCACCAGAATTGCATAAAATCGTTTAATGTACTATCAGTTTAAATCCGCGATGTAAAACATGAAGTTAAACTAAATAAAAAATTAAACTGACACGGTGTAAAGTTGATGATGGTAGAAACATCCCTTTAAATATTGATGCTAAAATACTGTTCGATGCTATTATCATTTTTTTTAGAAATGAGCATGCGCGGACCCAGGATTTTTTAAACCGGGGGGCATACAGCGCACACACGCTTCTCTATTTGTTGTTCAAATAAATTTCAAGGGTGGGGTCCAGGGGCCGGCCGTACGGCCCCTGGTGGGGTCCAGGGGCGAAGCCCCTGTGGTGGTCCAGGGGGCTTCGCCCCCTGGAGCTCTGAGCTTTTGGCGTTTTGGGGTCGAAAATCAAGCCTCCGTATGCCTAAATACAGAGGAAAAGAGCACTTCAGATCAATATCAATCGTCTAATTTTACTAGAAAATTTCCTGTAACATCAACGAAGGACTCCTAGAAAATGTTAATCCCACGCTGGCTTACACGCATCCCTTCACTGTTGACCCCATACTGTGTGGTACAAATAAAAAAATTGCGGGCCGGCCTTCCTGTGCACGTGTTCAATTTGCGTCTGTTGCATGGGCGGAAGCACCGACTAAGAAACTTCAAGATTCCGTAAGTAAATGTATTCAAATAGGCACTTTGTCAATGTGATCTGATTAAATGGCCTACAGACTGCAGCACTATTCCCTCAGGACAATTATGAACAGGACAATTATGTGGAGGGATCGTGTACCGTACATTATATCTTACACAAACGACGCATAACTTGAATGCTAACAAATGTAAGCGGGATTTTGGCGTTCATGTCTTGGACGAAACTTGTCGTCTATTGTCTGTATTATAGAAACGGAAATAGGCCCAAAATACCATTCTGCGCGTGGTCCATCAGAAAAAAAATATGAAAATGAAGAAAACATTTCACCGTTTGTTCGCTATTCTTTTATTTGAACAAAAATTGTAATTAAATATTAAATCAAGAAAATGGTGTATATTTTTATATTTTGTTGCATATTTCTAATGAACAGTCAATCAAAAAGTGGAGGGGACATCTGATATGCTGTCCCCCCCAGTCTAAAAAGTGGGGGGGACATGTCCCCCCCGTCCCCCCCGTCCCCCACCCATCGACGCCCCTGCATGTTGGCAAGAGCAACAGGTAAAATCTTGTTAAAGTTGTGTAGGGCGGAGAGGTAACGTCGCATCAGTGCAAAAAACGTCATGTCTTAAAACAGCACTTCCTTTACGCTGGAGCTTGAATTTGTCAAAACTGTATCTCGCATAAAAAAACCTTAAAATAATTATGCGATGAGAAACAAATGTTTTTGCAACGCTTTTGCATGCAGCATTTCATGCGAGATAACATTTTTGCAGCATTAAAATAGAATGTTTTTTCAAAATTGAAATATGATCTTATAACAAAATTGGGTTACGATTTTTTGCAAAGTAGGGGTAATAACTAGTTCTCATAAAGCGCATTTCACAGTAACGCATCAATGCGCTTTACATTAGTGCCCTGGTCATAATGGGCCAATAACATTCCTTTAATCTTTCTCAGCTCCCTGGGGAGTATACAGCCCTGGGCTGCCGTGGCGCTCAGAAGGCTTTTTCAAGCAAAATATCAACCTCTACCCTTGCAGGTACCCATTTATACCCCTGGATGAGGAGAAGCAATTATAGCAAAGTGTCTTGCTCAAGGCGTCATGACCGGGACTCGAACCCACACCCCACCAGAACTTGAATCCGATGATCTAAACCACTCGGCCATGACATCCTACAATGTTTTTGCAGAATTGAGAAACAATGTTTCTGCACTGACAGTAATGAGAGAATGTGAATAAGTGAAGACATACTTGGTATATTGATTGCAACCTTCTCTCCACGTCTCTTTCTGATGTTCTTCGTTAGGGTTCTGAAACAGGGAAAAATATCATACACTGTCATCAATAAATCAGGTTTAGACGTCACCTACTTGTACTGGGGGGGGGGGGGGGGGGGTTGGAAACACCGAGTGAAAATACTAACATGCACAATAAAAAATAACCAGCATTTATTCGAAACTTTTCAACAGGGGCAGTCAGGTTGGTGTAGTGGTATCTTGGCAATTGCTTATTACAGCTGACTGTGTTGTCTGTCTGTAGTCGGTAGAAGCTCTCCGTTCTCTCTTTCATCTTGAGGGTGAAGCTTCAAACGCTAATTTTATAAAAGTTAAAATCCCTCCACTTCATAACATCACCTTTACCTTTATTAATAATGGGCAACTGTATGTAACTTGCTGTTACTCTTATTTGAAATAAGATTGTTTTCAGTTTTCCTTTGTGTTATTTGATTATGTGTCTCCAAGTTAATCCTATTGAAAGTCAATATTTCAAATGATATTTTTACTTGTTATAAAGACAGGAAAAATAATCATGTGACGTGTGTTTAATAAAATTCTAGTCACTTTCAAATGTATGATTAGATTTGTTTTCACATCAGAAGAGATTGGAACTTCTTCCTGATCCATCAAATAACTGAAATAATTCCTATAGACCCATTGCATTGGCGGCCATCACTGAGATCAAACAATGGAAATGTGAAAACGCGTACACACCACGCACAACTCTCAGCCATGGATAGGTCTTCCTTTGACCTCAGTGAGGGCGCTGTTTCAGCTTGTGACATCATATGCAAAGGGTCTATACATTTTTACAATGGAAAATACCTCTAGACTCACAGCAGTTTTTACAAGACAAGTAAAGTGAATGAGGGAGAGAGATAGTGGAATAAATCTTCACTTGACAGAAATAATAATAGAGTATGAATCATCTCCAGATTTATTGACAATGTCAAAAGTTAGGAATATATTTTGCTTTAGAGACAGAGTAACACTAATCCAAACAAGTCTACATGAGCAATAATCCACTGTAATGTCAATCTTGATTATATACAGATCAAACTTACTCCACAAACTCCAATTAAACTACTTTTTATGTTAGTCTAGTCAGTCTTTCCAATAAATGGTTTGACAAGGAAACAAATGCAACAGATATGATTTCTATGGCAAAACTCTCTTGAGACCCTCTCATCAACGTATCAAAATGGTAGAAAAAGGACGTTGGAAAAAACCCAACTAATTTCCATAACATCAAACAGCGGTTTGCCTTATACGCATGCACACCAGATATTAATATCACAGAATATTGCATGGATATGATCACTTCAAAATAGATTTGAGCAAGAGAAATTACAAGATGGCTGTCGAAATTGAAATACCACAAGTTATCAAGATAAGACCCATAATTGGATGACTGCTGTTAAATATAAATATGATGATAACAAGTAATCAAATAAGCAATTCACATTCTTTTGGATGTTATATGACATTTCCTACATTGCATACCTATTTTCATATTATAAATGTAATATTAATAACAAAGCAAACATGGCAATTATACAGTTGTCAGGTATTTACAAGTAATGATTTTAATAACAACCTTAACTTACATGTGATGTTAAACTTCAAAGGTTGCATTTCTTATTAAATGGAAAAGGTTGCAATACGAGTGAACAACCCCTAAATGTAATAATTAACCCTTTGCATGCTATCATTTCTTGCAAACACTTTTTCCTGCCCGCTAGAATGTTTTTACAAAATCATTTAAAATAGACAAGCCTGTACACAAAGAGCATTTTGTGTTGAGATATTATTTCATTGCAAAATCCAAAATAAGTCAAATGTATGTTATTTGTAACCGTATAGTAACAGAATTGATTAACGCAAGGTCTCAATTAATTGAGAATTTAAACTGATTGGTTATTATAACTGTTGGAGTGAAAAGATTTATATAATTTTGCAGAATTTTGTGGATTAATTTTATTGACTTATTTTGTTGGTCAGTTTAACCCTCGAGGCAGTATTTGACCAGTATCATAATTAGATAACATTATAATTACACCTTGTTATAAATCTTCACTGAATTCCAGTCTGCCACTGCAAGCTGCTGACCATCTGATGTCAATGAAATTCCATATGGCCGGTACAGACCCTGAGCAATACAGCTGACAAATCTACCCTTCATGTCATACTGATGGATATAACCAGTGTAGTCATCCTCATTGCACACTGCAATGTAGATAGCTGAGCTGTCACAGCATACACCATTGCAGTATACAACTTGCTGACCATCAATGAGTGGTTTGATGGTGATTAGTGTAGCACCATTGTCATCAACAATGTCTACTTGTTGCAACCCACCACTGATGATAACTCTGTCCTTGCTGTCTATGGCCAAGTAGTGAGGTTTTGTCTGAACTGAAACAGTGTCAATGAGTGAACCATCACTGGAGCAGTGTTTAGTTATAACTGACCTCTTCACATCCCCCACAATGATTGTATCCTTCATGACTGCTACACTGTGGAGGGTTACTGCTGTCTTGTCCACTTCACTGTGAGGCACTGTGTAGAATTCAAATATCTTGTTGCCATTCCTATTGTACATCTTGACAGAGTTGGTTTCCTCTACAACCACTAACTGATTCTGGAATGCAGCAACAGCCCAAGTGCCTGGAAAACAAATAAACAAATGAATAGGACTCAATCCAATGATCCCTCATTTGCAAATTACTCACACAACCTATTTAATTAGGTTTTTGCAAAAAATACAAAAGACACTATTATTAATCTAAATTTGTTCCTATGTTGTAAAAGCCCATGCAGCATCTACATGTGACTATGACATACAGTAGAAAAAACAACAATCTGTTATCATAAACGAGGTGACTACTAAAATAACATTAAGAACTCTTGTATAATTTGTTTGATTTTGTTTTAAAACCTAGTATTGGATTGGATAAACCAATTATTTTCATGGACTGTCCCCCTGATAACCAATCAAGAGTAGGCTACCCTTTTCACTGTTTTAACATTTACAACAGCATTACACCTCTAACTAAAAAGACATTGTAAGGAACTCACCATCTGATACTTGGATAGTTTTCTGCTGGTGTCCCATAGTGTTGTAAATTATCACTCTGTGATTCCAGTAGTCTACCACTGCCATCTCATCCCCAGGTACAGAGGCATCAATATCCCAAGCCCCTTCGATTCCTTCATTATACTCCAAACCAAGCTCCCACCTTGGTTCCTTCATAATCAGAGTACCCAGGGAGATATCACAAACCCCTGGATTGAATCTCAGATGGGAAAGGGTAGAATCTATCTTGGGTTGATTTTGATCTCTGAGTAAATTTAAGTCCTTACTGATAGTAGGATAGAGTGCAAGGAAGTCAGAAGCTGATGAATTGTTGCTGACATCTTTGGCAGTCTGCAGTGAATGCTGTATTTGCTGTGAGTTTGCACACACTGTTTGCTCATATTCCTCCAATTTCTTGTTACGATCTTTGTGGATGGTTTTTATTTCATCCATGATGCGACTCTCTTGAGCTGTTACCTTAGCCCTGATCTTATCAGCATTTTTCCTCACCTTTGCCATGGTTCTCTCAACTGCAGTGTCTAGGTTGTCTTTCATTGTTGAGACAGTTGCTTGAGATTGTTCAAGGTTCTTCAGGATTTCTTCAAGGGGAGTAATGAGTTGAACCAATGACTGTTTATATGTGGATGAGGCTTGGTTGCAGTCAATATACTCATGTTGTGGATTACGGTGATCTATGACAGTGCAATCTCTACAAATCATCACATCACATGTTGTACAATAGAACCTCATCACTTCACCTTCATGAGTTTGGCATTCTGGGTGACGCTTTGGTTTTGTCTTTATCAATGCAGTCTTTCCATCACTAATGTCTTTCAAAGTAGCTACTGTGTGGCTTGATGTTGCTGGAAATTTCAGGTGCATTTCATTGCAGTTTGCACAAATTATCATGGGGCAGTCAAAACAGAAGTGTGTTGCCTCGTTTTCCTCCTTGCACAATTTACAAACCAACTTGCTGTTTTCAATAGAACTGACTTGATCCAGTTGGAGTGCAAGACCAGTTAAAATGAAGTTAGTCTTGAGATCTTGAACACCCGTCTCAGGAAGTTGTGTCTCCTTTCGACACAGAGGACAAATAAGCATCTTAGCATCTTTGTAGTTGGTAGTGTGGTATTCAAGTAAACAGTGTTTACAGAAGCTGTGATGACAGTCCAGTAGTTTGGGTTCTGTGTACTCCTCTTGGCAAATACTGCACTCCAGATAATCCTTTCTGATTTTCTCCACAGCTGAAACCTGTGCTGGTTTAGAAGATGCCATATTGGTCTGGAAAAAATTATCAAAGAGCAAAAATTTATTAGCAAAAATATATTAACATTACAACAGAATGAACATTCAGTTTGCACAAACCACTTCCAGTATACATCTGTTGCTATCAAATTGATCCCTGCACTGTACATTAATGTAGGAATGCAATGAAACATAAACATTCTATGCGAAAACAATATTTCTTTGATGTAGAATTTTTGGATATATGTAGCTTTTAAATAGCCTCCATTCAGTCACTGTCAAATAAGAGTTAGCAGTTTCGAGGCTGTGAGATTTGATTTTTTTTTTCATTCTAAAGACAACTACAGCAAAACTCATTTTGTTGTGTTGTCTCATTAGAATTAACATTATTTTAATGACACACTAAAGTAAACTATCAAAATATTCGAAAGTAATCTGCAATTGGACAACACTCAGGTTCAAATATAAGTACATTATTTGAGAAACCATTCAAGCATTTCAATTGTACAACACTATTTACATGTAAACCAAGGATGAATCATTATCTTCTAAGTTACGAAACTACAATTGATGAAACTGCACAAATTAGGTGGTATTTGTATATAGTATGGTCTAGCCTTTCTCAAGCTAGAGTTTTGAGCAAAGTTGAATCAGTTTGTGATCTGTACTCACCTCAGCACATAGCACTGTTAAAATATATGTCAAAGAAACGTCTGCAGTCCTGTCAGGATGTTTCTTGTTTTAAAGCCTTCTTTTTTTCTGGTACAATGCAGACTCTACCATAACTAACACAGTCAAGGAAACACCTACGTAGCCAGGTTGTACATGTACTGTGCAGAGTGTCCCAAGTTGCTTGTACAATGAATGTACAATGTACTACAGTACTGGGTGTTGACAATGAACTTCAGTGTCAAAGGTCATGGAGCTAGTGATGTTGAAAGTCTGTTTGTCTGGGTTGTTATCAATGAACGTGACAATGTAAACAACTCTATGAGTGCAGTTTGTGAAGAACACAATAATAAGTACAGTGATGAAAAGGTATGAGCTATCAGCAAAGAGAACTAGAACTTGGATGCAATTTTGAGTTAGTTTGTATATATATATTTTTTTCATATAAATTTGATCACCCCCAAAAACATTTCAGTGGAATGATAACATTTATAACATCACTGGTACAAGTGAGGTCAATCACCTTTCATTGCATGGGCTTTAAGATTTCAAAAGTGAAGCAGATCAGCTTTTAAGGTATTTTGTTTTCCAAGATCTGTAAAATCGTTACAATTAACAACTTTACAAACTCAAGCTTTCCTTTATTTAAACTCCAATGGATGAAATAATAAAATTCTTCATAAACACAATTGCCACAATACACATTGTAGCTGGCCTTTGATTTGCTCTAAGTACCAGTCAGCCGGCAGAACTACGACTTTACTGAACAATACGCATCCATTATTGTACAAGTGAATGGATTCTAAGAATTTCTATTATCACACTGGACAACCCAACCCAAGTAGTTAGTCTCCATTCCCGGCTGTGATTGTTCAGATACCAATGATGACATCATTCAGCTCAGGGGAATTCCCCAGAATGTTCATGTCTGGTCTTGTAAATTCCCCTAATCCAGCAATGTACCTCCTAACATCTCCCTGTATGCAGACACATCAAGCTTTCTATGAACAGAGGAAACTAACAAGTGTACTCAATGTCCATACATGCACCTTCAAGACTAAATCTCAGCTATTTGTATCACTTGCTTAAATTGTTTTGGTCATGAGGAAACTCTAAAGTAAGAGTTCTGGGCCATGTGGCTTAGGAGTTACAGGTCATTGTATTTTTGACCTCACAGTTGAGCATTTATACCTCCAGTTTGAAATGCCAGACAAAGACTACTTAACATAATACAAAAGTATAAATTTAAATTCAGAGTGAAATAATACAAAAATTTAATTGGACCTTTCACATCTCATAATTGTACCCTTTGTGGGTGCATACATGTGGGTAGGCATACCCAGAGCTGTGGGAACTTTTACACAATGGAACAAAGGTTATACTGGGTTCCCACAATGTGATTCTTCAGAAAAGGGAATAATAGAACTACAATAGGAAGTCCCCACAAAGGTGTGTGCAAAGGTGTGTGCAAAGGTATGTGTGGTGTAGCGGTATCTTGCCTTGCCTTCCACCTCTGGGACCCTGGATCGAAACCCAACAGGGGCACTATGTGAAGTGGGTTTTCAGTTCCTACCTGATTGCGTGGGTTTTCCCTGAAATAATTCTCTGGGGTTTTCCTCCCACATCTAAAACTCAAACTTCCTTCTATGCCTTCTCTCCATGTTTTTTGTTACTAGTATAGTGATTAATTTGAAAAGAATGAGCAGCGCCTGGAAGAGATCAGCTGAAAAACAATGACGATTGGCTTAGAAAAATGACTGCTCTGTGCAACCACTTCTAAAGAATAATGTTTTTTACAAATTGAGTCACTCTGAATTGCATACAGTTATGACACACCACAAGATCAATGAGAGGGGACCAGTTGCTCTTTGACTTGATGCCTCTTTTGATCCCACGCTCTGCGTACGTATACACAATGGATTAACCACAAATATCCAATATATTTCTATATTTTAAAGTCATAACCTTTAGGGGTTGATGAGCAAGGTAAGACTCTACAGCACTGGGAATGAGGTTGTTCATTATCCCTTACATAGGATGCACATGTCCAATGCTTATTACAGCTGACTGTGTTGTCTGTCTGTAGTGGGTAGAAGCTCTCCGTTCTCTCTTCATCTTGAGGGTGAAGCTTCTTGAGGGTGAAGCTTCTTGAGGGTTAAGTAATGGCGACCGACATGTGAGGATGTGTGTGAAGTGGGCTTCATCGACTGATTAGCCTTTTTCTTATTTGACACGGCTTCTTTAACTCAACTACTATGCAACCTTAGATATGACAACTTTGGACATGTAAGTCAACTTCTGAGCAAAAATCTCAGCATATATCAGCAGTTTTTGACAGTTTCTTATTTGAATTTTGCTGAGTGTCGGAATTACAAGCTTAACAGTATGCTTTCACATCATTCACATGGTTATACTATGGGAGCTCATCTAGCCTGACTGAGTCCAGTGTACATGTACTACCACTACTACAATGGGGTCAAGTACTGTGAATAGCTACACTCACGACTACTTTCATTCTGTGTACTCTGCCGCCACTCCATAGTCTGTTTAGTATTTTGACCATATTCATATTTACGGTGTGTACTCATCAACCTCTGCAATGGCCTCTAAGAAGGATGTCTCAGAAATTCGCCATGCTTTGGAAGAGAACAGACTTGCCTTAGCAGAAGTGCTGGCTATCACCAAAAGCAATGCTGAAAAACTCTCTAGCTTCCAGGCTTCACTTGAGTTTGCTTGCTCGAGGATTGAATCTCTTGAGAAAGCAGTTCCTAATCTTGAGAGCAAAATACAGTCGTCAGAGAGTTACTACAAGCAACAGTTTCTCGTAATGGAAGCTCGCAGCATGCAATTCAACCTCGTCTTCATCAACCCTCCGGAATTCAGCCCTGACATGGACAATGACGAGAAGGCGAGACGTCTCTTCAAGATTTGTGGCATCTCAGAGGAGAGAGCAAAGGCTATAGCTATCAAGAAGTCACACCCTCTCCCCAAACGCCGCTCTCAGGGGGCTAACGCTACCCAGACCTAACTTTCTTGTGGCATTTCTTTGCTGGAATGAAAAGGAATTGGTGCTGAAGTCTGCTCATGCTACTACGTCAAAGCCAGGTATAAAGGATATGCGAGTTGTCACCCAGTGGCCGTTAAAGATCAAGATGGCCCATGGCCAGCTTAAGTCAAGCCCGGAATTCCAATCAGCCAAACACCTCAACAAGGATCCTTTTGTCAAGATTGACTTTCGTTCCGGTAAGGTTGCCCTGGTTATCACCAATAAAACCATCAAAGTAATGGACGCCTGGTCCATACTTGACTCCCCTAATATTCAAGTAGCTTAAGTCATTTCTCTATGCTTGTTGTTATAGAGACCTGTCATTTTATTTAATTATAACTTAATAATTTATTTCATATTTATTTGTTGATGGAAGCCCACAACATTACTATCTCCATGGACTTAATTGCCATGTTTTATGTTTATGTCAGGAGACTGCTTTGTTTATTTATTTATGGTTGTATATGCAAATGTTTGTTCCCCAGTGTGGGTTCTCTCAGTTTTAATGTAGATGTGTTCTATTCTTCTAATTGTTATTTATCTTCGAGCATAGATAAGATTACTATTCTTTTCGTACAAGTATGTCACAAACCACGATAGATAATAATCTATGTCTTGCTGACCTTCTTGATAAGGATGACTCTGAGTGCGATGATTCTTTTTCTGTACCCTCACCTTATAAAACAGACTTTCACACTGTATCTAGCCCTTATGTTTCCTTTCAAGACTTCAATACCCAAATTGGTAATTTCACTGATCCTATTATATTTATGCAACTTAATATTTTTAGCCTCCCAAGCAAATGGGATGATTTCAAGACCCATTTGCACTTCTTAAGTCAGAAAAACAAATAATGTTATTGCTTTATCTGAAACTTATCTTAATGATATTAATTGTAATGATTTTGATGATCTCCCTGGTTATCATCCTTTAAGTTTATGCGAAAAACATCGTAGTGACAGAAAGGGAGGTGGTGTTGCATTATTTATTGATGTTAAATTTAATTTTGTTGTTCGAGAAGATTTGTCGTTCTTCTCTACCCAACTTGAACTTATTGTTGCGGAAATAAATGCAGCCACATAAGGATAGTTTTTTTGTATGCTCACTGTATAGGCCTCCAGGAGTATCCTTGACTGAATTAGATACATTTAAAACTTTTCTTAATAATTTTATTTTCAATGTAAAACATTCTAGGGTCAAAGCCTGTTATATTTTAGGGGACACAAATATTAATCTGCTAAAATATGGTTGTCAGTCCTCCTATGGGCTTTTTGTGAGTGAGTTTATAGACAGCCTTTTCGCTGATAATTATGTTTCTCTGATTCTCAGGCCTACTCGGATTGACACAAATTCAAATTCATATACCCTGATAGATAATATCTTCACTAATAGGGTAGATACAGCTGCAGCATCTTTTATATTAAAAAGTGACCTCTCAGATCATTTTATTTCTCTATATTCATTTGAAAAGAGTTCTAGCCAACGTGCTGCTCCGGTTCCAAAACATACCGCAAGAAAATTTAATTCCTCTAATTGCCAAGCTTTTCGTGGCCTTCTTTCTACAGCTAATTGGTCTCGAGTTTTTGATTCTGAGGGTCCTGACCAGAAGCTATCTTCTTTTAATGAAATTTGGAGCTTGGCATTTGATTTTTCATTTCCCCAGTTGAGGTAAAATCTACTAGTCGTCATACCTTCAGATCCCCTTGGATGACTTCTGGTCTCTTGAAATCTTGTTATAATAAACAAAAGTATTACGTCAATAGGAACCAGAGCTCGACTAAGCTTGCATTTTATAAAAAATATAATAATTTATTTAATAAGCTGAAGCGTATTGCTAAAACTACATATTATCATAATAAGTTGAATGATTTAAAGGGCAACGCTAGAGAAACATGGAGAGTTTTAAATTCTATGATTAAACACAGTGCCCCATATTCCTCTGTAGATTGCATAAGTAGTATTATTATGAATAATAAGTTAATTACTGATGCTAAGGATATTGCTGAAGCACTTAATACTCATTTTTGTTCTATAGGAAAATCAACTTGCCAAGCAGTGGCCAAATCCAACAACGAGTCAAGTTTCTATGTTAATTATGCTACCTCTCCAAGCAATACATTATTTCTTTATCCTACAGATAGCTTTGAAATTATTGGAGTTGTGCAGAAATTGTAAAAAAAAAGTTGCTCTGGGCCAGATGAAATAAGTAAAGGAGTTTATTGATTTAATTTCTTCCCCTTTAGCTGACATTTTTAATGCTTCATTTAAACAAGGTGTTTTTCCTGATATGTATAAAATTGCTAAAGTTGTACCTGTGTTCAAAAAAGGTGATACTCAAGGGGGCTAGATCCCAGTAATTTTCGGCCTATCTCTTTATTGAACGTCTGCTCTAAGATCCTTGAAAAATTAATGTATAAAAGAGTTTTGTCATTCCTTGAATCTAGTAATGTGTTATCTCCTAATCAATATGGATTTCGTTCTGGTAGAAGCACTGTTCATGCCATGCTTGATTTCTGTAATAACTTAACTGATGCTCTCAATAAAGACCCCTCAGAAGTTTCTCTAGGTATTTTTTTAGATTTAAAGAAAGCTTTTGACACAGTGAGTCATGATTTGTTAATTAATAAATTGTATTTTTATGGTATAAGGGGTGTTTCACTTTGTTGGTTTTCTAGTTACCTTGAGAAGCGTAGACAGTATGTAGTTATTGATGGAGTTGAATCTATTCCCCAGGTAATTAACTGTGGAGTTCCACAAGGATCAAATCTTGGTCCTTTATTATTCTTGATTATTCTTTATTATTCTTTGCCTCTCTGTTGCAGGTTGCTAAAACCTGTGTTATTTGCAGATGATACTACTCTTTCTGCCTCTGGTGGAGATTTATTAACCTTAGCCACTGATGTAAATACAGATTTATTGATTATTTAAGATTGGTTTAGGGCCAACAGGTTAATGGTTCATCCTGATAAAACTTATTATATTTGTTATTCATCTAAGCAAAAGGAATTATTTTTGCCTGATGTTACGTTATGTTTAGAAAATTGTATTCTCAAAAAGGTTTCTTGTGCTAGGTTCTTGGGATTGGAAACGGACAAAAATATGCTTTGGAAGGAACAAATTTCGTCAGTATGTAATAAGATTTCCAAAGCTAACTACATCCTTAATAGAACAAAGAACTTGTTGAGGATTAAAGACAGCTTGTTGATTTATAATTCATTGGTTAATTCTTATCTAAATTATGGTGTTTTGGCCTGGGGTGGCATGTATAAGGTATATCCTTCTTTATTTGGCAGACTTGTTACACTACAAAAGAAATGTATAAGGAATGCCTGTCATGCTAAATACAATGCGCATACCACTCCACTTTGTAATAAATTTAGAATTCTTAAGTTTGGTGATGTACTTAATGTTCACATTGTTACCCATTATTACGATTACTTTCACAAATCACTTCCTGAGAATTTAAGCCATCAGTCTTTTTTCCCACTAAACCAGGACTTGTACCATTATTCTACGAGACAAAGTCATTGTATTCACTGTAGTAGTATATTTAGACTGGACGTTGCTTCAGGTAATTATCGTAACATTTTGCCTAAAGTTGTTAATGGTCTTCCTGATCACCTTAGACTTCTTCTGGTTAATTCATCCAAAAAGCTCTTTGTCAAACATCTCAAGGAATTCTATTTAGATAAGTACAATGATTTTTCTTGTTCAAATTTCAACTGCTACTCCTGCCTACACACAGCAAGACAATAGTTACCTTTTTCTATTCTATTTTTGGCATGTTTATTTTAGTACGTTTAATATGCTCACATTATTACTATTTTTATTTTTTTGAACTTCCTACATTTATAACTCAACCAGGAAACTCATTGTTTGTATTTTTTAAAATTGTTTAATTTAACTGCAGTCCCAGGTGCTCCACTACAGAAGGCCAGTCCTTCTCTGGATGTCACCCCCATTCATACTGTACTGTATTGTTTTCAAAAAAAAAATTAAAAACATATTTGCATTGATCGTTGATCATTATTTATCTGTATTTATGAAAGTATGAATGGAAATTTAAAAAAACAAACAAACAAGCTTCAAACCCTAATTTTATAGGAGTTAAAATCCCTCCACTTCATAACATCAAATTTACCATTATTAATAATGGGCAACTGTATGTAACTTGCTGTTACTCTTGTTTGATATAAGATGGATTTCAGTTTTCATTTGTGTTATTTGAATATATGTTTCCAAGTTAATCCTATTGAAAGTAAATACTTAAAATGGTATTTTTACTTGTTCTAAAGACAAGAAAAATAATCATGTGACGTGTGTTTATAAAAATTCTAGTCACTTTCAAATGTATGATTAGATTTGTTTTCACATCAGAAGAGATTGGAACTTCTTCCTGATCCATCAAATAACTGAAATAATTCCTATAGACCCATTGCATTAGCGGCCATCACTGAGATCAAACAATGGAAATGTGAAAACGCGTACGCGCCACGCACAACTCTCAGCCATGGATAGGTCTTCCTTTGACCTCAGTGAGGGCGCTGTTTCAGCTTGTGACATCATATGCAAAGGGTGTATACATTGCTACAATGGAAAATACCTCTAAACTCAGAGCAGTTTTTACAAGACAAGCAAAGTGAAAGAGGGAGAGAGATAGTGGAATAAATCTTCACTTATGATTTTGGATTGAACAAAGAAAAATTGACTAGAGCGGGATTTGAACCAACGACCTCCGGTTTAACGTGCCGGCGCTCTACCAACTGAGCTATCTAGCCCTATGTTGGCGGTCTCCCTATTTTGTCAGGGTGGGTGCCAGTCAGAAGCCATTCGACCGTAAACTGCCGTGTAGCCAGGGATCTCACCCAAGTATACGATACAACCTGGGAAGCGGCAGCCAGGGGATCACCTTAAGGGGATGCAACTTTTTATATCAGATATCAAATAATAAACCACAAGGGAAACTGACTGGGTAAATTTTTTAAATCTTCACTTGACAGAAATAATAATAGAGTATGAATCATCAAATTTATTGACAATGTCAAAAGTTAGGAATATATTTTGCTTTAGAGACAGAGTAGCACTAATCCAAACAAGTCTACATGAGCAGTATCCACTGTAATGTCAATCTTGATTATATACAGATCAAACTTACTCCACAAACTCCAATTAAACTACTTTTTATGTTAGTCTAGTCAGTCTTTGCAATAAATGGTTTGACAAGGAAACAAATGCATCAGAAATGATTTCTACAGCAAGACTCTCTTGAGACCCTCTAATCAACGTATCAAAATGGTAGAAAAAGAAAATTTGAAAAAACCCAACTAATTAATTTCCATAAAATCAAAAGGCGCATTTGCCTTAAATGCATGCACACCAGATATTAATATCACATAATATTGCATGGATAGGATCACTTCAAAATAGATTTGAGCAAGAGAAATTACAAGATGGCTGCCAAAATTGAAATATCACTAGCTATCAAGATAAGACCCATAATTGGATGACCGCTGTTAAATTTAAATATGATGATAACAAGTTATCAAAAAAGCAATTCACATTCTTTTGGATGTTATATAACATTTCCTACATTGCGTACCCATTTTCCCATAATAAATGTAATCTTAATAACAAAGCAAACATGGCGATTATACAATAGTCAGGTATTTACAAGTAATGATTTTAATAACAACCTTAACTTACATGTGATGTTAAACTTCAAAGGTTGCATTTCTTAAAAATGGAAAAGGTTGCAATACAAGTGAACAACCCCTAAATGTAATAATTAACAATTTGCATGCTATCATTTCTTGCAAACACTTTTTCCTGCCCACTGGAATGTTTTTACTAAATAATTTAAAATAAACAAGCCTGTACACAAAGAGCATTTTGTGTTGAGATATTATTTCATTGCAAAATCCAAAATAAGTCAAATGCATGTTATTTGTAACCGTATAGTAACAGAATTGATTAACGCAAGATTTCAATTAATTGAGAATTAAAACTGATTGGTTATTAGAACTGTTGGAGTGAAAACATTTATATAACTTTGCAGAATGTTGTGGATTAATTTTATTGACTTATTTTGTTGGTCAGTTTAACCCTTGAGGCAGTATTTGACCAGTATCATAATTAGATAACATTACACCTTGTTATAAATCTTCACTGATGTGTTGTCTGCCACTGCAAGCTGACCATCTGATGTCAATGAAATTCCAAGTGGGCTGTACAGACCCTCAGCAATACATCTTATCAATCTACCCTTCATGTCATACTGATGGATATGACCAGTGTACTCATCCCAATTGTGTACTGCAATGTAGATAGCTGAGCTGTCACAGCATACACCTCTGCAGTATCTAACTTGCTGACCATCAATGAGTGGTTTGATGGTGATTAGTGTAGCACCATTGTCATCAACAATGTCTACTTGTTGTTGCTCCAAACCACTGATGATAACTCTGTCCATGCTGTCAAAGGCCAAGTAATAAGGTTTTGTCTGAACTGAAACAGTGTCAATGAGTGAACCATCACTGGATTTGTGTTTAGTTATAACTGACCTCTTCACATCCCCCACAATGATTGTATCCTTCATGACTGCTACACTGTGGAGGGTTACTGCTGTCTTGTCCACTTCACTATGAGGCACTGTGTAGAATTCAAATATCTTGTTGCCATTCCTATTGTACATCTTGACAGAGTTGGTTTCATCTACAACCACTAACTGATTCTGGAATGCAGCAACAGCCCGAGGGCCTGGGAAACAAAGGAACAAATAAATAGGACTCAATACAATGATCCCTCATCTGCAAATTACTCACAACCTATTTATTTTGTTTCTTGCAAAAAATACAAAAGACACTATTATTAATCTGAATTTGTTCCTATGTTGTAAAATCCCATGCAGCACTTACATGTGACTATGACATACAGTAGAGCAACAATCTGTTATCATAAACGAGGTGAATACTAACATAAGAACCCTTGTATAATTTGTTTCATTGTTTTTTAAACCTAGTATTGGATTAGATAAACCAATTAATTTCTTGGACTGACCCCCGGAAAACCAATCAAGAGTAGGCTACCCTTTTCACTGTTTGATCTGAGATTTACAACAGCATTACACCTCTAACTAAAAAGACATTGTAAGGAACTTACACTTAGATACTTCGATAGTTTTCGGCTGGTGTCCCATAGTGTTGTAAATTACCACTCTTCTATTCATGTAGTCTGCCACTGCCATCTCATCCCCAGGTACAAAGGCATCAATATCCCAAGCCCCATTGTGCCCTACATCATACTCTAAACCAAGCTCCCACCTTGGTTCCTTCATAATCAGAGCACCCAGGGAGATATCACAAACCCCTGGATTGAATCTCAGATGGTAAAGGGTAGAATCTAAGTTGGGTTGATTTTGATATCTGAGTAATTTCAAGTCCTTACTGATAGTAGAATAGAATGCAAGGAAGTCAGGAGCTGATGAATTGTTGCCGACATCTTTGGCAGTCTGCAGTGAATACTGTATTTGATGTGAGTTTACAATCACAGTTTTCTCATATTCCTCCAATTTCTTGTTACGATCTGTGTGGATGGTTTTTATTTCATCCATGAAGCGACTCTCTTGAGCTCTAACCTGAGCCCTGATCTTACGACCTCTGTTTTTCACGTCTGCCATGGTTCTCTCAACTGCAGTGTTTAGGTTGTCTTTCATTGTTAAGACAGTTGCTTGTGATTGTTCAAGGTTCTTCAGGATTTCTTCAAGGGGAGTAATGAGTTGAGCCAATGACTGTTTATATGTGGATGAGGCTTGGTTGCAGTCAATATACTCATGTTGTGGATTACGGTGATCTAGGACAGTGCAATCTCTACAAATCATCACATCACATGTTGTACAATAGAACCTCATCACTTCACCTTCATGAGTTTGGCATTCTGGGTGACGTTTTGGATTTGTCTTTATCAATGCAGTCTTTCCATCACTAATGTCTTTCAAAGTAGCTACTGTGTGGCTTGACAATGCTGGAATTTTAAGGTGCATTTCATTGCAGTTTGTACAAACAATCATGGCGCAGTCAAAACAGAAGTGTGTTGCCTCGCTTTCCTCCTTGCATAATTTACAAACCAACTTGCTGTTTTCAATAGAACTGACTTGATCCAGTTGGAGTGCAAGACCAGTTAAAATGAAGCTAGTCTTGAGATCTTGAACACCCGTCTCAGGAAGTTGTGTCTCCTTTCGACACAGAGGACAAATAAGCATCTTAGCATCTTTGTAGTTGGTAGGGTGGTATTCAAGTAAACAGTGTTTACAGAAGCTGTGATGACAGTCCAGTAGTTTGGGTTCTGTGTACTCCTCGTGGCAAATACTGCACTCCAGATAATCCTTTCTGATTTTCTCCAGAGCTGAAACCTGTGCTGGTTTAGAAGATGCCATATTGGTCTGGAAATAATTATCAAAGAGCAAAAAAATATTAACAACAAAATTAACATCCAGTTTGCACAAACCACTTCCAGTATACATCTGTTGCTATCAAATTGATCCCTGCACTGTACATTAATGTAGGAATGCAATGAAACATAAACATTCTATGCGAAAACAATATTTCTTTGATGTAGAATTTTTGGATATATATAGCTTTTAAATAGCATCCATTCAGTCACTGTCAAATAAGAGTCAGCAGTTTCGAGGCTGTGAGATTTGATTTGGTTTTTTTTTCATTCTAAAGACAACTACAGCAAAACTCATTTTGTTGTGTTGTCTCATTAGAATTAACATTATTTTCGATGTCACACTAAAGTAAACTATCAAAATATTCAAAATTAATCTGCTGCCTGTATGGACAGAAACTAACAAGCTGTGCTGGCTTACACTGTAATAAAATATTATGAAATTTGAATATGTCAATGAGAGATGTATTTTGTTGTACGTATTAATATAACTTTAAATAAGTGAAAGTTCATCTCATGTACATGTATGCGTACTTGACATCAAATATTTAAATCAATGAAATAACTATTTTTCATCTTTAAACTAAGCAATGTTTTCTATATTTGGAGGATCCAGTTAAAGGGGCTGTGTAGTCAAGATCAAAGCAGGCCTGTGGCTGTACATGGAATTATGAACTCTCATTCAGTTACTGTACACACCCTCCCTCTGTATCATAATTATGGAGAGGGAATGCAGTAACTGAATGAGAGTTCATAATTCCATGTACAGCCACAGGCTGTGTTTGACACAGCCCCTTTAACTGTAGGATGTACAGCAGTTTATGAAGACAACATCCATTCCAATTCTCTATAACATGTCATGAAATACATGTACATCATGAAATACATGTTCATCATAAACAAAGATAGTACATTAAATAATTAGGAGTCATAAGAGTGTAATTATTTAGAAACACGCTCAAAATGTAGGCCTACATGTACATGTACAAGTGTCCATGTAACACTGTTGTACACCACATGAAAATAGTCTGTGTAAGTCTGGCTTGAATTGGAACTTATACAGGACAAGTTGCTCCCACAACCATATTGAGTTTTACTCGTGCCCGATTCAGTTTCTTCAAATACTTTAGTTTAATATGATTTATGAAAACAAGACAATTTGATTATACAGTATGATTCATTTGTGTTGATATCATCTCTTCTTTAAACTTCATTTTCACATTTCTGAATTCAAGTCTTGGAAAATGTTGCAATCAAATATCAAGAACATGCACTAAATAATCAGCCTTTACCTCCATTGAATTGGAAGACACTCAGGTTCAAATATAAGTACATTATTTGAGAAACCATTCAAGCATTTCAATTGTACAACACTATTACATGTAAACTAAGGATGAATCATTATCTTCTAAGTTAATAAACTACAATTGATGAAACCGCACAAATTAAGTAGTATTTGTATATAGTAGGCCTATGGTCTTAGGCCTATCTTAAGCTAGAGTTTTGAGTAAAGTTGAATCAGTGTGTGATCTGTACTCACCTCTGCACATAGCACTGTTGAAGAAGATGTCCAAGAAACGTCTGCAATACTGTCTGGATGGTTCTTGTTTTAAAGCCTTCTTCTTTCCTGGTAGAGTGCAGCTTCTACCATAACTAGTATTTAACTAACACAGTCATGGAAACACCTACATAGCCAGGTTGTACATGTACTGTGCAGAGTGTCCCCAGTTGCTTGTACAATGAATGTACAATGGAATGCAGTACTGGGCATTGACAATGAACTTCAGTGTCAAAGATCATGGAGCTAGTGATGTTGAAAGTCTGTTTGTCTGGGTTGTTATCAATTAAAGTGACAATGTAAACAACTCTATGAGTGCAGTTTGTGATGCACACAATAATAAGTACAGTGATGAAAGGTCTGAGTTATCAGCAAGGGGAACTAGAACTTGGATGCAATTTTGTGTTAGTTTGTATAATATGTTTTTTTTTTTTCAAATAACTTTGATCACCCCAAAAAACATTTCAGTGGAATGATAACATTTATAACATCACTGGTACAAGTGAGGTCAATCACCTTTTATTTTAAGATTTAGGTGATTTAACAATCAGAACTTATTATTATTGGTTTATTTCAATAAAAAAACATGGCAGCCGTTAGGCTGAATTGCGTTTAAAATTTACACTTTTAAAAATATACAAATACTTCAAGTTCATAAAAAAAAAAAAACGATCATCCAAATACAAAAGTAAACTCACTATAAAGAACAAGAAAAAGAAAAAGAAAACGAAAAAGAAAACCAATAAACCAATAAATTAAAAAGGGAATAAAATATGGATACAATTAAGGAATTTAAAAAACAAAAACATGAATTGCAATCAAACATACAATTTAGAAAGGCAAATTGGTCAAACATTCAACAAACTTGAAACAGATGACAATCAAATCAAAGCACCCCCCCCCCCCCCCCCCCGCACGTCCGGAGCACGACCGTGCAGCCTCCACCACTCGAACAACGTACACGGAGCAAGGAATCTACACAACAAAGAACAAAGTATAGGCCCGATACAGTAGAATGCTCGGCCAGGAGACGCCATGTACAAGGAAAAGATCCTCAAGATCAATAACCACCAGGGCCCAATTTCATAGAGCTGCTTAAGCAGAAAATATTGCTTAACAATTTGTTGCTTAGCAGAAATGAGCAGGATACCAGTTACAAATTGTACATGCGACATGGTAGTTTGGCTGGTAACCTTATTCTGGTGAGCATAGTTTTGTTGTGCTAAGGTACTTTTTGTGCTTAAGCAGCTCTATGAAATTGGGCCCTGTTGATCTATGTGCCTGCATTATTACAAGGGCCATCAAAACATCGAACATCCCCCTTCCAACCCGAGTTTGGTTCCCGAGTCTTGGGAGATCTAAGTCAAGATCATACCTGCATCCATGAGTTCCTGACAATCTTTCTCATCTAGAACCAAGTCGATATCGCTGTATCTCTCACTGTTAGGCGACAGGTAGCTATCGATGGAGTCATAACGCGACTTGGGAATAACAAATTTATTGTTCTTCAAGGGCTGAAGAGAAAGATAGAACAAGAGAGTTAGAAACATTATACCTCCAGTTTGAAAGGCCAGACAAAGACTACTTAACACAATACAAAAGTATACATTTAAATTCAGAGTAAAATAATACAAAAATTTAATTGGACCTTCCACATCTCATAATTGTACCCTTTGTGTGTGCATACATGTGGGTAGGCATACCCAGAGTTGTGGGAACTTTTACACAATGGAACAAAAAGGTTAAACTGGTTCCCACAATGTGATTCTTTAGAAATAGGAATAATAGAACTTCATAAGGAAGTCCCCACAAAGGTGTGTGCAAAAGTATGCATGGTCAGGTTGGTGTAGTGGTATCTTGCCTCGCCTTCCACCTCTGGGACCCCGATTCGAATCCCACCAGGGGGCACTACATGTATGTGGATTGGGTTTTCAGTAGTTCTATAGGTGACTAAGTGTCTAGGTTAGAGTTTTATTACCCTTCCACTGTTTATACTTCCCCCTAAGCTCTTCTAGCACCCCTTAGTTAATTTCTTAGGAATCCTTTGTAATAAACAATGGACCCTCTTGCATAATCCTTGGTAGTGTGGTTAGTCACCCCTGTAATTGACTTCAGATAGCAGCAGCCTGGCAGCGCAAGGGGAACAGTGTTCTCCCATCACAAGCTTTGTTTTTTACTTCATATGTTCAAGATTTGCCTGTTTCAAGTATTTACTGCTATGGACTCGGTAAGCTTAAATTTTGTTTTATTATTCATTTTGGCAATCATTATATTCCTGTGTTTCATTGGAATTTCATTTCTGTTCTGAAGTTGTATTTTTGGAAATATCTTTTGTCATAAACTTAGTTTGGATTCAACTTTTAAGACTAAGTGTTTCTAATTCTTAAATTTGATTGAACTGTATTTTGATCAATTGTATTTCTTGTTGTTTTATTTACACAGGTTTTAAAGCCATTTTGATTTAAATTTTGTAACCTTCTTTGGCACTGTGTTTTGTTGTTTTTAGTGGTTTCTATAAATTCTTTTCATTGCTCGGGGTTTAGTTCAATAGTGTTAATGGTCTTGGTTTAGAGTTTACTTAATTTGATCCCTGGTTTTGCTTTTGGTCATTGCTTTATAATCAATAAAGTTATTTTTTTATTTTTTTGCTTGCTGAGAAACCTACATTTTGAGTCCCTGTCCTACTTTTTGCATTTCCTCGCGTCTTAACCCTATTCGATCCCTAGATTAGTTGAGTTTTTCTGAAGTGAGTTTCTCCAGTGTTTAGTTTTATTTAGTTTTATTCAAGTGATCCATTTTTCCGGGTTACACATACATGTGGGTAGGCATACCCAGAGTTGTGGGAACTTTTACACAATGGAACAAAGGTTATACTGGGTTCCCACAGTGTGATTCTTTAGAAATAGGAATAATAGAACATCATAAGGAAGTCCCCACAAAGGTGTGTGCAAAAGTATGTGTGGTCAGATTGGTGTAGTGGTATCTTGCCTCGCCTTCCACCTCTGGGACCCCGATTCGAATCCCACCAGGGGGCACTACATGTATGTGGATTGGGTTTTCAGTCCCTGCATGATTGCCTGGGTTTTCCCTGGAATAATTCTCTATGGCTTTCCTCCCACATTTACAACTGAGAATTCCTTAAGTGTCTTCTCTCCACAGGGTTCTTGGCTAGTATACATGTAGTGATTAAGTTTGCCTTTCTGAGTCCTTGGCTTCACGAAAAGAATTAAGAAATGAAAATAAATAAAATGAAACGTTGCATCAAAGCACCTTACACTATTATTTCCCCTGTTCATTTGGCCCTAAGCATTCCTGAAACCATATCAACTCCTTTGGAGTATGCAGCACCGGCAGCCAAATCGGCGCACAGGTTCCTTAGCATTCACATCAACAATGTAAGGAATACAAACTGCAAGGAATACAAACGGTGCCTTGAGACATCTAAACGTGATTATCATAACTCCCGTATTGTAAACAGCAACACGAAGGAGCTATTTCAGATTGTTACCTCATTGAGCACTCCTGACGAAAGGATGAAGTTACCTTTTCACCGTTCCACAAATGCTCTTGCCAACGATTTCGCCGACTACTTTGTGGACAAAGTTTGCACACTCAGAAGTGAACTGGACTCCACAAGTCGCCCAGGTCTGCAATTACACTCACAAGAGCAATGCGCATCCTCGTTCTCCACGTTCGATGAAGTGTCTGCCGATACAGTTCGGAAAATGATAATGAACTCGCCCTCTAAGTGCTGTCCACTCGATCCTATCCCTACCACACTCCTCAAAAAGTGCATGGACGGTTTGTTACCAGTTATGGTTCAGATAATCAACTCATCACTTTCAACTGGGGTCGTTCCACTGAGCTTCAAATCTGCGAGGGTCTTTCCTCTTATCAAAAACACGAAGCTCGACCAAAACTTGTTGAAAAACTACCGGCCAATCTCACTTCTTAGTTTTATATCTAAGCTTTTAGAGAGGTGTTGCATGCATCAAATTAACGATTACTTCGCCTGTAACGATCTACATTCAATCGCTCAATCTGCTTATCGACCTCATCACTCCACCGAAACGGCCTTACTGCGAGTTCAGAACGATCTTCTTCATGCCATTGATCAGCACAGTGAGGCACTCCTCATCTTACTGGATTTTAGCTCGGCGTTTGACACCATAGACCACACCATTTTGCTTGAACGCCTTGTGGGCCGGTATGGTATAACTGGGACTGCTTTACAATGGTTCAGATCTTACCTGAGTGACCGTTCCCAATCTGTGACCATTGGTGAAGCTGCATCCTCATCAGTGCATCATATACCCTGGGGTGTTCCTCAAGGCTCAGTTTGCGGTGCTTCATTGTTTACATTCTACACAGCTCCAATCAGTGATATCATGACAAATCATTGCATCAATCATGTCATGTATGCTGATGATACCCAGCTCTACTTACTCTTCAAACCATCAGAGGGCACTGCAGCAGTTCACCGTCTGGAGGACTGCGTGAAGGACATTAAGGAGTGGGCTGTCTACAACAAACTCCAGCTCAATAACAGAAAAACAGAAATTCTTCACTTTAGCTCTCACTTTAGCTCTCGCTTCCGCAGCATTTCAGAACTTCCACCAGCCATGATCGGTGACTCAGTTGTCGATTATTGCACCGAAGCTCGAAGCCTTGGAGTGGTTTTCGATAGTGAGCTTCGCATGAGGGTCCATGTTAGTAACATCTGCCGAGCCGGATGGTCCTTCATTTACAGGATTGGCAAAATCCGAAGCTATCTAGACGAACCAGCGACACTGAAGCTAATACATGCCTTCGTGACATCTCGTATTGACAGCTGTAACAGCCTTCTCATTGGCCTCCCAACCAACGAAATCAACAGACTCCAGCGTCTACAGAATGCTGCTGCTAGATTGGTTCGTCGAGTTAAACGTCACGAGCATATAACCCCAGTCCTTCAATCACTCCATTGGCTTCCAGTTTCACAGCGGATAATTTACAAAACTCTCATTCTCACATTCAAAGCACTCCACAACCTTGCCCCTTCGTACTTACAGGACCTCGTTCATCGTCATCAACCCACACGCACCCTTCGTTCCGCATCCCTTAACCTCCTGCAACAACCCTCACCACCCCGGACATCATCCTATGGTGGCAGAGCCTTCAGTGTCGCAGCCCCCTCCTTATGGAACAACCTTCCGTCACATCTTAGGGACTGTTCATGTATTGATATTTTTAAGCGTCATTTGAAGACATATCTTTTTAGGCAATATTATTTTTATTAATTGAATTCAGTTTTTTTTACTGTTAATGTAGAATTGTATCCAATTTTCACTGGCTGGTCCAGATTGTTCTTAAACTGCCTTGTACAAATTTTGGTTATTGTCTTTTTAAATTGTGTTCTTCGGAAACCCTCTGTATTGTAATGTTGTAATTCGGTAATTGCTTTAAACCTCTGTATTTAGCGCTTTGAGGCCTTTTTGGCAATTTGGCGCTATATAAATATCTTTTTATTATTATTATTATTATATCTACCCTTGCATGTACCCATTTACTCCTAGCCGATGAAAAGCACTGAACCTAAGGCAAGGTCCTTTATCTCAAGGTCACTTACCCAGCAAGGTTTTAAACAGTCACTCTTTTATTCCCATTCATAAATACCCTACTGTAACTGAACTTGTCTTTTTGTAAATTTTTAAAATTCCCGACCTCAGGTCATTGCGCCAAAAGTCAAACTACATGCTGAGCAGCCAACATTTGCATCTTGCAATCAGGGTGAATTTGTATAATTAGGGAGATATTAAGAATCACATTCAACATAATAGGGAAAAAGTTTCCATAATCTAGAATATTTTCAAATTTGTTCATCAGAACATGGCGAGATTGGTTTATTTTCAGGGAACTTTCAGCAGAATCAGGGATAGTTGAAAGCTCTGAGCATGCGATGGTCAACAGTTGTGCGTACAGGACTGAATGTATTCTATGTTGAGTACCGTATGTATTATTTGCGTTACGCCTGATTAGCGCTGGCTAAGCTTAAGCACAAACACCCATATGGCTTTGGTTGCCAAACGCACTTTAGCCAACTGGTCTCAAACAGCTCCAGCTATGTCTTTATCAGCCGTTTAATACCAGATGAACAAGGTCATGTGACCACCTTTCAACCAATAGGACAACCTAAACTGTCTGGGGTTATGAAGACAAGTTATAAAACTAAACTTTGAATAAAATAATGGTTTAAACGACTATTCATAAATATACGTGGGACACCACTCAGATTGGTTGAGAGGAGATCACGTGGCCATGTTTAAACGTGTGATATAAACACAGTTACATGGTTTATAAGTGATTAAACATGATCTGACCTTCTTAAGAGTCAAAACAGGGCACAATCAGATGACTGCACGGAGCCTGCCAATTGAGCAGCCTAAATTAAGTTGGTAGATCTAATGTGGCAAGCGAAAGTTTTGAAACTTGCATAGAAATGCATAGAAATTCAATGCAGAGACAAGGTGAGCCGAAGCTAAGCTGTCAGATTTTTAACGAAGTATTTATGAATGGGATTTAAAGTTTGTAGAATCGGTTTTAAACTAAAGGTTCAAACTCGCCAAGGTCTGGTTCTTGACAATTCTACCTCAACTTCATCTCAGTTAAGTTATCAAGGGCTAGGCCTCAGTGTGTTTAAACAACAAGTTTAAAACCTCTTCAAGTACTTTGATTCCCTTATTATAAAACTCAACTTTGATTAAATAATGGTTTAAATGACTAATGTTCTTTCTTTTCATTTTTTGTTAATTTTTTAAAAGAGAAATTGCCTAATATAAAAAGGCCAGACGGCCACTTCAAGGTGAGGGCTACACTTAATTGAACCCAAATCAACTGTCACCAGGGGCACATTGACACCTACTCCTGGGGCTGAAACAGTGTTTCCCCTTCACATTCTGTAAGTGGTCTTAAACCGGTCTATGCTCTATAGCCAGCTAACTTGAGAAACAGTCTTTAATTATAGACTGATTGCAATACCAAGGTTTATATTTTAAGCCAGTCTTAAATCTTAAGTCTGTGCTGAGCTGGCTATAATTGGTCATTGTTTTGTTTTTAAGCATGGTGCTTCATCCTTTTTGCAAAAAGCCCATTAGTCCATTATCAATACAATATCGTTTATTCGATCTGTAATTTTGTCCCCGGCTTTTTTTTCCTCCATTGTCACCAAATTGCTTGGTTATGACTGCAAAATCTCTCTGCAGTTCATTTAACCCTCTAAATGTGCCAACTTCTTTGTTTTACAGCAAGCTGGTTGCCTAGTGTTTGATCTTTGTCTACCTATCAAGCCATTGTTGGCCATTTTATTAAACCAAACTTTATTAGGAATGTTTGTTCATACACGTGTTTCACTACTCATCACTGACTTAACCAAGACCGGCTTACTGCAACAGGCTTAACAACTGACTAAGCTAAGAGTAAGACCGTCTAAGGCAGATAACTGACTGGTCTTAGACTGCTGGCTAAGACCGTTTTATCACAATCCGCCCCAGAGCTTTGGTCACGTGAACTAGACCGCTCGGCCACGACACGCCACAACTGTTATGATGTATGTTTTAGGGGTTCATTTTGAATGATCAGAAAGCTGGTGATTGCCAAGGAATTATTTCTTTACCTGAATCTTGGATGCCCAGGGTAGATCACCTCATCTGGGAGGAACAATGACTTTGAAACACCTTCATCTGTAGAGTTTGGTTCATATGATGGAGATGAGAAATTAGGACATCCGAGTCTGAAATGAGAAATCATACAGATCATTGAGTATCTAGAGTCACTCTAGCCCCTATATAGGACTCTTCCTCTGTGCTGTACACAGATACAGAGTCCTAAATATTTAGGGCACGTTTCTGGGGCGGAAAAAGGTCAAAGCTTCACAACTCAAATCTTACCTGCAAGAAGCCACTAATTTTACTGGATTCATGTTCCATGACGGCATACAATTTTCAGCGGTGGGTTTTGGACAGCATATATTCCTCATTAATCCGTCATTTTGATTAAACAATGCAGCTCTCAATGTTAACAAATACTGCAAACTTAAAACATAGTTTATTAAGAAAAACCAAGACGCAGGCGTTTGCATGTGTCTGCGTATGTCTGCGCGCCAAATTTGTATCACACTTTTTGGTCACAGTGACTGACTGCACAGCCTTAACATGCAAACGCAATGCATGGTATGGGCGTCATGCATCATGCGTCTAACACGCGAATGTATGCGTACACACGACAGAAAACTGTAAGACGAAAACAAAACAGGTATTTAGTAACGTCGAGAGCTGCATTATATCACAAAAATGACAGATTTATTAGGAATATATGACCCACCGCAGAAACGTTTGCTGCCATGGAATGTGAATCCGGTGAAATTTGTGGCTAATTGCAGGTACGATTTGAGTTATGAAGCTTTGAAAATTTTTTGCCTCAGAAATGGACCCTGATCCCAGGACGTCACTGTAGTACAATACGAAAGTGAAAGGCCACCAGGGATAGAGTCACTCCAGCATTTACTCATACCCAATCATAAAAGGAATAATAAATCATTTTTGTAAAGGCATTTTAGAAAAATAAATCGATCAAGTCGAGGCCATACACAGCTTCTCCAGTCTGCCCAGTGATCTTGGTCCAGCTGTCGATTTCACCAAACTCTTCCTAACTTAGGACTAGTCCTAGGCAATGCTAAGAGATAGGACTAGCTCTAAGTTAGGACGAGTTACTCGTCCCAACTCAAGATAGGATTAATCCTAGCGTTTCGTGAAATCGGCTGCTGATGACCCGGTCTAGCATGCAAGAATGCAGCTCTTCACTGCTGGTCAAAGCTTGTGTACTGTTTCAGCAAGTCTATGAAGGACGACAAAATCTTAAAGGCACTGAACAAGTTTGGTAATTGTCAAAGACCAGTATTCTCACTTGGTGTATCCCAACATATGCATAAAATAACAAGCCTGTGAAAATTTGGGCTCAATTGGTCATTGAAGTTGCAAGTAAATGATGAAAGAAAAAACACCCTTGTTGTACAAATTAGTGTGCATTCAGATAGGAATAAAAGGCTTCTGGCAAGTAGTCTTTTATTATTAATTTGAGTGAGAAATTACCTCTTTCTCAAAAACTACGTTACTTCAGAGGGAGTGGTTTCTCACAATGTTTTATACTATCAACAGCTCTCTGTTGCTGGTTACCAAGTAATTTTTTATACTAATATAAATTTTGAGTAATTACCAAACGTGTACAGTGCCTTTAAATTGACTACAATAATGCAATACTTGAAACTACTAAGAGCTACAATGCAAACAACGAGGCATGAAAGTGGCGACAAGATTATAATGATAATATTAATACAAATCAAAATAATACTTTTAGTTATCACACAAGCGAAAGTGGAATACAGAAAATTATAGAACGTCTGTGTTCCATATCCAACAAGAAATTAGGCCAAGTTGGATATGGGACGCCAAAATTTGTCTTTTTAGCAGGTGTCTTCAAGACTAAGATCTGAACAGTTAGAGCAATCTACCTAAAACATGTTGAAACTTAAAACAGACAAATGTCAACCTGATCCACCATATCTGGTTGGACTTGTGCATTTCCACAACTCTAATACTACTGATGGATACAGGCACCGACTCCGCTCATCAGCTGATCGGACTCGGCTTTCTGTTCCCAGAACTAGAAGGAAGGCTGGGGATAGCTCTTTCGCCATGGCTGCCCCGCGTCTGTGGAATGAGCTTCCTGCCTGTCTGAGAGAAGCGATTTCGATGTCTGTATTCAAAAGTCTCCTGAAGACATTCCTGTTCCACAACCACTCCTAATTCGTTTGTTTTTGTGGGTTATTTTCTTTGTTCTCGTCTCCTGTAAAGCGCTCTGTTCTTAGTATAGCGCTATATAAATGCTTCGTATTATTATTATTATTATCCAAGTACTTTCAAGAGGTAAAAACCCCTAGTAAACTGTCTGCCATTACAATACCTGGGGAAAGCAGTCAGACTCAAAGCTGTCTCTCCTTCCTCTTTATTCAGTAGTTCAATGACCTGTTGCCTCCTGGAAAAGGAATGGCAGAATATGGATACTTGTTATAAAATAAACACAGTCAATTCCAATGCTTTAGATTTTCCATGAAGCTTCAATTTCAACAAATCTAACTGCTATGCCAACCTTTACTTTATTTCATGAGCCCCCCCCCCCCCTCATTGAATTGTGTTCCTCCCCCTCATGTTTTAAAGATGGTCCTTTGAGACTAAAAATTACCAAATAAAATGAAACATTTATTAGTTTTATGCAGTATGACTCAATGTTTAAAGTACATGTATGTCTCTATTCACACAAAGACAATGTGTTTCTTGTTTACCTTCATGTCAGATTTCATTGTATCTTGTGAAACAAAAGTAAGAAGGGGAACCTTCTTGCATTTGTGCAATTCCTGGAGTTACTCCTGCACTTAGGGGATTGGCCAATGACAATAACGCAGTGAGACTAACCTGAGTTTCATATTTGCTTCTACAGTGTTAAGATGAGCCATAAGACCCCCATATGGTTTACCAGGTGTTCCCTCCACCATGTATGACGCGTATTCAGGCCGCCATAAAGTCTTCAGATCACCACTGGGAAAAACAACAGTTTCATTAGTTAACTCATTATCCAGAACCACTGTGTTAACAATTATTGTCTTTAAGAATAAAACAAATTGTTACATTTACTTGATGCTAATTTTGAGTTGATCAAAGAAAATTTGACGAGAGCAGTTTGAACCTGCGACCTACGGACTAATAACAATTATAATAATAACTATTATAATCAATAGTATGCGTATATGACATGGGGGGGCGGGTAGGGTTGTCATGATGCCCATTGCTTTACTAGAACAATAACAAAAACTATACCACCAGAATTTCTTATTGAATAAAAACAAAGAAATAAACAGCACATAAAGCAAACATGTGGTTTGTCAGTTTTGGGTATTACTTGGCTATGGTTTTGCTGTTAATAATATTTGTAATAATAACTAGTTCTTATATAGCGAATTTTACAATCCATATTAATATGCTTTATAAATCCCTGGTAATTGGCCAATAACATTCCTTTAATCTTTCTCAGCTCCCTGGGGAGTATACAGCCCGAGCTGCCGTGGCGCTCAGAAGGCTTTTCGAACACAATATCAACCTCTACCCTTGCAGGTACCATTTACACCCCTGGGTGAAGGAAAGCAAATATAGTAAAGCATCTTGCTCAAGGACACAAGTGTCATGACCGGGATTTAAATCAACTCTCCGATGACTTAACCACCAGAACTTGAACTCGATGCTCTAAACCGCTCGACTAACTGAGCTATCATTGGCCCATCTATAGCACCCCTGAACAAAGATACTGACAAAATAGGGACACTGCCAACATTAAAGGCAAAGTGTACCTTTGGTTTTTGAAACCTTTCGATTGTTTTAATCCTATGTAGATACATACAATAAAACTAACCTGTGAAAATTTCACTTCAAAAGGTGGTCGCGTTTTTGAGATATCGCCGAAAATCCGGAGCGAATGTATCCATGCAGGAAGAATACTCCCTAATAGGAATACACAATCTGAGAAGCGTTTCTGATAGAACAGTTTCTCAGATTCAAATTTGAGGGCGTAAAACTGATTTATTTTTACATAACCAGAAAACTTCAAAGTGAAATGTTTCTCAAAATGCTTTATACCATCGAAAGCTGTTGTAGTTTTCTCACCAATGTTTTTATTGCCATTAATTTTAAGAGTGATTACCAAACGTATATCTTCCCTTTAAAGCTAGTTTAGTTGTTAATCCGGAGGTCGCATGACAAATGTCCACTTACTTTGGGTTCATCTCTTCTAGTTGCGATAATCGTAACCCTCCTTTCCTGACGGGCTTTAGCCCGGAGGGTTACGAGACAATGAGCACGAGATTCGACCATTCGTGCCAAAACGTGCAATTTCGACCAATGTTGACAGACTATAGTCACCAGATTTGCCTAATTTTTACCACTTTCAAAAATCATGAAACAAATTCTAAGAACTTGGGCTTGATCTTCAATGTCTAAGGAATCCATTTATAACACTCAAAACATCATTGACAAAATTATTTTCGAAGTCTTGTTTGTACTCTGGATGTTTTGAGACAAAGTCTCTCATCCATGTGGCTAGCGTCACCAATTTGCCTGAAATAGAAACCATTCTTATTTCAAATGTTCTTTCATGAAAGTTTGCAAGCTTATGCTTTGCTTAATCACACAAAGACTAAACAATAATTGTCATCAAAAATGCATGTGTTTAATGAATACCAGTATTCTCACTTGGTGTATCCCAACATATGCATAAAATAACATACCTGTGAAAATTTGGGCTGAATCGGTCATTGAAGTAGCAAGAAAATTATGAAAGAAAAAACACCCTTGTTGCACAAATTAATGTGCCTGAAAAAGGCTTCAGGCCTGAAGTCTTTTTCAGAATTCATTTTAGTGAGAAATTACCTCTTTCTCAAAAACTACGTTACTTAATGTACCGGTAATATCAACAGCTCTCCGTTGTTTGTTACCAAGTAAGTTTTTATGCTAATATATATGTTGAGTAAATACCAAACGTGTTCAGTGCCTTTAAAGAGGAAGGGAACGGGCAATTCAATTTTGTGAAACGTACTAATTTTCCAGTAAGTAGAGTCGTCATGTCAGTGGGAAAGTTTCTAACCTCACGTTAAAATGGTGTAAATTGCCATTGTACTTAATTGATATCCTTCCAGTGCAAATTTGGTCAACATCCAGAACATCTGATGACTTCATTCTCAGAAAAATGGGTCTCTACATTTTGTACGGGGATGTTTTAGTTCATTCCTGACTTTCGATAATATTTGTTCAAAACAGCCATAAATTTGACCTTTTGACTTGGACGAAAAATTCCTCCTTGGAATGTTAAGATTCATTAGTTGTTGAAATCCAATGACAATTTGTTTAAACTTTCGTTCTTTAAAGCCAGTTGTGAACCAAAATATCCCTGAACCAAAATATCCCTGAACAAAAATGTAGAGACCCATTTCACAGGAAAACAGACCAATCAACGACATTAAGTTGTGGTTTAGATGGTAACCAGTTTCAGATGTGCATAATTTGTATCTACTCAGCAGTTTGTTGAGCTGAGAACCATTTGCTTTTTATGAAATTTGTCCTGATCTTATGCACATGACGTCATTTGAGTAGGGCGCCGTCTGATAGACGTCAAATGGTTGCTCATTGGCCCATCCTGTGCGCTGCACAAACATAGATGTGAGTTTTCTATTGTTGCATTATCGTTTTACCTCCTGAAGATGTGCATTTTATATACTGCTTGTTGAGGCAACAAAACCTCTTTTCAGAGCCAACAAACATCCCAAAAGAGATTTCTACGTAGTTGTACACGCAAGTTTACTAGTTATAGTTACTTCTAACTGTTAAGTTTGACTTACCTGAGGCTCGATCTGAAATGAGTTTCAGATAACACATGATTGTACACCTAGTGTCTAAATCTGTCTCTACAGTGCTGACATACTGGTTTATAAGAGGAATCAAACCAGGAAAATCACCCTGACCGTCCCCTAATGGTCCTCCATTGATGATTGTATTGACACTCATCAAACATTGCTCTTTCTCGATTGGACACTCACATGAACCTGGAGTTAAAAGATCAGGGGTCAATCGATTATTAGTAATAATGCTTGCTCTTACATGTATATGGCGCACATATCCTAGTAGCTTGATCAAGGCACCTTACAACATTATTATCCCTGTCCATCAGGCAATCTTTTACACCATTCCTCTATCTTTCTCAACTCCCTGGGGAGCATAGAACCCCAAGCTGCCAACACAATACTGTCTCAGCTAGCCCTCTTAGTTTCCCATTTATACAAACATCATAATAATAATAATAATAATAGTGGCTTCTTATATAGCGCTCAGGTCCGTCACTCAGTGACGCTCATGGCGCTTCAACATTATTACCCCTGGTCACTGGGCCATTTTATTTCATTCCTTAAACCATCTCAGCTCCCTGGGGAGTATACAGCCTGTGCTGCCAAATATGTAGCGCATCAAATTAAATCAATCACAAGAACCATCTCTGCCCTCACAGGTACCCATTTACCCCTGGGTGATGAGAAGCAATTATAGTTAAGTGTCTTGCTCAAGGACACAAGTGTCACGACCGGGACTCGAACCCACACTCTGCTGATCAGAAACACCAGAGCTTGGATCAGGTGCTCTTATCCGCTCGCCACGACACGCTACGAATGACTACCATCCTTCAAGCCTAGTGACAACAAGTTGTATACTCGGAGTTTAGTAAGTTCACATGGGGATTTTGGTTCCTTTGAAATAAAATGACAAAAATACTTACATGATCTCAAATCTTTACGAAAGTGGAACATGGAATCGAGGACAGCATTGCGTTTCTGCGCTTGCTGCATATTAGCGTCAACCTGAAGCAGAGAAATAAAGTACGACAAATGCTACTAATGAAGTAACTGATATCCTGTGGCACAGTTTTGTGCTTGTGTATTTCAATAGCTTCCCCGATGCAACGTGTACCATTGTCTCTCAGGAGCTATGAATTGAGCCTGATCCCAATCTATGACATGGTCTAGATCGGTGGAGTGTTTCACAATGGCAGATTTGTCATATTCCCCTCTGCGGCCATGGGCTTTACATGTACAGTGTATAGTGTATGTTCTTTCAGCCTAGTGGTAAGGTCTCTACCAGTCTCGCCAATGTACACTTTACCACAAAAGCAAGGAATTCGGTACACTCCTGCTTGACTGCTAGAGTCATGCATGTCTTTGTGGGTGTGTAGCTTTGTTTCCAACTTGTTGCGAGTTTGGTAGGACCGCAATGGGCATATCTTTGGAAAATGCAGACTTAGAGTTGTGTTCCGAAAGGAACTCTTTTTATTGTTTCTTTTTTGAAAATGCTGCATGTAAATCAGCATAACATTAAGAAACATCAATCTATGACCCGATTTCTATGAGTAAATGTGTCCAGTAATGCTGCAAATATTACAACAGCTGTACAGGACATTTATAAAACCTTGACCTCAAATGGATTGGTCTACATAGTAACCATGAAAGAAGTTAACCTCGTGTTTTGTTCATTTGAATTTGTTCATCATTCAATAGTTTATATTACCTTTGACAGTTGCATCAAAAAGTTGAGCTTGAAAGACAGAATTGTCCGAGTCAGCAGAACCAAGAAGACGACAAATGCAGCGTTCTCAAAGTCGGTCAGCTGAACCTCAATCGGCCGAAACTCAACCCTCCAACCAATGTTGGAATTGACTGGTGGCGGCTTGAAACGCATCGTCTGCCAATTTGTAGACTGAATGTTCTACAGCAAGAAGAAAATTTTTTGAAATGTTGTCAATCGTGTTGATTTATGACAGCTTGTTATTATTATTTAATATCTTTCTGGTAATTTGAAACCAAAGAATCCTTAAAAGTACCTAGCACTGTAACCCGTAGGCCTGAAGATACCAGGGTAGAGAAGATGATGATGAAATGTTAGTTTTAGATGTGGGAGGAAAACCCCAAAAAGAGAAAACCCAACGGCCAGGGCCAAGTTCGTGCAAGGACTATCGTTGACCATGGTTTGACTAAGTTCGCCCGAACTCTGTCTAGTCGGCGATAGTTGGACAACACTAGTCGACTATTTGGAACCAGCCTATGCATGGTCGCATCGCTGGTTATCATTAGCCCTTTGCATAGCACAGTACAGAGTGGACCAGTTGTAAGAAAATTATAACGTATAAGTCGCCGGTCACGTTGACATGACATGACATGACATGACATGACATGACATGACATGACATGACATGACATGACATGACATGACATGACATGCAGTCGTTTGCACTACAACTTCAGTGCACATGCACTATGTACGTCACTAAACAACCACTAGTTAACCATTGGTCCTTGCCCGAACTTGGCCCAGGTAGATGATTAAAACCTAATTCACATGCCCTGGCTCAGGTCCGGGATTCCACAGAGGCGAAACACAGGAAAGAAATCACTGCGCCAACACAACAGGTTATGTAGTGAGTTTGATTCACTTGGTTTCCATAATGCCAGTATAAACCCTGCAAGTCAGGCGTGTATTGGAACATTTTTGGGACTACTTTGGTCCCAAGTACATTGCTTTAACGAGTGAAGGAAACAAACTCGCACTCTTTAAAAGGTCCTGATGTTCAAATACACCCAAGACCTAATTGCAGTCTATTGACCAATCACGTAAGCATATTTGCTCATGAATATTTATGAGTTGTATGATGGAAAAGGGCAGGAGAGAAAAGTGAGTCCACTAACCTCAAAATGATCTGAATCTTGAAACATTTATTAGTTTTATGCAGTATGACTCAATGTTTAAAGTACATGTATGTCTCTATTCACACAATGACAATGTGTTTCTTGTTTACCTTCATGTCATTTCATTGTATCTTGTGAAACAAAAGTAAGAAGGGGAACCTTCTTGCATTTGTGCAATTCCTGTGGTTACTCCTGCACTTAGGGGATTGGCCAATGAAAATAACGCAGTGAGACTAACCTGAGTTTCATATTTGCTTCTACAGTGTTAAGATGAGCCATAAGACCCCCATATGGTTTACCAGGTGTTCCCTCCACCATGTATGACGCGTATTCAGGCCGCCATAAAGTCTTCAGATCACCACTGGGAAAAGAAGTGTTTTTTTATTAATTAGTGATTATCCAGAACCACTGTGTTAACAATATATTGTCTTTAAGAATAAAACAAATTGTTACATTTACTTGATGCTAATTTTGAGTTGATCAAAATTTCTGTAATTTTTTTCTCACCTCCCTTGGAAGTAGGCCTATACAGCCTGAGCTGCCGTGGTGCTACAAAGCATTTTCATACACAATATCAACCTCTACCCTCACAGGTACACATTTGTACACCTGGGTGAAGAAAAGCAAATATAGTAAAGCATCTTGCTCAAGGACACAAGTGTCATGACCGGGATTTAAATCAACTCTCCGATGACATAACCACCAGAACTTGAACTCGATGCTCTAAACCGCTCGACTAACTGAGCTATCATTGGCCATCTAGCACACCTGAACAAAGATACTGACAAAATAGGGACACTGCCAACATTAAAGGCAAAGTGTACCTTTGGTTTTTGAAACCTTTCGATTGTTTTAATCCTATGTAGATACATACAATAAAACTAACCTGTGAAAATTTCACTTCAAAAGGTGGTCGCGTTTTTGAGATATCGCCGAAAATCCGGAGCGAATGTTTCCATGCAGGAAGAATAATACTTATTCGGAATACACAATCTGAGAAGAGTTTCTGACAGAACAGTTTCTCAGATTCAAATTTGAGGGCGTAAAATTGATATACTTTTACATAACCAGAAAACTTCAAAGTGAAATGTTTCTCAAAATGCTTTACACCATCGAAAGCTGTTGTAGTTTTCTCACCAATGTTTTTATTGCCATTAATTTTAAGAGTGATTACCAAACGTATATCTTCCCTTTAAAGCTAGTTTAGTTGTTAATCCGGAAGTCGCAGGGACAAATGTCCACTTACTTTGGGTTCATCTCTTCATGCTCTTGAAGCACTGGAAGAACCTTCTCAGCACTAAGCAACAGCTTAGCTGATTTTGCCTTGTGGTCCAACTTCACCAACATGTACCCCACCTATGCAAACAAAAGTCACAGCATGTTCATGTAAAGTTAAGTACACCTCACCTACTTTGACAGACTTAACTAGTAGTAAGTACTACAGTCGTTTGACCAGTTCCGGATCATTGACCAGTTCCGGATCACTTAAACTTTGCAACAACCACATAATTAAATTACATCTCACATTACCAATTCCTGTTGATACATGTGAAGAATAACATCCAATAAACCAACAAACCCAAGATAAGGTGACAAACATCATCGACAAATAAATTATGGTAATTTTTCTTAAGTTTGTCGGCGATAATGATCATTATTTACCCCCCAAAATGTTGGTTGAAAAACGCTGTTAAAACTTCTACTCCTTTCAAATTTGAATGCCAGGGCGAATAGCATTTATGTAAAATGGTAAGAATGTGTAAAACATATTTCCCATAAATACTTTGCAGACGTTTTGGTTTTTTTATGAGATAAAATTATCGTTTGTTGGGAGGCATGGTACCTTTGCCCAGTTCCGGATCACTCAATACTGTATGTTGGTATGTTAAATACGGCTGTTGTAGAAAGTTTGTCATTTAAGTTGCACTGGAAGCGTGCATTTTTATATTTCAAGGAATGTAAAACTACATGTACTTCATCCAACAGCCGTCGATAACGTTGCATGTATTTTTAGTTTTATGAATGGCATTTGGAGTATTGGTTTGCAATAGAGGGCGCGCTACTGATTCGGAATAGATTGAACCGATCCGGAACTGGTCAAACGGGTGACGATACTTTTCTCGAAGCCACTTCAAAAGTATTACTTGTTTTTGGCCAATGGATATTTGGTGAATGTTATGACTTGTGTAGGTAAACTGATCGACTTTTGTTTGTTTAAAATGTTAAAGAGAATGCAACAAAAACATCGTGAATTCAAAAAGTGATCCGGAACTGGTCAAACGACTGTATTAAAAACTATTACATTAGTATTACCTATGGATAAAGAATATTATTTGGTTTTACCCACTGGATATCATAAACTATAGCCGTGTTCGCACTGGATTAATGTTTTACCGAGACCATGGTTAACTAGCCCACCTTGTTGGGCTGTAATGGCTCTCTTTTAACTTATAAGTTATAACATCAGTCTCATAACACTCACTAACAGCCCACCATCCATACATCATGTCTTAAACGCGAAGTTTTAAAAGTACGAGCAAGTCGTACCTCTTTGATCGCAAATTTCTCCCGTTTATAAACATCCCATACTACTTCAACCTACCTTACTTTGTTCCTTACATCTGAGGAATTTTTATGATACATTCCATGGCTCAACAAATGATGGCTTCATTTAAATATGATTTTTTGAAAATGGCAAAAAAACCCGGTGCACACAAATACTAATAGCATTGAAGTTCGTCGTGCCTGGGGGCCGCCATCTTACTTATGATTCGCTGCCTGTGTAGTGTTAATCATGAGAAAGTCAGGGCGCCCGACTGGTCTGCCAAGTCATAAATATGTATGAGTTGACGTCGCGCGCGCGGTACTGTAGCTAGCTGAGACTTGTCCATCTAATGAATATGCATACCCGTCACAAGTTGCATTGAGCAACATAAGTTGTTAGCCCGCGACGTCATCAAAAAGAAGGCAGCGGGCCGGGGACGAGAAACTTTTTTAAACAAGTTTTTTTACTTGGCCTTAGAGGTCAAGAATATTAATATTTGTGTTATACCCTAATTATACAGGATTGGTAATAAGGACAAAAAACATCTTTGTTGAATTTTACTCTGAAAGTTTACTGATTATGAAGTTCAAACTAGACCAATTTTATCTGTGAACTATGTCACTCTGAAATGAAGTCATATTCAAGAAAACTATATCTGAAAAAACGAAACACAGTCAACAACTGATTTGGGTTGTTGCAACCAAAACGACAATGTGTTTACATGCTGTATATGGCTTTCACTATTTCTCTGGACTCACACAACGGATTAAGCCAAACTGTTCACAGGTTTGTTATTTTTGTACTTCAAACACTGCCTGCGAATATTTTGTCAGTTCTACTAAAGTACTAATGCTGTTTAATACCTTTAACATAAGCGTAAGGTAAAACACAAACAAACAATTACTTACGGCAAACAAATGACTTCTAAAATGAGATGCAAACAAGGAACAAGGAGATATTATACCGAGATTAATTATTCATATATTCATAATAAATTCATCATTGTTTTAACAACTGTAACAATTAAAATATAGTAGCTCTAACAGAGTCACTGCACGCTGCCACTCAACCAGCTCAGTGCAAGGTTAAATTATGCCACTGGATGAAAAACATCTGCAGTTATTTCTTTCTTTAAAAAGATTTGTGTTCAACTTAACGAAACAAAATCTTTTCCAGTATTTTACAATAACAATTTTCAGACTCAAAACCGCAACTTTAAATTTGTTTTATTTTATTTTTTGCACTAGGTATAGCCTGCCTCTTGTATCTAAATGATATAAAATTAATTCATACATACCTGATATTATTAAAATGAATACAATAATTACAAATACTGGGAAAGCAAAGTATTAATACAATTTACTTAAAAGTAGAAAATAAAATAAAAGTAGCAATCACATTTTAGTAAGTCAGAAATGTTCAAATAATTGTAACTGGAAAGATTTGACTGACGAAGTTTTTGTGCAACTTGTGCTCGTTATTCCACTTCCCAGATGCAGCAGCACTAATTAATAGAGCACCTTAGCTGCATCATTGAGCAAGTTGAGCAAGGTCCAGTACCGTCTCAGCACTGTAAAATGGAAATTACCAAACCTCATACATATTCATGATCCAGAGTCAAATTCCCACTGGTCCAATAACTGATGGAATTTTTGCTGTACCAAGAGGGTGAACCAGAATTCACACAAAGGTTAAATATGCATTCCGTAGTAGACTGTTGCATGGGCAATAGTTTACTATGCATGCGCTTTACAAAAAGTAATCGTTGAACTGTCGCTCACACCTGCGCGGTTGTAGCATTACAATGCGAGAACGATTACGCTTGCTATATACTTAAGAAAAGATGGTGGCACACATAAATGCTGCGCTTTCCTGACCTCAATGATGCTGAACTAGAGTGGAGTATAAGGTAGTCAAACAAATGTAACATGGTTTATTTTGGGTGGTTCCCCCCAGGAACTTGTTTGTCAACTTCCAATACCTTGGGGAGGTAATATCGACTGTCCATCCTCAAACCATGTTATATTTGTACACTAACATCCCACAAGGGATCTCTACAAATGTAGCACCATCTGTGAGGAATACATAAACACACGGAAGCCATCAGTCAAAAAAAGTCTACAAAATACTGTTAAGTCAAATACAAGTACAGAAAATAACAAGAGCCAAGTGAAGACCAATCCATTGTAGGTCAGTTCAGATGTCTCTGTACCAATGTTTCCACCATTACTGGGACCTTTTACCGCTCACACACGCATAGCGCACATCATTGGCCAGAAATGCTTGTGGTGCGTTAACAAAATAATCGCTTGACATTTTGTAATGGGGGAGACATGGGTAAATACAGGACATCCCAAATGGATTTGTCTTTAGCTCAGAGAAATGTCTTCACTGTGAATTTGTACAAAAAATTCTGTTAAAAGTTAAAGACTCAATTGGAAATACACCTTTCTCTCTTCTGCAAAAATCTAGTCATACATTTCAGCGGCATTTTACTGTTTGTATAGAAGTTTTACACGAATTTAAGATTATGTTTCCATGGAAACTTAAGGCACTTCAATCAACACAATTAGGGATATCATGTACTCATCATCATAGTCAAGTTCCCAATGTACAATAACTAGAGATAATGATTGTCTTATACATAAAAAGGTACCAGGCTACCATTTAAGCCTTCTAGCCCCATTTTGGTATAAAAAAAGTGGATAATAGTGAAGATGGTTGAACTTAATACGAGCCTACATATAGAGTTATATGAGAACTTTAGTTAAATATTACATCATTTAGAACTGTATGACATGGCATGACAAGAAGCATGTCTGCCAATACACCGATCCAGTAGGCCATGCCCCTTGACAAATTGACCAATCACAATGCGTGATTTAAGGTCCGACAAATTGCCGCCATTTTGTCTGACAAAATTCTGATTTGTTTGTATTGTTTACTACACACATTTCGTTGAATTTACTTTTGTGTCATTTGTTCAAGGCTATTCTTTTATAAACTTGATTTTTATCCTTAACCATGGTCAAGCGGTGTTCATATCCTAATTGAAGTTCCTACTCCCGAAACCCTGACAAGGAGGGAATGTATATTTTTGGCCATTTCCAAAGCCGAGGTAAGACAGAGAAAAGTAGTATCCGCTGGGCTAGTGTGTGCGTGCGGTGGGCCGAATACTCGTCTGGCTGTGTACAAATCCACAACGACGTGCCACACACGCGACATGTTCGTTCGTTGCTAGGCAGTTGCTATGGTGGGCGTGGCCTACTGGATCGGTGTATTGAGACAATGGAGCTGACACATTATATTAGGCTGTATCTGAATGTACGGCTATGGCTATGACTGTTGCTAAGGATGTTGCTTGGGACATCCTATACTTCAACGCATGAAGACGCAGTGGTCTAGCCGCAGCCGCTAATTAGGAAACAGCCATACACTGGTCACTCAACAGTTTATACAGTAAACATTTCCCAAGTAGGCATTTGTATGCAGTTACACATAAACCCTTTTCACACTACTCTATTCCCAGGGGCAACCCCGGGGTAATGGCCGACCCTTTCGCACTTGAATCTCTTTACCCCTGATCTACCCCGGCAAATGGACATACCCCGGGGATTAGCCAGGGCTGTATTTGGGCCTACATGATTACATTGATGTTTTGTCTTCATTAATTTAGGAGTTTTGGTTCTATACTTTTTTAGTCTTAGCACAAGACGTTGTTCCTTATCACTCGTCTATTGCGATTCCCCAACTATCCGCGCACACTCTAAAAACATGAACCATCAAACGATTGAGGGTGCTGTACGGAAAACTTGAATTCTACCATCACCCACCAAATGTTCCTATTGGCTGGTTCGAGGCTTCTAACAAACACCCTCTATCGATGAAATTGTCACGCTGTGTATGCAGTGATGATCGTTAACAATAACTACAAGAATGTATTTTACCAAGACTAGTCCAGCCTCCAATGTCAGTACCTCAATGCATCATGGCTTTTTCAGTACTTTAAGTATGTATTACCGTATCAAAAAAGTTATTTAATTGCTGAGATATGTACAAAGAATATTCTATAATTATAAACATAATCTGTTCAGATTTCCCTGAAAGTATAGGTTACCTGGGTCGATTTCACAAAGCACTAAGATTCATCTTAAGATGAGATGTCAGTATTACCATAGTGATTTGTATTGTGACATCACACTTTGCTTAGCAGTTCAGATTGATCTTTAGTGCGAATCAATCCGAACCGCTAAGCAAACTGATGTGCAATGACTCATGAACAATGTACTGACCAGGTAAGTTTGCCGCTATCGTTTTAAGGTGCAACAAAATCTAAAGTTAAATGTCTGCATTACCAAATCTGCATTTTGTATTCGACCTGAGCTTGAAAAAAAGCCAAATGGTGCTCAAATGTTGACTTTGAGTCTGACCTGTCGATTCTATTGAATAATGAAGTACATACTTAATACTCATAAAGACAATGAGATAAATCTTCTCTACATGTCTTAGTGCATGTTCAAATAAAAACAGTTAAATACATGTTAAACTGTGTTGGGAAATTTGTTAACACTTTCATTTTGGTCTTGTAAAACAACCCAGTTCCGGTCCAGTAAACATTTTGAGCTACATCCCTGCGGTCTTGTGGACCCCCCCCCCCCCCCCCAATTCAAGCCTTGTATATTTATACAAAATGCCAGTGCCACACAAATTACAACCTTAGCCTTGAGGAAAACCTTTAGTACATGACACATATAATTGAACTCAAATGGATTCATTACGGGAAAGCTCCATTGAAGAATTTCCGAGTTTTGGCTGAAAAACTTGGAAAGTATCCATCCTATTCAGAGAGGGTGTGTTTATATTGCCATTACTTTTTGAATCAACAAACTTCATGGATGAGCAGTTAACCTCCCTGGGCGCAGTCAGCGACATAACTGGCTGGCGGTTTTTAATAATACACACTACATAACTTGGTTTCCACTCCTCAGATTTCAAAATAATGTTAAAACCCACAAAATGTTTTCATTCACTGTGCATGAAGATCAGATTAGAGTCCACTGTTGTGGACAAGGAATTCCTGGAGATAACAGTCAAGACTGGTGGTAAAGCAAAAAGGATGTATAACTCTGGCCTCTTTCTTTAATGGAGCTTTCCCGTAATGTGATGTTTACACGCACCTCAAACAAATTTTAGAGTAAACAAATTTACAAACATGGCCCAATTATACAAAACAGGATTCAGCAAACTCATCACTTTGGCTGGTACTCAAGTTTCCCTTACTTGACTTACATGTATCACCTTGGCTGGTATCCAGTACCCCCTACTGGACTTACCACCTGTGTGTCTTACCCCCAAAAATATTTTAAAACTTCTAATTTCCACTTCCTTATGCCTCAAAACAATCCCGTTAATAGAATTAAATAGAAATCTATTTCCATTCTTTCATCAAAAATATATTAGGGCCAGAATCATCCCTGAGTTTATACAAAATTCATATTTTTCTCCTATCTTCTTTGGTGCAGACTATACCAATAGAGGGCGCTATTTAATGTCCTGAGCAATCTTGACTGAGTATGGAATGTCATTGGATGATTTAGACTGGGTAATGTGCACTAAATCCGGGTCTTGTAGTTCGCCTTTGGTGATACGATCGCATGCTGAGATCAAGTCATAGTTGATTCGATCAGTGACGACTGAGTCTTGTTTGTACTCTGGATGTTTTGAGACGAAGTCTCTTATCCATGTGGCTAGCGTCACCAATTTGCCTGAAATAGAAACCATTCTTATTTCAAATTTTCTTTCATGAAAGTTTGCAAGCTTATGCTTGGCTTAATCACACAAAGACTAGAAAATATTTTTCAATTCAATTTTGTGATACGTACTCATTTTCCACTAGATAGAGTCCTCATGTCAGTGGGGAAACCCCACGTTAAATTGTTATAAATTTGCATTGTATTCGATATCCTTCCAGTGCAAATTTCATCAACCCGAGCAGTATAAAGTTTATCCAAAGCAGGAAGCTCACGACCAATGATAAAGCTAGCAGAACCGACTACATAACCATGACCTCAAACAGACTGATCTACATGAAAGAAGTTAACCTACTGTTTTGTTCATTTGAATTTGTTCATCATTCAATAGTTTATATTACCTTTGACAGTTGCATCAAAAAGTTGAGCTTGAAAGACAGAATTGTCCGAGTCAGCAGAACCAAGAAGACGACAAATGCAGCGTTCTCAAAGTCGGTCAGCTGAACCTCGATCGGCCGAAACTCAACCCTCCAACCAATGTTGGAATTGACTGGTGGCGGCTTGAAACGCATCGTCTGCCAATTTGTCGATTGAATGTTCTACAGCAAGAAGAAAAAATGTTGAAATGTTGTCAATCGTGTTGATTTATGACAGCTTGTTATTATTATTTAATATCTTTCTGGTAATTTGAAACCAAAGAATCCTTAAAAGTACCTAGCACTGTAACCCGTAGGCCTGAAGATACCAGGGTAGAGAAGATGATGATGAAATGTTAGTTTTAGATGTGGGAGGAAAACCCCAAAAAGAGAAAACCCAACGGCCAGGGCCAAGTTCGTGCAAGGACTATCGTTGACCATGGTTTGACTAAGTTAGCCCGAACTCTGTCTAGTCGGCGATAGTTGGACTACCCTAGTCGACTATTTGGAACCAGCCTATAGGGCATGGTCGCATCGCTGGTTATCATTAGCCCTTTGCATAGCACAGTACAGAGTGGACCAGTTGTAAGAAAATTATATTAAACGTATAAGTCGCCGGTTGCATTGACATGACATGACAGTCGTTTGCACTACAACTTCAGTGCACATGCACTATGTACGTCACTAAACAACCACTAGTTAACCATTGGTCCATGCCCGAACTTGGCCCAGGTAGATGATTAAAACCTAATTCACATGCCCTGGCTCAGGTCCGGGATTCCACAGAGGCGAAACACAGGAAAGAAATCACTGCGCCAACACAACAGGTTATGTATAGTGAGTTTGATTCACTTGGTTTCCATAATGCCAGTATAGACCCTGCAAGTCAGGCGTGTATTGGAACATTTTTGGGACCACTTTGGTTCCAAGTACATTGCTTTAACGAGTGAAGGAAACAAACTCGCACTCTTTAAAAGGTCCTGATTGTTCAAATACACCCAAGACCTAATTGCAGTCTATTGACCAATCACGTAAGCATATTTGCTCATGAATATTTATGAGTTGTATGATGGAAAAGGACAGGAGAGGAATGTGAGTCCACTAACCTCAAAATGATCTGAATCTTGTGTATCATCCTGATCAATCTTCTCTGCAAATACTGACACAGTGTCACGGATAAAGAGATGAGCTACATGTATGTGTCTGGCCAACTGACGATCAATGCCTGAATAAGAATTAGTATCATAGTTAATCATATGCTTCAATGTGAACTATTATTGTGATGCAATACAACGGCCATCAATAACTAAGAGAGTCAACACGTGTACATCTTCCGATTGATACAAAATGGTCAATGATGACCAATTGGATAAAAGGTGTACAAAAGGCTCAATGATTGATGACCAGTTGGGAACCAATGTCTGTTTGCGAATATGGACATTAATGAGAACAGGGCTCGTCAAGCATAAAGACTAGAGAGTAAGTAAAGTAATGTCGACTAGAGTCTTTGAGACCAGACTGATGATCAATGCCTATATGAGAATAAGTACAGTAATGTAAAAAAGAGTCTTCAAGACCAACTGATGATCTATGCCTGTGTGAGAATAACAATAATAGATGGTTCTCATATGCGCACATATCCTAGTAGCTAGATCAAGACACTTTACAATATTATTATCCCTGTTCATCAAGCATACTTTTAGACTATTCCTCAAACTTTCTCAACTCCCATACTGCCTAAATTAACGCCGAGGGATCAATCCAACACAATGTCTCAGCACTCAAGTTCCCAGTTATACACCTGGGTTAGGAGAAGCAATTATGGTATTCGCCTTGATCAAGGACACCAGTGTCATGACCAGGAATCGAACCATCACTCCGATGATTCAACCATCAGAACTTGAGTCCGATACTAGAGTGCTCGGCCAAGAGACGCCATGTACAAGGAAAAGATCCTCAAGATCAATAACCACCAGGGCCCAATTTCATAGAGCCGCTTAAGCAAAAAATATTGCTTAACAATTTGTTACTTAGCAGAAATGAGCAGGATACCAGTTACAAATTGTACATGTGACATGGTAGTTTGGCTGGTTACCTTATTCTGGTAAGCATAGTTTTGTTGTGCTAAGGTACTTTTTGTGCTTAAGCAGCTTTATGAAATTGGGCCCTGTTGATTCATGTGCCTGCATTATTACAAGGGCCATCAAAACATTGAACATCCCCCTTCCAACCCGAGTTTGGTTCCCGAGTCTTGGGAGATCTAAGTCAAGAACATACCTGCATCCATGAGTTCCTGACAATCTTTCTCATCTAGAACCAAGTCGATATCGCTGTATCTCTCACTGTTAGGCGACAGGTAGCTATCGATGGAGTCATAACTCGACTTGGGAATAACAAATTTATTGTTCTTCAAGGGCTGAAGGGAAAGATAGAACAAGAGAGTAAGAAACATGATAAATACATACAGGGAGCCTGCCCTCAATTTCACAAAGTACTAAACTAAGATTCATCTTAACGGAGAGCTGCAAAACAATTAGTGACCTGAGCAAGAACACTCAATGTTGGGCAGACAAAAAAAACATCAACTAGAGCGAGATTTGAAACTGCGACCTCTGGACTAATGTGCCGGCGCTCTACCAACTGAGCTATCTAACCCTATTGTTGGCGGTCTCCTTATTTTGTCAATATCTTTGTTCAGGGGGGGCCAGTCAGAAGCCATACAAACTTTAACTGCCATATAGCCAGGGATCACACCCAAGTTACGATACAACCTGGGAAGCAGCAGGAGAGGGATGCAACTTTTTATTTCAAATATAAAGTAATAATCCACAAGGGAAACTGACTAGGTAAATTTTAATTAATTTGAGTTTGAACAAAGACAAATTTACAACAAAAATTTTGTTCTAAGCAAAGAAATTTTCGTTGTAGCTGACAGTATCTTTTTTATCCATGAATCCGGTTGGCTTAATTTATAACGCGATCTAAGTTGTAAGTGGCTTTTTAGGAAATCATTTTCAAATTTTTACACCACCTTTTATCATTTTCAAATTGTGTACACTTGAAAAACCCTTTTTTCAAACAATGTAATTGTTTGTCTTTATAATGTCATTTTTAAATAAAAATGTTAAGTTAAAACACTGTCTCTAATGGGGTTTTTCACCCCCTCACCCCAAACAAAAAATACCCAAAAGTTGTTAGTTTTTTTACCAAAAAACAAACAAGTTGAGTGTAATTCTCTCACCTCCAGATTGCGTTCCTCTTTGGTTCTGTCATCTACAGATCCTGCAATGACATTCCATCGGCAGTCATGATCTGTCACATACCCCTTGTAGAGAGGCGAGGCTGCACTTAATGCAAGCTAAGTATAAACACAAGGACTTAGGAAGTTACATCGCTTAGTACAATAACACAGTTTACAAGTAGGATTTGAAACTTTGCATGGTGGAGACATGTACTTAATCTCTCTTATTAGATGATCAGAGCATTCTGATCGAAGCGTCAATATGTTAAGCCTAGCTCTGGTTCTTCTCAGAACCGCCACAGCTCAGTCAAACTAGATATTTATTATATGGTGTCTCCGCAAACCTCACTTAAAAAGTGTTACCTTACAAACCAACCAAATTAGGAATTTTTGGGGGTGCTAAGTGGCAGCAGACTTGGGTAAATCCATTGCAACCTTGTACCCAGTGGTGTATGATCTAGCCGCAAAATGTTTTACCAGAATGCCTTGCTCGATCATAACCCCTGGAAGTGTGACTTTGAAATATTCAATATGTATTGGATATTATTTCTAAATAGTCCTGTGGTTGATCTATTCTGTGTTAGAGATGTACACAGATGTACATCAAAACTCATAGAGCAACTGGTCCCCTCTCTTTCTTCTCTGACCTTATGATTTGTCAAACTGTACGCAGTATAGGGTGACCGTGTAAAAACATGGTACAGTTGAAGTGGATTGCGTCAAAAACACTTGCATTTTGACCTTAGCACCCAACAGCGCTTGAAAGTTTTTAACAAGAATGCACGCAGAGCAGCTACTTTTGGTTAGCCAATCAGCCTTGTTTATTAGTGCTTCCCTTCCAGGGGTTAGTGACAAGAGTTATCAATACGACACACTGCCCATGGTAACGAGGATGAATCCATTGATCTCAAAAATACAGTTAAGATATCTATCTCCAGCAGAATGTGGTTTGAATCTCGTCAAGAGGACTTATTGAAAAGTGGACTTTTCAGTTTCAACGAGCCATCCTGGTGAGTTAAATTGACATGGTATTGACTTCTCTGGCTCGATAAGTCACCTAAGCAAAAAAAGAATTCACTTTAATCTAAATAAGTATTAAGGCACTCAAGAAGCTTCGTAGAAATGTGATATCCAGGCTTTGCCCTTATACAATTTTAAGTGACTACCAAGCAGGAACAGTTAACTTGCCATTTCACTAGTCACCATTTCACTAGTCAGCAAGGTTTTACACTTTGCCATTTCATACTGTAAGCTTGTTATTTTGTTGTGCCACACATCCCCCCCCAACCCCAGTCTCACATACCAACAGGTGCCCCATCATAATTAAACCAATACCCACCCATACACCAGTGTCTATAGTCCCAGCCATATCTGGTTGGGCCCATACACCAGTGTCTATAGTCCCAGCCATATCTGGTTGGGCCCCCGCACCACAGCCCCCGTGCCCCCTTTCAATGTTGGCTCTCATTGCGCGATCTGCGCTCACAACAACGGGGGGACGGGGAGGGAATGTTTATTGCACGGGGGAAGGGGGGACAGAATGCTTGTCATCATGTTGCGAATGGGTGGCCCAAGCATTTTGGCAGGGATTGTAGACTGGACGTCTGGGCCTTGGCAAATTTATTAGTTTGTTTGTAAATGTCACACTGACCCTTCCTGACCAATATACATATATAAGAGTTATCTTCCTTTCTCGGTCATTCTACTCTTCTCTGCTATTCTATTCATTGCTCATTTACTCAACATTTTTGTATAGCCAAACAGTAGTGAATAAAACGTTCTTCTGTATCTTTAGCCCAAAGATAAGAGTCTATGTTTGAATTTTATTAATAATGCAGATCTATAAACATTGTGATAAATCCCACTAGATTTAGTACATATCAAGGTCTATGTTGGTGGGTTTTACTTATCAATAGGTTAACTTATGGGAGAGCCGGAGAATTTGTGTGTTTTTGTAATGATTATTGGGGGATTGTTCTTTTGTTTAAAACAACGGCCATTCCGTACATAGACTTTCTCGGGTTGTACGCTGTTTACTTTTCGGGTCATGACAACCATTGCTAGACAGACTTAGCAATCTCATTTTTAGTTCCTTCTTAGTTGATGGTGATAGTACTTTAAAAACACAAATTGTCCTGTCTTATGTACCTAGGTATTCACAACTGCCCTGCCGAGAGCAGGTTGTGCTAAGTTTCATTGCTCTGTCTTATGTTCCTAGGTATTCACAACTGCCCTGCCGAGAGCAGGTTGTGCTAAGTTTCATTGCTCTGTCTTATGTTCCTAGGTATTCACAACTGCCCTGCCGAGAGCAGGTTGTGCTAAGTTTCATTGCTCTGTCTTATGTTCCTAGGTATTCACAACTGCCCTGCCGAGAGCAGGTTGTGCTAAGTTTCATTGCTCTGTCTTATGTTCCTAGGTATTCACAACTGCCCTGCCGAGAGCAGGTTGTGCTAAGTTTCATTGCTCTGTCTTATGTTCCTAGGTATTCACAACTGCCCTGCCGAGAGCAGGTTGTGCTAAGTTTCATTGCTCTGTCTTATGTTCCTAGGTATTCACAACTGCCCTGCCGAGAGCAGGTTGTGCTAAGTTTCATTGCTCTGTCTTATGTTCCTAGGTATTCACAACTGCCCTGCCGAGAGCAGGTTGTGCTAAGTTTCATTGCTCTGTCTTATGTTCCTAGGTATTCACAACTGCTCTGCCGAGAGCAGGTTGTGCTAAGTTTCATTGCTCTGTCTTATGTTCCTATGTATTCACAACTGCCCTGCCGAGAGCAGGTTGTGCTAAGTTTCATTGCTCTGTCTTATGTTCCTAGGTATTCACAACTGCCCTGCCGAGAGCAGGTTGTGCTAAGTTTCATTGCTCTGTCTTATGTTCCTAGGTATTCACAACTGCCCTGCCGAGAGCAGGTTGTGCTAAGTTTCATTGCTCTGTCTTATGTTCCTAGGTATTCACAACTGCCCTGCCGAGAGCAGGTTGTGCTAAGTTTCATTGCTCTGTCTTATGTTCCTAGGCATTCACAACTGCCCTGCCGAGAGCAGGTTGTGCTAAGTTTCATTGCTCTGTCTTATGTTCCTAGGTATTCACAACTGCTCTGCCGAGAGCAGGTTGTGCTAAGTTTCATTGCTCTGTCTTATGTTCCTAGGTATTCACAACTGCCCTGCCGAGAGCAGGTTGTGCTAAGTTTCATTGCTCTGTCTTATGTTCCTAGGTATTCACAACTGCCCTGCCGAGAGCAGGTTGTGCTAAGTTTCATTGCTCTGTCTTATGTTCCTAGGTATTCACAACTGCCCTGCCGAGAGCAGGTTGTGCTAAGTTTCATTGCTCTGTCTTATGTTCCTAGGTATTCACAACTGCCCTGCCGAGAGCAGGTTGTGCTAAGTTTCATTGCTCTGTCTTATGTTCCTAGGTATTCACAACTGCTCTGCCGAGAGCAGGTTGTGCTAAGTTTCATTGCTCTGTCTTATGTTCCTAGGTATTCACAACTGCCCTGCCGAGAGCAGGTTGTGCTAAGTTTCATTGCTCTGTCTTATGTTCCTAGGTATTCACAACTGCTCTGCCGAGAGCAGGTTGTGCTAAGTTTCATTGCTCTGTCTTATGTTCCTAGGTATTCACAACTGCTCTGCCGAGAGCAGGTTGTGCTAAGTTTCATTGCTCTGTCTTATGTTCCTAGGTATTCACAACTGCTCTGCCGAGAGCAGGTTGTGCTAAGTTTCATGTGAGTTCGGAGATTTAACTGAGTGCTGGGTGAGTTTAACTCTTTTCAAAGATTAAGAAGAGAAACAGTTGTTAATTTCAATCATTGTATTTGTAAGTTAATTATTACTTAGATAAATACTTAGATAAATGCCAGAGGGATTCACTGAGTGCGACGCTGACGCCTGGGTAAACTTGCCCAAATTCCGGACACGCACAAATTTGGACTTTGCTCAAAATCCGGACATGCAATTTTTAGCGTTAACATTTTTCCGTTTTTTTTATCATCGCATATTCTCATGCCTGTAAATAGTAAACGCAGACCTGTTATTCTGTATCTTATTACAGGTTTTTTTAAATCTTTGACTTTGGCTGTAAATTCGCCAATAAAAACAATAAAGCCTAACGGGAGACAACCAACACTTTTACTCATCACTTTCTTTTGTTTGCGTCGTTTTCTTCGCCTCCTTCCTTGGGATCACTCCCTACCCCGTTGTAATTAGGCCTATGCCTCAACAACACAACTTCACCACCATCGTGGATTTACTACATTTGTATGCTTTATCAGCCAGCTTTTATGTGACACCTCTATCTTAATTTGGATGTACAGACTGGCTTTTTAAAGTTCATGTTTTGCTTGTTTGCCTTTTTTGTTCCTTGTTTTGTTTCATGTTCTATGCTTTTTAGTTATTTTTTATAATTGTTCAAATTTTTCCACCCCCTGCAGTTTTGCTCTTAGATAGAGTTACTTGCCTGTTTACAATGTCATTTCATTTGTGTCCCCTCATCGGAATTTTTTGTATTGCTCTTAAAACCATTTTGATGTATAGACTTGCTTTTTTTTTTTTTTTTAAGTATATCATTTTTGGTGTGTTTTTCTGTGTTTGTCTCTGCTTGTTTGCCTTTTTAAATTGTTTTGTGATTTGTATTATCTTCTGTGCTTTTTATATGCCCCCTCTTGCCTTAATGTATTTTTGGGGTTTTAGGAGACATACGCCTTTTGGCGACAGTTATTTTTTTAACTTTTATGCTCTCCTGGGCACCCCACTGTTTTACTTTGTTTTCTTAAATATTTTTAATGTATGTATGTGCTTGTAAATGTGATTGCCCGAATAAATATTATTATTATAACTGTTACAATACTATATAGGAAAGCTTTTCAACATTGAAACTAGCCCGTCAGATCACTTGGAGACAATTTTGACTAGTCCTGAGGTGTTTATCTTAGCATTTGGCTAGCGGACCACTGTTAAGAGAGAAAGCTGATATCACCTTTTGTATTGACATACCACAAGTCATTTTGGTTGGTATGTGAGCAATTTGTCACAGAAATTCTTGTTTTCAAAAGAAGTTTACATCAACTTACAAATATCAGACAGAGTGGAGTCAGTTGGTCGTAGAGATGCCTGGCCTCGTCAACGTTACATGCCTGGAAGGTCATCTGTAGGCAGCTGTTACCCATACCAAAGCCCATACAGTCCATGTACACATGATCAGGTTTAGCTGAGAGGGCACTCTCACCATCGTAATCATTGGTGAACTTCTCAATGAAGGGGGAAGGGGTGTTTATGTCTTTAAAAACTGCAAAGTAAAACAGTAAATGAAGAATAAAAAAAGGGTAGAGGGTGTCATGGCCGAGCGGTTAAGAGCATCCAATTCAAGTTCTGGTGGTTATGTCATCGGAGTGTGGGTTCGAATCCCGGTCATGACACTTGTGTCCTTGAGCAAGGTGCTTTACTCTAATTGCTTCTCCTCACCCAGGGGTATAAATGGGTACCTATGAGGGTAGAGGTTGATATTGTGTTTGAAAAAGCCTTCTGAGCGCCATGGCACCTCAGGCTGTATACTCCCCAGGTAGCTGAGAAAGATTAAAGGAACGTTTATTGGCCCAATGACCAGGGCACTAATGTAAAGCGCGTTGATACGTTATTGTACAATGCGCTATATAAGATCTAGTTATTATTTATTATTGTAAAGAGAATTGGAGATTACAAGTAGCTTTGAAAATTTGCTTATTGGCAAGAGCAACAGATAAAATCTTGTTAGAGTTGTGTAGGGCGGAGAGATAACGTCGCATCAGTGCAAAAACGTCATTTCTCTTAAAACAGCACTTCCTTTACGCTGGAGCTTGAAATTGTAACAAAATTGTATATATCGCTTAAAAAACCTTAAAATAAGTATGCGATGAGGTACAACATTTTTTGCAACGCTTTTGCATGGAGCATTTTCATGCGAGATAACATTTTTGCAGCATTAAAATAGAATATTTTTCAAAATTGAGATATGATGTTTATAACAAAATTGAGTTACGATTTTTTGCAAAGTAGAGGTAGTAACTAGTTCTCATAAAGCGCATTTCACAGTAACGCATCAATGCGCTTTACATTAGTGCCCTGGTCAGTGGGCCAATAACATTCCTTTAATCTTTCTCAGCTCCCTGGGGAGTATACAGCCCTGGGCTGCCGTGGCGCTCAGAAGGCTTTTTCAAGCAAAATATCAACCTCTACCCTTGCAGGTACCCATTTATACCCCTGGATGAGGAGAAGCAATTATAGCAAAGTGTCTTGCTCAAGGCGTCATGACCGGGACTCGAACCCACACCCCACCAGAACTTGAATCCGATGATCTAAACCACTCGGCCATGACACCCTACAATGTTTTTGCAGAATTGAGAAACAATGTTTCTGCACTGACAGTAATGAGAGAATGTGAATAAGTGAAGACATACTTGGTAAATTGATTGCAACCTTCTCTCCACGTCTCTTTCTGATGTTCTTCGTTAGGGTTCTGAAACAGGGACAAATATCATACACTGTCATCAATAAATCAGGTTTAGACGTCACCTACTTGTCCTGGGGGTGGGGTGGGAGACACAAAGATTCCCTTTTCATGTACCACCTCTTATTCCAATCACCGAGTGAAAATACTAACATGCACAATAAAAAATAACTGGCATTTATTAGAAACTTTTCAACAGGGGCAGTCAGGTTGGTGTAGTGGTATCTTGCCAATTGCTTATTACAGCTGACTGTATTGTCTGTCTGTAGTGGGTAGAAGCTCTCCGTTCTCTCTTCATCTTGAGGGTGAAGCTTCAAACCCTAATTTTATAGGAGTTAAAATCCCTCCACTTCATAACATCACATTTACCATTATTAATAATGGGCAACTGTATGTAACTTGCTGTTACTCTTATTTGAAATAAGATTGTGTTCAGTTTTCCTTTGTGTTATTTGATTATGTGTCTCCAAGTTAATCCTATTGAAAGTCAATACTTAAAATGGTATTTTTACTTGTTCTAAAGACAAGAAAAATAATCATGTGACGTGTGTTTATTAAAATTCTAGTCACTTTCAAATGTATGATTCGATTTGTTTTCACATCAGAAGAGATTGGAACTTCTTCCTGATCCATCAAATAACTGAAATAATTCCTACAGACCCATTGCATTGGCGGCCATTACTGAGATCAAACAATGGAAATGTGAAAACGCGTACGCGCCACGCACAACTCTCAGCCATGAATAGGTCTTCCTTTACCTCAGTGAGGGCGCTGTTTCAGCTTGTGACATCATATGCAAAGGGTCTATTCATTTTTACAATGGAAAATACCTCTAAACTCAGAGCAGTTTTTACAAGACAAGTAAATTGAATGAGGGAGAGAGATAGTGGAATAAATCCTCACTTGACAGAAATAATAAGAGTATGAATCATCTCCAGATTTATTGACAATGTCAAAAGTTAGGAATATATTTTGCTTTAGAGACAGAGAAGCACTAAACCAAACAAGTCTACATGAGCAATAATCCACTGTAATGTCAATCTTGATTATATACAGATCAAACTTACTCCACAAACTCCAATTAAACTACTTTTTATGTTAGTCTAGTCAGTCTTTCCAATAAATGGTTTGACAAGGAAACAAATGCATCAAAAATGATTTCTATGGCAAGACTCTCTTGAGACTCTCTAATCAACGAATCAAAATGGTAGAAAAAGGACGTTAGAAAAACCCAACTAATTTCCATAAAATCTAATGGCGCATTTGCTCTATACGCATGCACACCAGATATTAATATCACATAATATTGCATGGATATGATCACTTCAAAATAGATTTGAGCAAGAGAAATTACAAGATGGCTGCCAAATGTGAAATATCACTAGTTATCAAGATAAGACCCATAATTGGATGACCGCTGTTAAATTTAACTATGATGATGACAAGTTATCAAAAAAGCAATTCACATTCTTTTGGATGTTATATGACATTTCCTGCATTGCGTACCCATTTTCCCATAATAAATGTAATCTTAATAACAAAGCAAACATGGCAATTATACAGTAGTCAGGTATTTACAAGTAATGATTTTAATAACAACCTTAACTTGCATGTGATGTTAAACTTCAAAGGTTGCATTTCTTGTTAAATGGAAAAGGTTGCAATACAAGTGAACAACCCATAAATGTAATAATTAACCCTTTGCATGCTATCATTTCTTGCAAACACTTTTTCCTGCCCGCTAGAATGTTTTTACAAAATCATTTAAAAAAGACAAGCCTGCACACAAAGAGCGTTTTGTGTTGAGATACTATTTCATTGCAAAATCCAAAATAAGTAAAATGTATGTTATTTGTAACCGTACAGTAACAGAATTGAATAACGCAAGGTCTCAATTAATTGAGAATTAAAACTGATTGGTTATTATAACTGTTGAAGTGACCAAATTCATATGACTTTGCAGAATTTTGTGGATTAATTTTATTGACTTATTTTGTTGGTCAGTTTAACCCTTAAGGCAGTATTTGACCAGTATCATAATTAGATAACATTACACCTTGTTATAAATCTTCACTGATGTGATGTCTGCCACTCCAAGCTGCTGACCATCTGATGTCAATGAGATTCCCATTGGCATGTACAGACCCTGTTCAATACAGCTGACAAATTTACCCTTCATGTCATACTGATGGATATGACCAGTGTTGTTATCCTCATTGCACACTGCAATGTAGATAGCTGAGCTGTCACAGCATACACCACTGCAGTCTCCAACTTGCTGACCATCAATGAGTGGTTTGATGGTGATTAGTGCAGCACCATTGTCATCAACAATGTCTACTTGTTGTTGCTCCCTACCACTGATGATAACTCTGTCCTTGCTGTCAATGGCCAAGTAGTAAGGTTTTGTCTGAACTGAAACAGTGTCAATGAGTGAACCATCACTGGAGCAGTGTTTAGTTATAACTGACCTCTCCACATCCCCCACAATGATTGTATCCTTCATGACTGCTACACTGCTGAGGATTACTTCTGTCTTGCCCACTTCACTATGAGGCACTGTGTAGAATTCAAATATCTTGTTGCCATTCCTATTGTACATCTTGACAGAGTTGGTTTGATCTACAACCACTAACTGATTCTGGAATGCAGCAACAGCCAGAGGGCCTGGAAAACAAATGAACATATGGATAGGACTCAATACATTGATCCCTCATTTGCAAATTACTCATAACCTGTTTAATTTGTTTCTTGAAAAAAATACAAAAGACACTATTATTAATCTAAATGTGTTCCTATGTTGTAAAATCCCATGCAGCACTTACATGTGACTATGACATACAGTAGAGCAACAATCTGTTATCATAAACGAGGTGAATACTATCATAAGAACCCTTGTATAATTTGTTTCATTGTTTTTTACACCTAGTATTGGATTGGATAAACCAATTATTTTCATGGACTGTCCCCCTGATAACCAATCAAGAGTAGGCTACCCTTTTCACGGTTTGATCTGAGATTTACAACAGCGTTACACCTCTAACTAAAAAGACATTGTAAGGAACTCACCATCTGATACTTGGATAGTTTTCTGCTGGTGTCCCATAGTGTTGTAAATTACCACTCTGTCATTAGTGAAGTCTGCCACTGCCATCTCATCCCCAGGTACAGAGGCATCAATATCAACAGCCCCATTGAATCCTACATCATACTCCAAACCAAGCTCCCACCTTGGTCCCTTCATAATCAGAGTACCCAGGGAGATATCACAAACCCCTGGATTGAATCTCAGATGGAAAAGGGTAGAATCTATCTTGGGTTGATTTTGATCTCTGAGTAATTTCAAGTCTTTACTGATAGTAGGATAGAGTGCAAGGAAGTCAGGCGCTGATGAATTGTTGCTGACATCTTTGGCAGTCTGCAGTGAATGCTCTATTTGATGTGAGTTTACAATCACTATTTGCTCATATTCCTCCAATCTCTTGTTACGATCTTTGTGGATGGTTTTTATTTCATCCATGATGCGACTCTCTTGAGCTGTTACCTTAGCCCTTATCTTATCAGCTTTCTTCCTCACCTCTGACATGGTTCCCTCAACTGCAGTGTCTAGGTTGTCTTTCATTGTTGAGACAGTTGCTTGAGATTGTTCAAGGTTCTTTAGGATTTCTTCCAGGGGAGTAATGAGTTGAGCCAATGACTGTTTATATGTGGATGAGGCTTGGTTGCAGTCAATATACTCATGTTGTGGTTTACAGTGATCTATGACAGTGCAATCTCTACAAATCATCACATCACATGTTGTACAATAGAACCTCATCACTTCACCTTCATGAGTTTGGCATTCTGGGTGACGTTTTGGTTTTGTCTTTATCAATGCAGTCTTTCCATCACTAATGTCTTTCAAAGTAGCTACTGTGTGGCTTGACGATGCTGGAATTTTTAGGTGCATTTCATTGCAGTTTGCACAAATGATCATGGGGCAGTCAAAACAGAAGTGTGTTGCCTCATTTTCCTCCTTGCACAATTTACAAACCATCTTGCTGTTTTCAATAGAACTGACCTGATCCAGTTGGAGTGCAAGACCAGTTAAAATGAAGCTAGTCTTTAGATCTTGAACACCTGTCTCAGGAAGTTGTGTCTCCTTTCGACACAGAGGACAAATAAGCATCTTAGCATCTTTGTAGTTGGTAGTGTGGTATTGAAGTAAACAGTGTTTACAGAAGCTGTGATGACAGTCCAGTAGTTTGGGTTCTGTGTACTCCTCGTGGCAAATACTGCACTCCAGATAATCCGTTCTGATTTTCTCCAGAGCTGAAACTTGTGCTGGTTTAGAAGATGCCATATTGGTCTGGAAATAATTATCAAAGAGCAAAAATATATTAACAACAAAATTAACATTCAGTTGGCACCAACCACTTCCAGTGTACATCTGTTGCTATCAAATTGATCCCTGCACTGTACATTAATGTAGGAATGCAATGAAACATAAACATTCTATGCGAAAAAAAAATTTCTTTGATGAAGAATCTTTTAATAAAGCTTTTAATAGCATCCATTCAGTCACTGTCAAATAAATGTTAGCAGTTTCGAGGCTGTGAGATTTGCTTTATTTTTCTTTTCAATATTACTTTGATGTAGAATTTTTTAGATATCAAATAACAAACCACAAGGGAAACTGACTGGGTAAAATTGAATGATTTTGGGTTGAACAAGGAAAATTGACTAGGGCGGGATTTGAACCAACGACCTCCGGATTGACGTGCCGGCGCTCTACCAACTGAGCTATCTAGCCCTATGTTGGCGGTCTCCCTATTTTGTCAATATCCTTGTTCGGTGGGTGTCAGTCAGAAGCCATTCAACCGTAAACTGCCGTGTAGCCAAGGATCACACCCAAGTATACGATACAACCTGGGAATTTTTTAATATAGCTTTTAAATAGCATCCATTCAGTCACTGTCAAATAAATGTAAGCAGCTTCGAGGCTGTGAGGTTTCGAGGCTGTGAGGTTTGATTTGTTTTTCTTTTCATTCTAAAGACAACTACAGCAAAAAACATTTTGTTGTGTTGTCTCATTAGAATTAACATTTTTTTGATGACACACTAAAGTAAACTATCAAAATAATTGAAACTAACAAGCTCTGCTGACCTACACTGTAATAAAACATTATGAAATTTGAATATGTCAATGTGAGATGTATTTTGTTGTACGTATTAATATAATTTTAAATAAGTGACATCTCATGTACGTGTATGTGTACTTGACATCAAATAATTAAATCTTTAAACTAAGCAATGTTTTCTGTATTTTGGAGGTTCCAGTTAAAGGGCCTGTGTAGTCAGGATCAAAGCAGGCCTGTGGCTGTACATGGAATTATGAACTCTCATTCAGTTACTGTACACACCCTCCCTCTGTATCATAATTATGGAGAGGGCGTGCAGTAACTGGGTGAGAGTTCATAATTCCATGTACAGCCACAGGCTGTGTTTGACACAGCCCCTTTAAATGTAGGATGTACAGCAGTTTATGAAGACAACATCCATTCCAATTCTCTATACATGTCATGAAATACATGTACATCATAAACAAAGATGGTGCATTATAAATAATTAGGAGTCATATTGAAATAGTGAAATACACTGTTTTTTAGAGTGTAATTATTTAGAAACACGCTCAAACTGTAGGCCTATAATTATGTACAAGTGTCCATGTAACACTATTGTACACCACATGAAAATAGTCTGTGTAAGTCTGGCTTGTATTGGAACTTACAGGACAAGTTGCTCCCACAACCATATTGACTTTTATGTGTATCTGATTCAGTTTCTTCAAATACTTTAGTTTTATGATTTATGAAAACAAGACAATTTGATTATACAGTATGATTCATTTATGTTGATATCATCTCTTCTTTGAAACTTCATTTTCACAATACTGAATTCAAGTCTTAGAAAATGTTGCAATCAAATATCAAGAACATGCACTAAATAATCAGCCTTTACCTCCATTGAATTGGAAGACACAAAGGTACAAATATAAGTACATTATTTGAGGAACTATTCAAGCATTTCAAATGTAAAACACTATTACATGTAAACCAAGGATGAATCATTATCTTCTAAGTTACAAAACTACAATTGATGAAACTGCACAAATTAAGTAGTATTTGTATATAGTATGGTCTTAGGCCTTTCTCAAGCTAGAGTTTTGAGCAAAGTTGAATCAGTTTGTGATCTGTACTCACCTCAGCACATACCACTGTTGAAGAAGATGTCAAAGATACGTCTGCAATCCTGTCTGGATGGTTCTTGTTTTAAAGCCTTCTTTTTTCCTGGTACAATGCAGACTCTACCAGAACTAACACAGTCAAGGAAACACCTACGGTACGTAGCCAGGTTGTACATGTACTGTGCAGAGTGTCCCCAGTTGCTTGTACAATGAATGTACAATGTACTACAGTAGTGGGCGTTGACAATGAACTTCAGTGTCAAAGGTCATGGAGCTAGTGATGTTAAAGTCCGTTTGTCTGGGTTGTTATCAATGAACATGACAATGTAAACAACTCTATGAGTGCAGTTTGTGATGAACACAATAATAATCACAGTGATGAAAAGGTATGAGCTATCAGTAAGGAGAACTAGAACTTGGATGCATTTTTGTGTTAGTTTGTATTTATATTTTTTTTACTTCATATAAATTTGATCACCCCAAAAAACATTTCAGTGGAATGATAACATTTATAACATCACTGGTACAAGTGAGGTCAATCACCTTTTATTGCCATATCAGATGACTGCACCGAGCCTGCCAAAGGTGTCAGATTTTTAACGAAGTATTTTTGAATGGTTTCAAAGTTTGTAGAATTGGTTTTAAACTAGAGGTTCAAACTCGCCAAGGTCTGGTTCTTGACAATTCTACCTCAACTTCATCTCGGTTAAGTTATCAAGGGCTAGGCCTCAGCGTGTTTAAACAACAAGTTTAAAACCTCTTCAAGTACTTTGATTCCCTTATTATAAAACTCAACTTTGATTAAATAATGGTCATTTTTTTTTATTTTTTTAATGAGAAATTGCCTAATATAAAAAGGCCAGACGGCCACTTCAAGGTGAGGGCTACACTTAACTGATTTGGGCTCTCAAGAACCCAAATCAACTGTCACCAGGGCACATTGACACCTACTCCTGGGGCTGAAACAGTGTTTCCCCTTCACATTCTGTAAGTGGTCTTAAACCGGTCTATGCTCTATAGCCAGCTAACTTGAGAAACAGTCTTTAATTATAGACTGATTGCAATACCAAGGTTTATATTTTAAGCCAGTCTTAAATCTTAAGTCTGTGCTGAGCTGGCTATAATTGGTCATTGTTTTGTTTTTAAGCATGGTGCTTCATCCTTTTTGCAAAAAGCCCATTAGCCCATTATCAATACGATATTGTTTATTCGATCTGTAATTTTGTCCCAGGCTTTTTTTTCCTCCATTGTCACCAAATTGCTTGGTTATGACTGCAAAATCTCTCTGCGGTTCATGTAACCCTCTAAATGTGCCAACTTCTTTGTTTTACAGCAAGCTGGTTGCCTAGTGTTTGATCTTGGTATACCTTTCAAGCCATTGTTGGCCATTTTATTAAACCAAACTTTATTAGGAATGCTTGTTCATACATGTGTTTCACTACTCATCACTGACTTATCTAAGACTGGCTTATTGCAACAGGCTTAACAACTGACTAAGCTAAGACCGTCTAAGGCAGATAGCTGGCTATAACTGACTGGTCTTAGACTTCTGGCTAAGACCGTTTTATCACAATCCGCCCCAGAGCTTTGGTCACGTGAACTAGACCGCTCAGCCACGACACGCCACTAACTGTTATGATGTATGTTTTAGGGGTTCATTTTGAATGATCAGAAGCTGGTGATTGCCAAGGAATTATTTCTTTACCTGAATCTTGGATGCCCAGGGTAGATCACCTCATCAGGGAAGAACAATGACTTTGAAACACCTTCATCTGTAGAGTTTGGTTCATAGGATGGAGATGAGAAATTAGGACATCCGAGTCTGAAATGAGAAATCATACAGATCATTGAGTATCTAGAGTCACTCTAGCCCCTATATAGGACTCTTCCTCTGTGCTGTACACAGATACAGAGTCCTAAATATTTAGGGCACGTTTCTGGGGCGGAAAAAGGTCAAAGCTTCACAACTCAAATCTTACCTGCAAGAAGCCACTAATTTTACTGGATTCATGTTCCATGACGGCATACAATTTTCTGCGGTGGGTTTTGGACAGCATATATTCCTCATTAATCCGTCATTTTTATGAAACAATGCAGCTCTCAATGTTAACAAATACTGCAAACTTAAAACATAGTTTATTAAGAAAAACCAAGACGCGGGCGTTTGCATGTGTCTGCGTATGTCTGCGCGCCAAATTTGTATCACACTTTTTGGTCACAGTGACTGACTGCACAGCCTTAACATGCAAACGCAACGCATGGTATGGGCGTCATGCATCCTGCGTCTAACACGCGAATGTATGCGTACGCACGACAGACAACTGTGAGAAGACGAAAACAAAACAAGTATTTAGTAACGTCGAGAGCTGCATTATATCACAAAAGTGACAGATTTATTAGGAATATATGACCCACCGCAGAAACGTTTGCTGCCATGGAATGTGAATCCGGTGAAATTTGTGGCTAATTGCAGGTACGATTTGAGTTATGTACGATTTGAGTTATGAAGCTTTGAAAATTTTCCGCCTCAGAAATGGACCCTGATACCCAGGACGTCACTGTAGTACAATACGAAAGTGAAAGGCCACCAGGGATAGAGTCACTCCAGCATTTACTCATACCCAATCATAAAAGGAATAATAAATCATTTTTGTAAAGGCATTTTAGAAAAATCAATCGATCAAGTCGAGGCCATACACAGCTTCTTCAGTCTGCCCAGTGATCTTGGTCCAGCCGTCGATTTCACCAAACTCTTCCTAACTTAGGACTAGTCCTAGGCAATGCTAAGAGATAGGACTAGCTCTAAGTTAGGACGAGTTACTCGTCCCAACTCAAGATAGGATTAATCCTAGCGTTTCGTGAAATCGGCTGCTGATGACCCGGTCTAGCATGCAAGAATGCAGCTCTTCACTGCTGGTCAAGCTTGTGTACCGTTTCAGCAAGTCCATGAAGGACAACAAAATCTTAAATTGACTACAATAATGCAATACTTGAAACTACTAAGAGCTACAATGCAAACAACGAGGCATGAAAGTGGCGACAAGACTATAATGATAATATTAATACAAATCAAAATAATACTTTTAGTTATCACACAAGCGAAAGTGGAATACAGAAAATTATAGAACTTCTGTGTTCCATATCCAACGAGAAATTAGCCCAAAATTTGTCATTTAGCAGGTGTCTTCAAGACTAAGATCTGAACAGTTAGAGCAATCTACTTAAAACATGTTGAAACTTAAAACAGACAAATGTCAACCTGATCCATCATATCTGGTTGGACTTGTGCATTTCCACAACTCTAATACTACTGATGCATACAGGCACCGACTCCGCTCATCAGCTGATCAGACTCGGCTTTCTGTTCCCAGAACTAGAAGGAAGGCTGGGGATAGCTCATTCGCCATGGCTGCCCCGCGTCTGTGGAATGAGCTTCCTGCCTGTCTGAGCTAGAGAAGCGATTTTGATGTCTGTATTCAAAAGTCTCCTGAAGACATTCCTGTTCCACAACCACTCCTAATTCGTTTGTTTTTGTGGGTTATTTTCTTTGTTCTCGTCTCCTGTAAAGCGCTCTGTTCTTAGTATAGCGCTATATAAATGCTCTGTATTATTATTATTATTATCCAAGTACTTTCAAGAGGTAAAAACCCCTAGTAAACTGTCTGCCGTTACAATACCTGGGGAAAGCAGTCAGACTCAAAGCTGTCTCTCCTTCCTTTTTATTCAGTAGTTCAATGACCTGTTGCCTCCTGGAAAAGGAATGGCAGAATATTGAAATGTGCTCCTCTCCCTCCTGTTTTAAAGATGGTCCTTTGAGACTAAAAATTACCAAATAAAATGAAACATTTATTAGTTTTATGCAGTATGACTCAATGTTTAAAGTACATGTATGTCTCTATTCACACAATAATAAAGACTTGTTATGCGCACACATCCACCCTGCTGGGTGTTCAAGGCGCAGTTAACCAAAAACAAACAAAAGAAAACAGATACAACTATTCCTTTAAAACCTTTGACATAAGATAAGTTTTGAGAAGTGATTTGAATTGTTTGGTACAAAGACAAGATCTAAGATTATGTGGTAGAGAGTTCCAGATGCGTGGGGCGCAGCTGCAGAAAAAGACCTGTCACCCCAGGAGTGTTGAGACTTGGGTTCCTTGAGGAGAAGCATGGTACTGGATCGAAGATCCCTTGACGGAGTGTAAACTTGAAGTAGTTCAGAGATATAGTGGGGGCCTTGCCGTTAAGTGCTTTGTGGATAATGAGCATCAGCTTGAAGATGATATGTTGAGAGATAGGGAGCCAGTGAAGTTGTTTCGGAATGGGGGTGATAGAACAGGATTTTGTAGACAGTGTCACGATGCGGGCTGCGGTGTTTTGGAGGCATTGAAGACGGGAAATCTGGTTGTTAGGAAGACTGTAGAGAAGAGCATTGCCGTTGTCAAGATGAGAAGTAACAAATGCATAAATGACTTTTTCAGTGGCACTCTTGTTCAAGTACTTGCATATCTTACCAATATTCCTGATGTGAAATGACGACACACGTATGATGTTGTTGATGTGTGGTTGAAGTGTCATTGATGAATCAAAAATAACCCCCAAGGCCATTTTGATTTTGAATTGGGCATTGCCATCAGAAAATCTTTAAGTCTACGGGAAACGTTTGAAGGAGCACCAAGGTCAAGATCAGGGCAGCAGAGGCCATGGCCTCCGTGTAATTCCAGGCCTGAAAATATTAACTTTGGGGAGGATTAAGGGGCTACTGCTGTACTAGTAGGTCTGCAGTCCTGATACTTCACTCATGTATAAAGCCGAGCTGCTAACATTTGCATCTTACAATCAGAAAAATTTTGTACAACAATCAAGAAGATATTTACAATTACATTCAACCTAATAGGGAAAAAGCTTCCATAGTCAGTGAGATTTTCTAATTTGTTCATCAGAACATGGGAAAATAGGTTCATTTTTAGGAAAACTTTCTGCTGAATCGGGGAGAGTTGGCAGATCTGGTAATAATAATAATAATAATAGTGGCTTCTTATATAGTGCTCATATCCGTCACTCAGTGACGCTCAAGGCGCTTCGATCAACAGTCAGTATTTTCCTGCAAGGTATATGTGGAGCTACTTATTGAAGTTTGAGACCTATTCCTTTTACATAGCACCATGTAATGGTTTACAAGGTGCTGTGGCGCAATATGCTGCCAATCAAACCAGGAACACCGGGGCGAACCCCTTCTCTTTTCGATAAGCGCACTGGGTTCTTTTACGTGCATTACACAACGCACGGGACCTACGGCTTTACGTCCCATCCGAAGGACGAAGCAATAATGGTTAGGTGTCTTGCTTAAGGACACAAGTGTCAAGACTGGGACTCGAACCCACACTCTGCTGAACAGAAACACCAGAGCTTGAGTTCGGTGCTCTTATCCGCTCGGCCACGACATTCCCTTGGTAAGGGCAAGACAGTTTTCCCCCTCTTATGAGGACAAAGTTAAGTTTCTATAGGAGCATTTGATGGGGCACCAAGGACTAGGCCTTGCTATGGTACCTGTAACCTTACCTTGTTGACTTGTGCCCAGGACTTCTTGAGTGCCTCATTCTTCTTTTCATCAAGCTCCTGGATGGTCGCCATGATCTTCTTCTTGTCGTTTTCTACGATGCGCTTCTTCTTCATCAAGTCATTGTACTGTATTGGAGAATAAATAATAATAGTAATATTGTACAATTATACCGCACTTAATACTATGAGTCTATAGCGCTATGGTGCTTTTAATACTATTAGACCACAGTCTTTGTTACAAAAGTTACATCACTTGAATGTTAGCCCTAAGTTGTCCCTGTGGATTAACGATTTCCTAGCTCTGCGCCCACAAAGAGTAAGAGTCGCTGGTGTGAACTCTGATACAACAATCCTTAGCACTGGAGTTCCCCAGGGTTGTGTGTTATCGCCCCTTTTGTTCTCCTTATTTACAAGTGACTTTAATGTACAAAGTGACTCGTGTTTTTTAATCAAGTATGCTGACGATACAGTACTGACAGGTTTGATTGCTGACAATGATGAATCAGAATATAGAAATAACATTAATCAATTTGCTAATTGGTGTGCCAAAAATCATTTAGTCCTCAATGTTCAAAAAACGAAAGAAATGGTTTTTAATTTTCAAAGAAACAAACAGATCATGCAACCAATTAAAATTAATGATGTGTCTGTTGAAATTGTAAGCGAGTACAAATATCTTGGCACAGTAGTCGATAACCAATTGAACTGGAATTCCAACACCTCTAGGGTTTATAAAAAAAGCCAACCAGCGCTTACATTTCGTAAGGAAACTCAAATATTTTAATGTGAACACCAGAATTTTAACATTGTTTTATCAGAGCACTATTCAATCTTTATTAACTTTCTGTTCAATCGCTTGGTTTAATTCCCTGACTGTTCAAAACCGGAAGAAACTTCAACGTATTGTTAAACACGCCAGCAGAATCATAGGTGCTGACATGGAGAGCCTTCAGAAGTTGGTAGATAGCAGCCTTATGAAAAAATTTAATTGTATTATGACTGACAGCACACATCCTCTTCACTCAGTGATTGTAACCAATAGATCAGGTAGGATTCGACAACTAGGCCTTAAAACAAACAGATTCAAAAATTCCTTCATACCAAGTGCCATCTATAGTTTTAACAGATAATTTGTACAACCTTTTTGACTCTTCCTGTTTTTTATGTCTCTCTCCTTTACATTGTGTATATAATAATATTGTCTATTTTTGATGTACTTGGTGTAGTTTTTATGTAATTTTTTAAAATGCTGTACAATGGAAAACAAAGTTCATGTGTTTTCATATGACGAACAATAAATTGAATTGAATTGAATTGAATTGAATTTATGTTTGGAGCTATTGGGAAAAGCCAGAAAAACATTGGCCACTGATTCACTGTAGTGTTGGTTCGAATCCCAGTCGTGACACTTGTGTTCAAGACACTTAAATATAATTGCTTCTCATCATCCAAAAGTATGGGTACCTGCCAGGGCAGAGAATCAAGAGTTATAAAGAAAATAACAGTTGAACAGCTTTTGAGATGTGCCCCCTTTCTTCATAGATCAGAAGTTGATAAAAAACAGATGGTGCAATCTCCATAAACTATAAGATTTTAAGTATTCTTCCATCAGGCTGTATACAAACTGTGCCTGCAGGAAGTCCAGGCTCTGTGGCTCTTTTGTATACGTATTATGTCGCAGGTTACATGGTCTATTGACCCCTTCCCAACGCGCGGCACTTTTACACACACCTATCCTGTCCCCCATTTTGGGTGACAAATCACACGCAAAGAAATTGACCTCCAAAATGGTGGAAATGGTAGGCGTGCATTTTGTGGAAATGCGTTCCTTGTTTGACAATAGGCAGCTTTAGCGGTATAAACTGTTAGACCGAATAACCCCCTTTACCTTCTCCTATGCTTTGCTCAGCATGTTCATGGCCCTCATGTTGACGTTGCGGCTCAGCTTCTCCTTGGTCTCTTGCAGCTTCTGCAGCCATCTTAGCTACCTCCCTGGGCTCGCTGTTGCTGAAGTCGTACGCTGTGTTAGGCTGACCAAAGTACTGCTTCTCTGTGGCGATCCATTCATACTTGTCCATCAGGCTCGTCACCTACAAAGATAACAGAGAGTATTTAAGTTGATCAATCACTTTGTCGTAAGGTTGGGACGGTAAAAGTTTATTGCCATTTAAAATGGGGGAAAAAAGTGAAATCCATATCAAAATTTCCTTAACATTTAGACCAAAACCCAACAGTAACAAAAAAGAGACCTTCCTTTTCAGCAAGCCTGTAGAGAATCAGTTCCATGCTTTAAAAATATGTTCGCCCAGCAACTATCCAGGCAGACTGATCCCTTTTGTTTGTTGGGAATGTGTTTTAGTTGTATTACAAACTTTGTTCTGTTCACCCGAAACACTAAGGTACTGTGAACACAAAGGCCAAAAAATAAATTAAAAAACAAAACTTGGGACTTTCTTTTCTTGAAAATGTTAGCCGCAGATGCTGTCCAGGGAGAATGATCGACATATATTTTGTTGGTGGAACTGTCTCATCTTAATCCCCCTAGTAAATGTAACATATTATTTTCAATCCTCTCAATTTTGTTATACATTTTGCTTTGTACTCAGTCGCCACACCTGTGGTTTGTGGTTTTGTGACTGTGAAGACTTGCTAGTTCTATCTTAAATCCTGGTTGATCATGGAAAGTGTGTTGACATTTGTTTCTGTTAAAGGTCAGCTTATATTTCGTATTGGAATCAGTAGAAACAGGTAAACGGTTAACCGGAAGTCACAAGTTCCGTTTAACCACTTAGGAAAATAAACGTAGCTGCCCAACCCTAATGCCCTGGTTTCTTTTTTATCTTAACCTCTCCCTCTCTCCGATTATTTACCTTATTCGCAACATCCTTGCTGTCCCGCTGGAACTTGGCCATCTGGAAGTGGTCTGGTGCATTGCAATCAAGTTCCGAAGGTCTAGTCATCAGGGCGTGAGTTCAAATCCTGGTCATGACACTTGTTTTCTTAAGCAAGAGACACTTTAACCAGCCTGCAAGGGTTGAGACTGACTGAAGTGATGAAAACATTTTCACCATTGCACTCATAAACACCCGATATTTGTACATCAGTGTAGGGTAAAACCAATCAAAAAGTAAACATTTATCCTCAATGCAATTATGACAACTATTCAATACCTTAGTATCTTTAGCCTTCTCCTCAACCTCTTTGACATTTTCTTCAAAGCAAGCGATGGCCTCATCTACAGCAGCTAGCTGATCATCATACGTGGTCAGTTCCTTCTTCAAATCCTCAACCTCAAGCCTTAAGGTTTCCATTTCCTTGAAAAGGGCAACAAGAAACGAGACAATATAAAACTTTTCTGGAGGCTATTTTACAATTGTTGAGTGCTTTGAGGAAGGTTTGGACAATGATGGAGTAGAAGGTTTAGCCAACGATGCAGCAGAAGGTTTGATCAACGATGGAGCGGAAGGTTTGATCAACGATGGAGCGGAAGGTTTAGCCAACGATGGAGCGGAAGGTTTGAACAACGATGGAGTAGAGGGTTTGGACAATGATGGAGTAGAAGCTTTGGCCAAAGATGGAGCGGAAGGTTTGGACAAAGATGGAGCGGAAAGTTTGAACAACGATGGAGTAGAAGGTTTGGCCAACGATGGAGCGGAAGGTTTGAACAACGATGGAGTAGAAGGTTTGAACAAAGATGGAGTAGACGGTTTGAACAACGATGGAGTAGAAGGTTTGAACAACGATGGAGTAGAAGGTTTGAACAACGATGGAGCGAAAGGTTTGAACAACGATGGAGTAGAAGGTTTGGCCAACGATGGAGCGGAAGGTTTGAACAACGATGGAGTAGGTTTGAACAATGATGGAGCGGAAGGTTTGAACAACGATGGAGTAGAAGGTTTGGACAACAATGGAGCGGAAGGTTTGAACAACGATGGAGTGAAAGTTTCAGACAACGATGCAGCTGAAGGTCTAGACAACGATGTGGCGGAAGGTTTGACCAACGATTGAGCGGAAGGTTTAGACAGTATGGAGCAAAAGGTTTGTGTATTTTATTGTGTACCTAAGTAGGATTTGAAGCTTTGCATGGTGGGAGTATAACTGAGAGAGGTTTGCGGTAACACCATGTTAAAATCTCTTTTGAGTACTGTAGGTTCAGAAAAGAACCGGTGGTTAACGACTCAACGTTTCGATCAGTATACTCTGATCGTCTTCAGGAGAATGCTGGACTCTGTTGCTGGATGCTGCATGTACTGCCTTGTAGATGGCACCCTAGACAGATCAGAGAGGTCATCGAGATCTACAAGCACAACACAGTGCCTCAAGACATCAGTGACATTTGGCTACCACTATTCCCGACTAAAGGATCTCCTATATCCAAGGTCACATCTCCAACCCCTTAGACTTGGGTCTTCTTTACCCTCAGTCTCCTCTAGGTTCCCTCACCCTCCCTTTGCTTATCTACAACTGATTCAGTTCAGTGAGTACACACTCCCTACCAATTCCAAATGGGTTTCAGTTTAGGTTTACTCCCAGCTCCAGCCTACATGCTTCATTGAGCTAAGTCCAGCTTATCCAGTTCCTGCCTTCGTGCATCACTGAGCTAAGCCCAACTCCCAGTTATCCCCTACAAGGCAGTACATAAGCAGCATCCAGCAACAGAGTCCAGCATTCTCCTGAAGAAGATCAGAGCGTACTGATTGAAACGTTGAGTCGTTAACCACCGGTTCTTTTCAGAACCAACAGTACTCAAAAGAGATTTTAACATGGTGTTATTGCAAACCTCTCTCAATTGTGTACCTATACCTGTTGTTTTTGTTTCATGGCTTTGTTTGTCTCCTCCGCTTGCTTCTTAGCCTTGGAGTTTCCTGCCTCTGCCTCTTTTAACTCTTTCTCTCTGAAGGACTTGGCGTCTAGGTTCTTGCATTTCTCTGATTGCTCCTTGTGTTTCTCCTTGGCAGCTGGGATAACTGCTTCCTGCTCTCCTGTTAGAAAATCAAGAAATCAATTATTTAAGCACATCAAACTTCTTCACTGGGAGATTTTTACCTGACAGCGCACATACTGGGTAACTCTTGTTCCACAAAATTTTGAGCCAGAAAATAGAACTAGCTGTTGCAAACTGCTTACCAACCTAAAGGAACTATGGTATTAATACAAAATAACTGTGATTTGACTCAGTGGCCATTAACGATCTTTTGCAATTCTGTAATGTTGATTCTTTGAACAATGGAAACTTTTACCTGGAAACTCTTCTGCCACTAAGTGCCCCCAAATGTCTCCCATGAATAAGTATTCTGAATCAGTGAACATTCCTGTTTGGAACATCTTTGTTCCAGGGCCAAATTCCATAGAGATGCTTAAGCAGAAATATTGACAGAAAAAGTTGGCTGCTATTAAGCAAAAATCTGTGGGGACTAGTTGGAGCCTAAACATCTATTAACAGTAAAGAACTTTGGCTGGTGCCCGGTTTCTCCTTAGCAAAAGTCATCTGTGCTTAGCACTATGTGTGGTTAGGGGCTCAAAGTAAATTGCAATAAATCTGACTTACCGACAGAAGCCTCTACAGCTTGGATCTCTTCAAGTTGTTTATGATGAGAGCTCTGCGGAAGTCGCTCCTGAAGTTGCCTCATGGACCTTCAAGTCATACTGCTCCTTCATCTCACGAATTCTAATAGAAAATGGAATGTTTAGAAATGTTAACATCTACTGTTAAAGCATAAATTCATTTTACAAGTAAAGCAATGTTTGAGTTGAACAGTTTGATGCATTTGAAGACATTTTGAAGTCCAAGACCTGCTGATAAAGAGTACACTTTTAAAAACTACATCTACCTTCATTATCCAGGACATCTCAAAGTCGATGACATCTTAGCCTTCGCTCACATGGAGAAGGTCAGGCTCACATGGAGAAGGTCAGGCTCACTGTCAAGATAATCAAAAGAAAGACAATGGTGAAACAAGTCACTGTTTTGACAATAATGCCCTTCTAATTGGTTGATAATATGCTCTTTGTAAGTATTAAAGATGTATTTCAAGAAAACTGAAGAGGAGATGTCTTCTTTTCTAAACACCCATAACTAACTTTGATGTCTCTGTTATAAGCCCGGTTCATACTTCCTGCGAATGCGAAGTGAATTTTAACGTCGCAGGGCTGTTTTCGCTGCAAATAATTCGCAGGAGCTGAGCACATCTCAACTCTTCTGAATTATTAGTTGCAAATTTGTGACGTCAAAATTTGTATGAACCAGGCTTCACAGAGACATCAAAGTTAGAAAAGCTCTGGCCTAGAAAGCAAATCACAGAATGAAAAAGATATGGTGCACAAGCATGAGACACCTGAAGCTACAGCTCTCCATGGCCACTGTTGAATCTGTACTACTTTATGGATGTGAAGCATGGACATTTTCTGTTCTAGAAAAATAACTTGATGGTTGCATGGTACACCAGAATGCTACGCCAGGTGCTTGGTGTCAGGAGGGAACACACTTAAACTCGATCTCTATCTTGGACTCCCCAAGCTTAGTGCAAAAAGTCTGTGCAAGAAGAGTCAAGTTTGCAGGGCACTGCTATCGCCAACCTAAAATTCCAGCCAGCAAGCTTTTTCTCTGGGAGTCTAAGCAAAATCAAGCCCAAAGAGGTTGAGGTAACCTGTATGCAGACATACATGTACTAAGAATTAGAGACACTGGGTTTGACAGCAGATGAAATACCTACGTGCATGAGGGATAGGGAGCTCTTGGGAAAAAACTTTGTCGTAATATTATTGACTGAGGACACCACTTAAAGGCACTGAACACGTTTGGTAATTCTCACTTGTATTCTCACTTGGTGTATCCCAACATATGCATAAAATAACAAGCCTGTGAAAATTTGGGCTCAATTGGTCATTGAAGTTGCAAGAAAGGGATGAAAGAAAAAACACCCTTATTGTACAAACTAGTGTGCTTTCAGATAGGAATAAAAGGCTTCTGGTCAGAAGTCTTTTATTATTTGAGTGAGAAATTACCTCTTTCTCAAAAACTACGTTACTTCAGAGGGAGTCGTTTCTCACAATGTTTTATACTATCAACAGCTCTCCGTTGCTCGTTACCAAGTAAGTTTTTATGCTAATATATATTTTGAGTAATTACCAAACGTGTACAGTACGTGGCTTTAAAATAGAAGAAGATGCAACCCCAGCCACCCGAAAGACTCAAAAATGCCCCTCCCCCTTCCCGACACAGCTTCCACCCATACAAAGTATATGCCCAGTGTTATTATGTGACACCATTCTCAGATTGGCCAAAATGTCATATCCCACTGGTTGTTGATTGTTTGACCCAATGAGTGCCTATTAACAGTCCTCATAGAAAGGGTAAGCATACTATGTTTTCAGGGCTGTGCGATAGTTTTGCAATACTAAACATAACCTCAACCGCCCGACAGAATCAAAATAGCACGCCATGCTCTCACCATGCATGCAATCAAAAGCACAACTCTAGCTGCGAGCCCCTTACACACACACACCACTTGCGCCCACACACAGTTTGGGCCCCCAATCCTAGCACATGAGCTTGTGAGGCTCACAGCCTTGATGCAATTTGGTAAACCCGGTGTCTTATGTGTTTAATTACTTTTCTTTAGGAATCTATGAAAAATGGGTTGGGGTGTTGAATGGATATTCTGCTATGACTGCTTAAATCATTCTTATTCGCCAATCATAGACCATGGATTAATGGTTCAGTAGGAACGATCACGTATTATTAATTAACAGTCGTACAATCAACTGCCAAAATATTTGACATGGATTTTGACCATTATAATTGCTGTCATTACAAATACATCGTGCTCATTACCATAACCGCAAGACCAGGAGGAATACAAGATCATCCAGGCTGTGAGCCCAACAAGCTCATGTGCTAGGATTCAACTGTGTGTGTGCATATGGGCACACAGGTGGTGTGAGTGTTGGGGCTCGCAGAGTTAGTGCTGCTTGAGTGCAGTGAGAGCATGGTAAGCAAATTCAAGTCTGTCAGGCGGTTGAGCTAAGATTGCACAACTTTCCCACAGCCTTAAAAACAAGGCTATTTCTAAGTATACGCCTCTCTTAATATTCATGCATGACGTCATAATTCTTACTTAAAATGAGGCTATAGGCGCGCGTCCGCCACCACTTGCAGTGGCTGCACCTATGGCCTCGTTTTGGGTTAGAATTGTGACGTACTCGAGCATAAATATTAAGAGAGGCGTATGCTTGCCCCTTCTATGAGGATTGTTAATAGGTACTCATTGGTCAAACAATCAACCAGTAAGAGGTGACAGTTTGGCCAATCTCAGAATGGTAGTAGCTCATGATTATGCATGAAGTGAAGTTAAATTATCTATCAACCACCTCGATCATTACCTCCAGAGTGCAAGAATGAAATGTTAAGGAAATGTTAATACCTGACATAATTTCATGCTAGCGAGGTTTCAGAGAATGTCCAGGAGTATCTGGTCGGACCTCGTCTTCAGTGCAACTCCATTGGAATCCATTCACTCATATCATGGTGCTCCATGTATGCCTGGTGGTAGTAATACACAAAAGTTGGAGATCAAAAACCAAAAAAAAAAAAGCGAGTTTTCTTTGACCTCTCAAAAACTAGACCACCTTTTTGAATGAAATTTCGACATGATGATGAAACATCACTGTTCTACCAGAGACTATGACAGAATTTGTAGATATCAAGAGGATGGTTTGTGTATTCGGTTGCGGTAACAACATTAGTATATCTACTTTGCTCTGTAGATTTTGTTCTTTGCTGTCTTGCTGTTTATTCTACTGCCGCGGAGTAGATTTCAGAATTCGAGAGACTGCTTAGTTGTGAAAAGACCTTTCCTGCTTATTAACTATTACCTGGGCAGAAGGAACAAAATCGGCCGGGAGTTTGCTTAGTGGATCACTTTCCCTAGGAGGATAATTTTGGTTAATTTTAATCTAGCAGCTCACTTATTGTAAACCTCCTCCAGAGAAAAAAGTTAAGTCAAAAATAAAAATATTAATAATAATCAAGCGCTTATAAAGTGCTGCCTAACGAGACAAAGTAACACAGCACTGTACACAAAAATGCACAAGCGATCAAAAACAACAGCAATATAAACAGAATAAGCATTAACACATCAGTCAAATAGCTGAGTATTTAAAGATGTTTTTGAAAGCTGCCCTTGACGTAGAGTGGCAGATACTGTAAGGTACTGGGGCAGTTTTGGCAAAGTCAAGAAAAAAGTATTTGAACCTCCTCCCAATTCACTGTTGCTTATTTTGATTGCAGCAACAGAAATAAGCAGTTGTGTAAAGGCGCACACAATCTCTAACTAAACAGCCCTCACTTTTTGCTGTTTCCACTGAAACAACCATCTCATTTGATAAATCTTTGACAACTTGTTTTATGGTTAGTTTGTTGAACACTTGACGATGGAAACAAACTTCTTCTTCCTTAAACCAATGAAGTACAATGTATTACCCCTTCAAGTTTAAGTAATAAATTGACTACACACTACACACTGGGGTGTCGTGGCCGAGTGGATAAGAACACCGAACTCAATTTCTAGTGTTTCTGTTCAGCAGAGTGTGGGTTCGAGTCCTGGTCGTGACACTTGTGTCCGTGTCTCTGAGCAAGACACTTAACTATAATTGCTTCTCTCCACCCAGGGGTAAAATGGGTACCTGTGAGGGCAGAGATGGTTCTTGTGATTGATTTAGCCTAGTAGCGCATATATTGCAGCACAGGCTGTATACTCCCAGGGAGCTGAGATGGTTTAAGAATTGAAATAAAATGGCCCAGTGATCAGGGGTAATAATATGCGCCTCGGAATAGGCTACCTAGATAGATGGCGCTTTATAAATGCTTGATATTATTATTATTATTATATACCCTGAGTTGCAGGATTGTCTGAGTTGCAGGATTGTGACTGCAGTACAACCTCACCAGACGAGCTGCATCACTGAATCTAAAGGATAGATTGACCAATGCATAAATCAGTGTGTACATGGAAGAAGGACATAACGAAAAATTACCGAAGAAAGGGCGTTAGCAGTTAATGTGCAAAATTGTGTGTCAAGACAACCGAGTGTGAAAGTTTGATCGGTTTTCTGCCATTCATTAGTCATCTTTGGAAGGTTAAATTTTGCATGGGAATGGGAAAACATCTCTTTGTGGTAAATCTTGCAACAAAAATGCAACAGTTAAGTGCCACATTTTTTTTTCAGGAGCCAACTTTGTGTGCCTGAAAGAAGGGCGTAGAGCCTGAAGAAATGTACCTAATATTTCTTTAAATGAAATACATGATGATTTACCAAACCAGTAGCACATACTTCCAAAATAAAGGAGCAATTTCTAAAACCAACACAGTGATTGCCACTCTGCCAGAAGAAATATATACAGAAACAAAGAAATAGCACAAACAGTATAGGAAACACCCACACCATAAAACAAGATGGAAAAGGTAACAAACTTCAAAAAGTACTGTAAAAAAAAATATACAAATTATACAGCATACTTGATATAAGACCACCAGAAATCTAGTGGTTAGTTTTGAACAAGCGAGAATTTTGATGACATGATATTTTATTTATGTGAAATGTAAACAATTTTTTAACAGATGTAATTATTACATCAGGGATTATTGAACAATATGCATAAATTTTTTTTAATTTTGGTACTGCATACTCAGTGCTTACCAATCATGGGAGAGGAAAAACAAACCCAAAACCAGCAGTTTCTTACCTTTTTGCAATTTTCTAAGCAGGCCCTCTATGTCTTCAGTCACTAGGTAGTTGACTAGTTCAGGGCAGTCAGGGGTGGTTAACACAGTGTCATAGCTACCCGTCTGCTTTATGTAATGGAATACAGTTGCTTTAATCTGTGATAGGGAGGAGAGAATACAACATCTATTTACTGAGCAGACCCTTTGTGCAGTCTTTGGTCACTAGGTTGGTTTACCTCAGGGAAGTGAGGAATTGTCAGCCCATTACAGCTTCACCAATAACCCCCTTCACTAGGTAGTTGATAAGTTCAGGGAAGTGAGGGGTGGTTAACACAGTGTCGTACATGTAGCTACCCTTCTGCTTAATGTAATAGGTACAGTTGCTTTAAACTATGATAGGGAGGAGAGAATACAACAGCTATTTACTGAGCAGACCCTTTGCAGTGCAGTCTTTGGTCACTATAGGTTGGTTTACCTCAGGGAAGTGAGGAATTGTCAGCCCATTACAGCTTCACCAATAACCCCCTTCACTAGGTAGTTGACTAGTTCAGGGAAGTGAGGGGTGGTTAACACAGTATCTTATAACTACCATTCAGCTTTGTATGATGGAATACAGTCGCTTTAAAGGCAAAGTATACCTTTGGTTTTTGGATCCATTCAATTGTTTGAATCCAATATAAAAGTAGATATATACAATCAATCTAGCTTGTGAAAACTTCAGTCCAAAAGGTGGTAGTGTTTTTGAGATATCAACACAAATCTGGAGAGTTGTGTCCCACAGCAAGAATAATCCGTAATTGGAATATAAAATCTGAGAAACGTTTCTCCAGATTGAAATTCTTGTGAACCTTTTCTCTAAAACCACATTCCTTAGGAAGAAATAGTTTCTCAAAATGTTATACATTATCAACAGCTGCAGTGCATCTTTCAAAGAAAGTGTTTATGGTCATTTATTTTTGCCGTCCCTTTAATAAAAAATAGAGAGGAGTAAATAACAGCTATTTACTGAGCACTAGGCTGAACCGTCTTTGGTTGTTTTACCTCAGGAAAGTGATGAGGAATTGTGAGTCCACTACAGTGTCACCAATAGCCCCCTTTACTTTCTTAGCGCTCAAACAGAAACCACTCCAGTCAAGATTAATTAATAAATTCTGCTGATGACAGATAGGGGCGCAAACGGAAATCTTACCTCACAAGTAAACTGGGAAAACTGGAAAAGGGGTAGAATTAAATACCCTTGGATGACAGAGCTAGTTTGACTGGACTTACTGTTTCTGCCGCTGATGGTGGTTTCTTCTGTTATTGGATGCTTGCTATTTCACTCAATAACTGCAAGGTGGTGGTTGACAATTATTGGGCCTACAAATATGAAGTTTAATACTTAACATTAATGCATGTTGTATAATTATGTAAGGCATGTTGTAAACTTTAATCCCACAACTGCTGATTGATGAGACAACTGACAGGCTTTGGTTATAAGCATGAAGGAAAGATAACTTGTTTGTATAAAAAAGGCAACTTTTCCCATCAACAAGCAACTTATAACAGTTATGACTTAAAAGAGATAACCATTTCTTTATCAAAGTGCATGATTCATAGAATTTGCTTGTAGCGAACTCAAGATACTTCTGAATTTATACAAAACTTTGCAACTGAAAATATTAATTTGTGCTCTGAAACATTGGACAAAGCAAATGAATGCTATGTTCCATTTTAAGATTCAGTATTTTTCAGGTGCTATTTCTGTGGTTGTAACCAAGGATACTGGCATGTACTGTTTGTGTTTTAACTACTCAGTACTTTTCTGAGACCTGTGTAAAAATCGTGCATATATTACTCCTGAAAGGTGGAAATATGACCCATGACACTTGCCTTTCTAAAGCAGATGTTTTACCACTAGACCACTGAGCTTTCCCAGTAGCTAGAGGATTTTCAAACTCTATATTTGAACAGCGATTTTAAAATACGTTAAATTGGCCTTTGAAAATGGCCCCTGACATGCCTGATAAACATCCATCATGGAACTGGATGACATTTAGTTTGATTCCCTTCATGCTAACAACAGCAATTATAGTCAAAACATGAAAGGGACCGAAATACTTTCCTGATTGCCTCACTTTCATCCCACACATTCAAGAAAGTTTCAATGATCAACAAAATTCTATGACTTTACTAAGTTACACATTGCATGATATGAGAGAGCTGGAAAAAAACCTCACCTCAGTCTTTTTGTCTCTGTGCTGTCATGTCGCCCTCAACGTCCACAGTGGTGCAAATAATGTATTGACTATTAAAGTATTATCAGATGTCATCCTCTTTCTTTTGTGACTTATTTAAGTAATTTATACTTGACTGATCGACCTCTGAACTAGTACTATTTGCCCTCTTCCTGGGTGTAGCAGTGAAGGACTTGGCCGGGGTACTACATGAGGCTTGAAATGAAGGCATTGAAGACATTGTTGTAGGTAATGAGGCAGCTTGGAAACCATCGTCACTGCTAGTACTTCCTTCCTCAGCATCCAACTGCTCACTCTCGTCCGGTAGATTACTAGTTGTTCTAGAGAAGAAAAAAATCAATAAAAGAAAACATAAAATTAAAGATGAAGCTTAAGTAAATACAAACAAATAGTGAAAAAAAAAAAAAAATACACTGGACCATTGAAAAATGTACATTTAGTTTCTCTTTTGGAAGGGTGGGGTGTTGAGTGTTTTGCGACTGCCACCAAATTATTTTAAAAAAAATTTTTTGGGGGGGGTGTTGAGTGTTTTGCGACTGCCACCAAATTATACTGAACTTACATACATGTACTCTCTGTGTTTAAGTTTAAAATGAGAGATTAGAAAGCCAAGTATGTCCGCATATTTTTACTTCTTCACCGACGATGCACTGTCTCCGCTCTTTTTGGCAGCCTTCTTCTTTCTATACGTGTTGAACGCATCCTTGATGTTGGTCCAACGCATCCTTGATGTTGGTCCAACGCATCCTTGATGTTGGTCCAACGCATCCTTGATGTTGGTCCAACGCATCCTTGATGTTGGTCCAACGCATCCTTGATGTTGGTCCAAAGCATCCTTGATGTTGGTCCAAAGCATCCTTGATGTTGGTCCAACGCATCCTTGATGTTGGTCCAACGCATCCTTGATGTTGGTCCAACGCATCCTTGATGTTGGTCCAACGCATCCTTGATGTTGGTCCAACGCATCCTTGATGTTGGTCCAACGCATCCTTGATGTTGGTCCAAAGCATCCTTGATGTTGGTCCAACGCATCCTTGATGTTGGTCCAACGCATCCTTGATGTTGGTCCAACGCATCATTGATGTTGGTCCAACGCATCCTTGATGTTGGTCCAACGCATCCTTGATGTTGGTCCAACGCATCCTTGATGTTGGTCCAACGCATCCTTGATGTTGGTCCAACGCATCCTTGATGTTGGTCCAACGCATCCTTGATGTTGGTCCAACGCATCCTTGATGTTGGTCCAACGCATCCTTGATGTTGGTCCAACGCATCCTTGATGTTGGTCCAACGCATCCTTGATGTTGGTCCAACGCATCCTTGATTGGTCCATCGCTTACATGCTGCATCACCTGCAAATTTAACAGAACAAAAAATGATTTGATGATATGATTTGATTTATGTCAGGTTCCTTGCAACTGACGACTTTTTCTACAAGACAATCTCCTTCAGTTACAGAGTTGGAAAGTCAACTATTGTGAGTAAATACCAGAGGTCTGTGATTCCATCTGGCGACATCTACTACCCCTACTGGATGGCAATAGCCAAAGGCTTCCAAGATCAGTGGCAATTCCCAAACTGCATCAGTGCTATAGATGGAAAGCATGTTGTCATCCAGGCACCTCCCAATTCCGGGTCAAGCTTCTTCAATTACAAATGGATATTTTTCGTTGTCTTAATGGCACTTGTTGATGCCGAGTATTGCTTCACCTTGGTTGATGTTGGAGCATATGGTTCACAGAGTGATGGAGGCATATTTGCCCTATCTGCAGCACAGAGGAAATCTATCTATCCCAACTTCAAAACACCTCCCTGGTGCCCCTGAGCTTGGCAGTATGCCTCATGTGATAGTTGGAAATGAATCATTCCCACTTGAACCATACCTCATGAGACCATTCCCTGGCCAAGAGTTGGATGACAACAAGCGTATCTTCAACTACCAGCTTTCAAGAGCACGTCGAGTAGTTGAAAATGCATTTGGCATTTTGGCAGCAAAGTGGCGCATTTACCAGAGAAGGGTTCAACTTTGCATTTTAACCGTGAATAAAGTTGTAAAGGCTACGTGCATAACTTCATCAAGCACACCTCTTGCCAATGCATCAAGCAACACAACAAGTCATCCTCCAGCACCATGGGACCTTCAGAATACAGGGAACCATGCCTCCCAAGAAGCATATAATGTGAGGAACACCTTCATTAAGTATGTGATGTTGCCAGCTGGTGGGGTAACATGACAGAGGAACGCCTGTTTTGGCCATGCAAAGTAGATCATGTATCCTGTCAGCTTAATGCTAGCAATAACATTCTAATGACTCGCTCTGATAACTGTAGCTCCATTGAGGATTCTTCCCTCGACCTAGTAGTAGCTACAAACAATACAAAGGCCTGTTGAAAATTCAAGGTGTCACAAAATTTCCAAAGTTCCTTTTTAATATGACAATATAGTGGCCCTTAGGCCTTGAAAACAAATGTAAATCTGGTTCGGAATCCCCTCATAATGAAGTAAACGGTTTTTTAAAAATAACTTGTAATTTGTAAGCAATAAAAATTAAATTGCACATCAATCCATCTAAAAGTTGACGCCCAGGTAGCAGCACACTAGTTGGTTGTTTTTATACAGGTCAATAACCATTTTATGAGTACTATATTTTAATGCTCAATATCATTGGTGAAATTCTAGGCAAACACTTAGTGGGAATGATTCATTTCCAACTATCATAGCGCCTTTGAACAATTTTTGTTGATTTTGGCGCTATATAAATGTATTCTGATTGATTGATTGATTGATTGATCACATGAGGCATACTGCCAAGCTCAGGGGCACCAGGGAGGTGTTTTGAAGTTGGAATAGATAGATTTCCTCTGTGCTGCAGATAGGGCAAATATGCCTCCATCACTCTGTGAACCATATGCTCCAACATCAACCAAGGTGAAGCAATACTCGGCATCAACAAGTGCCATTAAGACAACGAAAAATATCCATTTGTAATTGAAGAAGCTTGACCCGGAATTGGGAGGTGCCTGGATGACAACATGCTTTCCATCTATAGCACCGAAGCAGTTTGGGAATTGCCACTGATCTTGGAAGCCTTTGGCTATTGCCATCCAGTCTGCCTCCTGTGGAACTGGCATTTGCAGGGGTAGTACATGTAGATGTTGCCAGATGGAATCACAGACCTCTGGTACTTTACTCACAATAGTTGACTTTCCAACTCTGTAACTGAAGGAGATTTAATTGTCTTGTAGAAAGTCGCCAGTTGCAAGGAACCTGACATAAATCAAATCATATCATCAAATCATATCATCAAATCATTTTTTGTTCTGTTAAATTTGCAGGTGATGCAGCATGTAAGCGATGGACCAACATCACAAGGATGCGTTGGATCAACATCAAGGATGCGTTGGACCAACATCAAGGATGCTTTGGACCAACATCAAGGATGCGTTGGACCAACATCAAGGATGCGTTGGACCAACATCAAGGATGCGTTGGACCAACATCAAGGATGCGTTGGACCAAAATCAAGGATGCGTTGGACCAACATCAAGGATGCGTTGGACCAACATCAAGGATGCGTTGGACCAACATCAAGGATGCGTTGGACCAACATCAAGGATGCGTTGGACCAACATCAAGGATGCGTTGGACCAACATCAAGGATGCGTTGGACCAACATCAAGGACCAACATCAAGGATGCGTTGGGCCAACATCAAGGATGCGTTCCACACGTATAGAAAGAAGAAGGCTGCCAAAAAGAGCGGAGACAATGCATCGTCGGTGAAAAAGTCAACTACCTAGTGAAGGGGGTTATTGGTGAAGCTGTAATGGGCCGACAATTCCTCACTTCCCTGAGGTAAACCAACCTAGTGACCAAAGACTGCACAAAGGGTCTGCTCAGTAAATAGATGTTGTATTCTCTCCTCCCTATCATAGTTTAAAGCAACTGTATTCCATTACATTAAGCAGAAGGGTAGCTATGACACTGTGTTAACCACCCCTCACTTTCCTGAACTAGTCAACTACCTAGTGAAGGGGGTTATTGGTGAAGCTGTAATGGGCTGACAATTCCTCACTTCCCTGAGGTAAACCAACCTAGTGACCAAAGACTGCACAAAGGGTCTGCTCAGTAAATAGATGTTGTATTCTCTCCTCCCTATCATAGTTTAAAGCAACTGTATTCCATTACATTAAGCAGAAGGATAGCTATGACACTGTGTTAACCACCCCTTACTTTCCTGAACTAGTCAACTACCTAGTGAAGGGGGTTATTGGTGAAGCTGTAATGGGCTGACAATTCCTCGCTTCCCTGAGGTAAACCAACCTAGTGACCAAAGACTGCACAAAGGGTCTGCTCAGTAAATAGATGTTGTGTTCTCTCCTCCCTATCACAGATTAAAGCAACTGTATTCCATTACATTAAGCAGAAGGGTAGCTATGACACTGTGTTAACCACCCCTGACTGCCCTGAACTAGTCAACTACCTAGTGAAGGGGGTTATTGGTGAAGCTGTAATGGGCTGACAATTCCTCGCTTCCCTGAGGTAAACCAACCTAGTGTTCAAAACCCTTTCTTGATAACACTTTGGTAATGATTCCCTATGATCTTAAATAATCCAACAATCCTTTAATGACGTAGAATTACAACATAGAAAATAATGACAATTGCAAGTGACCACAGACTGAAATAAAAACGTTGAAACACACTCTTTTAAAAAGTTACAACTTCACGATATGCACAGACAGCTCAATCATCTATGATACGACCACTTTGTCTTTAGTAATACCAGTAGATAGCGATCTAAAGACTCTGCGGTTTGTAAACAAACGATCTCTGGTGAAGGCCAGTCACTGTGAACTCATCCCATGGCCCGAAGTCATCGCTACAAAGGAATTCAACATGGGACGAGAAACCTGGTCCTGGACCAGCGCCCTCGGATGGCTGCCCGGGATTAATTTTGACAAGGTCCCTTAAGCAGTTGACCACTTCTATGAAGGCTTAATATAAGCAGTTAAATGTCTAAATAAAGCTCTAAATTTAGATTAGATTAGATTAGATTAGATTAGATTTATTCATTCATCATGTAAACATGAAAAGTGTTTTCCCAGTCATAAAAAACACACATTAAAAATAGCCACAAAAATGCAGACAATAAAAAACAATCAATAGATACAATCAGAGTAGGTAATTAAAACTGACAACATTCAAAGCAGTTTAAAAGTAGATAAATACAAAATATATATATACATCCCCACACCCCCCCCCCCCCTTACAAACCTATCTAGAAAAAGAGTTGTCTGATTGCTGATGGGAGAAAGGAATTCCTGAAACGATTTGTATTCACCCGAGTGTTTCTGATTCTACCCGATCCGTTAAAAGTAACACTAGAGTGAAGAAGGTGATCATTCACTATTGCACAAGGAATTTAACTGTTTAACATCAGCACCAACCAACCTGCTAGCAGATTTGATAATACGATTTAATTTTCTGATGTTATCAGAAGACAAACCACTGTACACACTACACTACAGAAGGATAAAACAGATTGAATAACCGCCTGATAAAACAAGTATAAAATATCCCTCTACATTGAAAGATTTCATGCGCCTAAGAAAATACAGACGTTGATTGCATTTTAGCACTGATTTTTCCAGTATTACACTTCCAGTTCAGTTTATCATCAATATAAACACCCAGGTATTTGTATTCAGACACGACATCAACATCAGCATTCATGATTTTTAATGACTCGTGATTGCTTCTCTTTTTTCTGAAGTCCAATATGATTTCCTTACATTTCGCCGCATTGAGGGTAAGGTAGTTGTTTTTGCACCATGTAACAAAGTTATTCACATTGTTCTTATAAGCACTGACATTATTGTTTGAAATTAATCCAACAAGACAAGTATCATCGGCATATTTTACAGCAAAACAGGAGGGTGCGTCTGTACATTTAAAATCATTGGAATATAAAGTAAACAATGTGGGTGATAAAACACATCCCTGTGGGGTACCAGTATTACACACGGTGACGTCAGATAAAATATTACTGTAACGAACTCTCTGCTGTCTACCAGTTAAAAAATTCATAAGCCACAAGTTAAGTATAGGGTTTACATTCAAGCTATGCAATTTATCCTGATGAGCCTGTATGGTGTTAAACGCTGATGACAGATCTAAAAAGAGAACTCTAGCAAAGACGCTGTAGTTTCAAGATGAGCATACGTTTTGTGCAGTAAGGTATTGACAGAATCTTCTACAAGCATAGCTTGAAGCTCTGTTCATAAACCTGAGGGAGGGCCCAATTTCATGGCTCTGCTCGGTGCAATTGGGATCACCATTATTCACTTACAGAGCATGTGCCAAATTTCTGTGCAAGTGCAACTGTAAGCAAAGAATATAACAAGAAGTTTGCAAAATTCCCCGGTGAAAAACAGGCATACAATTCCCTGCTTCTGTAGCGTTGATTCAAATGCTTCCATTTTCAGATACTTGAAAACTCAAATAACTGTTGACGTTGAAATGACATCTTGCACTTGCAGGCTAAATAACTTCACACAATATCCATTGTAGTAAAAGGGAGCACATCTTCTTCAACCTTCCTTTGAGCAATTAGTGTGTTTGAGCTTGACTTGAAGTACTGGTAGTGCTGCCCAGACTCATAGCCATGCTGCACCATCAATCATATAAAACTGTTGCATCTGATGAAATGACTGTCTTTCCATTCGAGCAATAATTCAGGCACACACTGTGCAATAAAGATTGTACATGTACCTGGTGGTCCATGATGATTTAATGTTACAACTACTTCACATTGTTGAGAAACAAATCCATGGCATCTCCATATCATCGAAGGAAAATAACCTCCATGCTCCGATACGTTGACAAAAACAAAGTGATGTTGATACACAGACTGTATTACTTACAAGTCATACATACATGTATCTAAGCTTGTTATTTTGTTGTGCCACACATCCCCCCCCCCCCCCAACCCCAGTCTCACATACCAACAGGTGCCCCATCATAATTAAGCCAATACCCACCCATACGCCAGTGTCTACAATCCCGGCCATATCTCGTTGGACCCCCGCACAACGGCCCCCCTTTCAATGTTGGCTCTCATTGTTCGGTCTGCGCCTCCATCAACATTGAGCGGGGGGACGGGGAGGGAATGTTTATTGCACGGGGGAAGGGGGGACGGAATGCTTGTCATCATGTTGCGAATGGGTGGCCCAAGCATTTTGGCAGGGATTGTAGACTGGACGTCTGGGCCTTGGCAAATTTATTAGTTTGTTTGTAAATGTCACACTGACCCTTCCTGACCAATATACATATATAAGAGTTATCTTCCTTTTTCGGTCATTCTACTCTTCCCTGACTATTCTATTCATTGCTCATTTACTCAACATTTTTGTATAGCCAAACAGTAGTGATAAAACGTTCTTCTGTATCTTTAGCCCAAAGATAAGAGTCTATGTTTGAATTTTATTAATATATGCAGATCTATAAACATTGTGATAAATCCCACTAGATTTAGTACATATCAAGGTCTATGTTGGTGGGTTTTACTGATCAATAGGTTGTGGGAGAGCCGGGGAGTTTGTGTGTTTTTGTAATGATTATTGGGAGATTGTTGTTTTGTTTAAAACAACGGCCATTCCGTACATAGACTTTCTAGGGTTGTACGCTGTTTACTTTTCGGGTCATGACAACCATTGCTAGACGGACTCATTTTTAGTTGCTTCTTAGTTGATGGTGATAGTACTTTAAAAACACAAATTGCTCTGTCTTATGTTCCTAGGTATTCACAACTGCCCTGCCGAGAGCAGGTTGTGCTAAGTTTCATGTGAGGTTCGGAGATTTAACTGAGTGCTGGGTGAGTTTAACTCTTTTCAAAGATTAAGAAGAGAAACAGTTGTTAATTTCAATCATTGTATTTGTAAGTTAATTATTACTTAGATAAATACAGGCATGAGAATCTTCCGGTTTAAACCGGAATTCCGGTTTTTCCCCTTTCAAATTTGTGGTCTTCGAGTTCAATGTGAATTTGATATAAAATTTGGGAACGAGTTGTTGGGGTACACATTTGGATCTCGCTAATCCCTCTTCTTGGTCTTATGAGAAATTGTAAGTTTACACGCTTCCAGTCGTAATAAATTGCCGCCCGGCAGCGACCGGCCCAAAATACGTTGATTTGTTTCTTCCATGTGCATGCAGCGCGTTCAATTGATATCTGTAGACTTCTTTCAGTCTTTCCCCGCTTTATTCATGATACGGTTTGACCGTAATACATGTATGTTTACTGTTGCAGCAAAGGAACATTCGTGGAGACATTGAAAAGTCTACTGACATCAACACACGGTATTTTGGATGCGCGCGCATTGTTATACCTTTTTTTACTAGTCGTCAGTACGAACCTTCATTTCTTCGATACGTTTAATGTGTTTTACAGCTGGAGATATTTTTACGCATTGAACTATGACCTGGAAGAAACTTCTAGACAATGCATGAGTGTGCGACACACGTGTGTGGAGATTCGTTGACGTTTGACGTCTCACATTATTTTTCCAAAATGCTATGGTTTATAAACTGTCGAGATCTTGGAGAGACGAAAAGGTGTTTGAAGAACAAGTTTCAATGGCCAAAGGGGAGCAACACTTAACACAATTATTCACTATCACAGGTAAAAAGACCCCCCAAAAATCAACATTTGTAACAAAAGCATGTCATTGACTGCTCCGTTCATAATCATTTATTTTTGAAGTCCCGAATATCATTTTATTTTGAGCTTTTTAAGACAATATACGTCTAGCACTGTTATGATTTCGTCTTTTTTAAAAGTATTTTCCTCCTATTAACATGTCCTCGATCCCACAAATGGTCCCCAAAATGCCAGAGGGATTCACTGAGTGCGACGCTGACGCCTGGGTAAACTTGCCCAAATTCCGGACACGCAAAAATTTGGACTTTGCCCAAAATCCGGACATGCAAATTTTAGCGTTAAAATTTTTCAGTTTTTTTTATCATCGCATATTCTCATGGCTGTAAATATTAAACGCAGACCTGTTATTCTGTATCTTATTGCAGGTTTTTTTTTTCTTTGACTTTGGCTGTAAATTCACCAATAACAACAATAAAGCCTAACGGGAGACAACCAACACTTCTACTCATCACTTTCTTTTGTTTGCGTCGTTTTCTTCGCCTCCTTCCTTGGGATCACTCCCTACCCCGTTGTAATTAGGCCTATGCCTCAACAACACAACTTCACCACCATCGTGGATTTACTACATTTGTATGCTTTATCAGCCAGCTTTTATGTGACACCTCTATCTTAACTGTTACAATACTATTTAGGAAAGCTTTTCAACATTGAAACTAGCCCGTCAGATCACTTGGAGACAATTTTGACTAGTCCTGAGGTGTTTATCTTAGCATTTGGCTAGTGGACCACTGTTAAGAGAGAAAGCTGATATCACCTTTTGTATTGACATACCACAAGTCATTTTGGTTGGTATATGTGAGCAATTTGTCACAGAAATTCTTGTTTTCAAAAGAAGTTTACATCAACTTACAAATATCGGACAGAGTGGAGTCAGTTGGTCGTAGAGATGCCTGGCCTCGTCAATGTTACATGCCTGGAAGGTCATCTGTAGGCAGCTGTTACCCATACCAAAGCCCATACAGTCCATGTACACATGATCAGGTTTAGCTGAGAGGGCGCTCTCACCATCGTAATCATTGGTGAACTTCTCAATGAAGGAGGAAGGGGTGTTTATGTCTTTAAAAACTGGAAAGTAAAACAGTAAATGAAGAATAAAAAAGGGTAGAGGGTGTCAAGGCCGAGCGGTTAAGAGCATCCAATTCAAGTTCTGGTGGTTATGACACTTGTGTCCTTGAGCAAGGTGCTTTACTATAATTGCTTCTCCTTACCCAGGGGTATAAAGGGGTACCTAAGAGGGTAGAGGTTGATATTGTGTTTGAAAAAGCCTTCTGAGTGCCATGGCAGCTCGAGCTGTATACTCCCCAAGGAGCTGAGAAAGATTAAAGGAATGTTATTGGCCCAAGGAGCTGAGAAAGATTAAAGGAATGTTATTGGCCCAATGACCAGGGCACTAATGTAAAGCGCGTTGATACGTTATTGTACAATGCGCTATATAAGAACTAGTTATTATTTATTATTGTAAAGAGAATTGGAGACTACAAGTAGCTTTGAAACTCTGCATGTTGGCAAGAGCAACAGGTAAAATCTTGTTAAAGTTGTGTAGGGCGGAGAGATAACGTCGCATCAGTGCAAAAACGTCATGTCTTAAAACAGCATTTCCTTTACGCTGGAGCTTGAAATTGTCGAAACTTTGTATCTCGCTTAAAAAAACTAAAAATAAGTATGCGATGAGATACAAATGTTTTTGGAATGCTTTTGCATGGAGCATTTTTATGCGAGATAACAATTTTGCAGCATTAAAATAGAATGTTTTTTCAAAATTGAGATACGATGTTGTAACAAAATTGAGTTACGATTTTTTGCAAAGTAGAAATAATAACTAGTTCTCATAAAGCGCATTTCACAGTAACGCATCAATGCGCTTTACATTAGTGCCCTGATGGTCATAATGAGTTTACAGCCCTGGGATGCCGTGGCGCCCCGAAGGCTTTTTCAAACACAATATCAACCTCTACCCTTGCAGGTACCCATTTATACCCCTGGGTGAAGAGAAGCAATTATAGCAAAGTGTCTTGCTCAAGGTCACAAGCATCATGACCAGGACTCGAACCCACACCCCGATGACAAAACCACCAGAACTTGAATCCGATGCTGTAAACCACTCGGCCATGACACCCTACAATGTTTTTGCAGAATTGAGAAACAATGTTTCTGCACTGACAGTAATGAGAGAATGTGAATAAGTGAGGACATACTTGGTATATTGATTGCAACCTTCTCTCCACGTCTCTTTCTGATGTTCTTCGTTAGGGTTCTGAAACAGGGAAAAATATCATACACTGTCATCAATAAATCAGGTTTAGACGTCACCTATATGTACTTGTCCTAGGGGGGGGGGGTGGGTGACACAAAGATTCCCTTTTCATGTACCACCTCTTATTCCAATCACTGTGAGTGAAAATACTAACATGCACAAGAAAAAAATAACCGGCATTTATTCGAAACTTTTCAACAGGGGCAGTCAGGTTGGTGTAGTGGTATCTTGCCAATTGCTTATTACAGCTGACTGTGTTGTCTGTCTGTAGTGGGTAGAAGCTCTCCGTTCTCTCTTCATCTTGAGGGTGAAGCTTCACACCCTAATTTTATAGCCCTCCACTTCATAACATCACATTTACCATTATTAATAATGGGAAACTGTATGTAACTTGCTGTTACTCTTATTTGAAATAAGATTGTTTTCAGTTTTCCTTTGTGTTATTTGATAATGTGTCTCCAAGTTATCCTATTGAAAGTCAATATTTCAAATGATATTTTTACTTGTTATAAAGACCGGAAAAAAAATCATGTGTCGTGTGTTTAATAAAATTCTAGTCACTTTCAAATGTATGATTCGATTTGTTTTCACATCAGAAGAGATTGGAACTTCTTCCTGATCCATCAAATAACTGAAATAATTCCTATAGACCCCTTGCATTGGCGCCCATCACTGAGATCAAATAATGGAAATGTGAAAACGCGTACGCGACACGCACAACTCTCAGCCATGGATAGGTCTTCCTTTGACCTCAGTGAGGGCGCTGTTTGAGCTGTGACATCATATGCAAAGGGTCTATACATTTTTACAATGGAAAATACCTCTAAACTCACAGCAGTTTTTACAAGACAAGCAAAGTGAATGAGGGAGAGAGATAGTGGAATAAATCTTCACTTGACAGAAATAATAAAAGAGTATGAATCATCTCCAGATTTATTGACAATGTCAAAAGTTGGGAATATATATTTTGCTTTAGAGACAGAGTAGCACTAATCCAAACAAGTCTACATGAGCAATAATCCACTGTAATGTCTATCTTGATTATATACAGATCAAACTTACTCAACAAACTCCAATTAAACTACTTTTTATGTTAGTCTAGTTAGTCTAGTTAGTCTTTCCAATAAATGGTTTGACAAGGAAACAAATGCAACAGAAATGAATTCTGCGGCAAGACTCTCTTGAGACCCTCTAATCAACGTATCAAAATGGTAGAAAAGAAATGTTAGAAAAACCCAACTAATTCCATAAAATCAAATGGCGCATTTGCCTTGTACGCATGCACACCAGATATTAATATTACATAATATTACAGGGATATGATCACTTCAAAATAGATTTGAGCAAGAGAAATTACAAGATGGCTGCCAAATGTGAAATAACACTAGTTATCAAGATAAGACCCATAATTGGATGACTGCTGTTAAATTTAAATATGATGATAATAAGCAATCAAATAAGCAATTCACATTCTTTTTGATGTTATATGACATTTCCTACATTGCGTACCCATTTTCCCATAATAAATGTCATCTTAATAACAAAGCAAACATGGCAATTATACAGTAGTCAGGTATTTACAAGTAATGATTTTAATAACAACCTTAACTTGCATGTGATGTTAAACTTCAAAGGTTGCATTTCTTATTAAATGGAAAAGGTTGCAATACAAGTGAACAACCCCTAAATGTAATAATTAACCCTTTGCATGCTATCATTTCTTGCAAACACTTTTTTCTGCCCGCTGGAATGTTTTTACAAAATCATTTAAAATAGACAAGCCTGTACACAAAGAGCATTTTGTGTTGAGATACTATTTCATTGCAAAATCCAAATTAAGTCAAATGTATGTTATTTGTAACCGTATAGTAACAGAATTGATTAACACAAGGTCTCAATTAATTGAGAATTAAAACTGATTGGTTATTATAACTGTTGGAGTGAAAACATTTATATAACTTTGCAGAATTTTGTGGATTAATTTTATTGACTTATTTTGTTGGTCAGTTTAACCCTTGAGGCAGTATTTGACCAGTATCATAATTAGATAACATTACACCTTGTTATAAATCTTCACTGAATTCCAGTCTGCCACTGCAAGCTGCTGACCATCTGATGTCAATGAGATTCCATGTGGCCGGTACAGACCCTGTTCAATACAGCTGACAAATCTACCCTCCATGTCATACTGATGGATATGACCAGTGTTGAACCCATTGTGCACTGCAATGTAAATAGCTGAGCTGTCACAGCATACACCACTGCAGTCTCCAACTTGCTGACCATCAATGAGTGGTTTGATGGTGATTAGTGTAGCACCATTGTCATCAACAATGTCTACATGTTGCTCCCCAGCAGTGATGATAACTCTGTCCTTGCTGTCAATGGCCAAGTAGTGAGGTTCTGTCTGAACTGAGACAGTGTCAATGAGTGAACCATCACTGGACCTGTGTTTAGTTATAACTGACCTCTTCACATCCCCCACAATGATTGTATCCTTCATGACTGCTACACTGAGGAGGTCTACTGCTGTATTGTCCACTTCACTATGAGGCACTGTGTAGAATTCAAATATCTTGTTGCCATTCCTATTGTACATCTTGACAGAGTTGGTTACATCTACAACCACTAACTGATTCTGGAATGCAGCAACAGCCTGAGGACCTGGAAAACAAATAAACAAATTAATAGGACTCAATACAATGATCCCTCATTTGCAAATTACTCACAACCTGTTTAATTTGTTTCTTGAAAAAAATACAAAAGACACTATTATTAATCTAAATTTGTTCCTATGTTGTAAAATCCCATGCAGCACTTACATGTTACTATGACATACCAGTAGAGCAACAATCTGTTATCATAAACGAGGTGAATACTAACATAAGAACTCTTGTATAATTTGTTTCATTTTTTTAAAACCTAGTATTGGATTGGATAAACCAATTAATTTCTTGGACTGTCCCCCTGATAACCAATCAAGAGTAGGCTACCCTTTTCACTGTTTGATTTGAAATTTACAACAGCATTACACCTCTAACTAAAAGGACATTGTAAGGAACTTACTCTTTGATAAATGGATAGTTTTCTGCTGGTGTCCCATAGTGTTGTAAATTACCACTCTTCTATTCATGTAGTCTGCCACTGCCATCTCATCCCCAGGTACAGAAGCGTCAATATCCCTAGCCCCACTGAATCCTTCATCATACACCAAACCAAGCTCCCACCTTGGTTCCTTCATGTTCAGAGTACCCAGGGAGATATCAAAAACCCCTGGATTGAATCTCAGATGGGAAAGGGTACAATCTATCTTGGGTTGAGTTTGATCTCGGAGTAATTTCAAGTCCTTACTGATAGTAGGAAAGAGTGCAAGGAAGTCAGGCGCTGATGAATTGTTGCTGACATCTTTGGCAGTCTGCAGTGAATGCTGTATTTGATGTGAGTTTACAATCACTCTTTGCTCATATTCCTCCAATTTCTTGTTACGATCTTTGTGGATGGTTTTTATTTCATCCATGATGTGACTCTCTTGAGCTGTTACCTTAGCCCTGATCTTATCAGCATTTTTCCTCACCTTTGCCATGGTTCTCTCAACTGCAGTGTCTAGGTTGTCCTTCATTGTTGAGACAGTTACTTGAGATTGTTCAAGGTTCTTCAGGATTTCTTCAAGGGGAGTAATGAGTTGAGCCAATGACTGTTTATATGTGGATGAGGCTTGGTTGCAGTCAATATACTCATGTTGTGGATTACGGTGATCTATGACAGTGCAATCTCTACAAATCATCACATCACATGTTGTACAATAGAACCTCATCACTTCACCTTCATGAGTTTGGCATTCTTGCTGACGTTTTGGTTTTGTCTTTATCAATGCAGTCTTTCCATCACTAATGTCTTTCAAAGTAGCTACTGTGTGGCTTGACGATGCTGGAATTTTCAGGTGCATTTCATTGCAGTGTGCACATATGATCATGGGGCAGTCAAAACAGAAGTGTGTTGCCTCGTTTTCCTCCTTGCACAATTTACAAACCAACTTGCTGTTTTCAATAGAACTGACCTGATCCAGTTGGAGTGCAAGACCAGTTAAAATGAAGCTAGTCTTGAGATCTTGAACACCCGTCTCAGGAAGTTGTGTCTCCTTTCGACACAGAGGACAAATAAGCATCTTAGCATCTTTGTAGTTGGTAGTGTGGTATTGAAGTAAACAGTGTTTACAGAAGCTGTGATGACAGTCCAGTAGTTTGGGTTCTGTGTACTCCTCGTGGCAAATACTGCACTCCAGATAATCCTTTCTGATTTTCTCCAGAGCTGAAACCTGTGCTGGTTTAGAAGATGCCATATTGGTCTGGAAATAATTATCAAAGAGCAAAAATATATTAACGTTACAAAACAATTATTAATAATAATAATAATAATAATAATAATAATAATAATAATAATAACTAGTTCTTATATAGCGCATTTAACAATAACGGTCTCAATGCGCTTTACATTAGTGCCCTGGTCATTGGGCCAATAACATTCCTTTAATCTTTCTCAGCTCCCTGTGTAGTATACAGCCCGGGCTGCCGTGATGGCGCTCCGAAGGCTTTTTCAAACACAATATCAACCTCTACCCTTGCATGGTACCCATTTTTATCCTTGGGTGAAGAGAAGCAATTATAGCAAAGTGTCTTGTTCAAGGACACAAGCGTCATGACCGGGACTCGAACCCACACCCCGATGACTAAACCAGCAGAACTTGAATCCGATGCTCTAAAACACTCGGCCATGACACCCTACAATCAGTTTGCACAAACCACTTCCAGTGTACATCTATTGCTATCAAATTGATCCCTGCACTGTACATTAATATAGGAATGCAATGAAACAAACATTCTATGCAAAAAATTATATTTCTTTGATGTAGAATTTTTAATATAGCTTTTAAATAGCATCCATTCAGTCACTGTCAAATAAGTGAGATTTGATTTGTTTTTCTTTTCATTCTAAAGACAACTACAGCAAAATTCATTTTGTTGTGTTGTCTCATTAGAATTAACAATATTTTCGATGTCACACTAAAGTAAACTATCAAAATATTCGAAACTAATCTGCTGCCTGTATTGACAGAAACTAACAAGCTCTGCTGGCCTACACTGTAATAAAACATTATGAAATTTGAATATGTCAATGTGAGATGTATTTTGTTGTACCGTATTAACATCATTTTAAATAAGTGACATCTCATGTACAAATGTGTACTTGACATCAAATATTTAAATCAATGAAATAACTATTTTTCATCTTTAAACTAAGCAATGTTTTCTTTATTTGGAGGATCCACTTAAAGGGGCTGTGTAGTCAGGATCAAAGCAGGCCTGTGGCTGTACATGGAATGATGAACTCTCATTCAGTTACTGTACACACCCTCCCTCTGTATCATAATTATGGAGAGGGCGTGCAGTAACTGGGTCAGAGTTCATAATTCCATGTACAGCCACAGGCTGTGTTTGACACAGCCCCTTTAAATGTAGGATGTACAGCAGTTTATGAAGACAACATCCATTCCAATTCTCTATACATGTCATGAAATACATGTTTATCATAAACAAAGATGCTGCATTATAAATAATTACGAGTCATATTGAAATAGTGAAATACACTGTTTTTTAAGAGTGTAATTTTTTAGAAACACGCTCAAACTGTAGGCCTGCAATTATGTACAAGTGTCCATGTAACACTATTGTACACCACATGAAAATAGTCTGTGTAAGTCTGGCTTGTATTGAAACTTACAGGATAAGTTGCTCCCACAACCATATTGACTTTTATGTGTATCTGATTCAGTTTCTTCAAATACTTAAGTTTCATGATTTATGAAAACAAGACAAGTTGATTATACAGTATGATTAAATTTCGTTGATATCATCTCTTCTTTAAACTTCATTTTCACAAAACTGAATTCAAGTCTTAGAAAATGTTGCAATCAAATATCAAGAACATGCACTAAATAATCAGCCTTTACCTCCATTGAATTGGAAGACACTAAGGTTCAATAGAAACCATTCAAGCATTTCAATTGTACAACACTATTACATGTAAACCAAGGATGAATCATTATCTTCTAAGTTACAAAACTACAATTGATGAAACTACAGAAATTAAGTAATATTTGTATAGTATGGTCTTAGGCCTATCTCAAGCTAGAGAGCATAGAGCAAAGTTAAATCAGTTTGTGATCTGTACTCACCTCAGCACATAGCACTGTTGAAAAAGATGTCAAAGATACGTCTGCAATCCTGTCAGGATGTTTCTTGTTTTAAAGCCGCCTTATTTCCTGGTAGAGTGCAGATTCTACCATAACTAACAGAAACACCTACGTAGCCAGGTTGTACATGTACTGTGCAGAGTGTCCCCAGTTGCTTGTACAATGAATGTACAATGTACTACAGTAGTGGGCGTTGACAATGAAGTTCAGTGTCAAAAGTCATGGAGCTAGTGATGTTAAAGTCCGTTTGTCTGGGTTGTTATCGTTGAACTTGACAATGTAAACAACTCTATGAGTGCAGTTTGTGATGCACACAATAATAAGTACAGTGATGAAAAGGTGTGAGCTATCAGCAAGGAGAACTAGAACTTGGATGCAATTTTGTGTTAGTTTGTATTTATATTTTTGTTTCATATAAATTTGATCACCCCAAAAAACATTTCAGTGGAATGATAACATTTATAACATCACTGGTACAAGTGAGGTCAATCACCTTTTATTGCCATATCAGATGACTGCACCGAGCCTGCCAATTGAGCAGCCTAAATTAAGTTGGTAGATCTAATGTGGCAAGCGAAAGTTTTGAAACTTGCGTGTGAAAGTCTGAAACTTATAAAAGCATCCTCAACAAATGCATAGAAATTCAATGCAGAGACAAGGTGAGCCGAGGCTATGCTGTCAGATTTTTAACGAAGTATTTATGAATGGGATTCAAAGTTTGTAGAATCGGTTTTAAACTAGAGGTTCAAACTCGCCAAGGTCTGGTTCATGACAATTCTACCTCAACTTCATCTCAGTTAAGTTATCAAGGGCTAGGCCTCAGCGTGTTTAAACAACAAGTTTAAAACCTCTTCAAGTACTTTGATTCCTTAATTATAAAACTAAACTTTGATTAAAAAATGGTTTAAATGACTGTTCATTTTTATTTATTTTTTTTAATGAGAAATTGCCTAATATAAAAAGGCCAGACGGCCACTTCAAGGTGAGGGCTACACTTAATTGAACCCAAATCAACTGTCACCAGAGCACATTGACAACTGGGTCATTCCATGTCAAATCAACCAAATTTCAGAAAAGTTCCCAACTGACCCTCTCAGATTTTCATGAAACTTTGTCAAACTGTTCCACTATGGCAAAAATGAACACACACCAAAAATTAATTTCATACTCCATACCGTTTTTGAGATACGGCCTCATGAAATTTGCTCAAACCTCCCCTTTTTTGAACTCCGCCCACGCGCTGCGTCGCAAAAACGCGTCGCCGCGCTAATTTTCAAACTTCAAGAGCAAATAACTTGATAACGATACCAGCTACAGGACTGAAAATTTGTATGCCTACTAACTTTTGGCCCTAGATTCATAATATGACCTTAAATAAAAGATATCTCATCTAACTTTTAAGTTAATTGCACCCAAAGTAGGCACTTTATTCAACCAAGAGTGACTTTTGATGATTTTCGGGGTGACCCTGTGACCACATCAGGGGTCACACAGATCAAAAATTTCAGATTAATGATCTAAAGGTGCATCTCTATCACCAAAATCAAATCTGAGCTAAATAAACTATTTATATAGGATTGGCACTCCACCAAAGTTGGGTTCAGGTGAGAAAAAATCCCAAAACACCCCCTCCGTCATACGCGCGGACCCCCCTGTGGACAGTTAATTTTTTAATTTTTTTGTTTAGTTACTTGAACATGTACATTAGGTCTACCTATATACCAAATTTCAGCTTTGGTACTCATTTCTTTCATGGTCAGGTTGCATTTTGAAAATTACACAATTTTGCACATGTTTGGTGACCTAAATTTGACTTGATGGGCATTTAACAAAATTAACAAGCAGTTACTCCAGGGACTAGCTTCCAGAATACTCAGTTGCAGTAGTTCACTTGATAAATGCTGGTAGTTTGGCTTGAATGATATTGAAGTCTGTTTTAGATAACTTGTATTGACGGCCCCCAATTGTCCCTGCAGTTCTGGAGCACTGATGGTACATATCACATCCTGAAATGGTACCCAACATCATTGCGGGAGTCGTGCGGCCAGGACAGTGTATTTGAGCTCTTTGATCTTCCCATGAACTTCACATAGACATCATTTTGTTCTTCTGACCTCTCAACAATTGTGCCAATGTACCATTCATTGTCATACATGCAAGCAATGTATTGACCTGGTTGGTACTCTGTTGCATCAGTACTTTGATCAGTTTCTGCATGATCTCCAATAGAAACAATCGTATAAACGTTGTCGTCAGAGAGTCGCCGCATATTAATTTTCATCTTTCCATCACCCTCAGGTACAAAACTATGATGTGATCGAGTACCTGATATAGTCTTTGATGAGGAGAATCGATCAGCTAACTTGTATTTTTCTTCATTAGCTTTGACATCATCATTACTGACATAAAAGAACTTGATGCCATTGATGTTTTTATCGGCCCATCCATGCAAACATCTGCAGTGGTATCAGAATTTGTTCATTCGTGGTAGCCTGCAAACTGGCTCTTGCCACCAGCCTCTTTGTGGTGCCACCCAACCCATCACATGGACTCTTCCCATGGCTGGTGGCAAAAAAATGCCATTGGGCTTCAAGTCCAGCTTCTCTTATGAATGTTTTTTTGTGGCAAACGTCATTTAAATGCAAACCAATACTACAATCTGTCCCTTCCATATTGAGGTTTCAACCAGCCAGGTCAACATGTATTTTAAGCAGCAGGCTACTATATACAGCTAAACCTACAGTACTTCTAAAATCTAAAGTTTGTACTGAATTGTGACGTAATGCATTGTTCTAAAATTATGTAGTACAATGACTGGTGGTGATTATTCTCAGAAACTGTACATGGGGTCTGTTAATAAGGCTGGCCAGAGAATGAAAAAACCAATAAACATCCACATAAACATTTTCATCATCAATTGGGTTGGCCATTCTACTGGTTTCCTGTACCAGCATCAGGAAATCAGGACAATTGTTTATTCATCAATCTAAATCACTTTGAATTCTTCCAACAAAGATGACAAATTTATTACAATATAATTTTCAGAATAAAATATGTTTCTAACTCATGTGATCTTTTAGTATATTGAGATGAATCGTAACTATGAACACAGCAGGTCAGTTCCTCAAAATGCGTCGTTTATAGCGTGTAGGTATGCCAAATCAAATTAAAAATCACTTTCAACAGGGTAATTTTCAAAATGCAACCTGACCATGAAAGAAATGAGTACCAAAGCTGAAATTTGGTATATAGGTAGACCTAATGTACATGTTCAAGTAACTAAAAAAAAAATTTTTTAAATTGTCACAGGTCTTTCTAACTTTTGGCTAAGTAATTTTGAAGGACCTGGTCGGTTCGTCTATTAGTAAAAAAATAAAGATCAGACAGAGATAGGCCTATATATGCATTGCTTCTTCTTATATTATTATTCAAATCAATCATCAAAACATATACAATGATTTACAATAATGTTGTGATTTAAGTACAATCGGCTTGTGTAATTAATTATGAGAAATAGGCTTCGATGAGCAGAGCTTCAAGGATATTCTCAGAGGTTGGTGTATCATCAGCACAAAGGGATGGAAAGCGTCAGAGGTTGTTATCATCAAAACAATGGGATGGAAATTGCGAAGAGGCGGACCGGGCCGGCTCCCCAAAGCGTGATCTGTAAGGGACAGGGTAGATCAACGAGAGGTGATATACAATTATAAGAAAGAACACCGGAGAGTAATTGTTTCGATGTGATCACCTCTAGATCATTAACGCTTCTAATCATTGCAACAACAAAAATGATCGACGTTACTTAAGTAAACAGCAATGAAGTAATTTTTATATAAACAACAATTTACTTTACGAAAATGTATAATGGAAAGAATTGCAATCTCACACATTCTTCAAAAAGTCAACAAATCTTTCTAACGTCAAATAAACTTAGGATTTATTTAACATAAAACGGAGTGGGATATTTCCTCTAAAATTATCGTCAATATATTAAATAATACAATCATCGTTTATACAATTCATTAAGATAACAAAGTAAGAAGCCTACCTGTAAGGGACAGGGTAGATCAACGAGAGGTGATATACAATTATAAGAAAGAACACCGGAGAGTAATTGTTTCGATGTGATCACCTCTAGATCATTAACGCTTCTAATTATAAAGAACAAGAAAGTAAAATAAAAACAACAATTTGCGCGCTGCGATAATCGCGTGCTGAAGAGCGCACGGGCGCAACGCACACAGAGGACGACTGCAATGCGACAGGGTCCGACAAAATTAACTGTCCACAGGGGGGTCCGCGCGTATGACGGAGGGGGTGTTTTGGGATTTTTTCTCACCTGAACCCAACTTTGGTGGAGTGCCAATCCTATATAAATAGTTTATTTAGCTCAGATTTGATTTTGGTGATAGAGATGCACCTCTAGATCATTAATCTGAAATTTTTGATCTGTGTGACCCCTGATGTGGTCACAGGGTCACCCCGAAAATCATCAAAAGTCACTCTTGGTTGAATAAAGTGCCTACTTTGGGTGCAATTAACTTAAAAGTTAGATGAGATATCTTTTATTTAAGGTCATATTATGAATCTAGGGCCAAAAGTTACTAGGCATACAAATTTTCAGTCCTGTAGCTGGTATCGTTTTCAAGTTATTTGCTCTTGAAGTTTGAAAATTAGCGAGGCGACGCGTTTTTGCGGCGCAGCGCGTGGGCGGAGTTCAAAAAAGGGGAGGTTTGAGCAAATTTCATGAGGCCGTATCTCGGAAACGGTATGGAGTATGAAATTAATTTTTGGTGTGTGTTCATTTTTGGCATAGTGGAACAGTTTGACAAAGTTTCATGAAAATCTGAGAGGGTCAGTTGGGGACCTCTGGTTGATTTGACATGGAATGACCCAACTACTCCTGGGGCTGAAACAGTGTTTCCCCTTCACATTCTGTAAGAACCGGTCTATGCTCTATAGCCAGCTAACTTGAGAAACAGTCTTTAATTATAGACTGATTGCAATACCAAGGTTTATATTTTAAGCCAGTCTTAAATCTTAAGTCTGTGCTGAGCTGGCTATAATTGGTCATTGTTTTGTTTTTAAGCATGGTGCTTCATCCTTTTTGCAAAAAGCCCATTAGCCCATTATCAATACGATATCGTTTATTCGATCTGTAATTTTGTCCCAGGCTTTTTTTTCCTCCATTGTCACCAAATTGCTTGGTTATGACTGCAAAATCTCTCTGCAGTTCATGTAACCCTCTAAATGTGCCAACTTCTTTGTTTTACAGCAAGCTGGTTGCCTAGTGTTTGATCTTGGTATACTTTTCAAGCCATTGTTGGCCATTTTATTAAACCAAACTTTATTAGGAATGCTTGTTCATACACGTGTTTCACTACTCATCACTGAATTATCTAAGACCGGCTTATTGCAACAGGCTTAACAACTGACTAAGCTAAGACCGTCTGAGGCAGATAGCTAGCTATAACTGACTGGTCTTAGACTGCTGGCTAAGACCGTTTTATCACAATCCGCCCCAGAGCTTTGGTCACGTGAACTAGACCGCTCAGCCACGACACGCCACTAACTGTTATGATGTATGTTTTAGGGGTTCATTTTGAATGATCAGAAGCTGGTGATTGCCAAGAAATTATTTCTTTACCTGAATCTTGGATGCCCAGGGTAGATCACCTCATCAGGGAGGAACAATGACTTTGAAACACCTTCATCTGTAGAGTTTGGTTCATAGGATGGAGATGAGAAATAAGGACATCCGAGTCTGAAATGAGAAATCATACAGATCATTGAGTATCTAGAGTCACTCTAGCCCCTATATAGGACTCTTCCTCTGTATTGTACACAGATACAGAGTCCTAAATATTTAGGGCACGTTTCTGGGGCGGAAAAGGGTCAAAGCTTCACAACTCAAATCTTACCTGCAAGAAGCCACTAATTTTACTGGATTCATGTTCCATGACGGCATACAATTTTCTGCGGTGGGTTTTGGAAAGCATATATTCCTCATTAATCCGTCATTTTTATGAAACAATGCAGCTCTCAATGTTAACAAATACTGCAAACTTAAAACATAGTTTATTAAGAAAAACCAAGACGCAGGCGTTTGCATGTGTCTGCGTATATCTGCGCGCCAAATTTGTATCACACTTTTTGGTCACAGTGACTGACTGCACAGCCTTAACATGCAAACGCAATGCATCCTGTGACAACTGTGAGAAGACGAAAACAAAACAGGTATTTAGTAACGTCGAGAGCTGCATTATATCATATTAGGAATATACATGTATGACCCACCGCAGAAAATGTATGCCGCCATGGAATGTCAATCCGGTGAAATTTGTGGCTTCTTGCAGGCACGATTTGAGTTATGAAGCTTTGAAAGATTTCCGCCTCAGAAATGGACCCCGATACCCAGGACGTCACTGTAGTACAATACGAAAGTGAAAGGCCGCCAGGGATAGAGTCACTCCAGCATTTACTCATACCCAATCAGAAAAGGAATAATAAATCATTTTTGAAAAGGCATTTTTAGAAAATTCAATCAATAAAGTCGAGGCCATACGGCTTCTCGAGCCTGCCCAGTGGCAGTGATCTTGGTCCAGATGACCCGGTCTAGCATGCAAGAATGCAGCTCTTCACTGCTGGTCAAAGCTTGTGTACCGTTTCAGCAAGTCCATGAAGGACAACAAAATCTTAAATTGACTACAATAATGCAATACTTGAAACTACTAAGAGCTACAATGCAAACAACGAGGCATGAAAGTGGCGACAAGATTATAATGATAATATTAATACAAATCAAAATAATACTTTTAGTTATCACACAAGCGAAAGTGGAATACAGAAAATTATAGAACGTCTGTGTTCCATATCCAACGAGAAATTAGCCCAAGTTGGATATGGGACGCCAAAATTTGTCTTTTTAGCAGGTGTCTTCAAGACTAAGATCTGAACAGTTAGAGCAATCTACTTAAAACATGTTGAAACTTAAAACAGACAAATGTCAACCTGATCCATCATATCTGGTTGGACTTGTGCATTTCCACAACTCTAATACTACTGATGCATACAGGCACCGACTCCGCTCATCAGCTGATCAGACTCGGCTTTCTGTTCCCAGAACTAGAAGGAAGGATAGCTCATTCGCTATGGCTGCCCCGCGTCTGTGGAATGAGCTTCCTGCTGGTCTGAGAGAAGCGATTTCGATGTCTGTATTCAAAAGTCTCCTGAAGACATTCCTGTTCCACAACCACTCCTAATTCGTTTGTTTTTGTGGGTTATTTTCGTTGTTCTCGTCTCCTGTAAAGCGCTCTGTTCTTAGTATAGCGCTATATAAATGCTTTGGCGTGTCGTGGCCGAGCGGTTAAGCGCACCGAACTCCGAACTCAAGCTCTGGTGTTTCTGTTCAGCAGAGTGTGGGTTCGAGTCCCGGTCGTGACACTTGTGTCCCTGAGCAAGACACTTAACTATAATTGCTTCTCTCCACCCAGGGGTAAAATGGGTACCTGTGAGGCCGGCAGAGATGGTTCTTGTGATTGATTTAGCCTATAGTAGCGCATATATTGCAGCACAGGCTGTATACTCCCCAGGGAGCTGAGAAAGATTAAAAAGGAATGTTATTGGCCCAATGACGAGGGCACTAATGTAAAGCGCATTGAGACGTTATTGTGAAATGCGCTATATAAGAACTGGTTAATTTTTTTTTTTTTTTGGTATTATTATTATTATTATCCAAGTACTTTCAAGAGGTAAAAACCCCTAGTAAACTGTCTGCCATTACAATACCTGGGGAAAGCAGTCAGACTCAGAGCTGTTTCTCCTTCCTCTTTATTCAGTAGTTCAATGACCTGTTGCCTCCTGGAAAAGGAATGGCAGAATATGGATACTTGTTATAAAATAAACACAGTCAATTCCAATGCTTTAGATTTTCCATGAAGCTTCAATTTCTAAAAATCTAACTGCTATGCCAACCTTTACTTTACTTCATGAGCCCCCCCCTCATTGAATTGTGCTCCTCCCCCTCCTGTTTTAAAGATGGTCCTTTGAGACTAAAAATTACCAAATAAAATGAAACATTTATTAGTTTTATGCAGTATGACTAAATGTTTAAAGTACATGTATGTCTCTATTCACACAATGACAATGTGTTTCTTGTTTACCTTCATGTCAGATTTCATTGTATCTTGTGAAACAAAAGTAAGAAGGGGAACCTTCTTGCATTTGTGCAATTCCTGGGGTTTACTCCTGCACTTAGGGGATTGGCCAATGACATTAACGCAGTGAGACTAACCCGAGTTTCATATTTGCTTCTACAGTGTTAAGATGAGCCATAAGACCCCCATATGGTTTACCAGGTGTTCCCTCCACCATGTATGACGCGTATTCAGGCCGCCATAAAGTCTTCAGATCACCACTGGGGAAAAAAAGAAGTGTTTTTTATTAATTAGTGATTATCCAGAACCACTGTGTTAACAATATATTGTCTTTAAGAATAAAACAAATTGTTATTACTTGATGCTAATTTTGAGTTAATCAAAGAAAATTTGACGAGAGCAGTTTGAACCTGCGACCTACGGACTAATAACAATTATAATGATAACTATTATAATCAATAGTATACGTATATGACATGGGGGGGCGGGTAGGGTTGTCATGATGCCCATTGCTTTACTAGAACAAAAACAACTATACCACCAAAATTTCTTATTGAATAAAAACAAAGAAATAAACAGCACATAAAGCAAACATGTGGTTTGTCAGTTTTGGGTATTAATTGGCTTTGGTTTTGCTGTTAATAATATTTGTAATAATAACTAGTTCTTATATAGCGAATTTTACAATCCATATCAATATGCTTTATAAATCCCTGGTAATTGGCCAATAACATTCCTTTAATCTTTCTCAGCTCCCTGGGGAGTATACAGCCCGAGCTGCCGTGGCGCTCAGAAGGCTTTTCGAACACATCAACCTCTACCCTTGCAGGTACCCATTTACACCCCTGGGTGAAGGAAAGCAAATATAGTAAAGCATCTTGCTCAAGGACACAAGTGTCGTGACCGGGATTTAAATCAACTCTCCGATGACTTAACCAACAGAACTTGAACTCGATGCTCTAAACCGCTCGACTAACTGAGCTATCATTGGCCATCTGGCACACCTGAACAAAGATACTGACAAAATAGGGACACTGCCAACAATAAAGGCAAAGTGCACCTTTGGTTTTTGAAACCTTTCGATTGTTTTAATCCTATGTAGATACATACAATAAAACTAACCCGTGAAAATTTCACTTCAAAAGGTGGTCGCGTTTTTGAGATATCGACGAAAATCCGGAGCGAATGTATCCATGCAGGAAGAATAATACCTATTCGGAATACACAATCTGAGAAGCATTTCTGACAGAACAGTTTCTCAGATTCAAATTTGAGGGCGTAAAATTGATATATTTTTACATAACCAGAAAACTTCAAAGTGAAATGTTTCTCAAAATGCTTTACACCATCGAAAGCTGTTGTAGTTTTCTCAACAATGTTTTTATTGCCATTAATTTTAAGAGTGATTACCAAACGTATATCTTCCCTTTAAAGCTAGTTTAGTTGTTAATCCGGAGGTCACATGACAAATGTCCACTTACTTTGGGTTCATCTCTTCATGCTCTTGAAGCACTGGAAGAACCTTCTCAGCACTAAGCAACAGCTTAGCTGATTTTGCCTTGTGGTCCAACTTCACCAACATGTACTTCACCTATGCAAACAAAAGTCACAGCATGTTCACGTAAAGTTAAGTACACTTCACCTACTTTGACAGACTTAAGTACAGTCGTTTGACCAGTTCCGGATCACTTTTTGAATTCACGATGTTTTTGTTGCATTCTCTTTAACATTTTAAACAAACAAAAGTCGATCAGTTTACCTACACATGTCATAACATTCACCAAATATCCATTGGCCAAAAACAAGTAATACTTTTGAAGTGGCTTCGAGAAATGTATCGTCACCCGTTTGACCAGTTCCGGATCGGTTGAATCTATTCCGAATCAGTAGCGCGCCCTCTATTGCAAACCAATACTCCAAATCCCATTCATAAAACTGAAAATACATGCAACGTTATCGACGGCTGTTGGATGAAGTACATGTAGTTTTACATTCCTTGAAATATAAAAATGCACGCTTCCAGTGCAACTTAAATGACAAACTTTCTACAACAGCCGTATGATTTTAACTAACTGAGTGCGCCACCATTTAACATACCAACAAATTGAGTGATCCGGAACTGGGCAAAGGTACGATGCCTCCCAACAAACGATTTCGGTAATTTTATCTCATAAAAAAACCAAAACGTCTGCTCAGTATTTATGGGAAATATGTTGTACACATTCTTACCATTTTACATAAATGCTATTCGCCCTGGCATTCAAATTTGAAAGGTGAGAAGTTTTAACAGCGTTTTTCAACCAACTATTTGAGGGGTAAATAATGATCATTATCGCCGACAAACTTAAGAAAAATTACCATAATTTATTTGTCGATGATGTTTGTCACCTTATCTTGGGTTTGTTGGTTTATTGGATGTTATTCTTCACATGTATCAACAGGAATTGGTAATGTGAGAAGTAATTTAATTATGTGGTTGTTGCAAAGTTTAAGTGATCCGGAACTGGTCAATGATATCACATAAACTATAGCCGTGTTCGCACTGGATTAATGTTTTACCGAGACAATGGTTAACTAGCCCACCTTTTTGGGCTGTAATGGCTCTCTTTTAACATCAGTCTCATAAAAACACTCACCAAACGCGAAGTTTTAAAAGTACGAGCAAGTCGTACCTCTTTGATCGCAGATTTCTCCCGTTTATAAACATCCCATACTACTCCAACCAACCTTACTTTGTTCCTTACATCTGAGGAATTTTTATGATACATTCCATGACTCACCAAATGATGGCTTCATTTAAATATGATTTTTTGAAAATGGCAAAACAAAACGGTGTACAAAAATCGCATTGAAGTTCGTCGTGCCTGGGGGCCGCCATCTTACTTATGATTCGCTGCCTGTGTGTACGTAGACTTGGTTCCAAGTCTGTGCTCGTGGTTTTTAGTCTACCTGATAGCCAATACATAATTGCCTATACATAATTGCGGGGGAAATGTTGTGTGGCTGTTGTGTGGCTAACCGCGATCTCAGACTTGAAATCAAGTCTAGTGTGTACGTGTAGTGTTAATCATGAGAAAGTCAGGGCGCCCGGCTGGTCTGCCAAGTCATAAATATGTATGAGGTGACGTCACGCGGACTGCAGCCACTGTAGCTAGCTGAGACTTGTCCATCTAATGAATATGCATACCCGTCACAAGTTGCATGTTCATTGGGTGGGCAATAGACTTGATTTCAAGTCTGAGATCGCGGTTATTTCTCTGCATCATCAGCCACACAAAATTTCCCCCGCAGAATGGCTATCACGCGGTCTCAGCTCGCAATCTCAGACTTGACCCCTTGTGTATACGGGATATTCATTTATTCACAACTGACATTTACATAACAACACTATGCCAGAGAGATGGCCAATCAGGAGGCCACAAAACTCCTGTTGGTTGCGTCTATTCCCAATAGGTTATAATCACTTCAGCATTTTATGTAAAATCGATTGAGTCATTGTATTTTATTTTTATAGTGCTTTGTACGTATGCTATTTCTAATTTATACATAAAATAATACTAGATGTATTCTTAAAATATTGAAAAATAAACATAACAAATAACATGATCCCTACTAGACGAAAAACTGTGTTCCCTTTATTTCAATGGAATCGTCTAATGATTTTCCCAACGTTTTTTATTTATTTTGAATTTAAAAACTAGAATCACTTTGGATTTTTTGTTTCCAAACTGCAAGTTGAATCACTGAGCAGAGGCAGATTAGTTCATGTGCATCAATGTTGTATTTCTGTACTATATCCTGTGGTATAAACGGTCAAGTTTGAATGTGCATTTTATTGACGGCTTCTGAGATTCTGACCAATCAGAGTGTTCCGTCCACTATTGGACTAATTCGCCATAGGGTGTGTACAAACCGAAAAACAATGTTCCCAAGTCTGTGATCGTAGACTAAAGACGGAGGTTAATCCACAAGAGGGCGCTATTTCAGGCAATTATGTATTGGCTCAGTATCAGGTAGACTAAAATCCACGAGCACAGACTTGGAACCAAGTCTAGGTGGGCAACAGTTTACTATGCATGCGCTTTACAAAAAGTAATCTTTGAACTGTCGCTCACACCAGCCGGCCCTGTGCGGTTGTAGCATTACAAATGCGAGAACGATTACGCTTGCTATATACTTAAGAAAAGATGGTGGCACACATAAATGCTGCGCTTTCCTGACCTCAATGATGCTGAACTTTAGAGTGGAGTATAAGGTAGTCAAACAAATGTAACATGGTTTATTTTGGGTGGTTCCCCTCAGGAACTTGTTTGTCAACTTCCAATACCTTGGGGAGGTAATATCGACTGTCCATCCTCAAACCATGTTATATTTGTACACTAACATCCCACAAGGGATCTCTACAAATGTAGCACCATCTGTGAGGAAGACAAAAACACACGGAAGCCATCAGTCAAAAAAAGTCTACAAAATACTGTTAAGTCAAATACAAGTACAGAAAATAACAAGAGCCAAGTGAAGACCAATCCATTGTAGGTCAGTTCAGATGTCTCTGTACCAATGTTTCCACCATTACTGGGACCTTTTACAACTCACACACACATAGCGCACATCATTGGCCAGAAATGCTTGTGGTGCGTTAACAAAATAATCGCTTGACATTTTGTAATGGGGGAGACATGGGTAAATACAGGACATCCCAAATGGATTTGTCTTTAGCTCAGAGAAAAGTCTTCACTGTGAATTTGTATAAAAAGTTCTGTTAAAAGTTAAAGACACAATTGGAAATGCACCTTTCTCTCTTTTGCATAAATCTAGTCATACATTTCAGCGGCATTTTACTGTTTGTATTGAAGTTTTACACGAATTTAAGATTATGTTTCCATGGAAACTTAAGGCACTTCAATCAACACAATTAGGGATATCATGTACTCATCATCTTAGTCAAGTTCCCAATGTACAATAACTATTAGAGATAATGATTGTCTTATACATAAAAAGGTACCAGGCTACCATTTAAGCCTTCTAGCCCCATTTTGGTTTAAGAAAAGTGGATAATAGTGAAGATGGTTGAACTTAATACGAGCCTACATATAGAGTTATATGAGAACTTTAGTTAAATATTCCATCATTTAGAACTGTATGACATGGCATGACAAGAAGCATGTCTGCCAATACACCGATCCAGTAGGCCCCTTGACCAATCACAACGCGTGATTTAAGGTCCGACAAATTGCCGCCATTTTGTTTGACAAAATTCTGATTTGTTTGTATTGTTTACTACACACATTTTGTTGAATTTACTTTTGTCATTTGTTCAAGGCTATTCTTTTATAAACTTGATTTTTATCCTTATCCATGGTCAAGCGGTGTTCATATCCTAATTGAAGTTCCAACTCCCGAAAACCTGACAAGAGAGGGAATGTATATTTGTGGCCAGTTCCGAAGCCGAGGTAAGACAGAGAAAAGTAGTATCCGCTGGGTTAGTGTGTGCGTGCGGTGGGCCGAATACTCGTCTGGCTGTGTACAAATCCACAACGACGTACCACACACGCGACATGTTCGTTCGTTGCTAGGCAGTTGCTATGGTGGGCGTGGCGTATTGAGACAATGGAGCCGACACATTATATTAGGCTGTATTTGAATGTACGGCTATGGCTATGACTGTTGCTAAGGGTGTTGCTAAGGATGTTGCTAGGGACATCCTATACTTCAACGCATGAAGACGCAGTGGTCTAGCCGCAGCCGCTAATTAGGAAACAGCCATACACTGGTCACTCAACAGTTTATACAGCAATCATTTTCCAAGTAGGCATTTGTATGCAGTTACACATAAACCCTTTTCACACTACTCTATTCCCGGGGGCAACCCCGGGGTAATGGCCGACCCTTTCACACTTGAATCCCTTTACCCCTGATCTACCCTGGCAAATGGACATACCCTGGGGAATAGCCAGGGCTGTATTCCATGGAGATAAGAGGTGCAGTGTGAAAAGGGGTCTATATAACTTTATGGGCCTACATGATTACATTGATTTTTTGTCTTTGTTCCTTATCACTCATCTCTTGCGATTTCCCAACTATCCGCACACACTCTAAAAACATGAACCATCAAACGATAGAGGGTGCTCTACGGAAAACTTGAATTCTACCATCACCCACCAAATGTTCCTATTGGCTGGTTCGAGGCTTCTAACGTACACCCTCTATCGATGAAATTGTATGCAGTGATGATCGTTAACAATAACTACAAGAATGTCTTATACCAAGACTAGTCCAGCCTCCATGTCAGTACCTCAATGCATCATGGCTTTTTCAGTACTTTAAGTATGTATTACCGTATCAAAAAAGTTATTTAATTGCTGAGATATGTACAAAGAATATTCTATAATTATAAACATAATCTGTTCAGATTTCCCTGAAAGTATAGGTTACCTGGGTCGATTTCACAAAGCAATAAGATTCATCTTAAGATGAGATGTCAGTATTACCATAGTGATTTGTATTGTGACATCACACTTTGCTTAGCAGTTCAGATTGATCTTTAGTGCGAATCAATCCGAACCGCTAAGCAAAGTGTGATGTGCAATGACTCAAAAACAAAATAGTTGTTTGCATGTGTGTGTTTCCATGAACAATGTACTGACCAAGTAAGTTTGCCCCTATCGTTTTAAGGTGCAACAAAATCTAAAGTTAAATGTCTGCATTACCAAATCTGCATTTTGTATTCGACCTGAGCTTGAAAAAAAGCCAAATGGTGCTCAAATGTTGACTTTGAGTCTGACCTGTTGATTCTATTGAGTAATGAAGTACATACTTAATACTCATAAAGACAATGAGATAAATCTTCTCTACATGTCTTAGTGCATGCTCAAATAAAAACAGTTAAATGCATGTTAAACTGTGTTGGGAATTTTGTTAACACTTTCATTTCGGTCTTGTAAAACAACCCAGTTCCGGTCCAGTAAACATTTTGAGCTACATCCCTGCGGTCTTGTGGACCCCCCCCCCCCCCCCCCCCAATTCAAGCCCTGTATATTTATACAAAATGCCAGTGCCACACAAATTACAACCTTAGCCTTGAGGAAAACCTTTAGTACATGACACATATAATTGAACTCAAATGGATTCATTACGGGAAAGCTCCATTGAAGAATTTCCGAGTTTTGGCTGAAAAACTCGGAAAGTATCCATCCTTTTCAGAGAGGGTGTGTTTATATTGCCATTACTTTTTGAATCAACAAACTTCATTGATGAGCAGTTAATCTCCTGGGCGCAGTCAGCAACATAACTGGCTGGCGGTTTTTAATAATACACACTACATAACTTGGTTTCCACTCCTCAGATTTCAAAATAATGTTAAAACCCACAAAATGTTTTCATTCACTGTGCATGAACATCAGATTAGAGTCCACTGTTGTGGACAAGGAATTCCTGGAGATAACAGTCAAGACTGGTGGTGAAGCAAAAAGGATAACTCTGGCCTCTTTCTTTAATGGAGCTTTCCGTAATGTGATGTTTACACGCACCTCAAACAAATTTTAGAGTAAACAAATTTACAAACATGGCCCAATTATACAAAACAGGATTCAGCAAACTCATCACTTTGGCTGGTACTCAAGTTTCCCTTACTTGACTTACATGTATCACCTTGGCTGGTATCCAGTACCCCCTACTGGACTTACCACCTTTGTGTCTTACCCCCAAAAATATTTTAAAACTTCTAATTTCCACTTCCTTAATCTTCATATTACTGAACCCAAACATTAAAATGTCTCAAAACAATCCCGTTAATAGAATTAAATAGAAATCTATTTCCATTCTTTCATCAAAAATATATTAGGGCCAGAATCATCCCTGAGTTTATACAAAATTCATATTTTTCTCCTATCTTCTTTGGTGCAGACTATACCAATAGAGGGCGCTATTTAATGTCCTGAGCAATCTTGACTGAGTATGGAATGTCATTGGATGATTTAGACTGGGTAATGTGCACTAAATCCGGGTCTTGTAGTTCGCCTTTGGTGATACGATCGCATGCTGAGATCAAGTCATAGTTGATTCGATCAGTGACGACTGAGTCTTGTTTGTACTCTGGATGTTTTGAGACGAAGTCTCTTATCCATGTGGCTAGCGTCACCAATTTGCCTGAAATAGAAACCATTAATTCTTATTTCATATTTTCTTTCATGAAAGTTTGCAAGCTTATGCTTTGCTTAATCACACAAAGACTAAACAATAATTGTCATCAAAAATGCATGTGTTTAATGAATACCAGTATTCTCACTTGGTGTATCCCAACATATGCATAAAATAACATACCTGTGAAAATTTGGGCTGAATCAGTCATTGAAGTAGCAAGAAAATGATGAAAGAAGAAACACCCTTGTTGCACAAATTAATGTGGCTGAAAAAGGCTTCAGGCCTGAAGTCTTTTTCAGAATTCATTTTAGTGAGAAATTACTTCTTTCTCAAAAACTACATTACTTAATATCAACAGCTCTCCGTTGTTTGTTACCAAGTAAGTTTGTATGCTAATATATATGTTGAGTAATTACCAAACGTGTTCAGTGCCTTTAAAGAGGAAAGGGAACGGCCAATTCAATTTTGTGAAACGTACTAATTTTCCAGTAAGTAGAGTCCTCATGTCAGTGGGAAAGTTTCTAACCTCACATTAAAATGGTGTAAATTGCCATTGTACTTGATACCCTTCCAGTGCAAATTTCATCAACATCCAAAACATCTGATGACTTCATTCTGAGAAAAATGGGTCTCTACATTTTGTACGGGGATGTTTTAGTTCATTCCTGACTTTCGATAATATTTGTTCAAAACGGCCTTAAATTTGACCTTTTGACTTTGACCAAAAATTCCTCCTTGGAATGTTAAGATTCATTAGTTGTTGAAATCCAATGACAATTTGTTTCAACTTTCGTTCTTTAAAAGCCAGTTGTGAACCAAAACATCCCTATACAAAAATGTAAAGACCCATTAGCCTCAGAATGATGTCATCAGATGTTGACAAATTTTTGCACTGGAACAGTATTTAATACAATGGCAATTTACTCCGTTCTAACGTAAAGTTAGAGACTTGTAAATTTTTCCCAACTGACATGAGGACTCTATCTGTTGGAATTGAGTACATCACAAAATTGACTTGGTCATTTCCCTTCCTCTCTTTACACACAATTTCACAGGAAAACAGCAAAGACCAATCAATGTACATTAAAGTGTGGTTTAGCTGGTAACCTTTTTCAGATGTGCATAATAGGTATCCGCTCAGCAGTTTGTTGAGCTGAGAACCGTTTGCTTTTTATGAATTTTGGCCTGATCTTATGCACATGACGTCATTTGAGTAGGGCACCGTCTGATAGAGGTCAAAAGGTTGCTCATTGGCCCATCCTGTGCGCTGCGCAAACATAGATGTGCGTTTTCTATTGTTGCATTAGCGTTTTACCTCCTGAAGATGTGCATTTTATATACTGCTTGTTGAGGCAACAAAACCTCTTTTCAGAGCCAACAAACATCCCAAAAGAGATTTCTACATAGTTGTACACGCAAGTTTACTAGTTATAGTTACTTCTAACTGTTAAGTTTGACTTACCTGAGGCTCGATCTGAAATGAGTTTCAGATAACACATGATTGTACACCTAGTGTCTAAATCTGTCTCTACAGTGCTGACATACTGGTTTATAAGAGGAATCAAACCAGAAAAATCACCCTGACCGTCCCCTAATGGTCCTCCATTGATGATTGTATTGACACTCACAAACATTGCTCTTTCTCGATTGGACACTCACATGAACCTGGAGTTAAAAGGTCAGGGGTCAATCGGTTATTAGTAATAATGCTTGCTCTTACATGTATATGGCGCACATATCCTAGTAGCTTGATCAAGGCACCTTACAACATTATTATTCCTGTCCATCAGGCAATCTTTTACACCACTCCTCTAACTTTCTCAACTCCCTGGGGAGCATACAACCCCAAGCTGCCTAAATTAGCGCTAAGGGGTTGGTACAACACAATACTGTCTCAGCTAGCCCTCTCAGTTTCCCATTTATACAAACATCATCATAATAATAATAATAGTGGCTTCTTATATAGCGCTCAGGTCCGTCACTCAGTGACGCTCATGGCGCTTCAACATTATTACCCCTGGTCACTGGGCCATTTTATTTCATTCCTTTAACCATCTCAGCTCCCTGGGGAGTACACAGCCTGTGCTGCCAAATATGTAGCGCATCAAACTAAATCAATCACAAGAACCATCTCTGCCCTCACAGGTACCCATTTACCCCTGAGTGATGAGAAGCAATTATAGTTAAGTGTCTTGCTCAAGGACACAAGTGTCACGACCGGGACTCGAACCCACACTCTGCTGATCAGAAACACCAGAGCTTGGATCAGGTGCTCTTATCCGCTCGCCACGACACGCTACGAATGACTACCATCCTTCAAGCCTAGTGACAACAAGTTGTATACTCGGAGTTTAGTAAGTTCACATGGGGATTTTGGTTCCTTTGAAATAAAATGACAAAAATACTTACATGATCTCAAATCTTTACGGAAGTGGAACATGGAATCGAGGACAGCATTGCGTTTCTGCGCTTGCTGCATATTAGCGTCAACCTGAAGCAGAGAAATAAAGTACGACAAATGCTACTAATGAAGTAACTGATATCCTGTGGCACAGTTTTGTGCTTGTGTATTTCAATAGCTTCCCTGATGTGACGTGTATACCAATGTCTCTCAGGAGCTATGAATTGAGCCTGATCCCAATCTATGACATGGTCTAGATCGGTGGAGTGTTTCACAATTGCAGATTTGTCATATTCCCCTCTGCGACCATGTGCTTTACATGTACAGTGTATAGTGTATGTTCTTTCAGCCTAGTGGTAAGGTCTCTACCAGTCTCGCCAATGTAGACTTTACCACAAGAGCAAGGAATTCGGTACACTCCTGCTTGACTGCTGGAGTCATGCTTGTCTTTGTGGGTGTGTAGCTTTGTTTCCAACTTATCGCAAGTTCGGTAGTAGACCTTGCTATCCACTTCACGGAGGATACGCTGTATCTTGTGTGAAGTATGACCAATGTACGGAAGGACCTCAATGGGCATATCTTTCGAGTTTGCAGACTGAGAGTTGTATTCCGAAAGAAACTCTTTTTTATTGTTTCATTTTTGAAAATACTGCGTGTAAATCAGCATAACATTAAGAAAAATTAATCTCTGACCCGATTTCTTTGCAACACTTGTGAGTAAAAGTGCCTAGTAATGCTGTAAATGTGCCTAGTAATGCTGCAAATATTAGAACAGCTGTACAGGACATGTATATAACCATGACCTCAAACAGACTGATCTACATGAAAGAAGTTAACCTACTGTTTTGTTCATTTGAATTTGTTCATCATTCAATAGTTTATGTTACCTTTGACAGTTGCATCAAAAAGTTGAGCTTGAAAGACAGAATTGTCCGAGTCAGCAGAACCAAGAAGACGACAAATGCAGCGTTCTCAAAGTCGGTCAGCTGAACCTCGATCGGCCGAAACTCAACCCTCCAACCAATGTTGGAATTGACTGGTGGCGGCTTGAAACGCATCGTCTGCCAATTTGTCGATTGAATGTTCTACAGCAAGAGGAAAAAATGTTGAAATGTTGTCAATCGTGTTGATTTATGACAGCTTGTTATTAGGTGTTCGTGCAATATGAGCACGAACACCTCTTGATTTTGTTCTGTTTTTTGTTTTTCTTCTCCATCTTCTTCCAGGCAACTCTTCTCTACAGCATAACTCAAGATTGAAACTGAATTGAACCTTGAAAGTCATCAGACATTTGAACCTTAATATAAAGACGGCACAATAGTCATGACGCAATAATGACGTCATCAGGTGTCGAATTACAAGGTTTTTAAAGTTGAAAAGTGATCATTTGCTATTCACTGTATCTCATTTAATTTGAAAGCTATGATATTCATAGTTGGGCATATGATAGTTCAAGAGTGTGGCAACATTTGACAGATTACCATCGAATGCGTATGACCTTTGCTTCTGGTCGTACCGGAAGGTCAAAGTTTGCCTTCGTGTTTTTCTTCAAAAAAACGTTTTTCGGGGTTATCTACAGCATAACTCCAGATTGAAATTGAATGAAAAGTTAACCTTAGTATCAAGATAACACACACTTGATGATGTCATGATGACGTCATCGGGTATCAAATTACAGTGAATCAAAGTTTAAAACTTTACAAATTTATAACTCGTGAACTACAACGTGGATTTTTACAGTCTACACATCATCGGATAGGTCGTTGAAAGCTCGACAAACGCTACACAGAACATAATCCCTAAGCCCCTTTCTTCAGGTTCAAATCGGAATTTGAAAATTCCATAATATATAATCTTATTCATATCTTAAAAAATAATGAAAATTTTTGCATAATATTTGTACCAGGTTGTAGAATGTCAAGCCTGCTCGAACTTTTGCACAGAATGACACCATTTCGACCTTAAATTTGATCGAAAAAGGACGTTTAAGCGCACCTGTATGTTAACCCACAAATTTACAACGCACGATAGTACACGCCAATCCTACACTCGTGCATCGACATGTGAATTAGTTGACAACAACGCACGTAGAATTGTGCTGTTTGCATGTTGAAAATCGGTGGTACAACAAATTATATTGCACCTCACAGAATAATCCGTCTATTGAAACAAATCATAACTCCTTCTAGAGCCCACTGCTCCAGCGTGATAGCGCCCTCTTGTCATGAAGAGGGGAGATGCAGAAAACTGCCATTGTTTCTCTAAAATCGTAAAAGTAGTTTTACGAATTGTCTAAATTAATCTACTAAACATATAATCTAACTAGCATCGTATGTTCCAGAAACAATAATTACTTGTTGAGTTAAAGTACAGCATGACTGTCAGCTTTCAGGTAAGCAGATTTGTCATTATTTTTCAAGTTTGTTTTGTAAAGTAACCATGTCATGTGCAGCGTGTAAACAACCTTGCCCTGGCCACTCAAACTTTAAACTATGTTTCTCTTAGAAGTAGGTTAGGAATATATTTCGCATTGCATCACAGAGGTGGTCCATCTAATATTTAAAAAATTCTTAACTGCTGGACCCACACATTGGATTTTAACAATTCATACATCATCTGAAAGGTCAAACTAATCATACGCTACACATTATGTGACCCCGTTTGACCTTGACGTCAAGAGAAAGGACATCGGAGACTTCACCAACGCTACCAAGTGTGACCTCTATTGACTCTGACATCCGGTTCATACCGGAAGTTAACATTTATTATTTGAAAAATTAATAACTTCTGAACCACTCATTGTTTTTTTTCCCTGTACATCATCAGTTAAAACTTTTGTAACTTAACCAACGCTACCGAGTGTGACCTCGGTTGACCTTGACTTCCAGTTCAAACCGGAAGTTGAGTCTTTATATTTCAAAATATCATAACTTCTGAACCACACATTTTATTTTTTCGATCTATACATCATCTGAAAGGTCTTCATAAACTAATCAACATATGACTCTATTTGACCTCGACATCTGGTTCAAACCGGAAGTTCTTGTTAAATTTTTGAAACGTTCATAACTCCTGAACCAGGAATTGGATTGATAAGGTATAATGTCGTTACCAATTCATTCAATTACTCCCCACGAACACCTTGTTTTTGTAGTAAACAAAAACTGAATCTCTAGTTATTATTTAATATCTTTCTGGTAATTTGAAACCAAAGAATCCTTAAAAGTACCTAGCACTGTAACCCGTAGGCCTGAAGATACCAGGGTAGAGAAGATGATGATGAAATGTTAGTTTTAGATGTGGGAGGAAAACCCCCAAAAGAGAAAACCCAACGGCCAGGGCCAAGTTCATGCAGGGACTATCGTTGACCATGGTTTGACTAAGTTAGCCCGAACTCTGTCTAGTCGGCGATAGTTGGACTACCCTAGTCGACTATTTGGAACCAGCCTATAGGGCATGGTCGCATCGCTGGTTATCATTAGCCCTTTGCATAACACAGTACAGAGTGGACCAGTTGTAAGAAAATGATAACATATAAGTCGCCGGTCGCGTTGACATGACATGACAGTCAATTGCACTACAACTTCAGTGCACATGCACTATGTACGTCACTAAACAACCACTAGTTAACTATTTGTCCTTGCGCGAACTTGGCCCAGGTAGATGATTAAAACCTAATTCACATGCCCTGGCTCAGGTCCGGGATTCCACAGAGGCGAAACACAGGAAAAAAATCACTGCGCCAACACAACAGGTTATGTAGTGAGTTTGATTCACTTGGTTTCCATAATGCCAGTATAGACCCTGCAAGTCAGGCGTGTATTGGAACATTTTTGGGACCACTTTGGTCCCAAGTACATTGCTTTAACGAGTGAAGGAAACAAACTCGCACTCTTTAAAAGGTCCTGATGTTCAAATACACCCAAGACCTAATTGCAGTCTATTGACCAATCACGTAAGCATATTTGCTCATGAATATTTATGAGTTGTATGATGGAAAAGGGCAGGAGAGAGAAGTGAGTCCACTAACCTCAAAATGATCTGAATCTTGTGTATCATCCTGATCAATCTTCTCTGCAAATACTGACACAGTGTCACGGATAAAGAGATGAGCTATGTGTCTGGCCAACTGACGATCAATGCCTGAATAAGAATTAGTATCATCAGTTAATCATATGCTTCAATGTGAATTATTATTGTGATGTAATACAACAGCCATCAATAACTAAGAGAGTCAACACGTGTACATCTTCCGATTGATACAAAATGGTCAATGATGACCAATTGGATAAAAGGTGTACAAAATTAGGCTCAATGATTGATGACCAGTTGGGAACCAATGTCTGTTTGCGAATATGGACATTAATGAGAACAGGGCTCGTCAAGCATAAAGACTAGAGAGTAAGTAAAGTAATGTCGACTAGAGTCTTTGAGACCAGACTGATGATCAATGCCTATTTGAGAATAAGTACAGTATTACCATGTCAAAAAGAGTCTTCAAGACCAACTGATGATCTATGCCTGTGTGAGAATAAGTACAGTAATGTCAAAAAGAGTCTTTAAGACCAACTGATGATCTATGCCTGTGTGAGAATAACAATAATAGATGGTTCTCATATGCGCACATATCCTAGTAGCTATATCAAGACACTTTACTATATTATTATCCCTGTTCATCAAGCATACTTTTAGACTAATTCCTCAAACTTTCTCAACTCCCATACTGCCTAAATTAATGCCGAGGGATCAATCCAACACAATAATGTCTAGGCACTAGCTCTCGGTTCCCAGTTATACACCTGGGTTAGGAGAAGCAATTATGGGTATTCGCCTTGCTCAAATACACCAGTGTCATGACCAGGAATCGAACCCACACTCCGATGATTCAACCATCAGAACTTGAGTCCGATACAGTAGAATGCTCGGCCAGGAGACGCCATGTACAAGGAAAAGATCCTCAAGATCAATAACCACCAGGGCCCAATTTCATAGAGCCGCTTAAGCAAAAAATATTGCTTAACAATTTGTTGCTTAGCAGAAATGAGCGGGATACCAGTTACAAATTGTACATGCGACATGGTAGTTTGGCTGGTAACCTTATTCTGGTAAGCATAGTTTTGTTGTGCTTAGCTACTATTGTGCTTAAGCAGCTCTATTGGGCCCTGTTGATCTATGTGCCTGCATTATTACAAGGGCCATCAAAACATTGAACATCCCCCTTCCAACCTGAGTTTGGTTCCCGAGTCTTGGGAGATCTAAGTCAAGATCATACCTGCATCCATGAGTTCCTGACAATCTTTCTCATCTAGGATCAAGTTGATATCGCTGTACTCTCACCGTTAGGCGACAGGTAGCTATCGATAGAGTCATAACGGGACTTGGGAATAACAAATTTATTGTTCTTCAAGGGCTGAAGGGAAAGATAGAAACAGAGAGAGTGAGAAACATGAAATACAAAGCACTAATTATCATCTTAAAGGTGGGCTCATAGATTGGTGAATGTTCAAAAAATTAATGAATGTTTTTTTCAAAATTGAGATAAGATGTTATAACAAAATTGAGTTACGATTTTTTGCAAAGTAGGGATAATAACTAGTTCTCATAAAGCGCATTTCACAGTAACGCATCAATGCGCTTTACATTAGTGCCCTGGTCAGTGGGCCAATAACATTCCTTTAATCTTTCTCAGCTCCCTGGGGAGTATACAGCCCGAACTGCCGTGGCGCTCACAAGGCTTTTTCAAACACAATATCAACCTCTACCCTTGCAGGTACCCATTTATACCCCTGGGTGAAGAGAAGCAATTATAGCAAAGTGTCTTGCTCAAGGACACAAGCATCACGACTGGGGGTCGAACCCACACCCCGATGACTAAACCACCAGAACTTGAATCCGATGCTCTAAAACACTCGGGCCACGACACCCTACAATGTTTTTGCAGAATTGAGAAACAATGTTTTTGCAGACAGAATGAGAGAATGTGAATAAGTGAGGACATACTTGGTATATTGATTGCAACCTTCTCTCCACGTCTCTTTCTGATGTTCTTCGTTAGGGTTCTGAAACAGGGAAAAAATATCATACACTGTCATCAATAAATCAGGTTTAGACGTCACCTACTTGTCCTAGGAGGTGGGGGACACAAAGATTTCCTTTTCATGTACCACCTCTTATTCCAATCACTGTGAGTGAAAATGTGGCCCGCTCTAGCGAAATGAGGAATGTCTCGGAAATCACGTTTTCGTGTAAATCGCCATACAAAAGTTGTTGACAATCGAAAATCATGAAAAAAAATAAAAATCCGATTCCGTGATTTCGGTGGTAATAAGATAAACAAAACTTGATCTTTCCTGTCGTGGTCTTACCTTTAATTGAAAAGATGAAAAAATCCACAAAAAGTATGTTTTCTTGAGCATGTTTGTACGCATAGCTACAATAGCTAGCTTTTGTTAATAACGATTATCTAAATAAACACGTCATAACAAAATGGAAGTGGCCTTGTCTTGTAGACTTTTTTCATTACCCGATAACTTCGGACTGGAATAAGCTACAGAAATAATAATGGTATTGCTGGAAAGCCAGTTAGTTGCTTGTTAATATGGTGTGCATTCCTCAATTCGATAGAGCAGGTCACAAATACTAACATGCACAATAAAAAATAACCGGCATTTATTAGAAACTTTTCAACAGGGGCAGTCAGGTTGGTGTAGTGGTATCTTGCCAATTGCTTATTACAGCTGACTGTGTTGTCTGTCTGTAGTCGGTAGAAGCTCTCCGTTCTCTCTTCATCTTGAGGGTGAAGCTTCAAACCCTAATTTTATAGAAGTTAAAATCCCTCCACTTCATAACATCAAATTTACCATTATTAATAATGGGCAACTGTATGTAACTTGCTGTTACTCTTATTTGAAATAAGATTGTGTTCAACTCTCAGCCATGGATTACACCTCAGTGAGGGCGCTGTTTCAGCTTGTGACATCATATGCAAAGGGTCTATACATTTTTACAATGGAAAATATCTCTAAAGTCACAGCAGTTTTTACAAGAAAAGCAAAGTGATTGAGGGAGAGAGATAGTGGAATAAATCTTCACTTGACAGAAATAATAATAGAGTATGAATCATCTCCAGATTTAATGACAATGTCAAAAGTTAGGAATATATTTTGCTTTAGAGACAGAGTAGCACTAATCCAAACAAGTCTACATGAGCAATAATCCACTGTAATGTCAATCTTGAATATATACAGATCAAACTTACTCCACAAACTCCAATTAAACTACTTTTTATGTTAGTCTAGTCAGTCTTTCCAATAAATGGTTTGACAAGCAAACAAATACAACAGAAATGATTTCTACGGCAAGACTCTCTTGAGACCCTCTAATCAACATATCAAAATGGTAGAAAAAGGATGTTAGAAAAAACCCAACTAATTTCCATAAAATCAAATGGCGCATTTGCCTTATACATGCACACCAGATATTAATATCACATAATATTGCATGGATAAATGATCACTTCAAAATAGATTTGAGCAAGAGAAATTACAAGATGGCTGCCAAAAATGAAATATCACTAGTTATCAAGATAAGACCCATAATTGGATGACCACTGTTAAATTTAAATATGATGATAATAAGTAATCAAATAAGCAATTGACATTCTTTTGGATGTTACATGACATTTTCTACATTGCGTACCCATTTTCCCATAATAAATGTAATCTTAATAACAAAGCAAATATGGCAATTATAATATAATAATAATAATAGTGGCTTCTTATATAGCGCTCATATCCGTCACTCAGTGACGCTCAAGGCGCTTCAACAGTCAGTATTTTCCTGCAAGGTATATATGTGGAGCTACTTTTTGAATTTTGAGACCTATTTCTTTACATAGCACCATGTAATGGTTTACAAGGTGCTGTGGCGCAATATGCAGCCAATCAAACCAGGAACACCGGGGCGAACCCCTTCTCTTTTCGATAAGTGCACTGGGTTCTTTTACGTGCATTACACAACACACGGGACAAACGGCTTTACGTCCCATCCGAAGGACGAAGCAATAATGGTTAAGTGTCTTGCTTAATAAGGACACAAGTGTCACGACCGGGACTCGAACCCACACTCTGCTGAACAGAAACACCAGAGCTTGAGTCCGGTGCTCTTAATTATCCGCTCGGCCACGACACGCCCGACAATTATACAGTAGTCAGGTATTTACAAGTAATGATTTTAATAACAACCTTAACGTGCATGTGATGTTAAACTTCAAAAGTTGCATTTCTTATAAATGGAAAAGGTTGCAATACAAGTGAACAACCCCTAAATGTAATAATTAACCCTTTGCATGCTATCATTTCTTGCAAACACTTTTTCCTGCCCGCTAGAATGTTTTTACAAAATCATTAAAAATAGACAAGCCTGTACACAAAGAGCATTATGTGTTGAGATACTATTTCATTGCAAAATCCAAAATAAGTCAAATGTATGTTATTTGTAACCGTATAGTAACAGAATTGATTAACGCAAGTTCTCAATTAATTGAGAATTAAAACTGATTGGTTATTATAACTGTTGGAGTGAAAACATTTATATAACTTTGCAGAATTTTGTGGATTAATTTTATAGACTTATTTTGTTGGTCAGTTTAACCCTAAAGGCAGTATTTGACCAGTATCATAATTAGATAACATTACACCTTGTTATAAATCTTCACTGAATTCCAGTCTGCCACTGCAAGCTGCTGACCATCTGATGTCAATGAGATTCCATATGGGTCGTGCAGACCCTGAGCAATACTTCTGACAAATCTACCCTTCATGTCATACTGATGGATATGACCAGTGTTGAACCCATTGTGCACTGCAATGTAGATAGCTGAGCTGTCACAGCATACACCTCTGCAGGATCTAACTTGCTGACCATCAATGAGTGGTTTGATGGTGGTTAGTGCAGCACCATTGTCATCAACAATGTCTACTTGTTGTTGGTCTCCACCACTGATGATAACTCTGTCCTTGCTGTCTATGGCCAAGTAGCGAGGTTTTGTCTGAACTGAAACAGTGTCAATGAGTGAACCATCACTGGAGCAGTGTTTAGTTATAACTGACCTCTTCACATCCCCCACAATGATTGTATCCTTCATGACTGCTACACTGTGGAGGTCTACTGCTGTCTTGCCCACTTCACTATGAGGCACTGTGTAGAATTCAAATATCTTGTTGCCATCCCTATTGTACATCTTGACAGAGTTGGTTACATCTACAACCACTAACTGATTCTGGAATGCAGCAACAGCCCAAGGCCAGCCTGGAAAACAAATAAACAAATGAATAGGACTCAATACAATGATCCCTCATTTGCAAATTACTCACACAACCTATTTAATTAGGTTTTTGCAAAAAATACAAAAAGACACTATTATTAATCTAAATTTGTTCCTATGTTGTAAAATCCCATGCAGCACTTACATGTGACTATGACATACAGTAGAGCAACAATCTGTTATCATAAACGAGGTGACTACTAAAATAACATTAAGAACTCTTGTATAATTTGTTTCATTTTTTTTTAAAACCTAGTATTGGATTAGATAAACCAATTATTTTCATGGACTGTCCCCCTGGTAACCAATCAAGAGTAGGCTACCCTTTTCACGGTTTGATCTGAGATTTACAACAGCATTACACCTCTAACTAAAAAGACATTGTAATGAACTTACACTGTGATACTTGGATAGTTTTCTGCTGGTGTCCCATAGTGTTGTAAATTACCACTCTGCTATTAAAGTAGTCTACCACTGCCATCTTATTCCCAGGTACAGAGGCATCAATATCCCTAGCCCCACTGATTCCTTCACCATACTCCAAACCAAGCTCCCACCTTGGTTCCTTCATGTTCAGAGTACCCAGGGAGATATCACAAACCCCTGGATTGAATCTCAGATGGGAAAGGGTAGAATCTATCTTGGGTTGATTTTGATCTCTGAGTAATTTCAAGTCCTTACTGATAGCAGGAAAGAGTGCAAGGAAGTCAGGCGCTGATGAATTGTTGCTGACATCTTTGGCAGTCTGCAGTGAATGCTGTATTTGATGTGAGTTTACAATCACTCTTTGCTCATATTCCTCCAATCTCTTGTTACGATCTTTGTGGATGGTTTTTATTTCATCCATGATGCGACTCTCTTGAGCTGTTACCTTAGACCTGATCTTATCAGCTGTGTTCCTCACGTCTGCCATGGTTCTCTGAACTGCAATGTCTAGGTTGTCTTTCATTGTTGAGACAGTTACTTCAGATTGTTCAAGGTTCTTCAGGATTTCTTCAAGGGGAGTAATGAGTTGAGCCAATGACTGTTTATATGTGGATGAGGCTTGGTTGTAGTCACTATACTCATGTTGTGGTTTACAGTGATCTATGACAGTGCAATCTCTACAAATCATCACATCACATGTTGTACAATAGAACCTCATCACTTCACCTTCATGAGTTTGGCATTCTGGATGACGTTTTGGTTTTGTCTTTATCAACGCAGTCTTTCCATCACTAATGTCTTTCAAAGTAGCTACTATGTGGCTTGACAATGCTGGAATTTTCAGGTGCAATTCATTGCAGTGTGCACAAATGATCATGGGGCAGTCAAAACAGAAGTGTGTTGCCTCGTTTTCCTCCTTGCACAATTTACAAACCAACTTGCTGTTTCCAATAGAACTGACTTGATCCAGTTGGAGTGCAAGACCAGTTAAAATGAAGTTAGTCTTGAGATCTTGAACACCCGTCTCAGGAAGTTGTGTCTCCTTTCGACACAGAGGACAAATAAGCATCTTAGCATCTTTGTAGTTGGTAGTGTGGTATTGAAGTAAACAGTGTTTACAGAAGCTGTGATGACAGTCCAGTAGTTTGGGTTCTGTGTACTTCTCTTGGCAAATACTGCACTCCAGATAATCCTTTCTGATTTTCTCCAGAGCTGAAACCTGTGCTGGTTTAGAAGATGCCATATTAACCCTAACTCCCAAAGCGTTTTTACTAGAATCCACCCCTAACCCAACACATTCCAACAGCTTATACTACCATGAGATGGGAACTGTGCCCAATCTTAGGTGGACGATACACAACCTAACAAACTCCAACAGGCTTTTTTTGTTTGATTTTGTTGGAGTGTGTAATAATAATAATAATAATAATAATTTATATTGCGCAAATTCCATAAAAGAAATTATGTTCAAATGCGCATAACAAGGCAATGTAATTAAACTACAACTAAAGAATTGGTAAAAATAAAAAAGATACTAATTAATAATAAACACATACACAGTACGATAACATAAATCAATCGATTACCCTGTAAATCAATCATTTATACATATGCGCTGAGGAACAAGTGTGTTTTTAACTTACGCTTAAAATCTACAAGAGTCGGAGCTGAGCGGACATTTTGGGGCAATCGGTTCCATAAAGTGGGTGCAGATACAACAAATGCTCTGTCACCGAGTGTTTTTAACATCTTTCCACTAGGTAGACTTAGCAGATTAGAAGTTTGAGATCGTAAGGAATAACTGGAATTCACCCTTTTTGTTAATAAATCACAAAGATATTTGGGAGCCTGGTTATGAAATGCTTTAAATGTCAGTAACAACACTTTAAATTGAATACGAGCCGGAATAGGAAGCCAGTGTAGTTTCTGTAACATGGGGGTGACGTGAGCGCTTCTAGAAGCACCATATACAAGTCTTGCCGCTGTATTTTGCACACGTTGTAGTTTATCCAAGTATAATTTTGGTAAGCCAGAATAAAGACTGTTGCAGTAATCAAGTCGGGAAGTTATTAAAGCATGGACCAAAATGTTAAGGGTGTCTCTAGATAACAATTTACGGATATGTCTAATATTGTGAATATGAAAAAAGCTTACTGAACAAACACTGCTAATTTGTTTAGCCATACTAAACTTTGAATCAAACCAAAGACCAAGATTACAAGCCGTCAGTACCGGCGAGATGTTGACATCGCCCACTTTGACATTAGAAATATTCACTTTGGATAGTTGTTGCCTAGTCCCAATAACAATAAATTCAGTTTTCGAATCATTTATTATTAACCTGTTCTGTGACATCCATTGGCGAATGGCGTGTATACAACTCTCCATACTACTAACAGCTTGCTGCTGGTCAGTAATATTACCTGGTTTGAATGACATATACAATTGAGTATCGTCAGCATAACAATGGACACTAGGTAAATGTTTTTCAATAATGTCAAACAACTCAGAAGCATATATGGTGAACAGTAATGGTCCTAGACAGGACCCCTGTGGGACACCACAATCCACATCAAACCGGTCAGAGACTGCTCCCTGAAACAAAACCCGCTGACCCCTGCCTGTCAAATACGACTTAAACCAGTCCAATGCTATACCGGTTATCCCGATCCTGGAATAAAGACGGTCTAAAAGAATTGTATGATCGACCGTGTCGAAAGCAGCACTAAGATCTAAAAGTACAAGTAATGTGATACATTGTGAATTCATTTTCATTAAAATGTCATTATGTACCTTCAATAATGCTGTCTCAGTACTATGATTCTTTCTATATGCCGATTGGAGCAATGGATACAATGAATGGGTGGTCATGTGACTATGGATCTGATTAAACACTACTCTTTCTGTCAGTTTGGAAATGTACTGTAGATTACTAATAGGACGGTAGTTTTGAAAATCCGCGGAACTTAAATTTTCTTTTTTCAATAATGGAATAACCATCGACTCTTTCCAAACTGAGGGAAATGTACCAGACGCCAAAGACAGATTAATGATGTTGGTAATTGTTGGCAATAAAACATCTAAACAGTCCACCACAAGATTAGTTGGCATAGGATCTAAGGAACAAGATTTCTTAGAACCCGAGTTTACAAAAATCTTAACATCATAATCTGTGACTGGTAAAAAACGATCAAACTGTGCACAAGTACTTGTCCTTATTTGATGAGAAACGCCTAAATTACCAATAGTCATTTCATTGAGTTTAGCATGTATATTTTCCACTTTCCGTACAAAAAATTTACCCATTTCATTGGCAAAAATACGATTGTCCACACCAAGAATCAAAGTCTGTCTTTTAGGTTTTAAGAGTGTGCTAATGGAACTAAAAAGTTTCCGTTGGTTACAACTATTTTCCCTAATAAAACTAGTATAAAAATGCTGTCTAGCCTTATTCATAAGAAAATTAGTACAATTTCTTTGTCTACGAAAATGTTCAAGATCATCCTCATTTTTAGTGAGTCGCCATTTTCTCTCAGCTTTACGACGTAGTTTTTTGGATGTTTTGATCTCTTCGCTAAGCCAAGGTACAGCCGGTTGTACACTTGGCATGTGCAAAAATTTGATCAGTGAAATCACACAGTACCCAACATAACATAATCCAACAACTATCTCATTAGACCATGGAGGAAAGAGCAATGCCAGACATGTACATTTCACACATCCACCATACCCACTCAATCAAATTCCAACACCATTACTTGTCAGCAAGGATACACAATCCCACAGAATCAAACACCCAATCCTAACTTCACTGTACTTAACCTAACAAAATTAAACACTTTGCCCTGTTTGAATTTGTAGGGTATGGGAGGGTTAGGGTTAATCTGGAAAGAATTATCAAAGAGCAAAAATATATTAACATTCCAACAGAATGAACATTCAGTTTGCACCAACCACTTCCAGTGTACATTTGTTGCTATCAAATTGATCCCTGCACTGTACATTAACGTAGGAATACAATGAAACATAAACATTCTATGCAAAAACAATATTTCTTTGATGTAGAATTTTGTAATTGATTGATTGATTAGTATTTTTATTCCACCCATTACCCTGGGGAAGGGTTACAACAAAAATTTAAAAATACAAATGACGGAGGAGTTAGCATAAGCATCAGTGTTAAACTAATTATTTTAAACATTGATTTCCTTTAACTTAGCAGACATACAAATATACTTGGCTAAGCAATTTACAATGCCTCTTTCCTGAGAGGTCATTAAAAAAATAAATTTGTCTCTTTCCAATAGCAAACCAAAATCTGCATTACTTTTACAAACAGCATCATACATGTTTTTTCTCAGAAAATTATACATCAGACAAGCACATACAAAATGCATTTCTGTTTCCACGTCTTCCATACAGTGAGGGCAAATACGTTGATTAAATTCTAAACCGATGTATCTTCCAGTTTCTACAAGCAGTTTATGCGCTGAACATCTAAATCTGGCCAGATAATGTCTGTACTGAGGATTACTTAATAAACGTAAATATGGTTCCATTTCGTACCTTATTTTAAGCATCCGGTAGGTTCTAAGCTTATTCTTTCGACTGCACGTTCCTTTAGAATCATCATGTAATCTACCTAACCAGCTACCAATAAATTCATTACGTAATTCCTCTACAAATTTATCACAAAGAACTCGCTGACTATGGGACCCTGAAAAAACTTAAAGGAGCATTCCACTTTATCATGTCAAAGGTGTTTTTCAACTTAAGGAACAAAGACGTCCTCCTCCTATTGCCTAACTCCATGTCTTCTATAAAGGCATTATACAAAATTGAATGAGGAGGCTTTTCAGATAACTTAAGCCAGTATTTTAAAGTATTTCGGCAATGTTCAATGTACAGAGGAAAACTGCCCAGTTCACCCAGCACAGCATCATTGGAAGTACGTCTGTTTACATTCAATATATATTTATACCAGCTCATTTGAAAAACTTCGGCTTGATCATCACCTTTCTTCCATGTTACTTCAGAGCCGTAATTAACAATGGGTTTTATAAAGTATCAAATATTTTCAAAAGTACTGGAGGGGATAACTCATTGGCAATGTTTTTTCTAATTGAATAGGCTGCCTTATTAGCTTTATTTACAAGATTTTTCTTAGCTAACTTGAAAGAACCTGAGGTTTGAAAAAAAAAATCCCTAAGTACAGATAAGAATCAACAACTTCTATGAACCTGTCCCCATTGATGCTAAATTTATTCACCACATTTTTTGCTTTTGATAAATCGTTATTAAAAATAATAACTTTCGTTTTGTTAACATTGACAATAGTCTCCACTTATTACAAAATGACTCAAATCTCTTCATTTGCAATTGAAGTCCCTCATGACTGCTGATGACTCTAACTTATTTTATAGTCACTCTGTCTTAGACACTCTAATTGCAACAGTTAACTCTGAACTTGTTTTGATAAGCAACTGGATTAAATCGAATAAACTGTCTCTGAACATCAACAAAACTAACTGTATGTTATTTAGTAATGTGTATAATGTATTACCAAGGGATGTTTTTATTGATGGTATTAAGATTAATCTAGTTGAATGTACTAAGTTTCTTGGTTTGCATAGATAACAAGCTTTCCTGGAAACCACATGTTGACTCACTATGTAAAGTCATATCTAGAAATGTTGGTGTCATTAACAGGTTGAAGTTATATCTTCCCCAGCATATTTTAATTACTTTGTATAATACACTTGTTTTGTCTTACATCAACTATGGTATTTTAGCCTGGGGTAGCGCGTTTCAACTGTATTAAACAGACTGTTCCTTCTACAAAAAAGGGCCATTCGATTAATAAGTAATTCTAATTATCTTGCTCACACCGAACCCATATTCACTCAACTTAGATTATTGAAGCTGAATGACATATACTATTTCCATCTAGGTACATTCATGTTTCAGTTGGCTCACAACAATTTGCCTTCCTGCCTTGCTTCCATATTCTCCCAAAACCGGTCCATTCACGCTCATATAGTACCCGCCAAGCATCTCATTATCACCTTCCCTTTTAATACCCGGACTCACCTCTCTCAGAAAACTATCAAAGTCCAGGGACCTAAACTCTGGAATTCTTTACATGCTCCGCTTCTTAATGCCACTTCCCTCGGTTCATTTAAAAATAAGTTAAAACAGTTTCTCCTTAATAACTACATTTAAATTGTTGTATTGTATCATTTGTTGTTGATTTGTTTACTTCTAATTATTACTTTTATTACCCACCTTACCTGTCATGTTCTCTTATTTACTATAATACTAGTTACATATTCAAGTATTTTTGTTTTACCTACATGTATATTCCCCATTTAGCAATTCCTTAGTTTTCAGTTCACCTTTAATCGTTTGTGTTTGTTTATCTCGTAAATAATTCCACTGTTTGTGCTTTTGCAACATTATTTACCATTTGGCCCATTGTCACTATTGTGTGCTTCATTAATCATAAACATTGCTTTATATATTCTTAGGGGGTCCGTACTCGACAAGCTCTGCTTTTTATGGGCCCCCACCAATTCCATTTTCAAATGTTTTTTGTTTTGCTTTGTATTGTATAAATTTAATTACCTATTCTTTGCCTATAAATAGTCGTTATTTACTTTATGTTCCATTGTTTTGTTTTTGTGTGTGTATGGATTGGAAATAAAGTAAATTGAATTGAATTGAATTGAAATTTGATCGCAAATTTCTCCCGTTTATAAACATCCCATACTACTCCAACCTACCTTACTTTGTTCCTTACATCGGAGGAATTTTTATGATACATTCCATGGCTCACCAAATGATGGCTTCATTTAAATATGATTTTTTGAAAATGGCAAAACAAAACGGTGTACAAAAATCGCATTAAAGTTCGTCGTGCCTGGGGGCCGCCATCTTACTTATGATTCGCTGCCTGTTAATCATGAGAAAGTCAGGGCGCCCGGCTGGTCTGCCAAGTCATAAATATGTATGAGGTGACGTCGCGCGGTACTGTAGCTAGCTGAGACTTGTCCATCTAATGAATATGCATACCCATCACAAGTTGCATGTTCATTGGGTGAGCGACATAAGTTGTTAGCCCGCGACGTCATCAAAAAGAAGGCAGCGGGGACGAGAAACTTTTTTAAACAAGTTTTTTTACTTGGCCTTAGAGGTAAAGAATATTAATATTTGTGTTATACCCTAATTATACAGGATTGGTAATAAGGACAAAAAACATCTTTGTTGAATTTTAGTTTGAAAGTTTACTGATTATGAAGTTCATACTAGACCAATTTTATCTGTCAACTATGTCACTCTGAAATGAAGTCATATTCAAGAAAACTATATCTGAAAAAACGAAACAGTCAACAACTGATTTGGGTTGTTGCAACCAAAACGACAATGTGTTTACATGCTGTATATGGCTTGCACTATTTCTCTGGACTCACACAACGGATTAAGCCAAACTGTTCACAGGTTTGTTATTTTTGTACTTGAACACTGCCTGCGAATATTTTGTCAGTTCTACTAAAGTACTAATGCTGTTTAATACCTTTAACATAAGCATAAGGTAAAACACAAACAAACAATTACTTACGGCAAACAAATGACTTCTAAAATGAGATGCAAGAACAAGGAACAAGAAATTATTATACCGAGATTAATTATTCATATATTCATAATAAATTCATCATTGTTTTAACAAGTGTAACAATTAAAATATACAACTGTAGCCTGTGTGTAGTAGAAGTAGCTCTAACAGAGTCACTGCACGCTGCCACTCAACCAGCTCAGTGCAAGGTTAAATTATGCCACTGGATGAAAAACATCTGCAGTTATTTCTTTCTTTAAAAAGATTTGTGTTCAACTTTAACGAAACAAAATCTTTTCCAGTATTTTACAATAACAATTTTCTGACTCAAAACTGCAACTTTAAATTTGTTTTATTTTATTTTTTGCACTAGGTATAGCCTGCCTCTTGTATCTAAATTATATAAAATTAATTCATACCTGATATTATTAAAATGAATACAATAATTACAAATACTGGGAAAGCAAAGTATTAATACAATTTACTTAAAAGTAGAAAAAAAAAAAAAAAGTAGCAACCACATTTTAGTAAGTCAGAAATGTTCAAATAATAGTAACTGGAAAGATTTGACTGAGGAAGTTTTTGTGCAACTTGTGCTTGTTATTCCACTTCCCAGATGCAGCAGCACTAATTAATAGAGCACCTTAGCTGCATCATTCAGCAAGTTGAGCAAGGTCCAGTACCGTCTCAGCACTGTAAAATGGAAATTACCAAACCTCATACATATTCATGATCCAGAGTCAAATTCCCACTGGTCCAATAACTGATGCTATTTTTGCTGTTTACCAAGCGGGTGAACCAGTTTTCAAACTAAGGTTAAATATGCAATCCGTAGTAGACTGTTGCATGGGCAACAGTTTACTATGCATGCGCTTTACAAAAAGTAATCGTTGAACTGTCGCTCACACCTGCGCGGTTGTAGCATTACAAATGCGAGAACGATTACGCTTGCTATAAGAATAAATGCTGCGCTTTCCTGACCTCAATGATGCTGAACTTTAGAGTGGAGTATAAGGTAGTCAAACAAATGTAACATGGTTTATTTTGGGTGGTTCCCCTCAGGAACTTGTTTGTCAACTTCCAATACCTTGGGGAGGTAATATCGACTGTCCATCCTCAAACCATGTTTTATTTGTACACTAACATCCCACAAGGGATCTCTACAAATGTAGAAACATCTGTGAGGAAGACATATAAACACACGGAAGCCATCAGTCAAAAAAAGTCTACAAAATACTGTTAAGTCAAATACAAGTGCAGAAAATAACAAGAGCCAAGTGAAGACCAATCCATTGTAGGTCAGTTCAGATGTCTCTGTACCAATGTTTCCACCATTACTGGGACCTTTTACCGCTCACACACGCATAGCGCACATCATTGGCCAGAAATGCTTGTGGTGCGTTAACAAAATAATCGCTTGACATTTTGTAATGGGGGAGACATGGGTAAATACAGGACATCCCAAATGGATTTGTCTTTAGCTCAGAGAAATGTCTTCACTGTGAATTTGTACAAAAAGTTCTGTTAAAAGTTAAAGACTCAATTGGAAATGCACCTTTCTCTGTTCTGCAAAAATCAAGTCATACATTTCAGCGGCATTTTACTGTTTGTATAGAAGTTTTACACGAATTTAAGATTATGTTTCCATGGAAACTTAAGGCACTTCAATCAACACAATTAGGGATATCATGAACTCATCATCTTAGTCAAGTTCCCAATGTACAATAACTATTAGAGATAATGATTGTCTTATACATAAAAAGGTACCAGGCTACCATTTAAGCCTTCTAGCCCCATTTTGGTATAAAAAAAGTGGATAATAGTGAAGATGGTTGAACTTAATACGAGCCTACATATAGAGTTATATGAGAACTTTAGTTAAATATTACATCATTTAGAACTGTATGACATGGCATGACAAGAAGCATGTCTGCCAATACACCGATCCAGTAGGCCATGCCCTTGACAAATTGACCAATCACAACGCGTGATTTAAGGTCCGACAAATTGCCGCCATTTTGTCTGACAAAATTCTGATTTGTTTGTATTGTTTACTACACACATTTCGTTGGATTTACTTTTGTCATTTGTTCAAGGCTATTCTTTTATAAACTTGATTTTTATCCTTAACCATGGTCAAGCGGTGTTCATATCCTAATTGAAGTTCCAACTCCTGAAACCCTGACAAGAGAGGGAGTGTATATTTGTGGCCATTTCCGAAGCCGAGGTAAGACAGAGAAAAGTTGTATCTGCTGGGTTAGTGTGTGCGTGCGGTGGGCTGAATACTCGTCTGGCTGTGTACAAATCCACAACGACGTGCCACACACGCGACTCGTTCGTTGCTAGGCAGTTGCTATGGTGGGCGTGGCCTACTGGATCGGTGTATTGAGACAATGGAGCCGACACATTATATTAGGCTGTATCTGAATGTATGGCTATGGCTAGATGACTGTTGCTAAGGGTGTTGCTAGGGACATCCTATACTTCAACGCATGAAGACGCAGTGGTCTAGCCGCAGCCGCTAATTAGGAAACAGCCATACACTGGTCACTCAACAGTTTATACAGTAAACAATTTCCAAGTAGGCATTTGTATGCAGTTACACATAAACCCTTTTCACACTACTCTATTCCCAGGGGTAATGGCCGACCCTTTCACACTTGAATCCCTTTACCCCTGATCTACCCCGGCAAATGGACATACCCCGGGGATTAGCCAGGGCTGTATTTGGGCCTACATGATTACATTGATGTTTTGTCTTCATTCATTTAGGAGTTTTGGTTCTAGTACTTCCGTAGTCTTGGCACAAGACGCTGTTGTTCCTTATCACTCATCTATTGCGATTCCCCATCCGCACACACTCTAAAAACACGAACCATCAAATGATAGCGAGTGCTATACAGAAAACTTGAATTCTACCATCACCCATCACATGCTCATACTGGCTGGTTCGAGGCTTCTAACGTACACCCTCTATCGATGAAATTGTATGCAGTGATGATCGTTAACAATAACTACAAGAATGTCTTATACCAAGACTAGTCCAGCCTCCATGTCAGTACCTCAATGCATCATGGCTTTTTCAGTACTTTAAGTATGTATTACCGTATCAAAAAAGTTATTTAATTGCTGAGATATGTACAAAGAATATTCTATAATTATAAACATAATCTGTTCAGATTTCCCTGAAAGTATAGGTTACCTGGGTCGATTTCACAAAGCAATAAGATTCATCTTAAGATGAGATGTCAGTATTACCATAGTGATTTGTATTGTGACATCACACTTTGCTTAGCAGTTCAGATTGATCTTTAGTGCGAATCAATCCGAACCGCTAAGCAAACTGTGATGTGCAATGACTCAAAAACAAAATAGTTGTTTGCATGTGTGCATTTCCATGAACAATGTACTGACCAGGTAAGTTTGCCCCTATCGTTTTAAGGTGCAACAAAATCTAAGGTTAAATGTCTGCATTACCAAATCTGCATTTTGTATTCGACCTGAGCTTGAAAAAAACCAAATGGTGCTCAAAGTGTTGACTTTGAGTCTGACCTGTCGATTCTATTGAGTAATGAAGTACATACTTAATACTCATAAAGACAATGAGATAAATCTTCTCTTACATGTCTTAGTGCATGCTCAAATAAAAACAGTTAAATACATGTTAAACTGTGTTGGGAAATTTGTTAACACTTTCATTTTGGTCAATTGTAAAACAACCCAGTTCCGGTCCAGTAAACATTTTGAGCTACATCCCTGCGGTCTTGTGGACCCCCCCCCCCCCCCCCCAATTCAAGCCCTGTATATTTATACAAAACGCCAGTGCCACACAAATTACAACCTTAGCCTTGAGGAAAACCTTTAGTACATGACACATATAATTGAACTCAAATGGATTCATTACGGGAAAGCTCCATTGAAGAATTTCCGAGTTTCGGCTGAAAAACTTGGAAAGTATCCATCCTATTCAGAAAGGGTGTGTTTATATATTGCCATTACTTTTTGAATCAACAAACTTCATGGATGAGCAGTTAACCTCCTGGGCGCAGTCAGCAACATAACTGGCTGGCGGTTTTTAATAATACACACTACATAACTTGATTTCAAAATGTTAAAACCCACAAAATGTTTTCATTCACTGTGCATGAAGATCAGAATAGAGTCCACTGTTGTGGACAAGGAATTCCTTGAGATAACAGTCAAGACTGGTGGTAAAGCAAAAAGGATGTATAACTCTGGCCTCTTTCTTTAATGGAGCTTTTCGTAATGTGATGTTTACACGCACCTCAAACAAATTTTAGAGTAAACAAATTTACAAACATGGCCCAATTATACAAAACAGGATTCAGCAAACTCATCACTTTGGCTGGTACTCAGTTTCCCTTACTTGACTTACATGTATCACCTTGGCTGGTATCCAGTACCCCCTACTAGACTTACCACCTGTGTGTCTTACCCCCAAAAATATTTTAAAACTTCTAATTTCCACTTCCTTAATCTTCATATTACTGAACCCAAACATCAAAATGCCTCAAAACAATCCCGTTAATAGAATTAAATAGAAATCTATTTCCATTCTTTCATCAAAAATATATTAGGGCCAGAATCATCCCTGAGTTTATACAAAATTCATATTTTTCTCCTATCTTCTTTGGTGCAGACTATACCAATAGAGGGCGCTATTTAATGTCCTGAGCAATCTTGACTGAGTATGGAATGTCATTGGATGATTTAGACTGGGTAATGTGCACTAAATCCGGGTCTTGTAGTTCGCCTTTGGTGATACGATCGCATGCTGAGATCAAGTCATAGTTGATTCGATCAGTGACGACTGAGTCTTGTTTGTACTCTGGATGTTTTGAGACGAAGTCTCTTATCCATGTGGCCAGCGTCACCAATTTGCCTGAAATAGAAACCATTCTTATTTTAAATTTTCTTTCATGAAAGTTTGCAAGCTTATGCTTTGCTTAATCACACAAAGACTAAACATTATTGTCATCAAAAATGCATGTGTTTAATGAATACCAGTATTCTCACTTGGTGTATCCCAACATATGCATAAAATAACATACCTGTGAAAATTTGGGCTGAATCGGTCATTGAAGTAGCAAGAAAATGATGAAAGAAGAAACACCCTTGTTGCACAAATTAATGTGCCTGAAAAAGGCTTCAGGCCTGAAGTCTTTTTCAGAATTCATTTTAGTGGGAAATTACCTCTTTCTCAAAAACTACGTTACTTAATATCAACAGCTGTCCGTTGTTTGTTACCAAGTAAGTTTTTATGCTAATATATATGTTGAGTAATTACCAAACGTGTCAGGTGCCTTTAAAGAGGAAGGGAACGGCCAATTCAATTTTGTGAAACGTACTAATTTTCCAGTAAGTAGAGTCCTCATGTCAGTGGGAAAGTTTCTAACCCCACGTTAAATTGTTATAAATTTGCATTGTATTCGATATCCTTCCAGTGCAAATTTGGTCGGTATCCAAAACATCTGATGACTTCATTCTGAGAAAAATGGGTCTCTACATTTTGTACGGGGATGTTTTAGTTCATTCCTGACTTTCGATAATATTTGTTCAAAACGGCCTTAAATTTGACCTTTTGACTTTGACCAAAAATTCCTCCTTGGAATGTTAAGATTCATTAGTTGTTGAAATCCAAAGACAATTTGTTTCAACTTTCGTTCTTTAAAGCCAGTTGTGAACCAAAACATCCCTGAACAAAAATGTAGAGACCCATTTCACAGGAAAACAGACCAATCAACGACATTAAGTTGTGGTTTAGATGGTAAACCAGTTTCAGATGTGCATAATTTGTATCTGCTCAGCAGTTTGTTGAGCTGAGAACCATTTGCTTTTTATGAAATTTGTCCTGATCTTATGCACATGATGTCATTTGAGTAGGGCGCCGTCTGATAGAGGTCAAAAGGTTGCTCATTGGCCCATCCTGTGCGCTGCGCAAACATAGATGTGCGTTTTCTATTGTTGCATTATCGTTTTACCTGCTGAAGATGTGCATTTTATATACTGCTTGTTGAGGCAACAAAATCTCTTTTCAGAGCCAACAAACATCCCAAAAGAGATTTCTACGTAGTTGTACACGCAAGTTTACTAGTTATAGTTACTTCTAACTGTTAAGTTTGACTTACCTGAGGCTCGATCTGAAATGAGTTTCAGATAACACATGATTGTACACCTAGTGTCTAAATCTGTCTCTACAGTGCTGACATACTGGTTTATAAGAGGAATCAAACCAGGAAAATCACCCTGACCGTCCCCTAATGGTCCTCCATTGATGATTGTATTGACACTCATCAAACATTGCTCTTTCTCGATTGGACACTCACATGAACCTGGAGTTAAAAGGTCAGGGGTCAATCGGTTATTAGTAATAATGCTTGCTCTTACATGTATATGGCGCACATATCCTAGTAGCTTGATCAAGGCACCTTACAACGATATTATCCCTGTCCATCAGGCAATCTTTTACACCACTCCTCTAACTTTCTCAACTCCCTGGGGAGCATACAACCCCAAGCTGCCTAAATTAGCGCTGAGGGGTTGGTACAACACAATACTGTCTCAGCTAGCCCTCTCAGTTTCTCAACTCCCTGGGGAGCATACAACCCCAAGCTTCCTAAATTAGCGCTAAGGGGTTGGTACAACACAATTCTGTCTCAGCTAGCCCTCTCAGTTTCCCATTTATACAAACATCATAATAATAATAATAATAATAGTGGCTTCTTATATAGCGCTCAGGTCCGTCACTCAGTGACGCTCATGGCGCTTCAACATTATTACCCCTGGTCACTGGGCCATTTTATTTTATTCCTTAAACCATCTCAGCTCCCTGGGGAGTATACAGCCTGTGCTGCCAAATATGTAGCGCATCAAGCTAAATCAATCACAAGAACCATCTCTGCCCTCACAGGTACCCATTTACCCCTGGGTGATGAGAAGCAATTATAGTTAAGTGTCTTGCTCAAGGACACAAGTGTCACGACCGGGACTCGAACCCACACTCTGCTGATCAGAAACACCAGAGCTTGGATCAGGTGCTCTTATCAGCTCGCCACGACACGCTACGAATGACTACCATCCTTCAAGCCTAGTGACAACAAGTTGTATACTCGGAGTTTAGTAAGTTCACATGGGGATTTTGGTTCCTTTGAAATAAAATGACAAAAATACTTACATGATCTCAAATCTTTACGGAAGTGGAACATGGAATCGAGGACAGCATTGCGTTTCTGCGCTTGCTGCATATTAGCGTCAACCTGAAGCAGAGAAATAAAGTACGACAAATGCTACTAATGAAGTAACTGATATCCTGTGGCACAGTTTTGTGCTTGTGTATTTCAATAGCTTCCCTGATGCGACGTGTATACCAATGTCTCTCAGGAGCTATGAATTGAGCCTGATCCTAATCTATGACATGGTCTAGATCTGTGGAGTGTTTCACAATGGCAGATTTGTCATATTCCCCTCTGCGGCCATGGGCTTCATGTTCTTTCAGCCTAGTAGTAAGGTCTTTACCAGTCTCGCCAATGTACACTTTACACAATAGCAAGGAATTCGGTACACTCCTGCTTGACTGCTAGAGTCATGCTTGTCTTTGTGAGTAGGTAACCACATTCAAACCGGGGACCTATAACAAAAGAGGACAATAGGTCCACGGTTGCTATCACAAAGGAAAGCTTTGTGGTCCACGGTTGCTATCACAAAGAGTTGAACAAAGGATGGTCCACGATTGCAGGCTGTTACACACTTGTACGGGTGTGTAGCTTTGTTTCCAACTTGTTGCAAGTACGGTAGTAGACCTTGATATCCGCTTCACGGAGGATACGCTGTATCTTATGTGAAGTATGACCAATGTACGGGAGGATACCGCAATGAGCATATCTTTGGAAATTGCAGACTTAGAGTTGTGTTCTGAAAGAAACTCTTTTTATCGTTTCTTTCTTGATAACAAAAATCAATCTATGACTCGATTTCTTTGCAACACTTGTGAGTAAATGTGCCCAGTAATGCTGTAAATATAACGAACAGCTGTACAGGACATTTTTATAACCATGACCTCAAATGGATTGGTCTACAGAGTAACCATGAAAGAAGTTAACCTTGTGTTTTGTTCATTTGAATTTGTTCATCTTTCAATAGTTTATATTACCTTTGACAGTTGCATCAAAAAGTTGAGCTTGAAAGACAGAATTGTCCGAGTCAGCAGAACCAAGAAGACGACAAATGCAGCGTTCTCAAAGTCTGTCAGCTGAACCTCGATCGGCCGAAACTCAACCCTCCAACCAATGTTGGAATTGACTGGTGGCGGCTTGAAACGCATCGTCTGCCAATTTGTCGATTGAATGTTCTACAGCAAGAAGAAAAAATGTTGAAATGTTGTCAATCGTGTTGATTTATGACAGCTTGTTATTATTATTTAATATCTTTCTGGTAATTTGAAACCAAAGAATCCTTAAAAGTACCTAGCACTGTAACCCGTAGGCCTGAAGATACCAGGGTAGAGAAGATGATGATGAAATGTTAGTTTTAGATGTGGGAGGAAAACCCCAAAAAGAGAAAACCCAACGGCCAGGGCCAAGTTCGTGCAAGGACTATCGTTGACCATGGTTTGACTAAGTTAGCCCAAACTCTGTCTAATTGAGTCGGCGATAGTTGGACTACCCTAGTCGACTATTTGGAACCAGCCTATAGGGCATGGTCGCATCGCTGGTTATCATTAGCCCTTTGCATAGCACAGTACAGAGTGGACCAGTTGTAAGAAAATGATAACGTATAAGTCGCCGGTCGCGTTGACATGACATGACAGTCGTTTGCACTACAACTTCAGTGCACATGCACTATGTACGTCACTAAACAACCACTAGTTAACCATTGGTCCTTGCCCGAACATGGCCCAGGTAGATGATTAAAACCTAATTCACATGCCCTGGCTCAGGTCCGGGATTCCACAGAGGCGAAACACAGGAAAAAAATCACTGCGCCAACACAACAGGTTATGTAGTGAGTTTGATTCACTTGGTTTCCATAATGCCAGTATAGACCCTGCAAGTCAGGCGTGTATTGGAACATTTTTGGGACCACTTTGGTCCCAAGTACATTGCTTTAACGAGTGAAGGAAACAAACTCGCACTCTTTAAAAGGTCCTCATGTTCAAATACACCCAAGACCTAATTGCAGTCTATTGACCAATCACGTAAGCATATTTGCTCATGAATATTTATGAGTTGTATGATGGAAAAGGACAGGAGAGGAATGTGAGTCCACTAACCTCAAAATGGTCTGAATCTTGTGTATCATCCTGATCAATCTTCTCTGCAAATACTGACACAGTGTCACGGATAAAGAGATGAGCTATGTGTCTGGCCAACTGACGATCAATGCCTGAATAAGAATTAGTATCATCAGTTAATCATATGCCTCAATGTGAATTATTATTGTGATGCAATACAACGGCCATCAATAACTAAGAGAGTCAACACGTGTACATCTTCCGATTGATACAAAATGGTCAATGATGACCAATTGGATAAAAGGTGTACAAAAGGCTCAATGATTGATGACCAGTTGGGAACCAATGTCTGTTTGCGAATATGGACATTAATGAGAACAGGGCTCGTCAAGCATAAAGACTAGAGAGTAAGTAAAGTAATGTCGACTAGAGTCTTTGAGACCAGACTGATGATCAATGCCTATATGAGAATACAGTAATGTCAAAAAGAGTCTTCAAGACCAACTGATGATCTATGCCTGTGTGAGAATAACAATAATAGATGGTTCTCATATGCGCACATATCCTAGTAGCTCGATCAAGACACTTTACAATATTATTATCCCTGTTCATCAAGCATACTTTTAGACTATTCCTCAAACTTTCTCAACTCCCATACTGCCTAAATTAACGCCGAGGGATCAATCCAACACAATGTCTCAGCACTCAAGTTCCCAGTTATACACCTGGGTTAGGAGAAGCAATTATGGTATTCGTCTTGATCAAGGACACCAGTGTCATGACCAGGAATCGAACCATCACTCCGATGATTCAACCATCAGAACTTGAGTCCGATACAGTAGAGTGCTCGGCCACGAGATGCCATGTACAAGAAAAAGATCCTCAAGATCAATAACCACCAGGGCCCAACTTCATAGAGCCGCTTAAGCAGAAAATATAGTTTAACAGTTTGTTGCTTAGCAGAAACGAGCAGGATACCAGTTACAAATTGTACATGCGACACGGTAGTTTGGCTGGTAACCTTATTCTGGTAAGCATAGTTTTGTTGTGCTAAGGTACTTTTTGTGCTTATAAGCAGCTCTATGAAATTGGGCCCTGTTGATCTATGTGCATGCATTATTACAACGGCCATCAAAACATCGAACATCCCCCTTCCAACCCGAGTTTGGTTCCCGAGTCTTGGGAGATCTAAATCAATAACATACCTGCATCCATGAGTTCCTGACAATCTTTCTCATCTAGGACCAAGTCGATATCGCTGTATCTCTCACCGTTAGGCGACAGGTAGCTATCGATGGAGTCATAACGCGACTTGGGAATAACAAATTTATTGTTCTTCAAGGGCTGAAGGGAAAGATAGAACAAGAGAGTGAGAAACATGATATATACACGGAACTTGCCCTCAAATTCACAAAGAACTAAGATTCATCATAATGGTGGGCTGCAAAACAATTAGTGACCTGATCAAGAACAATCAATGTTGGGCTGACAAAAAAAACATCAGAGCGGGATTTGAAACTGCAACCTCTGGACTAACATGCTGGCGCTCTACCAACTGAGCTATCTAACCCTATTGTTGGCGGTCTCCTTATTTTGTCAATATCTTTGTTCGGGGGGGGGGGGGGGGGGCAGTCAGAAGCCATACAAACTTTAACTGCCATGTAGCCAGAGATCACACCCAAGTATAATGCGATACAACCTGGGAATCAGCAGGAAGGGGATGCAACTTTTTATTTCAAATATAAAATAATAATCCACAAGGGAAACTGACTAGGTACATTTTAATTAATTTGAGTTTGAACAAAGACAAATTTACAACAGAAATTTTTTTTTAAGCAAAGAAATTTTCGTTGTAGCTGACAGTATCTTTTTATCCATGAATCCGGTTGGCTTAATTTATAACGCTATCGAAGTTGTTAGTGGCTTTTGAGGGAAGAATTGTTCACATTTTTACACCACCTTTTCTCATTCTCAAATCGTGTTCACTTGAAAGACCTTTTTTTTTTAAACAATGTGATTTTTTTCCCGCTATAATGTCATTTTGATTTTGGGTTGAACAAGGAAAATTTTTTCTTTGTTCAACCCAAAATCATTTAAAATTTACCCAGTCAGTTTCCCTTGTGGTTTATTATTTGATATAATGTAATTTTGTAATAAAATCGTTAAATTAAAAACACTGTCTCTAATAATAATAATAATAATAACTAGTTCTTATATAGCGCATTTAACATCAACGTATCAATGCGCTTTACACTAGTGCCCTGGTCATTGGGCCAATAACATTCCTGTAATCTTTCTCAGCTCCCTGATGGGGAGTATACAGCCCGGGCTGCCGTGATGGCGCTCCGAAGGCTTTTTCAAACACACTATCAACCTCTACCCTTGCAGGTACCCATTTATACCCCTAGGCGAAGAGAAACAATTATAGCAAAGTTTCTTTCTCAAGGACACAAGCGTCATGACCGGGACTCGAACCCACACCCCGATGACTAAACCACCATAACTTGAATCTGATGCTCTTAACCACTCGGCCATGACACCTTATAAATCAAACAAGTTGAGGGCTCCCTTACCTCCAGATTGTGTTCCTCTTTGGTTCTGTCATCAACAGATCCTGCAATGACATTTCATCGGCAGTCATGATCCGTCACATACCCCTTGTAGAGAGGTGAGGCTGCACTTAATGCAAGCTAAGTATAAACACAAGAACTTGGGAAGTTACATCGCTTAGTACAATAACACAGTTTACAAGTAGGATTTGAAGCTTTGCATGGTGAAGATACAACCAAGTGAGGTTTGGGGAGACACCATGGCATGTACATGAGTAGGATTTGAAACTTTGCATGGTGACGATACAATCAAGTGAGGTTTGCGAAAGACACCATGTACATGAGTAGGATTTGAAGCTTTGCATGGTGACGATAAAATCAAGTGAGGTTTGAGGAGAAACCATGTACATGAGTAGGATTTGAAACTTTGCATGGTGACGATACAATCAAGTGAGGTTTGCGGAGACACCATGTACATGAGTAGGATTTGAAACTTTGCATGGTGACGATACAATCAAGTGAGGTTTGCGAAGACACCTCATGTACATGAGTAAAGATTTGAAACTTTGTTCAGTTCAGTTCAGGTACACATTTATTTCCATACTTCTATGTAGAAAAACGATAAGTACATGTAATTATGGAGTAAAGCAAAACAAAATAACAATAAGTAGCAATACGCAGGATAATGTAATAAATAGAGTATGGGGCTGTTTTGATAAGCCGAAGCTTGTAGAAAACAGCCAGACACATACAAACAAACAACAAACGAAAAACAAGCAGACAGACACGAAAACAGAAGGACAGAAAAACAATGGACAAAAACAGCTATACTGACACAAGAAAAAAAAAGAAAGTAGGATTTGAAACTTTGCATGGTGACGATACAATCAAGTGAGGTTTGCGGAGACACCATGTACATGAGTAGGATTTGAAACTTTGCATGGTGACGATACAATCAAGTGAGGTTTGCGAAGACACCTCATGTACATGAGTAAAGATTTGAAACTTTGTTCAGTTCAGTTCAGGTACACATTTATTTCCATACTTCTATGTAGAAAAACGATAAGTACATGTAATTATGGAGTAAAGCAAAACAAAATAACAATAAGTAGCAATACGCAGGATAATGTAATAAATAGAGTATGGGGCTGTTTTGATAAGCCGAAGCTTCTAGAAAACAGCCAGACACATACAAACAAACAAACAAACAAAAAACAAGCAGACAGACACGAAAACAGAAGGACAGAAAAACACTGGACAAAAACAGCTATACTGACACAAGAAAAGAAAAAAAAGTAGGATTTGAAACTTTGCATGGTGACGATACAATCAAGTGAGGTTTGCGGAGACACCATGTACATGAGTAGGATTTGAAACTTTGCATGGTGACGATACAATCAAGTGAGGTTTGCGAAGACACCTCATGTACATGAGTAAAGATTTGAAACTTTGTTCAGTTCAGTTCAGGTACACATTTATTTCCATACTTCTATGTAGAAAAACGATAAGTACATGTAATTATGGAGTAAAGCAAAACAAAATAACAATAAGTAGCAATACGCAGGATAATGTAATAAATAGAGTATGGGGCTGTTTTGATAAGCCGAAGCTTCTAGAAAACAGCCAGACACATACAAACAAACAAACAAACAAAAAACAAGCAGACAGACACGAAAACAGAAGGACAGAAAAACAATGGACAAAAACAGCTATACTGACACAAGAAAAAAAAAAAAAAAAAAATAAAAAAAATAGGAATAAAAAGTATTCACAAATTGGTCTGTGGGTACGTGTTCTTCACAAAGGAGCATATTAAGATTGAAGTCGCCCATTATGTAGCAGAGCTTCCCCTCCTTATTAATCCCTTCAAGGCAAGAATCAAAACATCTGTGAAAGTCATTAAATGGAGTTCCAGGAGCCCTGTAGACATTCCCAACGATTAAATTACAAGCATGGTGACGATACAATCAAGTGAGGTTTGCGAAGACACCTCATGTACATGAGTAAAGATTTGAAACTATGCATGGTGACGATACAATCAAGTGAGGTTTGCGGAGACACCGAGTAACTAATCTCTCTTATGAGACAATCAGAGTATACCGATTGAAACGTAAAGTTGTTAAGCTACTGGTTCTTCTCAAAACCACTACAGCTTACAAGAGAACTGGGGTCCACAGCTTACAAGAGAACTGGGGTCCACAGCTTACAAGAGAACTGGGGTCCACAGCTTACAAGAGAACTGGGGTCCACAGCTTACAAGAGAACTGGGGTCCACAGCTTACAAGAGAACTGGGGTCCACAGCTTACAAGAGAACTGGGGTCCACAGCTTACAAGAGAACTGGGGTCCACAGAGGTGAAAAACAGGGACAGAAACCTCTGAGCCAACTTGACTGCCTTCATCACAGATAAAGAACTTGCCTCCCAGGCACAAAATAAGCTCAGTGACCAAACAGTTTAGTTATCTATCTACAATAGAGTGCGGTTTTGAATCTTATCAAGAGGACTTATTGAAACTGCCAAGTGGACTTTTTAGTTTCAATGAGTAGTCCCGGGGAAATATTTTGACAAGGTCAAGGTGACTTTTCTGGCTCAGTAAGTCACCTTACACCTGGTCCAGACAGGCACGTTAGAGTTGAGCCGAACCAAATTGTTAGATTAAGTACATGAAAAGTTGGACGTCCGAAAAGTACGACCTCTGAAACAGTTAAGAGCGACTGGACGCGCTGGAAGTCAAAAGATCGACTGTTGCAGTCGTTTGGAATGACTCTTGAGCTCCTTGGTTTCAGAAGTCGATCTTGTCATGAGCCGAACCTAATGCAAATGTTATGTTAAGTTCGCCTGTATGAAACCAAAATTTATTTGGGTCGATCTAGAGTTGCTCTTAATCTATTGGTTCGGCGCGACTCTGTAGTCCTGTCTGAACTCGGTGATATATTGTCTCTTTATTCTATAATAAATGTTACGGCACTCAAGGAGCTTTGAGGAAATGTGATGTCATTGTTCAGGGTTTGCCCTCAACTTTTTCAGTGACTAGCCAGCAGTAACAGTTACCTTGTCATTTCCCTTGTCACCAAGGTTTTTCACTTGGCCAACTCATACTATATGTAATAGATGTTAATTTTTGCATCGGGGATAACGAATATAATTTAGGTTTTTACACACATCAGTGTAAGGGTAAAAACCTAAATTCTATTCAACACCTAAACTAGTTCGCCACATATCACTTGGAGACAATTTTGACTAGTCCTGAGGTGTTTATCTTAGCATTTGGCTACCGCACCACTGTTAAGAGAGAAAGCTGATATTACCTTTTGTATTGACATACCACAAGTTATTTTGGTTGGTATGTGAGCAATTTGTCACAGAAATTCTTGTTTTCAAAAGAAGTTTACAACAACTAATAATGGGCCAATAACATTCCTTTAATCTTTCTCAGCTCCTTGGGGAGTATACAGCCCTGGGATGCAGTGGTGCCCCGAAGGCTTTTTCAAACACAATATCAACCTCTACCCTTGCAGGTACCCATTTATACCCCTGGATGAGGAGAAGCAATTATAGCAAAGTGTCTTGCTCAAGGACACTTGCGTCATGACCGGGACTCGAACCCACACCCCGATGACTAAACCACCAGAACTTGAATCCGATGCTCTAAACCACTCGGTCATGACACCCTACAATGTTTTTGCAGAATTGAGAAACAATGTTTCTGCACTGACAGTAATGAGAGAATGTGAATAAGTGAAGACATACTTGGTATATTGATTGCAACCTTCTCTCCACGTCTCTTTCTGATGTTCTTCGTTAGGGTTCTGAAATGGAGAGAAAAATCATACACTGTCATCAATAAATCAGGTTTAGACGTCACCTACTTGTCCTGGGGGGGGGGGGGACACAAAGAATTCCTTTTCATGTACCACCTCTTATTCCAATCACTGTGAGTGAAAATGTGACTCGCTCTATCGAAATGAGGAATGTCTCGGAAATCACTGTTCGTGTAAATCGCCATACAAAAGTTGTTGACAATCGAAAATCATGAAAAAAAATAAAAATCCGATTCCGTGATTTCGGTGGTAATAAGATAAACAAAACTTGATCTTTCCTGTCGTGGTCTTACGTTTAATTGAAAAGATGAAAGAATCCACAAAAAGTATGTTTTCTTGAGCATGTTTGTACGCATAGCTACAATAGCTAGCTTTTGTTAATAACGATTATCTAAATAAACACGTCATAACAAAATGGAAGTGGCCTTGTCTTGTAGACTTTTTTCATTACCCGATAACTTCGGACTGGAATAAGCTACGGAAATATTAATGGTATTGCTGGAAAGCCAGTGACTTGCTTGTTAATATGGTGTGCATGACTCAATTTTCAAAATTTCCGAGACATTCCTCAATTTGATAGAGCACGTCACAAATACTAACATGCACAATAAAAAATAACTGGCAATTATTAGAAACTTTTCAACAGGGGCAGTCAGGTTGGTGTAGTGGTATCTTGCCAATTGCTTATTACAGCTGACTGTGTTGTCTGTCTGTAGTCGGTAGAAGCTCTCCGTTCTATCTTCATCTTGAGGGTGAAGCTTCAAACCCTAATTTTATAGGAGTTAAAATCCCTCCACTTCATAACATCACATTTACCTTTATTAATAATGGGCAACTGTATGTTACTTGCTGTTACTCTTATTTGATATAAGATTGTTTTCAGTTTTCCTTTGTGTTATTTGATTATGTGTCTCCAAGTTAATCCTATTGAAAGTCAATATTTCAAATAATATTTTTACTTGTTATAAAGACAAGAAAAATAATCATGTGACGTGTGTTTATTAAAATTCTAGTCACTTTCAAATGTATGATTAGATTTGTTTTCACATCAGAAGAGATTGCAACTTCTTCCTGATCCATCCAATAACTGAAATAATTCCTATAGACCCATTGCATTGGCGGCCATCACTGAGATCAAACAATGGAAATGTGAAAACGCGTACGCGCCAAGCACAACTCTCAGCCATGGATATAGGTCTTCCTTTGACCTCAGTGAGGGCGCTGTTTAAGCTTGTGACATCATATGCAAAGGGTCTATTCATTTTTACAAGGGAAAATATCTCTAAACTCACAGCAGTTTTTACAAGACAAGCAAAGTGAATGAGGGAGAGAGATAGTGGAATAAATCTTCACTTGACAGAAATAATAATAGAGTATGAATCATCTCCAGATTTATTGACAATGTCAAAAGTTGAGAATATATTTTGCTTTAGAGACAGAGTAACACTAATCCAAACAAGTCTACATGAGCAATAATCCTCTGTAATGTCAATCTTGATTATATAGACGATGTGACCTCTGTTTACAATCAAACCGCCCTCTGTTGACAAGTCTGTTGTTCCGCCGGGCAAAAAGACGCGTAGTCATGGTAATATTGCGAGTACTTTCTAGCTGGCTGTCAAGTACACAAAGGTTTTGCCCGGCGACATGCGCGCGCATCATGTTATGATTTTCAAATGAGGTCAGAGGTCACATCGTCTATACAGATCAAACTTACTCCACAAACTCAAATTAAACTACTTTTTATGTTAGTCTAGTCAGTCTTTGCAATAAATGGTTTAACAAGGAAACAAATGCAGCAGAAATGATTTCTAAGGCAAGACTCTCTTGAGACCCTCTAATCAACGTATCAAAATGGTAGAAAAGGGATGTTAGAAAAAAACCCAACTAATTTCCATAAAATCAAATGGCGCTTTTGCCTTATACCCATGCACACCAGATATTAATATCACATAATATTGCATGGATATGATCACTTCAAAATAGATTTGAGCAAGAGAAATTACAAGATGGCTGCCAAATGTGAAATAACACTAGTTATCCAGATAAGACCCATAATTGGATGACCGCTGTTAAATTTAAATATGATGATAACAAGTAATCAAATAAGCAATTCACATTCTTTTAAATGTTATATGACATTTCCTACATTGTGTACCCATTTTCCCATAATAAATGTAATCTTAATAACAAAGCAAACATGGCAATTATACAATAGTCAGGTAATTACAAGTAATGATTTTAATAACAACCTTAACTTGCGAGTGATGATAAACTTCAAAGGTTGCATTTCTTATTAAATGGAAAAGGTTGCAATACAAGTGAACAACCCCTAAATGTAATAATTAACACTTTGCATGCTATCATTTCTTGCAAACACTTTTTTCTGCCCACTGGAATGTTTTTACAAAATCCATTTAAAATAGACAAGCCTGTACACAAAGAGCATTTTGTGTTGAGATACTATTTCATTGCAAAATCCAAAATAAGTCAATATTTGTTAATTGTAACGTGAAAGTAACAGAATTGATAAACACAAGGTCTCAATTAATTGAGAATTAAAACTGATTGGTTATTATAACTGTTGGAGTGACAACATTTATATAACTTTGCAGAATTTTGTGGATTAATTTTATTGACTTATTTTGTTGGTCAGTTTAACCCTTGAGGCAGTATTTGACCAGTATCATAATTAGATAACATTACACCTTGTTATAAATCTTCACTGATTTCCAGTTTGCCAGTGCAAGCTGCTGACCATCTGATGTCAATGAGATTCCACATGGGAAGTTCAGACCCTGAGCAATACTTCTGACAAATCTACCCTTCATGTCATACTGATGGATATGACCAGTGTTGTACCCATTGCGCACTGCAATGTAGATAGCTGAGCTGTCACAGCATACACCATTGCAGTATCCAACTTGCTGACCATCAATGAGTGGTTTGATGGTGATTAGTGCAGCACCATTGTCATCAACAATGTCTACTTGTTGTTGATCAAAACCACTGATGATAACTCTGTCCATGCTGTCAATGGCCAAGTAGCGAGGTTTTGTCTGAACTGAAACAGTGTCAATGAGTGAACCATCACTGGAGTAGTGTTTAGTTATAACTGACCTCTTCACATCCCCCACAATGATTGTATCCTTCATGACTGCTACACCGCGGAGGTCTACTGCTGTCTTGTCCACTTCACTATGAGGCACTGTGTAGAATTCAAATATCTTGTTGCCATTCCTAGTGTACATCTTGACAGAGTTGGTTTCATCTACAACCACTAACTGATTATGAAATGCAGCAACAGCCCGAGGGTCTGGAAAACAAATGAACAAATGGATAGGACTCAATACAATGATCCCTCATTTGCAAATTACTCACAACCTATTTTTTTTGTTTCTTGCAAAAAATACAAAAGACACTATTATTATATTGTAAGTTTAAAATTTTGTTATTGTTGTAACCCTTCCCCAGGGTATGGGGTTTGTTCCGTTTTGGGAATAAAATTAATTAATACAATTATTAATCTAAATTTGTTCCTATGTTGTAAAAGCCCATGCAGCACCTCCATGTGACTATGACATACAGTAGAGCAACAATCTGTTATCATAAACGAGGTGAATACTATCATAAGAACCCTTGTATAATTTGTTTCATTGTTTTTTACACCTAGTATTGGATTAGATAAACCAATTAATTTCTTGGACTGTCCCCCTGATAACCAATCAAGAGTAGGCTACCCTTTTTACTGTTTGATCTGAAATTTCCAACAGCATTACACCTCTAACTAAAAAGACATTGTAAGGAACTTACTCTGTGATACTTGGATAGTTTTCTGCTGGTGTCCCATAGTGTTGTAAATTACCACACTGCTATTCCTGTTGTCTGCCACTGCCGTCTTATTCCCAGGTACAGAGGCATCAACATCCAAAGCCCCATTGATTCCTTCATTATACTCCAAACCAAGCTCCCACCTTGGTTCCTTCATGTTCAGAGTACCCAGGGAGATATCACAAACCCCTGGATTGAATCTCAGATGGGAAAGGGTAGAATCTATCTTGGGTTGATTTTGATCTCTGAGTAATTTCAAGTCCTTACTGATAGTAGGATAGAGTGCAAGGAAGTCAGGCGCTGATGAATTGTTGCTGACATCTTTGGCAGTCTGCAGTGAATGCTGTATTTGATGTGAGTTTACAATCACTCTTTGCTCATATTCCTCCAATCTCTTGTTACGATCTTTGTGGATGGTTTTTATTTCATCCATGATGCGACTCTCTTGAGCTGTTACCTTAGCCCTGATCTTATCAGCATTTTTCCTCACCTTTGCCATGGTTCTCTCAACTGCAGTGTCTAGGTTGTCTTTCATTGTTGAGACAGTTACTTGAGATTGTTCAAGGTTCTTCAGGATTTCTTTAAGGGGAGTAATGAGTTGAGCCAATGACTGTTTATATGTGGATGAGGCTTGGTTGCAGTCAATATACTCATGTTGTGGATTACGGTGATCTATGACAGTGCAATCTCTACAAATCATCACATCACATGTTGTACAAAAGAACCTCATCACTTCACCTTCATGAGTTTGGCATTCTTGCTGACGTTTTGGTTTTGTCTTTATCAATGCAGTCTTTCCATCACTAATGTCTTTCAAAGTAGCTACTGTGTGGCTTGACGATGCTGGAATTTTCAGGTGCATTTCATTGCAGTGTGCACAAATGATCATGGGGCAGTCAAAACAGAAGTATGTTGCCTCGTTTTCCTCCTTGCACAATTTACAAACCAACTTGCTGTTTTCAATAGAACTGACCTGATCCAGTTGGAGTGCAAGACCAGCTAAAATGAAGCTAGTCTTGAGATCTTGAACACCCGTCTCAGGAAGTTGTGTCTCCTTTCGACACAGAGGACAAATAAGCATCTTAGCATCTTTGTAGTTGGTAGTGTGGTATTGAAGTAAACAGTGTTTACAGAAGCTGTGATGACAGTCCAGTAGTTTGGGTTCTGTGTACTCCTCTTGGCAAATACTGCACTCCAGATAATCCTTTCTGATTTTCTCCAGAGCTGAAACCTGTGCTGGTTTAGAAGATGCCATATATTGGTCTGGAAAAAATTATCAAGGAGCAAAAATATATTAACATTACAACAGAATTAACATTCAGTTTGCACAAACAACTTCCAGTATACATCCCTGCACTGTACATTAATGAATTTCTTATTAAAGCTTTTAAATAATAATAATAATAATAATAACCAGTTCTTATATAGCGCATTTCACAATAACGTCTCAATGCGCTTTCCATTCAGTCACTGTCAAATAAGTGTTAGCAGTTTCGAGGCTGTGAGATTTGATTTGTTTTTTCATTCTAAATAAAGACAGCTAGCAGCAAAACTCATTTTCTTGTGTTGTCTCATTAGAATTAACATTATTTTCGATGACACACTAAAGTAAACTATCAAAATATTCCAAATTAATCTGCTGCCTGTATTGACAGAAAAGCAATGTTTTCTTTATTTGGAGGATCCAGTTAAAGGGGCTGTGTAGTCAGGATCAAAGCAGGCCTGTGGCTGTACATGGAATGATGAACTCTCATTCAGTTACTGTACACACCCTCCCTCTGTATCATAATTATGGAGAGGGCGTGCAGTAACTGGGTCAGAGTTCATAATTCCATGTACAGCCACAGGCTGTGTTTGACACAGCCCCTTTAAACGTAGGATGTACAACAAGAAAACAACATCCATTCCAATACTCTACAAATGTCATGAAATATGAAAACTGCATCATGAAATACGTGTACATCGATCATGAACTACATGTACATCATGAAATACATTTACATGCACATCATGAAATACATGTTCTTCATAAACAAAAATGGTACATTAAATAATTAGTAGTCATATTGAAATAGTGAAATACACTGTTTTTTAAGAGTGTAATTATGTAGAAACACGCTCAAACTGTAGGCCTACATGTACAAGTGTCCATGTAACACTATTGTACACCACATGAAAATAGTCTGTGTAAGTCTGGCTTGTATTGGAACTTACAGGACAAGTTGCTCCCACAATCATATTGAGTTTTACATGTACCTGATTCAGTTTCTTCAAATACTTTAGTTTAATATGATTTATGAAAACAAGACAATTTGATTATACAGTATGACTCATTTGTGTTGATATCATCTCTTCTTTAAACTTCATTTTCACAATATTGAATTCAAGTCTTAGAAAATGTTGCAATCAAATATCAAGAACATGCACTAAATAATCAGCCTTTACCTCCATTGAATTGGAAGACACTAAGGTTCAAATATAAGTACATTATTTGAGAAACCATTCAAGCATTTCAATTGTAAAACACTATTACATGTAAACCAAGGATGAATCATTATCTTCTAAGTTACAAAACTACAATTGATGAAACTGCACAAATTAAGTAGTATTTGTATATAGTAGGCCTATGGTCTTATTAGGCCCATCTTAAGCTAGAGTTTTGAGTAAAGTTGAATCAGTGTGTGATCTGTACTCACCTCTGCACATACCACTGTTGAAGAAGATGTCCAAGAAACGTCTGCAATCCTGTCTGGATGGTTCTTGTTTTAAAGCCGCCTTCTAAATTTCCTGGTAGAGTGCAGCTTCTACCATAACTAGTATTTAACTAACACAGTCATGGAAACACCTACATAGCCAGGTTGTTCATGTACTGTGCAGAGTGTCTCCAGTTGAGTGTACAATGACTGTACAATGGACTACAGTATTGTGTGTTGACAATGAACTTCAGTGTCAAAGGTCATGGAGCTAGTGATGTTGACCGTCTGTTTGTCTGGGTTGTTATCAATGAACGTGACAATGCAACTCTATGAGTGCAGTTTGTGATGCACACAATAATAAGTACAGTGATGAAAAGGTCTGAGTTATCAGCAAGGGGAACTAGAACTTGGATGCAATATTGTGTTTAGTTTGTATAATATGTTTTTTTTCTTCAAATAACTTTGATCACCCCCAAAAACATTTCAGTGGAATGATAACATTTATAACATCACTGGTACGAGTGAGGTCAATCACCTTTTATTTTAAGAATTCAAAAGTGAAGCGGAAATTAAGATCAGCTTTTATAAGAAAGTTTTTTTCCAAGATCTGTAATATCGCTACAATTAACTTTACAAACTCAAGCTTTGCTTTATTTAAACTCCAATGGATGAAATAATAAAAACTTTCATAAACACAATTGCCACAATACACATTGTAGCTGGCCTTTGAATTACTCTATTGTTTCCAGCCAGTCACGCAGAACTACGGCTATACTGAACAATGTGCATCCATACTGTACAAGTGAATGGATTCTAAGAATTTCCAATATAACACTGGACAACCAGACCAAGTAGTCAGTCTCCATTCCCGGCTGTGATTGGTCAGGTACCAATGATGACATCATTCAGCTCAGGGGAATTCCCCAGTAATGTTGAAGTCTTATCTTGTAAATTCCCCTAATCCAGTAATGTACCTCCTAACATCTCCCTGTATGCAGACACATCAAGCTTTCTATGAACAGAGGAAACTAACAATTGTACTCAATGTCTATATATGGTCACATGGATGTCAAACCAATGTACCTTCAAGGCTAAATCTCAGATATTTGTATCATTTCCTTAAATTGTTTGGTCTTAAAGAAAAACTCAAACTGGCTTTATAAATGCAAGAGTTCTGGGCCATGTGATTTAGGAGTTTTAGGTCATTGTACTTTTGACCTCACAGTGTTTCACTACAACTTTGAACTTTTATACCTCCAGTTTGAAATGCCAGACAAAGACTACTTAGCACAATACAAAAGTATACATTTAAATTCAGAGTAAAATAATACAACAATTTAATTGGACCTTCCACATCTCATAATTGTACCCTTTGTGTGTGCATAAATGTGGGTAGGCATACCCAGTGTTGTGGGAACTTTTACACAATGGAACAAAGGTTAGTTCCCACAATGTGATTCTTCAGAAAAGAGAATTATAGAACTACAATAGGAAGTCCCCACAAAGGTGTGTGCAAAAGTATGCATGGTCAGGTTGGTGTAGTGGAATCTTGCCTCCATTTTCACCTCTGGGACCCCGGTTTGAATCCCACCAGGGGCACTATGTGGATTGGGTTTTCAGTCCCTACCTGATTGTGTGGGTTTTCCCTGGAATAATTCTCTGGGGTTTTCCTCCCACATCTAAAACTGAAACTTCCTTTAATGTCTTCTCTCCACGGGGTTCTTGGCTAGTATAGTGATTATAAGTACGCTTTCCTGAGTCCTTGGCTTCACAACCAGAATTATTAAATGAAAATAAATAAAATGAAACATTGTATCAAAGCACCTTACACTATTATTTCCCCTGTTCGTTTAGCCCTAAGCATTCCTGAAACCATATCAACTCCTTTGGAGTATGCAGCACCGGCAGCCAAATCGGCGCACAGGTTGCTTGGCATTCACATCAACAATATCTACCCTTGCATGTACCCATTTACTCCTAGCCGATGAGAAGCACTGAACCCAAGGCAAGGTCCTTTATCCCAGGGTCACAAACCCAGCAAGGTTTTAAACGAGTGTTTAAGAAGAAGGGCCCAATTTCACAGAGCCGCTTAAGCAGAAAATATTGCTTAACAATTGTCTGCTAAGCAGAAATGAGCAGGAAACCAGTCAAAATAGTACACATGACATGGTAGTTTGGCTGTGCTTAGCTACTTTTTGTGCTTAAAGAGGGCACAAAATGGTCCCCAAAAAAATTCCCCATTTTGAGCATTACACATTTATTAGTACACAAAACCCAAACATAGTGGTTTCATAATTTTTATTTACCCTGAAAAAAATTATTAAAAAGTGCAGCAGAAAATGAAACAAAAGCCGTCGGGGACACTTTCCGAGAGGCTTTCAGGATGACGTAAGACGTGTGAAACAACTAAACGACTGTTTACTGCGCCGCTTCGTGTTGTGTTGGTTGGGATACAAGAAAATAGCATGGGTGTAATGGGAGTGAAAGTCGTCACACAACCAACTTTTAGCAGCACAAAACAACAATAACTTTCCTAATTTTCATGTGAAATTTACTATACAAAAACTTACATTCAGTGAATGAAATCCTTGAGTGAATTTAACACAAGTTTCATGGTGTTCTAAAAAATTGTGTCGTTAAAATTTAATACGTTTCTGTGATATGGGGAAATTCACAAGATTCCCGGCCGTACCTATAAATCCTCAGATAACTTTAGTTGTGATTATTTTCTTGCGTTACTTGTAGCTTGGGGTTTTTTCCCCCAAATTGATGCCTTGAGGTTGAAAACAAAACAGATCAGCACAAATTAAAAACATTGTTGTTTGGAAGGACAATGTTACGTTGCAAAAGTGATTTAAAATAATCACTACATACCTTTGGAATTGAAAAAATGCCTCTGTTATTCAACAGTAAAATCCCTTCAAATTCTGATATTCCATATGTAAAAACACACACACGTTGATCGCGAAAAGCGGAACGTTGCCATTTTTACTGTGTGTACATTTCACGTGTGAGAGAATGGTGGTGGTCGTCAGGTGTATACATGTACAACTCACACATGTAACACACGACGACGAGTCGTACATGCGCTGGTGATATAACTACTGACCTTTCAACCTTTTGAGGTGCACAGCCATGTGGGAACCATGTGTTATTTTAAGACTAATGTCGTCTTTATATTGCTGTCACAGAGTTATGTGAATTTGTTAAGAATTACTCAGTTTCCTAAGTTTCTTCATTTAAATAATTTAGTTATCAAAGAGTAACAAGAAGTTAAAGGGTGGTGGCCAAAGCGCCTCACATGACGTAGCATTTCCTTTGGTTGTATACAAGTTTTGTTAAGGTATAAGGTTACCAAACTTTCTAGAGATTTAAAGGTTCTGATTGGTCAATATGGAATCGTAACGATAGTTATTTTGAGATTTGGAATGTGGGATAGTCACGAGATCTGGTCGTAGGAATTTGTAGGGCTAATTTTGTGGGAGTAAATTACTAGGTGTGGCAGTATTCGTCTGAGATTCCCGAGGAGAGGACCGTTTGTCAGCCTCGACGATTTGATATATTACTGAGTTATTGAGAACTCCTTAAAGTAATTTAGCAGCATGATATTAAAGAGTTATTGAGAACTCTTAAGTCTGTAGACAAGTTTTCGCTGCTAGAGTTTGAAGTCTGCCGAAGTAATGCTCACGAGAGTACGAGACAGTAAAACATAAAACCAGGATCGTCAGAACGACCTGGTTTTCCCGCAAAGGTTAAGAAACTTTTGAAGTTGATGTGATGTTGGAGGGGTGACTTGCGGTGGGACACAGCAAAACCCAAAGAGAGCCCTAACATCTCCGACAGGGACTGTATAAAGAGAGCTAGAGAGAGAGACACACACACACCCACACACCCAGACTACTTAAAACTACACCACCAGAACCACCGATATTAGGTTACTCCTGTGCTTAATGTTTAATATTCTTATTTTTGTGAAACTTCAAACTATGTTATTGTAAATAAATGTGTACATTCTTGTAAATATCAATCTGTTTCCTTTGAATCTGATTCTGTGTATAAACAACTACCGAAGGTCATGGCCGCCGAGGTCGGGAAACGACACGGGGTGTGACAATTGCGCTCTATCTACGACTGTTTGCTGTGTTTTAATCGCATGTGTAAAACTTTAAATATAACTTGTCAAACTTCCAGCACGGTTGCAGGCAAGTAATAGTCGTGTTACTGGCTCACACGTCCAGCTACATCACTATTTTGATCAATATGTTTGCTGCCACCATCGGTTACAGGCGCTTATGTTTCTGGACGGCTTTTCTGTGGAGTGTTTTTTTACCGCGAATTTCGTGTTTTTTTTACAATACAAGAAAAGTTTTACAATCCGGCATGAAGGTAATGCACTAATAAATACACGGTGTTTAAAATGAAGAGGGGTGGTGGGGGTCAATACTCTTTTATTCCTATTCATAAAAACTCTACTGTAATTGAACTTGTATTTTTGTAAAATTTTTGAATTCCTGTCCTGATGTCATTGCACCAAAAGTCAAACTACATGCAGAGCTGCCAACATTTGCATCTTGCAATCAGGGTGAATTTGTATAATTAGGGAGATATTAAGAATCACATTCAACATACATGTAGTAGAAAAGATTCCATAATCAGGAATATTTTCAAAGTTGTTCATCAGAACGTGGAGAGATTGGTTTATTTTCAGGAAACTTTCTGCAGAATCAGGGAGGGTTGGCTCTGGGCATGCGACGGTCAACAGTTGTGCGTACAGGAGTGTCTGAAATGTATGTTGAGTACCGTATGTATTATTTGCGTTACGCTCGATTAGCGCTGGCTTAAAAGCTTACGCGCAATCACCTGTATGGCTATGAACGCCAAACCACTTTAGCCAACTGGTCTCAAAACACTCCAGCTATGTCTTTATCAGCCGTGTAATACCAGGTGAACATGGTTATGTGACCACCTTTCAACCAATAGGACAACCTAAACTGTCTGGAGTTATGAAGACAAGTTATAAAATTAAACTTTGATTAAAATAATGGTTTAAACGACTATTCATAAATATACGTGGGACACCACTCAGATTGGTTGAGAGGAGAATCACATGGCCATGTTTAAAAGTGCAATATAAACACAGTTTAAATGATTAAACATAATCTGACCTTTTTGAGTCAAAAGAGGGCACAATAAATAAATCAATAATTTGGGAGGCTAATCATCCTTACTAGCAGCTGAAAGCTAAATTGCGAAGGACGCGGCTACAATGTATTCGAGAAGCAGGCATGCAAGGGCAACCCATTATGACCACGGAGCACAGCCAGAGATCGAAAGTGTCTGATTCTTCCCGAGGGAGGAAAACCGGAGGGCCCGGAGAAAAAACCCTCGTGGCACAGCAGAGAACCAACGCACAACTCTACTCACATATGGCCTTGGCCGGGTACTGAACCAGGGTCACCTTGGTGAGAGGCGAGGGCTTTACGCACAAGCCAACCATGGCCCCGATCAGATGACTGCATGGAGCCTGCACGTTTAACAGCCTAACTTAAATTGGTAGATCTGATTTGGCAAGCGAAAGTTTTGAACTTGCTTGGGAAAGTCTGAAACTAATACAAGCATCCTCAACAAATGCATAGAAATTCAATGCAGAGACAAGGTGAGCTGAGGCTATGCTGTCAGATTTTTAATGAAGTATTCGTGAATGGGATTCAAAGTTTGTAGAATTGGTTTTAAACTAGAGGTTCAAACTCGCCAAGGTCTGGTTCTTGACAATTCTACCTCAACTTCATCTCGGTTAAGTTATCAAGGGCTGGGCCTCAGCGTGTTTAAACAACAAGTTTAAAATCTCTTCAAGTGCTTTGATTCCCTTATTATAAAACTCAACTTTGATTAATAGTGATTTAAATGACTAATGTTCTTTCTGGGTTTTTTTTTTTATTTTTTTTAATGAGAATTTGCCTAATATAAAAAGGCCAGACGGCCACTTCAATCGTTTATTCGATCTGTAATTTTGTCCCAGGCTTTTTTCCCCTCCATTGTCACCAAATTGCTTGGTTATGACTGCAAAATCTCTCTGCAGTTCATGTAACCCTCTAAATGTGCCAACTTCTTTGTTTTACAGCAAGCTGGTTGCCTATTGTTTGATCTTTGTCTACCTTTCAAGCAGCCATTGTTGGCCATTTTTGTTAAACCAAGCTTTATTAGGAATGCTTGTTATATCATACCAACCTCGACCCGATCTGAGATCATCAAACAAACTACTGTTGAACATTCCTAGATCTCATTCTTCATCAGGTGATAGAAGCTTTGGTTCATGTGCACCAAAGCTATGGAATGATCTCCCCTATCAACTTCATACACTTGACTCCTTACAGACATTCAAAAGCCAGCTTAAGACTCATCTCTTCGAATCTGCTTACATTTAGTCCATTGCACTTGTCATCTCCACATGAAACTCTGTAATTTCTTTTGTCTTAAACTTTTCCTTCACTTTGCTAAGCGCCTCGGAATTGGCAACTAGAATGATGGCCCTCTACAAATGTCCGATGATTGATTGATTGATTGACTTCGAATGATGCAATATTTGTGTAAGAGATAAAGACAAAGATTACTTGTTTTTAATGTCCAACACTGTTGAATAATAAAGAACTGTTTTCCCTTCGAGTCCTCATGCACACACCCTGACCTTGCATTGAGTTTATCTTCTTTCTCTCCATATCACATCTACAAAGAGTGTGCGCCCGTGCAGTGACAGGATGGGAGTCTATAATTCCATGTACAACAGGCCAGCTTTAATCATGACAAAACAGCCCCCTTTAAAAATACACAAATCTTACTTCAAAACTTTAGAAAATTAAATTGGTGAAAAATTATTCCTAAAAATAATGTTTTCGGCAATATACTTTCTTTAGTTTAAAAACAACTTTTGAAATGGTGTGACTCGTGTTGGTTTATAACAGCTCGTTATTATTATTATTATTTTTGTAATGAAACCAAAGAACCCAATCCAGCTTGGGATTTGAATCACTGCACCAACACAACAGGGGATGCAGTGAGTTTGTTTCACTTTGTTTTCATAATGCCAGTATTGACCAATCAGGTAAGCAGATTTACTCATGAATATTTATGAGTTGTATGATGGAAAAGGGCAAGATGAGAGGAGTGTGAGTCCACTAACCTCAAAATGATCTGAATCTTGTGTATCATCCTGATCAATCTTCTCTGCAAATACTGACACAGTGTCACGGATAAAGAGATGAGCTATGTGTCTGGCCAACTGACGATCAATGCCTGAATAAGAATTAGTATTATCAGTTAATCATATGACTCAATATGAAGTATAATGGTGATGTATATACAATGGCCATCATTAACTAAGAGAGTCAACACATGTACATATTCCGATTGATACAAAATGGTCAATGATGACCAACTGGATCTATAGATAAAAAGGTGTACAAAAGGCTTAATGATTGATGACCAATTGGGAACCAATGTCTGTTTGTCAGGCCTTAAATCTCGTCATTTTTAGGGCAGGCCACTTTGGCCTTAAATAAAAAAAAAATTTGAAGGGCACCAATGCCAAAAGGATGGGCACCAAGGCCAAATAAGGCCTTGAGAAAAGGGCACCAAGGCCAAAAATAAAAAAATTAGATTTTTAATGCCGACTTGAAAGAATGCGTTTTATTTTACTTAAATCTAGTATTACTACATGTATTAAGTAGGCCATATAAATTAAATAGGGCCTACTTATAATACTAGATTTAAGTAAAATAAAACACATTCTTTCAAGTCGGCATTAAAAATAGACGTATTACATACATGTACATTATAACAAAATGAAATGGATGATGGAAACAATCTGGTTTTGTAAAAAGTTCTCCCTTTTAAAAAGCAAATTAACAATAAGATAACAATTGTCTAGTGCGTGACCGACGCTCAGGAAAGTTTCTTCACACATGAACGAACTATAGACGTTTACATCAGCATCGCACATGCTCATTTTGCGAGCTATGGACCGTCCGTGTACAATTCATTTGGCACTAGCTGACGCGAACCAGCGCTAAGTGCACACCGTTGCTGCTACCAACGAAAGCCAGCCTTGCAGATATGCGCCTGTGCAGGAGGCCGGCTCGTCGGGTATGTGCATTAGTGTATTGTACACTGTACAGGTTGTACATTACATGCTGTGTAGGTTGTACACGGACGTACGTGTACAACGTGCATCACGAATGGTTCCGTGTTCCTGTGTGGTTGCGGACGTGGTGAATGGTCGGTACGCCACGCTTCGGGATTGGAGAGAAGAAAATTGCCGTTATAAAAAGCATGGAGTACCATGTATAAAGTAAATTATTTAAAAGGGCACGGCGGCCAACGGAAGAAAAAGGCACGGCAGTGTTGGCCGTGAGGAGGTGAATTTTTCCAGGGGCTTGTCGGCCAGACAGAGGGGCATCGACGGCAATGGCCGCGTGGCCGCCGTGAATTTTGAGCCCTGGATATTGAAGAAAACAGGTGTCTTCAAGCATAAAGACTAGAGAGTAAGTAAAGTAATGTCGACTAGAGTCTTTGAGTCCAGACTGACGGCAGTCAGGTTGGTGTAGTGGTGATGCCTCGCCCTCCACCTCTGGGATCCCGGTTCGAATCCCACCTGGGGCACTATGTGGATTGGGTTTTCAGTCCCTGCCTGATTGCGCGGGTTTCCCTGGAATAATTCTCTGGGGTTTTCCTCCCACATCTAAAACTGAAACTTCCTTCATTGTCTTCTCTCCACTGGGTTCTTGGCTAGTACAGTGATTAAGTTCGCTTTTCTGAGAGTCCTTGGCTTTACAACCAGAATTAATAAATGAAATGAAATGATGATCAATGCCTATATGAGAATAAGTACAGGAAGGTCGACTAGAGTCTTCAAGACCAACTGATGATCTATGCCTGTGTGAGAATAAGTACAGTAATGTCAAAAAGAGTCTTCAAGACCAACTGATGATCAATAACTATATGAGAAGTACAGTAATGTCAACAAGAGTCTTCAAGACCAACTGATGATCTATGCCTATATGAGAATAAGTGCAATAATGTCAACAAGAGTCTTCAAGACCAACTGATGATCAATAACTATATGAGAAGTACAGTAATGTCAACAAGAGTCTTCAAGACCAACTGATGATCTATGCCTATATGAGAATAAGTACAGTAATGTCAACAAGAGTCTTCAAGACCAACTGATGATCTATGCCTATATGAGAATAAGTACAGTAATGTCAACAAGAGTCTTCAAGACCAACTGATGATCTATGCCTGTGTGAGAAAAACAATAATAGATGGTTCTCATATGCGCACATATCCTAGTAGCTAGATCAAGACACTTTACAATATTATTATCCCTGTTCATCAAGCATACTTTTAGACTATTCCTCAAACTTTCTCAACTCCCATGCTGCTTAAATTAACGCTGAGGGATCAATCCAACACAAGAGTGCTAAGAGTGTCTTAGCACTCTCAGGTTTCCAGTTATACCCCTGGGTGAAGAGAAGCAATTATGAGTATACGCCTTGCTCAAGGACAGCAGCGTCATGACCAGGAATTGAACCATCACTCCGATGATTCAACAATCAGAACTTGAGTCCGATACAGTAGAATGCTCGGCCACGAGACGCCATGTACAAGGAAAAGATCCTCAAGATCAATAACCACCCAGGGCCCAATTTCATAGAGCCGCTTAAGCAGAAAATATTGCTTAACAGTTTGTTGCTTAGCAGAAATGAGCAGGATACCAGTTACAAACTGTACATGCGACATGGTAGTTTGGCTGGTAACCTTATTCTGGTAAGCATAGTTTTGTTGTGCTAAGCTACTTTTTGTGCTTAAGCAGCTCTATGAAAATGGGCCCTGTTGATCTATGTGCCTGCATTATTACAAGGGACATCAAAACATTGAACATCCCCCTTCCAACCCGAGTTTGGTTCCCGAGTCTTGGGAGATCTAAGTCAAGATCATATCTGCATCCATGAGTTCCTGACAATCTTTCTCATCTAGGACCAAGTCGATATCGCTGTATCTCTCACCGTTAGGCGACAGGTAGCTATCGATGGAGTCATAACGCGACTTGGGAATAACAAATTTGTTGTTCTTCAAGGGCTGAAGGGAAAGATAGAACAAGAGAGTAAGAAACATGATAAATAGATACAGGGAGCCTGCCCTCAAATTCACAAAGTACTAAACTAAGATTCATCTTAACGGAGAGCTGCAAAACAAGTAGTGACCTGAGCAAGAACAACATCAACTAGAGCGGGATTTGAAACTGCGACCTCTGGACTAACGTGCCGGCGCTCTACCAATTGAGCTATCTAACCCTATTGTTGGCGGTCTCCTTATTTTGTCAATATCTTTGTTCAGGGGGGGCCAGTCAGAAGCCATACAAACTTTAACTGCCATGTAGCCAGGGATCACACTTATGTTACGATACAACCTGGGAAGCAGCAGGAGACGGATGCAACTTTTTATTTCAAATATAAAGTAATAATCCACAAGGGAAACTGACTAGGTAAATTTTAATTAAATTGAGTTTGAACAAAGACAAATTTACAACAGAATTTTTTTTCTAAGCAAAGAAGTTTTTGTTGTAGCTGACAGTATCTTTTTATCCATGAATCCGGTTGGCTTAATTTATAACGCTATCGAAGTTGTTAGTGGCTTTTGAGGGAAGAATTGTTCACATTTTTACACCACCTTTTCTCATTCTCAAATCGTGTTCACTTGAAAGACCTTTTTTTTTAAACAATGTGATTTTTTTCCCGCTATAATGTCATTTTGATTTTGGGTTGAACAAGGAAAATTGTTTAAAATTTACCCAGTCAGTTTCCCTTGTGGTTTATTATTTGATATAATGTAATTTTGTAATAAAATCGTTAAATTAAAAACACTGTCTCTAATAATAATAATAATAATAACTAGTTCTTATATAGCGCATTTAACAATAACGTATCAATGCGCTTTACACTAGTGCCCTGGTCATTGGGCCAATAACATTCCTTTAATCTTTCTCAGCTCCCTGGGGAGTATACAGCCCGGGCTGCCGTGATAGCGCTCCGAAGGCTTTTTCAAACACAATATCAACCTCTACCCTTGCAGGTACCCATTTATACCCCTGGGCGAAGAGAAGCAATTATAGCAAAGTGTCTTGCTCAAGGACACAAGCGTCATGACCGGGACTCGAACCCACACCCCGATGACTAAACCACCATAACTTGAATCCGATGCTCTTAACCACTCGGCCATGACACCTTATAAATCAAACAAGTTGAGGGCTCCCTTACCTCCAGATTGCGTTCCTCTTTGGTTCTGTCATCAACAGATCCTGCAATGACATTCCATCGGCAGTCATGATCCGTCACATACCCCTTGTAGAGAGGCGAGGCTGCACTTAATGCAAGCTAAGTATAAACACAAGGACTTGGGAAGTTACATCGCTTAGTACAATAACACAGTTTACAAGTAGGATTTGAAGCTTTGCATGGTGAAGATACAACCAAGTGAAGTTTGGGGAGACACCATGGCATGTACATGAGTAGGATTTGAAACTTTGCATGGTGATGATACAATCAAGTGAGGTTTGCGAAGACACCATGTACGTGAGTAGGATTTGAAACTTTGCATGGTGACAATACAATCAAGTGAGGTTTGCGAAGACACCATGTACATGAGTAGGATTTGAAACTTTGCATGGAGATACAATCAAGTGAGGTTTGGGGAGACACCATGTACATGAGTAGGATTTGAAACTTTGCATGGTGACAATACAATCAAGTGAGGTTTGCGAAGACACCATGTACATGAGTAGGATTTGAAACTTTGCATGGTGGAGATACAATCAAGTGAGGTTTGCGGAGACACCATGTACATGAGTAGGATTTGAAACTTTGCATGGTGACAATACAATCAAGTGAGGTTTGCGAAGACACCATGTACATGAGTAGGATTTGAAACTTTGCATGGTGGAGATACAATCAAGTGAGGTTTGCGAAGACACCATGTACATGAGTAGGATTTGAAACTTTGCATGGTGGAGATACAATCAAGTGAGGTTTGGGGAGACACCATGTACATGAGTAGGATTTGAAACTTTGCATGGTGACGATACAATCAAGTGAGGTTTGGGGAGACACCATGTACATGAGTAGGATTTGAAACTTTGCATGGTGGAGATACAATCAAGTGAGGTTTGCAGAGATACCGAGTAACTAATATCTCTAAGTTGAAGGCAATGAAGTTGAAGGCTCTTTGACCATAGAAATTTAGCTTGTCATTTCCCTTGTCATCAAGGTTTTTCGCTTGGCCAACTCATACTAAATGTAGTAGATGTTAATTTTTGCATCGGGGGTAAAGAATGTAATTTAGGTTTTTACACACATCGGTGTTAGGGTAAAAACCAAAAACACCTAAACTAGTTCGCCACATCACTTGGAGACAATTTTGACTAGTCCTGAGGTGTTTATCTAGCATTTGGCTAGCGGACCACTACTAAGAGAGAAAGCTGGGCCCAATTTCATGGCTCTGCTTAATACCGTAAGCAAAGAATCGGCGCTTACGGAAGCAGGGAATTCCGTGCTTACGACAAGCGTATTTCACAGGTTAGCAGGGAATTTTTGCTTGTGCGCTTGCGTAGTCCAGGTTACTAGGCATTCTCTGCTTACACAGCTAGCGCAGAAACTCGGCGCTTGCTCGGTAAGCGGAGAATGGCGATCGCAATCGGTATGTGAGCAATTTGTCACAGAAATTCTTGTTTTCAAAAGAAGTTTACATCAACTTACAAATATTGGACAGAGTGGAGTCAGTTGGTCGTTGAGATGCCTGGCCTCGTCAACGTTACATGCTTGGAAGGTCATCTGAAGGCAGCTGTTACCCATACCAAAGCCCATACAGTCCATGTACACATGATCAGGTTTAGCTGAGAGGGCGCTCTCACCATCGTAATCATTGGTGAACTTCTCAATGAAGGGGGAAGGGGTGTTTATGTCTTTAAAAACTGCAAAGTCAAACAGTAAATGAAGAATGGCCGAGCGGTTAAGAGCATCCAATTCAAGTTCTGGTGGTTATGTCATCGGAGTGTGGGTTCGAATCCCGGTCATGACACTTGTGTTCTTGAGCAAGACACTTAATAATTGCTTCTCTTCACCCAGTGGTATAAATGGGTACCTATGATGGTAGAGGTTGATATTGTGGTTGATATTAGGTTTGAAAAAGCCTTCTGAGCGCCATGGCACCTCGGGCTGTATACTCCCCAGGGAGCTGAGAAAGATTAAAGGAATGTTATTGGCCCAATGACCAGAGTACTAATGTAAAGCGTGTTGATACGTTATTGTGCAATGCGCTATATAAGAATTATTGTAAAGATAATTGGAGAATACAAGTAGCTTTGAAACTTTGCTTATTGGCAAGAGCAACAGCTAAAATCTTGTTAAAGTTGTGTAGGGCGGGGAGATAACGTCGCATCAGTGCAAAAACGTCATGTCTTAAAACAGCACTTCCTTTACGCTGGAGCTTGAAATTGTCAAAACTGTATCTCGCTTAAAAAACCTTAATGCGATGAGATACACAAATTTTTGCAATGCTTTTGCACGGAGCAATTTCATGCGAGATAACATTTTTGCAGCATTAAAATAGAATGTTTTTTCAAAATTGAAATATGATATCTTATAACAAAATTGAGTTACGATTTTTTGTTTGCAAAGTAGGGATAATAACTAGTTCTAATAAAGCGCATTTCACAGTAACGCATCAATGAGCTTTACATTAGTGCCCTGGTCAGTGGGCCAATAACATTCCTTTAATCTTTCTCGGCTCCCTGGGGAGTATACAGCCCGGGCTGCCGTGGCGCTCTGAAGGCTTTTTCAAACACAATATCAACCTCTACCCTTGCAGGTACCCATTTATACCCCTGGGTGAAGAGAAGCAATTATAGCAAAGTGTCTTGCTCAAGGACACAAGCATCACGACTGGGGGTCGAACCCACACCCCGATGACTAAACCACCAGAACTTGAATCCGATGCTCTAAAACACTCGGCCACGACACCCTACAATGTTTTTGCAGAAGTGAGAAACAATGTTTTTGCAGACAGAATGAGAGAATGTGAATAAGTGAGGACATACTTGGTATTGCAACCTTCTCTCCACGTCTCTTTCTGATGTTCTTCGTTAGGGTTCTGAAACAGAGAAACCCCACTGTCATCAATAAATCAGGTTTAGACGTCACCTACTTGTCCTAGGGGGGGGGGGGGGGATCGACAAAGATTCCCTTTTCATGTACCACCTCTTATTCCAATCACTGTGAGTGAAAATGTGACCCGCTCTATCGAAATGAGGAATGTCTCGGAAATCACGTTTTCGTGTAAATCGCCATACAAAAGTTGTTGACAATCGAAAATCATGAAAAAAAATAAAAATCCGATTCCGTGATTTCGGTGGTAATAAGATAAACAAAACTTGATCTTTCCTGTCGTGGTCTTACCTTTAATTGAAAAGATGAAAAAATCCACAAAAAGTATGTTTTCTTGAGCATGTTTGTACGCATAGCTACAATAGCTAGCTTTTGTTAATAACGATTATCTAAATAAACACGTCTAAACAAAATGGAAGTGGCCTTGTCTTGTAGACTTTTTTCATTACCCGATAACTTCGGACTGGAATAAGCTACAGAAATAATAATGGTATTGCTGGAAAGCCAGTGAGTTGCTTGTTAATATGGTGTGCATTCCTCAATTCGAAAGAGCAGGTCACAAATACTAACATGCACAATAAAAAATAACCGGCATTTATTAGAAACTTTTCAACAGGGCAGTCAGGTTGGTGTAGTGGTATCTTGCCAATTGCTTATTACAGCTGACTGTGTTGTCTGTCTGTAGTGGGTAGAAGCTCTCCGTTCTCTCTTCATCTTGAGGGTGAAGCTTCAAACGCTAATTTTATAGGAGTTAAAATCCCTCCACTTCATAACATCACATTTACCTTTATTAATAATGGCCAACTGTATGTAACTTGCTGTTACTCTTATTTGAAATAAGATTATTTTCAGTTTTCCTTTGTGTTATTTGATTATGTGTCTCCAAGTTAATCCTATTGAAAGTCAATACTTCAAACAATATTTTAATTTGTTATAAAGACAAGAAAAATAATCATGTGACGTGTGTTGATTAAAATTCTAGTCACTTTCAAATGTATGATTCGATTTGTTTTCACATCAGAAGAGATTGAAACTTCTTCCTGATCCATCAAATAACTGAAATAATTCCTATAGACCCATTGCATTGGCGGCCATCACTGAGATCAAACAATGGAAATGTGAAAACGCGTACGGGCCACGCACAACTCCCAGCCATGGATAGGTCTACCTTTACCTCAGTGAGGGCGCTGTTTGAGCTTGTGACATCATATATGCAAAGGGTTTATACATTTTTACAATGGAAAATATCTCTAAAATCACAGCAGTTTTTACAAGACAAGCAAAGTGAATGAGGGAGAGAGATAGTGGAATAAATCTTCACTTGACAGAAATAATAGTAGAGTATGAATCATCTCCAGATTTATTGACAACGTCAAAAGTTTGGAATATATTTTGCTTTAGAGACAGAGTAGCACTAATCCAAACAAGTCTACATGAGCAATAATCCACTGTAATGTCAATCTTGATTATATACAGATCAAACTTACTACACAAACTCCAATTAAACTACTTTTTATGTTAGTCTAGTCATTCTTTCCAATAAATGGTTTGACATGAAAACAAATGCAACAGAAATGATTTCTACGGCAAGACTATCTTGAGACCCTCTAATCAACGTACCAAAATGGTAGAAAAAGGATGTTAGAAAAACTCAACTAATTTCCATAAAATCTAATGGCGCATTTGCTCTATACGCATGCACACCAGACATTAATATCACATAATATTGCATGGATATGATCACTTCAAAATAGATTTGAGCAAGAGAAATTACAAGATGGCTGCCAAATGTGAAATATCACTAGTTATCAAGATAAGACCCATAATTGGATGACCGCTGTTAAATTTAAATATGATGATAACAAGTAATCAAAAAAGCAATTGTTTTGGATGTTATGACATTTCCTACAGTGTGTACCCATTTTCCCATAATAAATGTAATCTTAATAACAAAGCAAACATGGCAAGTATACAGTAGTCAGGTATTTACAAGTAATGATTTTAATAACAACCTTAACTTGCATGTGATGTTAAACTTCAAAGGTTGCATTTCTTATAAATGGAAAAGGTTGCAATACAAGTGAACAACCCCTAAATGTAATAATTAACCCTTTGCATGCTATCATTTCTTGCAAACACTTTTTCCTGCCCACTGGAATGTTTTTACAATTGATTAACACAAGGTCTCAATTAATTGAGAATTAAAACTGATTGGTTATTATAACTGTTGGAGTGAAAACATTTATATAACTTTGCAGAATTTTGTGGATTAATTTTATTGACTTATTTTGTTGGTCAGTTTAACCCTTGAGGCAGTATTTGACCAGTATTATAATTAGATAACATTACACATTGTTATAAATCTTCACTGAATTCCAGTCTGCCACTGCAAGCTGCTGACCATCTGATGTCAATGAGATTCCATGTGGGTGGTACAGACCCTGAGCAATACTTCTGACATATCTACCCTTCATGTCATACTGATGGATAAGACCAGTGTTGTAATCCTCATTGTCCACTGCAATGTAGACAGCTGAGCTGTCACAGCATACACCTGTGCAGTATCTAACTTGCTGACCATCAATGAGTGGTTTGATGGTGATTAGTGCAGCACTATTGTCATCAACAATGTCTACTTGTTGTTGCTCCCTACCACTGATGATAACTCTGTCCATTCTGTCAATGGCCAAGTAATAAGGTTTTGTCTGAACTGAAACAGTGTCAATGAGTGAACCATCACTGGATTTGTGTTTAGTTATAACTGACCTCTCCACATCCCCCACAATGATTGTATCCTTCATGACTGCTACACCACGGAGGTCTACTGCTGTCTTGTCCACTTCACTATGAGGCACTGTGTAGAACTCAAATATCTTGTTGCCATTCCTATTGTACATCTTGACAGAGTTGGTTACATCTACAACCACTAACTGATTCTGGAATGCAGCAACAGCCCGAGGGTCTGGAAAACAAATGAACAAATGAATAGGACTCAATACAATGATCCCTCATTTGCAAATTACTCACAACCTATTTTTTTGGTTTCTTGCAAAAAATACAAAAGACACTATTATTAATCTAAATTTGTTCCTATGTTGTAAAATCCCATGCAGCACCTCCATGTGACTATGACATACAGTAGAGCAACAATCTGTTATCATAAACGAGGTGAATACTATCATAAGAACCCTTGTATAATTTATTTCATTGTTTTTTACACCTAGTATTGGATTAGATAAACCAATTAATTTCTTGGACTGTCCCCCTGATAAGCAATCAAGAGTAGGCTACCCTTTTCACTGTTTGAACATTTACAACAGCATTACACCTCTAACTAAAAAGACATTGTAAGGAACTTACTCTGTGATACTTGGATAGTTTTCTGCTGGTGTCCCATAGTGTTGTAAATTACCACTCTTCTATTCCTGTAGTCTGCCACTGCCATCTCATCCCCAGGTACAGAGGCATCAATATCAATAGCCCCTTTGATTCCTTCATTATACTCCAAACCAAGCTCCCACCTTGGTTCCTTCATAATCAGAGCACCCAGGGAGATATCACAAACCCCTGGATTGAATCTCAGATGGAAAAGGGAAGAATCTATCTTGGGTTGATTTTGATCTCTGAGTAATGTCAAGTCTTTACTGATAGTAGGATAGAGTGCAAGGAAGTCAGGCGCTGATGAATTGTTGCTGACATCTTTGGCAGTCTGCAGTGAATGCTGTATTTGCTGTGAGTTTAAACCCACTCTTTGCTCATATTCCTCCAATCTCTTGTTACGATCTTTGTGGATGGTTTTTATTTCATCCATGATGCGACTCTCTTGAGCTGTTACCTTAGCCCTGATCTTATCAGCATTTTTCCTCACCTTTGCCATGGTTCTCTCAACTGCAGTGTCTAGGTTGTCTTTCATTGTTGAGACAGTTACTTGAGATTGTTCAAGGTTCTTCAGGATTTCTTCCAGGGGAGTAATGAGTTGAGCCAATGACTGTTTATATGTGGATGAGGCTTGGTTGCAGTCAATATACTCATGTTGTGGTTTACAGTGATCTATGACAGTGCAAGCTTGGCAAATCATCACATCACATGTTGTACAATAGAACCACATGACTTCACCTTCATGAGTTTGGCATTCTGGGTGACGTTTTGCTTTTGTCTTTATCAACGCAGTCTTTCTATCACTAATGTCTTTCAAAGTAGCTACTGTATGGCTTGACGTTGCTGGAATTTTCAGGTGCATTTCATTGCAGTTTGCACAAATGATCATGGGGCAGTCAAAACAGAAGTGTGTTGCCTCGTTTTCCTCCTTGCACAATTTACAAACCAACTTGCTGTTTTCAATAGAACTGAATTGATCCAATTGGAGTGCAAGACCAGTTAAAATGAAGCTAGTCTTGAGATCTTGAACACCCATCTCAGGAAGTTGTGTCTCCTTTCGACACAGAGGACAAATAAGCATCTTAGCATCTTTGTAGTTGGTAGTGTGGTATTGAAGTAAACAGTGTTTACAGAAGCTGTGATGACAGTCCAGTAGTTTGGGTTCTGTGTACTCCTCTTGGCAAATACTGCACTCCAGATAATCCTTTCTGATTTTCTCCAGAGCTGAAACCTGTGCTGGTTTAGAAGATGCCATATTGGTCTGGAAAAAATTATCAAGGAGCAAAAATATATTAACATTACAACAGAATTGACATCCAGTTTGCACAAACCAGTTCCAGTATACATCTGTTGCTATCAAATTGATCCCTGCACTGTACATTAATGTAGGGATACAAAGAAACATAAACAGTCTAATGCGAAAAAATTGTTCTTTGATGTAGAATTTCTTATTAAAGCTTTTAAATAGCATCCAATCAGTCACTGTCAAATAAGTGTTAGCAGTTTCAAAGCTGTGAGAATTGATTTGTTTTTTCATTCTAAATAAAGACAGCTATCAGCAAAACTCAATTTGTTGTGTTGTCTCATTAGAATTAACATTATTTTTGATGACACACTAAAGTAAACTATCAAAATATTCCAAATTAATCTGCTGCCTGTATTGACAGAAAAGCAATGTTTTCTTTATTTGGAGGATCCAGTTAAAGGGGCTGTGTAGTCAGGATCAAAGCAGGCCTGTGGCTGTACATGGAATGATGAACTCTCATTCAGTTACTGTACACACCCTCCCTCTGTTTCATAATTATGGAGAGGGCGGGCAGTAAGTGGGTGAGAGTTCATAATTCCATGTACAGCCACAGGCTGTGTTTGACACAGCCTCTTAAGATGTAGGATGTACAGCAGGTTATGAAGACAACATCCAATCCAATCATGAACTACATGTACATCATGAACTACATACAAATCATGGAATGATGAACTCTCATTCAGTTACTGTACACACCCTCCCTCTGTATCATAATTATGGAGAGGGCGGGCAGTAAGTGGGTGAGAGTTCATAATTCCATGTACAGCCACAGGCTGTGTTTGACACAGCCCCTTAAGATGTACAATGTAGGATGTACAGCAGTTTATGAAGACAACATCCAATCCAATCATGAACTACATGTACATCATGAACTACATACAAATCATGGAATGATGAACTCTCATTCAGTTACTGTACACACCCTCCCTCTGTTTCATAATTATGGAGAGGGCGGGCAGTAAGTGGGTGAGAGTTCATAATTCCATGTACAGCCACAAGCTGTGTTTGACACAGCCTCTTAAGATGTAGGATGTACAGCAGGTTATGAAGACAACATCCAATCCAATCATGAACTACATGTACATCATGAACTACATACAAATCATAAAGACGGTACATAAGAAACACGCTCAAACTGTAGGCCTACATGTACAAGTGTCCATGTAACACTATTGTACACCACATGAAAATAGTCTGTGTAAGTCTGGCTTGTATTGGAACTTACAGGACAAGTTGCTCCCACAACCATATTGACTTTTATGTGTATCTGATTCAGTTTCTTCAAATACTTTAGTTTTATGATTTATGAAAACAAGACAATTTGATTATACAGTATAATTCATTTGTGTTGATATCATCTCTTCTTTGAAACTTCATTTTCACAATACTGAATTCAAGTCTTTAAAAATGTTGCAATCAAATATCAAGAACATGCACTAAATAATCAGCCTTTACCTCCATTAAATTGGAAGACACAAAGGTTCAAATATAAGTACATTATTTGAGAAACCATTCAAGCATTTCAATTGTAAAACACTATTACATGTAAACCAAGGATGAATCATTATCTTTTAAGTTACAAAACTACAATTGATGAAACTGCACAAATTAAGTAGTATTTGTGTATAGTACGGTCTTAGGCCTATCTCAAGCTAGTGAGCATAGAGCAAAGTTGAATCAGTTTGTGATCTGTACTCACCTCAGCACATAGCACTGTTGAAGAAGATGTCAAAGATACGTCTGCAATCCTGTCAGGATGTTTCTTGTTTTAAAGCCTTCTTTTTTCCTGGTACAATGCAGACTCTACCATAACTAACACAGTCAAGGAAACACCTATGTAGCCAGGTTGTACATGTACTGTCAGAGTGTCCCAAGTTGCTTGTACAATGAATGTACAATGTACTACAGTAGTGGGCGTTGACAATGAAGTTCAGTGTCAAAGGTCATGGAGCTAGTGATGTTAAAGTCCGTTTGTCTAGGTTGTTGAACTTGACAATATAAATTTGATCACCCCAAAAAACATTTCAGTGGAATGATAACATTTATAACATCACTGGTACGAGTGAGGTCAATCACCTTTTATTGCCATATCAGATGACTGCACCGAGCCTGCCAATTGAGCAGCCTAAATTAAGTTGGTGGATCTAATGTGGCAAGCGAAAGTTTTGAAACTTGCATGTGAAAGTCTGAAACTTATAAAAGCATCCTCAACAAATGCATAGAAATTCAATGCAGAGACAAGGTGAGCCGAGGCTAAGCTGTCAGATTTTTAACGAAGTATTTATGAATGGGATTCAAAGTTTGTAGAATTGGTTTTAAACTAGAGGTTCAAACTCGCCAAGGTCTGGTTCTTGACAATTCTACCTCAACTTCATCTCGGTTAAGTTATCAAGGGCTAGGCCTCAGTGTGTTTAAACAACAAGTTTAAAACCTCTTCAAGTACTTTGATTCCTTAATTATAAAACTAAACTTTGATTAAAAAATGGTTTAAATGACTGTTAATTTTTTTAAAATGAGAAATTGCCTAATATAAAAAGGCCAGACGGCCACTTCAAGGTGAGGGCTACACTTAATTGAACCCAAATCAACTGTCACCAGGCAAGCTATTAGCCAGCGATACGTCGGGGCGTCTTTTGGACGCTCTATTTTATTTTTGGACGCCCCGGAAAACTGTCGGACGCCCTTGAAGACGCCCTGTTTTTTGTACATAATTAAAAAAAATTACATCCGAATACCTGAAATTGTAAGCAAAACGAACGCAAATCCAAAACTATTACTACCTGCCAGCTGCAGTGAAGGTAATTTTTATGCAAGATACAACCAATTTATCTTAAATTTACTGATCGCCCATTCATTGTTTACCGACAAAGGGATCAAATTTAACATCAGACAGTGCCCCCGACTAGTGGGATGGGAAGGCTTGAACAACCGCAAAGGCTTTGTGAAACGCCACGCAGTAGACAAGTTTACAAATGTACATGTACCGTACATGTATGTCGACGTAAAAAGCGTTGTGTATGTATTATGTACATGTCGTGTACCTACCAGGGTTGTGTGTGATAGATCGGCAGCACTCGAGACGCCCGTGTTGTAGACTTGATTTCAAGTCTGAGATAAGGGTTATTTTTCTGCATCAGCCACACAAAATCCCCCCGCAGATTGGCTATCACGGGCTCTAACTCGTAGGTTAAAGACGGAGGTTAATCCACAAGAGGGCGCTATTTCAGGCAATGCAGGTAGACTAAAAACCACGAGCACAGGCTTGGAACCAAGTCTAGGCACGTCATTCCAGCTCTTTTCTGGCTGCCTGCAACCTTTCAGCGCATATTAATGTATGCAGAACATCGCACATGCGCAGTGTATGAGTCAAAACGCGCAGTGTACGAGTCAAAACGTGCGTGTCTGTTTGTATGTGTGAACTTCCCACCATGAGTATGGGTAATGCAGGTTTAATAAAGAATGCTCACTGCCTCGTAATAGTGGTGCACTGTAAATGTACATGATGTACATGATGTACATGATGTACATGTATACATTGAAATGTTAACGATTGTTCCGTATTTCTTATAATTCGCGGGCTATATAAATAGAATACCGCAACCCGACTCTTGTACGGGGGAAATCAATATGAAAAAGTCGTGACACCGCCCAAACTTTAGAAATAATAATGAAACTGCGCGGAAATACTACGATTCTTAGGGCTGTACGGTGCTGATTTCATTTGTTAAAACCCTTTAACCAGCCCAGACCCAAAGCATACGTGGAGTACACAGTAAATGCAATAATAGTTCTGTGGTTCATGCTTGCTGAAAATTTACCCCAACAATTTGGACGCCCTTTTTTTCAATCCAGTCAAATTTGGACACCCTATTTTTAAATCCTGGCTAAAAGCTTGTCACCAGGGGCACATTGACAACTACTCCTGGGGCTGAAACAGTGTTTCCCCTTCACATTCTGTAAGTTGTCTTAAACCGGCCTATGCTCTATAGCCAGCTAACTTGAGAAACAGTCTTTAATTATAGACCGATTGCAATACCAAGGTTTATATTTTAAGCCAGTCTTAAATCTTAAGTCTGTGCTGAGCTGGCTATAATTGGTCATTGTTTTGTTTTTAAGCATGGTGCTTCATCCTTTTTGCAAAAAGCCCATTAGCCCATTATCAATACGATATCGTTTATTCGATCTGTAATTTTGTCCCAGGCTTTTTTTTCCTCCATTGTCACCAAATTGCTTGGTTATGACTGCAAAATCTCTCTGCAGTTCATGTAACCCTCTAAATGTGCCAACTTCTTTGTGTAACCGAGTTGGTGGAAGGTTACTCAGGGAATGACAACGAGATAGTTCTTTTGATTTATAAAGTTAGTTTATTCCGGGTATTTACAGGCTTGTGAGTATAATGTTATACGAAAAAATAAAACGACAGCCATGGTTCTCTGAAATTTTAAAAGAAAGAGATAGTTAAGTTTAAGTTGCCTTAAAAATGCAATCTTTTCTGATAATTATGAATAAATATAAATCTATTCAAACACTTTTGTACGCTTAGTACATAAAGACATATCCTAATAGATGGAGTATAATCAATGTTCGGCACTAAATCCATTTAAAATCTTGCCGACCCCGTTGAGATATACAACATGCATTTTCGGTCTTAAAAGGGTTGTGCAAGTAAAACTTGGTATGACAATAATTTTAAAGTTAAAGTACTTACGGGGATCTTGCTCCACCTCACTCCTTGCCTCAAAGTCGGGGCTGTACCCAAGGGCTCAATAACTTATTATTTCGCAGCCCGGCGACAAATTATTCCTTCTACTTCTCAGGAAAGGTGTGGCCTCGATCGTGCCAAATATGTGAGTGTCGCTGCAGCTACCTCCACTTACTTATTCCCAGGTACAATTTTGGGTATTCTAGGAATGCCTCATCCCTGAATAAACATGTTGAATAAATTACGCAAATTAATTACAAGCGTAAACAAACTAAAGAGGGCGCTAGTGTCTACAATGTTAGACGCTGGCGGCGGCGAAAAAATGTAAACACATCGCCTGGTGCGCCGCGATCGCAAGTGCATCGCGTGCTATATTATACAAGGAGAATTATACAATCAATTAGTATTTACAAGGGCCTGGCAGCGAAGAGAAACAAGTCTGGCCGGTCACATTTGTTTTACAGCAAGCTGGTTGCCTAGTGTTTGATCTTGGTATACCTTTCAAGCCATTGTTGGCCATTTTATTAAACCAAACTTTATTAGGAATGCTTGTTCATACATGTGTTTCACTACTCATCACTGACTTATCTAAGACTGGCTTATTGCAACAGGCTTAACAACTGACTAAGCTAAGACCATCTAAGGCAGATAGCTGGCTATAACTGACTGGTCTTAGACTGCTGGCTAAGACCGTTTTATCACAATCCGCCCCAGAGCTTTGGTCACGTGAACTAGACCGCTCAGCCACGATACGCCACTAACTGTTATGATGTATGTTTTAGGGGTTCATTTTGAATGATCAGAAGCTGGTGATTGCCATGGAATTATTTCTTTACCTGAATCTTGGATGCCCAGGGTAGATCACCTCATCAGGGAAGAACAATGACTTTGAAACACCTTCATCTGTTCATAGGATGGAGATGAGAAATTAGGACATCCGAGTCTGAAATGAGAAATCATACAGATCATTGAGTATCTAGAGTCACTCTAGCCCCTATATAGGACTCTTCCTCTGTGCTGTACACAGATACAGAGTGCTAAATATTTAGGGCACGTTTCTGGGGCGGAAAAAGGTCAAAGCTTCACAACTCAAATCTTACCTGCAAGAAGCCACTAATTTTACTGGATTCATGTTCCATGACGGCATACAATTTTCTGCGGTGGGTTTTGGACAGCATATATTCCTCATTAATCCGTCATTTTTATGAAACAATGCAGCTCTCAATGTTAACAAATACTGCAAACTTAAAACATAGTTTATTAAGAAAAACCAAGATGCAGGTGTTTGCATGTGTCTGCGTATGTCTGCTCGCCAAATTTGTATCACACTTTTTGGTCACAGTAACTGACTGCACAGCCTTAACATGCAAACGCAACGCATGATATGGGCGTCATGCATCCTGCGTCTAACACGCGAATGTATGTGTACACACGACAGACAACTGTCAGAAGACGAAAACAAAACAGGTATTTAGTAACGTCGAGAGCTGCATTATATCACAAAAATGACAGATTTATTAGAAATATATGACCCATCGCAGAAAACTTTGGCTGCCATGGAATGTAAATCCGGTGAAATTTGTGGCTTCTTGCAGGTACGATTTGAGTTATGAAGCTTTGAAAATTTTCCGCCTCAGAAATGGACCCTGATACCCAGGATGTCACTGTAGTACAATACGAAAGTGAAAGGCCGCCAGGGATAGAGTCACTCCAGCATTTACTCATACCCAATCATAAAAATTCAATCAATCAAGTCGAGGCCATACGGCTTCTCGAGCCTGCCCAGTGATCTTGGTCCAGATGACCCGGTCTAGCATGCAAGAATGCAGCTCTTCACTGCTGGTCAAGCTTGTGTACCGTTTCAACAAAATCTTAAATTGACTGCAATAATGCAATACCTGAAACTACTAAGAGCTACAATGCAAACAACGGGGCAAAGTGGCGACAAGATTATAATGATATTTTTAATACAAATCAAAATAATACTTTTAGTTATCACACAAGCGAAAGTGGAATACAGAAAATTATAGAACGTCTGTGTTCCATATCCAACGAGAAATTAGCCCAAGTTGGATATGGGACGCCAAAATTTGTCTTTTTAGCAGGTGTCTTCAAGACTAAGATCTGAACAGTTAGAGTAATCTACCTAAAACATGTTGAAACTTAAAACAGACAAATGTCAACCTGATCCACCGTATCTGGTTGGACTTGTGCATTTCCACAACTCTAATACTACTGATGCATACAGGCACCGACTCCGCTCATCAGCTGATCAGACTCGGCTTTCTGTTCCCAGAACTATAGAAGGTAGGCTGGGGATAGCTCTTTCGCCATGGCTGCCCCGCGTCTGTGGAATGAGCTTCCTGCCTGTCTGAGCTAGAGAAGCGATTTCGATGCCTGTATTCAAAAGTCTCCTGAAGACATTCCTGTTCCACAACCACTCCTAATTCGTTTGTTTTTGTGGGTTATTTTCTTTGTTCTCGTCTCCTGTAAAGCGCTCTGTTCTTAGTATATCGCTATATAAATGCTCTGTATTATTATTATTATTATCCAAGTACTTTCAAGAGGTAAAAACCCCTAGTAAACTGTCTGCCATTACAATACCTGGGGAAAGCAGTCAGACTCAAAGCTGTCTCTCCTTCCTCTTTATTCAGTAGTTCAATGACCTGTTGCCTCCTGGAAAAGGAATGGCAGAATATGGATACTTGTTATAAAATAAACACAGGCAAATCCAATGCTTTAGATTTTCCATGAAGCTTCAATTTCAAAAAATCTAACTGCTATTCCAACCTTTACTTTATTTCATGAGCCCCCCTCATTGAATTGTGTTCCTCCCCCTCATGTTTTAAAGATGGTCCTTTGAGAATAAAAATTACCAAATAAAATGAAACATTTATTAGTTTTATGCAGTATGACTCAATGTTTAAAGTACATGTATGTCTCTATTCACACAATGACAATGTGTTTCTTGTTTACCTTGATGTCAGATTTCATTGTATCTTGTGAAACAAAAGTAAGAAGGGGAACCTTCTTGCATTTGTGCAATTCCTGGGGTTACTCCTGCACTTAGGGGATTGGCCAATGACAATAACGCAGTGAGACTAACCTGAGTTTCATATTTGCTTCTACAGTGTTAAGATGAGCCATAAGACCCCCATATGGTTTACCAGGTGTTCCCTCCACCATGTATGACGCGTATTCAGGCCGCCATAAAGTCTTCAGATCACCACTGGGAAAAGAAGTTTTTTATTAATTAGTGATTATCCAGAACCACTGTGTTAACAATATATTGTCTTTAAGAATAAAACAAATTGTTACATTTACTCAGTGTTGTATGACTCGAGTCCAGGACTCGGACTCGAGTCCGTCTCGAGTCACAATTTCGGTGACTCGGACTTGACTCGAGTCACGTCTGCAAAAGACTCGGACTCGGACTCGGACTTGACTATCATGACTCGGACTTGTCCCCGAGGACTCGTGACTCGAGTCACGTATTTTCACAAACAATACCTTTTTTAAATATTAAAAACAATTCCGATGATCCGATCGTCATTCCCGGAGTGCACATGGAGTTAACGTCTAGCACAATAAATTACAAGTAATACTCACTAATAGTGTTCGTGATTATTGTGTAAAATATGGCCATCTACGTACAGCGCGTGTATGTTCGATTCGTATGTTCAATACGCATAATAACACTAGGATGCACGACACCAGTATTATGCTGGTATTCTGTCAACGTTAACACCATAGCCAAAGCTTGTGCTTGATGCATATTACCAGGGAAATGGCATGTCTGGTACCTGTAAAACACAGCCTGCATATTGCACTGTGATGGCTGTGTTTTGTTTGCACCAGTTTCTACACATGGTCGACACACACACACGACGTCAAGCTTGGTCACGTCACTAGTAAAAAGTAGTACAAATTTTTTTAAATCATGGCATCTGCCGTTCCGCCCCGTATTGTTTCTTTTGGTTATACCAACTTTAACAAAAACTTTAACAGAACTTTGTTTAAAATAAATGTGTTTTATTTTGACATTTCCAATTCTTATTTTACGACATTTGGTTTGCAATCATAGGGTGCGTTCGATTAGCTTCCCCGGGTCGACCCCGGTCTGCTCATCCGGGAGAGCCCCTAACCATGAGCTAATCGAACGCCAACTTACCCCAGCATTCACACCGATGCATCTTGGGACAGCCGACCGGAACTACTTCCATTTTGTGCCGTATGTCCGATACTTTCCGTGGATTCACGAAAACATCGTAAAATGATTATTCTCAAGGTAAAACTGCAACATTAAACAATTTGTACAACTCCACAGTGATACAAAGGTACCCGGCTTCGAATAAAAAATACTTATTGCTCACAAAAACGCTGTTGTAATGGCGAAAATGTGTGTCAAACTTCCTAAAATGTCCCGCTGAATTACAAACAAAATGGTGGCCATTGAGAAAGTTTTTCGCCGTGACGTCATGAACCAGGGGCAGCCCCAAGTGACCCGCTCCACAAGAAGGGCTCCACAAGAAGGGCACTTGGGGCTGACCCGGGTGAGCCCCGCGAATGACGTTAAAGCTATTCGAACGCACCGGGGGAAGACCTGGGTCGACCCGGGGAAGCTAATCGAACGCACCCTATATTTAAACAAGTGACTCGTGACTCGGACTCGGACTCGGACCAAGTGACTCGTGACTCGGACTCGGACTCGGACCAAGTGACTCGGGACTCGGACCAAGTGACTCGGGACTCGGACTCGACCCAAGTGACTTGAGACTCGGACTCGGACTCGGACTCGACACAGGTGACTCGACTACAACACTGCATTTACTTGATGCTAGTTTTGAGTTGATCAAGAAAAATTTGACGAGAGCAGTTTGAACCTGCGACCTACGGACTAATAACAATTATAATAATATAATCAATAGTATGCGTATATGACATGGGGGGGCGGATAGGGTTGTCATGATGCCCATTGCTTTACTAGAACAATAAAAACAACTATACCACCAAAATTGCTAATTGAATAAAGAAAAAGAAATAAAGAGGACATAAAGCAAACATGGCGTTTGTCAGTTTTGGGTTTTACTTGGCTTTGGTTTTGTTGTTAATATAAATATTTGTAATAATAACTAGTTCTTATATAGCGAATTTTACAATCCATATCATGCTTTATATTAGTTTCCTGGTAATTGGCCAATAACATTTATGTAATCTTTCTCAGCTCCCTGGGGAATATACAGCCCGAGCTGCCGTGGCGCTCAGAAGGCTTTTTCAAACACAATATCAACCTCTACCCTTGCAGGTACCCATTTACACCCCTGGGTGAAGAGAAGCAATTATAGTAAAGCATCTTGCTCAAGGACACATTGTGTCATGACCAGGATTTAAACCGCTCGACTAACTGAGCTATCATTGGCCATCTAGCACACCTGAACAAAGATACTGACAAAATAGGGACACTGCCAACATTACAGGCAAAGTGTACCTTTGGTTTTTGGAACCTTTTGATTGTTTATAATCCTATGTAGATACATATAAAACTAACCTGTGAAAATTTCACTTCAAAAGGTGGTCACGTTTTTGAGATATCGCTGAAAATCCGGAGCAAATGTATCCATGCAGGAAGAATAATCCCTATAGGAATACACAATCTGAGAAGCGTTTCCGACAGAAACGTTTCTCAGATTTAAATTTGGGGGCGTAAAACTGATTTATTTTTACATAACCAGAAAACTTCAAAGTGAAAAGTTTCTCAAAATGCTTTAGACCATCGAAAGCTGTTGTAGTTTTCTCAACAATGTTTTTATTGCCATTAATTTTAAGAGTGATTACCAAACGTATATCTTCCCTTTAAAGCTAGTTTAGTTGTTAATCCGGAGGTCGCATGACAAATGTCCACTTACTTTGGGTTCATCTCTTCATGCTCTTGAAGCACTGGAAGAACCTTCTCAGCACTAAGCAACAGCTTAGCTGATTTTGCCTTGTGGTCCAACTTCACCAACATGTACTCCACCTATGCAAACAAAAGTCACAGCATGTTGTGTTCACGTAAAGTTATAACTTAAGTACACTTCACCTACTGTACTTTGACAGACTTAACTATTCTGGATAAAGAATATTATTTGGTTTTACCCACTGGATATCACAAACTATAGCCGTGTTCGCACTGGATTAATGTTTTACCGAGACCATGGTTAACTAGCCCACCTTGGGCTGTAATGGCTCTCTTTTAACTAATAACATCAGTCTCATAACACTCACCAACAGCCGGCCCACCATCCATACATCATCATGTCTTAAATGCAAAGTTTTAAAAGTACGAGCAAGTCGTACCTCTTTGATCGCAGATTTCTCCCGTTTATAAACATCCCACACTACTCCAACCTACCTTACTTTGTTCCTTACATCGGAGGAATGTTTATGATACATTCCATGGCTCACCAAATGATGGCTTCATTTAAATATGATTTTTTGAAAATGGCAAAAAAAAAAGGTGTACAAAAATCGCATTGAAGTTCGTCGTACCTGGGGGCCGCCATCTTACTTAGGATTCGCTGCCTGTTGTTAATCATGAGAAAGTCAGGGCGCCCGGCTGGTCTGTCAAGTCATAAATATGTATGAGGTGACGTCGCGCAGCAGTACTGTAGCTAGCTAGCTAGCTGAGACTTGTCCATCTAATGAATATGCATACCCGTCACATGGGTGAGCGACATGAGTTGTTAGCCCGCGACGTCATCAAAAAGAAGACAGCGGGGACGAGAAACTTTTTTAAACAAGTTTTTTTACTTGGCCTTAGAGGTAAAGAATATTAATATTTGTGTTATACCCTAATTATACAGGATTGGTAATAAGGACAAAAAACATCTTTGTTGAATTTTAGTCTGAAAGTTTACTGATTATGAAGTTCATACCAGACCAATTTTATCTGTGAATTATGTCACTCTGAAATGAAGTCATATTCAAGAAAACTATATCTGAAAAAACGAAACAGTCAACAACTGATTTTGGTTGTTGCAACCAAAACGACAATGTGTTTACATGCTGTATATGGCTTTCAGTATTTCTCTGGACTCACACAACGGATTAAGCCAAACTGTTCACAGGTTTGTTATTTTTGTACTTGAACACTGCCTGCGAATATTTTGTCAGTTCTACTAAAGTACTAATGCTGTTTAATACCTTTAACATAAGCGTAAGGTAAAACACAAACAAACAATTACTTACGGCAAACAAATGACTTCTAAAATGAGATGCAAGAACAAGGAACAAGGAATTATTATACCGAGATTAATTATTCATATATTCATAATAAATTCATCATTGTTTTAACAAGTGTAACAATTAAAATATAGTAGCTCTAACAGAGTCACTGCACGCCGCCGCTCAACCAGCTCAGTGCAAGGTTAAATTATGCCACTGGATGAAAAACATCTGCAGTTATTTCTTTCTTTAAAAAGATTTGTGTTCAACTTAACGAAACAAAATCTTTTCCAGTATTTTACAATAACAATTTTCTGACTCAAAACTGCAACTTTAAATTTGTTTTATTTTATTTTTTGCACTAGGTATAGCCTGCCTCTTGTATCTAAATTATATCAAATTAATTCATACCTGATATTATTAAAATGAATACAATAATTACAAATACTGGGAAAGCAAAGTATTAATACAATTTACTTAAAAGTAGAAAATTAAAAAAAAGTAGCAACCACATTTTAGTAAGTCAGAAATGTTCAAATAATAGTAACTGGAAAGATTTGACTGAGGAAGTTTTTGTGCAACTTGTGCTTGTTATTCCACTTCCCAGATGCATCAGCACTAATTAATAGAGCACCTTAGCTGCATCATTGAGCAAGTTGAGCAAGGTCCAGTACCTTCTCAGCACTGTAAAATGGAAATTAACAAACCTCATACATATTCATGATCCAGAGTCAAATTTCCACTGGTCCAATATCTGATGGAATTTTTGCTGTACCAAGCGGGTGAACCAGAATTCACACAAAGGTTAAATATGCATTCCGTAGTAGACTGTTGCATGGGCAACAGTTTACTATGCATGCGCTTTACAAAAAGTAATCGTTGAACTGTCGCTCGCACCTGCGCGGTTGTAGCATTACAAATGCGAGAACGATTACGCTTGCTATATACTTAAGAAAAGATGGTGGCACACATAAATGCTGCGCTTTCCTGACCTCAATGATGCTGAACTTTAGAGTGGAGTATAAGGTAGTCAAACAAATGTAACATGGTTTATTTTGGGTGGTTCCCCTCAGGAACTTGTTTGTCAACTTCCAATACCTTGGGGAGGTAATATCGACTGTCCATCCTCAAACCATGTTATATTTGTACACTAACATCCCACAAGGGATCTCTACAAATGTAGAAACATCTGTGAGGAAGACATAAACACACGGAAGCCATCCGTCAAAAAAAGTCTACAAAATACTGTTAAGTCAAATACAAGTACAGAAAATAACAAGAGCCAAGTAAAGACCAATCCATTGTAGGTCAGTTCAGATGTCTCGACTGTACCAATGTTTCCACCATTACTGGGACCTTTTACCGCTCACACACGCATAGCGCACATCATTGGCCAGAAATGCTTGTGGTGCGTTAACAAAATAATCGCTTGACATTTTGTAATGGGGGAGACATGGGTAAATACAGGACATCCCAAATGGATTTGTCTTTAACTCAGAGAAAAGTCTTCACTGTGAATTTGTACAAAAAGTTCTGTTAAAAGTTAAAGACTCAATTGGAAATGCACCTTTCTCTCTTCTGCAAAAATCTAGTCATACATTTCAGCGGCATTTTACTGTTTGTATAGAAGTTTTACACGAATTTAAGATTATGTTTCCATGGAAACTTAAGGCACTTCAATCAACACAATTAGGGATATCATGTACTCATCATCTTAGTCAAGTTCCCAATGTACAATAACTATTAGAGATAATGATTGTCTTATACATAAAAAGGTACCAGGCTACCATTTAAGCCTTCTAGCCCCATTTTGGTATAAAAAAAGTGGATAATAGTGAAGATGGTTGAACTTAATACGAGCCTACATATAGAGTTATATGAGAACTTTAGTTAAATATTACATCATTTAGAACTGTATGACATGGCATGACAAGAAGCATGTCTTCCAATACACCGATCCAGTAGGCCATGCCCCTTGACAAATTGACCAATCACAACGCGTGATTTAAGGTCCGACAAATTGCCGCCATTTTGTCTGACAAAATTCTGATTTGTTTGTATTGTTTACGACACACTTTTCGTTGAATTAACTTTTGTGTCATTTGTTCAAGGCTATTCTTTTATAAACTTGATTTTTATCCTTAACCATGGTCAAGCGGTGTTCATATCCTAATTGAAGTTCCAACTCCCGAAACCCTGACAAGAGAGGGAATGTATATTTTTGGGCATTTCCGAAGCCGAGGTAAGACAGAGAAAAGTAGTATCCGCTGGGTTAGTGTGTGCGTGCGGTGGGCCGAATACTCGTCTGGCTGTGTGCCACACACGCGACATGTTCGTTCGTTGCTAGGCAGTTGCTATGGTGGGCGTGGCCTACTGGATCGGTGTATTGGCAGACATGTTCGTTCGTTGCTAGGCAGTTACTATGGTGGGCGTGGCCTACTGGATCGGTGTATTGAGACAATGGAGCCGACACATTTATTAGGCTGTATCTGAATGTATGGCTATGGCTATGACTGTTGCTAAGGGTGTTGCTAGGGACATCCTATACTTCAACGCATGAAGACGCAGTGGTCTAGCCGCAGCCGCTAATTAGGAAACAGCCATACACTGGTCACTCAACAGTTTATACAGTAAACATTTTCCAAGTAGGCATTTGTATGCTGTTACACATAAACCCTTTTAACACTACTCTATTCCCGGGGGCAACCCCGGGGTAATGGCCGACCCTTTCACACTTGAATCCCTTTACCCCTGATCTACCCCGGCAAATGGACATACCCCGGGGATTAGCCAGGGCTGTATTTGGGCCTATGTACATGATTACATTGATGTTTTGTCTTCATTCATTTAGGAGTTTTGGTTCTAGTACTTCCGTAGTCTTGGCACAAGACGCTGTTGTTCCTTATCACTCATCTATTGCGATTCCCCATCCGCACACACTCTAAAAACACGAACCATCAAATGATAGCGAGTGCTATACAGAAAACTTGAATTCTACCATCACCCATCACATGCTCATACTGGCTGGTTGGTTCGAGGCTTCTAACAAACACCCTCTATCGATGAAATTGTATGCAGTGATGATCGTTAACAATAACTACAAGAATGTCTTATACCAAGACTAGTCCAGCCTCCATGTCAGTACCTCAATGCATCATGGCTTTTTCAGTACTTTAAGTATGTATTACCGTATCAAAAAAGTTATTTAATTGCTGAGATATGTACAAAGAATATTCTATAATTATAAACATAATCTGTTCAGATTTCCCTGAAAGTATAGGTTACCTGGGTCGATTTCACAAAGCAATAAGATTCATCTTAAGATGAGATGTCAGTATTACCATAGTGATTTGTATTGTGACATCACACTTTGCTTAGCAGTTCAGATTGATCTTTAGTGCGAATCAATCTTTAGAGTTTTGAGTTAGGGGTTGTCGACAGGATAAATAAACTTAATAATGAACTCACCGAAGTACTGGTTTGGTGTCGGTTGAGGATTGGATGGAGTGGAGCTCTGTTCTCGAGGTGAAACCTTTATAATCCTCAGATCGCGATCGGCGTCTCTCGACTATTTCCGGAAGGTAAGTAAATGTAATTCCATAAAGTTCACAAAGGACAGACGACTAACGATGACGATGAACACTAATTATACGGGAAACAGTTAACAAACACAAATTCCAGCGATTCCTCAAGACAGTAGCTATAACGGCGAGGCTTGAAGAACGACTGTGTCCGTAACGAGACAAAATGGAAGAATGGTAAGAAAATGGAAGCTTTGCTAAACATGTGCGATTTGCGACCAACGAAAAGTTAACACTAAAGCTATGTACACGCCGTGCACCAACAGAAGCACAATAACTGGCTATGATTGGATAATCACAATACACGTGATGTCAATGTTTATAATATTTACAGTTAGTCACCACATGAGCCCCCTCCAGAGAGCAACTGGTCAACGGCTTATGATCAGTCCAGACGGAAAAGGCACGACCTTCCACTGCATGGCGGGAATGGCGAGATAAGTCGCTAGAAGTTCCCGGCCAAAAGTACTATATTTGGTCTCTGCTGGTTGGAGCCGTCGCGAAAAGAACGCAATGGGGTTCCAGTGACCGTCGACATGTTGTTGGAGGACTCCGCCCACGGCGAAATCAGAGGCGTCGACCATCAAGCATAACTCAACATCTGAGCGAGGGTGAGACAAACGAGTTGCGTTGACCAAAGCTAACTTGACTGATTCAAAAGCGGCGATTGCTGTGTCCGGCAGTGTGAGGACTTTCTGAGGTTTGCCAGCGAGTCGGTCAGTGAGGGGTTGGGCCAAAGAAGCGCAATGGGGTATGAAGCGGCGGTAGAAATTGACCAATCCCAAGAACTCGCGCAACTGTTTTGTCGAACCAGGAACTGGGAACTGTTGTATTGCGTGCACTTTCGTGTCAAGCGGTCGAATGCCATGTTGGTCAATGTGGTGCCCCAAAAATTGTAGAGACGGAACACCAAATTCGCACTTGGCCGGGTTCACAACCACACCATACTGATCGAGGCGCTTGAATAGTGTATGAAGATGCAGTTCATGCTCTGCTTCGCTGTGGCTGGCAATGAGTAAATCATCAATGTAGGCGAAAACAAAATCCAAACCACGTAATATTTGATCGATGAAACGTTGAAATGTCTGGGCGGCATTGCGTAAACCAAAAGGCATCCTCAAGAACTCAAATAAACCGAATGGCGTAGTGATGGCAGTTTTGGGAATGTCACTTGGTTCGACCGGTATCTGATGGTACGCTCGGATCAAATCCACTTTCGAGAAAACGGTGCATCCGTGTAAAGACGAAGTGATGTCGTGCACGTGGGGGATGGGGTAGCGGTCGGGGGTGGACGCGTTGTTAAGGGCACGATAATCCCCACACGGTCTCCAATCACCCTGTGTCCCTTTGGGGACCATGTGGAGGGGCGATGCCCAACTGCTTTTGGAAGGACGGATGATGCCCAATTGCATCATATGATCAAACTCAGCCTTGGCGCTTTTCAGCTTGTCTGGGGCTAGACGTCGCGGTCTGGCTGAAACAGGTGGACCTTTGGTGGTGATGTGATGAGTTATATCATGTTTTGGCAAAGTGTCCTTGAAACAAGGTCTGGTGATGGCTGGAAATTCTCGTAAAACGGCAGTATAACGAGTGTTCGAGGGTGGTCCAGTAAACATAGGGCTGGGGGTACTGGTGAGAGATTGAATGCCGTGAACGCTAAGGCTAGTCGTTGAATCGATTAACTTGTTGTTCTTCATATCGACCAATAACCCAAAATATTGTAGAAAATCAGCACCTAAAATTGCCAAAGGCACGTCGGCGATTGTGAAGATCCATCTATAAGTACGTCGCAAACCTAAATCAATGCTAAGTGATCGCTCACCGTAAGTTGCAATTTGCGTCTTGTTGACGGCCTCAAGTACGAAATCGGTGCGTCGGTACTGCCTGTCCCGTATTGTAGGAGGCAAAATGCTAACCTCGGCACCGGTATCAACCAAAAACTTTGAGCCGGTGGTTTTGTCAAAAACATGAAACAGGCGACATCGAGTTGGTGTGCCAGCGGAAGTAGTCGCGTCTATTCGCCGGCGTTGGCGTTTCCCTGGGCCGGAGTTGAAGTGTGTTTGCGATTGTAGTTGCATCCCTCTTTGCAATTGCGGGCCTTGTCTCCGTACTTCCAGTGATACCAACAAAAATCGGTATTGTTCTCACTTGATGTGGAAGGGCTGCGATTACGGCGATGCTGGCTGCTGTCTCGGCTATGGCTCCGGCTGTTGCGATAGTGGTTTTGGCGAACCATCATTTCCATCTGTGTTGTGAGCTTTTCAACCTGTGCTTGCAATCGCTGTAAATCGGACGCGACAGGTGACTTTACGGCAGCCACAAGTGATGGTGTTGGTGCTGGGACCATTGCACAGGCTTGGATGGATGGTGCGGGTGGCGAAACTTCCACGATTTTATCCGCAAGTTTGGCTAGCTGGGTGATATCAACGTCGCAGGAGGTCGATGCGAGGATCAGCTGAACATTGGTGGGCAGTCGTTGCATAAACAATTGCTTTAGAATGGACGGCTCTAAAGTGCGGTCGCCAAGCAGTTGTTCCATCTTGCGAAGCAGTTGGGACGGCTTTTTATCACCGAGCTCTTCAGTTGTAAGGAGCTTCTGTAGGCGTTTCTGTTCGGACTCACTCGTGCGCTTGATAAGCTCCTCCCTGAGCTTGGCGTAAGGGTTTGTAGCTGGGGGATTGATCAATAGGTCCCTGACCTCCTGTGCAATTTGCGGTTGTAAGGATCCCACAACGTAGGAATATTTGGTAAGTTCCGTATGGATGTTGCGGGTGAGGAATTGTGCCTCAACTTGAGCAAACCAGATCACCGGGTCGTTCGGCCAGTACGGCGGCAATTTGAGGGCAACGGCGGCAGCCACTGGACTCGGTGCTACTGCGGCAGCAATCGGTGGCGCTACTGCAGCTACAGGGTTGGCCGTTGACGGAACCGACGGAGTTGCCATCTCAAAGGCTGGGTCACCACTTTAGAGTTTTGAGTTAGGGGTTGTCGACAGGATAAATAAACTTAATAATGAACTCACCGAAGTACTGGTTTGGTGTCGGTTGAGGATTGGATGGAGTGGAGCTCTGTTCTCGAGGTGAAACCTTTATAATCCTCAGATCGCGATCGGCGTCTCTCGACTATTTCCGGAAGGTAAGTAAATGTAATTCCATAAAGTTCACAAAGGACAGACGACTAACGATGACGATGAACACTAATTATACGGGAAACAGTTAACAAACACAAATTCCAGCGATTCCTCAAGACAGTAGCTATAACGGCGAGGCTTGAAGAACGACTGTGTCCGTAACGAGACAAAATGGAAGAATGGTAAGAAAATGGAAGCTTTGCTAAACATGTGCGATTTGCGACCAACGAAAAGTTAACACTAAAGCTATGTACACGCCGTGCACCAACAGAAGCACAATAACTGGCTATGATTGGATAATCACAATACACGTGATGTCAATGTTTATAATATTTACAGTTAGTCACCACAAATCCGAACCGCTAAGCAAAGTGTGATGTGCAATGACTCAAAAACAAAATAGTTGTTTGCATGTGTGCATTTCCATGAACAATGTACTGACCAGGTAAGTTTGCCCCTATCGTTTTAAGGTGCAACAAAATCTAAAGTTAAATGTCTGCATTACCAAATCTGCATTTTGTATTCGACCTGGGAGCTTGAAAAAAAGCCAAATGATGTTTAAATGTTGACTTCGAGTCTGACCTGGCGATTCTATTGAGTAATGAAGTACATACTTTAATAATACTCATAAAGACAATGAGATAAATCTTCTCTACATGTCTTAGTGCTTGCTCAAATAAAAACAGTTAAATACATGTTAAACTGTGTTGGGAATTTTGTTAACACTTTCATTTTGGTCAATTGTAAAACAACCCAGTTCCGGTCCAGTAAACATTTGGAGCTACATCCCTGCGGTCTTGTGGACCCACCCCCCCCCCCCCCCCCCCCATTCAAGCCTTGTATATTTATACAAAATGCCACACAAATTACAACCTTAGCCTTGAGGAAAACCTTTAGTACATGACACATATAATTGAACTCAAATGGATTCATTACGGGAAAGCTCCATTAACAAATTTCCGAGTTTTGGCTGAAAAACTTGGAAAGTATCCATCCTTTTCAGAGAGGGTGTGTTTATATTGCCATCACTTTTTGAATCAACAAACTTCATGGATGAGCAGTTAATCTCCTGGGCGCAGTCAGCAACAAAACTGGCTGGCGGTTTTTAATAATACACACTACATAACTTGGTTTCCACTCCTCAGATTTCAAAATAATGTTAAAACCCACAAAATGTTTTCATTCACTGTGCATGAACATCAGATTAGAGTCCACTGTTGTGGACAAGGAATTCCTGGAGGTAACAGTCAAGACTGGTGGTAAAGCAAAAAGGATGTATAACTCTGGCCTCTTTCTTTAATGGAGCTTTCCCGTAATGTGATGTTTACACGCACCTCAAACAAACTTTAGAGTAAACAAATTTACAAACATGGCCCAATTATACAAAACAGGATTCAGCAAACTCATCACTTTGGCTGGTACTCAAGTTTCCCTTACTTGACTTACATGTATCACCTTGGCTGGTATCCAGTACCCCCTACTGGACTTACCACCTGTGTGTCTTACCCCCAAAAATATTTTAAAACTTCTAATTTCCACTTCCTTAATCTTCATATTACTGAACCCAAACATCAAAATGCCTCAAAACAATCCCGTTAATAGAATTAAATAGAAATCTATTTCCATTCTTTCATCAAAAATATATTAGGGCCAGAACCATCCCTGAGTTTATACAAAATTCATATTTTTCTCCTATCTTCTTTGGTGCAGACTATACCAATAGAGGGCGCTATTTAATGTCCTGAGCAATCTTGACCGAGTATGGAATGTCATTGGATGATTTAGACTGGGTAATGTGCACTAAATCCGGGTCTTGTAGTTCGCCTTTGGTGATACGATCGCATGCTGAGATCAAGTCATAGTTGATTCGATCAGTGACGACTGAGTCTTGTTTGTACTCTGGATGTTTTGAGACAAAGTCTCTTATCCATGTGGCTAGCGTCACCAATTTGCCTGAAATAGAAACCATTCTTATTTCAAATGTTCTTTCATGAAAGTTTGCAAGCTTATGCTTGGCCTAATCACACAAAGACTAGAAAATATTTTTCAATTCAATTTTGTGATACGTACTCATTTTCCACTAGATAGAGTCCTCATGTCAGTGGGGAAACCCCACGTTAAATTGTTATAAATTTGCATTGTATTCGATATCCTTCCAGTGCAAATTTGGTCAGTATCCAAAACATCTGATGACTTCATTCTGAGAAAAATGGGTCTCTACATTTTGTACGGGGATGTTTTAGTTCATTCCTGACTTTCGATAATATTTGTTCTACCGCGGCCTTAAATTTGACCTTTTGACTTGGACGAAAAATTCCTCCTTGGAATGTTAAGATTCATTAGTTGTTGAAATCCAATGACAATTTGTTTCAACTTTCGTTCTGTAAAAGCCAGTTGAACCAAAACATCCCTGAACAAAAATGTAGAGACCCATTTCGCAGGAAATCAGACCAATCAAGTTGTGGTTTAGCTGGTAACCAGTTTCAGATGTGCATAATTTGTATCTTGCTCAGCAGTTCGTTGAGCTGAGAACCATTTGCTTTTTATGAAATTTGTCGTGATCTTATGCACATGACATCATTTGAGTAGGGCGCCGTCTGATAGACGTCAAAAGGTTGCTCATTGGCCCATCCTGTGCGCTGCACAAACATAGATGTGCGTTTTCTATTGTTGCATTATCGTTTTACCTGCTGAAGATGTGCATTTTATATACTGCTTGTTGAGGCAACAAAACCTCTTTTCAGAGCCAACAAACATCCCAAAAGAGATTTCTACATATAGTTGTACACGCAAGTTTACTAGTTATAGTTACTTCTAACTGTTAAGTTTCACTTACCTGAGGCTCGATCTGAAATGAGTTTCAGATAACACATGATTGTACACCTAGTGTCTAAATCTGTCTCTACAGTGCTGACATACTGGTTTATAAGAGGAATCAAACCAGGAAAATCACCCTGACCGTCCCCTAATGGTCCTCCATTGATGATTGTATTGACACTCATCAAACATTGCTCTTTCTCGATTGGACACTCACATGAACCTGGAGTTAAAAGGTCAGGGGTCAATCGGTTATTAGTAATAATGCTTGCTCTTACATGTATATGGCGCACATATCCTAGTAGCTTGATCAAGGCACCTTACAACATTATTATCCCTGTCCATCAGGCAATCTTTTACACCACTCCTCTAACTTTCTCAACTCCCTTGGGAGCATACAACCCCAAGCTGCCTAAATTAGCGCTAAGGGGTTGGTACAACACAATACCCAGCTAACACAAAACGTTTCAAAACGTTTTCGCTACGTTCTAAATAGGTCTTGTACGTTTTCGTCTTACATAAAACGTTTCAAAACGTTTTCGCTTGGTTCTCGATAGGTTTCTATATTTTCGTCTTATAACAACGTTTTGCAAACGTTTCATAACGTCACAAAATGCACCATCAACTTCATATTTCATTTACAATAAAAAAAAACGTTTTTGGAACGTTCTGCGAACGTTGTTAAACACATGTTGTGTAACACACAATACAAGATGTATTTGTTTACTATAAGATTAACCTTATTCGAAACCTAGTTAATTGAAAATATGTAAATATTTATTAAATTATTTTTAACGATTGGCTAATTACGATAAAATTGTAGAATACGCATCAGCGAATTGTGCTTCACTACGCATGCGTGACACACTGAGCTTCTATTTTAGGTCTTGCCCTATACACATGTACGTGCGCAGCTAGCTGACCGTGCGTGGCTAGCGGGAAAGATCTATATAGCTGGTTCCCCGCCCTGTCTGCGTTGGATCGTTCCCGTAAGGGAACCAGCATCCACTTGCTTACATTTGCAGCCAGTAGTCTTTGCTACAGAGGGCGCTCGGATTCTACAATTTTGGATAACCAAGCTTGTGCGCGACTACAACAGTGCGAAGAACGCCCTCTATATAAAATATACAGGAAGGTCTTTGGCAAAGACTACATACAAGTAGCATGCCGCGCGTACTTCTTTGTTCGTTGGCATGCATTGGGGAGTAGTACTTTTTGTAGTGTCATAGTCACTCGTGGCTGGCATCTTTCTCAGTTTCTGTTCAAGTATTACTACACCGTCACGTCTAATTGTGAGTGAAACCAGTAAAAAGTCCTGAATAAAGGTAAGTAATAAGTAGTAGTACTATCATGTTTATGCAGTTCATTTATTTCCAGACCACAGTAATCACAAATAATACATCACACAGTAGTAGTATATACAAAGCATGCTTTCGAGTCAATTCGTACCTTCATTAGAAGATAACACATCAACATTTATCAAAATTGGAATGCGGTTTGTTATCTATTTTCGTTTAAAGAAATATTTAGTTTTTTTTTTTAAACGACGTCTATTCCTAACAATGAGCGCGACCACGCGATGCACGTGTTACGCAGTACACGCGGTACGAGTTGTCTTAACTGAAGGTACGAGTTGTCCAAGGTACGAGTTGACGAAGGTACGAGTTGTCCAAGTACGAGTTGCCGAAGGTACACTCGAAAGCATGACAACGATGATCATGATGGTCAAAGCAAATGCTGCATTAAAACGTTACATACTTTAAGCACATATATTATGACGGACTCTTTGGCGCTATACAAGAATTAGTTATTATTATTTATTATTATTTATCTGCTTTAATAATAGTTAACCCTAACTCCCTCACGGCTTTTACTAGAAAGTATCCTGAATCCGCTAAAATCCATCAATTTGGGTTTGCAAAAACTGCTGGTGTCCTGAGTCCATCAGACTCCACCAGTACGCATTCTGGAGATATCCTGAGTCCATCAGAGTCCACCAGCAAAAGTTTGATGGACTGTGACGGATTCAGGATACTTAGGTGGCATACACAAAATTGCAGTGCGTTTCTCTATAGAGTCCATCACAGTCCATCACCTAAATTTCTGTATCCTGAATCCATCAAGCTCCTGCAGTAACGCTAGGCTTAAAATCCTCAATCCATCACACTCCTCCAGGTTGTTCAATATGGAGGTATCCTGAATCCGCTAAAATCCTCCAAAACAGGAAATGGATTTTGATGGACTCGGGGTGGTTAGGGTACATGGTAAGGGGAATAACACTCAAAACATGAGAAACGAACACAAAATCAAAATTGTAACAAACACGCCCAATTAGCTAACGCTAAATGATGTCACATACGTGCACCCACAAATTATGCATTGAAAGTCTCATTGCTCTAATAAAATTGTTGACATTTTCGCTTTGTTGTGTGCTAATTAGTGTGTGGTCACATACATATGTACAGTGTACATATGCATGTAAGTGCATTAGTATACATGTACGTGTACATACACGTTAGTTGCTTACACTACACGTATGTATTTTAATATTCCATATGCATACCGGTAGTCGGCGTAGTCGCCATATTGAGAATTTCATATCGCAATGCATCTTGGGAAACTGAATGCAAAAAAAAAAAATCACTGTGCATTTCTACAGTTAGCCTCTGTTTGATTTCCGGAATTGTCCAAGCTTCAAAAGATTTTGTCAGGATTCAGGGATGCTCCTGGAATATCTTTTTTATTTTATTGCTGGAGTGTTCTCTATATAATCTGTTTCAGATACTTTCAACATGTGTCCATTGTGGTCAGGTCATAAGGATTACAATCGGAAATGGATGCAAGCGCATCGTGTCTTGAGGAAAAGAGTACGCCGTGAAGTTGAGACATCCAGTGACACAGATGAAGAAATTCACAGTATTGCAGAATTTGACCAATCCACAGCAGATACAAGTTCTTTGGATTCAAATGATGAAATGATTCCTGCTGGAATCGACGATGAGCCCAGCGATGAAGCCGATGATGAGACTAGTGACGGGGCAGCTGCTGGGGGTGATGATGATGATGATGATGATGATGATGATGATGATGATGATGATGATGATGATGATGATGGAGGGTGGGAAGATATTAATTCAGATATTCCAATCAGTTCTGAATCAGAGTTGGACAATGAACCAGATGATGATGAACGCCTACTAGCCAGCCTGAAAGATAAACTTAAGTCTTGGATAAATCACCATCAAGTCAAACACAGTACTGTAGACAGGCTGTTACAAATTCTCAGGGCGCATGGTTTTCCGAATTTACCTGCAACTGCACGCACTTTACTACAGACAGCTAGAAATGTGGAGACAAGTCTGGTATCTGGCATGGACTATGTGTACCTTGGTTTGATTGAACAACTAACTAAGGCCTACAGGAGTTGCCAACCAAGTTTGGAAAATGACGGTTTTATTGATTTAACAATGAACATTGATGGTGTGCCACTGTTCAAGAGTTCATGCAGTACCTTGTGGCCAGTTTTAGGTGCTATTTCAAATGTGTCTCCTCCATATGTCTTTCTGGTGGCAACTACATGTGGTCCGTCAAAGCCACATAATCTAGACTTCCTGTTGGACACCATACGGGATCTTGATGCAATTCTTCAAAATGGACTTGTGATTGAAGATGTGAATATTCCAGTTCACCTGAAGTGTATAATATGTGATGCACCTGCTAAAGCATTTGTTAAATGTACAATATTATATTCTGGATACTATGGATGTGACAAATGTTCTCAGAAAGGGGAGTGGAAAGGAAGAATGACATATCCCGCATTTAAGGACTTCCAAAAAAGGACAGATGAATCTTTTCGGAGTAAATCTAATGAGGAACATCATCACGGAGACACTCCACTTTGCCAGCTACCAATCGACATGGTCAAATGTTTCCCCATTGACTACATGCATCAGTCTTGCTTAGGTGTGATGAAAAAGTTGCTCCTAATTTGGATGCGGGGAAAAGGCAGACTGCTGTGTGTAAAAATGTCAGCTGCTCATGTCCTTAAAATTAGTGAAAAACTTGTTGCTGTAAGAGGTTCCATCACTTCCGAATTCCAGCGAAAGCCTCGTAATCTGCGGGAAATCGACAGGTGGAAAGCAACCGAGTTGCGACAGTTCCTGCTTTACACAGGAAAGATCTGCCTACACGACATCCTAAGGCGTGACTTGTATGATCATTTCATGGCATTGAGCATTGCAACCTGCATTTTAGTAAGCCCACAGTTGGCACAAGAATACCATGGATATGCCCATCAGCTGATGGTATACTTCAATGAGCAGGGACTTGTGTTGTATGGTCAAGAATTTCTCGTATACAACGTTCACAGTATGGTGCACCTGGCTGATGAAGTTAAGGAATTTGGAAATGTAAATGCTTGTGCTGCATTTCCATTTGAAAATTACTTGCAGCATGTGAAAAAACTGGTAAGGTCCGGAAAACAGCCAGTGGTTCAGATAGCCAAAAGACTAAGTGAAAGATGTGAAAGGGATAATCAACAACCAGCCAGACCAGCGATATCTTGTTCAACACCCAATAACTGCTACACACTTAGCGATTCTTCCTGTTGCGAGGTACAGGAGAAAACAAATGAAACCGACGTTGACGGAAACACCTTATTCTTGTGTAGAGTATACACACAGATTGAAAGCGCGTTTGCAACACCTTGTGAGTCCCAACTAATTGCCGTCTATAAAGTAAAGAACCGACATACTTCGATGAAACTCATACCTGAAAAAAACCTGAAGAAGAAAGCCATGAAATTTGAAATTGGAAGGAACTACATCTTCATGACTTTGCTGCATTGCATGTAAATGTACATGTAACTCTCACATCCACACTACATGTAAGCAGGTGTAAACAGTAAACACAGTACAGTCCTTTATCCCGTTGGCAGCGGGTATTGTTTGCATTGTGTTGCTAGCAGAACTGGATGAACATTTAGTTTGCGCCAGGAATGTCTGTGGTCTGAGATATCACTAATCTGAACCACAGCTGTGCTCGAAAAAGCCCATACATACCAGTGGTACAATAGGGTGCTTTCTCCACCTAGATTACAATATTGACAACTCATAATTGGTTCACCGAACTTTCCCCATACTAGAATTTCCCCATTCAAGGCAAAACTTCCAGAAATAGCACGAAGGAAATCAGAAATTCGAAATTGATCTTTACATGATGTAGTTTTTTACATTCACAAAGTGAAAGTGTCCCATGGTCCGCAGGTCGGTATTATGTACTATTATGCCATGTACTATTATGCCATGTACATGTACTTTTTGCCAAATTCTCTACGCAAAAGTTTTAAATTATTCGTGTACGTGTACTACAACAAATCCCTTTTGTTTTAAGGTTTACTGGAAATTTGGATTAGGGGTGTTTTCCTTCATCAATCTTTAATTGTACACAATTCCCCATAGGTGATTCTGTGCAACTGTCACTCTGTAGTCTTGAGCAAGACAGTGTGCGATTGTCACTATTAATCGACAGAGGGTGTACACTGTAGTCATGTACTTTGCTGAGGGGTCGGTTCCCTGAACACTGTTGTAGTTATTTCTGTAAACCTTGTAGCTCATCTTAGTCCTTATAATATTGCGTGTGTCATGCATGTATGTTTTTTTCAGATGGGAGACTACGTGGTGGTTATTTTTCATGAAGAAAACACAGTTGCATTGGTGTCTGCATCATGGATCATACAGGAAGACGAGGCAAGTTCCGTGTTTAAAAACATAATTATTTATTTATTTTTTTATATATTGTTTTTTATTTATTTATTTATTCTCTTATGTATGTACGTGTATGCAGCAGGAAACACATTTGCTAGTTTCTACACGTAGTTTGTGGTTTAATCTTCATTGTAGGTATAGGTAGGTAGGTACAATGTAGGTAGGTATGGGGGGTTACGCAATGCTGCGCGTACCTGCGGTGCTCATCTCCGTCTCTTTGGCCCTTGAGCCAGTGTATATTATCTGGTTTGCGGGGCCAGTGCAAGGTCCAGACTACCACTGTTTACCTACCCTAGGTTCATATGTAGCAAGATATGTGGCAGAGGAAACCCCCCCTTTATTGTGTTGGCCATTGTGTTCCCGGAATCTCAGGAATTCCTTTAAAATTATACTACTACATGTACATGTAGGGTACATGTATGTCTTTCCCCATAACAAACAATAGCCATGTGCTAAATGTCATATTTCGTAAAGTCTGGTACATAACTAATAACAACTAACTTTCTCATTGCTGATTATCTATAATGCAGGTGAAGTATTGCTACTGGCCAGCGCATAGACAATCTGCCAAAGCCAGGAATCATGAAATGCCAGAGAAAGAGACTTGGGACAGATATCAGATTAGGGTGCTGAAAGAGACAAGTACGTTGCATAAATGTACATGTAGCATTTGAAAATTGAAGATTGTCTTTTTATGCACAACACTGTCACGCATGGTGCACAAGATTTATGATAAAAACGACAATATTCTTTTTCGACAGACTTTGTAGATGATTGTCCTGTAAATGTATGTGTGCATTCACCATGTTCAACTTTAAAAGTGAAATATTTTTGTTTACTTTTTGATTTACATTGTGTTCTTGATGTGCTTTGAAATAGATGACTTTGCGAAAGCAACACGATATGCAAGGCAGGCGGAGGATACTTCTAATGTCGAATCGGAAGATGAAACAAGGCGGAGGATACGGATTCCAAGCAGATTTCAACAATTTTCTGGAAGTGATTGTGGTAAGGAGATTATAATTGTAATTGACTGATCGTGTGATCTGGATCACATGACCTAATTAAGTATCAAACATCAACAAACACGGTGTCCTCCTGCATTTGTTTGTTCGATCAAGGCTTTTCGTTCACAAAATCTGTGAAGATTATTCTGGAATTTCAACCTGAGCCTTGCTGGAATGGCTGAATAAAGCCAGTAAGGAATCGTCTTGTGTAAATTGTGTAAATTCAACATTACGTTCACGACTTTTCCGATCCTAGTATAAGCATGGATAAATAATACTGTAGTATTACTCCATAGTATACAATAATGAAAAACAACTTACACGTATGTTTCAGAGAAAAATTACGGGGTGAAGCTACATGTACCTGTACGTACGTATACTGTACGCGTAGTTTACCAGTACTACATTTGTACTATGTAAAATCACCTGGCATAACTCCATAAGCATTAACCTAAGAACACCGGCATTAGCCCAATCGTCTTCGACATGTGACATGTATTTTTTTTCTGCAGATAATGACTCTGAGCCAGATTTACCAGTGCGTAGAAGTCCGAGAAAGAGGCCTGCTGTACAGCTCCCTAATCCCCCAAAGAAGACACATTTTTCCGATCCCGACACTCCTGTGCGCCCGAAGTTGACAACTCACGAATCTACTCCCAAGACGTTGAAACCCACATCCAGCTCAAATGGTCCTCTGTCCACTTCGATTGGCCGTCCATCCACCTCAAATAGCCGTCCATCCACCTCAAATAGCCGTCCATCCACCTCCAATAGCCGTCCATCCACCTCCAACAGCCGTCCATCCACCTCAGATAGTCGTCCATCTACCTCAAGTCCCTCAAGTGGTCGTCCATCCACCTCAAATTGGCCCTCAACTGCATGTAACAGAGACAGTAAGTTTTGTCCGAAACAAAAAAATTAATTATCAAAATCTCTAGAGTACAACATCTCCTTGTATGAGAAATTATGTTTGTCTGTACATGTATGATACTGAAGTTATGTTAGTCATTTGATAGTGGCTTGATGTTTTTAAGCATTCACTTTATTGATATGACTAGACTAAAAACTGATTTGACATAAAAAGTTGTGAAATATTCTACACGCCTCAATGGAGTCACAACCTCAATTTGATTTGTAATTGTGTCAACTAAAATCATTTGTTGCTACTGATATTTAGATATTAGGCTTATTCCAACAATAACGGGCACAGAGGCAACAGATGTTTCTCTATTTTCCCACAGAATTTGTATAAAGCTATCTGACACCATTCATGGTATTTGTGATATTTATTACAGGCAGTTTTCAAGTGAATGTGTTATTGAAGCTGCAAACACTTGAAGAGGGGCAGCAGAAGCTAATGAACATATTACAAAACCTGGCAAAATTAAGGCAAGAAGATAAGGCTGAAGATGCAGAAGCAGAACCATTTGAAAATCCGATGGACAGTGAAGACGAATTTGCTGCGCTGGAAGCCAGACTAGCAGTGGGGGACTTCAAAAAGAAAATGGTAAGTTCATAGTACATGTCGTCGCCGTTTTCACGAAGTGACGCGAACGTCAAATGTTGTTTTGTGTACGAATTTTACTTTTATCCATATTTGTATGATGTTTAGCAATGTCTTTAATCCTGCCAAGTTATAATTATCAATGATCGGTCAAGTGGATTATTACCAATTACTATCAGGTATTACGTGTATTTACCATATCTTGGTAATTGTTTGCTAAATCGGTCAGCGAGTGTCACAGCACATAAACCTGATTCAAACGCTGTATGGTGTGCCTACATGTACATGTGATAACCGATGTGCAGTGTTTTTTTTTCATCAAATCTTATAAAATAATTATTAATACTCACTCACTAGCCTTATTTGATTCTGAAACTATACCAACAACTTCACAGTTGTATTTCCATGGGTACAGGAATGTGTCATTGCTCAGAATGAATTTTTATTTCAGATACGCTACCTTAGTCTTGTTGGTGGATATGACATCGGCCAGACTGTAAGAAGTATCCTACATAAGCTGGGGACCAACCATCTCTGGTCGTCATTCAACATTTTGGGAAGGAAGGGGAAACGAGGATTGAAGTTGTGCCGCATATTCTCAGTCATCGTTAGTAAGTGTACATGTACATGAACTTTGGCTCGGTGTTTCTGCCATACAAAATATAAAAAAACAGTTGAAGACTCATTATAAAATTCATTGAAAAAACTTTTCTTCAGAATCTTGCATCAAGAACCATCCGAAGGCCAAGGAGGTGGAAGTTGAGAGAGCACTTGGGTTTTTTCTGAAGAGAACGCCAAATCTTCCAGGTGGAACGAAATATAAAGTAAGTTTATTTTGAGGTTTTTTTTGGCTTGGAGTGTTGTTTTTGGCAGTTCAAACAGCTTAGGGGATTTCAGTACAGTTGCCTATGTTGAGGCAAACATGGCCGGATTAAAACACACCTGGTTTCTTTTAATCAATTTACCAATATTCTGTATCCAGTAACATACAGTCAGTTGTGGAGTCGTCCAAAAGCACGCAAATACGTGCTATTAGCGATCAATAGACTTTGATTGAAATGCACCAGTACATGTAGTACTTTTAATTGTATTTGCCTCGAGATACCCTTCCTTTATTACAAGCATTTTCCAATAAAATTAGGGAAATCATGGTTTTCTCCTCACAAATGTTTCAATTAACCACTCAGTTGAATTTTTTTTATACCTAACCTATACATGTGCATGTTTCAGCATTAGTTGTCGGTCGTGCTGATGCAAATAAGCTGCCCCAATATATTGTTTTACTATAGTTTGGGGATTTGTATACCCTACGATGACTATTAAGAAACGGCAAATGTTTCCAATTAAAATGCGCTTGCTACTTGCTAGTGGCTGTTTTGGAGTACATATCTTCTTCATTACTGGTACTGATTTTTAACCTTTTTGCATTTATTATGCAGAGCCCTGATAGTGCTAGAGCACCAACCAATGACAATGATGTTGACACTCCTGAGGGAATTGACAATGAATCCAAAGAGGATGAGGACGAGGCCAACACATCACAATCTGAGGAAGATTTAGATTAGTGTTCGTGATCATGTAGTCTTGCTAAACAATATTCTGAGTTGTTTCACTCTGTTTAACTCCGCGAACTTGGACAAATCCCTGTCGAACCATTTCCACTCTGTCAAGTTCATCTCCAATATAACGTTTATCCACAATGTACTTTGCATCTGAGATTGACTTTCACTAGACTATCCATAGATTAGAAATAGTTTGGATATAAACCCAAATGGGTCTTTCCACACTAATGGGGTACAACTTTGTGACATGTGAAGGGAACAATAATGCATTGAAGTATTTTGTCAGTTTTTTTAGTCTGTGCACATTCCAAGCACCTTAAGGATTGTGTTTGGCAACAAGTAAGACAACTCTCCAAGTATTTCAATAATTACAGGGGATTATCTTCCAAATGTTACGTTCGTAACATGGACAGAAAAGTTGTAAATAATTGACAGTAAGTAATAATAAAATGAAATTATTACCCAAATAAGGACCCTTTACAATACTATCCACTTAAAAGGATTGTTTCCACCCAAATTCAAGAAATTACATGGTGTACATGTTTAGAACTTACGTTCGTAACAAAAGATAGAAATTTGTCGCAACATTTATGTCCATGTTATGAACGTAATACATAGTTTCTTAAATACTTGGAAGATCACCTTATGGACTGTTAAACAATTATTAATGGGCAAGGGATGTAAATGAAACAATATTTTGGTGAATTAATTCATTTTATTATCACTTTCTGGCAATATATGACACACGAATTTCTGTCTTTTGTTATGAACGTAAATGTTGGAAGAGGACTCGGCCTGTATCTACTTAAATTCAAAAAAATTATCATATTATTCGGTGTGCACAATACTTACAGGGTCAAGAATGTACTGAGAAATACTTGAACAAATTGATTTAATTTTATCTGCCCATGTGTCACTCATATATTATGGCTATGTTTTGTGGAAGTTGTACCCCATTAGTGTGGAAAGACCCAATATTTATACATGTAATCTGTTTATCTGTAGTTTAATATGTGTTTGTCCAAATCCAGGCCTCTTAATATTGTTTGATTCTAACCTTTTTTTTATAGCATATCTTTTTATTTACGTACGAAAAAGCAAAACCTCAATGCATTGCTACAATAATACGTTACCAGCAGTACTATGTTTGACAATGTTTGCAGTACATGTACATCGGTTGATTATTTAAAAAAATTGGGCCTTGATTGTTCTGAAATAAAAGGTTTGGAAAAAGTTAAGATCATTGTCATTGAATGTTTTAATACGTTAAAAACCATCTCTAGAAATACGTTTTGAAACGTTCATAAAACATTGTAGAACGTCGCTATGTAACGTTTTAATACGTCCAAAAACCTCCATAGACACGTTCTGGTACGTTTGTAAAACGTTTTAGTACGTTTTTAAAACGTTTTTGTACGTTTTTAAAACGTTGTTTACGTCATGGGAAACTGAAACAATGGTTCATAAAACGTTATTTTACGTCCAAACAACGTTCTTACAACGTCGCTATAGGACGTTTTTAGAACGTCCAAAACCTTCCACAAACGGACGTTTTGAAAACGTTTTTTTGAAACGTCCAAATACGTAAGAAGTACGTTTAGAAAACGTTTAGAAAACGTTTTATTGTTAGCTGGGTACTGTCTCAGCTAGCCCTCTCAGTTTCTCAACTCCCTGGGGACCATACAACCCCAAGCTGCCTAAATTAGCGCTTAGGGGTTGGTACAACACAATACTGTCTCAGCTAGCCCTCTCAGTTTCTCAACTCCCTGGGGAGCATACAACCCCAAGCTGCCTAAATTAGCGCTAAGGGGTTGGTACAACACAATACTGTCTCAGCTAGCCCTCTCAGTTTCTCAACTCCCTGGGGAGAATACAACCCCAAGCTGCCTAAATTAGCGCTAAGGGGTTGGTACAACACAATACTGTCTCAGCTAGCCCTCTCAGTTTCCCATTGATACAAACATCATAATAATAATAATAATAATAATAGTGGCTTCTTATATAGCGCTCAGGTCCGTCACTCAGTGACGCTCATGCATGGCGCTTCAACATTATTACCCCTGGTCACTGGGCCATTTTATTTCATTCCTTAAACCATCTCAGCTCCCTGGGGAGTATACAGCCTGTGCTGCCAAATATGTAGCGCATCAAGCTAAATCAATCACAAGAACCATCTCTGCCCTCACAGGTACCCATTTACTCCTGGGTGATGAGAAGCAATTATAGTTAAGTGTCTTGCTCAAGGACACAAGTGTCACGACCGGGACTCGAACCCACACTCTGCTGATCAGAAACACCAGAGCTTGGATCAGGTGCTCTTATCCTCTCGCCACGACACGCTACGAATGACTACCATCCTTCAAGCCTAGTGACAACAAGTTGTATACTCGGAGTTTACTAAGTTCACATGGGGATTTTGGTTCCTTTCAAATAAAATGACAAAAATACTTACATGATCTCAAATCTTTACGGAAGTGGAACATGGAATCGAGGACAGCATTGCGTTTCTGCGCTTGCTGCATGTTAGCGTCAACCTGAAGCAGAGAAATAAAGTACGACAAATGCTACTAATGAAGTAACTGATATCCTGTGGCACAGTTTTGTGCTTGTGTATTTCAATAGCTTCCCTGATGCGACGTGTATACCAATGTCTCTCAGGAGCTATGATTTGAGCCTGATCCCAATCTAAGACATGGTCTAGATCGGTGGAGTGTTTCACAATGGCAGATTTGTCATATTCCCCTCTGCGGCCACGGGCTTCATGTTCTTTCAGCCTAAAAGGTCTCTACCAGTCTCGCCAATGTACACTTTACCACAAAAGCAAGGAATTCGGTACACTCCTGCTTGACTGCTAGTCATGCTTGTCTTTGTGGGTGTGTAGCTTTGTTTCCAATTTGTTGCAAGTACGGTAGTAGACCTTGCTATCCACTTCACGGAGGATACGCTGTATCTTATGTGAAGTATGACCAATGTACATATCTTTGGAAATTGCAGACTTAGAGTTGTGTTCTGAAAGGAACTCTTTTTATCGTTTCTTTCTTGATAACAAAAATCAATCTATGACTCGATTTCTTTGCAACACTTGTGAGTAAATGTGCCCAGTAATGCTGTAAATATAAAGAACAGCTGTACAGGACATTTTTATAACCATGACCTCAAATGGATTGGTCTACAGAGTAACCATGAAAGAAGTTAACCTACTGTTTTGTTCATTTGAATTTGTTCATAATTCAATAGTTTATATTACCTTTGACAGTTGCATCAAAAAGTTGAGCTTGAAAGACAGAATTGTCCGAGTCAGCAGAACCAAGAAGACGACAAATGCAGCGTTCTCAAAGTCGGTCAGCTGAACCTCGATCGGCCGAAACTCAACCCTCCAACCAATGTTGGAATTGACTGGCGGCGGCTTGAAACGCATCGTCTGCCAATTTGTCGATTGAATGTTCTACAGCAAGAAGACAAAATGTTGAAATGTTGTCAATCGTGTTGATTTATGACAGCTTGTTATTATTATTCAATATCTTTCTGGTAATTTGAAACCAAAGAATCCTTAAAAGTACCTAGCACTGTAACCCGTAGGCCTGAAGACACCAGGGTAAAGAAGATGATGATGAAATGTTAGTTTTAGATGTGGGAGGAAAACCCCAAAAAGAGAAAACCCAACGGCCAGGGCCAAGTTCATGCAAGGACTATCGTTGACCATGGTTTGACTAAGTTAGCCCGAACTCTGTCTAGTCGGCGATAGTTGGACTACCCTAGTCGACTATTTGGAACCAGCCTATAGGGCATGGTCGCATCGCTGGTTATCATTAGCCCTTTGCATAGCACAGTACAGAGTGGACCAGTTGTAAGAAAATGATAACGTATAAGTCACCGGTCGCGTTGACATGACATGACAGTCGTTTGCACTACAACTTCAGTGCACATGCACTATGTACGTCACTAAACAACCACTAGTTAACCATTGGTCCTTGCCCGAACTTGGCCCAGGTAGATGATTAAAACCTAATTCCCATGCCCTGGCTCAGGTCCGGGATTCCACAGAGGCGAAACACAGGAAAAAAATCACTGCGCCAACACAACAGGTTATGTAGTGAGTTTGATTCACTTGGTTTCCATAATGCCAGTATAGACCCTGCAAGTCAGGCGTGTATTGGAACATTTTTGGGACCACTTTGGTCCCAAGTACATTGCTTTAACGAGTGAAGGAAACAAACTCGCACTCTTTAAAAGGTCCTGATGTTCAAATACACCCAAGACCTAATTGCAGTCTATTGACCAATCACGTAAGCATATTTGCTCATGAATAAAATCATCCGATTAATCTCAAAGACAAAGATAAATCACTACCATCACAGAGTTCAGAATGTAAAGGCTTCGAACCCAGCAGGCTGGTACAGTGAAATTCGTGTAATGACAAGGGGGGCCAATTCCATTCCCTCAATTATCCCACCATCAGGTATTGCTCCAGCTAATACACAGCAAGTGGCTGATAGTATAAATTACCACTTCACATCGATAGCAAAGAACATTCCTGCCTTGGATAGGGAAAACTTACCAGCATACTTACCTGTCCCACAGTACAAGAATGGGATGTCTTCAATCATTTAAGGCGTACCAACATTAGAAAAGCGGGAGGACCTGATGGTATTCCAGCGAGAATTATTCGTGAATTCGCTTGTGAACTCAGCAAGCCTCTGACTAGCATCCTCAATTGTTCTTATCAACAAGGGATAGTCCCCAGTCAATGGAAGCAGGCTATTGTTGTTCCTCTCCCCAAGACTAAGAAGCCAATTTGGAATAATTTGCGCCCTGTGTCACTTACTGATTATTTTGCTAAATTAGCAGAAACATTTGTGACAAACTGGATCTTGTCAGACATTGGGGACCAATTGGATCCCAACCAGTTTGGAAACCGTAAGGGAACTTCAACATCTCACTATCTAATTAAATTAATGGATACCTTGTATGCACATGCAGATTCCCGCAACAGCACTAGCAATGTAGTAGTAACCGACTTCAGTAAAGCCTTTGACTTAATTGACCACAACATAGTCATTAATAAATTACTTCAACTAGGTGTGAGACCATCAGTGATGCCCTGGGTTTGTAGTTTCCTGGATAAAAGATCCCAGTGTGTTCGCTATAAAAACATACTCTCAGAATCCAAAGTTTTACAGGGAGGTGTTCCTCAAGGAACTAAATTGGGGCCACTTTGTTTCCTGGCACAAATTAATGATGCACTCCAAGAGTCCCAACAGGGGATATCCATTTTGAAATATGTAGATGATGTGTCAATAATTGAGAATGGTTTGGCTAATAAGGATGGCAATATGCAATCCACTCTAGATGTTTTTGGTGATTGGTCGTTACTCAACAACATGAAACTCAACCCAGACAAATGTAAAGTTATGAGTGTATGTTTTATGAAGAATCCTATGAGACCACCTCCTCTGGAGATATGCTCACAGCAATTGCAAATGGTTGATTGTGTTAAAGTTTTAGGTGTTCAAATAAGCCATGATCTAAAATGGAATAAGCATGTATCAGAATTGGTTCATAAAGCCATCGGTAAGCAGTATATGTTGAAGATGTTGAAGAAATTCAATCTCTCAACAGCTGACCTTTTGACAATTTATAAAGGGTATGTGCGGTCCCTGTTAGAATATGCTGTTCCAGTATGGAATGCTGGTTTGACTGCTAAACAAGTTAATGATTTAGAACGAGTTCAGAAGCGTGCACTTAGAATTATTCTTGGTGCTACATACTCAACGTATCAAGAAGCCCTTGAGTTAACAAATCTTTTCACCCTTCAACGACGTAGAAAAGACATCTGTATACATTTTGCCACTCAACTAAGGAAGTCTTGCAGATTCAAAGATTGGATTCCTAATCAGCGAGGTGATCAAGTGCAATATTACTTAAGAGACAGCCATAAAATCTCTAGAGTCAGGTGTAAGACCAACAGATACAAGAACAGTGCAATTCCGTACCTAATTGACCTCTTAAACGATAGTTAGTTCATATTTGTAATGATTCCTCACTGTAAATGCTAGGGGCATGATCCAACATTTGCTTGGTTTGATTGATTGCTATTGTTTCATGGTGTGCTTATAATTGTCTATTAAATAATTTAGGTTTTTTTGATTTCTTTTATTGGTGTATGCTGCTGGTCCCTGCTTTGTCTTTATGCAGGTTTTTTTCTTTAGGCTTGTTAATTTTTGTTTAAGGATTTCATTTTTATTGTTTAATGTTGTTTTGTGTAATTGTTTTACATTTTTATTGTAAAAATTGACGCAATTTAGCCATTGGCTACAAGTGCAATTTTAATAAACCATCAATAATAATATAATAATATTTATGAGTTGTATGATGGAAAAGGACAGGATCGAGATCGAGGAATGTGAGTCCACTAACCTCAAAATGATCTGAATCTTGTGTATCATCCTGATCAATCTTCTCTGCAAATACTGACACAGTGTCACGGATAAAGAGATGAGCTATGTGTCTGGCCAACTGACGATCAATGCCTGAATAAGAATTAGTATCATCAGTTAATGTAATCATAATTATGCCTCAAGTATAATGGTGATGTAATACAATGGCCATCAATAACTAAAAGAGTCAACACGTGTACATATTCCGATTGATACAAAATGGACAATGATGACCAATTGGATAGAAAAGGTGTACAAAAGGCTCAATGATTGATGACCAATTGGGAACCAATGTCCGTTTGTGAATATGGACATTGAAGAAAACAGTCTTCAAGCATAAAGACTAGAGAGTAAGTACAGTAATGTCGACTAGAGTCTTGGAGTCCAGACTGATGATCAATGCCTATATGAGAATAAGTACAGTATTGGTCGACTAGAGTATTTGAGTCCAGACTGCTAGATGATCAATGCCTATGAGAATAAGTACAGTAATGTCAACAAGAGTCTTCAAGACCAACTGATGATCTATGCCTATATGAGAATAAGTACAGTAATGTCAACAAGAGTCTTCAAGACCAACTGATGATCTATGCCTATATGAGAATAAGTACAGTAATGTCAACAAGAGTCTTAAAGACCAAGTGATGATCTATGCCTATATGAGAATAAGTACAGTAATGTCAACAAGAGTCTTCGAAGACCAACTGATGATCTATGCCTGCGTAAGAATAACAATAATAGATGGTTCTCATATGCGCACATATCCTAGTAGCTAAATCAAGACACTTTACAATATTATTATCCCTGTTCATCAAGCATACTCCCATGCTGCTTAAACTAACGCTGAGGGATCAATCCAACACAATGTCTCAGCACTCTCAGGTTCCCAGTTATACACCTGGGTTAGGAGAAGCAATTATGGGTATACGCCTTGCTCAAGGACACCAGTGTCATGACCAGGAATTGAACCATCACTCCGATGATTCAACCATCAGAACTTGAGTCCGATACTAGAGTGCTCGGCCACGAGACGCCATGTACAAGGACACCAGCGTCATGACCAGGAATCGAACCATCACTCCGATGATTCAACCATCAGAACTTGAGTCCGATACAGTAGAATGCTCGGCCACAAGACGCCATGTATAAGGACACCAGTGTCATGACCAGGAATTGAACCATCACTCCGATGATTCAACAATCAGAACTTGAGTCCGATACAGTAGAGTGCTCGGCCAAGAGACGCCATGTACAAGGACACGTGTCATGACCAGGAATCGAACCATCACTCCGATGATTCAACAATCCGAACTTAAGTCCGATACAGTAGAATGCTCGGCCACGAGACGCCATGTACAAGGACACCAGCGTCATGACCAGGAATTGAACCATCACTCCGATGATTCAACAATCAGAACTTGAGTCCGATACAGTAGAGTGCTCGGCCAAGAGACGCCATGTACAAGGACACGTGTCATGACCAGGAATCGAACCATCACTCCGATGATTCAACAATCCGAACTTAAGTCCGATACAGTAGAATGCTCGGCCACGAGACGCCATGTACAAGGACACCAGTGTCATGACCAGGAATCGAACCATCACTCCGATGATTCAACAATCAGAACTTGAGTCCGATACAGTAGAATGCTCGGCCACGAGACGCCATGTACAAGGACACCAGTGTCATGACCAGGAATCGAACCATCACTCCGATGATTCAACAATCAGAACTTGAGTCCGATACAGTAGAATGCTCGGCCACGAGACGCCATGTACAAGGAGATGCCATGTACAAGGACACGTGTCATGACCAGGAATCGAACCATCACTCCGATGATTCAACAATCCGAACTTAAGTCCGATACAGTAGAATGCTCGGCCACGAGACGCCATGTACAAGGACACCAGCGTCATGACCAGGAATTGAACCATCACTCCGATGATTCAACAATCAGAACTTGAGTCCGATACAGTAGAGTGCTCGGCCAAGAGACGCCATGTACAAAGACAGTGTCATGACCAGGAATCGAACCATCACTCCGATGATTCAACAATCCGAACTTAAGTCCGATACAGTAGAATGCTCGGCCACGAGACACCATGTACAAGGACACCAGCGTCATGACCAGGAATTGAACCATCACTCCGATGATTCAACAATCAGAACTTGAGTCCGATACAGTAGAATGCTCGGCCAGGAGACGCCATGTACAAAGACACCAGCGTCATGACCAGGAATCGAACCATCACTCCGATGATTCAACAATCAGAACTTGAGTCCGATACAGTAGAGTGCTCGGCCAAGAGACGCCATGTACAAGGACACGTGTCATGACCAGGAATCGAACCATCACTCCGATGATTCAACAATCCGAACTTAAGTCCGATACAGTAGAATGCTCGGCCAGGAGACGCCATGTACAAGGACACCAGTGTCATGACCAGGAATCGAACCATCACTCCGATGATTCAACAATCAGAACTTGAGTCCGATACAGTAGAGTGCTCGGCCACGAGACGCCATGTACAAGGAAAAGATCCTCAAGATCAATATAACCACCAGAGCCCAATTTCATAGAGCCACTTAAGCAGAAAATATTGCTTAACAGTTTGTTGCTTAGCAGAAATGAGAAGGACACCAGTTACAAATTGTACATGTGACATGGTAGTTTGGCTGGTAACCTTATTCTGGTAAGCATAGTTTTGTTGTGCTAAGCTACTTTTTGTGCTTAAGCAGCTGTATGAAATTGGGCCCTGTTGATCTATGTGCCTGCATTATTACAAGGGCCATCAAAACATCGAACATCCCCCTTCCAACCCAAGTTTGATTCCCGAGTCTTGGGAGATCTAAGTCAAGAACATACCTGCATCCATGAGTTCCTGACAATCTTTCTCATCTAGGACCAAGTCGATATCGCTATATCTCTCACCGTTAGGCGACAGGTAGCTATCGATGGAGTCATAACGCGACTTGGGAATAACAAATTTATTGTTCTTCAAGGGCTGAAGGGAAAGATAGAAACAGAGAGTGAGAAACATGATATACACACGGAGCCTGCCCTCAATGTCACAGAGCACTAAGATCCATCTTAAAGGTGGGCTCATAGATTGGTGAATGTTAAAAAACATTAATAATCATAAAAACTTACTTAATGAGAAGCACTGCAACTGTTGATAGTAAAGCTATTTTGAGAAAGAATTTCCTTCAAAGTAATAAAGTTAGGATAATTTTTCACCCACAACCAGAATCTGAAAAATGATTCATGCATGAGTTTATGCACAAGTTTACGAAACAACCTGGGAAGCAGCAGGAAGGGGATGCAACTTTTTATTTCAAATATAAAGTAATAATCCACAAGGTAAACTGACTAGGTACATTTTAATTAATTTGAGTTTGAACAAAAACAAATTTACAACAGAAATGTTTTTCTAAGCAAAGAAATTTTAGTTGTAGCTGACAGATATCTTTTTATCCATGAATCTAGTTGACTTAGTGAACGCGATCGTTAGTGGCTTTTTAGAAAATAAATTTTCACATTTTTATTGACTTTTTCTCATTCTCAAATTGTGTTCACTTGAAAGACCTTTTTTTTAAAACAATGTGGTTTTTTCCGCCATAATGTCATTTTGTAATAAAATTGTAAAATTAAAAACACTGTCTCTAATAATAATAATAATAATAACTAGTTCTTATATAGTGCATTTAACAATAACTTATCAATGCGCTTTACATTAGTGCCCTGGTCATTGGGCCAATAACATTCCTTTAATCTTTCTCAGCTCCCTGGGGAGTATACAGCCCGGGCTGCCAAGGCGCTCCCAAGGCCTTTTCAAGCAAAATATCAACCTCTACCCTTGCAGGTACCCATTTATACCACTGGGTGAAGAGATGCAATTATAGCAAAGTGTCTTGCTCAAGGACAAGCGTCATGACCGGGACTCGAACCCACACCCCGATGACTAAACCACCAGAACTTGAATCCGATGCTCTTAACCACTCGGCCATGACACCTTATAAATCAAACAAGTTGAGTGCTCTCCCTTACCTCCAGATTGCGTTCCTCTTTAGTTCTGTCATCGATCTACAGATCCTGCAATGACATTCCATCGGCAGTCATGATCTGTAACATACCCCTTGTAGAGAGGCGAGGCTGCACTTAATGCAAGCTAAGTATAAACACAAGGACTTGGGAAGTTACATCGCTTTGAAACCTTGCATGGTGAAGATACAATCAAGTGAGGTTTGGGGAGACACCATGTACATGAGTAGGGTTTGAAACTTTGCATGGTATAGATACAATCAAGTGAGGTTTGCGAAGACACCATGTACATGAGTAGGATTTGAAACTTTGCATGGTGACGATACAATCAAGTGAGGTTTGCGGAGACACCGAGTAACTAATATCTCTTATTAGACAATCAGAGCATACCGATTGAAAAGTTGTTAAACTACTGGTTCTTCTCAGAACCACTACAGCTTACAAGAGAACTGGGGTCCACAGCTTACAAGAGAACTGGGGTCCACAGCTTACAAGAGAACTGGGGTCCACAGCTTACAAGAGAACTGGGGTCCACAGCTTACAAGAGAACTGGGGTCCACAGCTTACAAGAGAACTGGGGTCCACAGCTTACAAGAGAACTGGGGTCCACAGCTTACAAGAGAACTGGGGTCCACAGCTTACAAGAGAACTGGGGTCCACAGCTTACAAGAGAACTGGGGTCCACAGCTTACAAGAGAACTGGGGTCCACAGCTTACAAGAGAACTGGGGTCCACAGCTTACAAGAGAACTGGGGTCCACAGCTTACAAGAGAACTGGGGTCCACAGCTTACAAGAGAACTGGGGTCCACAGCTTACAAGAGAACTGGGGTCCACAGCTTACAAGAGAACTGGGGTCCACAGCTTACAAGAGAACTGGGGTCCACAGCTTACAAGAGAACTGGGGTCCACAGCTTACAAGAGAACTGGGGTCCACAGCTTACAAGAGAACTGGGGTCCACAGCTTACAAGAGAATTGGGGTCCACAGCTTACAAGAGAACTGGGGTCCACAGCTTACAAGAGAACTGGGGTCCACAGCTTACAAGAGAACTGGGGTCCACAGCTTACAAGAGAACTGGGGTCCACAGCTTACAAGAGAACTGGGGTCCACAGCTTACAAGAGAACTGGGGTCCACAGCTTACAAGAGAACTGGGGTCCACAGCTTACAAGAGAACTGGGGTCCACATCTTACAAGAGAACTGGGGTCCACAGCTTACAAGAGAACTGGGGTCCACAGCTTACAAGAGAACTGGGGTCCACAGCTTACAAGAGAACTGGGGTCCACAGCTTACAAGAGAACTGGGGTACACAGAGGTGAAAAACAGGAACAGAAACCACTGAGCCAACCTGACTGCCTTCATCACAGATAAAGAACTTGCCTCCCAGGCACAAAATAAGCTCAGTGACTAAACAGTTTACATGTAGTTATCTATCTACAATAGAATGCGGTTTTGAATCTTATCACGAGGACCTATTGCTGCCAAGTGGACTTTTCAGTTTCAATCAATGAGTAGTCCCGGGGAAGTATATTGACAAGGTAAGGTGACTTTTCTGGCTCAGTAAGTCACCTTACACCTGGTCCAGGCAGGCACGCTAGAGTTGAGCCGAACCAAATTGTTAGATTAAGTACATGAAAAGTTTGACGTCTGAAAAGTACGACGTCTGAAACAGTTATAAGAGCGACTGGACGCGCTGGAAGTCAAAAGATCGACTGTTGCAGTCGTTCAGAATGACTCTTGAGCCTCTTGGTTTCAGACGTCGATCTTGTCAAGAACCGAACCTAATGTAAATGTCATGTTAAGTTCGCCTGTCTGAAACCAAAATTTATTTGGGTCGACCTAGAGTTGCTCCTAATCTATTTGGTTCGGCGCGACCCTGTAGTCCTGTCTGAACTCGGTGATATATTGTCTCTTTATTCTATAATAAGTGTTACGGCACTCAAGGAGCTTTGAGGAAATGTGATGTCATTGATCAGGGTTTGCCCTCAACTTTTTCAGTGACTAGCCAGCAGTAATAATAATAATAATAATACGATAAATTTATATAGCGCATAATGCAGAAGCCTCTATGCGCAACACAAAACAAAAACATTGAAAATAATATATTTTTAAAAGCAAGTTACACAAATAAAGATTCAAACAAATGAGTTTTTAAAAGTCCCTTGAAAATCTGAAGAGAGCCAGCTTGGTGAATATTAAGAGGTAAGTCATTCCATAATGAAGGTGCAATGAAGTTGAAGGCTCTTTGACCATAGAATTTTAGCTTGTCATTTCCCTTGTCACCAAGGTTTTTCGCTTGGCCAACTCATACTAAATGTAGTAGATGCTAATTTTTGCATCGGGGATAACAAATATAATTTAGGTTTTTACACACATCGGTGTTAGGGTAAAAACCTAAATTGTATTCAACACTTAAACTAGTCCGCAACATCAGATGGTTTTAAATTTAAAGTAAAAACCTATTTGTTTTAAACATATATTTAATTAAACATATATTTAATTATATTATGTTCATGCTTTGAATTGTATAGCAATGTGTAGTGGTATAGCATCTAAGAGCTCTTGAAGCGCAGTAGAATATATAAACATAGTTTCTGCGCTCTACAAATGATTTATTATTATTATTATTATTATCACTTGGAGACAATTTTGACTAGTCCTGAGGTGTTTATCTTAGCATTTGGCTAGCGCACCATTGTTAAGAGAGAAAGCTGATATCACCTTTTGTATTGACATACCACAAGTCATTTTGGTTGGTATGTGAGCAATTTGTCAAAGAAATTCTTGTTTTCAAAAGAAGTTTACATCAACTTACAAATATTGGACAGAGTGGAGTCAGTTGGTCGTAAAGATGCCTGGCCTCGTCAACGTTACATGCCTGGAAGGTCATCTGTAGGCAGCTGTTACCCATACCAAAGCCCATACAGTCCATGTACACATGATCAGGTTTGGCTGAGAGGGCGCTCTCACCATCGTAATCATTGGTGAACTTCTCAATGAAGGGGGAAGGGGTGTTTATGTCTTTAAAAACTGCAAAGTAAAACAGTAAATGAAGAATTTAAAAAAGGGTAGAGGGTGTCATGGCCGAGCGGTTAAGAGCATCGGATTCAAGTTCTGGTGGTTTAGTCATTGGGGCGTGGGTTCGAGTCCCGGTCATGACGCTTGTGTCCTTGAGCAAGACACTTTGCTATAATTGCTTCTCTTCACCCAGGGGTAAAAATGGGTACCTGCAAGGGTAGAGGTTGATATTGTGTATGAAAAAGCCTTCTGAGCGCCATGGCACCTCGGGCTGTATACTCCCCAAGGAGCTGAGAAAGATTAAAGGAATGTTATTGGCCCAATGACCAGGGCACTAATGTAAAGCGCGTTGATACATTATTGTACAATGCGTTATATAAGAACTAGTTATTATTTATTATTGTAAAGAGAATTGGAGACTACAAGTAGCTTTGAAACTCTGCATGTTGGCAAGAGCAACAGGTAAAATCTTGTTAAAGTTGTGTAGGGCGGAGAGATAACGTCGCATCAGTGCAAAAACGTCATGTCTTAAAACAGCATTTCCTTTACGCTGGAGCTTGAAATTGTAAAAAATTTGTATCTCGCTTAAAAAACCTAAAAATAAGTATGCGATGAGATACAAATGTTTTTGCAACGCTTTTGCACGGAGCATTTTTATGCGAGATAACAATTTTGCAGCATTAAAATAGAATGTTTTTTCAAAATTGAGATATGATCTTATAACAAAATTGAGTTACGATTTTTTGCAAAGTAGGGATAATAACTAGTTCTCATAAAGCGCATTTCACAGTAACGCATCAATGCGCTTTACATTAGTGCCCTGGTCAGTGGGCCAATAACATTCCTTTAATCTTTCTCAGCTCCCTGGGGAGTATACAGCCCTGGGATGCCGTGGCGCCGCGAAGGCTTTTTCAAACACAATATCAACCTCTACCCTTGCAGGTACCCATTTACACCCCTGGGTGAAGAGAAGCAATTATAGCAAAGTGTCTTGCTCAAGGTCACAAGCATCATGACCGGAACTCGAACCCACACCCCGAAGACTAAACCACCAGAACTTGAATCCGATGCTCTAAAACACTCGGCCATGACACCCTACAATGTTTTTGCAGAATTGAGAAACAATGTTTTTGCACTGACAGAATGAGAGAATGTGAATAAGTGAGGACATACTTGGTATATTGATTGCAACCTTCTCTCCACGTCTCTTTCTGATGTTCTTCGTTAGGGTTCTGAAACAGGGAAAAATATCATACACTGTCATCAATAAATCAGGTTTAGACGTCACCTACTTGTCCTAGAGGGGGGGGGTGGGGGACACAAAGATTCCCTTTTCATGTACCATCTCTTATTCCAATCACCGAGTGAAAATACTAACATGCACAATAAAAAATAACCAGCATTTATTAGAAACTTTTCAACAGGGGCAGTCAGGTTGGTGTAGTGGTATCTTGCCAATTGCTTATTACAGCTGACTGTGTTGTCTGTCTGTAGTGGGTAGAAGCTCTCCATTCTCTCTTCATCTTGAGGGTGAAGCTTCAAACGCTAATTTTATAGGAGTTAAAATCCCTCCACTTCATAACATCAAATTTACCATTAATAATAATGGGCAACTGTATGTAACTTGCTGTTACTCTTATTTGAAATAAGATTATTTTCAGTTTTCCTTTGTGTTATTTGATTATGTGTTTCCAAGTTATCCTATTGAAAGTCAATACTTAAAATGGTATTTTTACTTGTTATAAAAACAAGAAAAATAATCATGTGACGTGTGTTTAATAAAATTCTAGTCACTTTCAAATGTATGAATCGATTTGTTTTCACATCAGAAGAGATTGGAACTTCTTCCTGATCCATCAAATAACTGAAATAATTCCTATAGACCCATAGCATTGGCGGCCATCACTGAGATCAAACAATGGAAATGTGAAAACGCGTACGCGCCATGCACAACTCTCAGCCATGGATAGGTCTTCCTTTGACCTCAGTGAGGGCGCTGTTTCAGCTTGTGACATCATATGCAAAGGGTCTATACATTTTTACAATGGAAAATATCTCTAAACTCACAGCAGTTTTTACAAGACAAGCAAAGTGAATGAGGGAGAGAGATAGTGGAATAAATCTTCACTTGACAGAAATAATAATAGAGTATGAAGCATCTCCAGATTTATTGACAATGTCAAAAGTTGGGAATATATTTTGCTTTAGAGACAGAGTAGCACTAATCCAAACAAGTCTACATGAGCAATAATCCACTGTAATGTCAATCTTGATTATATACAGATCAAACTTACTCCACAAACTCAAATTAAACTACTTTTTATGTTAGTCTAGTCAGTCTTTCCAATAAATGGTTTGACAAGGAAACAAATGCATCAGAAATGATTTCTATGGCAAGACTCTCTTGAGACACTCTAATCAACGTATCAAAATGGTAAAAAAAGGGCGATAGAAAAAACCCAACTAATTTCCATAAAATCAAATGGTGCATTTGCCTGATACGCATGCACACCAGATATTAATATCACATATTGCATGGATATGATCACTTCAAAATAGATTTGAGCAAGAGAAATTACAAGATGGCTGCCAAAATTGAAATAACACTAGTTATCAAGATAAGACCCATAATGGATGACCGCTGTTAAATTTAAATATGATGATAACAAGTAATCAAATAAGCAATTCACATTCTTTTGGAGGTTATATGACATTTCCTACATTGTGTACCCATTTTCCCATAATAAATGTAATCTTAATAACAAAGCAAACATGGCAATTATACAGTAGTCAGGTATTTACAAGTAATGATTTTAATAACAACCTTTACTTGCATGTGATGTTAAACTTCAAAGGTTGCATTTCTTATTAAATGGAAAAGGTTTCAATACGAGTGAACAACCCCTAAATGTAATAATTAACCCTTTGCATACTATCATTTCTTGCAAACACTTTTTCCTGCCCGCTAGAATGTTTTTACAAAATCATTTAAAATAGACAAGCCTGTACACAAAGAACATTTTGTGTTGAGATACTATTTCATTGCAAAATCCAAAATAAGTCAAATGTATGTTATTTGTAACCGTATAGTAACAGAATTGATAAACGCACGGTCTCAATTAATTGAGAATTAAAACTGATTGGTTATTATAACTGTTGGAGTGAAAACATTTATATAACTTTGCAGAATGTTGTGGATTAATTTTATTGACTTATTTTGTTGGTCAGTTTAATCCTTGAGGCAGTATTTGACCAGTATCATAATTAGATAACATTACACCTTGTTATAAATCTTCACTGATGTGTTGTCTGCCACTGCAAGCTGCTGACCATCTGATGTCAATGAAATTCCAAGTGGGCTGTACAGACCCTCAGCAATACAGCTTATCAATCTACCCTTCATGTCATACTGATGGATATGACCAGTGTACTCATCCCAATTGTGTACTGCAATGTAGATAGCCGAGCTGTCACAGCATACACCTCTGCAGTATCTAACTTGCTGACCATCAATGAGTGGTTTGATGGTGGTTAGTGTAACACCATTGTCATCAACAATGTCTACTTGTTGTTGCTCCAAACCACTGATGATAACTCTGTCCATGCTGTCAATGGCCAAGTAATAAGGTTTTGTCTGAACTGAAACAGTGTCAATGAGTGAACCATCACTGGATTTGTGTTTAGTTATAACTGACCTCTCCACATCCCCCACAATGATTGTATCCTTCATGACTGCTACACTGTGGAGGGTTACTGCCGTCTTGCACACTTCACTATGAGGCACTGTGTAGAATTCAAATATCTTGTTGCCATCCCTATTGTACATCTTGACAGAGTTGGTTACATCTACAACCACTAACTGATTCTGGAATGCAGCAACAGCCACAGGGCCTGAAAAACAAATGAACAAATGAATAGGACTCAATACAACGATCCCTCATTTATTACTCACACAACCTATTTAATTAGGTTTTTGCAAAAAATACAAAAGACACTATTATTAAGCTAAATTTGTTCCTATGTTGTAAAAGCCAATGCAGCACCTACATGTGACTATGACATACCAGTAGAGCAACTATCTGTTATCATAAACGAGGTGATTACTAACATAAGAACTCTTGTATAATTTGTTTAATTTTTTTTTAAAAACTAGTATTGGATTGGATAAACCAATTATTTTCATGGACTGTCCCCCTGATAACCAATCAAGAGTAGGCTACCCTTTTCACTTTTAAAAAGACATTGTAAGGAACTTACACGGTGATACTTGGATAGTTTTCTGCTGGTGTCCCATAGTGTTGTAAATTACCACTCTGTCATTAGTGAAGTCTGCCACTGCCATCTCATCCCCAGGTACAAAGGCATCAATATCCTGAGCCCCACTGATTCCTTCACCATACTCCAAACCAAGCTCCCACCTTGGTTCCTTCATAATCAGAGTACCCAGGGAGATATCACAAACCCCTGGATTGAATCTCAGATGGGAAAGGGTAGAATCTATCTTGGGTTGATTTTGATCTCTGAGTAATTTCAAGTCCTTACTGATAGTAGGATAGAGTGCAAGGAAGTCAGGAGCTGATGAATTGTTGCTGACATCTTTGGCAGTCTGCAGTGAATGCTGTATTTGATGTGAGTTTACAATCACTATTTGCTCATATTCCTCCAATTTCTTGCTATGATCTTTGTGGATGGTTTTTATTTCATCCATGATGCGACTCTCTTGAGCTGTTACCTTAGCCCTGATCTTATCGGCTGTATTTGTCACCTTTGCCATGATTCTCTCAACTGCAGTGTTTAGTTTGTCTTTCATTGTTGAGACAGTTGTTTGAGATTGTTCAAGGTTCTTCAGGATTTCTTCAAGGGGAGTAATGAGTTGATCCAATGACTGTTTATATGTGGATGAGGCTTGGTTGCAGTCAATATACTCATGTTGTGGTTTACAGTGATCTATGACAGTGCAATCTCTACAAATCAGCACATCACATGTTGAACAATAGAACCTCATCACTTCACCTTCATGAATTTGGCATTCTGGGTGACGTTTTGGTTTTGTCTTTATCAATGCAGTCTTTCCATCACTATTGTCTTTCAAAGTAGCTACTGTGTGGCTTGACGATGCTGGAATTTTCAGGTGCATTTCATTGCAGTTTGCACAAATGATCATGGGGCAGTCAAAACAAAAGTGTGTTGCCTCATTTTCCTCCTTGCACAATTTACAAACCAACTTGCTGTTTTCAATAGAACTGACTTGATCCAGTTGGAGTGCAAGACCAGTTAAAATGAAGCTAGTCTTGAGATCTTGAACACCCGTCTCAGGAAGTTGTGTCTCCTTTCGACACAGAGGACAAATAAGCATCTTAGCATCTTTGTAGTTGGTAGTGTGGTATTCAAGTAAACAGCGTTTACAGAAGCTGTGATGACAGTCCAGTAGTTTGGGTTCTGTGTACTCCTCTTGGCAAATACTGCACTCCAGATAATCCTTTCTGATTTTCTCCAGAGCTGAAACCTGTGCTGGTTTAGAAGATGCCATATTGGTCTGGAAATAATTATCAAAGAGCAAAAATATATTAACGTTACAACAGAATTATTAATAATAATAATAATAACTAGAGATAGTGATTGTGAACAATCACATAGCTGTTCCTGTAATTTTCTCTAACGGTTCAGGAGATATGATTATCTCAACTTATGAGCTCTTTTTTGGACCGGAAGTTAAGGTAAAAAATAAACCTGGTCTTCATTTTGATACGGAATTGAAAGAAGCTTTTAAACCAGAAATAAAGGTCAACATGGGGTCATGGTAACCCTTGTCTAACATTGAATGCTTAAGGGGTTTATAAATGAAAAGAAATTGAAAATCGGGTGTGTAGTTCTTGAGATATGTCCCACTTCCGGTTGACCCAGAAGTAAAGGTCAACATGGGGTCACATTTACCCAAGGCTAATCTCCCATGCCCAAGAAGTCTAGAACTGAAAAAAGTTTGAAAATCGGTTGTGTAGTTCTTGAGATAGGGTCCCACTCCCACTTCCGGTTGACCCGGAAGTAAAGGTCAACATGGGGTCACGGTTACCCAAGGCTAATCTCCAATGCCCAAGGAGTCTATAACTGAAAAAAGTTTGAAAATTGGTTGTGTAGTTCTTGAGATATGGTCTTACTTCCGGTTGACCCGGAAGTAAAGGGCAACATGGGGTCACGGTTACCAAAGGCTAATCTCCAATGCCCAAGGAGTCAATAACTGAAAAAAGTGTGAAAATCGGCTGTGTACTTCTTGAGATATGGTGCTGCAAAGATTAACTCATTAAAGCTTTGAATTACCGTAATTTGACACCTGATGACGTCACAGTAACAAAAATGTGTTTTTCATACTAATAAATTTGATAAGGTACACGATGGTATGTAACTTATCCCAATCCAATGCCTTTTAACGAAAACCCTATTAGAACGTACGTATATCCTCTCTCGATTCCAATATCACGGCAGTCTTTGACGCCTAGCCGTGATTGCGCAATCACGGCACAATTTGCTTCGTAGCCATGGTTTGTGTTTGAACCACCAAAACGTTACTAAAACGTTTTTTTTTATACGAAAAGAAAAAACACCTACAAATGACGTCATGATGACGTGACGAAAAATGTTAGACCGGAATCGACATCTACAATACAAGACGATGCCATAACTGAAAAATTTTTGAAGATCGGATGTTTACTTCTTGAGATATGGTGTAAATCAGATTGGCTAATTAAATATTCATACAGCTGTGACGTGAATAATTAATTAAGATTTTTAATCTAATTACATCTAAAATTCAAGTCAGGGCATAAGCTTTAATATGATATAGGATTTGTCTGCTTTTGATAATTCTAAGAATAACATACGGTCTTCGAAAGAGACACAGGTTAAGTCAATACGATTTTAGGGAAAGAAAGAATAATAATAATAACTAGTGATAGTGATTGTGAACAATCACAGAGCTGTTCCGGTAATTTTTGTAAACTTTGAGCCTTAGCTGCAATAAATCACAAACATCAAAAATAATAATAATAACGAGAATGGAACTTAATTACTTTGTGTATATCCGGTTGACCCGGAAGTAAAGGTCAACATGGAGTCACGGAGTCTATGACTGAAAACAGTTTGAAAATCGGTTGTGTAGTTCTTAAGATATGGTCCCACTTCCGGTTGACCTGGAAGTAAAGGTCAACATGGGGTCACGGTTACCCAAGGCTAATCTCCAATGCCCAAGGAGTCTATAACTGACAAAAGTTTGAAAATAGGTTGTGTGGTTCTTAAGATATGGTCTCACTTCCGGTTGACCTGGAAGTAAAGGTCAACATGGGGTCACGGTTACCCAAGGCAAATCTCCAATGCCCAAGGAGTCTATAACTGAAAAAAGTTTGAAAATTGGTTGTGTAGTTCTTGAGATATGGTCTTACTTCCGGTTGACCCATAGGTAAAGGTCAACATGGGGTGACGGTTACCCAAGGCTAATCTCCCATGCCCAAGAAGTCTATAATTGAAAAATGATTGAAAATCTATTGTTAGACCGAAAATGTTAGACCGGAATCGACATCTACAATACAAGACGATGCCATAACTGAAAAAAGTTTGAAGATCGGATGTTTACTTCTTGAGATATGGTGTAAATCAGATTGGCTAATTAAATATTCATACAGCTGTGACGTGAATAATTAATTAAGATTTTTAATCTATTTACATTTAAAATTCAAGTCAGGGCATAAGCTTTAATATGATATAGGATTTGTCTGCTTTTGATAATTCTAAGAATAACATATGGTCTTTGAAAGAGACACAGGTTAAGTCAATACGATTTGAGGGAAAGAAAGAATAATAATAATAATAATAATAATAATAATAATAATAATAATAATAAACTAGAGATTTAGTGTTTGTTGACAAACACAAAGCTGTTCCGTGTTGTTTTGCTTCGATTAAGTGCTTCAAAGCTTTAAAGTTGGTCTGATTTCAAGATTGAAGTCTCTTGACCTTTGACAGGCCCCCTTTTCACTTAAGGGTGCCTAAAAACCTAAACCTGGTCTTCATTCTGATACTGAATCGAAAGGAGCTTTTAACCCAGAAATAAAGGTCATCATGAGGTCATGGTAACCCTTGTTTAACATTTTTTGCTCAAAGGGGTTTGTAATTGAAAATAAAATTAAAATCAGGTGTGTAGTTGTTAAGATATGGTCCCACTTCCGGTTGACCCAGAAGTAAAGGTCAACATGGGGTCACGGTTACCCAAGGCTAATCTTCAATGCCCAAGGAGTTTATAACTGAAAAAAGTTTGAAAATCGAGTGTGTAGTGCTTGAGAAATGGTCCCACTTCCGGTTGACCCGGAAGTACAGGTCAACATGGGGTCACGGTTACCCAAGGCTAATCTCCAATGCCAAAAGAGTCTATAACTGAAAACAGTTTGAAAATTAGTTGTGAAGTTCTTGAGATATGGTGTCACTTCCGGTTGACCCGGAACTACAGGTCAACATGGGGTCACGGTTACCCAAGGCTATTCTCCAATGCCCATTAGGAGTCTATAACTGAACAAAGTTTGAAAATCGGTTGTGTAGTTATTGAGATATGATCCCACTTCCGGTTGACCCGGAAGTAAAGGTCAACATGGGGTCACGGTTACCCAAGGTTATTCTCCAATGCCCATTAGGAGTCTATAACTGAACAAAGTTTGAAAATTGATTGTGTAGTTCTTGAAATACGGTGTCACTTCCGGTTGACCCGGAAGTAAAGGTCAACATGGGGTCACGGTTACCCAAGGCTAATCTCCCATGCCCAAGGAGTCTATAACTGAAAAAAGTTTGAAAATCGGTTGGGTAGTTCTTGAAATATGGTCTCACTTCCGGTTGACCCGGAAGTAAAGGTCAACATGGGGTCACGGTTACCCAAGGCTAATTTCCAATGCCCAAGGAGTCAATAACTGAAAAAAGTTTGAAAATCGGCTGTGTACTTCTTGAGATATGGTGCTGCAAAGATTAACTAATTAAAGCTTTGAATTACCGTAATTTGACACCTGATGACGTCACAGTAACAAAAATATGTTTTTCATACTAATAAATTTGATAAGGTACACGATGGTATGTAACTTATCCCAATCCAATGCCTTTTAACGAAAACCCTATTAGAACGTACGTATATCCTCTCTCGATTCCAATATCACGGCAGTCTTTGACGCCTAGCCGTGATTGCGCAATCACGGCACAATTTGCTTCGTAGCCATGGTTTGTGTTTGAACCACCAAAACGTGACTAAAACGTTTTTTTAATACGAAAAGAAAAAACACCTACAAATGACGTCATGATGACGTGTCGAAAAATGTTAGACCGGAATCGACATCTACAATACAAGACGATGCCATAACTGAAAAAAGTTTGAAGATCGGATGTTTACTTCTTGAGATATGGTGTAAATCAGATTGGCTAATTAAATATTCATACAGCTGTGACGTGAATAATTAATTAAGATTTTTAATCTAATTACATCTAAAATTCAAGTCAGGGCATAAGCTTTAATATGATATAGGATTTGTCTGCTTTTGATAATTCTAAGAATAACATATGGTCTTCGAAAGAAACACAGGTTAAGTCAATACGATTTTAGGGAAAGGAAGAATAATAATAATAAAAAAAAATAAAAATCTGGACGAAAACAAAAGCTGTTCCGACTGGATAAGTCGGAACAGCTACATAAAAATCTGGACGAAAACAAAAGCTGTTCCGACTGGATAAGTCGGAACAGCTAAAAAAAAAAAAATCTGGACGACTTCAAAAGCTGTTCCGACTGAAAGTTCGGAACAGCTAATAATAATAATAATAATAATAATAACTAGTTCTTATATAGCGCATTTCACAATAACGATCTCAATGCGCTTTACATTAGTGCCCTGGTCATTGGGCCAAAAACATTCCTTTAATCTTTCTCAGCTCCCTGGGGAGTATACAGCCCGGGCTGCCGTGATGGCGCTCCGAAGGCTTTTTCAAACACAATATCAACCTCTACCCTTGCAGGTACCCATTTTTACCCTTGGGTCAAGAGATGCAATTATAGCAAAATGTCTTGTTCAAGGACACAAGCGTCATGACCGGGACTCGAACCCACACCCCGATGACTAAACCAGCAGAACTTGAATCCGATGCTCTAAAACACTCGGCCATGACACCCTACAATCAGTTTGCACAAACCACTTCCAGTGTACATCTATTGCTATCAAATTGATCCCTGCACTGTACATTAATATAGGAATGCAATGAAACGAACATTCTATGCCAAAAAAAATATTTCTTTGATGTAGAAATTTGTAATATAGCTTTTAAATAGCATCCATTCAGTCACTGTCAAATAAGTGTTAGCAGTTTCGAGGCTGTGAGATTTGATTTGTTTTTCTTTTCATTCTAAAGACAACTACAGCAAAACTCATTTTGTTGTGTTGTCTCATTAGAATTAACATTATTTTCGATGTCACACTATAAAAGTAAACTATCAAAATATTCGAAACTAATCTGCTGTCTGTATGGACAGAAACTAACAAGCTCTGCTGGCCTACACTGTAATAAAACATTATGAAATTTGAATATGTCAATGAGAGATGTATTTTGTTGTACCGTATTAACATCATTTTAAATAAGTGAAAGTACATCTCATGTACATGTATGCATACTTGACATCAAATATTTAAATCAATGAAATAACTATTTTCATCTTTAAACTAAGCAATGTTTTCTTTATTTGGAGGATCCAGTTAAAGGGGCTGTGTAGTCAGGATCAAAGCAGGCCTGTGGCTGTACATGGAATTATGAACTCTCATTCAGTTACTGTACACACCCTCCCTCTGTATCATAATTATTGAGAGGGTGTGCAGTAACTGGGTGAGAGTTCATAATTCCATGTACAGCCACAGGCTGTGTTTGACACAGCCCCTTTAAATGTAGGATGTACAGCAGTTTATGAAGACAACATCCATTCCAATTCTCTATACATGTCATGAAATATGTACACATGAAATACATGTTCATCATGAACAAAGATGTACATTAAATAATTAGGAGTCATAAGAGTGTAATTATTTAGAAATACGCTCAAAATGTAGGCCTACATGTACAAGTGTCCATGTAACACTATTGTACACCACATGAAAATAGTCTGTGTAAGTCTGGCTTGTATTGGAACTTACAGGACAATTAGTTGCTCCCACAACCATATTGAGTTTTACATGTACCTGATTCAGTTTCTTCAAATACTTTAGTTTAATATGATTTATGAAAACAAGACAATTTGATTATACAGTATGATTCATTTATGTTGATATCATCTCTTCTTTGAAACTTCATTTTCACAATACTGAATTCAAGTCTTAGAAAATGTTGCAATCAAATATCAAGAACATGCACTAAATAATCAGCCTTTACCTCCATTGAATTGGAAGACACTAAGGTTCAATAGAAACCATTCAAGCATTTCAATTGTAAAACACTATTACATGTAAACCAAGGATGAATCATTATCTTCTAAGTTACAAAACTACAATTGATGAAACCAAATGAAGTAGTACTTGTGTATAGTAAGTAGTATGGTCTTAGGCCTATCTCAAGCTAGAGAGCATAGAGCAAAGTTGAATCTGTTTGTGATCTGTACTCACCTCAGCACATACATGTAGTACTGTTGAAGAAGATGTCAAAGATACGTCTGCAATCCTGTCAGGATGTTTCTTGTTTTAAAGCCTTCTTTTTTCCTGGTACAATGCAGACTCTACCAGAACTAACACTGTAGTCAAGGAAACACCTACGTAGCCAGGTTGTACATGTACTGTGCAGAGTGTCCCAAGTTGCTTGTACAATGAATGTACAATGTACTACAGTAGTGGGCGTTGACAATGAACTTCAGTGTCAAAGGTCATGGAGCTAGTGATCATGTTAAAGTCCATTTGTCTTGGGTTGTTATCAATGAACATCACAATGTAAACAACTCTATGAGTGCAGTTTGTGAAGAACACAATAATAAGTACAGTGATGAAAAGGTCTGAGCTATCAGCAAGGAGAACTAGAACTTGGATGCAATTTTGTGTTAGTTTGTATATATATTTTTTTTCATATAAATTTGCTCACCCCCAAAAAACATTTCAGTGGAATGATAACATTTATAATATCACTGGTACAAGTGAGGTCAATCACCTTTTATTGCCATATCAGATGACTGCACCGAGCCTGCCAATTGAGCAGCCTAAATTAAGTTGGTAGATCTAATGTGGCAACCGAAAGTTTTGAAACTTGCGTGTGAAAGTCTGAAACTTACAAAAGCATCCTCAACAAATGCATAGAAATTCAATGCAGAGACAAGGTGAGCCGAAGCTAAGCTGTCAGATTTTTAACGAAGTATTTATGAATGGGATTCAAAGTTTGTAGAATTAGTTTTAAACTAGAGGTTCAAACTCGCCAAGGTCTGGTTCTTAACAATTCTACCTCAACTTCATCTCGGTTAAGTTATCAAGGGCTGGGCCTCAGCGTGTTTAAACAACAAGTTTAAAACCTCTTCAAGTACTTTGATTCCCTTATTATAAAACTAAACTTTGATTAAATAATGGTTTAAATGACTAATGTTCTTTCTGTTCATTTAAAAAAAAAAATTTTAATGAGAAATTGCCTAATATAAAAAGGCCAGACGGCCACTTCAAGGTGAGGGCTACACTTAACTGATTAGGGCTCTCAAGAACCCAAATCAACTGTCACCAGGGGCACATTGACAACTACTCCTGGGGCTGAAACAGGGTTTCCCCTTCACATTCTGTAAGTGGTCTTAAACCGGTCTAGCTCTATAGCCAGCTAACTTGAGAAAGAGTCTTTAATTATAGACCGATTGCAATACCAAGGTTTATATTTTAAGCCAGTCTTAAATCTTAAGTCTGTGCTGAGCTGGCTATAATTGGTCTTTGTTTTGTTTTTAAGCATGGTGCTTCATCCTTTTTGCAAAAAGCCCATTAGCCCATTATCAATACGATATCGTTTATTCGATCTGTAATTTTGTCCCAGGCTTTTTTTTCCTCCATTGTCACCAAATTGCTTGGTTATGACTGCAAAATCTCTCTGCAGTTCATGTAACCCTCTAAATGTGCCAACTTCTTTGTTTTACAGCAAGCTGGTTGCCTAGTGTTTGATCTTAGTATACCTTTCAAGCCATTGTTGGCCATTTTATTTAACCAAACTTTATTAGGAATGCTTGTTCATACATGTGTTTCACTACTCATCACTGACTTATCTAAGACTGGCTTATTGCAACAGGCTTAACAACTGACTAAGCTAAGACCGTCTAAGGCTGATAGCTGGCTATAACTGACTGGTCTTAGACTGCTGGCTAAGACCGTTTTATCACAATCCGCCCTAGAGCTTTGGTCACGTGAACTAGACCGCTCAGCCACGACACGCCACTAACTGTTATGATGTATGTTTTAGGGGTTCATTTTGAATGATCAGAAGCTGGTGATTGCCAAGGAATTATTTCTTTACCTGAATCTTGGATGCCCAGGGTAGATCACCTCATCAGGGAAGAACAATGACTTTGAAACACCTTCATCTGTAGAGTTTGGTTCATAGGATGGAGATGAGAAATTAGGACATCCGAGTCTGAAATGAGAAATCATACAGATCATTGAGTATCTAGAGTCACTCTAGCCCCTATATAGGACTCTTCCTCTGTGCTGTACACAGATACAGAGTCCTAAATATTTAGGGCACGTTTCTGGGCGGAAAAAGGTCAAAGCTTCACAACTCAAATCTTACCTGCAAGAAGCCACTAATTTTACTGGATTCATGTTCCATGACGGCATACAATTTTCTGCGGTGGGTTTTGGAAAGCATATATTCCTCATTAATCCGTCATTTTTATGAAACAATGCAGCTCTCAATGTTAACAAATACTGCAAACTTAAAACATAGTTTATTAAGAAAAACCAAGACGCGGGCGTTTGCATGTGTCTGAGTATGTCTGCGCGCCAAATTTGTATCACACTTTTTGGTCACAGTGACTGACTGCACAGCCTTAACATGCAAACGCAACGCATGATATGGGCGTCATGCATCCTGCGTCTAACACGCGAATGTATGCGTACGCACGACAGACAACTGTGAGAAGACGAAAACAAAACAGGTATTTAGTAACGTCGAGAGCTGCATTATATCACAAAAATGACAGATTTATTAGGAATATATGACCCACCGTAGAAACGTTTGCTGCCATGGAATGTGAATCCGGTGAAATTTGTGGCTAATTGCAAGTACGATTTGAGTTATGAAGCTTTGAACATTTTCCGCCTCAGAAATGGACCCTGATACCCAGGACGTCACTGTAGTACAATACGAAAGTGAAAGGCCACCAGGGATAGAGTCACTCCAGCATTTACTCATACCCAATCATAAAAGGAATAATAAATCATTTTTGTAAAGGCATTTTAGAAAAATCAATCGATCAAGTCGAGGCCATACACAGCTTCTCCAGCCTGCCCAGTGATCTTGGTCCAGCCGTCGATTTCACCAAACTCTTCCTAACTTAGGACTAGTCCTAGGCAATGCTAAGAGATAGGACTAGTTCTAAGTTAGGACGAGTTACTCGTCCCAACTCAAGATAGGATTAATCCTAGCGTTTCGTGAAATCGGCTGCTGATGACCCGGTCTAGCATGCAAGAATGCAGCTCTTCACTGCTGGTCAAAGCTTGTGTACCGTTTCAGCAAGTCCATGAAGGACGACAAAATCTTAAAGGCACTGAACAAGTTTGGTAATTGTCAAAGACCAGTATTCTCACTTGGTGTATCCCAACATATGCATAAAATAACAAGCCTGTGAAAATTTGGGCTCAATTGGTCATTGAAGTTGCAAGTAAATGATGAAAGAAAAAACACCCTTGTTGTACAAATTAGTGTGCATTCAGATAGGAATAAAAGGCTTCTGGCAAGTAGTCTTTTATTATTAATTTGAGTGAGAAATTACCTCTTTCTCAAAAACTACGTTACTTCAGAGGGAGTCGTTTCTCACAATGTTTTATACTATCAACAGCTCTCCGTTGCTGGTTACCAAGTAATTTTTTATACTAATATATATTTTGAGTAATTACCAAACGTGTACAGTGCCTTTAAATTGACTACAATAATGCAATACTTGAAACTACTAAGAGCTACAATGCAAACAACGAGGCATGAAAGTGGCGACAAGACTATAATGATAATATTAATACAAATCATAATAATACTTTTAGTTATCACACAAGCGAAAGTGGAATACAGAAAATTATAGAACTTCTGTGTTCCATATCCAACGAGAAATTAGCCCAAGTTGGAAATGGGACGCCAAAATTTGTCTTTTTAGCAGGTGTCTTCAAGACTAAGATCTGAACAGTTAGAGCAATCTACCTAAAACATGTTGAAACTTAAAACAGACAAATGTCAACCTGATCCACCATATCTGGTTGGACTTCCACAACTGTGCATTTCCACAACTCTAATACTACTGATGGATACAGGCACCGACTCCGCTCATCAGCTGATCAGACTCGGCTTTCTGTTCCCAGAACTAGAAGGAAGGCTGGGGATAGCTCTTTCGCCATGGCTGCCCCGCGTCTGTGGAATGAGCTTCCTGCCTGTCTGAGAGAAGCGTTTTTGATGCCTGTATTCAAAAGTCTCCTGAAGACATTCCTGTTCCACAACCACTCCTAATTCGTTTGTTTTTGTGGGTTATTTTCTTTGTTCTCGTCTCCTGTAAAGCGCTCTGTTCTTAGTATAGCGCTATATAAATGCTTCGTATTATTATTATTATCCAAGTACTTTCAAGAGGTAAAAACCCCTAGTAAACTGTCTGCCATTACAATACCTGGGGAAAGCAGTCAGACTCAAAGCTGTCTCTCCTTCCTCTTTATTCAGTAGTTCAATGACCTGTTGCCTCCTGGAAAAGGAATGGCAGAATATGGATACTTGTTATAAAATAAACACAGTCAATTCCAATGCTTTAGATTTTCCATGAAGCTTCAATTTCAAAAAATCTAACTACTATGCCAACCTTTACTTTATTTCATGAGCCCCCCTCATTGAATTGTGCTCCTCCCCCTCCTGTTTTAAAGATGGTCCTTTGAGACTAAAAATTACCAATATGACTCAATGTTTAAAGTACACGTATGTCTCTATTCACACAATGACAATGTGTTTCTTGTTTACCTTCATGTCAGATTTCATTGTATCTTGTGAAACAAAAGTAAGAAGGGGAACCTTCTTGCATTTGTGCAATTCCTGTGGTTTACTCCTGCACTTAGGGGATTGGCCAATGACAATAACGCAGTGAGACTAACCTGAGTTTCATATTTGCTTCTACAGTGTTTTAGATGAGCCATAAGACCCCCATATGGTTTACCAGGTGTTCCCTCCACCATGTAGGCCTATGACGCGTATTCAGGCCGCCATAAAGTCTTCAGATCACCACTGGGGGGAAAAAAAAGTGTTTTTTATTAATTATTGATTATCCAGAACCACTGTGTTAACAATATATTGTTTTCAAGAATAAAACAAATTGTTACATTTACTTGATGCTAATTTTGAGTTGATCAAAGAAAATTTGACGAGAGCAGTTTGAACCTGCGACCTACAGACTAATAACAATTATAATAATAACTATTATAATCAATAGTATGCGTATATGACATGGGGGGGCGGGTAGGGTTGTCATGATGCCCATTGCTTTACTAGAACAATAACAACTATACCACCAAAATTTCTTATTGAATAAAAACAAAGAAATAAACAGCACATAAAGCAAACATGTGGTTTGTCAGTTTTGGGTATTACTTGGCTTTGGTTTTGTTGTTAATAATATTTGTAATAATAACTAGTTCTTATATAGCGAATTTTACAATCCATATCAATATGCTTTATAAATCCCTGGTAATTGGCCAATAACATTTATGTAATCTTTCTCAGCTCCCTGGGGAGTATACACAGCCCGAGCTGCAGTGGCGCTCAGAAGGCTTTTCGAACACAATATCAACCTCTACCCTCGCAGGTACCCATTTACACCCCTGGGTGAAGGAAAGCAAATATAGTAAAGCATCTTGCTCAAAGACACAAGTGTCATGACCGGGATTTAAATCAACTCTCCGATGACTTAACCACCAGAACTTGAACTCGATGCTCTAAACCGCTCGACTAACTGAGCTATCATTGGCCATCTAGCACACCTGAACAAAGATACTGACAAAATAAGGACACTGCCAACATTAAAGGCAAGGTGTACCTTTGGTTTTTGAAACCTTTCGATCGTTTTAATCCTATGTAGATACATACAATAAAACTAACCTGTGAAAATTTCACTTCAAAAGGTGGTCGCGTTTTTGAGATATCGCCGAAAATCCGGAGCGAATGTATCCATGCAGGAAGAATATTAAATACCTATTCGGAATACACAATCTGAGAAGCGTTTCTGACAGAACAGTTTCTCAGATTCAAATTTGAGGGCGTAAAATTGATATATTTTTACATAACCAGAAAACTTCAAAGTGAAATGTTTCTCAAAATGCTTTATACCATCGAAAGCTGTTGTAGTTTTCTCCACAATGTTGTTATTGCCATTAATTTTAAGAGTGATTACCAAACGTGTATCTTCCCTTTAAAGCTAGTTTAGTTGTTAATCCGGAGGTCACATGACAAATGTCCACTTACTTTGGGTTCATCTCTTCATGCTCTTGAAGCACTGGAAGAACCTTCTCAGCACTAAGCAACAGCTTTGCTGATTTTGCCTTGTGGTCCAACTTCACCAACATGTACTCCACCTACTACATGCAAACAAAAGTCACAGCATGTTCACGTAAAGTTAAGTACACTTCACCTACTTTGATAGCCCCATTTATAGTGCCAATACTCTGGACTTCCTCCGATCATGGGGCTACTACTTAACTAGATACAGTAGGGAGATCAGCAGATCGGCGGGTTTCACTATCCTATCTGTTAGCGTGTGAAAACTCCAAGAAAAAAATGGACTGAAAAAACATCATTTTGAAATATTTTACCTTCTTTAAAAGACCGTGTGGCAGCCAAGAAGTTGCTTTTTCAATATATCATATTTTTTGGAATGAAATCTCTGGTAAAACACCTTAATTCTTTTCTCGAAATACGGCCAGTTGGAGAGCTAGTCGTTCGCGGTTTCCCTGGAAGTCGCCATTATTTTTTTATTTTTTTTTAGAGCGACCCTTGTACTCTAACGTCAGTTCCTCACCAGTAGAGGGCGCAATCGTTCAATTGACTGTGTGGATCAAATTCTCGAGAGTCAATGGTAACGAATGATACCAAATATTCCATATTTTCTTTTTTATTTTCTCAGGGAAATTGATTACTTTATAAATCGAAGACTTTTAGCAACATTTTTTCATAATTTTTTTTGTTAAAAACGTCCAAATAGATAATTTTGGAGGGCAAAAAAGGTAGGAAAAACTAGTATTTTCTGAAAGATTAAAGTGTTGTGATTGTTTTGCACTGCTTTTCTGTTGCATGGGTATTTGCGGTTAGCTGCGAATTTCAATTTTATAAAAGTGTTCATTTTCAGAATTCCAGAAATTTTACTTAGGAATTCTAACATCTTGATTCTTGATGAATGTTTGATTATATTACTTCATTATTAATTTGTGATTCTCTCATTCTCTGCCAAATTTTAAGATATCAATGTCATTTGAAAACCATTGTATTCCTTTTTTTTAAAAGCTTTCCAGTGATATTAAATTTATTGGGGTGCAGATATCTGATGTGAAAGTTTCAAGGATAATTGTAAATACTACGCATTGCACTCTCAAAATTTACACTTACAGGACAGAATGCTGGAAAAATAATACTAAAAATTACATAACTCGGCCAAATTTTAAGATTTCAAGCTGATTTAAACACTATTAATTTACAAGCTTTCCAGTGATATTAAATTTATTGGGGTGCAGATATCTGATTTGTGAAAGTTTCAAGGATAATTGTAAATACGCATTGCACTCTAAAAATTTACAGAACAGAATGCCGGAAAAATAATACTAAAAATTACATAACTCGGCCAAATTTTAAGATATCAAGCTGATTTAAACACTATTGTATTTCTTTTTTTACAAGCTTTCCAGTGATACCAATTTTATGGGGGTGCAGTAGAAAAATGTCATTTGTGCCGATCTCCCTAATACTAGAAGTATTATGGATAAAGAATATTATTTGGTTTTACCCACTGGATATCACAAACTATAGCCGTGTTCGCATTGGATTAATGTTTTACCGAGACCATGGTTAACTAGCCCACCTTGTTGGGGGCGTAAAACTGATTTATTTTTACATAACCAGAAAACTTCAAAGTGAAATGTTTCTCAAAATGCTTTATACCATCGAAAGCTGTTGTAGTTTTCTCACCAATGTTTTTATTGCCATTAATTTTAAGAGTGATTACCAAACGTATATCTTCCATTTAAAGCTAGTTTAGTTGTTAATCCGGAGGTCACATGACAAATGTCCACTTACTTTGGGTTCATCTCTTCATGCTCTTGAAGCACTGGAAGAACCTTCTCAGCACTAGCAACAGCTTAGCTGATTTTGCCTTGTGGTCCAACTTCACCAACATGTACTCCACCTATGCAAACAAAAGTCACAGCATGTTCACGTAAAGTTATTTAAGTACACTTCACCTACTTTGACAGACTTAACTATTCTGGATAAAGAATATTATTTGGTTTTACCCACTGGATATCACAAACTATAGCCGTGTTCGCACTGGATTAATGTTTTACCGAGACCATGGTTAACTAGCCCACCTTGTTGGGCTGTAATGGCTCTCTTTTAACATCAGTCTCATAACACTCACCAACAGCCCACCATCCATACATCATGTCTTAAACGCGAAGTTTTAAAAGTACGAGCAAGTCGTACCTCTTTGATCGCAAATTTCTCCCGTTTATAAACATCCCATACTACTCCAACCTACCTTACTTTGTTCCTTACATCTGAGGAATTTTTATGATACATTCCATGGCTCACCAAATGATGGCTTCATTTAAATATGATTTTTTGAAAGTGGAAAAAAAAAACGGTGTACACAAATCGCATTGAAGTTCGTCGTGCCTGGGGGCCGCCATCTTACTTATGATTCGCTGCGAGCTGCCTGTTAGTCAGGGCGCGCCCGGCTGGTCTGCCAAGTCATAAATATGTATGAGGTGACGTCGCGCGGTACTGTAGCTCGCTGAGACTTGTCCATCTAATGAATATGCATACCAGTCACAAGTTGCATGTTCATTGGGTGAGCGACATAAGTTGTTAGCCCGCGACGTCATCAAAAAGAAGGCAGCGGGGACGAGAAACTTTTTTAAACAAGTTTTTTCACTTGGCCTTAGAGTAGAGGTAAAGAATTAACAGTGCATGTGCTGTTGGAACCAGTGCTCGGTTAGTCTCTTGTCCGTGTCGTTTTCTCTTCAGTCAAGATGCATGAATATTAATGAACTATACTAATTTATTCCGACGACCCCCACAACCCCGTGGCGTTTTCTCTACAGATTTGAGTCATGGTGAGAATCATGAATATTAATGTCCATAATAACAGTGGGAGATGTTATTTAACGTCATAGTAAGCTACCGCCCGCTTTAAGCCAGGCAGCCCCTGGTCAATAAGGTGCTACTCACACCAATCACACTCCCAGTATAGGTGTACCTGGGAATCAAGTGTGCCTCAACAACCTGCAACTACAAAGTTTATCTTCGCGACTTGGAATGTACGGACTATGACCACAGGAATGTCCCCCGACCTTGATTTAGATAATGTTAATTTTGAACCAAGAAAAACTGCTACCATTGACATGGAACTTCTAAAGCGTAATGTTGACATCGCTGCCCTACAAGAGACAAGGCTCTCAGACACTGGAACCATCAAGGAAGAGAATTACACCTTTTTCTGGTTTGGGAAACCAGCTGGAGAGCCACGGACCCGTGGTACTGGTTTTGCTGTCAGAAACTGTCACATCGGCAGCATCCAGACCCCAACGGCTGCCAATGAGAGACTATCTTCACTCAGACTAAACTCCAGACTGGGCGAGTTCCTTGTTATCTCTGCTTACGCTCCGACTTTGAACTATGACGCGTCTGACAAGGACATTTTCTACAATCAACTTGAAGATCTACTCCGAACCTCAGCTGAGACCACCCGAACTGTTTTACTCGGTGACATGAATGCACGAGTGGGCTCCGACTATAATAGCTGGCCCAACTGCATAGGCAAGTTTGGAGTTGGTAATATGAATGAAAATGGTCAACGACTGCTCGAGCTCTGCTGTCGGCAAAACTTGTGTATTACTAACACAATGTTTCCTGGAAAACCCCACCGAAAACAGACCTGGTGTCACCCACGATCTAAATCATGGCATCAGCTTGATTTCGTCTTAGTGAAACAGAGTCACAAACAGGAAGTTCAAAACACCCGCACTTATCACAGCGCAGACTGTGACACGGATCATAGCCTTGTCTGCTCTAAAATGTCACTGCAGCCTAAGCCTTTCCATCGTCAAAAGAAACAATCAGCCAAAATCAACATACACAAAACCACACTGCCCCATCTCAATGCGACCTTCTGTGTTTCGCTGTTCTCTGCTGTGGATAGCCTACCCACTGCAACTGACCCTGATGTATACTGGGGCTCCCTCAGGAAGACCATTCATGAATCGGCACTCGCAACATATGGCAAAAAAGTTAAACAAAATCCTGACTGGTACAATGCCTCACTCCCTATCATCCAACCTGTACTGGAGGAAAAGAGGAAAGCTCTACTACGATTGAAAGCTCGACCAACCAGACAGGCTCGCACTGCCCATCGTATTGCAAGAGCCGATGCCCAGAGAGCCGTTCGCGCCTGTGCTCGTGAGTACTGGGATTCCATCTGCCTGGATATTCAAACTGCAAGGGACCGCGGTGACACCAGAGGGATGTACGCAGGAATTAAGAGGGCCACAGGACCAACTACTCAGTCCAGTGGAGTACTCAAACAGAAGGATGGTACCGTAATCAAAGACAAATCCAACAAATTGAATCGCTGGATTGAGCACTACAGTGAACTCTACTCAGGGCAGAGTCGGGTCTCATCCGATACAATCGCCTCTCTCCCTAATGCACCACCAAAGATTGAATTAGATTTAGAACCTGATCTAGAAGAGGTGACGGCTGCCATCAAACGAATGCCACTTGGTAAGGCTGCTGGTACAGATGCCATTTCTGCGGAACTTCTGAAAGCTGGCATTGAACCCTTAGCTGAGAAACTACACCACCTTGTTTCCCTTTGTTGGTCTGCCAAAAGTGTACCTCAGGAGTTCAAGAATGCAAAAATAACAACGTTGTACAAACGAAAAGGAGATCGAGGAGACTGTGATAATTACAGAGGTATCTCTCTCCTGAGTGTCACTGGGAAACTGCTAGCTCGGCTGATTCTTGCCCGCTTACAAGTTCTTGCGGAGGAGATCTACCCAGAAGCTCAATGCGGCTTCAGAGCAGGTCGATCAACAACAGACATGATATTCTCTGTGAGGCAACTGCAGGAAAAAGCTCGTGAACAGCAACAGCCACTGCACTTAGCTTTTGTGGATCTAACAAAGGCATTTGATCTTGTCGATCGCCAATCTCTATTTGTTGTCCTTCAGAAGGCAGGTTGCCCACCAACTCTACTATCTCTGATAAGATCCTTTCATGAGGGGATGCAGGGTTGTGTCCAGTATGATGGCGACCTATCTGACACATTTCCGATCAATAGAGGAGTCAAGCAGGGGTGCGTATTGGCTCCGACGCTGTTTGGTGTATACTTCTCCTTCATGTTTCGGAGGGCCTTCATCAATCTACCTGCCTCTACTGGAGTATCACTTCTTACAAGGGATGACGGTAATTTCTTCAATGTATCTCGCTTCAAAGCAAAAACCAGAGTGCAACATTTCGTCACTAGAGAACTACTTTATGCTGATGATGCAGCACTATGTGCAAACAGTCCCAGTCAACTTCAGGAGCTGCTTGATGGGTTCTCACGGTCCTGTGCCGACTTTGGGTTAACTATCAGCCTGAAGAAGACTGTGACCCTGTCCTCTGAGCTATTTGACAACCACCAGTTCACCGTCAATGACACTACACTGGACCGAGTAAACAAGTTCACATACCTCGGCTCTGCAATTACCTCCAACGCTACTCTTGACCCGGAAATCTCTGTTCGGCTTGGAAGGGCTGCTTCTACATTTGGGCGCCTTTCTAAGCGTGTATGGAATAACAAACAACTTTCCATCTGCACCAAAGTCCGCATCTATGATGCCTGTGTGCTTAGTGTACTGCTTTACGGTGCTGAAACCTGGCCGACATACAGAAGTCAAGAAAGCAGACTGAGTGCGTTCCACACAAGATGTCTCCGTTCCATTCTGGGAGTCACCTGGAAGGACAAACTACCCAATGAGGAACTGTTCAAGATAACCAAATCTCAGCCATTGTCATCAAGGCTCAAGTTCATCCGTCTCCGCTGGGCAGGTCATGTGACCCGTATGGAATCACACCGAATCCCCCGCTCCATACTCTATGGAGTCCTCGAAAATGGAGGCCGACCAGTTGGACGTCCCAAACTACGTTTCAAAGATGTCTTGAAGAGGGATTTGGTAGACTTTGAAATCCCCACCTGGTCATGGCCTCAGTTGGCCAGCAACCGTTCCAGCTGGAGGTCTACGCTGTATGATGGGATGAGACACGATCACAAACAAACAGACAACAAGATGAGGAGAGAAAGTTGTCCTTGATGGATACATCTAAACTTGACATTGTCGTCCGCGACAGACGTCTGCCAACTACTACTAATAAATAATTCGGACGACCCCACAACCACCACATGTGAACGCCGGCGGCCGGGGAGGTGTCTAGAGCTGAGAGAGACGATTGCTACAAACATCACCAAGATTGGCATCAGTTTAGTTTCACTCAGCTCAGTCAGCAAATTATCGAGGTACGTTAGTAAGTTTCCAAGTTTGGTACTGAATAACTTGAGATCAATTAGTTAAAATGGATACTGTTTTAGTATAGTAGTAGCAAGTTTTACCATGTTTACTGTTTGCTCCCAGGAGAAAATTCCAGTTGAATCCCGTTGAACAAGATCCAACGGGATCCCATTGAACTGGATCCCATTGGAAATTGGGACAATGGGATCCCGTTGAAAGTGAGCCAACTGGATCCCGTTAAACAGGACCCAACGGGATTCAATTCTATGGGACCTAACGGGATCCCATCTCCCCGAATTCCAATGGGACTATCCACTTCAATGGGATCCCGTTGAATGGGATCCGGTTGGATCCCGCTGAATGGGATCCCGTTGGATCCTGCTGAATGGGATCCCGTTGGATCCCGCTGAATGGGATCCCGTTGGATCCCGCTGAATGGGATCCCGTTGGATACCGCTGAATGGGATCCCGTTGGATACCGCTGAATGGGATCCCGTTGGATCCTGCTGAATGGGATCCCGTTGGATCCCGCTGAATGGGATCCCGTTGGATCCCGCTGAATGGGATCCCGTTGGATACCGCTGAATGGGATCCCGTTGGATACCGCTGAAATGGGATCCCGTTGGATACCGCTGAAATGGGATCCCGTTGGGTCCTGCTGAATGGGATCCCGTTGGATCCCGCTGAATGGGATCCCGTTGGATACCGCTGAATGGGATCCGCTGAATGGGATCCCGTTTGGGTCCTGTTGAATGGGATCCCGTTGGGTCCTGTTGAATGGGATCCCGTTGGGTCCTGCTGAATGGGATCCCGTTGGATCCTGCTGAATGGGATCCCGTTGGATCCTGCTGAATGGGATCCGCTGAATGGGATCCCGTTTGGGTCCTGTTGAATGGGATCCCGTTGGGTCCTGTTGAATGGGATCCCGTTGGGTCCTGTTGAATGGGATCCCGTTGGGTCCTGCTGAATGGGATCTCGTTTGGGTCCTGCTGAATGGGATCCCGTTGGGTCCTGTTGAATGGGATCCCGTTGGGTCCTGCTGAATGGGATCCCGTTTGGGTCCTGTTGAATGGGATCCCGTTTGGGTCCTGCTGAATGGGATCCCATTGGACCCCGCTGAATGGGATCCCATTGGCCCCCGCTGAGTGGAATCCCATTGGACTCCGCTGAGTGGGATCCCATTGCCTCTCACTGAATGGCCCTTAAAAACAATTATCAACGGTATACCATTGGAAATACCATTTGGGGAAAAAGTACCATTCAAACAATTTTTGGGGACGCACCATTGACCGTACCTTCGGCTGTACCATTGGCTTTTTACCATTGAATGTACCATTGGCCGCACCGTTGAATGTACCATAGTATACTACGTTTTTTTTTTATTCCAGTCATAAGAGCCTAGATAAATGTATACAAAGAAATCAATGTATGGCTGCTTATATGTAAATAACCCATGAATTTTACTGCTCTGTGAAAAAAATGTAAACTATATGCACGATCAGTGAAATGATCAGTGAAATGATAGAGTGGAACATACTGAGAAACATGTTGTTAAAATAACAATTAAGCATTGAAAAATTACTTTAATTTTTCCTGTAGTGTCTGAAATAAATGTGATACATGTATTGCATTTTAATCAGCAACTGTTCAGTGGAACTGTACATGAGGTATTGTACACATGTATGTTGTTGCTGTTAGCTTCATACTTTCTAAATCCACGTTAAACAATCTGTAATTGTTCTATCCACTGCATGGAAGTCACAAGTAAATTTGAATACACAAACATGCACTGACAGGCACATATGGAATCATCTCTCTTGTACATTTGTGAAGATCTTTGTTGGTGTGAAGTTTGCTTGAGTCGGCCGCCGTGCAGTTTGAAGATTGGTCGGATGACATTCACTGTAGTATAATCTGTAGGTGCTTTGCTGATTTCCTGTCATAAGTTCATTGATGGTTCTTTTCTTGGAGGTGGTTTTCTTCTTGTATGTGAAATAATCAACATTTTGCGTAGACCCCTTGAATAAATCTGTAATACATAATAAAGAACAAATTGATTAGCTGCCACATTTCAAACATTGTCTATTTAAACGTCTTTGTAGACTTACAAATCATAGATACAAATGATGCAGGCAGCTGTAATTAAGCTTGATCAAAGGTTTTCAAGTTGGTATGGTTATTATTCCATTAGCTATGCCTTAGAGGTACGTGTAAAATATAGGATTATTAATTAAATAATTGGTCAGGCGAGACTTCCCATGGACGGTTTATTGATGTTTGAGTCTGCTGTTTTAACCAAATGCTTTCACCATAAAAGCTACATTTTCAACCGCCCATTAATCTTGAGGATACATGCGTGCACAATCTTCTAAATTTACATCACAAATGTTTTAAAACAAGTTGAAATCAGAGAAACAATAGTCACAGTTCTGACACAGTCGACAGTTAAAACAAAGTAACAATTACTAGCACACCCTTATTTATATTTGCATCTGGGAGCCATGGGATGGGGTGAACATAATTATTTCCTGAACAATCAATAGTCCAAGACTAAGAAGAGTGCGTAACATTGACAACTGTCAATTTAGTTGTAGGCCTACTACTACTTACCAACCAAAGCCGCATCCTGAATCAGACAGCCAGCTATATGCCACCCCCAACACTAGCAGCATGCACAGACGGGTGATGCATGTACATATACATGTAGATCAGATGCTTGTACGTGTTAACAAATGTTGAAAACGATCAGCAAAACAGTATTAATTGTAAAACTTTCTCCTGATCATGGAGGGAAAACTTGGGTGTTCCCTGCAATGTGCAGTTACATGGTGTAGCCTATACCTATACTTGTTGTGCTTTGATAAAACTTGAAATTAGTTGCTCGAGCCATGAGCTGAGCATAGAGCAAGGACAGAGTCACTGTTCTCCATGATCGACAACCGTTTGAATTCAAATTGCTTCAAGAGCCTATATCCCACTTTCAGTGCTGCTGTAATCCGATCACTTGTGACCTCGCACAACCATGATACATACACTGTATGGTGGGCTACTGTTACCATGACCTGTGACCTGGCCCCATGGACTACACACACAGTGTTGGGCAATAGACATTGGACCAAAGCTGTACTACACAACTGTACATGTACACTCAATGTACATGTACACTTATCTATTGGAAAGTGTGGGAAAACCCTAGGCCTATACATTTCTAATGGGACCACCAGTGTCCCATTTGAAACATTGGTTTATATACAGTATCCCATTCGACCAAATACATTTTTAAGGTACCACATATATTGTTCCATTGGAAACGATTTCAATTTCCTGAATCCCATTCAACCCACAGCTCACAAGGGGACCACATATAATTGTCCCATTAGAACCAATGCAATGGGGACCACATAATTGTCCCATTAGAACCAATGGGAAGTAAAGTATATCCCATTCAACCTTGTACATTTCTAATTAGACAACATTCCCATTGAAAACAATGGGAATTATAAAGTATCCCATTCAAGACAGACGTCACTTCTACGGGATCACTTGTCCCATTAGCCAATGGGAATTAGTAAAGTATCCCATCCAACCAAGTACGATTCTAATGGGACCACATGATTTCCCATTGGAAACAATGGGAATTATAAAGTATCCCATTCAACCTTCTAATTGGACAACAAATTCCCATTGGAAACAATGGGAATTATAAAGTATCCCATTCAACCCAGTACGATTCTAATGGGACCACATGATTTCCCATTGGAAACAATGGGAATTATAAAGTATCCCATTCAACCCAGTACGATTCTAATGGGACCACATGATTTCCCATTGGAAACAATGGGAATTATAAAGTATCCCATTCATCATTAAGACAGACACTTCTACAGGATCACTTGTCCCATTAGCCAATGGGAATTATAAAGTATCCCATTCAACCCAGTACGATTCTAATGGGACCACATGATTTCCCATTGGAAACAATGGGAATTATAAAGTATCCCATTCAACCCAGTACGATTCTAATGGGACCACATATTTTCCCATTGAAACAATGGGAATTATAAAGTATCCCATTCAACCTTCTAAATGGACAACAATTATTCCCATTGGAAACAATGGGAATTATAAAGTATCCCATTCAACCCAGTACGATTCTAATGGGACCACATGATTTCCCATTGGAAACAATGGGAATTATAAAGTATCCCATTCAACCCAGTACAATTCTAATGGGACCACATGATTTCCCATTGGAAACAATGGGAATTATAATGTATCCCATTCAACCCAGTACGATTCTAATGGGACCACATGATTTCCCATTGGAAACAATGGGAATTATAAAGTATCCCATTCAACCCAGTACGATTCTAATGGCACCACATATTTTCCCATTGAAACAATGGGAATTATAAAGTATCCCATTCAACCTTCTAAATGGACAACAAATTCCCATTGGAAACAATGGGAATTATAAAGTATCCCATTCAACCCAGTACGATTCTAATGGGACCACATGATTTCCCATTAGAAACAATGGGAATTATAATGTATCCCATTCAACCCAGTACGATTCTAATGGGACCACATGATTTCCCATTGGAAACAATGGGAATTATAATGTATCCCATTCAACCCAGTACGATTCTGGGACCACATGATTTCCCATTGGAAACAATGGGAATTATAAAGTATCCCATTCAACCCAGTACGATTCTAATGGGACCACATGATTTCCCATTGGAAACAATGGGAATTATAAAGTATCCCATCATCATTAAGACAGACACTTCTACAGGAACACTTGTCCCATTAGCCAATGGGAATTATAAAGTATCCCATTCAACCCAGTACGATTCTAATGGGACCACATGATTTCCCATTGGAAACAATGGGAATTATAAAGTATCCCATTCAACCCAGTACGATTCTAATGGGACCACATATTTTCCCATTGAAACAATGGGAATTATAAAGTATCCCATTCAACCTTCTAAATGGACAACAAATTCCCATTGGAAACAATGGGAATTATAAAGTATCCCATTCAACCCAGTACGATTCTAATGGGACCACATGATTTTCCCATTGGAAACAATGGGAATTATAAAGTATCCCATTCAACCCAGTACGATTCTAATGGGACCACATGATTTCCCATTGGAAACAATGGGAATTATAATGTATCCCATTCAACCCAGTACGATTCTAATGGGACCACATGATTTCCCATTGGAAACAATGGGAATTATAAAGTATCCCATTCAACCCAGTACGATTCTAATGGGACCACATGATTTCCCATTGGAAACAATGGGAATTATAATGTATCCCATTCAACCCAGTACGATTCTAATGGGACCACATGATTTCCCATTGGAAACAATGGGAATTATAAAGTATCCCATTCAACCCAGTACGATTCTAATGGCACCACATATTTTCCCATTGAAACAATGGGAATTATAAAGTATCCCATTCAACCTTCTAAATGGACAACAAATTCCCATTGGAAACAATGGGAATTATAAAGTATCCCATTCAACCCAGTACGATTCTAATGGGACCACATGATTTCCCATTGGAAACAATGGGAATTATAAAGTATCCCATTCAACCAGTACGATTCTAATGGGACCACATGATTTCCCATTGGAAACAATGGGAATTATAATGTATCCCATTCAACCCAGTACGATTCTAATGGGACCACATGATTTCCCATTGGAAACAATGGGAATTATAATGTATCCCATTCAACCCAGTACGATTCTAATGGGACCACATGATTTCCCATTGGAAACAATGGGAATTATAAAGTATCCCATTCAACCCAGTACATTTCTAACGGGACCACATATTGTTCCATTGGAAACAATGGGAAATTGCAGAATCCCATCGCGCCAAGTTGGGTATCCCATAAGAATCCCATTGAAATAATGGGATCCCATTAACACCAGTTGAGTCCCATTGAAAATATCAATGGGACTCAATGGGATTCAATGGGAATTTTCTCCTGGGCTGTGACTGTGACTGTGACTAGACAGGCTTAATCTCTAGACTCTAGTGCAGTGATATAAACAACCGTACACAACTCAATGGGAAACTACACAACCGTACACAACTCAATGGGAAACTACACAACCGTACACAACTCAATGGGAAACTACACAACCGTACACAACTCAATGGGAAACTACACAACCGTACACAGCAACTCAATGGGAAACTATACACAACCGTACACAACTCAATGGGAAACTACACAACCGTACACAACTCAATGGGAAACTACACAACCGTACACAACTCAATGGGAAATTATACACAACCGTACACAACTCAATGGGAAACTATACACAACCGTACACAACTCAATGGGAAACTATACTGTTATACACAACCGTACACCACTCAATGGGAAACTACACAACCGTACACAACTCAATGGGAAACTACACAACCGTACACAACTCAATGGGAAACTACACAACCGTACACAACTCAATGGGAAACTTATACACAACCCCCCGTACACAACTCAATGGGAAACTATACACAACTGTACACAACTCAATGGGAAACTATACACAACCGTACACAACTCAATGGGAAACTATACACAACCGTACACAACTCAATGGGAAACTACACAACCGTACACAACTCAATGGGAAACTACACAACCGTACACAACTCAATGGGAAACTATACACAACCCCCCGTACACAACTCAATGGGAAACTATACACAACCGTACACAACTCAATGGGAAACTACACAACCGTACACAACTCAATGGGAAACTACACAACCGTACACAACTCAAGGGTTGTTCTAAAACCCCCTCGACCCCCTCGACCCCCACGACCCACGACCCCCTCGACCCCTCGACTTATGCTCGATTTTTTTTTATGTACACCAAAATTGCCACATGACACGATCTCAGCCAATCACGCACGAAGCAAACTGCGCGTGATTGGCTGAGATCGGGTACTGTGGCAATTTTGGTGTACAGAAAAAAAATCGCGGCATTTCCAAGCGTATCTCTTGGCCGACCCGAGCCTGAATAGGAGTATATCCCAACTGGGATCCTGCGTTCACCGCCCGAGTACGATTTAGGCCAACTCATTACGTGATGATCAGGCAGACTCATTTCCGGCTGATCGCTCCCGTCCTGTGTCAACAATTACTACTTGCTCTATGCGGAGCTCGAGGTTGTAGACCCGACCGACCATGGCCCACACGTGTTTTGGGGTTGTCAGTCTCCCACACCCGGGCCCCCGACCATATGAAACGAGATCATGATCGGTGTGCACGTAACGTGCGGAAGCGGATTAAATACGCCCATTTATGCTATAAAGTGGCCTCATTTGTCCTGGGGAAAATACGCAGACCATTTCTTTTCGGATTTTGGTGTTGGCCACAGAATGCTAAAATTAAAATTGCCGTTTATATTTAGGCTGTACATTAATGCTTCTTTAAGAAAATTAGATCTTAAGTAACTTATTGGCTAATTTTAATATTAAGGACCAAGTTACATGCGATAATATGAACTCCCCCCCCCCCCCCCCCCCAATTTTTTATATGTCTTTGGATCACACGCTGTGAATTCTAAATCGGGAACTTAATTCTTACTCGGCCGTAAAGCGATGTGTTATGAATTGGAATTGGGACACGTTTCGATAACGGGGCGGACGTCGAGGGGTCGAGGGGTCGTGGGTCGAGGGGGTCGAGGGGGTTTTAGAACAACCCACAACTCAATGGGAAACTACACAACCGTACACAACTCAATGGGAAACTACACAACAGTACACAACTCAATGGGAAACTACACAACCGTACACAAGTCAATGGGAAACTACACAACCGTACACAACTCAATGGGAAACTACACAACCGTACACAACTCAATGGGAAACTACACAACCGTACACAACTCAATGGGAAACTACACAACCGTACACAACTCAATGGGAAACTACACAACCGTATATACACCACTCAATGGACACAACCGTATATACACCACTCAATGGGAAACTACACAACCGTACACAACTCAATGGGAAACTACACAACCGTACACAACTCAATGGGAAACTACACAACCGTACACAACTCAATGGGAAATTATACACAACCGTACACAACTCAATGGGAAACTACACAATCGTACACAACTCAATGGGAAACTACACAACCGTATATACACAACTCAATGGGAAACTACACAACCGTACACAACTCAATGGGAAATTATACACAACCGTACACAACTCAATGGGAAACTACACAACCGTACACAACTCAATGGGAAACTACACAACCGTACACAACTCAATGGGAAACTACACAACCGTACACAACTCAATGGGAAACTACACAACCGTACACAACTCAATGGGAAACTACACAATCGTACACAACTCAATGGGAAACTACACAACCGTATATATACACAACTCAATGGGAAACTTACACAACCATACACAACTCAATGGGAAATTATACACAACTGTACACAACTCAATGGGAAACTACACAACCGTACACAACTCAATGGGAAACTACACAACCGTACACAACTCAATGGGAAACTACACAACCGTACACAACTCAATGGGAAACTACACAACCGTACACAACTCAATGGGAAACTACACAACCGTACACAACTCAATGGGAAACTACACAACCGTACACAACTCAATGGGAAACTACACAACCGTATATTATACACAACTCAATGGGAAACTACACAACCGTACACAACTCAATGGGTGTCAGAATTTAACCTCATGAACTCTTGTGAATTTAGAATTTTCCTCTTCAGTAGTTGTGAGTTTAGTTAAAGTTTTGTTGTGCCTCATGAATATTTTATCAGCCAGCTCCCCAGTAGGTAAGTATTCATTCTCTTTGTTATTATGTTAATGATTCACCTTATTTGGTCTGCAGTGGTAAGTTATTCCCCAGAAATTCCTTAGGGTATTATGTTCCGTTCATGTATGAAGTTTTGAAAAGGGAGAAAGTTGAGGTATGTTGGGTAGAAGGGTGCGGTCAGTGGAGTAAGATTATTCTAGCACCATCTTAGCTAGAGAGAGGTTGTGAACAAATTGTGAGTGATCCAGAGTCAGGCATTTTGCGCTGGGTGTTGGTCTCTGCTTCGTGATTGTACTGCCATTGCTAAAATCAGAGTAGATTTACAGGCTACTGTTTTAAGGCAAATTGGTTAGTGAGACAACAATGTACTGGGATCTGAACTTCAAGGTTGGAAACGGGAGGAAAATCGTAAGTTTAATTTGCTTGTTGTATTGGTTTTAATTAAGCAGAATTCCTATAACTAATAATTTACTTTAAAGTGTATACTTCATGGGGTTTTGTTAAAGCATTGGATTCAAAAGCCCTGTAGTGTGAATACTCTGAATTTTTAGTTCACATTGTGGAACGAAATTAGATAAAGAAATTGTTTGAGAAGTGTGTATTTAAACAAGGAGAGCATCAGGCATTATTGTATTTGTTCCAATAACTATTTTTTATAGATGGCCATGATGCGGGTATCCATCCCCCTCCTAGAAGTACGAGGTGCTAACCCTCACAGAGTGTGATGTAATCGGTCTGAGACGAATGTGGTAGACTGGAGAATATATATGTCATAAGGACGGACAACAAAAGGACGCAGTTTTAGGCGTCACTTCCATTTGCTCCGCGCCGGAAGGACAGGTTTAACCTTCGAACATTTGCACGGTGGGCCAATTTTATTCGTATAATGTTTTGGCATTTGGTTTGAATTGGAGTGGAAATGGAGGCAAGATGCCAGACCACCGAGTGACTTTTTATTTAAGTGAAGTTTCGTTAAACGTTTGATTTATACGATCTAAAACCTGGAAATGGTCTTTTGAGTATTAACTATAGTGTATTTTAATATGTACAATGCAAGAAGCTAAGTGTTTTAGGAAGTCTGACCAGCATTGTTGAAAAAGTGCTTTTGTTTAAAGAGTTGAATCCAGGGAGACTTACCCTTTGGGGTTGATTAGAATGTTATTGTGACGTCACAAAAGTTTAGGTGAAATAACTGAACGTATTTAAATCTATGCGCATAGGTCTGCATCATTGTCGACTATAGACTAATAATTGTTATTTTTGAAGGGATTAAAATGAATCCAGCTGATATTAGTTGTGTTTAATTCAATTTATAATTTCATTAGAACTTGATATAAATAATTGTACAGACGCCTGAAATGGGGCAGTATCCCCAGCAGTTGTAAATAAACGTAAAGAAATTGTAAATACAATACTTTTGTCAAAGAGACTTTCCATTCATTGTTTGCTATTTTCTTTCGCTGCAGTTATCCCAGCTTGACTGTGACAATGGGAAACTACCCAACCGTACACAACTCAATGGGAAACTACACAACCGTACACAACTCAATGGGAAACTACACAACCGTACACAACTCAATGGGAAACTATACACAACCGTACACAACTCAATGGGAAACTACACAACCGTACACAACTCAATGGGAAACTACACAACCGTACACAACTCAATGGGAAACTACACAACCGTACACAACTCAATGGGAAACTACACAACCGTACACAACTCAATGGGAAACTACACAACCGTACACAACTCAATGGGAAACTACACAACCGTACACAACTCAATGGGAAACTACACAACCGTACACAACTCAATGGGAAACTACACAACCGTACACAACTCAATGGGAAACTACACAACCGTACACAACTCAATGGGAAACTACACAACCGTACACAACTCAATGGGAAACTACACAACCGTACACAACTCAATGGGAAACTACACAACCGTACACAACTCAATGGGAAACTACACAACCGTACACAACTCAATGGGAAACTACACAACCGTACACAACTCAATGGGAAACTACACAACCGTACACAACTCAATGGGAAACTACACAACCGTACACAACTCAATGGGAAACTACACAACCGTACACAACTCAATGGGAAACTATACACAACCGTACACAACTCAATGGGAAACTATACACAACCGTACACAACTCAATGGGAAACTATACACAACCGTACACAACTCAATGGGAAACTATACACAACCGTACACAACTCAATGGGAAACTATACACAACCGTACACAACTCAATGGGAAACTATACACAACCGTACACAACTCAATGGGAAACTACACAACCGTACACAACTCAATGGGAAACTACACAACCGTACACAACTCAATGGGAAACTACACAACCGTACACTGGGCTTCATGTGTTGTGTAGTGTAACAACCATACACAAATGATGCTAAGCAAACTGCAACCGAGGCTTCTCAGAGTCCTTCTCAGAGTTTAATAGAAAACAACACAATCAAAGCTAGCGTATTGGAGTGACAGAAACTACTGGGAAAAGATGCAACAGAATACAGAAAATCTGCCCAGAACAGACCACAGGAATTAATTTTCAGCAAAGCTATAGAGACACTGGTTATTTGTTATATTTTGGGGGTTGGTCTTCACAATGGAAGACTGGAAGAAGAATGTTACAAACAAAACTTTTAGAACTGGGAGCCAGTGCAATACTTTTATGAGATTATTGTGTAGAAAATGAAGAGTGTTGCTCATTCACCTGTCTTATCTTAACACATTAAGAGCTAAAAATTTCAGGTCTGATCCTAGATGAAGCAAACTATGAAACCCCTATTGTAGTTTGTTCTTGTTGTATTGACTGTTCTTCTATTGATTTTGTTCACAGTGTCCTTATAAGTAGCTGACCTGGTTGAATCTGAGGAAGGGCTTGATGATGATGTGACCCATTTTGAGCTGTCAACTTTTTCAGAGGGAAATTTGTACAATGGACAGCTAAAAGAGCACAATGACCAGTTGCAGGAAGGATGCTTAACACGATATGAGAATGACGCCTGGAGTATTTTCAGATTTGTTTCCCCATGGTAAGTACTTGCCTAAATTCAATTTTCAATACAAATTCAATTAAAAACCCGAAGACATACATTCATGAACAAGTAGGTTTTATCATAAAACAGTTTAAAAAGAAAATTACAACTATAAACTTTGAGGCAAGTTTACAGACACTTAAAGCTGAAGGAACGCTTTGGCATACCAAAAATAACAGTTGTTTTGTCTTTATGTAAAATAAATACATGGGAAATGAATGTGTAGTCTTCTGACATACATGTACTTGTGTTACCCTGCCCTAAAACAAAATAATAATTTGCCACAGCCACTCATCTCATATCTAAAATTTTATTAATTTTAACTAAGTATGTATAGAATTTCCGTTTTGTATTCTTTCATCAGCCTATTCCATTGGATACAAACAGATGGGTGTTCAAGATGGGCCACAAGTAGCCAAGTTGCAGAGCAGATGATTTCGTCCCTCCAACGCATCAAAGTTCAGCTTTTATTAATGGCTCAAGACATTTGTGGGTGGCATTATCGTTTTCTATTTGTGGGAAAAAGGAATAATTAAAGAAGCTTGGTTGTTTTTAAAGCAGTTTTTGTAGTATCATTTACATGAACATCCTAAATTCAATGTGCAATTTATTCTATATTGTACAAGTTGAACATGGACAATGTTGTACTGCTATGTATCATTGTCAAAACGAATTGTACAAATGCATACATTTTCTTCTCATGTTTAGATTAAAGTTTCATACTTTTATGATGTAAGTATTTTGAATCTTTGAAATAACCTTTGGTGGAAATATTGCGTCTAGGGAGATTGGTACCACTTTCATTTTTTAAAACTATACTTTTAACCAAATAAAACAACTCACCATCAAAGATATATCATAAATAAAGTATGGTTTTATAATCCTCGTAATCAAATTTCCACATTACAGAAATAGTAATTAAATTGGCTGCAGCCACAATTCTGAAGAGTGATTGTTTCTTTGCATCATTTAAAACTTTTGTACAACGTATTTCCAACTGCAAATTAACAATGTTTTTTTGAAACAACAATGGAATAAGACAGTACTTTCCTATCATTAAAGAAATAAAGATTGTGCAGATAGACGCACCAAATGCAGTAATATAACTTCCTCTGATTTATTTTCAACTGCTTTTTGTGTTTATCTTCATTTCATATTTACATTCTAGAGTTAAGTTTCTTGGGCAAAGGTTATTGTCAACGGTGGAGGGAGGGATATAACTTGTTACATCAAAGTTTTTAATGGCATTTTCCGATGCAAATTGTCACCTAATTGATCTCCATATTCAGTGTACTTTTGTTTGTTTGATATAGGCCTAGCACTAATTAAGTCAACTGATATTTGGATGGGGAAGGGAACTCCGCATAAAAGCCTATAGCGCACTTTAAAAAAAATTGATTAATACGAAAAAGGAAACGTTTTGTTTTTTGTTTGAATTATCAAAGATTTGTGCATGTTATGCCTTTTAAATAAAGTACACCTTTTGGTATTTAAGTTAAACACATTTTTTCCAATTTCAAAATAGTTATAGAATCAACCGTGCGTCGGGACGGGATTTGTTGTAAATAAGTGTTGGGCATCTGTTCTCGATAATGTATTCTTCGTGAGACCGGGAAGAGTACGATGCAAAACTCCCAACTTGGGTTTTATAATTTTGAATAAATTTTGCCATGGACATTTTGTCATAATCACGTCTCAGTTGTGACATGGAGGAAGGAAATACATGTATTTTCCTTCCTCCGTGGTTGTGATAAAAACCTTGATCAAAATTATTGGAGAACATGCTGCCGCGCGTATTATTTTATGCGCATGTTTATTATTAGATTTGGGTTCCTTTTGCATTGGAAAATGCAACTTCTGTAGTGACAAATCAGGGAGGAAAGCCTAAAATCCCCTCCAACCGTGATAGGCCTATAACTTTTACGCTTTCCTGCATTTGGAGACGACTTGATATTCAACAAATACAAGATGCCTTCCATACTGTCGTGATTATTAAAGCCATGGATCGGTAAGAATGTCAAAGTGACGGTAAATAGTTGTGTGATTTCAAAGAAATTGCTTCACTGACAACTTTTAAAAAGTTTTCAATAGTCACAAACATTCAAACCAATGTTGATATAAACTTTACTTAAATGGATTTAAATTAGCCAGTAAAAGTAAAGTTTAAATCATGCTGTGCCATTTTTTATTTATTTATTTTAAAAATCTAATTTGTATATCACCTAAAATTATAAGACTCTTCCAACCATAAAGCGCATCAACTTGAAAATGCTTTCAAAATATTATCCAGTGTGGTGATTTAAAGTTGAATTGATTTATGTATAAAAATGGGTAAGCCCTATCTATTTCCCTTCAGTCAAGTTAACTATCGTTCATTTGAGATACGAGACATAGGCCTAATCGTCAAAGATGATTACACCGGAAGTAGTCCTGCTTATAAAGTCGCAATTGAGTTATTGCTTGACATAACATCACTTTACTAGAGATAAACACTGTACAAACATTTTAATCAAATAATTATTTAGTGCATTGAGCGATAACTGTGTTTTCTGTTTTGTTTTGCTTTGTTTGTCTATTGTTTTCGACGGAAAATAAAAAAATAAAAGGGGGAATTTATATTATTGTTTATGTTTGTTCGTGTTCTGTTCTAGCTCAATTATCTTTGATGTAATATATTTTTACAATAGCCACTGGTGGTGACGAGAGACGAAGCCCCATTTTTTCAGGGTACACCACTAAATAGGCCAAAAGTCATGCGAAAAACTGGCTATCATATTTCTAGGCCCTCAAATTCTTTGGAATAATAACGGGTTTTTGTTGGGTTTTTTTTTTTTTTTTTGGGGGGGGGGGGGTCATGCAATTAATATATTAATATATTGTGTAATTAGGGGCCTATAACGATCATCACAACCTGGGGGCTCTTTGCTTCAACTTTTTAGGAGACGTGATAAATTTAGGCTTTAAAGTTGGTCCTATTTGGCTTGGGAAGTGGAAAAGTGCTCATGTAAACTTGCAGCCGGGTTTAGGAAAAAAGCACATTTGGCTTTTTTCTGGGGTGATTAGCCAAAATTCCAAAAAGCTGACCTGCCAAAAATTGAAAAGAAATCTGAAGTTTAATTAGTTGTTCGAAAATATATTTGATTGGTTTTCAAGAGGCCTAGATACTTTAAATATTTTTGGACTATTTTTGAATATTTAGCACTAGCATTGGTTGCCTAGCTATGGGAGTTTAGCAACTTTTAGAGCTGTTTAGCGCCCTCCCGTGTGAAAAAATTGAGATGCAAAACACTGGGTTGAATTTCCGCCAAATTGCATATTCATGATAATGTCAACCCACTTCTGAATATTCAAATCACACTGTTTATTTGGGAAATAATGCGAACACAGGGTAAGAAAACCTCCATGCATGATCCAACCGTAAAAAAAGTGTCAGTGGACAGTTTACTAAGCCGCTTAATACTTACCCAAAGCATTTACGTGACAAAATATGACGGGGTTGAACTTTAGTTTAGTTTAATACAGTAAATAGTATTGGCTCAAAAATAAACACAACATTACGACTGCAGAAGACTAATCAAAATTTGCGCATGCGTATTTTAATCACAACCACCGTGGTTTAGCTTCATACGTCGTGTTGGTTATATGCCTCAGGCGAAGCCTTGCGATTTTCTTGCACCTTTTTAAGCCTTTAAAATTCTTCAATGTTCCTGTTTCTTGCTGTATATATTCGGTTAACCCTTCTTGAAAGGTAAGACTAAAATTAAGTGTAATTGGCCATAAATTAAGGGAGATATAGAGGTGGCATTCTGCGAAAAATTACCCAGTTCAGCAAAAATAAAAAACGTAAACACACCGATCCTATCTGGAAGCGTGTAGAAACTGGTTGCAAACTTTACATTATTTCCAATAGTTCCCTTTGCTTAAATTCCACACTGAACTAATTTTTAAAGAGATAAAAGGTGTCTCCTTTAATAAAATCTCTTAAAAAAGGGGGTGGGGAGAAGCTTTATATTGCCACCACTCGGAGCTCGAAATGATGAACTACCTACCATTAGCATTTACCAAATACAGTCATTTGACCAGTTCGGGATCATTGACCAGTTCGGGATCATTGACCAGTTCGGGATCACTTCAACTTTGCAATAACCAAATAATTACATTACTTCTCACATTACCAATTTCTGTTGATACATGCGAAGAATAACATACATTAAACCAACAAACCCAAAATAAGGTGCCAAACATCATCAGCAAATAAATTATGGCAGTTTTCCTGAAGTTTGTCTGCGAAATTGATCATTATTTTGATTTAAAGTGTTGGTTGAAAAACGCTGTTAAAAGTTTAAACTTCTCACCATCAGAATTGGAACGCCAGGGCAAAAAAAATTGATGTAAAATGCTAAGAATGTGTAAAAAATCTTTCCTGTTTTGAGAAGACAAAATTACCCAAATCGTCTTTGGGGGTTGCATCGTACCCTTGACCAGTTCGGGATCATCACTCAACATCTCATTGCGTCAAATGGTGCCGCACTAACTTACCAAGTGAGGTAAAATCATACTGCTGCAGTAGAAAGTTTATCTATTACTTTTGAGATACATTACTTCAACAAATTCTTGTAGATTTTTGATTTTTTTTGAGAAAATGAAACTTGGAGGGGTCAATAATGCTTTTTAGATGCACTTCACTTTTACATTCTCCTTTGCTGTTGTTTTGTGTTTTTTGTCGCTGGGTTTTTGCGCTGATGTTGAAGACACTTGCATGAAATTCACTAAAGATGGGAAAGCCCAAGTCTATGCCAACACACTTTTTAAGTTTTGTGTCCTTGAGAGACAGTTTTATGAATATGGGAGTATGGGTTTGCAATAAAGGGCACGCTACTGATTCAGAATAGATTCAACTGATCCTGAACTGGTCAAACGGGTGACGAAACTTTTCTCAAAGCCTCTTCAAAAGTACTAATCTTTTTTTGTCAGTGACTACTTGGTGAGTTTTATGACATGTTTAGGTAAACTGATCAATTTTTTTGGTTTAAGATTTCAAACAGATTGCAGCAAAAAACAACGTGAATTCAAAAATTGATCCAGAACTGGTCAAATGACTGTACTCTAGTTGCTAGCCCCATAAATATGGCCAATCCACTCCGAGTCCGTATCCTTTAATACGGAGTGGATTGGCCATATATTTATGGGGCTATCTACATGTAGTTGCGTACTTCATGACCATAGAGCAAGGATCTGTATTATATGACCATCCCCATGAAAATAACATGTTGTTCGGAATGTAATACTCGGTGATAAAAAATATGAAAGTAAAATCAATTCAACAATACAACGAAGAAAACCCAAGAACTAAACTTGACCTCAGCTGCCGGCTACTTACATTTTCACTCTTTCATTTTATAAGGCCAAGCTTCCTTTGAAACAATTTTTTAATAATTATTACGAATTAATAATTACCGCTGTCTGTTCGTATATAAACTCGTAGAAATACACCTGCGTACGAGTTTGTGTGTGTACGAGTTTGTGTGTGTACGAGTTCGTGTGCGTACGAGCTCGTGTGCGTACGAGCTGGTGGGCGCACGAGTTGACCAATTGGCGTACGGGTCGGCAGGCGTACGAGTTTGCGTGCGTAAATATATTGTAGTTTGCATTTTGCAATTTTTAAATCAAGTTCTCAATCTAGGTAATGACTGGTTCCAGATAACCCATCAATTAGAACGAAAGGGAAATTTATATGCAAATGATGTTTAAATATGCCCCTTTTCAGTGCTTTTGTTTTGCCGTTTACTGTTGACATAAGATAACCTGACGAGAAATAAAATACTTTCCATGAGATAAAGACACAATTGTAAATAAAAACATTTTTATTAAACAAGAATTTAAAAATAGATTTCCGAAGTACTTGAAAACACCAAGCCACCTCCGGATAGAGGTCACTCCACTTGTTAAGGAAAACTTACTGGCAATGAAAGTTGAAACAACTGAATTTCTACAGTTGTTATGCTTACAAGTGTGCAAATCTGGACCACAAATGCTTCCAAATCATCTGTGGGGATGAATGACCACAAATAATACTGAATACAGCTTTGCATCAGACATAGACTTCTAAATGTACATGTAGTTCTTTATCTGATGCATCAATTAAAATTAAAATCTGTGTTCAGAAAATGCTGAAGTGGTGAAGGGGGGGGGGGGGGGGGACTGGTGCAATGTTGATGAGCTAACATATTTTACATAGGTCAGGGAAGGCGTCTTTGAAATGGCTCACGAATTCTGCTAGTTGCTCCATATTTGTGATGGAATTCCTTCTGCTGTTTTAGACTGTATATAAGTCTCTTTGCTTGGCGCATTTCTATGTTCAGGATTGATATGCTAGAATATGTCTCTGTCATAGGTTTGAGTTACTCTAAGTCCAAGAACTTGGAGCGACATGGATGAAAGGGCTACAGTTGATCTCATGAGCTGTTTAATTGTATCGCTGAAGCGAAAGTTTAGATCAGACAGCAAATAATCCATCACAGCATAGAATAATCTTGTGCAGTAGTCTCGCTGCCTTTTGCCTATTGTCTCTTCTACTTGGAAATCAGTTAGATGTGACGTATGCACGATTTCTCTGTTGCTCTTTGCAGTACTCCAAAAGCAACCCAGTGTAATTCTGCAGAATACACCCCTCCGAAAAAGAATGAATGCAGTGGCACGATGCTTCAATAAAATTTATTGGAATTATTCATAAAAGTTGAGATAATTTTAGTATACAAATCCAAGATAGAGGAAGTATTCACTTGATAGATTTCATTTTCTATCAGGAACCTTGGTCACTCAGTTGTGGTTGTGTGGAGTAAGAATATGGCATTCCAAGTAGATGTCCAAGAGAGGAGATGCACTCTCCAGTAAAAAGGTAAGTTCCCCAATAATGAAAGAACAAATGTTAGTTTTTGTTTTGTTATTTAAATGAAGCATGCACTTTGCTAGACTAGTTTGATTCTGAGGACCCACTGATAATCAAGTTCATACCACCACCAATCTTCAAGAGAACTGTCTCAGCCATTTGACGTACCTGTCAATTCACTGTTTCTCATTTTGATTGTAACAATCAAAATAGTCCTGATATGCAAAAGTTCCTTTAATTGTTTTTTGTTGTTGTTGCTATTATCAATGTTGGTTTTTGTGTTTATTTTTTCAGTGAAAGTTTATACAAAATCCCCAGCAAAAACAAAGTATTAAAAAAAAAAAAATGTGTTATGTGTTTAATCACTCATGTTGCAAAGTGTACATTTTGTTTGTGTTGCAGGGGTGCTTAAAATTTCCAAAGAGATCTACCTGTCAACAAGTAAAAGCCAAGAGCTGCACTCTCCAGTGAAAGGTAAATATAAAAAAATAAAAAAGCCTTTTAGCTTTTGGCTATTAAAATAGTTTGTGCCACTTGGTAGATTAGTTTTATTTAATCTGAGGACTCACTGCTAATACAGTTCATACCAAGACCAATCCTCAGGACTGTTTTAGGCATTTGACATTCCTCTCAAATCACTGTTGCTTGGATAGTAGCAATCAAAATAATCCTCAGTATGTGGACTGGTCTTCGGTTCCCCAAGAAGCCTAATAATTATGCCTTTGGACCAATATGCCATGCCTTTGGACCATAGGCCAAATGTCAATGTCACTATGACTAAAACAAAAGACACTCAACAAAAAATATCAACTCAAATTTAGTGTGTGGAATGGTCTTCAGAGATCCTGCAAGCCTTTGTTTTTGGACTTCTAGGTAAAATGTTGAGGTCATTACAACTATAACTCATGAAGGACTTGGCATATTATCTCCAAACTTTGTGTGTGGATTGGTCTTGGGGTCCCCCGAAAACAATTATTTTTCGTGTACACGGGACCTACAGCTTTACATTCCATCCAAAGAAAGAATTAATAATAGCTTGTCTCTTGGTCAAGGACACAAGTGTCAAGACCAGAACTCTGAACCCATAGGCCTACTCTGCTGATCAGAAACACCACAGCTTGAGTAAGGTGCACTTAATCGCTCAGTCTTGACACATCGTGTTTTTTAAACTAATAGTTTTCAATTGTGGGATGGGAGTATACAAAACTGCTGAGGTAATTTGTCTGAATCAACTTTTTAAACTATGGACAATGTTTTTAAAATAAATTGTTGCAAATTGTGCTTTATGTTTGTGTGCAGAAAGGCTTACCATCTTCAAAGTGATATAACCGTCAACAAGTTAAGATGTCCAAGATCAGCTTACATAATAAAGGAGCTGCTCTCTTCAGTAAAAGGTAAATTCCTTAAGAGTAAATTTTTTTTTTATATTATGCAATTTGTTCATAGCATTTTGAATTAAAATTGTCTGATCAGTATTCAAACAATCAACAGTTTGGGCCCCTAAAATTTGAATTGAAAAGCCAGGGTTGAAGTCCAACTGTGGTGTTTTTGGTAAATAAAATTGTTTCCAATATATTACAGCAAGTAGATATAGACTGTGAATCTCAACAATGTGTTGTTGTTAAATTCACAAACGACTGTTGGAATTGACAGCAATCTTCAGAACCCATGTTTAAAGTAGTTTTAAGCTAAACAAAACTTCCGATTCAGGTTACAAATTAGTTGATAATTTTTTAGGGATTTTACCTAACATCCACACCCCATTTAGTTTTATTTTATTTTATGAGATATCGCCTAACTCACGGCCACGGACGGTTAAGGTTAATTTGTGTTCTAATTTGTACTTTCTCAACCATCTTTTAAAGGTAACACTTTAAAGTTAACGTGTTATATTCAGTTATTTTCAGTTAAAAACTGGTTTTATATCTAGTCTTAATTTTTATTTTTTTTATTGTTTGCATCTAGAAAGGCATGCCATGCTCCTGATGGGCACCTCCCATCAACAAAGTAAATGTTGTGAGGTCTCTTCGCACTGTGTATCTTCTTGTAGCGCATGGATGTTCATGGCTGAGAGAAAGGTATGTAAATCTTGGGTTTCTTGTTATCCTAAAGTGTAAAGTGGGCTGTTTTTGCAGCACTTTGCATTTAACCCTTTAGCACTCACGCGTTATTAAACATATGCGTCATTACTCCTCAGCGCGCCATGAAAATTCACAAGATTTTCGGCTGTACTTAGAAAACCTTAGATAACTTTCGTTGTGATTATTTTATTGTGTTACAAGTTGAGTTTATTTTGAAGAGAATGAAATTGTGTTTTAAATGATTTTCATAGTTGTTTTGTTTGCTTTCCCAAATTGAAGCTTTTAGGTTGGAAACATAAAACAGATCAACAAAAATTTGAAAACACTTGTTTTCACATTTTCACATGGTGTCCTCTCACCCAATCAGGATGAATAAACTGTCCAGGTATTTTTGAATCACACACCACAAAAGATGTTTAAAAAACCAATGTTGCTCATTTGAAAATGTTGATCATAATGCAAGCCAATTGGCAATTAGGCCTCATGTCTAAGGTAAGAAGTAATACAATTATTTCTCTTCCATAGATATTTTGTTTTTCTTCTAATTTCCATTTTTTCCCTTTTAGAAAGTCTAGTTCTCCAATGAGATCTACCCATCCGAAATGTAGATGAGTGTTATCTGCAAATTGCGTATCATCAGCTGAATGTCTTCCCATACGTAGATGTAGCTGTTCAAGACTAAGGCATAGCCCAGGGTTGTATACTCCCCAGGGAGCTGAGAAAGATTAAAGGAATGTTATTGGCCCAATGACCAGGGCACTAATGTAAAGCGCATTGAGACGTTATTGTGAAATGTGCTGTATATTAAAGAACTAGTTATTATTATGTTATTATCCTTGTGTTTATTTTCCACTTCCCTCCTTGTGATTCAACGTTTTTTAAACAGTGAAACAATTTAAGTTCATTTTTATGTTAAAATTAAACTTATTTTTGTTAATGTAAACAGCTATCTGTTAAGATACAAGTTTAACGTTCAAATTAACTTGTTCTCTATGTAGTAATAAAGTACATATTGTTCCGTTATGTTTGCTTAATAAGAGTCAAAGAAATAAAGAAATAGAAATAATATACCAGTGGTAAAGAAATGTCATTCTTTGAGTCGGGATTTAGTAGAAGATAACCCTATGCAAACTGTGTAAAACGTAAGATAAACGTTTTTAGGGGTCAAAGGTCAAAAGAAAAAGCACTTTCGACTAAACCAAATGAGCAACCCATTAAACCAAATGAGCAACCCATTAAACATAATGAGCAACCCATTAAACATAATGAGCAACCCATTAAACATAATGAGCAACCCATTAAACATAATGAGCAACCCATTAAACATAATGAGCAACCCATTAAACATAATGAGCAACCCATTAAACATAATGAGCAACCCATTAAACATAATGAGCAACCCATTAAACATAATGAGCAACCCATTAAACATAATGAGCAACCCATTAAACATAATGAGCAACCCATTAAACATAATGAGCAACCCATTAAACATAATGAGCAACCCATTAAACCAAATGAGCAACCCATTAAACCAAATGAGCAACCCATTAAACCAAATGAGCAACCCATTAAACATAATGAGCAACCCATTAAACATAATGAGCAACCCATTAAACCAAATGAGCAACCCATTAAACCAAATGAGCAATCGACTTTTACGTTTTATACAGTTTGCATAGGTTATCTTATTCTACTAAATTTTGACTCAAAGAATGACATTTCTTTACCACTGGTTCATTATTTCTATTTCTTTATTTCTTTGACTCTTATTAAGCAAACATAACAGAACAATATGTACTTTATTACTACATAGAGAACAAGTTAATTTGAACGTTAAACTTGTATCTTAACAGTTAGCTGTTTACATTAACAAACATTTTATTTGATGCAAACTTCTAACTGTTTAAATACAAGTTTAAAATTCAAATAATAAGTTTTAACACAAACTTCTAGCGGTTTAAGATACATGATTAACATTAAAATAATCATTTTTTTAACTCAAACTTCTAATTGTTTAGATACAAGTTTAACATTCAAATAAGTTTAATTTTAACATAAAAATGAACTTGAATTGTTTCACTGTTTAAAAAAACGTTGAATCGCAAAGAGGGAAGTGGAAAATAAACAAAAGTGAGGATGGAAGTGGTAAACAAACGCAAGGAGGGAGAAGGTAAACAAACGCAAGGATGGAAGGGATAAACAAGTGGTCAATAAATGCGATGTAAGTGATAAATATAAGCAAGGGGTAAGTGTAAACAAATGCAAGGAGAAAAGTGGTTAAAAAAACAAGGAGGGAAGTGTTAATCAAACACAAGGATGAAAGTGGTAATCAAACGCAAGGATGGAAGGAAAATAAACGCAAGGATGGTAGTGGTAAATAAACGCAATGTGGGAAGTGATAAACAAATGCAAGGAGGGAAGTGGTTAATAAACACAAGGAGGGAAGTGGTAAAAAAAACACGCTAGGATGGAAGTTGTTAATAAACACAAGGAGGGAAGTGGTTAATAAACACAAGGAGGGAAGTGATAAAAAAAACACGCTAGGATGGAAGTTGTTAATAAACACAAGGAGGGAAGTGGTAAACAATTGCAAGGAGAGAAGTGGTAAACAATTGCAAGGAGAGAAGTGGTAAACAAATGTAAGGAGAGAAGTGATAAACAAACACAAGGATGGAAAAGGTAAACAAATGCAAGAATGGTAGTGATAAACGACTTTAAGGAGGGAAGTAAAAAAAGCAAGGATGGAAGTGATAAATAACAGCAAGTTGGGAGGTTGTAAACAAATGCAAGGAGGGATATGATAAACAAGCACAAGGATGGAAGTGGTAAAAATGCAAGGAGGGAAGTGGTAAATAAGCGCAAGGATGGAAGTGGTAAATAAACAAGGATGGAAGTGGTCAATAAACACAATGAGGGGAGTGGTAAACAAATGCGAGGGAATAGTGGTAAATAAACGCAAGGAAGGTAGTTGTTAGTAAACACAAGGATGAAAGTGGTAAACAAATGCAAGGATGGAAGGAAAATAAACGCAAGGATGGTAGTGGTAAACAAACGCAATGTGGTAAGTGATAAATAAACACAAGGAGGGAAGTGATAAACAAATGCAAGGAGGGAAGTGGTTAATAAACACAAGGAGGGAAGTGATAAACAAACGCAAGGGGTAAGTGTAAACAAATGCAAGGAGAAAAGTGGTTAAAAAAACAAGGAGGGAAGTGTTAATCAAACACAAGGATGAAAGTGGTAATCAAACGCAAGGATGGAAGGAAAATAAACGCAAGGATGGTAGTGGTAAACAAACGCAATGTGGTAAGTGATAAATAAACACAAGGAGGGAAGTGATAAACAAATGCAAGGAGGGAAGTGGTTAATAAACACAAGGAGGGAAGTGATAAACAAATGCAAGGAGGGAAGTGATAAACAAATGCAAGGAGGGAAGTGGTAAAAAAAACACGCTAGGATGGAAGTTGTTAATAAACACAAGGAGGGAAGTGGTAAACAAATGTAAGGAGAGAAGTGATAAACAAACACAAGGATGGAAAAGGTAAACAAATGCAAGAAGGGCAGTGATATATAAACGCAAGAATGGTAGTGATAAACGACTTTAAGGAGGGAAGTAAAAAAAGCAAGGATGGAAGTGATAAATAACAGCAAGTTGGGAGGTTGTAAACAAATGCAAGGAGGGATATGATAAACAAGCACAAGGATGGAAGTGGTCAATAAGTGCAAGGAGGGAAGTGGTAAATAAACACAAGGATGGAAGTGGCCAATAAACACAATGAGGGGAGTGGTAAATAAACAAAAGGATGGAAGTGGTCAATAAACGCAATGAGGGGAGTGGTAATTTGGGAAGGACGGGAGGGGAGCAAGATTGTGATGGGTATTGATTCAGTGTTAAGAGTGGAGGAGGAGAAAAGATGGAGGAATATGTGAAAGGGTGAAGCATCTTATTTTGATTTAAAGATTTGGAACAGCAATTGGAGTGTGCATGGCTGTAGTTTTACCAAAAATACATGTACTCATGTTATGCCTGAATTCAAAACTTTAAGTTAGTAAGCATATTCTCAAAATTGTCAACAATTTGTGTTGTACCTTATTGCATTGGAGTTTACTTAGAAAATATCATCTTTTACAAAATGGCATTGAATTCAATAAAGGAATAACATTTTACCACAGATTTTAAGTCTCAAATAAAAGAGTTTACTCCAAGATATGAAACACAGACTCCATATAAATGTATTGCGCAAATCAAAACTATGCTAATTCTCATTCATATCGATGGCCCATGACACAGAAACATGATCCTAGTGCTTTGTATAATAATTTATTGTGTTTTTAAAGCTCACTATATTTGACATGTGAATTCTTTCAATTGCATTTTTCTTTCTATTTTTGATTCAAGAGAATAAAGCCAAAAAGGTGAACCTTAGATTTTTTCTTTGCTTTTGACTATTGAAATAGTTGTATTATTTTGCAAAATACAGTTGCTTTTTCAGAAAACAATAACAAGCATTACAGAGAAGTGTCACTGCCATGTGCATTTCTCGAATGAATATTCGCATAACCTTAAAAATAAATATACACAATGCTAGATATTCAGGCATGCAACAGCTAGCAGATTGCAGATTGTCAATAAAAGAGTAAATTGCATCACAGCAAGACTTTGCACTGTGTTTTTCAATTTTCAATATGGATGTGAAACGAACAAATTAGGAAATAATAATAACCTGAAATGTGTTGCCTGTATATTGTCAATAAATAATTTAATAACTTTGCATGCAACAGCAATTTTCTTTTCTTTTCTTTTTTAGTTTTGAAAGAGAAAATGCCAGGCAGAGTATGTCTTTGCGGTTTTAAATTTCAAGCGGTATAGTACAGTTAGGAATCAACTATGAGAAATTTTGACTGAAACCAGTTGCATGCCTGTATTATTATAAATGATTTTTTTAAAATTCTTGTATACTCAGGGATGCATTCAACCAAATCTTGCCCAAAAAGAGGAAAGTACCAGGCACAGCATTATACTTTGTGCTAAGTTTTTAATTTTCAATGGCAGTACACCTGAAAAACCAAATATGCGGAAATCAGCTGATGACATGAAAAGTAGCATGCCTGTATATTATTACATTGTAAATAAAATTCATGAAAGTAAAGTGTATGTATAAGTGTACCATTGCAAGCATTTTAATTAATTTGCTTCTGATTTTTGCCAATATCATCCTGGTAAGCTTAGTTTAAAGCAGGGCCACCACGTGCAGGTCCCAGGATACCAGCCCCAACACGCTTTCCGAGGTCAGTCAAGGCCTTCATACTCCTTTCAGAGCGCCCGGTACTCGCACCCGTATGCGGGGCACGCCCTCTAACTCCTACTAACGCGGGCCCTAGCCCCACGGCGTAGACTAGGAACTACTCCTGTTGGCCGACCATTTGTGGAAACACCAGTACCATCCTTGCCCGCTGAAGGAGCCTGATGCTCTTTTAAGGTCAACCACCAACTGTCACCCTGGCCAGGAGTAGGACCCCACATGCCACGTGCATGTGTCCAGGTCCCTTTTCGCAATTAAGTTTGGAATTTCCCGTGATTTTACCACCTTTCGATTCCAAACGATTCGAAGCGACGCACCACCAACACGCTTTGGGACATCATCGGGGCCTTCATACTGTTCCTTTCAGAGCGTCCGGTACACGTACCCTTATGCAGGGTACGCCCCCTACTCCCTTAAAACGCGGTCCCTAGCCCCACGGCGTAGACTAGGAACTACTCCTGTTGGCCGACCATTTGTGAAAACACCAGAGCATCCTCGCCGCTGAGGAGCTGATGCATCTTTAAGATCAACCACCAACTGTTACCCTGGCCAGGAGTAGGACCCCACATGCCACGTGCATGTGTCCAGGTCCCTTTTCGCAATTAAGTTTGGAATTTCCCGTGATTTTACCACCATTCGATTCCAAACAAATCGAAACGACGCACCACCAAATGCTCAAACTTTTTTAGTCAAAGCATAATTGCAAAAATCTCCAGTTTCTCATTACAAAATACGCATATATGCACTTGCTTGCAATGGTGCAGTTATTTACAATGTTACTTGTATAGTGCTGCAAAAACAGCCCACTACACGACGATAAGAAAAACCTAGTGGTATTGATTACAAAAACTTACACCTGAATTTACAAACTATGCCTTACTGTTGAACATCTACATCTACGTATGGGAAGACATTCAGCTGATGATACGCAATTTGCAGATAACACTCATCTACATTTTGGATGTGTAGATCTCATTGGAGAACTAGACTTTCTAAAAGGGAAAAAACGGAAATTAGAAAAAAAAATTATATCTATGGAAGAGAAATAATTGTATTACTTTTTACCTTTGACATGAGACCTAATTGCCATTTGGCTTGCATTATGACCAACATTTTTCAAATGAGCAACATTTGTTTTTTACACATCTGTCAACATACTGAGGATTATTTTGATTGCTACAATCAAAGTAAGCAAAAGTTCAGTGATTTGAGGGGAATGTCAAAAGCCTAAAAACAGTCCCGAGGATTGGTGTCGGTATGAACTGTATTAGCAGTGAGTCCTCAGAATCAAATTAATCTACCAAGTGGCACACAATATTTTAATAACCAAAAGCTAAAAAGCTTTTTTATTTTTTTATATTAACCTTTCACTGGAGAGTGCAGCTCTTGGCGTTTACTTGTTGACAGGTAGATCTCTTTGGACATTTTAAGCACCCCTGCAACACAAACAAAATGTACACTTTGCAACATGAGTGATTAAACACATTACACATCTTTTTAAAAAAAATACTTTGTTTTTGCTGGGGATTTTGTATAAACTTTCACTGAAAAAAACCAAAAACAAACAACGGTGATAATAGCAACAACAAAAAACAATTAAAGGAACTTTTGCATATCAGGACTATTTTGATTGTTACAATCAAAATGAGAAACAGTAAATAACAAAAAGCTAACATTTGTTCTTTCATTATTGAGGAACTAACCTTTTTTTATTTACCTTTCACTGTAGAGTGCAGCTCATTGCATTTACTTGTTGATGGGTAAATCTCTTTGGAAATTTTAAGCACTCCTGCAACACACAAACAAAATGTACACTTTGCAACATAACACATAATTTAAAAAAATCAAAGTTGTTTTTGCTGGGGATTTTGTAAAAACTTTCACTGAAAAAATAAATACAAAAACCAACATTGATAATAGCAACAACAGAAAAAACAATTAAAGGAACTTTTGTATATCAGGATTATTTTGATTGTTACAATCAAAATGAGAAAAGTGATTTGACAGGTACGTCAAATGGCTGAGACAGTTCTCTTGAAGATTGGTGGTGGTATGAACTTGATTATGCAACATTTAAATAACAAAAAGCTAACATTTGTTCTTTCATTATTGAGGAACTTACCTTTTACTGGAGAGTGCCTTTCCTTTCTTGGACATCTTCTTGTTGACGGGTAGATGTCTTTGGAGATAGCAAGCCTACTGCAACACAAAAAAAGGAATATTTTACAACATTAGTGATTAATTAAATACAATATCCATGATAACCAGACATACAATCAGGATTATTTTGATTGTTGCAATGTATGGCTGTGACAGGGAGGCTGGTCCTCTACTGAAAGGTGAAATGGCACTTGGAGACCATAACAAATATTAATTCACAGTATGACGACATTATCTCAGAAGAATTTAATTTAATCCTCAGCTCAAAGAAACAGTATGGGTGGTTTACTTTGTTCTCGAGATACAGTATGTGATAATAGGTCATCATTTTTATAAGTTAGTAAAAAATAATGTGATGACGTCATCATAATGTCACTTTTACTTTAAGCAGTCAATGTCATTGTCTAACAATCCACTAAGTTTCAACTCAGTCAGAATTGTGGTTTGGTAGTAAACAGCTTCAAAAGGAGCACCTTTAAGGCAATTGGGCAATACCACGTGACACATGCTGACGTCATAAATCTACGACTCTACACATATTTTGTCTGCATGAACATGATGAAGGTCAGTATATATTCCAATTCTAAAAGGAATATCATAAACTTCGGCACAGACATCTAGTAAAAGTGTATTTTGAACTGTTTTAAACCTGCCGCTAGAGGGCGCTTTTAGTTTTTATGATGTCACCGATCATATTTTTGTGACTGTTCAGCTCATTGAGTAACCACTGTTATACATCAAACCTTTACATCTCAAACATATCAAATATCATTAATTCTTTCCCAACTTTGTTAAAATGAAAGTGTTTCAAGTTCATGCATGTAGGCAAACAATCATGCACTAAAAGCTTAGGTTTAAGCCTGATTCAACTTCCAGCTTTAAGTCAACTTAAGCTCTTCAGACATGACGTGTTACACTTTTAATTTCAATTTCAAAAGTTTTCATTAAAAATGTTTAGGTTTTTAGATTTTGTTTCCAAAGAATGACTCACCCATTAATTTTTTTTTTTTATCATTTAAAATAGTGAAGTATTTACATGTAAACAAAAGTCTGTCCTGAGCCAATATGGTTCATGAGGCCTATGTCTATCTAGGGTCATTTCGTGCCAACATCACCTGATGGGTTGGCAGGCTCCGTCTCAGATTTTGATATTTTTTAAACATTCTCCTATGGGTGCCATGAACACACACCAAATTAATTTTAGAAACCTACTGTACTCCTTAAAATTTCTGAGATATGACTCCCTTAAAATTTAGCCCCTTCAAATTTACTTTTTGTGTTTGGGGCATTTTTAGAGACCTATACAGTGTAAAAGTATCTTTACAAATTGAGATAAGATATGTAACTGCAAATTAATATACAGGGTACCTGGTACCCCATGAACTAGAACCTACTGTCAAAAGTAGCATAGGACATTTTTATTATTAAGGCATACATGTAGGTCTTTAAAAACTGACATTTTAGCCCGCCAAATGATTTTTCGTCACCTTTGAGACCTCCTTATAGTGCCTAAGTGTAAGTGAAATGTCCGATTGCCTTTGTTTTACATTTGGTTATAAACTAGGTGTATGTGTGACCTGATATAAGGATAGACCAATCACACATTTGAGTGGTTAGTTGACAACATGGAACATAGCTGACAGATTTACAACTTTTTCCCAATAATAATTTGTATCCAATCTACTTGTGTGAGAATTTTTTTTAAATGGACTCTCTACTCCTTCATTTAAAAAAGAAATAAATGAATATGACTTATTTAAGGCTATTGTTGTGTATGCAGTTTAGTGAAATCTCATTTACAAAAGAGCTGACAGAGCCTGGACTTCCTGCAGGCATAGTTTGTACACTACAGAAGTGTTTTGTTTTGATTTTTTTGTGTGCAAAATCCGAGACGGAGCCTGCAGAATTGTTCAGAATTTTAGGTTATTTGGCACGGAGTGACCTTATACTCAGCTTTATTGGCATTTAATTACTGAGAATATTTCTATTCACCATGTTCACCTGGCCAGCATGCCACTCCAACAAAGGTACCCAAGTGTACCCCTGGGTGGTACCTGAGATCAGTTATGAACACAAGTGTTGTGAATGAAAAGACCAGGATTTGAACCCACATTCTGTAAATTACAGAACTTTAGTCCACCGCCCTGTTGATAATAACTATCCCATCCAGGTCTTTTAAAAGAACCACAGTTACCTTTTCTTGCATCCAGTTGTTTCACTATCTTGAGATGAGTGTTTCAGTCCCTCTTGCAGTAGAGATGACACTAGGGGCCTTTCTCAAACCTCGGCTTGGGCTCCATCTTCGGCTTGGGCTCCGTTATAAATTTTTGCTACAGCGTGTATTTGTACGCGGTGGTTCGAACATCAGATGGAGCCTGGAGCCAGAGCCCAAGCTGAGGTTTGAGAAATGCCCTAGGTTGGAAATGTAGTTTCAATTGCAATTGTCTGTTGATTACACAAAAGAAATTCATTATTGTATCAGTTAATTTGTAAAGCCAACATTTGATTGCTCGCACAAAATGGTCAAATTCTAATGATATTCAGGAACAATAGACCGGTGAAATTTGTATTAAACCTAAAATCTGTTTGGAATGTAGTGATGCTTCTAAAACATTATGTTTGAATCCATTCTTCTTAACTTGTCTTGCAAGGCACAAGAATCAAAGAATCTGTATGCATCAAACCCAACTCCAACCCACACAATGTCAGTAATAAGCTGTTGTCTCTTAAATATGTATGAGAGCACATATCTCTTTTGATTTCACTTTATACAACATTGACAAAATGGAAATGATAAAGTGTGAATAGTTGTTGCTTTAACATGTGCATATAATTATACTAATCATTCATTCATTTGTTCATACACTGTGATGACTTGATGAGTTATTCCTGTCTGACTCTATCAAGCAAAGTATTAAAGAGATAGACTGCTTAGAACAGTGTCTTCAGCCTCAATGGGAGATTTCCAGGTCATGTTGGGACAACCTTATGAAACCAAACAGATGTAAATTGCAGTGTTTCTTAACATCTACATGTGTAAATAATTTGAATGAACACACTTTTTGACACTGTACTGCTGGTTTTTACATCATTTGAATAAATATAGACCTTATTAGTACACTTAACACTTATTAGTAGCATTATCTACCAGATTCTAATCAGATATTAAAGGATGTAGCGATGGGCAGCCAGCCCACTTAGCCTGATAGCAGTTGACCACTACTTAATGGAAAGACCTGGGTCCAATTTTATGGCTCTGCTTGCAGTGAAATTCTGCACTTGCAGTGCCCTGTAAAGCATACAACTCTATGGGCCATAAGCACAGAATTCTTGGATACCCAAATTACTAGATCACAAACTTGTAAATCTACAGAAAAGCCGCACAAACAAATCAGTATTAGCACTTTCAACCCCACCACCCTCTATTTCATTTATTAAGTCTGGTTGTGAGGCGAAGGACTTTCAGAAAAGCTAACTTAATTACTATACTACTAGCCAAGAAGAGAGAAGACAATGAAAGACATGGAGAGAAGACAATGAAGGAAGTTTGAGTTTTTATTTCTGGGAGGAACCCTAGAGAATTATTCCAGGGAAAACCCACGCAATCAGGCAGGGACTGAAAACTCAATCCACATGGTGAGATTCGAACCGGGGTCCCAGAGTTGGAAGGCGAGGCAACATACCACTACACCAACCTGACTGCCTACACAAAAACGTGGGTATTATAGTTCTGACTCTCCTTGGCTTATTTCTAAGTAGTCACTGAAACAGAAGAAAAAGATAGAGTTGGAAGAAAACACCATCTGTGAAGCTCTTCTCACTCTCTCTCTCTCTCTCTCCATGTGGATGGACCATGGATAAGTCAAGGACAAGATATGCATCAGAGGCGAAGACTTCTGAAGCTAATAAAAACAAGGGCAAGGGTCTAGTGCCATACCATATGTTGAAAATTTATCTGAGAGGATGTCCAGGCACGGCTTTACAACTGCCATGAGACCACTCATCTACACTTCACAAAATGCTAGATCACCCTAAAGACAAGTTAGACACCCTCCAAACAGTTGAATCCATGTAAAAGCTGCCTTAAGACCTATACAGGAGAAATAGGCCATTTTCAAAACTCGACTTTTGGAACACTCCACACAACCACAACTCAGTTAGCAAGGTTCCTGATTGAAAATGAAATCTATCAAGTGAATACTTCCTCTATCTTGGTTTTGTATACTAAAATTAACTCAACTTTTATGAATATATCCCTGTGCCTTATATCATTTTCTAATAGTCTGGATAATTTTTTTGTAACACTCTCTATCATTTTTGTTATCAATATTAAAATTGATTCAATTATCACTGTTTATTTATATGCTTTATTATAAATGTTAAGAAACATAAAAAGACACAAAACTAAATAAAAATAAGATTTGAAAGCCAAGAATTATTTACATTTTTATTTTATTTTTGAAAAATAGGCCTACCATGTTATTTTAAAAACTAAATAAAAAATATGTTGAATAAAATGAAGAAAACTGCTGGCTATAGAGTCATACACTAAGTCTCACAAAACACTTGTAGTCACTGCAGATGTTTCTTCCACGTATGGCTTCACCCGGACACCACACCTTCTTGTTTGCATCGAAAACAGGTCAAACTCAAAACAAATGGGACGCTATTGAAGTCATCGAAGATCGGTGTGTGGTGTGAAAGTTTCAATGTCCATCACGTTTTAATATGTTTGCATATTTCTTATAAACAAAGGAAGGTAATTAGGGCATCAGTTGATTATGGAATATTTTTATTTTTTTTCAATTCAAAGAAAAAGGCATACTACATCGAAAACCGGACAGGGGAGGATATAATAAATTTTATTGAAGCATCATGCCACTGCATTCATGTATTCTGCAGAATTACACTAACAGAACACTGGGTTGTTTTGGAGTACTGCAAAGAGCAATAGAGAAATCGTGCATCCGTCACATCTAACTGATTTCCTAGTACCCGTAGAAGAGACAACAGGCAAAAGGCAGCGAGACTACTGCACAAGATTAATTATTCTATGCCGTTATGGATTATTTGCTGTCTGATCTACTAAACTTTCTCTTCAGCGTAGCCCATGTTGGACTCCTCCGTTGCATACAAAGCAACGGAGTCCAGGGTATACAAATTTATAACATTTGTTATCTATATTTTTACCTTTTTGAGGAAGCTGAAACATGACCCACATATTCCTTGTGTCCTGAACTTTACGCCTGCTTTATTCAGAAATGTAAATTTATCCTTGGATGACATTATTTCCGAAAATAAGTCCGAGTTGTGCACTGATGGGGATGTGACAACCTCAACTGACATGGAACCAGTCCACAAAAGAGGGCGCTGTCTAACCCGTAACCGGGCGGCAACGTCAACACGAACGACGGAGTCACATCGCCAGTGCACAACTCGGACTTATTTTCGGAAATAATGTCATCCAAGGATAAAATTTACATTTCTGAATAAAGCAGGCGTAAAGTTCAGGACACAAATAAACAGCTCATGAGATAAACTGCAGCCCTTTCATCCATGTCACGTACTCCAAGTTCTTGGATTTAGAGCAACTCAAACCCATGACAGAGACATATTCTAGCAATATATAATTCCTGAACATAGAAATGCACCAAGCAAAGAGACTTGTACAGTCTAACAGCACAAGGAATTCCATCACAAATATGGAGCAACTATATAGCACAAATTTATTCTTTAGCCATTTCATAGACGCCTTCCCTGACCTATGTAAAATATTTTAGCTCATCAACATTGCACTAGTCCCACACCCCCCCCTTTCACCAGCGTTTTCTCAAACACAGATAAAGCACATTCAGAAGTCTATGTCTGATGCAAAGCTGTATTCAGTATTATATTGCTGGTCATTCATCCCCAAAGATGATTTGGAAGCATTTGTGTCCATTATATGCACACTTAATAGCATAACAACTGTAGAAATTCAGTTAACCTTCATTGCCAGTAAGTTTTCCTCACGAGACCATCCGGAGGTGGCGTTTTCAAGTTCTTCGGTAATCATTTTTAAATTCTTGTTAAATAAAATTGGATATCGCTTATATGTACCTTTAAAAAAAATGTGCAGGACGTGTGGCCAAGGATTCAGCTTGGCCACACAAAAGTGAGGCTATGGGCATGATGAGTCGTGTTAGCCCCATATGAATATGGCCAACCACTCCGTATCCTTGGAACCTATTGTTGTGCCCTTTTGACGCGGTTTCAAAGTTGCACGCCCAGAAAAAAGATTAATTATTTGCTCATAAATATTACTACAAATTGAAACACAATAAACTTACCAAAAAGACCTTGAGTTCTTGCAGAATAAGCTAACGTGTTCATGTTGTTCCAAAAGAGCAGTCTTGTTGAACAGTTTCCCGTCGTCTGAAACTTGAGAATTTTCCCCTCCCACGTGTGTTGAAAAACAGGCGCCATTAAATGACCGCACTGCACCATGCATGGGTATCAGAAGCATACACGTGCGTAGTCTTGGCCCAAGACGTCAGTGATCGACAGTGGATAGTGTACTGAGCTTGGTTAAAACTCGTTATGGCACGCCCTCTTGTGGCTTGAATTAACCAACTTGACTAGCTCTCTAGCCAAAAATCGTTAGGCCTAAGTCCAGCATTTTTATCAAAATGTTGGGAAATTTTTAAGTTGCAATTTGAAGCTCTAAAACGATTGCAGTAAGCTGTACCGATGCCTTTTTACGTAACTTAACCCATCTAGGATACAAGCTTTATTTTGGTAGATATTGATACTTGAAAAACAGGCCAAAATTGAAAAATCAAGTCCAGCATTTGTTAATCAAATTTTGCGATTTTTAAAGTTTCAATTTTAGGCTCTAAATTGATGCAGTATGTTCTACTGATGCCACTGTCATTATTAGGCCTAATATGATCACATCTCAATATCCGACAAATGAAAGGATCATAATTATTCGAGTTACTTATAGACTGAATGACTAATAGTACATCAGTTTGGCTCATGAGGTAATTAGTAATTACTGAGTACATGTTCAGTTGAAGAGAACAACATGAAAAATACATCAGTTTGGGTCATATTTGAGACAAAGAACTGAGTATCTGCTCAGTTGAATAGAACATGACCCATAGTTCATCAGTTTGGCTCAAATTCGAGGAACCTGAGTAGATGTTCAGTTGAAGAGAACATGACACATATCAGTTTGAGTCATATTCGAGGCACTTAATGAGTACATTTACATACAAAAATAAACAAACAGACAGACAAACAAGCAAACAAACAAGATGTACCTTACAGAAACAAAGGTTGTAAAACCAACAAGGCCGATGTCAGCAAGCTTTGTTTTATTCGTGTGATACCATTCTCTATTTACAACATCCAATCCGTAAATACAATACTAATCCCTAACCCTACCCCCAAAAAAACAAAAAACAAGTACTAGGTAAATCGTTGAAATACATTTCACGTTTTAAATGTAAAATAAATTTATTAAAATTTTCAACCAATTACTCCAGTTTTGATATTATAGGCCTATAGTTATCTATCCTTCAAAACAAAATGTTAGATTTGCAAAAATCCACTGGTCCCCTCCAGAAGAATTTAAAAATGCGATTACCCTATTCATGAAGTTGTCAGTTTTTATTTTAAATTAGTATTACAGAACCTTAGTTTACTTAATAGTTGTATTAAGTTAATCGATGAGTGTTGTACTAGCTCTTCCATATGCAAGGTAAACGTTTGCATTTAATGGCTGAAAACTGTAACTGTCCTTTTGTATATTTGTTAACATTTATTTGATTAAAAAAAATGACCTGGGAATGCCAACAAAAATGAGCCTTGCTCATTATGGATTGTGAAATCTACAAGAAATTGTAAGGATCGCTTGTGGTGACCCCATCAGTCTGCGCCTGCATGGTAGCTAGGAATAAAGAAATCTTGGTTACTTTCCTCGTTCAATGAGCAAGCTTGTTTTGAGGGTGTTCCCAGCGCACAGTATTGATGCTTTATATTTTAAAGGTCTAGGGCACCTAGGGTTTTTTCTCCTTGGTAACGGGCACCTCTATGGGGATAATGTACATTTCTATGTGAACATTCAAGGGGCACCAAGGCAATGACCAGGGGCACCAGAGGCAATTGCCTTTCGTTAAGTATCATCCGTTAAGTATCAGGCCTGCATGCATATTTCCAGCTGATTCATAAAAATTAAACAAAATTAAAATTGGATCTTAGGCAAAATGTTGAAATGTTGGCACTTTTGTAAAACCCTGGAATTATAGATTTCAAAGAGCCTCTGGGAACCGTATCCTCAGCACTAGGGGTTTAGATCAAAGAAAGGGATTATTTTTGACCTGGAGAAAATTACTGCAATTTTTGTGTTCACCGGGTAGACATACAAAAAGTATAAATTCAGATAAAAGTCTGAAATTTCACATCCCTGCTCATTGCAAACTTTTATGTGGCATATGGAAAAGGTAGTACGGCACTGACACAACCTAAGCGGTGGATGTCGTAAAGACAGTATGTAAAATTCTTTTCGTGTTACAAATTGACACATTTCACGTTCACATTCCATATTTAACAAGAAATAAACCAGGCATTCTGTGCATTTTTCTCGTCTAAAATTACTCTTATGTATTAGAAACAAAGTGTACCTTTGGGTTTTGGAACCATTCGCTTGTTTGAATTCTATATAAATGTAGATATATACAAAATAAGTAACCTGGGAAAACTTCATTTCAAAAGTTGGTAGCATTTTTGAGATATCGCTGAAAATCTGGAACGGTTACATGTATGTCCACGCAGTAAGAATACCCCCTAATAGGAATACACAACCTTAGAAACGTATCTGACAGTAACGTTTCTCGGGTTCAAATTTTGGGAGATAAAACTGATATCTTTTTCCATAACCACATTACTTCAAAGATTCTCAAAATGCTTTATGATATCGAAAGCTGCTGTACTCTAATCAAGTATTCAAGGAATCTTATCCTAAACGTTGTTACTACTTTATATACATTTTACAAACCATGATTATAGCTGAACAAACTCAATTTGTGATAACTACATGTATGTACAATTTCTGAAACTTTTTGTGAAGCAAGGAAAAAGTTCTTTAAATTATCTGCCTTTCACATTGTCTTTTACACAACTCTGCTTATCATACAAATAGGTTGACAATGAGGCTGCAAGGGAAACAACATAGCGTCTTTTAATAATTGATCAGTGCAGTCATGTACATGTACGCAACTTTTCAGCTGTTTTCTTTTCAAAACAAAATGGCGACAGCGTTATGAATGTTCACTTCGTGGCCTTTCTCTATGACTAGGTTCTGACCCCCTTTTGAGCCCGTTGTCTCAATCAAAAGAAAAACACATTTTCAAAATAATAAACGTTGTGACTGTCATTGGCTTCGAATGTTGGCTGAACCAGAGGCAAAGTGGTCAAGCCAAAGCCCAAATGCCATGACCCAACTTCATAAAGCTACTTTTAAAAGCAGTCAATTGTGCCCCTTCAAAAGTTTCCCATAGACTTTAATATTGTCCAATGGCAGTGCCCTTTGCCAAATGAAAATAGCCTTGCCCTGTCAAAGAAGAAATTCCAGTCTTGAAAACATTATGCACCCTGTGGCTGTTTACTGTCCCAATGCACCCTGTGGCTGTTTACTGTCCCAACTCAGCCAATGGTTGCATTCTGGCCTTCTTAGCACCTTTAGTCTTCTTGGTGGTGCTCTTCCCCCTGCTGCTCACACTCCCTCCATATACACTCCCGCTGGAACCAGAGTGGCCTGCACTGGATGATGGGTTTTGGGCGTAGCGTGTTACGCAGGACACTCCATCCACAAATTTGGTCTTGAAGAGTACGTTGGCGTTGTTGAACATGCCGTCCTTAAGGGAAACTACGATGAACTGTAAGGAAAGAAAACATGATAATATTGGTAAGATGATTACCACAGATTGAACATTAGTAGTAAACAGAACACCCTTGGGATTGAATATTAGTAGTAAACAGATCGAACACACTGGTTTTTTATTTTTTGTGCGGGGTATGAGAGATCGCCTAACATCACAAGGCCACTTCAAGGTGAGGGCTACACTGAACTGATTTGGGCTATTGACCAACATCAACTGTCACCAAGGGCAAGTTGCCACCTACTCCTGGTGCTGAGACAGGGTTACCACCACTTCACAGTCCGTAAGGAGCCTGGCTGGTAAAGAATATACTAGCTTCCCAACTTTTTGCGAAGCAATCATGGTTTAGTGCCTTGCTCAAGGGCACAAGTGTCATGACTGGAATTCGAGCCACACTCGCTGACAACACCAGAGCTTGAGTCCAGTGAATTAGACAACTCAGCGAAGACACGCAATGAAATCAATTTTTTTTTTACTTTCGCCTTACTGAAAATGACACTTGTAAAACCAGTTTCATAGATCTTAATGATTAGTGGATCAAGAATATTATTTGGTTTTACCCATACACCAACATGTTTAAAGCACTGTATACTCAGTACTTTTGGAGTCCTGTGAAGAAAGGCAAAGGTCAAGGGTTCGAATCCCAACCGAGTCATATGCAATCGGGCTTCAGTGGGCTGATTTGGGGATGCCACTTACAAACGTTTAACGCAACAGTGGTGAGTGTGTTTTGTTATATGTTATCCAACCAGGAATCGAAGGGTTGGAGTACAAGATATCTTCGGGAAAAGCTCGAAAAAATACGGAAATCCGGCAACAGTTGAAAAACTGGCATCCCTGTAACCTCACAGACACACTAGTGGCTAGCTTCTAATGCACAGCAGTTTTGCACCTACCTGTGAGTGCCTGAAGTGAGTACGTAACATCTAACCAATATTCTGGGTATGGGAGAGATCCAGAGCAGCATCTACCTCATCTAGGATGTAAAGAGGTGCTGGCTTGAAGAGTCAGCAGGGACAGGATGAGCGATAACGCCACCAGAGATCTGAGGAAAATAAATCATATATCAATTGTGGGTGAACAAAGACAAATTTACTAGAACAGAATTTGAGCCTGCAAATAAATTTGAGTTTAAACAGATTTTTAAAATGTTCCACAGGTAGGTTACTTGGGTCCGACCAATGACTTCAGGCTACTTGAACCCACTTGGGCTAGACTTGAGCCGACCTGGGGAAGCTAATTGTGCTCACCATATAACTAAAATTCCATAAAGCGTTTCAAAATTCTTTTCGTGTTACAACTTGACACATTTCACGTTCACACAACTTTTTTTACAATGCATTTTGGAAAAAAGTTGCTTACCTCTGTCCACCAATTAACTCTGACAGACTGTCCTTCCATATGTCACCAAAGGCCACCTTTACTTCCAACCCTTCTAGAATGGAACGCCCCTCGATCTGTTGGCTGCAATTTGGCTTGAGTGCCAGGCAGGAGGGTGGAGAAAGATGGAACCAAAATCCTGGAAAGAGGGGAGGTTGAAAAGGTCATTGACTTTATAACACCCTTATCAAATAGCACAACCTAATTGTCCTTCTGGTATTTAGTTTTTGCTTCTTGGCGTTCCCATGGATCTTTCTACTTGGCGTTTACTTTTTGTCTGATAAAACACGGACGTGGAATTACATCTGTGAGATGGTAATAATAATAATAATAATAAAGACTTGTTATGCGCACATATCCACCCTGCTGGGTGTTCAAGGCGCAGTTAACCAAAAACAAACAAAAGAAAACAGATACAACTATTCCTTTAAAACCTTTGACATAAGATAAGTTTTGAGAAGTGATTTGAATTGTTTGGTACAAAGACAAGATCTAAGATTATGTGGTAGAGAGTTCCAGATACGTGGGGCGCAGCTGCAGAAAAAGACCTGTCACCCCAGGAGTGTTGAGACTTGGGTTCCTTGAGGAGAAGCATGGTACTGGATCGAAGATCCCTTGACGGAGTGTAAACTTGAAGTAGTTCAGAGATATAGTGGGGAGCCTTGCCGTTAAGTGCTTTGTGGATAATGAGCATCAGCTTGAAGACGATACGTTGAGAGATAGGGAGCCAGTGAAGTTGTTTCGGAATGGGGGTGATAGAACAGGATTTTGTAGACAGTGTCACGATGCAGGCTGCGGTGTTTTGGAGGCATTGAAGACGGGAAATCTGGTTGTTAGGAAGACTGTCGTTGTCAAGATGAGAAGTAACAAATGCATAAATGACTTTTTCAGTGGCACTCTTGTTCAAATACTTGCGTATCCTACCAATATTCCTGATGTGAAATGACGACACACGTATGATGTTGTTGATGTGTGGTTGAAGTGTCATTGATGAATCAAAAATAACCCCCAAGGCCATTTTGATTTTGAATTGGGCATTGCCATCGGAAAATCTTTAAGTCTACGGGAAACGTTTGAAGGAGCACCAAGGTCAAGATCAGGGCAGCAGAGGCCATGGCCTCCGTGTAATTCCAGGCCTGAAAATATTAACTTTGGGGAGGATTAAGGGGCTACTGCTGTACTAGTAGGTCTGCAGTCCTGATACTTCACTCATGTATAAAGCCGAGCTGCTAACATTTGCATCTTACAATCAGAAAATTTTTGTACAACAATCAAGAAGATATTTACAATTACATTCAACCTAATAGGGAAAAAGCTTCCATAGTCAGTGAGATTTTCTAATTTGTTCATCAGAACATGGGAAAATAGGTTCATTTTTAGGAAAACTTTCTGCTGAATCGGGGAGAGTTGGCAGATCTGGTAATAATAATAATAATAATAATAGTGGCTTCTTATATAGCGCTCATATCCGTCACTCAGTGACGCTCAAGGCGCTTCGATCAACAGTCAGTATTTTCCTGCAAGGTATATGTGGAGCTACTTATTGAAGTTTGAGACCTATTCCTTTTACATAGCACCATGTAATGGTTTACAAGGTGCTGTGGCGCAATATGCTGCCAATCAAACCAGGAACACCGGGGCGAACCCCTTCTCTTTTCGATAAGCGCACTGGGTTCTTTTACGTGCATTACACAACGCACGGGACCTACGGCTTTACGTCCCATCCGAAGGACGAAGCAATAATGGTTAGGTGTCTTGCTTAAGGACACAAGTGTCACGACTGGGACTCGAACCCACACTCTGCTGAACAGAAACACCAGAGCTTGAGTTCGGTGCTCTTATCCGCTCGGCCACGACATTCCCTTGGTAAGGGCAAGACAGTTTTCCCCCTCTTATGAGGACAAAGTTAAGTTTCTATAGGAGCATTTGATGGGGCACCAAGGACTAGGCCTTGCTATGGTACCTGTAACCTTACCTTGTTGACTTGTGCCCAGGCCTTCTTGAGTGCCTCATTCTTCTTTTCATCGAGCTCCTGGATGGTCGCCATGATCTTCTTCTTGTCGTTCTCTACGATGCGCTTCTTCTTCATCAAGTCAATGTACTGTATTGGAGAATAAATAATAATAGTAATATTGTACAATTATACCGCACTTAATACTACGAGTCTATAGCGCTATGGTGCTTTTAATACTATTAGACCACAGTCTTTGTTACAAAAGTTACATCACTTGAATGTTAGCCCTAAGTTGTCCCTGTGGATTAACGATTTCCTAACTCTGCGCCCACAAAGAGTAAGAGTCGCTGGTGTGAACTCTGATACAACAATCCTTAGCACTGGAGTTCCCCAGGGTTGTGTGTTATCGCCCCTTTTGTTCTCCTTATTTACAAGTGACTTTAATGTACAAAGTGACTCGTGTTTTTTAATCAAGTATGCTGACGATACAGTACTGACAGGTTTGATTGCTGACAATGATGAATCAGAATATAGAAATAACATTAATCAATTTGCTAATTGGTGTGCCAAAAATCATTTAGTCCTCAATGTTCAAAAAACGAAAGAAATGGTTTTTAATTTTCAAAGAAACAAACAGATCATGCAACCAATTAAAATTAATGATGTGTCTGTTGAAATTGTAAGCGAGTACAAATATCTTGGCACAGTAGTCGATAACCAATTGAACTGGAATTCCAACACCTCTAGGGTTTATAAAAAAGCCAACCAGCGCTTACATTTCGTAAGGAAACTCAAATATTTTAATGTGAACACCAGAATTTTAACATTGTTTTATCAGAGCACTATTCAATCTTTATTAACTTTCTGTTCAATCGCTTGGTTTAATTCCCTGACTGTTCAAAACCGGAAGAAACTTCAACGTATTGTTAAACACGCCAGCAGAATCATAGGTGCTGACATGGAGAGCCTTCAGAAGTTGGTAGATAGCAGCCTTATGAAAAAATTTAATTGTATTATGACTGACAGCACACATCCTCTTCACTCAGTGATTGTAACCAATAGATCAGGTAGGATTCGACAACTAGGCCTTAAAACAAACAGATTCAAAAATTCCTTCATACCAAGTGCCATCTATAGTTTTAACAGTAGTTTTAACAGATAATTTGTACAACCTTTTTGACTCTTCCTGTTTTTTATGTCTCTCTCCTTTACATTGTGTATATAATAATATTGTCTATTTTTGATGTACTTTGTGTAGTTTTTATGTAATTTTTTAAAATGCTGTACAATGGAAAACAAATTTCATGTGTTTTCATATGACGAACAATAAATTGAATTGAATTGAATTGAATTGAATTTATGTTTGGAGCTATTGGGAAAAGCCAGAAAAACATTGGCCACTGATTCCCTGTAGTGTTGGTTCGAATCCCAGTCGTGACACTTGTGTTCAAGACACTTAAATATAATTGCTTCTCATCATCCAAAAGTATGGGTACCTGCCAAGGCAGAGAATCAAGAGTTATAAAGAAAATAACAGTTGAACAGCTTTTGAGATGTGCCCCCTTTCTTCATATCAGAAGTTGATAAAAAACAGATGGTGCAATCTCCATAAACTATAAGATTTTAAGTATTCTTCATCAGGCTGTATACAAACTGTGCCTGCAGGCTGAGGAAGTCCAGGCTCTGTGGCTCTTTTGTATACGTATTATGTCGCAGGTTACATGGTCTATTGACCCCTTCCCAACGCGCGGCACTTTTACACACACCTATCCTGTCCCCCATTTTGGGTGACAAATCACACGCAAAGAAATTGACCTCCAAAATGGTGGAAATGGTAGGCGTGCATTTTGTGGAAATGCGTTCCTTGTTTGACAATAGGCAGCTTTAGCGGTATAAACTGTTAGACCGAATAACCCCCTTTACCTTCTCCTATGCTTTGCTCAGCATGTTCATGGCCCTCATGTTGACGTTGCGGCTCAGCTTCTCCTTGGTCTCTTGCAGCTTCTGCAGCCATCTTAGCTACCTCCCTGGGCTCGCTGTTGCTGAAGTCGTACGCTGTGTTAGGCTGACCAAAGTACTGCTTCTCTGTGGCGATCCATTCATACTTGTCCATCAGGCTCGTCACCTACAAAGATAACAGAGAGTATTTAAGTTGATCAATCACTTTGTCGTAAGGTTGGGACGGTAAAAGTTTATTGCCATTTAAAATGGGGGAAAAAAGTGAAATCCATATCAAAATTTCCTTAACATTTAGACCAAAACCCAACAGTAACAAAAAAGAGACCTTCCTTTTCAGCAAGCCTGTAGAGAATCAGTTCCATGCTTTAAAAATATGTTCGCCCAGCAACTATCCAGGCAGACTGATCCCTTTTGTTTGTTGGGAATGTGTTTTAGTTGTATTACAAACTTTGTTCTGTTCACCCGAAACACTAAGGTACTGTGAACACAAAGGCCAAAAAATAAATTAAAAAACAAAACTTGGGACTTTCTTTTCTTGAAAATGTTAGCCGCAGATGCTGTCCAGGGAGAATGATCGACATATATTTTGTTGGTGGAACTGTCTCATCTTAATCCCCCTAGTAAATGTAACATATTATTTTCAATCCTCTCAATTTTGTTATACATTTTGCTTTGTACTCAGTCGCCACACCTGTGGTTTGTGGTTTTGTGACTGTGAAGACTTGCTAGTTCTATCTTAAATCCTGGTTGATCCTGGAAAGTGTGTTGACATTTGTTTCTGTTAAAGGTCAGCTTATATTTCGTATTGGAATCAGTAGAAACAGTTAAACGGTTAACCGGAAGTCACAAGTTCCGTTTAACCACTTAGGAAAATAAACGTAGCTGCCCAACCCTAATGCCCTGGTTTCTTTTTTATCTTAACCTCTCCCTCTCTCCGATTATTTACCTTATTCGCAACATCCTTGCTGTCCCGCTGGAACTTGGCCATCTGGAAGTGGTCTGGTGCATTGCAATCAAGTTCCGAAGGTCTAGTCATCAGGGCGTGAGTTCAAATCCTGGTCATGACACTTGTTTTCTTAAGCAAGAGACACTTTAACCAGCCTGCAAGGGTTGAGACTGACTGAAGTGATGAAAATATTTTCACCATTGCACTCATAAACACCCGATATTTGTACATCAGTGTAGGGTAAAACCAATCAAAAAGTAAACATTTATCCTCAATGCAATTATGACAACTATTCAATACCTTAGTATCTTTAGCCTTCTCCTCAACCTCTTTGACATTTTCTTCAAAGCAAGCGATGGCCTCATCTACAGCAGCTAGCTGATCATCATACGTGGTCAGTTCCTTCTTCAAATCCTCAACCTCAAGCCTTAAGGTTTCCATTTCCTTGAAAAGGGCAACAAGAAACGAGACAATATAAAACTTTTCTGGAGGCTATTTTACAATTGTTGAGTGCTTTTTTGAGGAAGGTTTGGACAATGATGGAGTAGAAGGTTTAGCCAACGATGGAGCAGAAGGTTTGATCAACGATGGAGCGGAAGGTTTGATCAACGATGGAGCGGAAGGTTTGATCAACGATGGAGCGGAAGGTTTGATCAACGATGGAGCGGAAGGTTTAGCCAACGATGAAGCGGAAGGTTTGAACAACGATGGAGTAGAGGGTTTGGACAATGATGGAGTAGAAGCTTTGGCCAAAGATGGAGCGGAAGGTTTGGACAAAGATGGAGCGGAAAGTTTGAACAACGATGGAGTAGAAGGTTTGGCCAACGATGGAGCGGAAGGTTTGAACAACGATGGAGTAGAAGGTTTGAACAAAGATGGAGTAGAAGGTTTGAACAACGATGGAGTAGAAGGTTTGAACAACGATGGAGCGAAAGGTTTGAACAACGATGGAGTAGAAGGTTTGGCCAACGATGGAGCGGAAGGTTTGAACAACGATGGAGTAGGTTTGAACAATGATGGAGCGGAAGGTTTGAACAACGATGGAGTAGAAGGTTTGGACAACAATGGAGCGGAAGGTTTGAACAACGATGGAGTGAAAGTTTCAGACAACGATGCAGCTGAAGGTCTAGACAACGATGTGGCGGAAGGTTTGGCCAACGATTGAGCGGAAGGTTTAGACAGTATGGAGCAAAAGGTTTGTGTATTTTATTGTGTACCTAAGTAGGATTTGAAGCTTTGCATGGTGGGAGTATAACTGAGAGAGGTTTGCGGTAACACCATGTTAAAATCTCTTTTGAGTACTGTAGGTTCAGAAAAGAACCGGTGGTTAACGACTCAACGTTTCGATCAGTATACTCTGATCGTCTTCAGGAGAATGCTGGACTCTGTTGCTGGATGCTGCATGTACTGCCTTGTAGATGGCACCCTAGACAGATCAGAGAGGTCATCGAGATCTACAAGCACAACACAGTGCCTCAAGACATAGGCTTCCACATCAGTGACATTTGGCTACCACTATTCCCGACTAAAGGATCTCCTATATCCAAGGTCACATCTCCAACCCCTTAGACTTGGGTCTTCTTTACCCTCAGTCTCCTCTAGGTTCCCTCACCCTCCCTTTGCTTATCTACAACTGATTCAGTTCAGTGAGTACACACTCCCTACCAATTCCAAATGGGTTTCAGTTTAGGTTTAGTCCCAGCTCCAGCCTACATGCTTCATTGAGCTAAGTCCAGCTTATCCAGTTCCTGCCTTCGTGCATCACTGAGCTAAGCCCAACTCCCAGTTATCCCCTACAAGGCAGTACATAAGCAGCATCCAGCAACAGAGTCCAGCATTCTCCTGAAGAAGATCAGAGCGTACTGATTGAAAGGTTGAGTCGTTAACCACCGGTTCTTTTCAGAACCAACAGTACTCAAAAGAGATTTTAACATGGTGTTATTGCAAACCTCTCTCAATTGTGTACCTATACCTGTTGTTTTTGTTTCATGGCTTTGTTTGTCTCCTCCGCTTGCTTCTTAGCCTTGGAGTTTCCTGCCTCTGCCTCTTTTAACTCTTTCTCTCTGAAGGACTTGGCGTCTAGGTTCTTGCATTTCTCTGATTGCTCCTTGTGTTTCTCCTTGGCAGCTGGGATAACTGCTTCCTGCTCTCCTGTTAGAAAATCAAGAAATCAATTATTTAAGCACATCAAACTTCTTCACTGGGAGATTTTTACCTGACAGCGCACATACTGGGTAACTCTTGTTCCACAAAATTTTGAGCCAGAAAATAGAACTAGCTGTTGCAAACTGCTTACCAACCTAAAGGAACTATGGTATTAATACAAAATAACTGTGATTTGACTCAGTGGCCATTAACGATCTTTTGCAATTCTGTAATGTTGATTCTTTGAACAATGGAAACTCTTCTGCCACTAAGTGCCCCCAAATGTCTCCCATGAATAAGTATTCTGAATCAGTGAACATTCCTGTTTGGAACATCTTTGTTCCAGGGCCAAATTCCATAGAGATGCTTAAGCAGAAATATTGACAGAAAAAGTTGGCTGCTATTAAGCAGAAATCTGTGGGGACTAGTTGGAGCCTAAACATCTATTAACAGTAAAGAACTTTGGCTGGTGCCCGGTTTCTCCTTAGCAAAAGTCATCTGTGCTTAGCACTATGTGTGGTTAGGGGCTCAAAGTAAATTGCAATAAATCTGACTTACCGACAGAAGCCTCTACAGCTTGGATCTCTTCAAGTTGTTTATGATGAGAGCTCTGCTGAAGTCGCTCCTGAAGTTGCCTCATGGACCTTCAAGTCATACTGCTCCTTCATCTTACAAATTCTAATAAAAAATGGAATGTTTAGAAATGTTAACATCTACTGTTAAAGCATAAATTCATTTTACAAGTAAAGCAATGTTTGAGTTGAACAGTTTGATGCATTTGAAGACATTTTGAAGTCCAAGACCTGCTGATAAAGAGTACACTTTTAAAAACTACATCTACCTTCATTATCCAGGACATCTCAAAGTCGATGACATCTTAGCCTTCGCTCACATGGAGAAGGTCAGGCTCACATGGAGAAGGTCAGTATCACTGTCAAGATAATCAAAAGAAAGACAATGGTGAAACAAGTCACTGTTTTGACAATAATGCCCTTCTAATTGGTTGATAATATGCTCTTTGTAAGTATTAAAGATGTATTTCAAGAAAACTGAAGAGGAGATGTCTTCTTTTCTAAACACCCATAACTAACTTTGATGTCTCTGTTATAAGCCCGGTTCATACTTCCTGCGAATGCGAATGCGAATGCGAATGCGAAGTGAATTTTAACGTCGCAGGGCTGTTTTCGCTGCAAATATTTCGCAGGAGCTGAGCACATCTCAACTCTTCTGAATTATTAGTTGCAAATTTGTAACGTCAAAATTTGTATGAACCAGGCTTCACAGAGACATCAAAGTTAGAAAAGCTCTGGCCTAGAAAGCAAATCACAGAATGAAAAAGATATGGTGCACAAGCATGAGACACCTGAAGCTACAGCTCTCCATGGCCACTGTTGAATCAGTACTACTTTATGGATGTGAAGCATGGACATTTTCTGTTCTAGAAAAATAACTTGATGGTTGGTACACCAGAATGCTACGCCAGGTGCTTGGTGTCAGGAGGGAACACACTTAAACTCGATCTCTATCTTGGACTCCCCAAGCTTAGTGCAAAAAGTCTGTGCAAGAAGAGTCAAGTTTGCAGGGCACTGCTATCGCCAACCTAAAATTCCAGCCAGCAAGCTTTTTCTCTGGGAGTCTAAGCAAAATCAAGCCCAAAGAGGTTGAGGTAACCTGTATGCAGACATACATGTACTAAGAAGAGACACTGGGTTTGACAGCAGATGAAATACCTACGTGCATGAGGGATAGGGAGCTCTTGGGAAAAAACTTTGTCGTAATATTATTGACCGAGGACACCACTTAAAGGCACTGAACACGTTTGGTAATTGTCAAAGACCAGTATTCTCACTTGGTGTATCCCAACATACATGTATGCATAAAATAACAAGCCTGTGAAAATTTGGGCTCAATTGGTCATTGAAGTTGCAAGAAAGGGATGAAAGAAAAAACACTCTTATTGTACAAACTAGTGTGCTTTCAGATAGGAATAAAAGGCTTCTGGTCAGGAGTCTTTTATTATTAGAGTGAGAAATTACCTCTTTCTCAAAAACTACGTTACTTCAGAGGGAGTCGTTTCTCACAATGTTTTATACTATCAACAGCTCTCCGTTGCTCGTTACCAAGTAAGTTTTTATGCTAATATATATTTTGAGTAATTACCAAACGTGTACAGTACGTGGCTTTAAAATAGAAGAAGATGCAACCCCAGCCACCCGAAAGACTCAAAAATGCGCATTACGCTCTTGCCATGTACTCATGCAGTGCTCCTCAAGCCCCCCCCTTCCCGACACAGCTTCCACCCATACAAAGTATATGCCCAGTGTTATTATGTGACACCATTCTCAGATTGGCCAAAATGTCATATCCCACTGGTTGTTGATTGTTTGACCCAATGAGTGCCTATTAACAGTCCTCATAGAAAGGGTAAGCATACTATGTTTTCAGGGCTGTGCGATAGTTTTGCAATACTAAACATAACCTCAACCGCCTGACAGAATCAAAATAGCACGCCATGCTCTCACCATGCATGCAATCAAAAGCACAACTCTAGCTGCGAGCCCCTTACACACACACACCACTTGCGCCCACACACAGTTTGGGCCCCCAATCCTAGCACATGAGCTTGTGAGGCTCACAGCCTTGATGCAATTTGGTAAACCCGGTGTCTTATGTGTTTAATTACTTTTCTTTAGGAATCTATGAAAAATGGGTTGGGGTGTTGAATGGATATTCTGCTATGACTGCTTAAATCATTCTTATTCGCCAATCATAGACCATGGATTAATGGTTCAGTAGGAACGATCACGTATTATTAATTAGCAGTCGTACAATCAACTGCCAAAATATTTGACATGGATTTTGACCATTATAATTGCTGTCATTACAAATACATCGTGCTCATTACCATAACCGCAAGACCAGGAGGAATACAAGATCATCCAGGCTGTGAGCCCAACAAGCTCATGTGCTAGGATTCAACTGTGTGTGTGCATATGGGCACACAGGTGGTGTGAGTGTTGGGGCTCGCAGAGTTAGTGCTGCTTGAGTGCAGTGAGAGCATGGTAAGCAATTTCAAGTCTGTCAGGTGGTTGAGCTAAGATTGCACAACTTTCCCACAGCCTTAAAAACAAGGCTATTTCTAAGTATACGCCTCTCTTAATATTCATGCATGACGTCATAATTCTTACTTAAAATGAGGCTATAGGCGCGCGTCCGCCACCACTTGCAGTGGCTGCGCCTATGGCTTCGTTTTGGGTTAGAATTGTGACGTACTCGAGCATACATATTAAGAGAGGCGTATGCTTGCCCCTTCTATGAGGATTGTTAATAGGTACTCATTGGTCAAACAATCAACCAGTAAGAGGTGACAGTTTGGCTAATCTCAGAATGGTATTAGCTCATGATTATGCATGAAGTGAAGTTAAATTATCTATCAACCACCTCGATCAGTACCTCCAGTGTGCGAGAATGAAATGTTAAGGAAATGTTAATACCTGACATAATTTCATGCTAGCGAGGTTTCAGAGAATGTCCAAAAGTATCTGGTCGGACCTCGTCTTCAGTGCAACTCCATTGGAATCCATTCACTCATATCATGGTGCTCCATGTATGCCTGGTAGTAGTAATACACAAAAGTATCTGGTCGGACCTCGTCTTCAGTGCAACTCCATTGGAATCCATTCACTCATATCATGGTGCTCCATGTATGCCTGGTGGTAGTAATACACAAAAGTATCTGGTCGGACCTCGTCTTCAGTGCAACTCCATTGGAATCCATTCACTCATATCATGGTGCTCCATGTATGCCTGGTGGTAGTAATACACAAAAGTATCTGGTCGGACCTCGTCTTCAGTGCAACTCCATTGGAATCCATTCACTCATATCATGGTGCTCCATGTATGCCTGGTGGTAGTAATACACAAAAGTATCTGGTCGGACCTCGTCTTCAGTGCAACTCCATTGGAATCCATTCACTCATATCATGGTGCTCCATGTATGCCTGGTGGTAGTAATACACAAAAGTATCTGGTCGGACCTCGTCTTCAGTGCAACTCCATTGGAATCCATTCACTCATATCATGGTGCTCCATGTATGCCTGGTGGTAGTAATACACAAAAGTTGAAGATCAAAAACCGAGCAAAATAAAAGGGTTTTCTCCGACCTCTCAAAAACTATGACCACCTTTTTGTGAAATTTCGACAGGATGATGAAACATCACTGTTCTACCAGAGACTATGACAGAATTTGTAGATATCAAGAGGATGGTTTGTGTATTCGGTTGCGGTAACAACATTAGTATATCTACTTTGCTCTGTAGATTTTGTTATTTGCTGTCTTGCTGTTTATTCTACTGCCGCGGAGTAGATTTCACAATTCGAGAGACTGCTTAGTTGTGAAAAGACCTTTCCTGCTTATTAACTATTACCTGGGCAGAAGGAACAAAATCGGCCGGGAGTTTGCTTAGTGGATCACTTTCCCTAGGAGGATAATTTTGGTTAATTTTAATCTAGCAGCTCACTTATTGTAAACCTCCTCCAGAGAAAAAAGTTAAGTCGAAAATAAAAATATTAATAATAATCAAGCGCTTATAAAGTGCTGCCTAACGAGACAAAGTAACACAGCACTGTACACAAAAATGCACAAGCGATCAAAAACAACAGCAATATAAACAGAGTAAGCATTAACACATCAGTCTGAGTATTTAAAGATGTTTTTGAAAGCTGCCCTTGACGTAGAGTGGCAGATACTGTAAGGTAAATTTATCCAGAGTTGTGGGGCAGTTTTGGCAAAGTCAAGAAAAAAGTATTTGAACCTCCTCCCAATTCACTGTTGCTTATTTTGATTGCAGCAACAGAAATAAGCAGTTGTGTAAAGGCGCACACAATCTCTAACTAAACAGCCCTCACTTTTTGCTGTTTCCACTGAAACAACCATCTCATTTGATAAATCTTTGACAACTTGTTTTATGGTTAGTTTGTTGAACACTTGACGATGGAAACAAACTTCCTCTTCCTTAAACCAATGAAGTACAATGTATTACCCCTTCAAGTTTAAGTAATAAATTGACTACACACTACACACTGGGGTGTCGTGGCCGAGTGGAAGAACACCGAACTCAATTTCTAGTGTTTCTGTTCAGCAGAGTGTGGGTTCGAGTCCCGGTCGTGACACTTGTGTCCGTGTCTCTGAGCAAGACACTTAACTATAATTGCTTCTCTCCACCCAGGGGTAAAATGGGTACCTGTGAGGGCAGAGATGGTTCTTGTGATTGATTTAGCCTAGTAGCGCATATATTGCAGCACAGGCTGTATACTCCCAGGGAGCTGAGATGGTTTAAGAATTGAAATAAAATGGCCCAGTGATCAGGGGTAATAATATGCGCCTCGGAATAGGCTACCTAGATAGATGGCGCTTTATAAATGCTTGATATTATTATTATTATTATATACCCTGAGTTGCAGGATTGTCTGAGTTGCAGGATTGTGACTGTAGTACAACCTCACCAGACGAGCTGCATCACTGAATCTAAAGGATAGATTGACCAATGCATAAATCAGTGTGTACATGGAAGAAGGACATAACGAAAAATTACCGAAGAAAGGGCGTTAGCAGTTAATGTGCAAAATTGTGTGTCAAGACAACCGAGTGTGAAAGTTTGATCGGTTTTCTGCCATTCATTAGTCATCTTTGGAAGGTTAAATTTTGCATGGGAATGGGAAAACATCTCTTTGTGGTAAATCTTGCAACAAAAATGCAACAGTTAAGTGCCACATTTTTTTTTCAGGAGCCAACTTTGTGTGCCTGAAAGAAGGGCGTAGAGCCTGAAGAAATGTACCTAAGATTTCTTTAAATGAAATACATGATGATTTACCAAACCAGTAGCACATACTTCCAAAATAAAGGAGCAATTTCTAAAACCAACACAGTGATTGCCACTCTGCCAGAGGAAATATATACAGAAACAAAGAAATAGCACAAACAGTACAGGAAACACCCACACCATAAAACAAGATGGAAAAGGTAACAAACTTCAAAAAGTACTGTAAAAAAAAATAAAAAAATTATACAGCATACTTGATATAAGACCACCAGAAATCTAGTGGTTAGTTTTGAACAAGCGAGAATTTTGATGACATGATATTTTATTTATGTGAAATGTAAACAATTTTTTAACAGATGTAATTATTACATCAGGGATTATTGAACAATATGCATAAAAAATGATTAATTTTGGTACTGCATACTCGGTGCTTACCAATCATGGGAGAAAAAAACCAAACCAAAACCAGCAGTTTCTTACCTTTTTGCAATTTTCTAAGCAGGCCCTCTATGTCTTCAGTCACTAGGTAGTTGACTAGTTTAGGGCAGTCAGGGGTGGTTAACACAGTGTCATAGCTACCCGTCTGCTTTATGTAATGGAATACAGTTGCTTTAATCTGTGATAGGGAGGAGAGAATACAACATCTATTTACTGAGCAGACCCTTTGTGCAGTCTTTGGTCACTATAGGTTGGTTTACCTCAGGGAAGTGAGGAATTGTCAGCCCATTACAGCTTCACCAATAACCCCCTTCACTAGGTAGTTGACTAGTTCAGGGAAGTGAGGGTGCATGGCTAACACAGTATCTTATAACTACCATTCAGCTTTGTATGATGGAATACAGTCGCTTTAAAGGCAAAGTATACCTTTGGTTTTTGGATCCATTCAATATAAATAATATAAAAGTAGAATTATTCTCAGACACCCACAGAATGCAAACAAAAAACTTATGTGAATTTATGTACAGTTCAGACTGTTTTTATTCTTTCAAATTACTGGTCAATGACCAGCTGGGCATGCAACTTCAATATGGCATACTTAAAAGACAAACAACATTATAGGGCAGCTTGCCCAACCAAAATTACCGGGCCCGGATTCCTTGGCAGCTTGCCATAGATAATCAAAAGGAGGAGCAGCTTGCTCTACCCATATAAAAGTGTTCAAAGAATGTAATGATAAAATAACCTAGATGCCAACAAGGCTTACAGTTAATCCACTGCTTGAACATGCAGTCGGAGTACATGAACTAGCCCCACCTGAACTAGAGGGTGCTAGCAGTGTTATAGAAGTAAACATTATTGAAACGAATTAATCAAATATTGAGAAATTATTTTGACCCCCAGGCAGTGGCAGTCCCCTTCCCTAGAAACAAATGCCAGACGCGTGAAGCGCGCCCCATAGGGAAGGACCGCCACCCGGGGGGAATTCCTCGAACATAGCAACCCCCGTACCACCAGCGTTAATAGCAAAACACAGAAATATAAAACGGGACTGGGGTATGGGGGTCCTCCAGCAGCGAAACAAAATTATTCAAGAGTAACTTCCGTTACCACTGGGAGACAAATGGACCCCATCAAACCTAAAAAGAGTAAAATTTGACCATTGAAATTGTGGGTGGTGCAGGACAGAAACCCCAATTCGTCGGCCAAACGACCGCGCCCATCTATTAATGGACCGCCTCTTCATTTCCATGCGGCTTTGCGAAAAGGCACCAAAATAACATGCGCGTGGGAGTATATCCGACCAAATAATGAACGCATCTGGGAATCTATTTCGGCAATCCTGCATGTATAAAGCAACCCGCTGCCGCAAGCAAAATGAATCAGTGCCAACCAAATCATTAGTACCCAAATGAATAATTAAAATAGAGGGAGACGGCCACTTGGCTTGGAGAGCATCCAACAGCTGGTGGATGTCTGAGTAGCGTGCACCGCCACGCCCACCCCAGCGGACAATAGGCCGACAGTCAATACGCTGAGACGCCCTACGAATAATGGAATCTCCCACAATCCAGACTTCACCTGAACGAGAAACATTTAAACAAATTTTTTATAGAAACCACAACCGCAAATTCTGTGACTACGCTAACGGGAAATTGCCATGTACTACCGGACGAATGTAGCCGAGTACTGCCTCAGAACGCCAGCGACCCATGGATTGGATAACTTCTACAGGAAACCCGTCCGCCGCGGCGGCAGTGGCAGCCCCAATGCGAAAAGAATGTGCCGTGATGTGGGCGTCACCCAGGCCCGCAAAGTTTAAAACCTTCCGAAGCATTGCGTTAAATTGAAATTGCGTGAGGGGGCTCCCATCGAAGTGACAGAAAAAACTCCCCGGAGTCGTGGGTCGCACTGCCGCAAACGCTGAAAGCGCTAGAACCGGGCAGGCAGCTTGATCGCTGCTACGCACCAAACGGATTTGTTGGGGGGGTCTAGCCTTGTTATTTTTAGCTTTATGCAAGGAAAAAGTAATCGAAGCCAGCGTAGTACCGGAGGCACAAAAGTGAACGTCAGGAAGCAAGAGCAGAGAGTCCTGCAAACAAGTACGTGAGGCAGCGGCAAACTCACCAATGCGCATAAATCCAAAAAATGCACTTAACATCGCCGCCTTGAAAAGCAATACTTCAAACTTAGAAGTACAAATGCAAGGGAGAACTGTTATTAAGTGTAAAAGTAGCGGCAAAGTCATTGGTAAACGTGTGTCCGACACCCGGCGATCCCTCCGACAGCCCTCTAATAATTTAGAAACAAGGTAATCTCGGGTAGGATCGGGCCAACCACAAATCTTATGGTAAAAACTGACACCAGCCACATACGTGGAAATAGAAGCCGGCGCTAATTTTTGCAATGATAATGAAGCGACAAATTCTCGAATATCCTGCGTCGATGCACAAGCAGAGACACGAGCGGCACCGCGGTTCTGACCAAAAGAACAAAAAGCGCGCCAACCTATCTGATAAGTCCTACGTGTGTTTGGTGCCAATGCCGTTGTCAACAAACGGGTAATCTCACCTTCTACTACATCAACGGCAGGAGGGGGAGAGGCGTCATCACGGGGTCCGCTCGCGGGGCTACGGTTCGAAAGCGTTTGACCTGGAAACGGGAAAGCGAATCAGCGATAACATTATGCACACCCGGAACATGAACGGCTTTGAAGGAAATATTGAAACGCAGACACCGGCAGACAAATAACCTCACTAATTGCATAATATTGTCACAACAAGAAGTCTGCTTATTGAGAATGTGGACAACAGCACTATTGTCACAGTGAAATCGCACTTTATGGTTCGCCAATAATTCCCCCCAACAATACACGGCAACCACCAATGGGTAAAACTCTAGGAAAGCAATCGACGGCGAAAGCGCTAACAAGGCAGGAGACCACTGTGACTGAAACCATTTGCCGTTAAAGTAGCCACCATAACCCACGCTCGCAGCGGCATCAGTGAATAACTCGAGGCTACTGTTTGACAGCCAATTATGGTGGTGAAATGGTGAAACTCCATTAAAGTGTTCAAGAAATTCTAGCCACATCAACAAATCTAGTTTTGCACCACAAGATAGCCTATTTTTGTGATGAGGTTTGCGCAAACCACGAGTGAGAGCGATCAAACGCCTTGTAAACGCCCGTCCGGGAGCCACTGCCCTGCACACAAAATTAAGGGACCCGACCAGAGACTGGATTTCCCTAAGTGACAATTTAGTCTTTTTCAAAACTGCATGAATCTGACGACGAAGCGCCTCCACCTTACTTAATGGAACGCGAACGACCTGCTGACCAGAGTCAATCTCAAGTCCCAAATAAGTAATTACCCGAACCGGACCCACCGTTTTTTCTTCGGCAATCGGCACTCCCAACTGACCACAAACCCTTCTAAATGTCTGCAACAAAGCGTCGCATTCTGATTGGGACGCGCCCACAAATAAAAAATCATCCAGGTAGTGGGTAATATTATCTGACTGTGAAAACCTTTTAACTTGGAATTCAAGAAAAGTGCTAAATGTTTCAAACAATGAACAAGAAACTGAACAGCCCATAGGCAAACACTTATCATAGTAATATGCTCCTTGAAAAACAAATCCTAGCAGTTCGTAATCGGAGGGGGCAACTGGGAGGAGCCGAAATGCGGACTTAATATCAGACTTGGCAGTCCAGGCCAGCCGGCCGGCTGACATAACTAGGTCAACATCCTTATCAAATGAATTATAATGAACCGTACAGTCATCCTTACTTATAAAATCATTAATTGAAAACCCTGTTGGGAAGGAGAGATGATGAATAAGGCGAAAAGAACCCGGATCGTGTTTGGGAACCAGGCCAATTGGGGAGCACTGCAAATTTGGAAATGGCTTTTGATCAAAAGGTCCGGCAATCCTACCTAAATCAACCTCCTTTCGCAGCTTTTCCAAAACAACGTTTGGCATTTCTGCAGCTGAACGGAGGCAAGGAGATTCCCGACCCGACCGCGGGCCCCGGTAACCCAGTTAAAACCCGTGAGAAAAACCCCCACCCAATAAAAGTGCTGCTTTCTTATTGGGGTAAAACGAAAGCCAATTCTTCAAAAGAGGAAAATTAATTGGTGTTGGTGGCACGAAAATTAGACCCTCCACCTGCTTTTGCGGTGTTAATCTGAGCCCCAACTACGGACGCTGAGGCTGATGCCGTAGGTTTCCGAGCCATTGGAAATGAACGCGCCGGTGGCGTTGCCGTTGTGCCGGTGTACATTCTAGCCCCAACACTAGTATTGGCAGGAGAAACGTTAGCCCCAGCATTTCTTCCATTACCAACACGGCAAGTAGCGACCCCGTGCCCAAAACGAGCACAATTAGTGCAACGGTGGGGAAACTTACATGGGCTCCACCTACAGCCCCCCGGAGTGTTAAATGCATTGCACGGGGAAAAACCCCCTTTTGCTTGGGGAGATCTACCCGGGTTGGTACTGGTAGCTGCCTGTGACAGCGGCACAATGCTGGCAGCAGCAGCAACTGTCACCCAAAGCTCTGTATCTAAAACCGCCCAGGAGCGTTGGAACCGTTGTGGGTTGGCCTCTTGACGCAATCTAAACTGTTCATCATAATTACGCCAACCGAAACCAGGAAATTGGGCAGCGGCCAAGCGAATTGTCTCAGCATATTTTAGCAGTTCGCTGAAGCGCTGTGGGTGACGCAGACTGTAAACTGCCATGAATCCATGAAACGCACTAGTCCACTGATCTATTGATTGCAGCTTACGTGCAGACGCCTGGCGAAAAACAACTTTTCCCTGCTCAACTGCCAATGTCAAAGCAGAGCCCGAATCCCCTGAGGTTAACGCTACTACTGCGTTGTCACGGAACAATGACATATCTATATATTGGGAGTTCCAAATCTTTTCCTTGACTACTTGGGATACATGCAACCCAAGGGGGGAGTAATCACCCGCTGATGGTATAATAGCTGGCCTACCCAAATCTAAATTAAATGGGGATGCGTCAGAAATAACAGGGTAGATTGCGCCCTGTGTACCATGATTACCAACATTAACAGAGGAACACACGCCAGTAGTAGGAGAGGCACTTACATTGGAAACAACTGGCTGAATAGCACTAGTGTTAATATTCATGCCATTATTACTTAAAGTATTACTAGCAAGCGTATTACTATTAACAAAATCAGACATACCGCTCTGCCCTTGGCCTACGCTTGTAGTAGCTTCATCAGCTGAGGCTCCTGCATTCATCATCGTCGCAAGTCCGCCCTCTGTAGTGCCCTGGGCGTTGAACCCCGGGGCCGTGGTCCTGGTGGCACTGTTAGTAGTAGTACTACTAGAGTTAGGCTGGCCGCTTACTCTCGGCAACTCCACAGCACCAGCGCCCATCTCCGGTGGGGACGAAACTGCTAGACCACTAGCGCGTGTCACAGGGGGGAGTCCCAACACTGGAGGGGGAATTTCCTGCCTCTGTCGGCCCCGTCGCGGTGCTCCTCCTGTATTAACTGGAGAATCGGCGAACCTGACCGGCCGCCGCGACCGTCGTGCTGGACGAGGCATTATACGTTTCCCACCAGACGAGACGAAAAACGGACCGGAACTTACGAACAAAACTCTCCAAGTTAACCACGATCTTGTTGCATATATGTGTAACTTGGACGTATAAATTAAATAAGTATGGATCGGAATTGACAATACAGCCAAACAAAATGTCAAATAAAATGTCAAATATCAAAACGATCCACAATTTTTCTAAAAATTATTGCAAGCCCAAAGAAAGCTGAACTGAAAGTGAATGAGCTTTCCCGCTGCACGCTAACGCGAAGCGAGAGCCCGCCCACGAATAAAATTTGCTTCAGCTGATTGGTCCAATGTATGAAATATGCTCAATTGTATGAAATATGCTCATTTGCATGAAAGAAAGTGAATGCCGACCTAATTGGCGCCCGTCCAAACAGAGCAACCTTGACGCGCAACATGCAATTAACTAGACCAAACTTATAGGCGCGACTGATGCGCCGCATACTGCAGGTGTCTGTGGGGAATAATGTATTTTATCTCAAGTGATAACATTAATTATTTGAGCAACTATTCAAGCATTTCAATTGTAAAACACTATTACATGTAAACAAAGGATGAATCATTATCTTCTAAGTTACAAAATTGCAATTACATATGAAACTGCACAAGTTTAGGAGTAACTAGTATTTGTATATAGTATGGTCTTAGGCCTATCTCAAGCTAGAGTTTTGAGTAAAGTTGAATCAGTTTGTGATCTGTACTCACCTCAGCACATAGCACTGTTGAAGAAGATGTCAAAGATACGTCTGCAATCCTGTCTGGATGGTTCTTGTTTTAAAGCCTTCTTTTTTCCTGGTAGAGTGCGTGCAGATTCTACCATAACTGATACAGTCATGAAACACCTACAGTACGTATTCAGGTTGTACATGTACATGTACTGTGCAGAGTGTCCCCCGTTGCTTGTACAATGAATGTACAATGGACTACAGTACTGTGTTAGTGACAATGAACTTCAGTGTCAAAGGTCATGGAGCTACTAGTGCTGTTGAATGTCTGTTTGTCTGGGTTGTTATCAATGAATGTGACAATGTAAACAACTCTTTGAGTGCAGTTTATGATGCACACAATAATAAGTACAGTGATGAAAAGGTATGAGCTATCAGCAAGGAGAACTAGAACTATGGATGCAATTTTGTGTTAGTTTGTATATATATATATTTTGTCATATAAATTTGATCACCCCAAAAAACATTTCAGTGGAATGATAACATTTATAACATCACTGGTACAGAGTGAGGTCAATCACCTTTTACTGCATGAGCTTTAAGATTTCAAAAGTGAAGCGGAAATTAAGATCAGCTTTTGAAGACCTTTTTTTTTTCCAAAGATCTGTAAAATCGTTACAATTAACAACTTTACAAACTCAAGCTTTCCTTTATTTAAACTCCAATGGATGAAATAATAAAATTCTTCATAAACACAATTGCCACAATACACATTGTAGCTGGCCTTTAATTTGCTCCAAGTTGTTTCCAGCCAGTCACGTAGAACTACGGCTATACTGAACAATGTGCATCCATACTGTACGAGTGAATGGATTCTAAGAATTTCTAAAATCACACTGGACAACCCGACCCAAGTAGTCAGTCTCCAATTCCGGGCTGTGATTGGCCAGATACCAATGATGACATCATTCAGCTCAGGGGAATTCCCCAGTAATGTTCATGTCTGGTCTTGTAAATTCCCCTTATCCAGCAATGTACCTCCTTACATCTCCCTGTATGCAGACACATCAAGCTTTCTATGTACAGAGGAAACTAACAATTGTGCTCAATGTCCATATATGGTACATAGTCGCAAACCAATGCACCTTCAAGGCTAAATCTCAGATATTTGTATCATTTGCTTAAATTGTTTTGGTCATGAGGAAACTCATAAAGCAAGAGTTCTGGGCCATGTGATTTAGGAGTTACAGGTCATTGTACTTTTTACCTCAGTGTTTTACTAAAACTTCGAACTTTTATACATCCAGTTTGAAATGCCAGACTAAGACAACTTTTCATACAAAAGTATAAATTTAAATTCAGAGCTAGTAAAAAACACAACATTTTAATTGGACCTTTCACATTGTACTCTTTTTGTGTGCATGTACATGTGGTGGGGTTGGCAGTGGTATCTTGCCTCGCCTTCCACCTCTGGGACCCCGGTGCGTATCTCACTATAAGGGGCACTATGTGGATTGGGTTTTCAGTCCCTGCCTGATTGCGTAGGTATTCCCTAGAATAATTCTCGGGGGTTTTCCTCCCACATCTAAAACTGAAACTTCCTTCTATGCCTTCTCTCCATGTTTTTTGTTACTAGTATAGTGATTAATTTCAAAAGAATGAGCAGCGCCTGGAAGAGATCAGCTGAAAAACAATGACGATTGGCTTAAAAAAATGACTGCTCTGTGCAACCACTTCTAAGGAATAATGTTTTTAACAAATTAAGTCACTCTGAATTGCATACATTTGTACAATTATGACACATCACAAGATCAATGAGAGGGGACCAGTTGCTCTTTGACTTGATGCCTCTTTTGATCCCTCGCTCTGCGTACGTCTCTAATACACAATGGATTAACCACAAATATCCAATATATTTCAATATTTTAAAGTCATATTTTTAGGGGTTATAAATGAGCAAGGTAAGACCCTACAGCACTGGGAATGAGGTTGTTCATTATCCCTTACATAGGATGCACATGTCCAATGCTTATTACAGCTGACTGTATTGTCTGTCTGTAGTGGGTAGAAGCTCTCCGTTCTCTCTTCATTTTGAGGGTGAAGCTTCAAACCCTAATTTTATAGGAGTTAAAATCCCTCCACTTCATAACATCAAATTTACCTTTATTAATAATGGGCTGTATACTCCCCAAGGAGCTGAGAAAGATTAAAGGAATGTTATTGGCCCAATGACCAGGGCACTAATGTAAAGCGCGTTGATACGTTATTGTACAATGCGCTATAGAAGAACTAGTTATTATTTATTATTGTAAAGAGAATTGGAGACTACAAGTAGCTTTGAAACTCTGCATGTTGGCAAGAGCAACAAGTAAAATCTTGTTAAAGTTGTGTAGGGCGGAGAGATAACGTCGCATCAGTGCAAAAACGTCATGTCTTAAAACAGCATTTCCTTTACGCTGGAGCTTGAAATTGTAAAAAATGTGTATCTCGCTTAAAAAACCTAAATATAAGTATGCGATGAGATACAAACGTTTTTGCAACGCTTTTGCACGGAGCATTTTCATGCGAGATAACAATTTTGCAGCATTAAAATAGAATGTTTTTTCAAAATTGAGATATGATCTTATAACAAAATTGAGTTACGATTTTTTGCAAAGTAGAAATAATAACTAGTTCTCATAAAGCGCATAGTCACAGTAACGCATCAATGCGCTTTACATTAGTGCCCTGGTCATAATGGGCCAATAACATTCCTTTAATCTTTCTCAGCTCCCTGGGGAGTATATAGCCCTGGGATGCCGTGGCGCCCCAAGGCTTTTTCAAACACAATATCAACCTCTACCCTTGCAGGTACCCATTTATACCCCTGGGTGAAGAGAAGCAATTATAGCAAAGTGTCTTCCTCAAGGTCACAAGCATCATGACCGGGACTCGAACCCACACCCCGATGACTAAACCACTCAGCCATGACACCCTACAATGTTTTTGCAGAATTGAGAAACAATGTTTCTGCACCGACAGTAATGAGAGAATGTGAATAAGAGAGGACATACTTGGTATATAATTGATTGCAACCTTCTCTCCACGTCTCTTTCTGATGTTCTTCGTTAGGGTTCTGAATTAGGGAAAAATATCATACACTGTCATCAATATATCAGGTTTAGACGTCACCTACTTGTCCTAGGGGTGGGTGGGGGGGTGGGGGACACAAAGATTCCCTTTTCATGTACCACCTCATATTCCAATCACCGAGTGAAAATACTAACATGCACAATAAAAAACTAACCAGCAATTATTAGAAACTTTTCAACAGGGGCAGTCAGGTTGGTGTAGTGGTATCTTGCCAATTGCTTATTACAGCTGACTGTGTTGTCTGTCTGTAGTCGGTAGAAGCTCTCCGTTCTCTCTTCATCTTGAGGGTGAAGCTTCAAACCCTAAATTTATAGGAGTTAAAATCCCTCCACTTCATAACATCACATTTACCTTTATTAATAATGGGCAACTGTATGTAACTTGCCGTTACTCTTATTTGAAATAAGATTGTTTTCAGTTTTCCTTTGTGTTATTTGATTATGTGTCTCCGAGTTAATCCTATTGAAAGTCAACATTTCAAATGATATTTTTACTTGTTATAAAGACAAGAAAAATAATCATGTGACGTGTCTTTATTAAAATTCTAGTAGCTTTCAAATGTATGATTCGATTTGTTTTCACATCAGAAGAGATTGGAACTTCTTCCTGATCCATCAAATAACTGAACTAATTCCTATAGACCCATTGCATTGGCGGCCATCACTGAGATCAAACAATGGAAATGTGAAAACACGTCACGCCACGCTCAATACTCATTTATGGATAGGTGTTCCTTTGACCTCAGTGAGGGCGCTGTTTCAGCTTGTGACATCATATGCAAAGGGTCTATACATTTTTACAATGGAAAACATCTCTAAACTCACAGCAGTTTTTACAAGACAAGCAAAGTGATTGAGGGTGAGAGATAGTGGAATAAATCTTCACTTGACAGAAATAATAATAGAGTATGAATCATCTCCAGATTTATTGACAATGTCAAAAGTTAGGAATATATTTTGCTTTAGAGACAGAGTAGCACTAATCCAAACAAGTCTACATGAGCAATATAATCCACTGTAATGTCAATCTTGATTATATACAGATCAAACTTACTCCACAAACTCAAATTAAACTACTTTTTATGTTAGTCTAGTCAGTCTTTCCAATAAATGGTTTGACAAGGAAACAAATGCAACAGATATGATTTCTATGGCAAAACTCTCTTGAGACCCTCTCATCAACGTATCAAAATGGTAGAAAAAGGACGTTGGAAAAAACCCAACTAATTTCCATAACATCAAACAGCGGTTTGCCTTATACGCATGCACACCAGATATTAATATCACAGAATATTGCATGGATATGATCACTTCAAAATAGATTTGAGCAAGAGAAATTACAAGATGGCTGTCGAAATTGAAATACCACAAGTTATCAAGATAAGACCCATAATTGGATGACTGCTGTTAAATATAAATATGATGATAACAAGTAATCAAATAAGCAATTCACATTCTTTTGGATGTTATATGACATTTCCTACATTGCATACCTATTTTCATATTATAAATGTAATATTAATAACAAAGCAAACATGGCAATTATACAGTAGTCAGGTATTTACAAGTAATGATTTTAATAACAACCTTAACTTACATGTGATGTTAAACTTCAAAGGTTGCATTTCTTATTAAATGGAAAAGGTTGCAATACGAGTGAACAACCCCTAAATGTAATAATTAACCCTTTGCATGCTATCATTTCTTGCAAACACTTTTTCCTGCCCGCTAGAATGTTTTTACAAAATCATTTAAAATAGACAAGCCTGTACACAAAGAGCATTTTGTGTTGAGATATTATTTCATTGCAAAATCCAAAATAAGTCAAATGTATGTTATTTGTAACCGTATAGTAACAGAATTGATTAACGCAAGGTCTCAATTAATTGAGAATTTAAACTGATTGGTTATTATAACTGTTGGAGTGAAAAGATTTATATAATTTTGCAGAATTTTGTGGATTAATTTTATTGACTTATTTTGTTGGTCAGTTTAACCCTCGAGGCAGTATTTGACCAGTATCATAATTAGATAACATTATAATTACACCTTGTTATAAATCTTCACTGAATTCCAGTCTGCCACTGCAAGCTGCTGACCATCTGATGTCAATGAAATTCCATATGGCCGGTACAGACCCTGAGCAATACAGCTGACAAATCTACCCTTCATGTCATACTGATGGATATAACCAGTGTAGTCATCCTCATTGCACACTGCAATGTAGATAGCTGAGCTGTCACAGCATACACCATTGCAGTATACAACTTGCTGACCATCAATGAGTGGTTTGATGGTGATTAGTGTAGCACCATTGTCATCAACAATGTCTACTTGTTGCAACCCACCACTGATGATAACTCTGTCCTTGCTGTCTATGGCCAAGTAGTGAGGTTTTGTCTGAACTGAAACAGTGTCAATGAGTGAACCATCACTGGAGCAGTGTTTAGTTATAACTGACCTCTTCACATCCCCCACAATGATTGTATCCTTCATGACTGCTACACTGTGGAGGGTTACTGCTGTCTTGTCCACTTCACTGTGAGGCACTGTGTAGAATTCAAATATCTTGTTGCCATTCCTATTGTACATCTTGACAGAGTTGGTTTCCTCTACAACCACTAACTGATTCTGGAATGCAGCAACAGCCCAAGTGCCTGGAAAACAAATAAACAAATGAATAGGACTCAATCCAATGATCCCTCATTTGCAAATTACTCACACAACCTATTTAATTAGGTTTTTGCAAAAAATACAAAAGACACTATTATTAATCTAAATTTGTTCCTATGTTGTAAAAGCCCATGCAGCATCTACATGTGACTATGACATACAGTAGAAAAAACAACAATCTGTTATCATAAACGAGGTGACTACTAAAATAACATTAAGAACTCTTGTATAATTTGTTTGATTTTGTTTTAAAACCTAGTATTGGATTGGATAAACCAATTATTTTCATGGACTGTCCCCCTGATAACCAATCAAGAGTAGGCTACCCTTTTCACTGTTTTAACATTTACAACAGCATTACACCTCTAACTAAAAAGACATTGTAAGGAACTCACCATCTGATACTTGGATAGTTTTCTGCTGGTGTCCCATAGTGTTGTAAATTATCACTCTGTGATTCCAGTAGTCTACCACTGCCATCTCATCCCCAGGTACAGAGGCATCAATATCCCAAGCCCCTTCGATTCCTTCATTATACTCCAAACCAAGCTCCCACCTTGGTTCCTTCATAATCAGAGTACCCAGGGAGATATCACAAACCCCTGGATTGAATCTCAGATGGGAAAGGGTAGAATCTATCTTGGGTTGATTTTGATCTCTGAGTAAATTTAAGTCCTTACTGATAGTAGGATAGAGTGCAAGGAAGTCAGAAGCTGATGAATTGTTGCTGACATCTTTGGCAGTCTGCAGTGAATGCTGTATTTGCTGTGAGTTTGCACACACTGTTTGCTCATATTCCTCCAATTTCTTGTTACGATCTTTGTGGATGGTTTTTATTTCATCCATGATGCGACTCTCTTGAGCTGTTACCTTAGCCCTGATCTTATCAGCATTTTTCCTCACCTTTGCCATGGTTCTCTCAACTGCAGTGTCTAGGTTGTCTTTCATTGTTGAGACAGTTGCTTGAGATTGTTCAAGGTTCTTCAGGATTTCTTCAAGGGGAGTAATGAGTTGAACCAATGACTGTTTATATGTGGATGAGGCTTGGTTGCAGTCAATATACTCATGTTGTGGATTACGGTGATCTATGACAGTGCAATCTCTACAAATCATCACATCACATGTTGTACAATAGAACCTCATCACTTCACCTTCATGAGTTTGGCATTCTGGGTGACGCTTTGGTTTTGTCTTTATCAATGCAGTCTTTCCATCACTAATGTCTTTCAAAGTAGCTACTGTGTGGCTTGACGTTGCTGGAAATTTCAGGTGCATTTCATTGCAGTTTGCACAAATTATCATGGGGCAGTCAAAACAGAAGTGTGTTGCCTCATTTTCCTCCTTGCACAATTTACAAACCAACTTGCTGTTTTCAATAGAACTGACTTGATCCAGTTGGAGTGCAAGACCAGTTAAAATGAAGTTAGTCTTGAGATCTTGAACACCCGTCTCAGGAAGTTGTGTCTCCTTTCGACACAGAGGACAAATAAGCATCTTAGCATCTTTGTAGTTGGTAGTGTGGTATTCAAGTAAACAGTGTTTACAGAAGCTGTGATGACAGTCCAGTAGTTTGGGTTCTGTGTACTCCTCTTGGCAAATACTGCACTCCAGATAATCCTTTCTGATTTTCTCCACAGCTGAAACCTGTGCTGGTTTAGAAGATGCCATATTGGTCTGGAAAAAATTATCAAAGAGCAAAAATTTATTAGCAAAAATATATTAACATTACAACAGAATGAACATTCAGTTTGCACAAACCACTTCCAGTATACATCTGTTGCTATCAAATTGATCCCTGCACTGTACATTAATGTAGGAATGCAATGAAACATAAACATTCTATGCGAAAACAATATTTCTTTGATGTAGAATTTTTGGATATATGTAGCTTTTAAATAGCCTCCATTCAGTCACTGTCAAATAAGAGTTAGCAGTTTCGAGGCTGTGAGATTTGATTTTTTTTTTCATTCTAAAGACAACTACAGCAAAACTCATTTTGTTGTGTTGTCTCATTAGAATTAACATTATTTTAATGACACACTAAAGTAAACTATCAAAATATTCGAAAGTAATCTGCAATTGGACAACACTCAGGTTCAAATATAAGTACATTATTTGAGAAACCATTCAAGCATTTCAATTGTACAACACTATTTACATGTAAACCAAGGATGAATCATTATCTTCTAAGTTACGAAACTACAATTGATGAAACTGCACAAATTAGGTGGTATTTGTATATAGTATGGTCTAGCCTTTCTCAAGCTAGAGTTTTGAGCAAAGTTGAATCAGTTTGTGATCTGTACTCACCTCAGCACATAGCACTGTTAAAATATATGTCAAAGATACGTCTGCAATCCTGTCAGGATGTTTCTTGTTTTAAAGCCTTCTTTTTTTCTGGTACAATGCAGACTCTACCATAACTAACACAGTCAAGGAAACACCTACGTAGCCAGGTTGTACATGTACTGTGCAGAGTGTCCCAAGTTGCTTGTACAATGAATGTACAATGTACTACAGTACTGGGTGTTGACAATGAACTTCAGTGTCAAAGGTCATGGAGCTAGTGATGTTGAAAGTCTGTTTGTCTGGGTTGTTATCAATGAACGTGACAATGTAAACAACTCTATGAGTGCAGTTTGTGAAGAACACAATAATAAGTACAGTGATGAAAAGGTATGAGCTATCAGCAAAGAGAACTAGAACTTGGATGCAATTTTGAGTTAGTTTGTATATATATATTTTTTTCATATAAATTTGATCACCCCCAAAAACATTTCAGTGGAATGATAACATTTATAACATCACTGGTACAAGTGAGGTCAATCACCTTTCATTGCATGGGCTTTAAGATTTCAAAAGTGAAGCAGATCAGCTTTTAAGGTATTTTGTTTTCCAAGATCTGTAAAATCGTTACAATTAACAACTTTACAAACTCAAGCTTTCCTTTATTTAAACTCCAATGGATGAAATAATAAAATTCTTCATAAACACAATTGCCACAATACACATTGTAGCTGGCCTTTGATTTGCTCTAAGTACCAGTCAGCCGGCAGAACTACGACTTTACTGAACAATACGCATCCATTATTGTACAAGTGAATGGATTCTAAGAATTTCTATTATCACACTGGACAACCCAACCCAAGTAGTTAGTCTCCATTCCCGGCTGTGATTGTTCAGATACCAATGATGACATCATTCAGCTCAGGGGAATTCCCCAGAATGTTCATGTCTGGTCTTGTAAATTCCCCTAATCCAGCAATGTACCTCCTAACATCTCCCTGTATGCAGACACATCAAGCTTTCTATGAACAGAGGAAACTAACAAGTGTACTCAATGTCCATACATGCACCTTCAAGACTAAATCTCAGCTATTTGTATCACTTGCTTAAATTGTTTTGGTCATGAGGAAACTCTAAAGTAAGAGTTCTGGGCCATGTGGCTTAGGAGTTACAGGTCATTGTATTTTTGACCTCACAGTTGAGCATTTATACCTCCAGTTTGAAATGCCAGACAAAGACTACTTAACATAATACAAAAGTATAAATTTAAATTCAGAGTGAAATAATACAAAAATTTAATTGGACCTTTCACATCTCATAATTGTACCCTTTGTGGGTGCATACATGTGGGTAGGCATACCCAGAGCTGTGGGAACTTTTACACAATGGAACAAAGGTTATACTGGGTTCCCACAATGTGATTCTTCAGAAAAGGGAATAATAGAACTACAATAGGAAGTCCCCACAAAGGTGTGTGCAAAGGTGTGTGCAAAGGTATGTGTGGTGTAGCGGTATCTTGCCTTGCCTTCCACCTCTGGGACCCTGGATCGAAACCCAACAGGGGCACTATGTGAAGTGGGTTTTCAGTTCCTACCTGATTGCGTGGGTTTTCCCTGAAATAATTCTCTGGGGTTTTCCTCCCACATCTAAAACTCAAACTTCCTTCTATGCCTTCTCTCCATGTTTTTTGTTACTAGTATAGTGATTAATTTGAAAAGAATGAGCAGCGCCTGGAAGAGATCAGCTGAAAAACAATGACGATTGGCTTAGAAAAATGACTGCTCTGTGCAACCACTTCTAAAGAATAATGTTTTTTACAAATTGAGTCACTCTGAATTGCATACAGTTATGACACACCACAAGATCAATGAGAGGGGACCAGTTGCTCTTTGACTTGATGCCTCTTTTGATCCCACGCTCTGCGTACGTATACACAATGGATTAACCACAAATATCCAATATATTTCTATATTTTAAAGTCATAACCTTTAGGGGTTGATGAGCAAGGTAAGACTCTACAGCACTGGGAATGAGGTTGTTCATTATCCCTTACATAGGATGCACATGTCCAATGCTTATTACAGCTGACTGTGTTGTCTGTCTGTAGTGGGTAGAAGCTCTCCGTTCTCTCTTCATCTTGAGGGTGAAGCTTCTTGAGGGTGAAGCTTCTTGAGGGTTAAGTAATGGCGACCGACATGTGAGGATGTGTGTGAAGTGGGCTTCATCGACTGATTAGCCTTTTTCTTATTTGACACGGCTTCTTTAACTCAACTACTATGCAACCTTAGATATGACAACTTTGGACATGTAAGTCAACTTCTGAGCAAAAATCTCAGCATATATCAGCAGTTTTTGACAGTTTCTTATTTGAATTTTGCTGAGTGTCGGAATTACAAGCTTAACAGTATGCTTTCACATCATTCACATGGTTATACTATGGGAGCTCATCTAGCCTGACTGAGTCCAGTGTACATGTACTACCACTACTACAATGGGGTCAAGTACTGTGAATAGCTACACTCACGACTACTTTCATTCTGTGTACTCTGCCGCCACTCCATAGTCTGTTTAGTATTTTGACCATATTCATATTTACGGTGTGTACTCAACCTCTGCAATGGCCTCTAAGAAGGATGTCTCAGAAATTCGCCATGCTTTGGAAGAGAACAGACTTGCCTTAGCAGAAGTGCTGGCTATCACCAAAAGCAATGCTGAAAAACTCTCTAGCTTCCAGGCTTCACTTGAGTTTGCTTGCTCGAGGATTGAATCTCTTGAGAAAGCAGTTCCTAATCTTGAGAGCAAAATACAGTCGTCAGAGAGTTACTACAAGCAACAGTTTCTCGTAATGGAAGCTCGCAGCATGCAATTCAACCTTGTCTTCATCAACCCTCCGGAATTCAGCCCTGACATGGACAATGACGAGAAGGCGAGACGTCTCTTCAAGATTTGTGGCATCTCAGAGGAGAGAGCAAAGGCTATAGCTATCAAGAAGTCACACCCTCTCCCCAAACGCCGCTCTCAGGGGGCTAACGCTACCCAGACCTAACTTTCTTGTGGCATTTCTTTGCTGGAATGAAAAGGAATTGGTGCTGAAGTCTGCTCATGCTACTACGTCAAAGCCAGGTATAAAGGATATGCGAGTTGTCACCCAGTGGCCGTTAAAGATCAAGATGGCCCATGGCCAGCTTAAGTCAAGCCCGGAATTCCAATCAGCCAAACACCTCAACAAGGATCCTTTTGTCAAGATTGACTTTCGTTCCGGTAAGGTTGCCCTGGTTATCACCAATAAAACCATCAAAGTAATGGACGCCTGGTCCATACTTGACTCCCCTAATATTCAAGTAGCTTAAGTCATTTCTCTATGCTTGTTGTTATAGAGACCTGTCATTTTATTTAATTATAACTTAATAATTTATTTCATATTTATTTGTTGATGGAAGCCCACAACATTACTATCTCCATGGACTTAATTGCCATGTTTTATGTTTATGTCAGGAGACTGCTTTGTTTATTTATTTATGGTTGTATATGCAAATGTTTGTTCCCCAGTGTGGGTTCTCTCAGTTTTAATGTAGATGTGTTCTATTCTTCTAATTGTTATTTATCTTCGAGCATAGATAAGATTACTATTCTTTTCGTACAAGTATGTCACAAACCACGATAGATAATAATCTATGTCTTGCTGACCTTCTTGATAAGGATGACTCTGAGTGCGATGATTCTTTTTCTGTACCCTCACCTTATAAAACAGACTTTCACACTGTATCTAGCCCTTATGTTTCCTTTCAAGACTTCAATACCCAAATTGGTAATTTCACTGATCCTATTATATTTATGCAACTTAATATTTTTAGCCTCCCAAGCAAATGGGATGATTTCAAGACCCATTTGCACTTCTTAAGTCAGAAAAACAAATAATGTTATTGCTTTATCTGAAACTTATCTTAATGATATTAATTGTAATGATTTTGATGATCTCCCTGGTTATCATCCTTTAAGTTTATGCGAAAAACATCGTAGTGACAGAAAGGGAGGTGGTGTTGCATTATTTATTGATGTTAAATTTAATTTTGTTGTTCGAGAAGATTTGTCGTTCTTCTCTACCCAACTTGAACTTATTGTTGCGGAAATAAATGCAGCCACATAAGGATAGTTTTTTTGTATGCTCACTGTATAGGCCTCCAGGAGTATCCTTGACTGAATTAGATACATTTAAAACTTTTCTTAATAATTTTATTTTCAATGTAAAACATTCTAGGGTCAAAGCCTGTTATATTTTAGGGGACACAAATATTAATCTGCTAAAATATGGTTGTCAGTCCTCCTATGGGCTTTTTGTGAGTGAGTTTATAGACAGCCTTTTCGCTGATAATTATGTTCCTCTGATTCTCAGGCCTACTCGGATTGACACAAATTCAAATTCATATACCCTGATAGATAATATCTTCACTAATAGGGTAGATACAGCTGCAGCATCTTTTATATTAAAAAGTGACCTCTCAGATCATTTTATTTCTCTATATTCATTTGAAAAGAGTTCTAGCCAACGTGCTGCTCCGGTTCCAAAACATACCGCAAGAAAATTTAATTCCTCTAATTGCCAAGCTTTTCGTGGCCTTCTTTCTACAGCTAATTGGTCTCGAGTTTTTGATTCTGAGGGTCCTGACCAGAAGCTATCTTCTTTTAATGAAATTTGGAGCTTGGCATTTGATTTTTCATTTCCCCAGTTGAGGTAAAATCTACTAGTCGTCATACCTTCAGATCCCCTTGGATGACTTCTGGTCTCTTGAAATCTTGTTATAATAAACAAAAGTATTACGTCAATAGGAACCAGAGCTCGACTAAGCTTGCATTTTATAAAAAATATAATAATTTATTTAATAAGCTGAAGCGTATTGCTAAAACTACATATTATCATAATAAGTTGAATGATTTAAAGGGCAACGCTAGAGAAACATGGAGAGTTTTAAATTCTATGATTAAACACAGTGCCCCATATTCCTCTGTAGATTGCATAAGTAGTATTATTATGAATAATAAGTTAATTACTGATGCTAAGGATATTGCTGAAGCACTTAATACTCATTTTTGTTCTATAGGAAAATCAACTTGCCAAGCAGTGGCCAAATCCAACAACGAGTCAAGTTTCTATGTTAATTATGCTACCTCTCCAAGCAATACATTATTTCTTTATCCTACAGATAGCTTTGAAATTATTGGAGTTGTGCAGAAATAAAAAAAAAAAAGTTGCTCTGGGCCAGATGAAATAAGTAAAGGAGTTTATTGATTTAATTTCTTCCCCTTTAGCTGACATTTTTAATGCTTCATTTAAACAAGGTGTTTTTCCTGATATGTATAAAATTGCTAAAGTTGTACCTGTGTTCAAAAAAGGTGATACTCAAGGGGGCTAGATCCCAGTAATTTTCGGCCTATCTCTTTATTGAACGTCTGCTCTAAGATCCTTGAAAAATTAATGTATAAAAGAGTTTTGTCATTCCTTGAATCTAGTAATGTGTTATCTCCTAATCAATATGGATTTCGTTCTGGTAGAAGCACTGTTCATGCCATGCTTGATTTCTGTAATAACTTAACTGATGCTCTCAATAAAGACCCCTCAGAAGTTTCTCTAGGTATTTTTTTAGATTTAAAGAAAGCTTTTGACACAGTGAGTCATGATTTGTTAATTAATAAATTGTATTTTTATGGTATAAGGGGTGTTTCACTTTGTTGGTTTTCTAGTTACCTTGAGAAGCGTAGCCAGTATGTAGTTATTGATGGAGTTGAATCTATTCCCCAGGTAATTAACTGTGGAGTTCCACAAGGATCAAATCTTGGTCCTTTATTATTCTTGATTTATATTAATGATTTGCCTCTCTGTTGCAGGTTGCTAAAACCTGTGTTATTTGCAGATGATACTACTCTTTCTGCCTCTGGTGGAGATTTATTAACCTTAGCCACTGATGTAAATACAGATTTATTGATTATTTAAGATTGGTTTAGGGCCAACAGGTTAATGGTTCATCCTGATAAAACTTATTATATTTGTTATTCATCTAAGCAAAAGGAATTATTTTTGCCTAATGTTACGTTATGTTTAGAAAATTGTATTCTCAAAAAGGTTTCTTGTACTAGGTTTTGGGATTGGAAACGGACAAAAATATGCTTTGGAAGGAACAAATTTCGTCAGTATGTAATAAGATTTCCAAAGCTAACTACATCCTTAATAGAACAAAAAACTTGTTGAGGATTAAAGACAGCTTGTTGATTTATAATTCATTGGTTAATTCTTATCTAAATTATGGTGTTTTGGCCTGGGGTGGCATGTATAAGGTATATCCTTCTTTATTTGGCAGACTTGTTACACTACAAAAGAAAAGTATAAGGAATGCCTGTCATGCTAAATACAATGCGCATACCACTCCACTTTGTAATAAATTTAGAATTCTTAAGTTTGGTGATGTACTTAATGTTCACATTGTTACCCATTATTACGATTACTTTCACAAATCACTTCCTGAGAATTTAAGCCATCAGTCTTTTTTCCCACTAAACCAGGACTTGTACCATTATTCTACGAGACAAAGTAATTGTATTCACTGTAGTAGTAAATTTAGACTGGACATTGCTTCAGGTAATTATCGTAACATTTTGCCTAAAGTTGTTAATGGTCTTCCTGATCACCTTAGACTTCTTCTGGTTAATTCATCCAAAAAGCTCTTTGTCAAACATCTCAAGGAATTCTATTTAGATAAGTACAATGATTTTTCTTGTTCAAATTTCAACTGCTACTCCTGCCTACACACAGCAAGACAATAGTTACCTTTTTCTATTCTATTTTTTGCATGTTTATTTTAGTACGTTTAATATGCTCACATTATTATTATTATTTTTTGAACTTCCTACATTTATAACTCAACCAGGAAACTCATTGTTTGTATTTTCCAAAATTGTTTAATTTAACTGCAGTCCCAGGTGCTCCACTACAGAAGGCCAGTCCTTCTCTGGATGTCACCCCCATTCATACTGTACTGTATTGTTTAAAAAAAAAAAATTAAAAACATATTTGCATTGATCGTTGATCATTATTTGTCTGTATTTATGAAAGTATGAATGGAAATAAAAAAAAACAAACAAACAAGCTTCAAACCCTAATTTTATAGGAGTTAAAATCCCTCCACTTCATAACATCAAATTTACCATTATTAATAATGGGCAACTGTATGTAACTTGCCGTTACTCTTGTTTGATATAAGATGGTTTTCAGTTTTCCTTGAATATGTGTTTCCAAGTTAATCCTATTGAAAGTCAATACTTAAAATGGTATTTTTACTTGTTCTAAAGACAAGAAAAATAATCATGTGACGTGTGTTTATTAAAATTCTAGTAGCTTTCAAATGTATGATTAGATTTGTTTTCACATCAGAAGAGATTGGAACTTCTTCCTGATTCATCAAATAACTGAAATAAATCCTATAGACCCATTGCATTGGCGGCCATCACTGAGATCAAACAATGGAAATGTGAAAACGCATACGCGCCACGCACAACTCTCAGCCATGGATAGGTCTTCCTTTGACCTCAGTGAGGGCGCTGTTTCAGCTTGTGACATCATATGCAAAGGGTGTATACATTGCTACAATGGAAAATACCTCTAAACTCAGAGCAGTTTTTACAAGACAAGCAAAGTGAAAGAGGGAGAGAGATAGTGGAATAAATCTTCACTTATGATTTTGGATTGAACAAAGAAAAATTGACTAGAGCGGGATTTGAACCAACGACCTCCGGTTTAACGTGCCGGCGCTCTACCAACTGAGCTATCTAGCCCTATGTTGGCGGTCTCCCTATTTTGTCAGGGTGGGTGCCAGTCAGAAGCCATTCGACCGTAAACTGCCGTGTAGCCAGGGATCTCACCCAAGTATACGATACAACCTGGGAAGCGGCAGCCAGGAGATCACCTTAAGGGGATGCGACTTTTTATATCAGATATAAAATAATAAACCACAAGGGAAACTGACTGGGTAAATTTTTTAATGATTTTGGGTTGAACAAAGACAAATTGACTAGAGCGGGATTTGAACCAACGACCTCCGGTTTAACGTGCCAGCACTCTACCAACTGAGCTATCTAGCCCTATGTTGGCGGTCTCCCTATTTTGTCAATATCTTTGTTCGGGTGGGTGCCAGTCAGAAGCCATTCGACCGTAAACTGCCGTGTAGCCAGGGATCTCACCCAAGTATACGATACAACTTGGGAAGCGGCAGCCAGGGGATCACCTTAAAGGGATGCGACTTTTTATATCAGATATCAAATAATAAACCACAAGGGAAACTGACTGGGTAAATTTTTTAAATCTTCACTTGACAGAAATAATAATAGAGTATGAATCATCAAATTTATTGACAATGTCAAAAGTTAGGAATATATTTTGCTTTAGAGACAGAGTAGCACTAATCCAAACAAGTCTACATGAGCAATAATCCACTGTAATGTCAATCTTGATTATATACAGATCAAACTTACTCCACAAACTCAAATTAAACTACTTTTTATGTTAGTCTAGTCAGTCTTTCCAATAAATGGTTTGACAAGGAAACAAATGCATCAGAAATGATTTCTACAGCAAGACTCTCTTGAGACCCTCTAATCAATGTATCAAAATGATAGAAAAAGAAAATTTGAAAAAAACCCAACTAATTAATTTCCATAAAATCAAAAGGCGCATTTGCCTTAAATGCATGCACACCAGATATTAATATCACATAATATTGCATGGATATGATGACTTCAAAATAGATTTGAGCAAGAGAAATTACAAGATGGCTGCCAAAATTGAAATATCACTAGCTATCAAGATAAGACCCATAATTGGATGACCGCTGTTAAATTTAACTATGATGATAACAAGTTATCAAAAAAGCAATTCACATTCTTTTGGATGTTATATAACATTTCCTACATTGCGTACCCATTTTCCCATAATAAATGTAATCTTAATAACAAAGCAAACATGGCGATTATACAATAGTCAGGTATTTACAAGTAATGATTTTAATAACAACCTTAACTTGCATGTGATGTTAAACTTCAAAGGTTGCATTTCTTATCAAATGGAAAAGGTTGCAATACAAGTGAACAACCCCTAAATGTAATAATTAACAATTTGCATGCTTTCATTTCTTGCAAACACTTTTTCCTGCCCACTGGAATGTTTTTACTAAATCATTTAAAATAAACAAGCCTGTACACAAAGAGCATTTTGTGTTGAGATATTATTTCATTGCAAAATCCAAAATAAGTCAAATGTACGTTATTTGTAACCGTATAGTAACAGAATTGATTAACGCAAGATTTCAATTAATTGAGAATTAAAACTGATTGGTTATTAGAACTGTTGGAGTGAAAACATTTATATAACTTTGCAGAATGTTGTGGATTAATTTTATTGACTTATTTTGTTGGTCAGTTTAACCCTTGAGGCAGTATTTGACCAGTATCATAATTAGATAACATTACACCTTGTTATAAATCTTAACTGATGTGTTGTCTGCCACTGCAAGCTGCTGACCATCTGATGTCAATGAGATTCCAAGTGGGCTGTACAGATCCTCAGCAATACATCTTATCAATCTACCCTTCATGTCATACTGATGGATATGACCAGTGTACTCATCCCAATTGTGTACTGCAATGTAGATAGCCGAGCTGTCACAGCATACACCTCTGCAGTATCTAACTTGCTGACCATCAATGAGTGGTTTGATGGTGATTAGTGTAGCACCATTGTCATCAACAATGTCTACTTGTTGTTGTTCCAAACCACTGATGATAACTCTGTCCATGCTGTCAATGGCCAAGTAATAAGGTTTTGTCTGAACTGAAACAGTGTCAATGAGTGACAATCTGATGAGTGAACCATCACTGGAGCAGTGTTTAGTTATAACTGACCTCTTCACATCCCCCACAATGATTGTATCCTTCATGACTGCTACACTGTGGAGGGTTACTGCTGTCTTGTCCACTTCACTATGAGGCACTGTGTAGAATTCAAATATCTTGTTGCCATTCCTATTGTACATCTTGACAGAGTTGGCTTCATCTACAACCACTAACTGATTCTGGAATGCAGCAACAGCCCGAGGGCCTGGGAAACAAAGAAACAAATAAATAGGACTCAATACAAAGATCCCTCATCTGCAAATTACTCACAACCTATTTATTTTGTTTCTTGCAAAAAATACAAGAGACACTATTATTAATCTGAATTTGTTCCTATGTTATAAAAGCCCATGCAGCACTTACATGTGACTATGACATACAGTAGAGCAACAATCTGTTATCATAAACGAGGTGAATACTAACATAAGAACCCTTGTATAATTTGTTTCATTGTTTTTTAAACCTAGTATTGGATTAGATAAACCAATTAATTTCTTGGACTGACCCCCGGAAAACCAATCAAGAGTAGGCTACCCTTTTCACTGTTTGATCTGAGATTTACAACAGCATTACACCTCTAACTAAAAAGACATTGTAAGGAACTTACACTTAGATACTTCGATAGTTTTCGGCTGGTGTCCCATAGTGTTGTAAATTACCACTCTTCTATTCATGTAGTCTGCCACTGCCATCTCATCCCCAGGTACAGAGGCATCAATATCCCAAGCCCCATTGTGCCCTACATCATACTCCAAACCAAGCTCCCACCTTGGTTCCTTCACAATCAGAGTACCGAGGGAGATATCACAGACCCCTGGATTGAATCTCAGATGGTAAAGGGTAGAATCTAAGTTGAATTGATTTTGATCTCTGAGTAATTTCAAGTCCTTACTGATAGTAGAATAGAATGCAAGGAAGTCAGGAGCTGATGAATTGTTGCTGACATCTTTGGCAGTCTGCAGCGAATACTGTATTTGATGTGAGTTTACAATCACAGTTTTCTCATATTCCTCCAATTTCTTGTTACGATCTGTGTGGATGGTTTTTATTTCATCCACGAAGCGACTCTCTTGAGCTCTAACCTGAGCCCTGATCTTACGACTTCTGTTTTTCATGTCTGCCATGGTTCTCTCAACTGCAGTGTTTAGGTTGTCTTTCATTGTTAAGACAGTTGCTTGAGATTGTTCAAGGTTCTTCAGGATTTCTTCAAGGGGAGTAATGAGTTGAGCCAATGACTGTTTATATGTGGATGAGGCTTGGTTGCAGTCAATATACTCATGTTGTGGATTACGGTGATCTATGACAGTGCAATCTCTACAAATCATCACATCACATGTTGTACAATAGAACCTCATCACTTCACCTTCATGAGTTTGGCATTCTGGGTGACATTTTGGATTTGTCTTTATTAATGCAGTCTTTCCATCACTAATGTCTTTTAAAGTAGCTACTGTGTGGCTTGACAATGCTGGAATTTTAAGGTGCATTTCATTGCAGTTTGTACAAACAATCATGGCGCAGTCAAAACAGAAGTGTGTTGCCTCGCTTTCCTCCTTGCATAATTTACAAACCAACTTGCTGTTTTCAATAGAACTGACTTGATCCAGTTGGAGTGCAAGACCAGTTAAAACGAAGCTAGTCTTGAGATCTAGAACACCCATCTCAGGAAGTTGTGTCTCCTTTCGACACAGAGGACAAATAAGCATCTTAGCATCTTTGTAGTTGGTAGTGTGGTATTGAAGTAAACAGTGTTTACAGAAGCTGTGATGACAGTCCAGTAGTTTGGGTTCTGTGTACTCCTCTTGGCAAATACTGCACTCCAGATAATCCTTTCTGATTTTCTCCAGAGCTGAAACCTGTGCTGGTTTAGAAGATGCCATATTGGTCTGGAAATAATTATCAAAGAGCAAAAATATATTAACAACAAAATTAACATCCAGTTTGCACAAACCACATCCAGTTTGCACAAACCACTTCCAGTATACATCTGTTGCTATCAAATTGATCCCTGCACTGTACATTAATGTAGGAATGCAATGAAACATAAACATTCTATGCGAAAACAATATTTCTTTGATGTAGAATTTTTGGATATATGTAGCTTTTAAATAGCATCCATTCAGTCACTGTCAAATAAGAGTCAGCAGTTTCGAGGCTGTGAGATTTGATATTTTATTTTTTTTTTCATTCTAAAGACAACTACAGCAAAACTCATTTTGTTGTGTTGTCTCATTAGAATTAACATTATTTTCGATGTCACACTAAAGTAAACTATCAAAATATTCAAAAGTAATCTGCTGCCTGTATGGACAGAAACTAACAAGCTCTGCTGGCCTACACTGTAATAAAACGTTATGAAATTTGAATATGTCAATGAGAGATGTATTTTGTTGTACCGTATTAACATCATTTTAAATAAGTGACATCTCATGTACATGTATGCGTACTTGACATCATATATTTAAATCAATGAAATAACTATTTTTCATCTTTAAACTAAGCAATGTTTTCTATATTTGGAGGATCCAGTTAAAGGGGCTGTGTAGTCAGGATCAAAGCAGTCCTGTGGCTGTACATGGAATTATGAACTCTCATTCAGTTACTGTACACACCCTCCCTCTGTATCATAATTATGGAGAGGGCGTGCAGTAACTGAATAAGAGTTCATAATTCCATGTACAGCCACAGGCTGTGTTTGACACAGCCCCTTTAACTGTAGGATGTACAGCAGTTTATGAAGACAACATCCATTCCAATTCTCTATAACATGTCATAAAATACATGTACATCATGAAATACATGTTCATCATAAACAAAGATAGTACATTAAATAATTAGGAGTCATAAGAGTGTAATTATTTAGAAACACGCTCAAAATGTAGGCCTACATGTACATGTACAAGTGTCCATGTAACACTGTTGTACACCACATGAAAATAGTCTGTGTAAGTCTGGCTTGAATTGGAACTTATACAGGACAAGTTGCTCCCACAACCATATTGAGTTTTACTCGTGCCCGATTCAGTTTCTTCAAATACTTTAGTTTAATATGATTTATGAAAACAAGACAATTTGATTATACAGTATGATTCATTTGTGTTGATATCATCTCTTCTTTGAAAACGTCATTTTCACAATACTGAATTTAAGTCTTAGAAAATGTTGCAATCAAATATCAAGAACATGCACTAAATAATCAGCCTTTACCTCCATTGAATTGGAAGACACTCAGGTTCAAATATAAGTACATTATTTGAGAAACCATTCAAGCATTTCAATTGTACAACACTATTACATGTAAACCAAGGATGAATCATTATCTTCTAAGTTAATAAACTACAATTGATGAAACTGCACAAATTAAGTAGTATTTGTATATAGTAGGCCTATGGTCTTAGGCCCATCTTAAGCTAGAGTTTTGAGTAAAGTTGAATCAGTGTGTGATCTGTACTCACCTCTGCACATACCACTGCTGAAGAAGATGTCCAAGATACGTCTGCAATCCTGTCTGGATGGTTCTTGTTTTAAAGCCGCCTTCTTTCCTGGTAGAGTGCAGCTTCTACCATAACTAGTATTTAACTAATACAGTCATGGAAACACCTACATAGCAAGGTTGTACATGTACTGTGCAGAGTGTCTCCAGTTGCTTGTACAATGAATGTACAACTGGACTACAGTACTGGGTGTTGACAATGAACTTCAGTGTCAAAGATCATGGAGCTAGTGATGTTGAAAGTCTGTTTGTCTGGGTTGTTATCAATGAAAGTGACAATGTAAACAACTCTATGAGTGCAGTTTGTGATGCACACAATAATAAGTACAGTGATGAAAAGGTCTGAGTTATCAGCAAGGGGAACTAGAACTTGGATGCAATTTTGTGTTAGTTTGTATAATATGTTTTTTTTCTTCAAATAACTTTGATCACCCCAAAAAACATTTCAGTGGAATGATAACATTTATAACATCACTGGTACAAGTGAGGTCAATCACCTTTTATTTTAAGATTTCAACAATCAGAACTTGAGTCCGATACAGTAGAATGCTCGGCCAGGAGACGCCATGTACAAGGAAAAGATCCTCAAGATCAATAATCACCAAAGCCCAACTTCTTAGAGCTGCTTAAGCAGAAAATATTGCTTAACAGTTTGTTGCTTAGCAGAAATGAGCAGGATACCAGTTACAAATTGTACATGCGACATGGTAGTTTGGCTGGTAACCTTATTCTGGTAAGCATAGTTTTGTTGTGCTAAGGTACTTTTTGTGCTTAAGCAGCTTTATGAAATTGGGCCCTGTTGATCTATGTGCCTGCATTATTACAAGGGCCATCAAAACATCGAACATCCAACTTCCAACCCGAGTTTGGTTCCCGAGTCTTGGGAGATCTAAGTCAAGATCATACCTGCATCCATGAGTTCCTGACAATCTTTCTCATCTAGGACCAAGTCGATATCGCTGTATCTCTCACCGTTAGGCGACAGGTAGCTATCGATGGAGTCATAACGGGACTTGGGAATAACAAATTTATTGTTCTTCAAGGGCTGAAGAGAAAGATAGAACAAGAGAGTTAGAAACACTATACCTCCAGTTTGAAAGGCCCAGACAAAGACTACATGTACTTTACACAATACAAAAGTATACATTTAAATTCAGAGTAAAATAATACAAAAATTTAATTGGACCTTCCACATCTCATAATTGTACCCTTTGTGTGTGCATACATGTGGGTAGGCATACCCAGAGTTGTGGGAACTTTTACACAATGGAACAAAGTGTGATTCTTTAGAAATAGGAATAATAGAACTTCATAAGGAAGTCCCCACAAAGGTGTGTGCAAAAGTATGCATGGTCAGGTTGGTGTAGTGGTATCTTGCCTCGCCTTCCACCTCTGGGACCCCGATTCGAATCCTACCAGGGGGCACTACATGTATGTGGATTGGGTTTTCAGTCCCTGCATGATTGCCTGGGTTTTCCCTGGAATAATTCTCTATGGCTTTCCTCCCACATTTACAACTGAGAATTCCTTAAGTGTCTTCTCTCCACAGGGTTCTTGGCTAGTATACATGTAGTGATTAGGTTTGCCTTTCTGAGTCCTTGGCTTCACGAAAAGAATTAATAAATGAAAATAAATAAAATGAAACATTGTATCAAAGCACCTTACACTATTATTTCCCCTGTTCGTTTGGCCCTAAGCATTCCTGAAACCATATCAACTCCTTTGGAGTATGCTGCACCGGCAGCCAAATCGGCGCACAGGTTGCTTAGCATTCACATCAACAATATCTACCCTTGCATGTACCCATTTACTCCTAGCCGATGAAAAGCACTGAACCCAAGACAAGGTCCTTTATCTCAAGGCCACTTACCCAGCAAGGTTTTAAACAGTCACTCTTTTATTCCCATTCATAAATACCCTACTGTAACTGAACTTGTCTTTTTGTAAATGTTAAATATTCCTGACCTCAGGTCATTGCACCAAAAGTCAAACTACATGCTGAGCAGCCAACATTTGCATCTTGCAATCAGGGTGAATTTGTATAATTACGGAGATATTAAGAATCACATTCAACATAATAAAGAAAAAGTTTCCATAATCAGGAATATTTTCAAATTTGTTCATCAGAACGTGGAGAGATTGGTTTATTTTCAGGGAACTTTCAGCAGAATCAGGGAGAGTTGAAAGCTCTGAGCATGCGATGGTCAACAGTTGTGCGTACAGGACTGAATGTATTCTATGTTGAGTACCATATGTATTATTTGTGTTACACTCGATTAGCGCTGGCTAAGCTTATGCGCAAACACCCATGAGGCTTTGGTTGCCAAACACACTTTAGCCAACTGGTCTCAAACAGCTCCAGGTATGTCTTTATCAGCCGTTTAATGCCAGATGAACAAGGTCATGTGACCACCTTTCAACCAATAGGACAACCTAAACTGTCTGGGGTTATGAAGACAAGTTATAAAACTAAACTTTGAATAAAATAATGGTATAAATGTTTAAATGTACTTGGGACATCGCTCAGATTGGTTGAGAGGAGATCACGTGGCCATGTTTAAACGTGTGATATAAACACAGTTACATGGTTTATAAGTGATTAAACATGATCTGACCTTAAGAGTCAAAACAGAGCACAATCAGATGACTGCACCGAGCCTGCCAATTGAGCAGCCTAAATTAAGTTGGTAGATCTAATGTGGCAAGCGAAAGTTTCGTAAAGTAGGACCTAAAGTCTAACAGCCCTGCGCATACCTCACGGTATACAAAAAAAACACGTTAATAACACCACCGTGGAATAAAGGACCTCACTAAACATAGTATGCATAGATTGAGTGCACCGACTAGTTATAAAAGGTCTAGACATTGGATACACTCGGCATGAAGTGAAGAAAAATAAAAAAATATACGAAGCAAAAGTTTTGGTCATTTTATGAAAAGTATTGTGTGGAGGAGGCACAAAAAAAGTGTGGTTGGGGACGCTTAATGTTTTGCATGGGTCCTGATTAAGTTCATTACCGAATGAGAAATTAAAATACTTGTGACCATATTTAGTCTGTGAAACTTGATTTACTTCATGCAACCTGACTTACTACACGAAACCTGAGGTTTTCAAAGTCATTTTAGAAAAAGGAAATATGAACTTGTGAAAAACAAAGACCTGTAACCGAATTAAGTCTGTGAAACCTGACTTACGCCATGAAACCTGACTTACGACACGGAACCTGAGGTTGTCAAGGTCATTTTAGAAAAGGGAAATATGAACTTGTGAAAAATAAGGACTTGTAACCAATTTATGTCTGTGAAACCTGACTTACGCCATGAAACTTGACTTACGACACGGAACCTGAGGTTGTCAAGGTCATTTTAGAAAAGGGAAATTTGAAGAGCGAAACAATAAGGACCTGTGACTAGATTTAGTCTGTGAAACCTGAATTATTTCATGAAACATAAAGTACTGAAAGTTATTTTAGAAAGGGGAAGACTGATTGCAATACCAAGGTTTATATTTTAAGCCAGTCTTAAATCTTAAGTCTGTGCTGAGCTGGCTATAATTGGTCATTGTTTTGTTTTTAAGCATGGTGCTTCATCCTTTTTGCAAAAAGCCCATTAGCCCATTATCAATACGATATCGTTTATTCGATCTGTAATTTTGTCCCAGGCATTTTTTCCTCCATTGTCACCAAATTGCTTGGTTATGACTGCAAAATCTCTCTTATATTTGAAATAAAAAGTTGCATCCCTCTCCTGCTTTAGGGAGCACGTATCAATTTAACCACCAGAGAGCTAGGCCGAATCTGGCCAAATCGCCTGGGGCTATAATGAGCAAGCATTATCAACAGGTCAATGCACACTGCTGGGTTTCGTAACCTGCATATTCATGATCTCATAGCACCTGCTACCCTGCTTTGGGTACACAAAGGAATAGATAGGTGACTGTTAATCCCTGATGACTTGGACAAAGGCCCTTTGTGCCCAGATTAATGAAGGGTCCAAACCATAAACCATAACTTTCAAACTATAATCCATTGGTGATGCAGAGAATCATCAGAGTAGGAATATAAACATAAGGCTGGACTTACAGTTAACGGCACAGGACCACGGAAGATTAAAATTATTTCTCCTTCCAATTTGTTTTTTGCGTACTAATTATTTTGCGACGCAAATAGAGATCCAATGGGGGAAAAAGCCTTACAAAAACCATAATGTATTACTTTCCATTATTGTTCAGCACACATGGATAATTTAGTCTCTGAAATATTTGTATCACACTATCTGTATTGTGTACTGACGCAAATTTATTAACGTTTAATCATTTCGAGATATGTCTTTAAAATAAACGAACACTTGGCTGAGGCTGGTACACATTTCTCTCTGTCTAAAAAAATGAATTAATTGAACAAGAGTGCGCACTTTAGCATGGTTCCTTGTATTGTATCAACACGCCTGGCACACGACCTGTCAGTAATTTGCAATTTATTTCGAAACTGGTTGAAAAAGCCGTTGCAGATGAGTTACAAGCCCATTTAGAGTTGTATAAATTGTATCCCATTGCCCAGTCTGCCTACCGTCAATATCATAGCACAGAGACGGCTTTACTTAAGATTAGAAATGATTTATTAATGGCTATGGATAGACAACAGGTTTCTTTGTTAGTTCTGCTTGATTTGAGTGCCGCCTTTGATACATTAGACCACAACATTTTACTAAATACCCTCCAGTGTAAATTTGGTATTTATGGTACTGCTCTTAAATGGTTTTATTCTTACTTGTCAGGTAGATCCCAACGTGTTTCTATAAATGGTAATCTCTCTCAGCAATTTAATCTCGATTATGGCGTTCCACAAGGCTCTTGTCTTGGGCCTTTATTATTTATTTTGTACACTAGCCCACTGTTTGATATCATTAAGACCCATCTTCCACAGGTTCATTGTTACGCTGATGATACCCAGCTGTATATCTCTTTTAGCACTGACAATTCAGAAAATCAAAGATCGTCTTTAGCAGCTATGGAGAGCTGCATTCAGGATTTACGTAACTGGATGTTGGCTAATGGTTTAATGCTGAATGACAGTAAAACTGAGTTTATGATTATTGGGACCCCCCAACAGTTGTCTAAAGTTAATCTTGATTCTATTCATATTGGTGATTGCATTGTTACACCTGCACCCATTACTCGAAACTTAGGTTCATGGTTTGATGTACATATGTCAATGAATACTCACATTCAAAAGGTTTGTGGAAGTGCATTTTATTATTTACATAACATCAGACATATAAGAAAATACCTGTCCACTAAGTGTACTGAAACCTTGATCCATGCTTTCATTTCCAGTCGTTTAGATTATTGTAACAGCCTTCTATATGGCTTACCTGACTGTCAGATTAATCATCTTCAACGAGTACAGAATGCCTGCGCTCGACTTGTTTTTAGAGCTTATAAGTTTTGCCATGTTACTCCATTAATGGTTGATCTTCATTGGCTTCCAGTGAGGTTTAGGATTAATTTTAAAATTCTGTTGTTGACTTATAAATGTTTTTATGGTTTAGCTCCAGTTTACCTTAGCCAACTTATCATTAAGAAACCCTCATCTCGTTACAATCTTCGTAGTTCTTGTGATGACACTCTCCTGGGCTTCCCTTTTCGCCGTACCAAAGTTACCCTTGGGGATCGTGCTTTTGTTAATTCTGCCCCTACCCTCTGGAATGCCCTCCCAATTAATATTAGGAGAGCTAACACCGTTGATAACTTCAAGTCTCTGTTAAAAACTCATTTTTTTAAGTTGGCCTTTTACTGATTTTGTTGTTACTTCAATGTATTTGTATTGGTTTTATCTTCTTTTGAGTGTGGTTATTTTTTGGTATTTTTATTGTTCATTTTTTAAAGAAATGTTATTGCTGTTACTGTTTTCATTTTAATGTGTGTGATAGTGCCCATGGGATTATTTTAAAGTGTATTTTCTTGTATTTTTATTAATATTTTTTGTTCAGCGCATTTGAACACAATTATATTGGAATTTGCGCTATATATAAATGAATAAATTATTATTATTATTATTGTGGAAGCGTCGTTGTGAGCAAACCGTTACGGCAGATTCTGTGAAGATTTATTTCTAAATAATATCCGACTTTGTTTTAATCAGTTGTTTTAATCAGCATGTTCACAAACTCCACAAATAATTAGCTTTGATATCAGATGATGACTAAGATTTAAAAAGATTGTATTACGCACGCAAATGTATCGGAACACATGTGATAGCGCTGATGTGAGTGAAACCATTCCTGTTGGTTCAAGCATGGAGGAAGTCCTCCATGGTTCAAGAGTGGATATTGTTTGTTTGAATAATTTAACTTCGTTATTATTACGGTTGCTTAAATTAATTAACAATACATTGTTGGTTCGACGGTTCTTTTAAAATAATTCATAATAAAAGAGTTCCCAATATTTTGTATTATGCCCGACGTCATGTCGTATTAAAGAATAAATTCAGAACTTGCAATTAAACACTTCTATTTGATCCCTAAAATTCAGAAAGCAACCCCCCTCCCCTCCCCCAATCACAGTTTTCAAACTCCACAACAAAGTAAAAATAATAATTCCACAGGCAGTTGTGATTCAAACAAAATATTTGTATTTACTATTGATAAATAATATGTACATTAACTTACATGAATTGGTTAACAATTATTAAATTAATTACACAGTTTTGATTCAAACACGAAATATTTGCTTCTGATAAATTTGTACATGTACATTGGTCACAATTGTGCAAGAGTTTGTCCAATTCGCTGTGCTAATCAGTTGATTGCGCTTGACAGATGAACGAGAGTGGACTCAACAGCAATTGCAGCGGACGACTTTAGGCATCATTTTCCCCCAAAAATCATTTTCCCCAAAAGTTTTGTGAAATAATTATATCTGACACAATGCCACGTGCTGATTCCAGTACGTCACGACGATATCGGCCCGGATGAGGTGCACGACCCTATCGATATCGCCCAGACCGAGTACGATGAGCTACGGCGCAGAAACAACACGGCCTACTCCTTCGTACGGGCAATGCTGCCATATGCTTTTGCACCAGAAGTTTTGAAGAGATCGAACTTTGAGGGAAATCTTGTCTTGACCAAACAAGGACCCGTTCAGAAGGACAAACTCAATCGCCGTATAGTTATGTCTTTGCTTGATCATGCTCAATTAGAATTCCCTGGGCAAGTGTTTGAAAGGAAAGCATACAGCAAGCTTAGAGGAGTTATTAATGACAAATGTCGGCACACTAAAATTTAATTTTCGTGAAGGTTTTGTGCTCATCACTCAAGGGTAAACTATTATTCAAGGGGAAATTTTCCGATTTCAAGTTGTGTTTCTGCCATTAATTTAAGATTTTCTTTTGTATATTAAACGCCACAGAATGTAATTGTAGTTCTTTCCGGTCAAATAAAATGTAATTGATTATAGAAACACATGTTCATGTTTGTTGTTATTGATTGTAACTTTCTATATGAAACTGAGATATGGTTAATTGTAAAATTGAGGAGTTTAAAATTGATTATTTGGAAATAAGATTAATTGTAAAGCTTTATGAAACACCCCAAAGTTATTCAAAATAAATGTATCAGTGAACGATCTCCAATGTAGAGCATAGCAAATCAAATGTAGCAGTTGTTACTCAAAATCATTTTTTTTGTGTGTTACTACTCAATTATTATTCAGCGTAATACACAAAATGTATAGCCAAAACGTTGGCTATACAAATTTGCTTAAATAAATCGTTCCCTATATATACAAAAAACGTAGACACACCAAATTTATAACGGTTAATCATTTTAGAAAATTGTTAACAAAAAAAGCCTACAGAATTTTCTTAGTCTAAAAAAGAATAAGTAAAACAATTTCAATAACTTAAGTGAAATCAAACATACAATTTGAATAAAAGACAGTGTTGTGAAAAAGAGAAGTATCAACTTATGAAGCAGACAAGGCTGATAGATTAATATATCATTTTAAAAAGAATATTCAAAGAGGGCGCATCTTAGCGTGCCCCCATTCTTGTAATACACATGGAAATATATCAACACGTCAGTGCACATGACTTGTTGTTGCGAAATTGGGAGCAAAACCATTCAGGCTGTTTCAAACAGCTTATTCAGTCTGGAGTTGCAGGCAGTAATCCTATAATCCCATAATTGCCAGCCACTTGACAAAGGACCCATCAAGCCTTTTGTTGCTGCCCCTGGCCCATCCAGACCCAACAACCATTGTGTTGAGGTAGTGAAGGTTTAATGAGCAAAGGTGAGCAAATTTGACCCTTGGTATGTGGATTATTCATGACACCAGTCATTTCTATTGTAAAAGCCTTCACTGTGTGATTCCGCCAGATTCAGCCTAGCTCTTGGGTGGTTAAATTGATACTTGCTTCCCTTATTAGGAATGCTTGTTCATACATGTGTTTCACTACTCATCATTGACTTATCTAAGAACAGCTTACTGCAACAGGCTTAACAACTGACTAAGCTAAGACCGTCTAAGGCAGATGTCTAAGGCAGATGTCTAAGGCAGATGTCTAAGGCAGATGTCTAAGGCAGATAACTGGCAATAACTGACTGGTCTTAGACTGCTGGCTGAGACCGTTTTATCACAATCCGCCCCAGAGCTTTGGTCATGTGAACTAGACCGCTCGGCCACGACACGACACGACACGCCACGCCACGCCACGCCACGCCACGCCACGCCACGCCACGCCACGCCACGCCACGCCACGCCACGCCACGCCACAACTGTTATGATGTATGTTTTAGAGGTTCATTTTGAATGATCAGAAGCTGGTGATTGCCAAGGAATTATTTCTTTACCTGAATCTTGGATGCCCAGGGTAGATCACCTCATCAGGGAAGAACAATGACTTTGAAACACCTTCATCTGTAGAATTTGGTTCATAGGATGGAGATGAGAAATTAGGACATCCGAGTCTGAAATGAGAAATCATACAGATCATTGAGTATCTAGAGTCACTCTAGCCCCTATATAGGACTCTTCCTCTGTGCTGTACACAGATACAGAGTCCTAAATATTAGGGCACGTTTCTGGGGCGGAGAAAGGTCAAAGCTTCACAACTCAAATCTTACCTGCAAGAAGCCAATAATTTTACTGGATTCATGTTCCATGACGGCATACAAATTTCTGCGGTGGGTTTTGGACAGCATATTATTCCTCATTAATTCGTCATTTTTATGAAACAATGCAGCTCTCAATGTTAACAAATACTGCAAACTTAAAACATAGTTTATTAAGAAAAACCAAGACGCGGACGTTTGCATGTGTCTACGCGCCAAATTTGTATCACACTTTTTGGTCACAGTGACTGACTGCACAGCCTTAACATGCAAACGCAACGCATGATATGGGCGTCATGCATCCTGCGTCTAACACGCGAATGTATGCGTACGCACGACAGACAACTGTGAGAAGACGAAAACAAAACAGGTACTTAGTAACGTCGAGAGCTGCATTATATCACAAAAATGACAGATTTATTAGGAATATATGACCCACCGCAGAAACGTTTGCTGCCATGGAATGTAAATCCGGTGAAATTTGTGGCTTCTTGCAGGTACGGTTTGAGTTATGAAGCTTTGAAAATTTTCCGCCTCAGAAATGGACCCTGATACCCAGGACGTCACTGTAGTACAATACGAAAGTGAAAGGCCGCCAGGGATAGAGTCACTCCAGCATTTACTCATACCCAATCATAAAAGAAATAATAAATCATTTTTGTAAAGGCATTTTAGAAAAATCAATTGATCAAGTCGAGGCCATACACAGCTTCTCCAGCCTGCCCAGTGATCTTGGTCCAGCCGTCGATTTCACCAAACTCTTCCTAACTTAGGACTAGTCCTAGGCAAAGCTAAGAGATAGGACTAGTCCTAAGTTAGGACGAGTTACTCGTCCCAACTCAAGATAGGATTAATCCTAGCGTTTTGTGAAATCGGCTGCTGATGACCCAGTCTAGCATGCAAGAATGCAGCTCTTCACTGCTGGTCAAAGCTTGTGTACCGTTTCAGTCCATGAAGGACGACAAAATCTTAAAGGCACTGAACAAGTTTGGTAATTGTCAAAGACCAGTATTCTCACTTGGTGTATCCCAACATATGCATAAAATTACAAACCTGTGAAAATTTGGGCTCAATTGGTCATTGAAGTTGCAAGTAAATTATGAAAGAAAAAACACCCTTGTTGTACAAATTAGGTGCATTCAGATAGGAATAAAAGGCTTCTGGCAAGTAGTCTTTTATTATTAATTTGAGTGAAAAATTACCTCTTTCTCAAAAACTACGTTACTTCAGAGGGAGTCGTTTCTCACAATGTTTTATACTATCAACAGCTCTCCGTTACTGGTTACCAAGTAATTTTTTATACTAATATATATTTTGAGTAATTACCAAACGTGTACAGTGCCTTTAAATTGACTACAATAATGCAATACTTGAAACTACTAAGAGCTACAATGCAAACAACGAGGCATGAAAGTGGCGACAAGATTATAATGATAATATTAATACAAATCAAAATAATACTTTTAGTTATCACACAAGCGAAAGTGGAATACAGAAAATTATAGAACTTCTGTGTTCCATATCCAACGAGAAATTAGCCCAAGTTGGATATGGGACGCCAAAATTTGTCTTTTTAGCAGGTGTCTTCAAGACTAAGATCTGAACAGTTAGAGCAATCTACCTAAAACATGTTGAAACTTAAAACAGACAAAAGTCAACCTGATCCACCATATCTGGTTGGACTTGTGCATTTCCACAACTCTAATACTACTGATGCATACAGGCACCGACTCCGCTCATCAGCTGATCAGACTTGGCTTTCTGTTCTCAGAACTAGAAGGAAGGCTGGGGATAGCTCATTCGCCATGGCTGCCCCGCGTCTGTGGAATGAGCTTCCTGCCTGTCTGAGCTAGAGAAGCGATTTCGATGCCTGTATTCAAAAGTCTCCTGAAAACATTCCTGTTCCACAACCACTCCTAATTCGTTTGTTTTTGTGGGTTATTTTCTTTGTTCTCGTCTCCTGTAAAGCGCTCTGTTCTTAGTATAGCGCTATATAAATGCTCTGTATTATTATTATTATTATTATCCAAGTACTTTCAAGAGGTAAAAACCCCTAGTAAACTGTCTGCCATTACAATACCTGGGGAAAGCAGTCAGACTCGAAGCTGTCTCTCCTTCCTCTTTATTCAGTAGTTCAATGACCTGTTGCCTCCTGGAAAAGAAATGGCAGAATATGGATACTTGTTATAAAAAAAACACAGTCAATTCCAATGCTTTAGATTTTCCATGAAGCTTCAATTTCAAAAAATCTAACAGCTGTGCCAACCTTTACTTTATTTCATGAGCCCCCCCCCTCATTGAATTGTGCTCCTCCCACTCCTGTTTTAAAGATGGTCCTTTGAGACTAAAAACCAAATAAAATGAAACATTTATTAGTTTTATGCTGTATGACTCAATGTTTAAAGTACATGTATGTCTCTATTCACACAAAGACAATGTGTTTCTTGTTTACCTTCATGTCAGATTTCATTGTATCTTGTAAAACAAAAAGTAAGTGTCGTTAGTGTCGTGGCCGAGCGGATAAGAGCACCGGACTCAAGCTCTGGTGTTTCTGTTCAGCAGAGTGTGGGTTCGAGTCCCGGTCGTGACACTTGTGTCCTTATTAAGCAAGACACTTAACCATTATTGCTTCGTCCTTCGGATGGGACGTAAAGTCATTGGTCCCGTGTGTTGTGTAATGCACGTAAAGAACCCAGTGCACTTATCGAAAAGAGAAGGGGTTTGCCCCGGTGTTCCTGGTTTGATCGGCTGCATATTGCGCCACAGCACCTTGTAAACCATTACATGGTGCTATGTAAAGAAATAGGCCTCAAAATTCAAAAAGTAGCTCCACATATATACCTTGCAGGAAAATACTGACTGTTGAAGCGCCTGCACTTAGGGGATTGGCCAATGACAATAACGCAGTGATACTAACCTGAGTTTCATATTTGCTTCTACAGTGTTAAGATGAGCCATAAGACCCCCATATGGTTTACCAGGTGTTCCCTCCACCATGTATGACGCGTATTCAGGCCGCCATAAAGTCTTCAGATCACCACTGGGGAAAAAAAAGATGTGTTTTTTATTAATTACTGTAACTCATTATCCAGAACCACTGTGTTAACAATATATTGTCTTTAAGAATAAAACAAATAGTTACATTTACTTGAAGCTAATTTTGAATTGATCAAAGAAAATTTGACGAGAGCAGTTTGAACCTGCGACCTACGGACTAATAATAATTATAATAATAACTATTATAATCAATAGTATGCGTATATGACATGGGGGGCGGGTAGGGTTGTCATGATGCCCATTGCTTCACTAGAACAATAACAACAACTATACCACCAAAATTGCTTATTGAATAAAAACAAAGAAATAAACAGCACATAAAGCAAACATGTGGTTTGTCAGTTTTGGGTATTACTTGGCTTTGGTTTTGTTGTTAATAATATTTGTAATAATAACTAGTTCTTATATACCGAATTTTATCAATAAAACAACATATCAATATGCTTTATAAATCCCTGGTAATTGGCCAATAACATTCATTTAATCTTTCTCAGCTCCCTGGGAAGTATACAGCCCGAGCTGCCGTGGCGCTCAGAAGGCTTTTCGAACACAATATCAACCTCTACCCTCGCAGGTACCCATTTACACCCCTGGGTGAAGGAAAGCAAATATAGTAAAGCATCTTGCTCAAGGACACATGTGTCATGACTGGGATTTAAATCAACTCTCCGATGACTTAACCAACAGAACTTGAACTCGATGCTCTGAACCGCTCGACTAACTGAGCTATCATTGGCCATCTAGCACACCTGAACAAAGATACTGACAAAATAGGGACACTGCCAACATTAAAGGCATAGTGTACCTTTGGTTTTTGAAACCTTTCAATTGTTTTAATCCTATGTAGATACATACAATAAAACTAACCTGTGAAAATTTCACTTCAAAAGGTGGTCGCGTTTTTGAGATATCGCCGAAAAACCGGAGCGAATGTATCCATGCAGGAAGAATAATCCCCAATAGGAATACACAATCTGAGAAACGTTTCCGACAGAAAAGTTTCTCAGATTCAAATTTGGGGGTGTAAAACTGATATATAAAGTATGGTGTCCGGGTGAAGCTATACGTGGAAGAAACATCTGCAGTGACTACAAGTCTTCTGTGAGACTTAGTGTATGACTCTATAGCCAGCAGTTTTCTTCATTTTATTCAACATATTTTTTATTTAATTTTAAAAATAACCATGGTATTTTTCAAAAACTTAAAAAAATAAATAAAAAAAATACAAATGTAAATAATTCTTGGCTTTTAAATCTTATTTTTATTTAGTTTTGTGTCTTTTTATGTTTCTTAACATTTATAATAAGGCATATAAATAAACAGTGATAATCGAATCACAAAGCTTATGTTTAAATTTTAATATTAATAACAAAAATGATAGAGTGTTACAAATAAAAATTATCCAGACTGTTAGAAAATGATATAAGGCACGTGGCTTCTTTAAGCCTCTGTATTTTTTCCCCCAGAATGCTCAGCAGAATGTTCAGTCACATGATTTGATCATCGTGAATTGTGAATTGAAAAAGTGTTTGATGAAACTTTTTGGGTGGGAATTTTTTTTTTATGGCCCCGACAGTATGACATATTTTTGTACCTTGCAGAAATGCCTAAAATACCACAACTTTTTGCATTTACAAGTGCAACTAACCAGTGGAGCCTTACATGTTTCTAAGTTTTGGTCAAATGAGAGGAGACTCTTTTCTTGGCAAGTCAAACCACAAAAATTGTATCTAGGGACTGTTTACATCGCGCGCAAAGAGGTGAAAGATTTGCCTCGATTTTAGGGACGCCCTGATCTGAATACAGGGCGTCCTACGATTTATCTTCCCTTTAGAGCTAGTTTAGTTATTAATCCGGAGGTCGCAGGGACAAATGTCCACTTACTTTGGGTTCATCTCTTCATGCTCTTGAAGCACTGGAAGAACCTTCTCAGCACTAAGCAACAGCTTAGCTGATTTTGCCTTGTGGTCCAACTTCACCAACATGTACTCCACCTAGATGCAAACAAAAGTCACAGCAAGTTAAGTACACTTCACCTACATTGTACTTTGACAGATTTAAAGGTATTATACAGGCTAATAATACCATCGATGCTTGTTGCATAAGAGTTTGGCGCAGTATAGCTCTTCCTAACAAGCCAAATGTTTAAAGGTATTATACAGGATTGGCAGAGCTGACAAAATAATCACAGACAGTGTTCATGTTTTGTGTAATCAACCACATACATGAAATAACAAACCTGTGAAAATTTGAGCTCAATTGGTCATCGAGGTCACGAGAAAATAGTGAAAAGTGACCTTATGTGTTTTCTGTTTTTCAAACATCGAGTTTATCGCGCGCGATAAAAACTATTGTTTTACTCATTTCTCAGAAACGATAGCATTTTAGGCAGAAATATTTTAAGGAACCCTTTCTACCATTACTTACTTTAAATCATGTAAGTTATGTGTGAATCTGTGAACATTTGTGTTTTTCGATCTTACCAAAAAGTGTACACAGGGCCTTTGTTGTACACTTCACCTACTTTGTAAATTGTTGACAGACTTACTATATTATGGACAAGAATATTATTTGGTTTGACCCACTGGATATCACAAACTATAGCCGTGTTCGCACTGGATTAATGTTTTACCGAGACCATGGTTAACTAGCCCACCTTGTTGGGCTGTAATGGCTCTCTTTTCAGTCTCATAACACTCACCATTACAGCCCACCATCCATACATCATGTCTTAAAAACGCGAAGTTTTAAAAGTAGCACTAGCAGCAAGTCGTACCTCTTTGATCGCAGATTTCTCCCGTTTATAAACATCCCATACTACTCCAACCTACCTTACTTTGTTTCTTACATCTGAGGAATTGTTATGATACATTCCATGGCTCACCAAATGATGGCTTCATTTAAATATGATTTTTTGAAAATGGCAAAAAAAAAAGGTGTACAAAAATCGCATTGAAGTTCGTCGTACCTGGGGGCCGCCATCTTACTTAGGATTCGCTGCCTGTTGTTAATCATGAGAAAGTCAGGGCGCCCGGCTAGTCATAAATATGTATGAGGTGACGTCGCGCAGTACTGTAGCTAGCTAGCTGCACTGACTGAGACTTGTCCATCTAATGAATATGCATACCCGTCACATGGGTGAGCGACATGAGTTGTTAGCCCGCGACGTCTTCAAAAAGACTGAAGGCAGCGGGGACGAGAAACTTTTTTAAACAAGTTTTTTTACTTGGCCTTAGAGGTAAAGAATATTAATATTTGTGTTATAGCCTAATTATACAGGATTGGTAATAAGGACAAAAAACATCTTTGTTGGATTTTAGTCTGAAAGTTTACTGATTATGAAGTTCATACTAGACCAATTTTATCTGTGAATTATGTCACTCTGAAATGAAGTCATATTCAAGAAAACTATATCTGAAAAAACGAAACAGTCAACAACTGATTTGGGTTGTTGCAACCAAAAGGACAATGTGTTTACATGCTGTATATGGCTTGCACTATTTCTCTGGACTCACACAACGGATTAAGCCAAACTGTTCACAGGTTTGTTATTTTTGTACTTCAAACACTGCCTGCGAATATTTTCTCAGTTCCTTCCTCCATGGTTCTACTAAAGTACTAATGCTGTTTAATACCTTTAACATAAGCGTAAGGTAAAAGACAAACAAACAATTACTTACGGCAAACAAATGACTTCTAAAATGAGATGCAAGAACAAGAAACAATTAGGAATTATTATATCGAATTTAATTATTCATATATTCATAATAAATTCATCATTGTTTTAACAAGTGTAACAATACACCGATCCAATAAGCCACGCCCATTTCTCATTGACCAATCACAACCGCGAAATCTGATCACCATTTGAGCCGTTTGGTGATCTTTGCACTAATGGTGATCGGGTTTCGCGGCTGTGATTGGTCAACTCGTAAGGAGGCGGGGCTTAATGGATCGATCTATTAAAATATACAACTGTAGCCTGTGTGTAGTAGTAGTAGTAGCTCTAACAGAGTCACTGCACGCTGTCACTCAACCAGCTCAGTGCAAGGTTAAATTATGCCACTGGATGAAAAACATCTGCAGTTATTTCTTTCTTTAAAAAGATTTGTGTTCAACTTAACGAAACAAAATCTTTTCCAGTATTTTACAATAACAATTTTCTGACTCAAAACTGCAACTTTAAATTTGTTTTATTTTATTTTTTGCACTAGGTATAGCCTGCCTCTTGTATCTAAATTATATCAAATTAATTCATACATACCTGATATTATTAAAATGAATACAATAATTACAAATACTGGGAAAGCAAAGTATTAATACAATTTACTTAAAAGTAGAAAATAAAATAAAAGTAGCAACCACATTTTAGTAAGTCAGAAATGTTCAAATAATAGTAACTGGAAAGATTTGACTGAGGAAGTTTTTGTGCAACTTGTGCTTGTTATTCCACTTCCCAGATGCAGCAGCACTAGAGCACCTTAGCTGCATCATTGAGCAAGTTGAGCAAGGTCCAGTACCGTCTCGATCAGCACTGTAAAATGGAAATTACCAAACCTCATACATATTCATGATCCAGAGTCAAATTTCCACTGGTCCAATATCTGATGGAATTTTTGCTGTACCAAGCGGGTGAACCAGAATTCACACAAAGGTTAAATATGCATTCCGTAGTAGACTGTTGCATGGGCAACAGTTTACTATGCATGCGCTTTACAAAAAGTAATCGTTGAACTGTCGCTCACACCTGGGCGGTTGTAGCATTACAAATGCGAGAACGATTACGCTTGCTATAAGAAAAGATAGTGGCACACATAAATGCTGCGCTTTCCTGACCTCAATGATGCTGCACTTTAGAGTGGAGTAATAAGGTAGTCAAACAAATGTAACATGGTTTATTTTGGGTGGTTCCCCTCAGGAACTTGTTTGTCAACTTCCAATACCTTGGGGAGGTAATATCGACTGTCCATCCTCAAACCATGTTATATTTGTACACTAACATCCCACAAGGGATCTCTACAAATGTAGCACCATCTGTGAGGAAGACATAAACACACGGAAGCCATCCGTCAAAAAAAGTCTTCAAAATACTGTCAAGTCAAATACAAGTGCAGAAAATAACAAGAGACAAGTGAAGACCAATCCATTGTAGGTCAGTTCAGATGTCTCTGTACCAATGTTTCCACCATTACTGGGACCTTTTACCGCTCACACACGCATAGCGCACATCATTGGCCAGAAATGCTTGTGGTGCGTTAACAAAATAATCGCTTGACATTTTGTAATGGGGGAGACATGGGTAAATACAGGACATCCCAAATGGATTTGTCTTTAGCTCAGAGAAAAGTCTTCACTGTGAATTTGTACAAAAAGTTCTGTTAAAAGTTAAAGACTCAATTGGAAATGCACCTTTCTCTCTTCGGCAAAAATCTAGTCATACATTTCAGCAGCATTTTACTGTTTGTATAGAAGTTTTACACAAATTTAAGATTGTTTCCATGGAAATTTAAGGCACTTCAATCAACACAATTAGGGATATCATGTACTCATCATCTTAGTCAAGTTCCCAATGTACAATAACTATTAGAGATAATGATTGTCTTATACATAAAAAGGTACCAGGCTACCATTTAAGCCTTCTAGCCCCATTTTGGTATAAAAAAAGTGGATAATAGTGAAGATGGTTGAACTTAATACGAGCCTATAATATAGAGTTATATGAGAACTTTAGTTAAATATTACATCATTTAGAACTGTATGACATGGCATGACAAGAAGCATGTCTGCCAATATACACCGATCCAGTAGGCCCCTTGACAAATTGACCAATCACAACGCGTGATTTAAGGTCCGACAAATTGCCGCCATTTTGTCTGACAAAATTCTGATTTGTTTGTATTGTTTACTACACACATTTCGTTGAATTTACTTTTGGTGTCATTTGTTCAAGGCTATTCTTTTATAAACTTGACTTTTATCCTTAACCATGGTCAAGCGGTGTTCATATCCTAATTGAAGTTCCTACTCCTGAAACCCTGACAAGAGAGGGAATGTATATTTGTGGCCATTTCCTAAGCCGAGGTAAGACAGAGAAAAGTAGTATCCGCTGGGTTAGTGTGTGCGTGCGGTGGGCCGAATACTCGTCTGGCTGTGTACAAATCCACAACTACGTGCCACACACGCGACATGTTCGTTCGTTGCTAGGCAGTTGCTATGGTGGGCGTGGCCTACTGGATCGGTGTATTGAGACAATGGAGCCGACACATTATATTAGGCTGTATCTGAATGTAAGGCTATGGCTAAGGGTGTTGCTAGGGACATCCTATACTTCAACGCATGATGACGCAGTGGTCTAGCCAAAGCCGCTAATTAGGAAACAGCCATACACTGGTCACGCAACAGTTTATACAGCAAACATTTCCCAAGTAGGCATTTGTATGCAGTTACACATAAGCCCTTTTCACACTACTCTATTCCCGGGGGAAACCCCGGGGTAATGGCCGACCCTTTCACACTTGAATCCCTTTACCCCTGATCTACCCCGGCAAATGGACATACCCGGGGATTAGCCAGGGCTGTATTTGGGCCTACATGATTACATTGATGTTTTGTCTTTATTCATTTAGGAGTTTTGGTTCTAGTACTTCCGTAGTCTTGGCACAAGACGCTGTTGTTCCTTATCACTCATCTATTGCGATTCCCCATCCGCACACACTCTAAAAACACGAACCATCAAATGATAGCGGGTGCTATACAGAAAACTTGAATTCTTCCATCACCTATCACATGCTCATACTGGCTGGTTCGAGGCTTCTAACGTACACCCTCTATAGATGAAATTGTATGCAGTGATGATCGTTAACAATAACTACAAGAATGTCTTATACCAAGACTAGTCCAGCCTCCATGTCAGTACCTCAATGCATCATGGCTTTTTCAGTACTTTAAGTATGTATTACCGTATCAAAAAAGTTATTTAATTGCTGAGATATGTACAAAGAATATTCTATAATTATAAACATAATCTGTTCAGATTTCCCTGAAAGTATAGGTTACCTGGGTCGATTTCACAAAGCAATAAGATTCATCTTAAGATGAGATGTCAGTATTACCATAGTGATTTGTATTGTGACATCACACTTTGCTTAGCAGTTCAGATTGATCTTTAGTGCGAATCAATCTGAACCGCTAAGCAAACTGATGTGCAATGACTCAAAAACAAAATAGTTGTTTGCATGTGTGTGTTTCCATAAATGTACTGACCAGGTAAGTTTGCCCCTATCGTTTTAAGGTGCAACAAATCTAAAGTTAAATGTCTGCATTACCAAATCTGCATTTTGTATTCGACCTGAGCTTGAAAAAAGCCAAATGGTGCTCAAATGTTGACTTTGAGTCTGACCTTAGCCTTGAGGAAAACCTTTAGTACATGACACATATAATTGAACTCAAATGGATTCATTACGGGAAAGCTCCATTAAAACATTTCCGAGTTTCGGCTGCAAAACTTGGAAAGTATCCATCCTATTCAGAGAGGGTGTGTTTATATTGCCATTACTTTTTGAATCAACAAACTTCATGGATGAGCAGTTAAACTCCCTGGGCGCAGTCAGTGACATAACTGGCTGGCGGTTTTTAATAATACACACTACATAACTTGGTTTCCACTCCTCAGATTTCAAAATAATGTTAAAACCCACAACATTTTTTCATTCACTGTGCATGAACATCAGATTAGAGTCCACTGTTGTGGACAAGGAATTCCTGGAGATAACAGTCAAGACTGGTGGTAAAGCAAAAAGGATGTATAACTCTGGCCTCTTTCTTTAATGGAGCTTTCCCGTAATGTGATGTTTACACGCACCTCAAACAAATTTTAGAGTAAACAAATTTACAAACATGGCCCAATTATACAAAACAGGATTCAGCAAACTCATCACTTTGGCTGGTACTCAAGTTTCCCTTACTTGACTTACATGTATCACCTTGGCTGGTATCCAGTACCCCCTATTGGACTTACCACCTGTGTGTCTTACCCCCAAAAATAATTTAAAACGTCTAATTTCCACTTCCTTAATCTTCATATTACTGAACCCAAACATCAAAATGCCTCAACACAATCCCGTTAATAGAATTAAATAGAAATCTATTTCCATTCTTTCATCAAAAATATATTAGGGCCAGAATCATCCCCGAGTTTATACAAAAGTCATATTTTTCTCCCATCTTCTTTGGTGCAGACTATACCAATAGAGGGCGCTATTTAATGTCCTGAGCAATCTTGACTGAGTATGGAATGTCATTGGATGATTTAGACTGGGTAATGTGCACTAAATCCGGGTCTTGTTGTTCGCCTTTGGTGATACGATCGCATGCTGAGATCAAGTCATAGTTGATTCGATCAGTGACGACTGAGTCTTGTTTGTACTCTGGATGTTTTGAGACGAAGTCTCTTATCCATGTGGCTAGTGTCACCAATTTGCCTGAAATAGAAACCATTCTTATTTCATATTTTCTTTCATGAAAGTTTGCAAGCTTATGCTTTGCTTAATCACACAAAGACTAAACAATAATTTTCATCAAAAATGCATGTGTTTAATGAATACCAGTATTCTCACTTGATGTATCCCAACATATGCATAAAATAACATACCTGTGAAAATTTGGGCTGAATCAGTCATTGAAGTAGCAAGAAAATGATGAAAGAAGAAACACCCTTGTTGCACAAATTAATGTGCCTGAAAAAGGCTTCAGGCCTGAAGTCTTTTTCAGAATTCATTTTAGTGAGAAATTACCTCTTTCTCAAAAACTACATTACTTAATATCAACAGCTCTCCGTTGTTTGTTACCAAGTAAGTTTTTATGCTAATATATATGTTGAGTAAATACCAAACGTGTTCAGTGCCTTTAAAGAGGAAGGGAACGGCCAATTCAATTTTGTGAAACGTACTAATTTTCCAGTAAGTAGAGTCCTCATGTCAGTGGGAAAGTTTCTAACCTCACGTTAAAATGGTGTAAATTGCCATTGTACTCGATACCCTTCCAGTGCAAATTTGGTCAACATCCAAAACATCTGATGACTTCATTCTGAGAAAAATGGGTCTCTACATTTTGTGTACGGGGATGTTTTAGTTCATTCCTGACTTTCGATAATATTTGTTCAAAACGGCCTTAAATTTGACCTTTTGACTTTGACGAAAAATTCCTCCTTGAAATGTTAATATTCATTAGTTGTTGAAATCCAAAGACAATTTGTTTCAACTTTCGTTCTTTAAAGCCAGTTGTGAACCAAAACATCCCTGAACAAAAAATGTAGAGACCCATTTCGCAGGAAATCAAACCAATCAACGACATTAAGTTGTGGTTTAGATGGTAACCAGTTTCAGATGTGCATAATTTGTATCTGCTCAGCAGTTTGTTGAGCTGAGAACCATTTGCTTTTTATAAAATTTTGCCTCATCTTATGCACATGACGTCATTTGAGTAGGGCACCGTCTGATAGAGGTCAAAAGGTTGCTCATTGGTCCATCCTGTGCGCTGCACAAACATAGATGTGCGTTTTCTATTGTTGCATTAGCGTTTTACCTGCTGAAGAGATGCATTTTATATACTGCTTGTTGAGGCAACAAAACCTCTTTTCAGAGCCAACAAACATCCCAAAAGAGATTTCTACGTAGTTGTACACGCAAGTTTACTAGTTATAGTTACTTCTAACTGTTAAGTTTGACTTACCTGAGGCTCGATCTGAAATTAGTTTCAGATAACACATGATTGTACACCTAGTGTCTAAATCTGTCTCTACAGTGCTGACATACTGGTTTATAAGAGGAATCAAACCAGGAAAATCACCCTGACCGTCCCCTAATGGTCCTCCATTGATGATTGTATTGACACTTATCAAACATTGCTCTTTCTCGATTGGACACTCGCATGAACCTGGAGTTAAAAGGTCAGGGGTCAATCGGTTATTAGTAATAATGCTTGCTCTTACATGTATATGGCGCACATATCCTAGCAGCTAGATCAAGGCACCTTACAACATTATTATCCCTGTTCATCGGGCAAACTTTTAGACCATTCCTCTATCTTTCTCAACTCCCTTGGGAGCATACAACCCCAAGCTGCTTACATTAGCGCTAAGGGGTTAATCCAACACAATACAGTCTCACCCCTCTCAAGTTCACATTTATACAAACATCATTACCAGGCATGAGAATGGAGTTTCACAAAAAAGAAGGAAAAAATAATTGGTTATGAGAATAGGCGATGAAAAAAAATCCAGAAAAATTTAACGCTAAAAATGCATGTCCGGATTTTGGGCAATTTCCGAATTTGTGCATGTCCGGAAATTGGGCAACTTTACTCGGGCGTCAGCGCCGCACTCGGTGAACCCCTCGGCCGTTATATGGGACCATAGATGGGACCGGGGACGAGTTAATAGGACGAAAATACTTTTAAACAAAATTAAATCAGACGTATGTTGTCTAAAAAAGCAAATAAATGATCTTCCGAAATAATCCACGAAAATATTAACGGAGCAGTATTATGTTCGGAAATTTAGATTTTTGGGGTCTTTACCTGTGTTTGTGAATCATTGGGTTAAGTGTTGCCCCCTTTTGGACATTGAAATTTGTTCTTCAAACACCTTTTAGTATCTCTAAGATTATCCTGACAGTTTACAAACCGCAGCATTTTGGAAAAATAATGTGAGACGTCAACTCAAACGTCGACGATTCTCCTCACACACGTGTATGACGCACACTCATTGCAGTTTCTTCCAGGTCATAGTTCAATGCGTACAAATATCTCCAGCCGTAAAACACAATAAAAAAATCGAAGAACTGGCGCTTTTGCCTATGAACGTGCATGTAAAAAAGTCTAACGATTCGAGGGCATCCACACAAAACACAGTGTTCGCACGGATTGGCACTTGTGGGGTCCTGACAACAATGGAACAATGGACCCCACAAGGTCATTTCAATAGGAACAATTGGACCCCACAAGGGAATTCTTCAGAAAAGGGAATAATAGAACAACAATAGCAGTACCCCACAAACCGGATCTGTAAGGGTGTGTGTGCTGTCGTCAGTAGACTTTTCAATGTCTCCACACATGTTCCTTTGCAACAGTAAAAATACATGTACATGTATTACGGTCAAACCGTACCGCGAATGAAGCGGGGAATGAGGAAAGTCTACACATATCAACAGATCTAGCTGCATACAATACGCGACGCACATGGAAGAAACAAATCACCGCATATTGGTCCGGCCGCCGCCGCCGCCGGGACGCAATTTATTTTCGAACGGTGTAAAAATCACTGTAAAGGTAAAATTAACTAACAGTTTCTGATCGTATTAGAGAGATTAGTGAAATTTACATGTATACACCCAAACCCTACCCCCCAAATTTTATATCAAATTCACACTGAACTCGGAGACCACATAGGCCTAATTTGAAGTGAAAAATCCGGAATTCCGGAAAAATCCGGAAGATTCTCATGCCTGCATTACCACCATCCTTCAAGCCTAGTGACAACAAGTTGTATACTCGGAGTTTAGTAAGTCCAGGATTGGTTCACATGGGTATTTTGGTTCCTTTCAAATAAAATGACAAAAATACTTACATGATCTCAAATCTTTACGAAAGTGGAACATGGAATCGAGGACAGCATTGCGTTTCTGCGCTTGCTGCATGTTAGCGTCAACCTGAAGCAGAGAAATAAAGTACGACAAATGCTACTAATGAAGTAACTGATATCCTGTGGCACAGTTTTGTGCTTGTGTATTTCAATAGCTTCCCTGATGTGACGTGTATACCAATGTCTCTCAGGAGCTATGAATTGAGCCTGATCCCAATCTAAGACAGGGTCTAGATCGGTGGAGTGTTTCACAATGGCAGATTTGTCATATTCCCCTCTGCGGCCATGGGCTTTATGTTCTTTCAGCCTAGTAGTAAGGTCTCTACCAGTCTCGCCAATGTAGACTTTACCACAATAGCAAGGAATTCGGTACACTCCTGCTTGACTGCTAGAGTCATGCTTGTCTTTGTGGGTGTGTAGCTTTGTTTCCAACTTATCGCAAGTTCGATAGTAGACCTTGCTATCCGCTTCACGGAGGATACGTTGTATCTTATGTGAAGTATGACCAATGTACGGAAGGACCGCAATGAGCATATCTTTGGAAATTGCAGACTTAGAGTTGTATTCTGAAAGGAACTCTTTTTATCGTTTCTTTCTTGATAACAAAAATCAATCTATGACTCGATTTCTTTGCAACACTTGTGAGTAAATGTGCCCAGTAATGCTGTAAATATAAAGAACAGCTGTACAGGACATGTATACAACCATGACCTCAAATGGATTGGTCTACAGAGTAACCATGAAAGAAGTTAACCTTGTGTTTTGTTCATTTGAATTCGTTTATCATTCAATAGTTTATGTTACCTTTGACAGTTGCATCAAAAAGTTGAGCTTGAAAGACAGAATTGTCCGAGTCAGCAGAACCAAGAAGACGACAAATGCAGCGTTCTCAAAGTCGGTCAGCTGAACCTCGATCGGCCGAAACTCAACCCTCCAACCAATGTTGGAATTGACTGGTGGCGGCTTGAAACGCATCGTCTGCCAATTTGTCGATTGAATGTTCTACAGCAAGAAGAAAAAATGTTGGAATGTTGTCAATCGTGTTGATTTAGGACAGCTTGTTATTATTATTTAATATCTTTCTGGTAATTTGAAACCAAAGAATCCTTAAAAGTACCTAGCACTGTAACCCGTAGGCCTGAAGATACCAGGGTAGAGAAGATGATGATGAAATGTTAGTTTTAGATGTGGGAGGAAAACCCCAAAAAGAGAAAACCCAACGGCCAGGGCCAAGTTCGTGCAAGGACTATCGTTGACCATGGTTTGACTAAGTTAGCCCGAACTCTGTCTAGTCGGCGATAGTTGGACTACCCTAGTCGACTATTTGGAACCAGCCTATAGGGCATGGTCGCATCACTGGTTATCATTAGCCCTTTGCATAGCACAGTACAGAGTGGACCAGTTGTAAGAAAATGATAACGTATAAGTCGCCGGTCGCGTTGACATGACATGACAGTCGTTTGCACTACAACTTCAGTGCACATGCACTATGTACGTCACTAAACAACCACTAGTTAATCATTGGTCCTTGCCCGAACTTGGCCCAGGTAGATGATTAAAACCTAATTCACATGCCCTGGCTCAGGTCCGGGATTCCACAGAGGCGAAACACAGGAAAGAAATCACTGCGCCAACACAACAGGTTATGTAGTGAGTTTGATTCACTTGGTTTCCATAATGCCAGTTAGACCCTGCAAGTCAGGCGTGTATTGGAACATTTTTGGGACCACTTTGGTCCCAAGTACATTGCTTTAACGAGTGAAGGAAACAAACTCGCACTCTTTAAAAGGTCCTGATGTTCAAATACACCCAAGACCTAATTGCAGTCTATTGACCAATCAGGTAAGCATATTTGCTCATGAATATTTATGAGTTGTATGATGGAAAAGGACAGGAGAGGAATGTGAGTCCACTAACCTCAAAATGATCTGAATCTTGAGTATCATCCTGATCAATCTTCTCTGCAAATACTGACACAGTGTCACGGATAAAGAGATGAGCTATGTGTCTGGCCAACTGACGATCAATGCCTGAATAAGAATGAGTATCATATCAGTTAATCATATGCTTCAATGTGAAGTATTATTGTGATGCAATACAACGGCCATCAATAACTAAGAGAGTCAACACGTGTACATCTTCCGATTGATACAAAATTGTCAATGATGACCAATTTGATAAAGGGTGTACAAAAGGCTCAATGATTGATGACCAGTTGGGAACCAATGTCTGTTTGCGAATATGGACATTAATGAGAACTGGGCTCGTCAAGCATAAAGACTAGAGAGTAAGTAAAGTAATGTCGACTAAAGTCTTTGAGACCAGACTGATGATCAATGCCTATATGAGAATAAGTACAGTAATGTCAAAAAGAGTCTTCAAGACCAACTGATCATCTATGCCTGTGTGAGAATAACAATAATAGATGGTGCTCATAATTGCGCACATATCCTAGTAGCTAGATCAAGACACTTTACAATATTATTATCCCTGTTCATCAAGCAAACTTTTAGACTATTCCTCAAACTTTCTCAACTCCCATACTGCCTAAATTAACACCAAGGGATCAATCCAACACAATGTCTCAGCACTCAAGTTCCAAGTTATACACCTGGGTTAGGAGAAGCAATTATGGTATTCGCCTTGATCAAGGACACCAGTGTCATGACCAGGAATCGAACCATCACTCCGATGATTCAACAATCAGAACTTGAGTCCGATACAGTAGAATGCTCGGCCACGAGACGCCATGTACAAGGACACCAGCGTCATGACCAGGAATCGAACCATCACTCCGATGATTCAACAATCAGAACTTGAGTCCGATACAGTAGAATGCTCGGCCAGGAGACGCCATGTACAAGGACACCAGCGTCATGACCAGGAATCGAACCATCACTCCGATGATTCAACAATCAGAACTTGAGTCCGATACAGTAGAATGCTCGGCCAGGAGACGCCATGTACAAGGACACCAGCGTCATGACCAGGAATCGAACCATCACTCCGATGATTCAATAATCAGAACTTGAGTCCGATACAGTAGAATGCTCGGCCAGGAGACGCCATGTACAAGGACACCAGCGTCATGACCAGGAATCGAACCATCACTCCGATGATTCAACAATCAGAACTTGAGTCCGATACAGTAGAATGCTCGGCCAGGAGACGCCATGTACAAGGAAAAGATCCTCAAGATCAATAACCAACCAGAGCCCAATTTCATAGAGCCGCTTAAGCAGAAAATATTGCTTAACAATTTGTTGCTTAGCAGAAATGAGCAGGATACCAGTTACAAATTGTACATGCGACATGGTAGTTTGGCTGGTTACCTTATTCTGGTAAGCATAGTTTTGTTGTGCTAAGGTACTTTTTGTGCTTAAGCAGCTTTATGAAATTGGGCCCTGTTGATCTATGTGCCTGCATTATTACAAGGACCATCAAAACATCGAACATCCCCCTTCCAACCCGAGTTTGGTTCCCGAGTCTTGGGAGATCTAAGTCAAGATCATACCTGCATCCATGAGTTCCTGACAATCTTTCTCATCTAGGACCAAGTCGATATCGCTGTATCTCTCACCGTTAGGCGACAGGTAGCTATCGATGGAGTCATAACGGGACTTGGGAATAACAAATTTATTGTTCTTCAAGGGCTGAAGGAAAAGATAGAACAAGAGAGTAAGAAACGAGATATATACAGGGAACTTGCCCTCAATTTCACAAAGAACTAAGATTCATCGTAATGGTGGGCTGCAAAACAATTAGTGACCTGATCAAGAACAATCAATGTTGGGCTGACAAAAAAAACATCAGAGCGGGATTTGAAACTGCAACCTCTGGACTAACATGCTGGCGCTCTACCAACTGAGCTATCTAACCCTATTGTTGGCGGTCTCCTTATTTTGTCAATATCTTTGTTCGGGGGGGGGGGGGCAGTCAGAAGCCATACAAACTTTAACTGCCATGTAGCCAGGGATCACACCCAAGTTTACGATACAACCTGGGAAGCAGCAGGAGAGGGATGCAACTTTTTATTTCAAATATAAAGTAATAATCCACAAGGGAAACTGACTAGGTACATTTTAATTAATTTGAGTTTGAACAAAGACAAATTTACAACAGAATTTTTTTTCTAAGCAAAGAAATTTTTGTTGTAGCTGACAGTATCTTTTTATCCATGAATCTGGTTGGCTTAATTTATAACGCTATCGAAGTTGTTAGTGGCTTTTGAGGGAAGAATTGTTCACATTTTTACACCACCTTTTCTCATTCTCAAATCGTGTTCAATTGAAAGACCTTTTTTTTTAAACAATGTGATTTTTTCCCCGCTATGTCATTTTGATTTTGGGTTGAACAAGGAAAATTTTTTCCTTGTTCAACCAAAAATCATTTAAAATTTACCCAGTCAGTTTCCCTTGTGATTTATTATTTGATATAATGTAATTTTCTAATAAAATCGTTAAATTAAAAACACTGTCTCTAATAATAATAATAATAATAACTAGTTCTTATATAGCGCATTTAACAATAACGTATCAATGCGCTTTACACTAGTGCCCTGGTCATTGGGCCAATAACATTCCTTTAATCTTTCTCAGCTCCCTGGGGAGTATACAGCCCGGGCTGCCGTGATGGCGCTCCGAAGGCTTTTTCAAACACAATATCAACCTCTACCCTTGCAGGTACCCATTTATACCCCTGGGCGAAGAGAAGCAATTATAGCAAAGTGTCTTGCTCAAGGACACAAGCGTCATGACCGGGACTCGAACCCACACCCCGATGACTAAACCACCATAACTTGAATCCGATGCTCTTAACCACTCGGCCATGACACCTTATAAATCAAACAAGTTGAGGGCTCCCTTACCTCCAGATTGCGTTCCTCTTTGGTTCTGTCATCAACAGATCCTGCAATGACATTCCATCGGCAGTCATGATCTGTCACATACCCCTTGTAGAGAGGCGAGGCTGCACTTAATGCAAGCTAAGTATAAACACAAGGACTTGGGAAGTTACATCGCTTAGTACAATAACAAAGTTTACAAGTAGGATTTGAAGCTTTGCATGGTGAAGATACAACCAAGTGAGGTTTGGGGAGACACCATGGCATGTACATGAGTAGGAATTGAAACTTTACATGGTGACGATACAATCAAGTGAGGTTTGCGGAGACACCATGTACATGAGTAGGATTTGAAACTTTGCATGGTGACGATACAATCAAGTGAGGTTTGCGGAGACACCATGTACGTGAGTAGGATTTGAAACTTTGCATGGTGACAATACAATCAAGTGAGGTTTGCGAAGACACCATGTACATGAGTAGGATTTGAAACTTTGCATGGTGGCGATACAACCAAGTGAGGTTTGCGGAGACACCATGTACATGAGTAGGATTTGAAACTTTGCATGGTGACAATACAATCAAGTGAGGTTTGCGGAGACACCATGTACATGAGTAGGATTTGAAACTTTGCATGGTGACAATACAATCAAGTGAGGTTTGAGGAGACACCATGTACATGAGTAGGATTTGAAACTTTGCATGGTGACAATACAATCAAGTGAGGTTTGAGGAGACACCATGTACATGAGTAGGATTTGAAACTTTGCATGGTGACGATACAACCAAGTGAGGTTTGCGGAGACACCATGTACATGAGTAGGATTTGAAACTTTGCATGGTGACGATACAATCAAGTGAGGTTTGCGGAGACACCATGTACATGAGTAGGATTTGAAACTTTGCATGGTGACGATACAATCAAGTGAGGTTTGCGGAGACACCATGTACATGAGTAGGATTTGAAACTTTGCATGGTGACGATACAATCAAGTGAGGTTTGCGAAGACACCATGTACATGAGTAGGATTTGAAACTTTGCATGGTGACGATACAATCAAGTGAGGTTTGCGGAGACACCATGTACGTGAGTAGGATTTGAAACTTTGCATGGTGACAATACAATCAAGTGAGGTTTGCGAAGACACCATGTACATGAGTAGGATTTGAAACTTTGCATGGTGGCGATACAACCAAGTGAGGTTTGCGGAGACACCATGTACATGAGTAGGATTTGAAACTTTGCATGGTGACAATACAATCAAGTGAGGTTTGCGGAGACACCATGTACATGAGTAGGATTTGAAACTTTGCATGGTGACAATACAATCAAGTGAGGTTTGAGGAGACACCATGTACATGAGTAGGATTTGAAACTTTGCATGGTGACAATACAATCAAGTGAGGTTTGAGGAGACACCATGTACATGAGTAGGATTTGAAACTTTGCGTGGTGACGATACAACCAAGTGAGGTTTGCGGAGACACCATGTACATGAGTAGGATTTGAAACTTTGCATGGTGACGATACAATCAAGTGAGGTTTGCGGAGACACCATGTACATGAGTAGGATTTGAAACTTTGCATGGTGACGATACAATCAAGTGAGGTTTGCGGAGACACCATGTACATGAGTAGGATTTGAAACTTTGCATGGTGACGATACAATCAAGTGAGGTTTGCGAAGACACCATGTACATGAGTAGGATTTGAAACTTTGCATGGTGACGATACAATCAAGTGAGGTTTGCGGAGACACCATGTACATGAGTAGGATTTGAAACTTTGCATGGTGACGATACAATCAAGTGAGGTTTGCGGAGACACCATGTACATGAGTAGGATTTGAAACTTTGCATGGTGACGATACAATCAAGTGAGGTTTGGGGAGACACCATGTACATGAGTAGGATTTGAAACTTTGCATGGTGACGATACAATCAAGTGAGGTTTGCGGAGACACCATGTACATGAGTAGGATTTGAAACTTTGCATGGTGACGATACAATCAAGTGAGGTTTGCGAAGACACCATGTACATGAGTAGGATTTGAAACTTTGCATGGTGACGATACAATCAAGTGAGGTTTGGGGAGACACCATGTACATGAGTAGGATTTGAAACTTTGCATGGTGACGATACAATCAAGTGAGGTTTGCGGAGACACCATGTACATGAGTAGGATTTGAAACTTTGCATGGTGACGATACAACCAAGTGAGGTTTGCGGAGACACCGAGTAACTAATATCTCTAAGTTGAAGGCTCTTTGACCATAGAATTTTAGCTTGTCATTTCCCTTGTCACCAAGGTTTTTCGCTTGGCCAACTCATACTTTATGTAGTAGATGTTAATTTTTGCATCGGGGATAACGAATATAATTTAGGTTTTTACACACATCGGTGTAAGGGTAAAAACCAAAATTCTATTCAACACCTAAACTAGTTCGCCACATATCACTTGGAGACAATTTTGACTAGTCCTGAGGTGTTTATCTAGCATTTGGCTAGCGGACCACTATTAAGAGAGAAACCTGGGCCCAATTTCATGGCTCTGCTTAATACCGTTAGCAAAGAATCGGCGCTTACGGAAGCAGGGAATTCCGCGCTTACATCAAGCGTATTTCACAGGTTAGCAGGGAATTTTTGCTTGTGCGTGTGCGTAGTCCACGTTACTAGGCATTCTCTGCTTACACAGCTAGCGCAGAAATTCGGCGCTTGCTCGGTAGCGGAGAATGGTGATCGCAATCGGTATGTGAGCAATTTGTCACAGAAATTCTTGTTTTCAAAAGAAGTTTACATCAACTTACAAATATCGGACAGAGTGGAGTCAGTTGGTCGTAGAGATGCCTGGCCTCGTCAACGTTACATGCCTGGAAGGTCATCTGTAGGCAGCTGTTACCCATACCAAACCCCATACAGTCCATGTATACATGATCAGGTTTGGCTGAGAGGGCGCTCTCACCATCGTAATCATTGGTGAACTTCTCAATGAAGGGGGAAGGGGTGTTTATGTCTTTAAAAACTGAAAAGTAAAACAGTAAATGAAGAATTTTAAAAAAGGGTAGAGGGTGTCATGGCCGAGCGGTTAAGAGCATTGAATTCAAGTTCTGGTGGTTATGTCATCGGAGTGTGGGTTTGAATCCCAGTCATGACACTTGTGTCCTTCAGCAAGAAACTTTGCTATAATTGCTTTTCTTCACCCAGGGGTATAAATGGGTACCTGTGAGGGTAGAGGTTGATATTGTGTATGAAAAAGCCCTGGGGAGTATACAGCCCGAGCTGCCGTGGCCCCCCGAAGGTTTTTTCAAACACAATATCAACCTCTACCCTTGCAGGTACCCATTTATACCCCTGGGTGAAGAGAAGCAATTATAGTGAAGTGTCTTGCTCAAGGACACAAGTGTCACGACCGAACTCGAACCCACACCCCGATGACTAAACCACCAGAACTTGAATCCGATGCTGTAAACCACTCGGCCATGACACCCTACAATGTTTTTGCAGAATTGAGAAACAATGTTTTTGCACTGACAGAATGAGAGAATGTGAATAAGTGAGGCCATACTTGGTATATTGATTGCAACCTTCTCTCCACGTCTCTTTCTAATGTTCTTCGTTAGGGTTCTGAAACAGGGAAAAAATATCATACACTGTCATCAATAAATCAGGTTTAGACGTCGCCTACTTGTTCTAGGGGGGGTGGGGGACACAAAGATTCCCGTTTCATGTACCACCTCTTATTCCAATCACTGTGAGTGAAAATACTAACATGCACAATAAAAAATAACCGGCAATTATTAGAAACTTTTCAACAGGGGCAGTCAGGTTGTTGTAGTGGTATCTTGCCAATTGCTTATTACAGCTGACTGCGTTGTCTGTCTGCAGTGGGTAGAAGCTCTCCGTTCTCTCTTCATCTTGACGGTGAAGCTTCAAACGCTAATTTTATAGGAGTTAAAATCCCTCCACTTCATAACATCACATTTACCTTTATTAATAATGGGCAACTGTATGTAACTTGCTGTTACTCTTATTTGAAATAAGATTGTTTTCAGTTTTCCTTTGTGTTATTTTATTTTGTGTCTCCAAGTTAATCCTATTGAAAGTCAATATTTCAAATGATATTGTTACTTGTTATAAAGACAAGAAAAATAAATATGTGACGTGTGTTTAATAAAATTCTAGTCACTTTCAAATGTATGAATCGATTTGTTTTCACATCAGAAGAGATTGGAACTTCTTCCTGATCCATCAAATAACTGAAATAATTCCTATAGACCCATTGCATTGGCGTCCATCACTGAGATCAAACAATGGAAATATGAAAACGCGTAGGCGCCACCCACAACTCTCAGCCATGGATAGGTCTTCCTTTGACCTCAGTGAGGGCGCTGTTTCAGCTTGTGACATCATATGCAAAGGGTCTATACATTTTTACAATGGAAAACATCTCTTAAATCAGAGCAGTTTTTACAAGAAAAGCAAAGTGAATGAGTGAGAGAGATAGTGGAATAAATCTTCACTTGACAGAAATAATAATAGAGTATGAATCATCTCCAGATTTATTGACAATGTCAAAAGTTAGGAATATATTTTGCTTTAGAGACAGAGTAGCACTAATCCAAACAAGTCTACATGAGCAATAATCCACTGTAATGTCAATCTTGATTATATACAGATCAAACTTACTCCAAAAACTCCAATTAAACTACTTTTTATGTTAGTCTAGTCAGTCTTTCCAATAAATGGTTTGACAAGAAAACAAATGCAACAGAAATGATTTCTACGGCAAGACTCTCTTGAGACCCTCTAATCAACGTATCAAAACAGTAGAATTCTAGGACGTTAGAAAAACCCAACTAATTTCCATAAAATCAAATGGTGCATTTGCCTTATACGCATGCACACCAAATATTAATATCACATAATATTGCATGGATATGATCACTTCAAAATAGATTTGAGCAAGAGAAATTACAAGATGGCTGCCAAAATTGAAATAACACTAGTTATCAAGATAAGACCCATAATTAGATGCCCGCTGTTAAATTTAAATATGATGATAACAAGTAATCAAATAAGCAATTCACATTCTTTTGGATGTTATATGACATTTCCTACATTGTGTACCCATTTTCCCATAATAAATGTAATCTTAATAACAAAGCAAACATGGCAATTATACAATAGTCAGGTATTTACAAGTAATGATTTTAATAACAACCTTAACTTGCATGTGATGTTAAACTTCAAAAGTTGCATTTCTTATTAAATGGAAAAGGCTGCAATACAAGTGAACAACCCCTAAATGTAATAATTAACCCTTTGCATGCTATCATTTCTTGCAAACACTTTTTCCTGCCCATTGGAATGTTTTTACAAAATCATTTAAAAAAGACAAGCCTGTATACACAAAGAGCATTTTGTGTTGAGATACTATTTCATTGCAAAATCCAAAATAAGTCAAATGTATGTTATTTGTAACCGGATAGTAACAGAATTGATTAACACAAGGTCTCAATTAATTGAGAATTAAAACTGATTGGTTATTAGAACTGTTGGAGTGAAAACATTTATATAATTTTGCAGAATTTTGTGGATTAATTTTATTGACTTATTTTGTTGGTCAGTTTAACCCTTGAGGCAGTACATGTATTTGACCAGTATTATAATTAGATAACATTACACCTTGTTATAAATCTTAACTGAATTCCAGTCTGCCACTGCAAGCTGCTGACCATCTGATGTCAATGAGATTCCATGTGGCCGGTACAGACCCTGTTCAATACAGCTCACAAATCTACCCTTCATGTCATATCGATGGATTTGACCAGTGTTGAAATCCTCATTGCAAACTGCAATGTAGATAGCTGAGCTGTCACAGCATACACCTCTGCAGGATCTAACTTGCTGACCATCAATGAGTGGTTTGATGGTGGTTAGTGCAGCACCATTGTCATCAACAATGTCTACTTGTTGTTGCTCCCCACCACTGATGATAACTCTGTCCTTGCTGTCTATGGCCAAGTAGCGAGGTTTTGTCTGAACTGAAACAGTGTCAATGAGTGAACCATCACTGGATTTGTGTTTAGTTATAACTGACCTCTCCACATCCCCCACAATGATTGTATCCTTCATGACTGCTACACTGTGGAGGACTACTGCTGTCTTGCCCACTTCACTATGAGGCACTGTGTAGAATTCAAATATCTTGTTGCCATCCCTATTGTACATCTTGACAGAGTTGGTTACATCTACAACCACTAACTGATTCTGGAATGCAGCAACAGCCCAAGGGCCTGGAAAACAAATAAACAAATGAATAGGACTCAATACAATGATCCCTCATTTGCAAATTACTCACACAACCTATTTAATTAGGTTTTTGCAAAAAATACAAAAGACACTATTATTAATCTAAATTTTTTCCTATGTTGTAAAAGCCCATGCAGCACTTACATGTGACTATGACATACAGTAGAGCAACAATCTGTTATCATAAACGAGGTGACTACTAACATAAGAACTCTCGTATAATTTGTTTCATTTTAAAAAAAAACCTAGTGTTGGAGTGGATAAACCAATTAATTTCTTGGACTGTCCCCCTGATAACCAATCAAGAGTAGGCTACCCTTTTCACTGTTTGAACATTTACAACAGCATTACACCTCTAACGAAAAAGACACTGTAAGGAACTTACACCGTGATACTTTGATAGTTTTCAGCTGGTGTCTCATAGTGTTGTAAATTACCACTCTGCTATTACTGAGGTCTGCCACTGCCATCTCATCCCCAGGTACAAAGGCATCAATATCCCTAGCCCCACTGATTCCTTCACCATACTCCAAACCAAGCTCCCACCTTGGTTCCTTCATGTTCAGAGTACCCAGGGAGATATCACAAACCCCTGGATTGAATCTCAGATGGGAAAGGGTAGAATCTATCTTGGGTTGATTTTGATCTCTGAGTAATTTCAAGTCCTTACTGATAGTAGGAAAGAGTGCAAGGAAGTCAGGCGCTGATGAATTGTTGCCGACATCTTTGGCAGTCTGCAATGAATGCTGTATTTGGTGTGAGTTTACAATCACTATTTGCTCATATTCCTCCAATTTCTTGTTACGATCTTTGTGGAAGGTTTTTATTTCATCCATGATGCGATTCTCTTGAGTTGTTACCTTAGCCTTGATCTCATCAGCTCTGCTTTTCACATCTGCCATGGTTCTCTGAACTGCAATGTCTAGGTTGTCTTTCATTGTTTAGACAGTTACTTGAGATTGTTCAAGGTTCTTCAGGATTTCTTCAAGGGGAGTAATGAGTTGATCCAATGACTGTTTATATGTGGACGAGGCTTGGTTGCAGTCAATATACTCATGTTGTGGTTTACAGTGATCTATGACAGTGCAATCTCTACAAATCATCACATCACATGTTGAACAATAGAACCTCATCACTTCACCTTCATGAGTTTGGCATTCTGGGTGACGTTTTGGTTTTGTCTTTATCAATGCAGTCTTTCCATCACTAATGTCTTTCAAAGTAGCTACTGTGTGGCTTGACGATGCTGGAATTTTCAGGTGCATTTCATTGCAGTGTGCACAAATGATCATGGGGCAGTCAAAACAGAAGTGTGTTGCCTCGTTTTCCTCCTTGCACAATTTACAAACCAACTTGCTGTTTTCAATAGAACTGACCTGATCCAGTTGGAGTGCAAGACCAGCTAAAATGAAGCTAGTCTTGAGATCTTGAACACCCGTCTCAGGAAGTTGTGTCTCCTTTCGACACAGAGGACAAATAAGCATCTTAGCATCTTTGTAGTTGGTAGTGTGGTATTGAAGTAAACAGTGTTTACAAAAGCTGTGATGACAGTCCAGTAGTTTGGGTTCTGTGTACTCCTCTTGGCAAATACTGCACTCCAGATAATCCTTTCTGATTTTCTCCAGAGCTGAAACCTGTGCTGGTTTAGAAGATGCCATATTGGTCTGGAAATAATTATCAAAGAGCAAAAATATATTCACGTTACAACAGAATTATTAATAATAATAATAATAATAATAATAATAACTAGTTCTTATATAGCGCATTTCACAATAACGGTCTCAATGCGCTTTACATTAGTGCCCTGGTCATTGGGCCAATAACATTCCTTTAATCTTTCTCAGCTCCCTGGGGAGTATACAGCCCGGGCTGCCGTGATGGCGCTCCGAAGGCTTTTTCAAACACAATATCAACCTCTACCCTTGCAGGTACCCATTTTTACCCTTGGGTGAAGAGAAGCAATTATAGCAAAGTGTCTTGTTCAAGGACACAAGCGTCATGACCGGGACTCGAACCCACACCCCGATGACTAAACCAGCAGAACTTGAATCCGATGCTCTAAAACACTCGGCCATGACACCCTACAATCAGTTTGCACAAACCACTTCCAGTGTACATCTATTGCTATCAAATTGATCCCTGCACTGTACATTAATGTAGGAATGCAATGAAACAAACATTCTATGCCAAAAAAAATATTTCTTTGATGTAGAATTTTTTAATATAGCTTTTAAATAGCATCCATTCAGTCACTGTCAAATAAGTGTTAGCAGTTTCGAGGCTGTGAGATTTGAATTGTTTTTCTTTTCATTCTAAAGACAACTACAGCAAAACTCATTTTGTTGTGTTGTCTCATTAGAATTAACATTATTTTCGATGTCACACTAAAGTAAACTATCAAAATATTCGAAACTAATCTGCTGCCTGTATGGACAGAAATTAACAAGCTCTGCTGGCCTACACTGTAATAAAATATTATGAAATTTGAATATGTCAATGAGAGATGTATTTTGTTGTACCGTATTAACATCATTTTAAATAAGTGAAAGTACATCTCTTGTACATGTATGTGTACTTGACATCAAATATTTAAATCAATGAAATAACTATTTTTCATCTTTAAACTAAGCAATGTTTTCTGTATTTGGAGGATCCAGTTAAAGGGGCTATGTAGTCAAGATCAAAGCAGTTTAAAGGGGCTGTGTCAAACACAGCCTGTGGCTGTACATGGAATGAAGAACTCTCATTCAGTTACTGTACACACCCTCCCTCTGTATCATAACTATGGAGAGGGTGTGCAGTAACTGGGTGAGAGTTCATAATTCCATGTACAGCCACAGTCTGTGTTTAACACATCCCCTTTAAATGAAGGATGTACAGCAGTTTATGAAGACAACATCTCTTCTTTAAACTTCATTTTCACAATACTGAATTCAAGTCTTAGAAAATGTTGCAATCAAATATCAAGAACATGCACTAAATAATCAGCCTTTACCTCCATTGAATTGGAAGACACTAAGGTTCAATAGAAACCATTCAGGCATTTCAATTGTAAAACACTATTACATGTAAACCAAGGATGAATCATTATCTTCTAAGTTACAAAACTACAATTGATGAAACTACAGAAATTAAGTAGTATTTGTGTATAGTATGGTCTTAGGCCTATCTCAAGCTAGAGTTTTGAGCAAAGTTGAATCAGTTTATGATCTGTACTCACCTCAGCACATAGCACTGTTAAAAAAGATGTCAACGATACGTCTGCAATCCTGTCAGGATGTTTATTGTTTTAAAGCTGCCTTATTTCCTGGTACAATGCAGACTCTACCATAACTAACACAGTCAAGGAAACACCTACGTAGCCAGGTTGTACATGTACTGTGCAGAGTGTCCCAAGTTGCTTGTACAATGAATGTACAATGTACTACAGTAGTGGGCGTTGACAATGAACTTCAGTGTCAAAGGTCATGGAGCTAGTGATGTTAAAGTCCGTTTGTCTTGGGTTGTTATCAATGAACGTGACAATGTAAACAACTCTATGAGTGCAGTTTGTGAAGAACACAATAATAAGTACAGTGATGAAAAGGTATGAGCTATCAGCAAGGAGAACTAGAACTTGGATGCAATTTTATGTTAGTTTGTATTTATATCTATATTTTTTGTTCATATAAATTTGATCACCCCCCAAAAACATTTCAGTCGAATGATAACATTTATAACATCACTGGTACGAGTGAGGTCAATCACCTTTTATTGCCATATCAGATGACTGCACCGAGCCTGCCAATTGAGCAGCCTAAATTAAGTTGGTAGATCTAATGTGGCAAGCGAAAGTTTTGAAACTTGCGTGTGAAAGTCTGAAACTTATAAAAGCATCCTCAACAAATGCATAGAAATTCAATGCAGAGACAAGGTGAGCCGAAGCTAAGCTGTCAGATTTTTAACGAAGTATTTATGAATGGGATTCAAAGTTTGTAGAATCGGTTTTAAACTAGAGGTTCAAACTCGCCAAGGTCTGGTTCTTGACAATTCTACCTCAACTTCATCTCGGTTAAGTTATCAAGGGCTAGGCCTCAGCGTGTTTAAACAACAAGTTTAAAACCTCTTCAAGTACTTTGATTCCCTTATTATAAAACTCAACTTTGATTAAATAATGGTTTAAATGACTAATGTTCTTTCTGTTCATTTTTTTAATTTTTTTTAATGAGAAATTGCCTAATATAAAAAGGCCAGACGGCCACTTCAAGGTGAGGGCTACACTTAACTGATTAGGGCTCTCAAGAACCCAAATCAACTGTCACCAGGGGCACATTGACACCTACTCCTGGGGCTGAAACAGTGTTTCCCCTTCACATTCTGTAAGTGGTCTTAAACCAGTCTATGCTCTATAGCCAGCTAACTTGAGAAACAGTCTTTAATTATAGACTGATTGCAATACCAAGGTTTATATTTTAAGCCAGTCTTAAATCTTAAGTCTGTGCTGAGCTGGCTATAATTGGTCATTGTTTTGTTTTTAAGCATGGTGCTTCATCCTTTTTGCAAAAATCCCATTAGCCCATTATCAATACGATATCGTTTATTCGATCTGTAATTTTGTCCCAGGCTTTTTTTTCCTCCATTGTCACCAAATTGCTTGGTTATGACTGCAAAATCTCTCTGCAGTTCATTTAACCCTCTAAATGTGCCAACTTCTTTGTTTTACAGCAAGCTGGTTGCCTAATGTTTGATCTTTGTCTACCCTTCAAGCCATTGTTGGCCATTTTATTAAACCAAACTTTATTAGGAATGCTTGTTCATACATGTGTTTCACTACTCATCACTGACTTATCTAAGGCTGGCTTATTGCAACAGGCTTAACAACTGACTAAGCTAAGACCGTCTAAGGCAGATAGCTGGCTATAACTGTCTGGTCTTAGACTGCTGGCTAAGACCGTTTTATCACAATCCGCCCCAGAGCTTTGGTCACGTGAACTAGACCGCTCGGCCACGACACGCCACTAACTGTTATGATGTATGTTTTAGGGGTTCATTTTGAATGATCAGAAGCTGGGGATTGCCAAGGAATTATTTCTTTACCTGAATCTTGGATGCCCAGGGTAGATCACCTCATCAGGGAGGAACAATGACTTTGAAACACCTTCATCTGTAGAGTTTGGTTCATAGGATGGAGATGAGAAATTAGGACATCCGAGTCTGAAATGAGAAATCATACAGATCATTGAGTATCTAGAGTCACTCTAGCCCCTATATAGGACTCTTCCTCTGTGCTGTACACAGATACAGAGTGCTAAATATTTAGGGCACGTTTCTGGGCGGAAAAAGGTCAAAGCTTCACAACTCAAATCTTACCTGCAAGAAGCCACTAATTTTACTGGATTCATGTTCCATGACAGCATACAATTTTCTGCGGTGGGTTTTGGAAAGCATATATTCCTCATTAATCCGTCATTTTTATGAAACAATGCAGCTCTCAATGTTAACAAATACTGCAAACTTAAAACATAGTTTATTAAGAAAAACCAAGACGCAGGTGTTTGCATGTGTCTGCGTATGTCTGCGCGCCAAATTTGTATCACACTTTTTGGTCAAAGTGACTGACTGCACAGCCTTAACATGCAAACGCAACGCATGATATGGGCGTCATGCATCCTGCGTCTAACACGCGAATGTATGTGTACGCACGACAGACAACTGTGAGAAGACAAAAACAAAACAGGTATTTAGTAACGTCGAGAGCTGCATTATATCACAAAAATGACAGATTTATTCGAAATATATGACCCATCGCAGAAAACTTTGGCTGCCATGGAATGTAAATCCGTTGAAATTTGTGGCTTCTTGCAGGTACGATTTGAGTTATGAAGCTTTGAAAATTTTCCGCCTCAGAAATGGACCATGATACCCAGGATGTCACTGTAGTACAATACGAAAGTGAAAGGCCGCCAGGGATAGAGTCACTCCAGCATTTACTCATACCCAATCATAAAAGGAATAATAAATCATTTTTGAAAAGGAATTTTTAGAAAATTCAATCAATCAAGTCGAGGCCATACGGCTTCTCGAGCCTGCCCAGTGATCTTGGTCCAGATGACCCGGTCTAGCATGCAAGAATGCAGCTCTTCACTGCTGGTCAAGCTTGTGTACCGTTTCAGCAAGTCCATGAAGGACAACAAAATCTTAAATTGACTACAATAATGCAATACTTGAAACTACTAAGAGCTACTATGCAAACAACGAGGCATGAAAGTGGCGACAAGATTATAATGATAATATTAATACAAATCAAAATAATACTTTTAGTTATCACACAAGCGAAAGTGGAATACAGAAAATTATAGAACGTCTGTGTTCCATATCCAACGAGAAATTAGCCCAAGTTGGATATGGGACGCCAAAATTTGTCTTTTTAGCAGGTGTCTTCAAGACTAAGATCTGAACAGTTAGAGCAATCTACCTAAAACATGTTGAAACTTAAAACAGACAAATGTCAACCTGATCCACCATATCTATCCACAACTCTAATACTACTGATGCATACAGGCACCGACTCCGCTCATCAGCTGATCAGACTCGGCTTTCTGTTCCCAGAACTAGAAGGTAGGCTGGGGATAGCTCTTTCGCCATGGCTGCCCCGCGTCTGTGGAATGAGCTTCCTGCCTGTCTGAGCTAGAGAAGCGATTTCGATGCATGTATTAAAAAGTCTCCTGAAGACATTCCTGTTCCACAACCACTCCTAATTCGTTTGTTTTTGTGGGTTATTTTCTTTGTTCTCGTCTCCTGTAAAGCGCTCTGTTCTTAGTATAGCGCTATATAAATGCTCTGTATTATTATTATTATTATCCAAGTACTTTCAAGAGGTAAAAACCCCTAGTAAACTGTCTGCCATTACAATACCTGGGGAAAGCAGTCAGACTCAAAGCTGTCTCTCCTTCCTCTTTATTCAGTAGTTCAATGACCTGTTGCCTCCTGGAAAAGGAATGGCAGAATATGGATACTTGTTATAAAATAAACACAGTCAATTCCAATGCTTTAGATTTTCCATGAAGCTTCAATTTCAAAAAATCTAACTGCTATGCCAATTGTCATTGAATTGTGTTCCTCCCCCTCATGTTTTAAAGATGGTCCTTTGAGACTAAAAATTACCAAATAAAATGAAACATTTATTAGTTTTATGCAGTATGAGTCAATGTTTAAAGTGTATGTCTCTATTCACACAAAGACAATGTGTTTCTTGTTACCTTCATGTCAGATTTCTTTGTATCTTGTAAAAAGAAAAGATAGCACACACAGTATTTACTGAAAAGGGCAAACCAGTCATTGCAAAGAAAAGGATCTTGTTTAAGAAATTTGCATTCACAAACTGCTTTTTTAATTGGCCAGGAGTGCCCCCTACAAAAAAAAGGTGCCCCCTCCCCTTGTAACCCCCTAGAAATGTACCTTATTTTCCCCGCTGTGGGTGGTCGTGTTGGAGTCAGTTTGTACGGAATGGGCGTGGCCAACAGTGGACCTGCATGGCAACACACTTACTGGAGAGTAAGCACAACAAATTTTCTCACTACTAATCACCTTTGTGAAATTTGCCCCAGTACCCAGTCGTATGGGGGTGTGCTTATTTGCCTAAAACCTAAAGTAAGCGCTGGTAGCACTTAGTCACGACACATTTTATTTAGTTCACTGTTTTCTCCAAAGTGCAATGCCCTGGGGAGTTAAAGTCCTTGATATCATAGACTGGACTTTTCCACATATCAAAGAGGGGGATCAGGTCCCAGAGTTGTGTAGGTTTTTTTTCAAGGGGCTGAACAATATTTTCACTCATACACTTTGTGCACAAAATTTTACACACATCCAGACCTACCCAGATCTAACCCTCTGATAAAGTGGAGCCATCTGTTCTTTGTAGCAGGCTTCAAGATGTCTTGCTGACAACCTGTGCTAGGTTCTGAGGTTTCCCAACACCCGGCCCCATGCCAATCAAACTTTTTGGTTTACTGGGGTGCCAGTAACAAGTGGAACCTTCCTGCATTGGTGTAATTCCTGTGCTAGGTTCCAGTGTTGTAGGTCTCGAGACCTGGTCTCGGTCTCGAGACCGTCTCGAGACCTTTTTTTGGTGTCTCGGTCTCGGTCTCGGACTGCAAAAGTCTCGGTCTCGGAAGGGCTGGTCTCGGTCTAGGAAGAACTGGTCTCAGTCTCAGTCTCGGTCTCGGCTGCTAATGTCTCGGTCTCGACCCTCGAGACCCCTCGAGACCACAGCAAATAATGCTTTTCATACACATGAATTACGTCGTCATGGCCTAGAGCCATGTTGCTTTGTTGATAAATGCCGCCGTCCAAGTTTCTCACACGCGTACGCTGACATTTCATTGCAATGTGCTGCTTTAAGTCTACGTTCAAAACACGCACCACCAGTGTTCTCCACACATGGGTTTTGCCGCCCTCCCAAAGTTTAAGGCCGCCCTGCCAAAGAATTGGCCGCGCTGCCAACAAAATGACAAACGGACTATTTTTAGCCTGCAATTAATATGATCAAACGAGTAGCCGATGAGCCATGGCTGACTTCCAAACCGCAGCATTGGAATTGCGATCGTTAATTTTAGTTTACCAACGTTAAAACACGATGCACACAACCACATGGTTCTGACTGCTGAGTATCCACAGCACGTGCATCGGCCCGGGCCCCACAATGTGAGTCCATGCATATAGCTCATAGACAATAGCCAGAGTCCAAAGTCCAAGCTAACCAACATTCCGCACGCTGTGATTGGCCGTTGATAATTACCATATTCATAAGAGAGCTTGCAATGGCTAGACTCCAACGCAGTACACATTCACGAGCCGAGTAAAGAATTGCCGCACAGTGTGCCGCACGCCTGCAGATTGGTACAGTATACAGCCTTGGATTAAAGGATATTCAAACATTGACAACTTTTGCCGATAGAGGGCGATGCTGGGGAAAGTTCATTGAATTTTTTCTCAATGTGCGTTGTCGACCGGACGTTGAATCTCGATGATTTTATTGCCAACGAAGTTCGAAACAATCGATCCTCAAATCATGGAAATGGTTGTTGATGGAAAAAGTAATATTTAGGGCATAAATTAGGGGATAAGATCGTCCAAAAATGCAATTTTTTCTAAAATGATGCCTTGAAATAAAAAGAGTGAAGTTTGGTGGAAACTTAAATGGGATAGTGTGTTTTCTAAATTTGTATTAGCTTGCATACTCATTAATTCTTTATGCTTTTACACAATTGTATGTATTTTGCATGGGGTAGGTCTCGGTCTCGGTCTCGGTCTCGGATACCTTGGTCTCGGTCTCGGTCTCGGTCTCGGACTGCAAAAGTCTCGGTCTCGGAAGGGCTGGTCTCGGTCTCGGTAGGGCTGGTCTCGGTCTCGGTCTCGGTCTCGAATGTCAAGGTCTCGGTCTTGGTCTCGGACTTCCAGGTCTCGACTACAACACTGCTAGGTTCTGAGGTTTCCCAACACCCGGCCCCATGCCAATCAAACTTTTTGGTTTACTGGGGTGCCAGTAACAAGTGGAACCTTCTTGCATTGTGCAATTCCTGTGGTTACTCCTGCACTTAGGGGATTGGCCAATGACAATAACGCAGTGAGACTAACCTGAGTTTCATATTTGCCTCTACAGTGTTGAGATGAGCCATAAGACCCCCATATGGTTTACCAGGTGTTCCCTCCACCATGTATGACGCGTATTCAGGCCGCCATAAAGTCTTCAGATCACCACTGGGAAAAACAACAGTTTCATTAGTTAACTCATTATCCAGAATCACTGTGTTAACAATATATTGTCTTTAAGAATAAAACAAATTGTTACATTTACTTGATGCTAATTTTGAGTTGATCAAAGAAAATTTGACGAGAGCAGTTTGAACCTGCGACCTACGGACTAATAATAATTATAATAATAACTATTATAATCAATAGTATGCGTATATGACATGGGGGGGGGGGGCGGGTAGGGTTGTCATGATGCCCCATTGCTTTATTAGCACAATAACAACAACTATACCACCAAAATTGCTTATTGAATAAAGAAAAAGAAATAAACAGCACTTAAAGCAAACATGGGGTTTGTCAGTTTTGGGTATTACTTGGCTATGGTTTTGTTGTTAATAATATTTGTAATAATAACTAGTTCTTATATAGCGAATTTTACAATCCATATCAATGCTTTATAGTTCCCTGGTAATTGGCCTGTAATAATAACTAGTTAAGCATACATGTATAGCGAATTTTATAATCCATATAAATATGCTTTATATTAGTTCCCTGGTAATTGGCCAATAACATTTATGTAGTCTTTCTCAGCTCCCTAAGGAGTATACAGCCTGAGCTGCTGTGGCGCTCAGAAGGTTTTTCAAACACAATATCAACCTCTACCCTTGCAGGTACCCATTTACACCCCTGGGTGAAGGAAAGCAAATATAGTAAAGCATCTTGCTCAAGGACACAAGTGTCATGACCGGGATTTAAATCAACTCTCCGATGACTTTACCAACAGAACTTGAACTCGATGCTCTAAACCGCTCGACTAACTGAGCTATCATTGGCCATCTAGCACACCCGAACAAAGATACTGACAAAATAGGGACACTCCCAACATTAAAGGCAAAGTGTACCTTTGGTTTTTGGAACCTTTTGATTGTTTTAATCCTATGTAGATACATACAATAAAACTAACCTGTGAAAATTTCACTTCAAAAGGTGGTCGCGTTTTTGAGATATCGCCGAAAATCCGGAGCGAATGTATCCATGCAGGAAGAATAATACCTGTTCGGAATACACAATCTGAGAAGCGTTTCTGACAGAAATGTTTCTCAGATTCAAGCTTTGAGGTGTAAAACTGATAGGCCCCCTATATTTTTACATCCAGAAAACTTCAAAGTGAAATGTTTCTCAAAATGCTTTATACCATTGAAAGCTGTTGTAGTTTTCTCAACAATGTTTTTATTGCCATTAATTTTAAGAGTGATTACCAAACGTATATCTTCCCTTTAAAGCTAGTTTAGTTGTTAATCCGGAGGTCACATGACAAATGTCAACTTACTTTGGGTTCATCTCTTCATGCTCTTGAAGCACTGGAAGAACCTTCTCAGCACTAAGCAACAGCTTAGCTGATTTTGCCTTGTGGTCCAACTTCACCAACATGTACTCCACCTATGCAAACAAAAGTCACAGCATGTTCACGTAAAGTTAAGTACACTTCACCTACTTTGACAGACTTAACTATTATGCATAAAGAATATTATTTGGTTTTACCCACTGGATATCACAAACTATAGCCGTGTTCGCACTGGATTAATGTTTTACCGAGACCATGGTTAACATTCCAATAGGTGAAACTTACCAGAGCGTCAGCACTTGGATTAATGACGTGGGTTAACTAACCGACACGATCGGTAAAACTACACCAACTTACTTAAGAAAAACACAAGAGGGCGCTATCGCAGTGACCTTTAATCGGGGGCATGACAACGAGAATGCAATGAGTGCAACCGAGCTTCCGTGTAAACACTTGCATGTGTACGACGTGTCACCCTCACGATTACGTGGCACGCAGGTAGATCGGGGGACCAGATGTGGCTTTTTTTTTACCGGGACTGCTTTTACCCTGATCGCGTTCGCACTGGACTTTTCGCCTCGGTTGAACTGACCTGGTCGATTTAACAGGGCAGACGTGGGTCGGTTAAACTACCCATTTGGGTCAGGTAAGTTACCTGGGAGGGAAAATTCCTGGGCTGTTCGTATTGGACTTAAAATGGTTAAATTTGTTGTTCATTGTAATGTTTTTAAACTGTAAACTTTGTAGCAATTTAGCCCCATGGCTACAAATACAATTTTTTAATAAACCAGAAATAATAATAATAATAATAATTAAGTTACCCATTTGCTCAGTTAGTTTACCCAAAATAAGTCCAATGTGAACACGGCTTATGTATGTCAACAAAATGAAATGGAAATGGGCAGGACAAGTAGCAAGGATGACAGACAACAGATGGACAATAAGAACCACAGAATGACAACCCAGAGTAGGAGAAAGATCCGGAGGCAGACCAAAGAAAAGATGGAGGGATCCACTCCATCTTCACTACATGTATGTCATCCATGATATAGTGAAGATCGCAGGGGAGAACTAGACCAGAATGGCTAAGGCGAGAACAACATGGAAGAATCTGGAAATGGGCAGGACAAGTAGCAAGGATGACAGACAACAGATGGACAATAAGAACCACAGAATGACAACCCAGAGTAGGAGAAAGATCCGGAGGCAGACCAAAGAAAAGATGGAGGGATCCACTCCATCTTCACGACATGTATGTCATCCATGATATAGTGAAGATCGCAGGGGGGAACTAGACCAGAATGGCTAAGGCGAGAACAACATGGAAGAATCTGGAAATGGGCAGGACAAGTAGCAAGGATGACAGACAACAGATGGACAATAAGAACCACAGAATGACAACCCAGAGTAGGAGAAAGATCCGGAGGCAGACCAAAGAAAAGATGGAGGGATCCACTCCATCTTCACTACATGTATGTCATCCATGATATAGTGAAGATCGCAGGGAAGAACTAGACCAGAATGGCTAAGGCGAGAACAACATGGAAGAATCTGGAAATGGGCAGGACAAGTAGCAAGGATGACAGACAACAGATGGACAATAAGAACCACAGAATGACAACCCAGAGTAGGAGAAAGATCCGGAGGCAGACCAAAGAAAAGATGGAGGGATCCACTCCATCTTCACTACATGTATGTCATCCATGATATAGTGAAGATCGCAGGGAAGAACTAGACCAGAATGGCTAAGGCGAGAACAACATGGAAGAATCTGGAAATGGGCAGGACAAGTAGCAAGGATGACAGACAACAGATGGACAATAAGAACCACAGAATGACAACCCAGAGTAGGAGAAAGATCCGGAGGCAGACCAAAGAAAAGATGGAGGGATCCACTCCATCTTCACTACATGTATGTCATCCATGATATAGTGAAGATCGCAGGGAAGAACTAGACCAGAATGGCTAAGGGGAGAACTAGACCAGAATGGCTAAGGGGAGAACTAGACCAGAATGGCTAAGGCGAGAACAACATGGAAGAATCTGACAGACATGAGAGCTACATTGTGCAGTGGATGGACGATGCCCAGAGAGAGAGCGAGAGAGATTACCCTCCCTTTGGGTGTATGGGTTGGTGTGTCGTGGCCGAGTGGATAAGAACACCAACCTCAAGTTCTGGTGTTTCTGTTCAGCAGAGTGTGGGTTCAAGTCCCGGTCGTGACACTTGTGTCCTTTAAGCAAGACACTTAACCATTAATGCTTCGTCCTTCGAATGGGATGTAAAGCCGTAGGTCCCGTGTGTTGTGTAATGCATGTAAAAGAACCCAGTACACTTATCGTAAACAGAAGGGGTTCGCCCCGGTGTTCCTGGTTTGATTGGCTGCATATTGCGCCACAGCACCTTGTAAACCATTACATGGTGGTATGTAAAGGAATAGGTCTCATATTTCAACACGTAACTCCACATACCTTGTAGGAAACATACTGAGTGCTTTGAGACGCCCATCGGGAGTAGATAAAGCACTATTTTTTATAAGAACTGCGTATTATTATTATTGTATGGGTATAACACCAGTAATACCTACTTTGTACCTAAAGCCATCTCTATTTGGTTTCAGAAAGAAAGAAACTACCCTACAATTTTGGGGACCATTCTGAATTTACAGTTGAATTTTTTGCTGTGTATACATCTATTCCCCTTATTAAATTAACTACATTGCAGCGAGTTTCAAGAATGCACACAGGGAGGTAAATAAGTCTTACATACATGTAACTACTTCATGTTGATTTTGAAAAGTCTTTTCCGTGCCAATATTTTTTGTTGAGCTTGTCGGAGCTTCCAATGTAAGAACTTTTCTTGGAGAATATTAGTATCACAAGGAAACCCTGACTTGACAAAGGAAAGACAACAAATCTATGGTGGAATCCTCTTTATTCATCCCATTAAATAATTAATTTAGTTTTATCTTCTCTTGTTTTGCTTTCCCATTTATCTCTTCACTCGCTGTACATGTACAGGTCCGTCTGCTTATTGTATTTTCTGTTGTTTTTTAAAAATGTTTTTCCCCCCCCCCCCTGTTTTTTCTTTAAGGACACAATTGGAAATTTAAGTCTTACTCTAAGTTATTTGTTTTTGGGGGGCTATCCCTGGATAATTTTGTGTGGATTTTCTTCCTTGTCTTCTGTTTTGGTTTATTTTGTTTCATTGTTCCATCCTGATGCTGTGTATTGCAATGTTGTTGCTGTATTTTCGGAACAAATTCAAATCAAATCACCACAAACTGATTGTTTTCTAATTGAATGCACTTACCTCATCTCCCCATTTGAGTTCATCACAAGGCCTATCCTTCAATCGGTTGTACAGATTCACAAACTGGATTAATCCATGGCGTCTGACATGTTCATGGTAATTGTTTGCTTTAATCTCTTCCCACGTCAGTGGCTTACCCAATGATAGCAGACCCATAGTACAGTCCAGTCAATGTTACATGTACCACTGATAGATACACCGCTCCGAATAAAGCCTGAAACCAAAAGTTTTACGTTAAGTTTAGAGATTTCATGCATTATCAGGGTTCTCCCCAGGATTTTTCCAAAACTGTGGGGCATTCTAGGCCCCATTGTTTTGATGTTAGGCCGAAGCCTGTTGAAGTGAAACAAGATCCTCAGAATATTTTCTCCTTGTTGTTTATCTTGACACCACTTTTAAAAGCCCTATCGGTTCTGTGCAATCTGAAGCATTCTACAAAACAAAACAAATTAAATAATTTTTTCAAAATAAGTTTTTGCATACCAGCCCAAATATGCATGTATCAGCACGCAATTCGCACGTATCGGCCCGATACGCTAGCATGTGCATCTTGGTAACCCTGGTTCTTTTGAAAATAAATCTGAATTACGAAATTCATGCAAAACATAAGTGTGTGCATAATACTTAAAGATTTGTTTGCACTAAGTATTTGCTTAGGAATGCTGTTATGCTATATGTACACTTATACTGAAGCTGAACTTTTATCACAGTACATTTCAACATGCTCAAACTCAATACTGACTCAGCAATTTTAGCATGACTCAGCACTATAAATCTGAGCTGTAATTGGGGGAGGGGGGGGGGGATCCACAACAAGACCAAAGGGCTTGTAGCTCAAAATGTTCACTGGACCAGAACTATTTTTTTAAAGACCATGGTCCAATTTCATAGAGCTGCTTTGAAGCACAAAAAGTAGCTAAGCACGACAAAATTTCGCTAACCAGAATAAGGTTACCAGCCAAACTACCATGTCTCATGTACAATTTGTGACTGGTATCCTGCTATTTTCTGCTTAGCAGACAATTGTTAAGCAAAATTTTCTGCTTAAGCAGTTCTATGAAATTGGGCCCTGAATCTAAGTCAGGAGAAACTTCCTCACACAGTTTAACCATAGAGGTAATTCTACCTCCATGGTTTAACTACATGATGGTTTAACTGTTTTTATTTGAGCTAACCTGAGTACATAACACCAATAAGACAAGTACATGTAAGAGAAGATTTATCTCATTTGTCTTTATAGGTGTTTTTTTTACTTTATTGCTCAATAGAATAGACCTTATGCATATGACGTCATTTGAGTAGGGCGCCCTCGCCTAGAGGTCAAAAGGAAGATGTTCATTGGTCAGTCCTGTGCGCCGCGCGTAAAAATCAGCGCGTTTCCATTGTTTCGTCATCAGTTTACCTCTAAGATGGCGGCTTGGTGACGTCAATGCATAAGGTCTATTACAAGGTATTTTATCAGACTCAAAGTCAACATTTCTCCCCATGCCAGCCCAGACAAAGCTACTTTGTATTGTTCTGTAAATTCGTCCATGTTGTAAGTCCTTCTGTGTTTTCTTTTGTGTGAAATGTAATTTGTTTCTAACTTTACCCTGTATTTGCCACTGGCCTCGGGCACCTGAAGCTCTATCTATTGTGGATCTCAACCCATCTCGCGGTTACGAGAATACAAGTTGGGGATCCATGTCAGTACATGTGACGGTGAGATAGGCTATGTTTCTTGCGTTAATTTATCAGAATGAGAAAAACGGGGTTGATTTTGAAACTCCAGTTAACTGAAAAAATGCCAAATCAGACTGCCACTCATGAACAAAAACACAATTATCATCCCTCCTTCATTATACACCAAGTAACCATGGTAACTGGGGCCCTGTACTCGTTCTTTGAAATTTTGACCTGGTTTCAAAAAAGGAGTTTAGGGTCAACCCTTATTCATTTAATTGTTTTGAATTATCACTTGTGAGTGAGCAAACATATGTAGCCTCATCATACTGTACTTTAACATAAGCCTCCAATTACCTGTCATGTCAAGTGTTACTATTACAATCACTATTTAGCCCTAGTACTACTAGTGGCTGGTAGGATGCCAACTGGCATGGTAGGATGCAGGGCTCGAATTTTACACTGGACCACAGGCCCGAGGCCAGTAACTTTGGTGTTGGGCCAGTAAACTTATGAACTAACAAGTCCGATGGTCTTGTGTTTTTCAATTGAATAACAGAAACACATTATGTTCAAGTGTTGACTTTGGGTCTAATAAATTATCTTTCAATTCTATGAGTAATCAAGTATACTCTTCTCTTACTTGTCTCAGTTCGGGTTCATATAAAAGCAGTCAAGTGCATGTTAAACTGTGGCAGCAAGTTTTTTCTTTTCACATTTTGAATCAGGTCTTGTAAAGAAATGTCTGGTCCAGTAAAGATTTTGAGCTACAAGCCCTGTAGTCTTGTGGATTTTCTCCCCAAATTCGAGTCCTGGGATGCCAACGGAGACTGGTCTCTGTTGCACTGCCACTTAGAAGGAGTCCAACCTGGGCTATGGTATTAAATATTGTATACTCCTGTGACAATTTTTTCACAGAGTCATGGCTTTTTCTTTGACATGTTTGAATTGAAAAAAATTACTTGTAATTTGTACTGTATCAACTGATGTCCTTATTAGACCGAGTTTTAAAAAAAGCCTGTTAGCGTCTGGGTACATGAAAAAAGAAAGCGAGAGGGGTCTTTTATTTTTTATTTTCAAAATTTGCCATCATTCTTTTTGAAATTTCAAAACAACCGATGGTTTTTCCACTGTTCAACGCACAATAACAAAAGAAACATGTTAGACAAGACATTGAACATGTTTACAGTGATTTTATTTGATAGTTTGTTCAGAAATAAAATTCCTAATGTTGATCATTTTCACAAGAATAAATTTAAATGTGTAACTGAACGATAATTGTTTAACCACGTAACCGGCAGAGGCCAAGTTCTGACTTTGTAATTCCAAATATTATATTTTCTGATAGATCAGTTGACATTTTATGGTTTTTTAGTCTAATTTTTGAATTGGTATAAAAAGAAAAAGATAATTCATGCGGCCCCAATAAATGAAGCAGGCAGGGACACTAAACAGTTTTTCCTTTTACTTTGCCTTGCCTTACCTTCCTTGGTTTATTGGAGTTCATGTGATTTGGATTAAATCCTGAATTGTGAATTGAAACATTGTAAGTTGAAACTTTTGAAGAGGCTGCAATATGGTTTTGATATTGTCATGGTCCAGAGTAAAATATCCGTTAGGATTAAAGTAGTAGTGAATTAATGTTTCCTTTATTTAAAAGTATTACTATAGAAATGTCATAGATTTCCTTAGTGGGGCGAGCACACATACTTTAAGTTTGGGGTGAGCAGTCACGCGTGTTGTAAACTCGTTAATTGTTTGGAACTTTTCTTCGTACGCCACACAAACACCTGATTTGCAGACATGAACAGAATATTGGAATTCGCAGAGTTTGGAGAATGCCGAGAATTCAGGATTCACTATACATACGGTACATGTAAGTGAGGATTGCGGCCATCCTTGCCCCTGACATTTTTGATGTCTTCAGTTTTTGTGTGGAGGTCTGCAGGGTAGCAGAGTGGGCAGAGGATTCCCTCTAGTGCCTACGTTGGAGCAGCAGTTTGCACGTCGACGAGGCAGAGCTGTGACTTCCCAAGAGCGTTGGACTTTACGACACACAGGCTCGTGATCTGGGCACTGTGTGAGTTTCTTTCTCTCCGAGCAGCGGTCGTCGGACTTTGTTGTACCGGTTGCGTGAAGCAACGACGGTACAAAAGCAGAGAGCACCGAGGGGGCCGGCCATTTTTTCCACACCGGGTTTCATCGCATCGTGTACCTTGGAAGGACAGCAATCTACGGCATGTACGGGGACATTTGCATCAGACAAGGCGAACATTGGTCTTCAGCTCTCTACGAAAGAGCCGAGGTATATTTAAGGCTGTTGGGTCTTCGACCCTATTTTTGCCTGGGCATACAGTAACGTTGAAAAGCAATTTTGTTAACGTAATTATGAGAACGTGTGTACGTCTCCTTCAATGAGCAAGTTGTCAAGATCGTTGAGATAATTTTGAAAGTTCACTCTCGAAAATCATTTGATTTTTCACCTAAAACGTGTGATTTTTTTAAAACAATTCCACCTGTCCGGCTATTTACAAGTATATTGGCACTCAATCGGTAAGTTTTCATAATGCAGATCGTGGCGGAAAAAAATACCAAGAGGGCACAAGAATAGGTTTGCAGTCGCGCTAGGGCCAAGGATTATAGGATACAGAGTGGTTGGTCCTAAATTGGGGCTATTGAAGGGCCACCAAGGCAAAGACCAGGCAGGGGGCAACAGAGGCCATGCATGGCCTCCTTTCTCTATGCTGTGTATCAAAAATACCAGGCCTGAACTAGGCACGACTACTTACTTCTTTTCTACGTGGATGTGGTACTCGGCAACGTCCGTAAGAATGTCATGACTACATGTAGTAGGTAGTAAATCACTATGTATGTAGCCTCCGTCACCATCAGCCAGTGAGCTGCGACGGAAACTTGCGTCCTTTATAATTACCAACATTCCACAACTGCCGTATCAGTGCTATAACTTATGCCTATATTGTTTACATAATGCATACAACTATTTTGTAGTTCTCTATGTTTATACTCACTTACACAATCAGAATCTAGGCGTCACTTCCAACCAAGTTCCAACGACCTGCTAAAGCTTTCCGTGTGAGGTGGGATTTAGCTCTCTTAACTTACTCTACTCTTTCTATAGTCTTCAGTTTTGAGTTAGTCTAAATTGCTACCACTGTCTCGGCAAAAATTTGTTCTTTTACAGAAATAGCAATGTCATTGTTGTATTTGTACACACAGTTTCCTATAACTAAATACAGCTCAAAATACTTTGAAAGCATGCACATTATTCACCGGATTGACAGTCTCTCTCGCTCGCTCGTAGTCTTGATTGGCGACGCTGTTTTTGTACTAGCCACCAATAGAGGGCGCTACATTGACTGTTTGGGAGGCTGACTCAGAAGGACTGGGCAAGTCTATAAATCTAGATCGAAACAGATTTGATCCAGATGTTCGTGTGATACAGATATCTCTTCTCCAGTAATTCGTGTTGCGGACAGTAATTCGTGTTGCGATATCGCACCACGTTAAACAAAATGAACGTCGCCAATCAAGACTATCTCGCTCGAAGCACTGTTTGCTGAGTCACCGGTCCACCGCCACATGAAGTAGACTTGATGAAGTCTGTTAGTGTTGATGATGTTGATCGTGGTTTGCCTGAAATTGCGCCCTCTTGTGGAATATTCCTTGATCTCAAAATGGTATCTGCGATAATTCCATTGATCTCCATTATTATAGTCACTCTAATGGAGATCAATGGATAAAACTGTCCAATCAAGTGCGCCGGTTGGCATGGACGGCCGAATGTTAGCAAACATTCAATCGTGTAAAAAAATGTTGTGGCCAAATTCAACATTTTCTGTAAAGATTCATGAACTGAAATACTTCCATGATTGGTTGATTTGTTTCCAACAAATTCACACAATTTTTGTATATTTGTGTAACACTGCTACAAAATTTGGCTATAATTATGTTAATGATTTGCAGTTATGGCTTTCCATAGTTTTCCAACCTCGGTTGCAAAAACTCGGGCTGTGACGTTGCAATAGAAAGGTCTATTGTGAGTGCTATTTCCAAGTGTAACTGCTATATTGTGTGTTATTATTAACCCAAATACGACTGATTATCTCGTAATTTACGACCTAATCGTATTTACGAGTTATTATCCGTAATTCTCGTTAATATGAGTTATTATCGTTATTTTAGGCATATACCTTTTAATATCACGGGGAAACCGGGCATCTACACAGTGCCGAAAGGACGGTTCATGATTGAAAACTAATTGCTCAACAGAGACCGGGGTCAGTCAAAACTTCAAGTACTATCGAGTTTGGCCTCAGTGGCAACCATTATAATTATCTTCACCCACAAGGATTCTTGAAATGACAAACGGCTTTTGAGTACCTTGATTTCCTTGTAGAGTGTCATGGCCGAGTGGGAAGAGCATCGGATTCAAGTTCTGGTGGTTTAGTACCGCTGGGGTAACTCTTGCTACAGAGTCACCAAGGCGAGCTTTCCCTGGGCAAGAGCCAGAGACGAGTGCATGAATTTGGGAGGCATTCTTGCTGTCCCAAAGTTCTCTCATGGAAAGCGATTTTGTAGTGACTTTGATTCCAGTGGATAAGAATGCTTGGATCGACTGTACTTCTCTGGAGACTGGCGGGGCAACGGTGTGCAAAGAAGGCAGTACCGAGATCGCCTACAGGAATTGGGATGACTGGCAACCCAGCGAGGGTGGGGAGGATTGTGTTCTGATATCTAGGCACGGCTCCCATCAAAAGTGGCATGATTTCTTTTTTGTGGGAGCGGAGAATTTGCCGTTTGTAAGCAGCCGACTCGTAGATTTGCACTGATATAAATCAAACTCAGTCTCAACATGAGCCATCTGCAAACAAAATTATTCCAACACTAACGGTCAGACATTCGAAATCTGGCAACTGCCAACAAGATGTACAACAAAATAACAATAATTATAGGAAGTTTCCCGGACTGAGATTATAGGACCGGATTGGGTTGCTTTTGGCGGTACACAGAGGGATGCTTTGTATTCAAGAACATTATACCAACGGCTCTCATGAGATGTGATCAGTATGTACTACCATCAACGACCTATGGGGCAGAAACGTGGACAGCAACAAAACAGAAAAAGCACAAACGTTGTACAGCACGAAGATTGCTCCACATCTCAATCAGAGACAGGGTCACATGTACGTGCCGAATGAAAGAAAACTATAGAGTTACAGATAATCATAAAAATTAGGAAAATAAAACAGGCTATTAAAATGGAGATATAGATGGGCTTGAAACTCTGCCCGAAGAACAGACAACAGATCAACACGACTTGAAGGGCGTGTCAACCAAGGACAGGGAAAACGAGAGGAGGCAGACGAAGAAGAAGATGGAGGGATGACATTAGATCGTATGCAGGAACAGTATGAACAAGAACAGCAAGGTATACAAATGGCATTTTCGTGAGGAGGGCTATACACTGGATTGAACATTGTCCGCAAAATGCAAATTCAACCGCAATGAACGTAGTTTGACGGCTGGAGTAAATTTTGCAACGAGCATTATTTTGTTTCCTTATCGGAGGAAAAAATCTAAAAGAAAGCTGTTTATTAAAACCTGGATATTTTCCTACAAATAAGGCCACGAAATAACAGTTTGAAAACAATAGGCCTACAGTGAGTTCTTCAAAGAAGTGGTTGAACTGTAATGATGTTTAATGTAATTATTACTATTTTATTATTATTAAGTATTATTTATACAGGGTAGCCCCGTCAGTGTCAAAACACTGTTCTCCCTGGGGGCCCTTTAGAACAAGCAATACACAGAACAAGGGTTAAAAACATGAAAGAACAAACCCCAAGTAAAGTAACAACAGCAATCTAAACCACCCGGAACAAAAGCAGAGAAAACAAAGCAAAACATAGGCCAATGTTTTGGTTCAACCCAGAAGGGTCTCTAGGCAATATTGTAGGCCTAAACTAGTGAGAAACTCAAGCAGTGGGTATCAACAAACTGATTGTACGGTTCGATCTGGCCTCTTCATCAACATGAGATTGTTATTCTGTATAGTATGGTGGCCCTGAAGGGACATTGTTGTCGCAATTGTGTGCACATTGTTTTACACGTTGTCGTGAAATTTCTCACGAATAATGTCTGCATACGCATGCTATGTCGTAGCACTGTATCCACTGTGCCCGTGTGGACGGAGATTCTGTCCCCCGGAGATTCTGTCCCCCCATGGATAACTGTGTACAAACTGCTTTTGATAGCGCCCTCTTTTGAATCATCCCTCTCCAGCCCACGTTAATTTCCCATGTGGGGGACAGAATCTCGGGGGACAGATTTCCCTATGACACCTGCCTACACAGCCGCGGTACCAGCCTTTAAAGAGGTGGGGGGGGGGGACAAATTGTGTTTGCCTCGCACCCCCCCCCCCCCCCCCCCCCCTTAAAGTCTGGCGGTGCACTCAGTGGTCTGATCTCCAAAATATAACAACAATGTAATGTACCGCAAGCAACATGGGGCGACTTTATCCAGTTGACATTGAATTCACTGCTCTGTTGAGTCAACAATGAAGATTTTGTCACAATTTACCACTCATGTGCTTTCGCATTCCTTCAGCATTTTGACATAGTTAGAAGTAGAACGTTAACATGACTATTATGTGTCCACATTTAGATAGAGAATAACTTTTACTATAGCACACCCAAGCAGATCATTGCCATTTGATTGGAGGATTGTCCGTCACGTGATAGCAAATAAACGTACCATTGCACGCTACGTCATTGCCGTGCATTTTTCGTTCCATTCACCGTGAATTTTTCGTTCCATCCGATTTGTTCTATTGCACGCTCGCCCGGCCTCCATTGACGAAAGTGACTGTTAGTGGTGCGCTTGAGAAAGCATTCTTGTACAATTTATTTATTGTTATCCTTTAAAGTATAGTGTTATCCTTCAATCAAATGACAAAGATCTACTTGGATGTTATATAAAACAAATAATGAATGTTTTTCATTCGTGCAATAGTGAGAATATTTTCATGAGTTGAAAGATGGAATGTTCCATTCAACTCGGCTTCGCCTCGTTAAATGGAACATTCCATCTTTCAACTCATGAAAATATTCTTACCATTGCACTCATAAACATTCATTATAATTTTGTATACTATAGCACACTCATCCGGTCAGAAGACCTCGATCTTGGTCTCATTGGGTCTAACCCATTTCTGGGTCAGCACGACCCAGTATCTGTGTCAAACTGACGCAGACTCCGGGTCAAAAATCCCCTTTTTGGTCAGTTTCCGGGTCAGTCCTGAATGGGTCAGGGGTCAATTCTGACCCGGGAGTTTTTTTAGATTCAAAGTTTGAATAAATAAATAAATGTGTTGTCAAACATCTATAAATATCTATGTGTAATATTGTTTGTATTGATTTCAGCACAAGGACCGTGTGTGGAAAATATAATGCATCGACTTAAACGAAAGCACAATGACGTTCAGCACAAGGAACTTATGTGAAAAATATAATGCATCGACTTAGCGAAAAGCCGCCTTGGTGCCACGGCCTTCGTTTTTCAACCGCTTAAGATTCATTAGTAAATGGCATAACAAGAGCGCTGAAAAGGGCTATTGCTTAGGAAAATTGCAAATGGAAACTGCAGTTTTAAAGTGCCTCCTCAAAATAAACGGTGCACCCCTTGGCGTGCCCCCTAAAATGTACACTATAGTTTTGGCGCTTCGTACATTTGTTGGTCATGCAAGTTCGTTTTTGGTCCAGCCTTTTGGGAAATGTAAAGCATAAATCGACGTTTTGTTTATCTAATGAACGTGGCCTCTCCTGTAATTTTAAAAGGTAGTAAACAATTGTTTACTTATTGTAAAAACTATGAGGATCACTTTCCTATGTCCTTCGAGAACGACTTCTAGAATGTTATGGGACAACTACTAGTAATTTAACAATCTGTCAAGAAATGGATAAGAAAACACAGGAATGGGAACTAAAAGACCTGTTCAAGTAGGAAGAAATGGCAACAAATAATTAAAGACTAAGTCTATGGTTTCTGTAATTATTATTTTTGTTTATGCTCATTTTGCGAAATTGCTTGTCGGAAAACGAAAACAAAAGTAACATTTGAATGCAATGAAGGGGGGGGGGGGGGGGGGTAGTTACCAAGGGTGTAGCCACTATATTAATAAGGGGATATATAGCTACATCGACTGCCAATATCGCATGGCTATAAAAAGAGCGACTTTAAAGCTTTACTTAGTTGAATAATGACAAGAACGGTGCAAGGAGATCCGCAAATTAAATTCTTTTTAGTAAAATAATCTTCAGTTGTTGCCAATTTTTTTTGTTAATGCACACAAAGGGTATATGACGTACGAAGGTAATAACACGATCAGGCCACATAGAAAAAAACAATTGTTGATCGTCCCCGCCCGACCGTTCAAAACCCCCCGACCCCATATATATATATTGTTTTGTTTTTTTTATCATAAAAAACGGCCTTTTCAATGATATTTTCAGTCAAATTTGGCTCTGACATTGTGTTGATCTATTTTTCCCCATGTCTTGATATCTCTTATACTTTAACTGCCCAGATTTTTCAGCTGATATTTTTTCAAAATCTTTAGGTTTGAAAAGATGTTTGACGAAGGTTTTTATTCATGTTGGCAAAGCAAGAACAATTCTTCAAATATTTACTGCGTTTTAGTTTTATGATTTTTTTTAAAGAAAATGTCATCTAGGAGTTAAATGGGTTTAACAAAACAATTAAAAACATAAAAAACACACAAACCCTCTGTCAACAAAAATAAATAAAAAAATCTAAAAATAAAAATAAAAACCAGTTGAATAATGACAAGAACGGTGCAAGGAGATCCGCAACTTAAAGTCTTTTTAGTAAAATAACCTTCAGTTGTTGCCGATTTTTTTGTTAATGCACACAAAGGGTACCTGCGTACGCGGGTAAATAATAACACGATTCTGGGGTCGATTTCACAAAGCACTAAGATTATCAGTATTACCATAGTGATTTGCATTGTGACATCCCTCTTTGCTAAGCAACTGCGATGGATCTCGAGCGTATCCAAAGACGTGCAACTCGATTTATTTTAGGTCAACGATATGGAGAAATGTCTTACACTGACAGACTTTGTACTCTAAAATGGTCTTCTTAATCAAGTCGCCGCAATTGTTTGATGATCTCCTTTGTTGTTAAGTGTCTTTTTAATACAATTAAATGTGAATCTGTTAATAGGAACATCAATGTTAACCATAGATATGATAGCGCTTTAACATTCAAACATTTATTTGCCAGAACTTAATCCTTGAATTTGAGTGCGATCCACAAATTTCCCAGGCTCTGGTCAGCTCTGCCAGTCGAATTTCGCAATAGTGCCATTTTAACTTCTCTGCCATCATTTTTAAAAGCTCTGAAGCATGAAGATAGTGTAGCTACAGTTAATATTTCTCAACTTATCTCTTTGTTATATCCTTATAAAGATGTGCAATTCTATAATTAATTTATTACTTATTTATTTCATTAATTTATTCTATATTTCAACACGTACATTATTATTATTATTTTTTTTATCTATATACTAGTCATTTATTTATTTGTTTGAATTTTTAAATTTGTTTTTATTAATTTTTTTATTTTATTTAGGCCCCCTATTTATTTTTTATTTTTTTAATATTGTTTTTTTTTTTTTTTTTTTTTTTTTTTTTTTTTTTTTTTTACAATTTACATACTTGCTAATTTCCTTCGCTTATTTACCTATTAAGTGATTCAATTATATATTATCTAATACCTTGATTCATATTCAATGCTATTTGATATGAAATTACAATGCACACAAGGCATCTCAGTAAAGAATGTGAAAGCATTGATGAAACCTACGAGAAAAGGCCGTTTTTATTTCGGCCCCAGGCCACATAGAAAAAACAATTGTTGATCGTCCCCGCCCGACCGTTCAAAACCCCCCGACCACATAGGTATATTACCTAGGTATATATACCTTTTTGTAATCATAAAAACGGCCTTTTCTCGTAGGTTTCATCAATGCTTTCACATTCTTTACTGAGATGCCTTGTGTGCATTGTAATTTCATATCAAAATGTTCTTCAGTTTTCCCTTTTTCACTCTTAAAAACTGGTTTTACTCTAACATAATTCATGCTTTTAATGTTTTGTTTAAAATTTTAACCTTTGATGTACATGTACATATGTTTATTTATAGTTAATTTATTATCTTTTATTTTTCACATAAATTTTTATATATTTTTAACTCTACTTGTTTACAACCAGATGTGGGGCAGCAGGTCCACGGACCACAGTAATTACTTTGCTTTTGTTTCTCCTAATAGCCCATCTGGAAGTATTTCTGTATTGTTTTGTATCGTTGTGTGTTGGCTGAGTAAATAATAATAATAATAATAATAATCTTAACTCTTTGTGAAATCGGCCCCAGGCCACATAGAAAAAACAATTGTTGATCGTCCCCGCCCGACCGTTCAAAACCCCCCGACCACATAGGTATATTACCTAGGTATATATACCTTTTTGTAATCATAAAAAACGGCCTTTTCAATGATATTTTCAGTCAAATTTGGCTCTGACATTGTTTTGATCTATTTTTCCCATGTCTTGATATCTCTTTATACTTTAACTGCCCAGATTTTTCAGCTGATATTTTTTCAAAATCTTTAGGTTTGAAAAGATGTTTGAAGAAGGTTTTTATTCATGTTGGCAAAGCAAGAACAATTCTTCAAATATTTACTGCGTTTTAGTTTTATGATTTTTTTTAAAGAAAATGTCATCTAGGAGTTAAATGGGTTTAACAAAACAATTAAAAACATAAAAAACACACAAACCCTCTGTCAACAATAATAAATAAAAAAATAAAAAAATAAAAATAAAAACCAGTTGAATAATGACAAGAACGGTGCAAGGACGGATCCGCAACTTAAAGCCTTTTTAGTAAAATAACCTTCAGTTGTTGCATTTTTTTTTGTTAATGCACACAAAGGGTACGTGACGTACGAAGGTATAACACGATCAGGCCACATAGAAAAAAACAATTGTTGATCGTCCCCGGGCCGCCCGACCGTTCAAAACCCCCCGACCCCATTATGTATTATATATATAACAAAACAATTAAAACATAAAAACACACAAACCCTCTGTTTTATAGTGATTGTGATGATTTTTTAATTCTTTATTTCATATTTTGCCATGTCAAAAAAAAAAAAAAAACGCCCTCCCTCCCCCACCCCAAGAGAGAAAAGGACGATCAACAATTGTTTTTTTTATGTGGCCTCATCTTAACTCTGACTCGCTATTCATGCGTGCTTCGGGTTCAGTCTGTAATCAATCTCCGGGCCGACGTCGTCGTTTCATCGTTTGCTCTTTTTAGTGCTGAAAGAAATTGCATACAACTATATACGGTTTTCACCAGACGACAAGATACTTGTTGTGGCCAAACTGCATAATTATTGAAAATCAGTTAATTTTTGAAGTTACTGTTCTTTATAACTAATATTCGTATGTAGAACAACCTCATCAAGAACTTGAGGTGAAGACACCTGTGGCCAGTATGTTCTCAAAATGTGTGATAATTTTGACCGCTCTACAAGCTTGCTTTCTGACTGAAGTGGGAGCTACTCAGGGCCAAGTCTGCTACACTTTCATTGGCCCCTGCCCCACAGATTGGCACCACTGGGGTAACTCTTGCTACCGGGTCACAGAGACGAGCTTTCCCTGGGCAAGAGCTAAAGACGAGTGCATGCAATTGGGCGGTATCCTTGCTGTGCCAAGCTCTACTTCAGAAAACGATTTTATCTTACCGTTGGTATCTCACAGCGTATGGATCGACTGCAATGACAAAGTGAAAAGGGGCGAGTGGGACTGCAAGGAGAATGGCACGGTCGTCAGCTACAGAAACTGGGACGACCAAGAAGGTACAAGTCGCTATGAGAATTGTGCTGCAATTTCACGGCACTTTGGTTCCTTGCGCAAGTGGCATGACTATACCTGTTCTGATAATTACCCAGCAGTTTGCAAACAACCAGCTTCTTCTCCACACCTTCAAAAGGATTAAGAACGCAGACTCTTGTATATGACAGATCCCCTTGGTTGGTAAGCAGTTTGCAACAGCTAAATCTATTTTCTCACCACTCATATTATGAGAACACGAATTAAGCTCAACTTACTCTCCGCCCAACTGCCGCCCACAAAAAGGAGTGTCATGCTGTAGTCACCCGAAACACATTCAGCTCTCAGTTCACAATTAGCTATGAAGAAACTCGGATATCATCCTTTCATTAAACAAACAAAAAAATGATGCACGATACAAAAACGCCACTATGCCAACTATACGGAGTTATCTTGAATTTGTCCAAAATTCTCAAATATTGCGCAAACAAGACATGCTACCAGTACTCAATGTACCCTAGAACAGCCAGAGAATGGAACATCCTGTACCACCATAGGCCTACCCGTGCAGCACCAGACATCATCTCCTTTAAATCCAGTTTGGCTGATATAAACCTCAAGGAACTTGTTAGGAAGGCGCATTTTAAAACTTAATCTATATATTATTCCCATCACACTGACCCTGTGCGCGTGATAACCAGCCAACTGGTGGTTTGTAAAATAATAATTGACTTAAAAATAAACTATAATTCATATCAAAATCATTTGTTTATTTTCGGGCCAGACTATAAATTTGTGAAATTACACGGATTGTGTGGCCAGGACCTATTCCACATAGTAGGCACTTATGGAAGCAGGGAATTCTGCGCTTACGTCAAGCGTTTTTACAGGCCCGTAATATTAATAGCAGTGAATTTTCGCCTGTGCACGTGCGTAGTGTACACGTATAGGCATTCTTCGTTTACACTACCTGTGCTGATTTGTTTTGCTTTGAAGACGGTGACATCATTTCTATCCAATCACAAGGCAATAATTTGCTACGTCACTTGACAGTGCGAATCAGAGCCTTGGACTTTGAGCCTTGGACAAGAGCATCTGGATTATGTTTTCAGTTCCCATATGATATAACGTGAGTTTCCTGCAACGACTTAAACAATTTGTTCATTGTCGTCTGCTCGCCGGTACCCCAGTGCAGTACTACCAGTTACCTTTTGACGACAATCAACTGTTTCAATCCTGAACAATCGTTTTAAAGTTTCGTGTTTGAAGCCATGTATAAGCAGAGGTTCGTGATTTGTAACCGTGCGAGCGGAAATACCATGTTTTCAAAAACATTGCAGACTATTTTACTGACTTGCTTTCTGATTAAAATTATACCTGCTAAGAGTCAAGTATGCTTGACATTTGTTGACCCTTGCCGAACATCTTGGCACCTGTTGGGAAACTCTTGCTACATGGTCACCAAGACGATCTCCCCCTGGGCAAACGCTAGAGACGAGTGTGACGAGCTGGGAGGTACACTTGTTGCGCCACGGACATTGCAAGAAAACAACTTTATTGGGGCATTGATTCCAGCAGGCAAGAATGCTTGGATTGACTGTGATAGTCTAGAAGAGGAGGGAAGATGGGTATGCAGAGATGGTGGTGAGGAGGTTCTTTTCAGAAATTGGCACTATCGTGGCAACCAGGGAGATCCCAGACAGCGGTGTCTTCTCATATCACGAGAGAGGATTGTTCAATTTATGTGGCACGATCGTTACTGCTTTTCACTTCAACGATCAGCATGCAAGAAACCTGCAGGACAAAGATTTCTCCTCGATAAGTAAAAGAAAAACACACATCACGCGGATCTGAAGACATAAGAAACGTTGCTAATGGTACCCCCACCCAAACTTGAAATCTTGACTTTTGTGATTGGAAATTTCTAGATTAAAATGTTACATAATGTAATAATTTCAATGTCTTTAAAACTATTTTTCCATTTTACAATGTATTTGCTTTTACACTAAAACCAGATTATCTTAAAAAATTAGCAGATTGCTGTAAAGAAGGCGCTGGAAAGGTTTTTTTTTTAAGAAAAAGGCAATCGGAAACTTGGCCAGAAGTCGCCTATAATTATAGAAAAAAAGTTGTGCAACCCTTTCTTGTGCCTCATAAAATGTTACCTAACGCTGGCAATGCTAGCTCATTAAAAGGTTTCTTCGTTTATTGTATGTGCACGCACAATAATTTATTGTATTTGGAAAGCCGCGCAAACCCGACGAACTATACCGTAGCAACCAATGTACTATACCGTATAGCAACCACTGTATATACATGGGGTGCGTTTTCGCGGTCGTCCAGAACTGTTTCAGTTGAATTGACCATTGGTTAGGCACTTTTATACCTTTGTTTACAGAGTAGTGACCTTGTACATTCTAATGCATTTCCTGACTGGCAAAATACTACACAGACCATAATATGTGACCCGCTCTATCGAAATGAGGAATGTCTCTGAAATCACATTTTCGTGTAAATCGCCATACAAAAATTGTTGACAATCAAAAATCATGAAACCAAAATAAAAATCCGATTCCGCGATTTCGGTGGTATTAGGATAAACAAAACTTGATCTTTCTTGTCGTTGTCTTACCTTTAATTGAAAAGATGAATAAATCCACAAAAAGTATGTTTTCTTGAGCATTTTTGTACGCGTAGGTACAATAGCTAGCTGTTGTTAATAACGATTATCTAACTAAACACGTCATAACAAAATGGAAGTGGCCTTGTCTTGTAGACTTTCTTCATTACCCGATAACTTCGGACTGCAATAAGCTGCGGAAATAATAATGGTATTGCTGGAAAGCCAGTGAAATACTTATTAACATGGTGTGCATAACTCAATTTTCAACATTTCCGAGACATTCCTCAATTTGATAGAGCAGGTCACATATTATGGCAAAATTTACATTTTGTGTCATAATTTTCACGTATATTCAAGAGTTACAAAAGCAACAGCTGTACAGCTGTTGAGATGTCCCCCCTTTCTTCATATCAAAAGTTGAGAAAAATCAGACAGTGCAATCTCCATAAAACATAATATTTATTGTATTCTTCCATTGAGAGCTGCGTACAAACTGTGCCTGCAGGAAGTCCAGGCTCTGTGGCTCTTTTGTAAACATGTGATGTCACAGGTCACGTGGTCTATACAATCACCGAAACAGTTATTGGTTACAGCCGAAAACGCACCTCTGCAGCAACCAATTTGCCGTAGCAACCAAAAAACTATTATTAGCGACGGTGGTTTCTCGGTGTACGGATATTTTATGGTAGTGTGAGGTATTATAACAAATAACGACTGCTTTAAAGGCACTGGACACTTTTGGTAATTACTCAAAATAATTGTTAGCATAAAAACTTACTTGGTAACGAGCAATGGAGAGCTGTTGATAGTATAAAACATTGTGAGAAACGACTCCCTCTGAAGTAACGTAGTTTTTGAGAAAGAGGTAATTTCTCACTCAAATAATAAAAGACTTCTTGCTGAAGCCTTTTATTATGCATCTGAAAGCACACAAAGAAATGCAACAAGGATGTTTTTTCTTTCATTATTTTCTTGCAACTTCGATGACCAATTGAGCCCAAATTTTCACAGGTTTGTTTAATACTTTATGCATATGTTGGGATACACCAAGTGAGAATACTGGTCTTCGACAAGTACCAAACGTGTCCAGTGCCTTTAACTCGTGCTTATGTTAAAGGCAAAGTATACCTTTGGTTTTTGGAACCGTTTGATTGTTTTAATCCTACATAAATGTAGATATATACAATCAAACTAACCTGTAACAATTTCACTTCAAAAGGTGGTCGTGTTTTTGAGATACACAATCTGAGAAACGTTTCGGACAGAAAAGTTTCTCAGATTCAAACTATAGGGCATGAAACCTGAAACCACGTTTCTACTTCGAAGTGAAATGATTCTCAAAATGCTTTATGGAGTTTATACTTTATCGAAAACTGCTGTACTTCCAAGTTCCAACCAAAAGTAAGTTATTATTGCCATTAATTTAAGAGTGATTAATTAACAAACGTATATACAGACTTTAAAACTATGACTCCATTGGTGACTCTCGGGAGCGTTCCACTTTTACAACGCACCAGGGATCACCAAAGTCGAAGTCGTTCGCTTCGGGAGTGTGGAATGATATATAGGGGCAGTCAATACGTGTATTATGGGCTTGATCAGGGCCAAGTTTAGTGAAAATGCGTAGGGATTCGAGCCCACGACTCCCGTACGTTGGGGGGAGGGGGTTCCGCAGTACTCGGGAAAACACTACTACAGTGCTTATCAAAAATCGGTGTATGATAACATTACCCCTGTGTACACAAAAATTGCTTCGCGGGGGGCAATGTTTGTGCTTGAGCAGCTCAATCGGGCCCACGGATCGAAAATTTCTTATTATTTGTGGAAAACTCGTCAGGATGACAGCCATCTTGTTTTCCCTTCATTCAAACCAATGTATCCAGAGTGAAGCTGAAAGAAAGACTATAGGCTGAGAATGATTAGACTTGATGAGATTACAACATCCTTTTGTTTTGTAAGGAACTTTTGCAAAGCTGGCTGCATGCATTGTAATGAGGATAGGCTAAGAATGATTAGACTTAGATTACAACATCCTTTTGTTTGTAGGCAAGGCTGGCTGCATTGTAATGAGTTAGTTCCCTAGGAACAGATGTATACACAATGATTTTACAGCGCCGTGGGTTTCTTTTATGTAATACGGAAACACAAGAAATGAAAAGTTCATTGCATCAAAGCCCTGCCCCCTCCTTCTTTGTCTCTCCCCCTCTCTCCCTTATGTTAGATTTAAAGAGATTGCAGACAACCTTTGGATGGAATTTCTGCAAAGCTGACTGCATTTTAATAAGGAGTTAATTCCCTGGGAACAGATGTACACAATGTAGTATTTTACAGCGCCGTAGGTTTCTTTTATGTAATACGGAAACACAAGAAATGAAGTGTTAACTGCATCAATTCCACCCCTCTTCTTTGTCTCTCCCCTCCCCCTCTCTCTCTAATGTTGTATTTATATATTCATGCGGGGGTTTGGGGCTGGGTTGGAGAGGCCTTATGATATAGGAGAATCAGGTTAGCTCAGTGGTTTCTTTTCCTGCCTTTCACCTCTGTTGACCCTGGTTCAAATACCGAACCAGTCTCTCTGATTGCGTGGGTTTCCCCCATTGGGGTTTTCCTTCCACATCTTTTTACAACAATTCTCCTCATTTCCTATTCATCTCGTCATCGGCTATTTTGTTGTGCTGTTGGATGTGTGTAGAAATAAATCAGACAATTATTATCGCAAATTCAGAATCATGTTTTGACTGACCCAACGGTCACTAGCACTTAAGCATAAGCAGTTATCGTGATGAACATTTAATTTTATGAAAATTTCAGGGGTTGTTGGCTAGAATTTATTTCATCAAAATATTGGATATGAATTAATGCTCTCTTTCAAAAACCAATTGTATTATATGAAACCTTAAAAGTTTTTTGGATGAAAAATGTTTCGTCAAAGTTCATCAGTAACCGTTTTCTTTGCTTTGTAGCTTTTTAAATATTAATCCTAGTTTTAGGTAACGTATTATCGTGTGGTGGTAGATCTAGTGCGTACCTTTTGTTGACCGTCCATGTAAGTTTGAGTATACTAGTATATCTATTTATTTTACCGTGGCTAGTTTATTCAGTATTTTCTAGTCCTGTACCTACGTTGAGGCAAGGTCAGACTCAGAGAATGTTTTTTGTCAATAATGCTGATTTGTAAGCACAATTATAAAGAAAGATACAATAATTAAAAGTCACCTGTGAACGTTTCAGCTGAATACAGTGTCTCCTTGTTTAGAAAACAGCAAAACTAACTGTCGAGTTATTTTCTTCAAGAACGCCAAGTCCACGTTTGAGGTGACTGTGTGGGTACCAACCTTATCTGTGACCGTAGCATTCAAAAACGAACACCACAGAAACTTGAATTTCCAAAACTCGCCTTGCGACATACTTTCTAATCAGTTAACATTTTGTGATTCCGTCACAATGACCAATTTGAACTATACCGTGGAAGTTATTGTCACTAAGCCTACAAAAACAGAAACGATGCAACATTGGGTGGTCAGACGCAACGCTCATCAGCATTTATTTATGCTTCAAGAGATAAATTCATTGTTACGCATAAGTCAATTCAGAAGCGAGCTTTTTCATGTTAACTCGTTTTTAATTCACTTTCTTCATAGTTGAATTGTTAAAAGAATTACATTGACGAGTCGCCTATACAACAGAACAAGCCTCAAGTATTGTCAATCAAAATCACATGCATATCACATCACTGGGATTACAGAAAACTTTCAACTTGGATAATTCGCCGTCATAGTCTGTGCCCCCCCCCCTTCCATCTGAAAATCCTGGATCCGCTAGACGATAGACATCCAGGGTCACACGGGTGTGTACGTTACCCCAAGTGTGTCCCACCCCCCCCCCCCCCCCAACCCCATGGTAAATTAACATGGGCTAACAAAGTCGATTTAAAAGAGGGCGTTATCAGACGAATTTCTACACTATTCGTAGACTTGGCTCCAAGTCTGTGATCGTTGTTTTTAGTCTACCTGATAATCAATAATTGCTTGAAATAGCGCCCTTCAGCGGATGAACCTTGGCGAGTTGGAGCATGTGATAGCCAATTAGCAGGGGCGACTTGCGTGGCGCGATCTCAGTGAAATCAAGTATTTACAGTTCGCTGAGTGAGGAACAAAATCACCGTGTCCTGATTCTGCGGATTCATAGTTTTGTTTTGTCTAGTACTTGTTGCACAGCTTGCAAAGTATAGGTTCTACCTAATTTAAAAAGTAAAACATATATTTTGGTATCAACAACTAACATATCAAAATAGTTTGTTTATATTTTTGCCATGGGGGCCAGATTATGAACTTGTGAAATTACTTTGTGTAGCGTGGTCTAACCATAGACATTGTCAAGATTCCTTAAAGCATGAATTAAAGGTTATTGGGGCCTCTTTGTGAAACCAATCTTGCTAGAGCCAGATTGGTCAGGTTCTGGCCCCATAAATAGTTTTAGGCTCTTGATAATCTTAGGAGCAATGCGAGGTAGAGTGATGTCTCAAACGAGGCACCTGTTTCGGCCGAACGTATTTTCGGCACCTTGTCAGTCGTGACTTCCACAAGTAATAAATCACTTAAGAGGGCTTGCGAGGGCTTATCTCCCATTTTCTAACCGCAGAAACTGTCGACAAGACATCGAAGAACTCCCAGCCAGTTGGTGAACAGATGTTTTCAATCATCTCTTTAGGCCCTCAGACTTATGTCGACTTAGCGCCCGAGTTGTAGTGTCATTGACATTAACCAGGCGGCCATTGCTTGTGTACAAACCAATGGGGAAATTGTTGTACATGCGCAATGGAGGGATTTTCTTTCTCACCCCCTCTGACCCAAGTCACCGACCCCTGTTGATTGACACCCATTTCAGACTGTGTCTAATAGTACTTGTGAGGATATCATGGAGTATGGCATGGCTGGGATTTACCACGTGGGTGCTGTTATGTTTTTCTTGACTTGTGACGGTCGCGACTTCCCACGTCACTCGCTGCAGGGTAGATGCACTAAAACAAAAAAATTCCCGTATTATAGGTTTTCTCGGTCAATTTCGGCAAATGAGCAGCCAATTTAACCACTGAACCATTACCATTCTATTTCGCGCGAAATCGAATGCTACTAAAAAGGGTCATTCGATTTCGTTTTATGACTAGTCAAATGTACTGTTGCGTCATTCGATTTAACAAAATAATCATTCAATTTAACAATTCATCAAAGCAGCATTCAAATTCGCAGGAGCTTTTTGAGGCGTGTGTTTAGTCATTCAAATTCATTTTTGGGCAGTCATTTCTGTAATTTGTACAATCTAAAAAATGCTCTGTTAAACTTTCGTTTCCTTTCGAATGTTAAAGGCATAAACACGGTTCACTTATTGGCACTTGAGTTATTTTGTCGATGTACCTCGAAGACGAGCTTTCGCTACAGTTTTAGACGCATTTTTCTAGAAATGGCAGCTCGTGGTCGCTACGCAAGAGTGTCCCAGGTAGATCGAGAAAGTTTGATTGAGGCCTTCGAGGGAAAAGAGCAAGACTACCTTGTGCTTGCGGTCAATTTGAAGTCAACAAGTCCACAGCAGTGGTACAACCATACCCAACCATAAATGCCAAGCTGTCTGGCACGCCAACAGATTGATGGTTGAGGAAGAAACAACATAAACAATAAGAAACCAGGGAAAACATAAAGAAACACCCCATTCAAAAACATACAAATTAGGTCTTTATCAGTTAACCAATAAAGATCCCCCCAACAAAATCAAAAAAAGAATAAAGAAGAAAACAAAGAAGAAAACAAACCTAATGGGCCCCATGAAGAATCTACTGGAAACATAAATAAAGAAAGAAAAAAAGTTTGCCTGAATTAAATTGAAGATACAAAACAGATGCCTTGTATACAGTTTATATGTTTAGTCGCATTTCGTTATCGTACTTATTTGAGTTCTCATTTAGCGAAATTGATTGCCTCTTTACGAAATTGAAAAAAATAAATAAGTAAAAATCTCCAGTCGAACCAGCTTTGCTAAATTGAATGATGATTGTGCGTGACGAAAAAGAATGACGATATACTAAATTGAACACAGTGCTAAAGGAATTTGAATGCCTCAAAACGAAATTGAATGACCGAATTCTGAATTTGAAACGCAGTAAAAACTGGAGAGGCAAAATAGCTTTAATTCGAACGCACGAAAATGAAATCGGCTGCTCCTTTGCCGAATTTGACCGAGAAAACCTATATTATTACACGGTAAACAGTTATTGTGAAACATCTCTTGGAAGATACATACATATTATATAAGTGGTGTTTGAAGTTTTGCATGGTGTGAAAAATAAGAAGTAACTATGGGTGCGTTCGATTAGCTTCCCCGGGTCGACCCAGGTCTGACCCCAGTGCGTTCGAATAGCTCTGACGTCATTGCTGTGGCTCACCCGGGTGAGACCCAAGTGCCCTGCTCGTGGGGCGGGTTACTTGGGGCTGACCCTAGTTCATGACGTCACGGCGAAAAACTTTCTCAATGGCCACCATTTTGTTTGTAATTCAGCGGGACATTTTAGGAAGTTTGACACATTTTCGCCATTACAACAGCGTTTTTGTGAGCAATAAGTATTTTTTATTCGAAGCCGGGTACCTTTGTATCACTGTGGGGTTGTACAAATTGTTAAACTTGTCTGCTGTCCCAAGATGCATCGGTGTGAATGCTGGGGGAAGTTGGCGTTCGATTAGCTCATATGGTTAGGGGCTCACCCGGATAAGCAGACTGGGGTCGACCCGGGGAAGCTAATCGAACGCACCCTATAAATAAATACTGAATTTGCGGGTACAACCATGTATTAAACCACTTTTGTGTCAGACTGTCTCTAAAAAGAGCCGGTGTGGTCCCGACGTTTCGAACAGTATACTCTGCTCGTCTTCAGAAGAAGTGCCCCGTAGGTTATAAATAAATAAAAGTATGTTGACAAATTTGAATCTCCAAAACTCACCTGAAGGCGAATTTTGGCAAAATTTCAATGGTTTCCATTATGTGGACGCTGCGGTCAGAGATGCGGGTGGTACTCGCTGTCACCTTGCTGAAAGTTGACGGATTCTACGTTCTTGATGAAAATACCGTGACAGATTTTGATGTTTTATGAAGAGATATACATAACACACTGTAAGAGGCTGAAACTTTCACAGGCGACTTTTATTGTATGCTTGATAATTGTTTCAATAAACCAGGCTGGTTTATTGAAACAATTATCAAGCATACAATGGGCATTGTTTTTACAAAAAACAATATCTACCTATAATGGCTGTTTCACCAAGGTACAATTTAGACTATTTAACATTGAATATACTATACCAACGGTAAAGCAACTGGCAAGGAAGGTCAAGGAAAAGGCATGAATACCATAACAAGATAATATATCACGTAAAACTAAAATCGGTATTGGTTAAAAGGCGATAGATTAATTCATATCCTTTATTTTCAAGAAAATAATTCACAGCAAACAACTACTGAACAATGCATAAAATACGGTGATTGCGTGCAAGGGTAATCTCCGTGCCAATCGAAACAATGTGAAACTGAATTTGTTATGAATTTCTCGTACAATGTATCTGCCTCGCCACCACAGGGCCCCCACCCCACCCCACCCCCAGAAAAAGGAGTGATGAATGCACTGCAGTACACACTTCGTTTCTTGTGTTTTTGTATAATAGTCAATAGGCCCTAAACTTACGGCGCCGTAAAATCTACATTGTGTACATAGGGAATTAACTCATTGTTACAATGCAGCCAGCTTTGCAGAATTTCCTTTCAAAGGTTGTCTGCAATCTTTTTAAATCTAATCATCTTAGCATAGTCCTCCTTCCAGCCTCACTTTGGATGCATTGGTTTGAATGAAGGGAAAACAAGATGGCTGTCATCCTGACGAATTTATAGTAGCCTTGAATGGCCACAATAATAAGAAATCTTCGATTCGTAGGCCTGATTTTTAATAGCTACCACGAAATAATTTTTGTGTAAAGGAAAAATATTATAATTCAAGTTTTTACCAGCTGGTTTTTACAATAGGCCCAAAGTGAAATACTGTAACATGATTGACAGCCGCGTATTTGCGGAATAACCAGCCGCATATTCTGAAAAATAGAACACATGCAGTACAGGGAGGTAGGTATAATATGGCCCATCTGTTCACCTCCCTGTGTTGCATGTATTCTATTTTCGGATAGCTTCAGGTAGCTCGGTTTGTATGTACGTGTATGTAAACACCTACACCGTTCATATGTCAAAAAGGATCGCCATAAAAAAACCGGATTTAAGACGTGTCCAAAAAGAAGAAACCCCGTCAATCAGGGTAAGAAAACTGCCATGGGACTAACCGAGAGAAACAACCGGTGTTGTTTATACCAAATGTTTATTGTGGACAGGAGGGATGAGGACTTAGACACGGCCCATCACAGCAGCACCTTGATCATCGTTTTACGACTGGAAATAAGACTAGTAGGAACACGTCGGCCATTTATGGGAGTCAAAAATAATAGTCTTGACTCCCATAAATGGCGGACCGTGTTAGTTCACGAATAAAAGGAAAACCACACAGTTTTGAGAAATGTTTGTGTGGATCACATTATATTCTACTTTTAAAACATCTTTCCGACCGTGTTCATTTCACATCAAACGCTTTTTATAGCCCAAAGCGCCCAATCCGAAGGCAACGTGTCCCTTTAACGAAAAGGAAGAAAACTGTACGTAAATAACAAGCCTGGAGTATCTTTTGAAATTTGAACCACGATTCCAACACGGTAGTAATTAACCTCAGTCTTGGAAAAATCTTTTTAGAAAACTCGGGTGGTGCAGGAACTAAAGAGTGCTAAAACAGCTATACTTGAGCGATTTTGTTTTAACGGAAATACTATTTAAACGTTTTCTTATTTATCATTTCAATGTGTAATTTTGATATTTGTACGCTTTTGAATTTTTCGTAACTATTGATAAAAAAATAGGCCCCCAACCTCAAGGATTTGAAAAACCAGAAACACTTCCGCCGTTAACGGTGTGCGTCAAAATGACCATACTTTTACGTCATGTGTCGGAGTTTGCTTTGTTATACAGTACTTCCATGCTGCAACTAGACTTGTGGACAAGTCGTTAAATGTCTGTCGCGGTGATAGCGAAACGGCTTTCTCGCAATATCCCGCGAGAGGGCTGCTCTGTGCGAGATTACTGCTCTCAAGACTGGTCACCGAAGAGTCGGCAGCCAGCAACTTCGCGCGAGAGCAGTGATCTCGCGAGAGCATTCTTTATTACGCAACAGCACCACACGCGACTCGACTCACCGCAACCATCATTAACGACTTGTCAACAAGTCTATGCTGCAACCAAAACGAAGCTCCCACATGAAGTAACACGCGCGATGACGTAACTTGGCTTTTCGCAAATCTTTCTGGAAAGCACCGGAGAAGGGTATTCAAAATTATCGTTTTTTACACAATTGAAATATGTTTAATCTCATGTGAACTCAATTTTCTTATAATTGAAAACATTTTAAATGAATTTCAGCAAAAATCACTTATTGCCGTATTCGGTAGACAAGCTACCAAATAATACAAAATGACATGACCATAAACAGTGAACATTTCTTTGCCATATTAATGTCGTGTAGGAAAACAGCTAATTATTTGTTTATTATAAAGTGGATTGAACCATCTAGAGTACGACAAAGGTCCTGGGTTCGAATCCCACCCAAGTAACATGCCTATGGATTTGTTCGAGAAAGTACTGAGTATATTGTATAATGAAAATAATATTTGTATCCCCGATGCAAATTATTAATCATTTTCAGTACCCGCTAGATTCGAACTGCCTCTAGCCACCGGGCTAGCTCGATGTCTATAGTGGTAAGACATGTGCTCTAGCTTGGCAAATGTCGTGGCTTGAAACCCACCCGAGTGATGCATGTTGATTTTGTTTTTCACGGGGCTTTGGAAAGTATTTAGTAAACATTCTAAAAACTACATGTTAAAACCCTCAAACGAGGGACGTGGTCAAACATGTTCGTCCCAAGTCAAGAAAAACATAACAGCACCCACGTGGTAAATCCTAGCCATGCCAAACTCCATGATATCCTCCCCAGTACCATTACCGACAGTCTAAAAGGGGAGTCAATCAACCTCCATTGCGCATGTACAACAATTTCCCAAATGGTTTGTACACAAGCAATGGCCGCCTGGTTAACTGTCAATTACACTACAACTCGGGCGCTAAGTCGCCATAAGTCTGAACCCCAGAGAGATGATTGAAAACATCTGTTCGCCAACTGGCTGGGAGTCCTTTGATGTCTTGCAGACAGTTTCAGCGGTTAGAAAATGGGAGATAAACCCTCACAAGCCCTCTTAAGTGATTTATTACGTCAAGAACATGACGGCCGAGAGTTAATTATTGCGGTGAGTGACAACTCTTTGTAGAGTTAAATTCATCTGATTAAAAAGAGTAAATCTACTAACAACATTATGGGACGTTATAGATATAACTTTGACTCCCCCCCCCCCACCCCCCCGAGAAATTGTGTAGCAATTCCGTCTGATAGCGCCCTCTTTTGACTCCACTTAATTCATTCAGCCCTTGTTAATTTAACGTATGGGGCCGGATGCTGGGAGCTGTCAGATTCCCTTGTGGTTTAATATAGGTTTTCTCGGTCAATTTCGGTAAATGAGCAGCCAATTTAACCACCACGCTATTCTATTTCGCGCGAAATCGAATGCTACTAAAAAGGGTCATTCGATTTCGTTTTATGACTAGTCAAATGTACTGTTGAGTCATTCGATTTAACAAAATAATCATTCAATTTAACGATTCATCAAAGCAGCATTCAAATTCGCAGGAGCTTTTTGAGGCGTGTGTTTAGTCATTCAAATTCATTTTTGGGCAGTCATTTCTGTAATTTGTGCAATCTAAAAAACGCTTTGTTAATAAGGCATATACGGTTCACTTGCACTTGAGTCATTTTGTACTTCGAAGACGAGCTTTTGCTACAGTTTTACACGGGGGGATATTTCAAGAAGTTGCAGCTTGTGGTACAACCATACCATACGCCAAGATGTCTGGCACGCCAACAGATTGATGGTTGAGGAAGAAACAACATAAACAACAAAAAAACAGGAAAAACATAAAGAATCACCCCATTCAAACACAATACAAAATTAGGCCAGTTAACCAATAAAGATCCCTCCAGAAAAGAATATAGGAGAAAACATGAACAAAGAAGAAAAAACATCATGGGCCCCATGTAAAGTCTACTGGAACAATAAAGAAAAGGTTTGCCTGATTTAAAGTGAAGATAAGAAACAGTTGCCTAATACAGATTATCTGTTTATTCGTATTTCTTTAGTCGTACTTATTTGAATTCTCATTTAGCGAAATTGATTGCCTCTTTACGAAATTGAAAAAAATTAAACCAGTAAAATCTCCAGTCGAAACAGCTTTGCTAAATTGAATGATGATTGTGCGTCACGAAAAAGAATGACGATATGCTAAATTTAACACGGTGCAAAAGGAATTTGAATGCCTCAACACGAAATTGAATGCCCGAATTCTGAATTTGAAACGCAGTAACAACTGCAGAGGCAAAATAGCTTTAATTCGAACGCACGAAAATGAAATCGGCTGCTCATTTGCCGAAATTGACCGAGAAAACCTATATTAGAACACGTCTAGATCAAGACAAATCAAACAGCAGATCCTGCTGCAAAACGAGACAATTTATAACTCAACTCAATTAGGCCTAGAAATGTGGCAAAAAGCAATGTCTCTGGGCATATAGCATAAATCAAAGGACTATTATGACTTCATTCTGCTTTTTCCACTAATTAAGGAGGAAGCGTTTCAAAATGTTTAATGACGTCAAAGTTAATGACGTCAAATTTAGCGGCATTAGAATAACTTTGAAAAACCATTTTAAAACCTCAAAGCTGTCTGGGCATTTTATTTATGAATTTATGGTCCGAACCGAGGTTTCACCTTGTACTAACACTCGCTACTCAGAATTGACCCATGGGCCAGTCCGATGTCGCGCACTGAGCATTCCGTCGTAATACCGTTCCGGATGACCAAGTAATTATAATAACATTACGGCATATGTCATGCCTGCGCACAGCAAGCGAAAGTAGTCCATTTTGTGCCGCACTGTGTGTTCCTCTATACTAGACTCTCGAAGAAGCTGTCATGCGTCCACGAGCTCTATAGCTAGTGGTAGTAGTAGTAGAAGTGTTGAACGTTGAAATCGTTTTAAAGAATTGTTTACCAACCAAGAACCAAGAAGGTTACACCATGAAGGAAGGCACCAACCAAGAACCAAGAACCAAGAACACGTATAAAGATGTGACAAAGATGAACACGTATAAAGATGTGACAAAGAGGGCGGTGTTGTCTGACACTTTAAGAGCACGGGAAGGAGACCACCGTGCTATCGAAATGACCGGCTACGTCCCACACGGCAGACCGACAGTACGGCCGCGCATGCGTACGTCACCTGGAACACTCAGTACGCCGGAACGCTTAGGACGGACACCGGGTCCCAGGGTCTGGCCCAATTCTTGGTCAACGTGACCCGGAATCTGTGGTCAACATGACCCAGAATTAGGATTAGGTCGAACACAAAACATCTCTGTAGTAGGTAAGATTCTCCTTTAATGTTTGTACAAAAACTGCAAGTCTTCTGGAGCTAATAAACCATAGAAAGTCAACTTAACTTGACCAAGACTGAACTTGAATTTGAGTCTTTTAATTTATTTTTATTTTTAACCAAGATGATTTGTTTTATTCCAAACCACTTAATTTTAACGTTTTGGGGGTCATGCAATTAGTAGATTGTGTATTTATACGAATCTATCACAACCTGGGGGTTTTGTGTTTCAACTTTCGGTTTGGGAAAAAGTTCATTTTCTGGGGTGTTTTTTTCTGGGGTCGCTAGAAAAAATTCCAAACGGCTGACCTGCCAAAAATTGAAAAGAATTCTGAAGTTTAGTTGTCCGAAAATATGTCTGATTGGTTTTCAAGAGGCTGAGAGACTTACACGATTTTTTGAGTAGGCCTATTTTTAAATATAGCATTGGTTCCTATGGGAGATTATTAGTGTGGCGCGCCCAGCAGGGCGCACCACACCAAATAAGCCAGAATTCATGCCCCAAGCTACTTATCATAATTTGTAAACCCACAACTTATTTTTAATTACAACGTTTTGAGGGTCATGCAATTAATAGATTGTGTAAATATAATAATCTATCACAACCTGGGGGTTCTGTGCTTCAACTTTTGAGGAGACTTGATAAATTTAGGCGTTAAAGTTGGCCCTATTTGACCGGGTAAGTAGAGAAGTGCTTCACGAAAACTGGCAGCAAGTCGGTTTGGGAAAAATACAAATTTTCGCGTTTTTTTCTTCTGGGGTAGTTAGCAAAAATTCCAAACGGCTGACCTGGCAAAAATTGAAAAGAATTCTGAAGTTCAGTCGTCCGAAAATATGTTTGATTGGTTTTCAAGAGGCTGAGAGACTTTCACGATTTTTTGAGTATTTTTGAATATTTATCATTTAGCATTGGTTCCTATGGGAGTTTATTTAGTGTGGTGCGCCCCCAGCAGTCTGCCAATGCTATCGCGCCCTCTCGCGCCTTCAATACCCAAACTAGACTGGTACCGTTATTTTCTTAAATACAATACAAGTACTTTCTGCTACAGGTTCTAGATATAAACAGGGAAGACGTTTTCTTCATGAATAATTCATTAAACATATTCTGAAAAATAACATGGCGTAATCGAGGGGCCACAGAACGGAACGACCGGACGGTGACATTTGGAGCTTAATTTTAGCACTTTCTGTTGTTTTGTTGGCAGTCACTTTGTTCGCCAAATTCAACAATGTAAGTAGACTCTGTTGGTTTGTGAAGTGTGGTTAATTAAGTAAGACAATTGTAGAGAGAGACGTTAATTTATGTCACTGCTGTCTGACTCCTCTGAGTGCTGTCACACTCACAGTCACAGTGTGACAGTCAGTCACAGTGTCAGTCAGTAGCCTACAGGGTCGAGTACAGTCGACATCAGTGCAAAGGAAAGAGCAAGGTCAAGGAACATTTTGTCAGTTTTCGTGGTGTGTCGGGATGCGACACTAAGCATAACAAACTTGTTTCTTTTTACTCTAGGTAGTCTAACGTAGGCTAATCCCATACATGTATTGCTTTTTAAGAACGGTCACATAGTTAAACAAACGACATCTATAAATAATTTGACAACAGAAAATTACTCCCTTGACTCCTTGAGTGAATGAAGGAACATGACACAAATTAACATGACAAATTACAGTACAGGATTAATTGAAACTGAAGTCAAGCATGAGATGACAGCAAGGATAAGGACAAGAAATCAATTTGAACTACGGTGGGATGGAGTAGAGCCAGTAACCCGGGGAGCTAGCTTTTTAAAAAGTTTTGACTTGACTGGTGGTGGTAGTGGTAGTAGAACTACTAGCGCCCCAGGAATGTATACATTACATGTTAAGACTTTGAGCTGGCAATTTGTCCGCACCTATGCTTAAAGACATTCCCAAATGATAAAAAAGACATGACAAAAAAGCTGGAAAATTGCCTTCTTTACTACAGGCTTCTTAATTTGTTTAAAGATGAAATACCAGGCATTGAGTTGTCCCTCAGTGAGTAACTACTCTTGTTAAAAAAACATAGATTTAGAGCAAAGAAAATTATCGTGATTCACAATGTTTTTCTGTGCTCCAAGACCAAATCAATGTGCTTTTTTACTAAAAGTAATGCAGTACTTTTACTGATTAGGCCTATTTGTACTTCTGACTACAACTCAATGAGGTCCAACAACATGTTGTGCTGATCAGTTCCCCCCCCCTTGATGCATGTGAATGCATCAAAGACTGTTTTGTTAAAAGTAATACAAAAAAAAGCTTGATGCTTTACAGGTGCTAGTTGGTGCGATGTTACTTTCTACAGTGCAGGTTGTTTGATAGAATGGTTAATAAGAATTACAGAATGGTTTACGTGACTATTACGAAAACACAGTAGTTCGGGTGAGTATATTTGCCACTCCGACCTGACAAGCATTGCTTAGACCTACATAATGTTTTTCTGAAGCCTGATCTTTGTATTTTAGCTTGTTATTTGAAATGGGTCTTAGGATTAGCCTATTAATGTTACTAGTTTTTGGTAATGTCTGTTTTTTTTTATAGTAACTAAAATTTACACTGAGTTTGTTTAGTTTGGCCGTAATATACATAGTGATGGACAAACTTAATTTCAAATTCATTGCATTTTTTTTTGAATCCTCTTTTTAATGTTTCATTTTGTAATACTTTGATGTGGGACAGTCAAGTCGACAGGCATATGTATACTGCGTCGCCTGATTGGCACTAATGTTAGTGTGATATGATTATGGCACATGTAGCATTTTTGTGCTTTTTTGAAAGCAGTCGTTGATGTAATGTATCCACAATGCAATGGCGGCGAAGTGACACACTTGCCATATTGTTAGGCCTTAGAATCAGAAGTACATGAATAAGTCAGTCTGCCTTTTTCCTTTTCTTATGATAACCAGTGCTGTGATACTGGAATTCTGCCCTGTCCATAGCCAGAGTGATAATTCCCTCCATACCTCCGTTGTTGCCTTGGTGCCCTTTAAATTTAAAAAGATGTATAGTACGCAGTTTAATATCCCAAGAAAAATTTGCTAAAGTGCACAGCCACAATCATGGGATGGGTACACTTTTTGTTTTTGTTACAAAGACACCAAATGAACAACATATAAATATTGAGTAACTCTTTGCAGATCTTGTATAAATTTGATAAACTCAAGCACTTTTTATTCATCATTGACACAGCGATTGCTAATTGATATATAAATAACATTGAGATAACTGCTACCAGTGGTTTTCAAACTGTTGTTCATAAAATGGACACAGAAAAAATGTGTACCCATGATCGTGGCTGTGCACTAAATGTTTTGAACCATAAAACTAGAACAAAATGTCATCGTCAGGCCTTTTTGTCTACATGGTTTATTAGAGCTTGTACTGTAACATGAAATTTTGCCAAGATTTCTGAGTACCTACATGTACGTAAATAGCCAGGTACAACAGCAAAGTTGCCAACCCTCCCTGATTCTGCAGAAAGTTCCCTGAAAATAAACCAATCTTTCCATGTTCTGATGAACCAATTTGACAATCTCCCTGATTATGGAAACTCGTTCCCTATTATGTTGAATGTAATTTTGTTGATCTCCCTGACTGTTGTACAAAATCTCCGCGATTACAAGATGCAAATGTTAGCAGCTCTGCCAGCTCTGCTGCAGACTCCCAAGGTCTAAGCAGTCAGATCATTGGAATTTCTAAATTACTTTACATAATGTAACTGTTATCTTAGCATAATGTAACCGTTATCTTAGCACAAAAAATTATGTTTACTGTAGCTGTACATTGTTGATCATACCCATAAAACACATATTGACATTGCCATGCGTACTATATCATGTACATCTGCTATCTATTGAGTCAACCAAACTGGTCAAAGTTGAATTTATGAGTCAATCATACTGGTCAGAGTTCGATTTTGATGAACGACCAACAGAATGTTATTGTTAGGATTGTTTGGCCAGGTTTTGGTAACAGGGTGTCCAAATTTGCTGGAAATTTAAAAACTGGGTGTCCAAATTGTTCACTTACAATTCATAATGACAGATAAAACAGGGTGTTATGACACACAGACACCCCTAACAGTATGCAGTACATGTAGCTTCCAAAAATAATAAACACTACATCATTGTTATAGACCGTGACACCTCCATCTTTGTTGGCTTATTCCTGGTGTGCAACAGCATTTAAGCAGGCATGAAATTCATCCTACTTTAGGGGCCATTATAATAGTCAATCGAAATTGTGGAGTGTCGTGGCCGAGTGGTTAAGAGCACCGAACTCAAGCTCTTGTGTTTCTGTTCAGCAGAGTGTGGGTTCGAGTCCCGGTCGTGACACTTGTGTCCCTGAGCAAGACACTTAACTATAATTGCTTCTCTCCACCCAGGGGTAAAATGGGTACCTGTGAGGGCAGAGATGGTTCTTGTGATTGATTTAGCCTAGTAGCGCATATACATGTATTGCAGCACAGGCTGTATACTCCCCAGGGAGCTGAGATGGTTTAAGGAATGAAATAAATGGCCCAGTGACCAGGGGTAATAATGTTAAGAAGCGCTTTGAGACGCCCTTGGGTGTGATAAAGCGCGATATAAATCCATATTATTATTATTATTATTATTTTGACCCATCCCCAAATTTCGATTTTTAAATATTTATTTACTTAACAATATAATCTATACACTGGAGAACAAAGTAATACCTCAAATGATGCAGATATTTAAGGTCAAAGGTCTCCAACATCAGTAGTTTTCAATGGCTGTTCCTGGCTTAAACAAACAACTTCGTAGTTTAATCTGGACCAGCGTGGTATTTTATTTCCTTCTGATTTACATGTATCATTTGTTAATTTTTTTCCAATTATTTATAAATACAAATAAAACTGAATTTCGATTTTCAGTTATTTCTTTTGACCCACCCACCCACAATTTCGAGAAAAAAAAATAAAATAAAAAATAACATTGACTATTATGAATGGCCCCTTAGTCTGGTTTCCGAGGGTTTTTTTGTCCTTGGGAAAAAATCAGAGAAATTATAATTTAAAATAACCTAAAAAGTCTATTAGAGGCTACACTATATTGTACTATGTAGGTCAGCCCTTGTACTTAATAAAATGTTCCTACTTTTTTTTAAGAAACAAAATATCATGGCTGAATAGTCATTTTCCGAGTGTACCAAAAGGGGCAGGTCTAGATTGCCCTTCATCAGGGTTTCTGCGGATCCTTAAATAGTATTAAACGGTCTTAAATTGAAAACTATTCAATAAGGCCGCAGAAGCATTTCGAAGTATTAAATTCAGTTATTAGAGGGCTTACAAAAAATGGATGAAGCATGTACATTGTAATGGATTTTCCTATCAGTGCGTAAAGAACAAAATTATGCTGCGTGTCAAAATTATAAAGTGCGAGTACCGGTAGGTAGGTAGGTGTTTCTCCCCTGCTTTATTCACTTATTTTTGGTCTTGTAGATTGTGTTAAAGATAGCATTAAAAGGGTCTTTAAAAGTCTTTAAGTTTGACTTGTTAAAGTGTGCATATACCCTGTTCAAGTTGTGGTTGGCTACACTGAAAGAGTTAAACTATAAAGCAGGACATGATGACTTCACTCGAATCGATAGTAAATTTCCATATATAGACAATTTCTTTGTGGTACATTTACTCTACATGATTTGTATTGTGTCAATAATAATCTGTTTGTTTAACTGTCTAGAGGCTATTTGGTTAATGTTTACCTGAAGCTACACGGATGCGTGTGCTGCCCTCCAAATTACAATATACACTCACCTTCCAATTTATAACAATGTACACTCATTTTAAAATGGGTGTTCTGTCTGAAAGGTAATGTGCAAAAATATTATACATAGTGTACATGTACATAGTAGTAGGTCAAATGAAATTAATGTTGTGTTTACTGTAATCGGACCGACCCCCCCATAGCACACAGGCACTGAGTGTGCATGTAATACACACAGCATAAAGACAATGAAAGAAGTAGTTAATTGAGTTAATTATAGAGCATGTACATTGTACATTTATTAGTATTAATATGGTCTTTCCCTCAGCCCAATGCCATGACAAAAAATTGTAAAAATAACTTGACTAAGCTGCCTCCACAAATGTAGTAAACACACAAACAGTGTACATGGCAGCATGAGGTTGCATACATGTACCTACATGTACTTACATTTAGTTGAAACGTTTGCACAAATACAATGGTTTAAAAATGCACTGTGGCCCAGCTTAATGCAAAGACCAACTAACTCGTTAAATTTATGTATTGTAAAATACTTGATCTCCCAACAATGTGTTAAAAATCTTTAACTTCAGGGTGAGACCTACATTGTTTTATCGACTAAAACTTGTCATCACACAACTGTAGCATTTGGGTTCCATCTTGTACTGTGCATCAGTGTACAAGTATGTTATAAATTACACAGAATACATTGTATGTTATTTGCCTGTCTTTGTCAATAAAGTTGGTCTCTGTACTCCGTGTGAAGAGCTCAGGTCAACAGTCGGTGATAAACTCAACTGTTTTTTCCTGCCTATTGTTTGATGTATAATCCCCAAATAAACCAGAAGAAGATCAAAGTTTAGATTGTGAACAATCAAAGTGGAATAGGAAGTCAACTCGGTACATTTTGACTTTATTAGTAATGGTTGTGGTTGGATGGCTTCTCTTGATCATTTAGTTGTATTGTAAACAGTTCCTGTGATGTGTGAAGTGGTGGTTGATGCGTCGATGTGGTACACAATTATTTCAGATTCTGAGGCCTTGAATTCAGGCATGCCACACCACTGGTAAGTGTTTGTGAGAATCATGTAGATCCATGGGCAAAACTACATTTACATGTACATGATACAGTGTCAAACCTGTGCAAACCTCCCAACATGTACGATTTGTTCACATTTTACAACCATAAAAACATCTTTGAACATACTTGTACATCAATATTCAGTTTGTGTTGGAGATGTCACTCAACTAGCATGGAGATAGCTACCTCCATACTCATTAACAGGCATAGTGTTTAAATTGTACACATTGAGGCCTACATGTAGTACAAACAAGCAGATTCTGCATGTTTGTATACAGTGTGTACACATGTACCTGTGCTATAAGTTAAAAGTTGTCAATCTGTTTGTTTGTTTGTTGGTTTGTTTGGTTTATTTCCACTTGCACAACAAACTTGAAAATACAATCCCAGTTATAATTGTTGATGGATAAGTAAAGAGGTACACATGGAGGTACATGTACATGTAACATCCAGTGAAGGTATAACCCTCCTCAGGGTTCTGCCCAGGATTTGTTTAGTGCCGGAATTTTTTTTTTTCCTAGTACAGTCAAGTCAATTTCCTTTCGATCGTGCACAGAGTGGTTACACACGTGCGCCCTGCAGCTGTGTGTAGGCCCTCAGTGCGCGCACGCCTTTACCGCCATGGGAAAACAATTTACAGCATCTATAGCATGGTGCTTACTCTGCAGTTCATTTCCGTTGTATAAAACGCTGTAGAATAGGGTTCGCAACATGATGAAACTGGTATCATGTTATTCCAAGCGTAAAGCTATAATCAGCGTGACTGGAAACATTGCAAAATCAATGCGGGTTTCGTGCGTTGGATATATTGTACATCGTACAGGCGGGAGGAATGCTCGATCCTGGATCATTAAAATAGACTCAAACCAAAGAAGTAGGCTACTCAAAACTTTGGATAAAACTGTTTACTGGTAAATAATTTGTTTTTACACGTTGTTCAAAATATTTTGAAGGAAATGGGCAAAAATAAGGGAAAATGTGTGGTGGTCGGAAAAAGAAAAAATTCTGCGAGTGCCGGTCGGGGAATCATGAGTGCCGGTCGGGTTTTCCGGCACCGACCACCGTGGGCAGAACCCTGCTCCTGTAGTGGAGTACCCAGACTGCGGTTGCTTCATTGTATCAAAACAGTTAGAGTTCTTAGAGGACATTTCCAGTGAAATTTACAATGTAGGGGGCCTACAGAGAAAATATTGGTTTTAAAAGCACAAATATCAGACTGAGCTCCATCAAAAATCATTGAATACACAATACACCCATATTATACATGTATTTGCAGAAATGCTTTGTGACTGTATTGGTATTGACAATTAGCCATCATGGTCTTGTGATGAGATGGATGATGTCATCACTAAAAATCTATTTTTAGAGACTACATCAGACAGCTCATGTGCATCCTGTACCTGCTTTACAGTGCAATAATGTAGCTCCAGGTGCCCTTGCTCTGTATAGTAAATTTCTATGCACTTGTTAACTCTTTCAGTGCCCAAGTCGTATGTACATGTACAATCTATTTTACATATTCTGAAAGTGCCATTATCGTACATTTACGATCTTTTTTTATGTACTCAAAAAGTGCCATCAATGGTATTGTACAATGTATGTACGACCCACAGTGTACCTGTTATTACTAGAGGGCATTATCACTCAAGAAATACATGTAGTATTGACTTTGGGTTGTACCAAGGCAACACAAATCGGCAAGATACATTTTGGTTGGTGAGAAAGACTTTTTTAAACAGAATTTAGAAAACCTAAAAAAGCTTGGCATTTTAGGTTCAAAACACACACAAAAAGCGGGCACTGAAATTGTTAAGATCCCTCAAAATGTGATTTCCATTACTGTTGTAGATCCAGTACAAGGGATCACACTCTGGTTTTTATCATTTTTGTTTCTACATGTACTGCACCTCAATTGATGTTTACCCATACATGTACATGTACTTCAAGCAGCAAGTAGCGTCCAACTTGTAGGGTGTACATGTAATTATGTACCCCACCAGGTATACATGTATGTAATGTACATGGTTCTATCCAACTTTCCAACCCTCCAGTGGAGATGAAAATGTTTATTTATAACGTACGCTGTGTACATCCACAAATATGTTTTTTAATAAAGATCGCCTAACATCACAAGGCCAGAGCAGGCCACTTCAAGGTGAGGGCTACGCTTTACTGATTTGGGCTATGAACCCAAACCAACTGTCACCAGGGACTCGTTGCCACCTACATTTGTACTCCTGGGGCTGAAAAGGGTTACCAATTATGAATTTAGTGTCTTGCTCAAGGGCACAAGTTTCATGACCCGGGACTCTGCTGCTGACAACACCAGAGCTTGGGTCTGGTAAACTAGACCACTCGGCCACAACATGCGATAATGTGTTAAGTTATTTATGATTTTCATTTTTCAATCCATTGTTTCTTAAAATCCAATTGATATGGAGGATTTACGTAGTGAACTTTGAAGTGTTTTTTCAGAAGTGTATAATTCTTTTTTATAATGGAAAATCTTCTGTATGTTGTCTTTATTTACGTGAGCAAGCAGTTTATTTTCAAATTTGGTAGAAAAGTTGTTACATTAAGCTCATGATAGATCAATTTTTGATATCATACATTACCAGTGTTAACAATTTATCTTTCCAAAACAAAAATTACGTAATCGAACATTGGTCATTAATTAAGGCAAAAATCAACCCCCTCATGACATGGGTGTTATTATTGTGATGACACCACATCCCAGCAATTCTCATTAATCATTTAAACCTATCATACATGTATGTAACTGTTTGTCAAGAATGCCATATTAACAGTTTGTTGTGACAGTCCAATTAATTGTTGTGACTGCCCAATTTTTCGTACGCTTTTATGGAAGTGCTGTAATGGTACTTTCTTGGAGGTCAGCTGCCTTGTTAAACCTTTCTCTATGGTTAACCTAAAACCTAGTTAACCTTTAACCTGGTTTTGATATGAGTCACTTCAGCGATATTGCATGTTTGTTTGTTTAGATGATCTTCCCCTCAAAAGCGAACTGGGCAAACTCCCACAAGGGGATATTATCAAGCTGGCATCAGCCAATTCGCTATAACAAACATTGGTTTAACATAGATGATTATGAATCACACAAATCTAGAAATTTTGATTCAGTACCTAGAGGACAACCCTTATTTTAGTTATTGTGAAATTAGCAGTTCATGTACAGTATGCATGTCTAGGATTCAAACCCACAACCTTGTGGTTGCAAGTTCTGCAGTCTAACCACGAGACCACAGTGACACATGTGCAGCATGAGCCCTCCCAAAAGGAAAACATAGCCCCTGCCCCCCCCCCCCCCCCGACCACTGGAAAGCAATGCCCCCCCCCCCCCCCCCCCCCAGTGAAAAGAATCCTGGCTATGCTATGTGAATGATTGCAAGAACATATTTCAATGTACAGTAGTGTTTCCAATGCTTTTCAAACGGTTACATGTAGGCCTTCATTAATTCATAAATTTGGCAGAGTCAATTTCAGATTTGATCATGACTGATTTACCAGCCACTAGTACCAAGTGTAAAGAAACGTAGAGCACAATTAACCAACACTGAATGTAGTGATATAGTCTGGTATTGTATGGAGACAACGCTAGGCTAATATAACCCCTTGATCTGATTATAGAAGCATGCTACCGGAAGGCATACACGAGCCTCGGTCAATGCGCGTACATTGACGTCATACTCCCCAGGATGTAAACAACCTTAAAGGCTGTGTAAGATTGAAAATGTAAATGTTCACAGATTTGCACAACTTACACGGTGTAAAGACGGTCATCTTCCCTTGAAATAGTTTTGCTTAAAATGCTATACATGTAGTTTTTAGGAAATGAGTAAAACAATAATTATTAGTCTTTATCACTGGTGATAAAATCTGATGTTTGAAAACAGTGAAAGCATTATAACATTTATAATGGGGTTTTTCACTGTTTTCTCATAACTCCAAAGACAAATTTACATATCATGTCGCTTAGACTTTCACAGGTTTGTTATATCATGTATCCATGTGCATGTACAATGTCTGTTGGGTCACATCAAGTGTGACTGTGTGTTCGACAATAACCAATGTTGTACATTGTCTTTAAAGGGTGTGTACAACATTGGCAGACATGCCAACTAGTACGTTTTTCCCGTATTTCGTACAGGTTTTCGTTAACAATACGGGTGTACAGGTTTTGCAAAAAAAATACGGTTTTGACCACCGCCACCGCAAAAATAATTCCATTCCCCCAAAACGGCTGCGAGAAATACTCTACTAACTATGCTAGCGCTATTAAGCCATGGTACAACCTCGTTTCCAATGGTGTACAATCTCGCCGCGCAACAATATGAATGTTCACAGATTTGCACACTTAACATTTGTATAAAGATGGTCATTTTGGAAAACTTTCTTAGAAATATTTTGGCTTGAAATGCATCTGTTTTTGAGAAATTAGTAAAACAATTAGTTTTAATTTTGCAACTGTTGGTTGTGACAACTCTTGTGTTTTATTTAGCTTTTTAGATACAGTTTTCTTGAATATAGACCATGTTACATTTGTTTACAAAGTGGTGACCTTGTACATTCTAAAGCGTTTCCTGCCGGGCAAGATACTACACAGGCTATATGGGAAAATTTACATTTTGTGTCATAATTTTCACATAAATTCAAAATTTACAAAAGCAACAGCTGTACAGCTTTTAAGATGTCCCCCCTTTCTTCATATCAAAAGTTGAGAAAAATCAGACAATGCAATCTCCATAAAACATAAGATTTGTTGTTTTCTTCCATTGATCTGTGTACAAATGTGCCTGCAGGAAGTCCAGGCTCTGTGGCTCTTTTGTAAACATGTGATGTCACAGGTCACATGGTCTATACAGTATGACTTCATTTCAGAGGGAAATATTTCACAGAAGAAATGGTTCTAGTTAAAATTAAATGCAGGAACGAGAAGTTTCTGACTTTAATCTGAATTCAGACCTTTTAAAGGTATTATACAGGATTGGCAGAGCTGACAAAATAATCACAGACAGTGTTCATGTTTTGTGTAATCAACCACATACATGAAATAACAAACCTGTGAAAATTTGAGCTCAATTGGTCATCGAGGTCACAAGAAAATAGTGAAAAGAGACCTTATGTGTATGTGTTTTCTGTTTTTCAAACTCGATAGTTTATTATCGCGCGCGATAAAAACTATTGTTTTACTCATTTTTCAGAAACGATAGCATTTTAGGCAGAAATATTTTAAGGAACCCTTTCTACCATTACTTACTTTAAATCATGTAAGTTATGTGTGAATCTGTGAACATTTGTGTTTTTCGATCTTACCAATAGTGTACAGGGCTTTTAAGTCAGCCTGGCGAAGAAAATATATATTTCTCATACATGCGAACAAAGATGTTTTTGTATAATAAATCCTGCTATATTGTTTACTACTCTAGTGCTGTTCCTAAAAGCTTTGTGAAATCTAAACCCCATGGGTTCCCAAAAGGTGGAAATGTCATCATTTTAACAATTATACATGTACTCCTAAAAGTTGGATCCAAGTTTCAGACTTTATTTTGTCAGCAATGACTCTCACCCCTGTAAATACACGCATGACATAAACTTATAATTTATCATTTGTTTTATTACATGTACCTACACATGTAACATACAGACATTACATGGAAACAATAATGATAATAATGTGTACGTGTATACTATCTGTTCACCCGTACACTTGTTTTAGCAGTTGGTGTAATCTGAGGTGCGTGTTGTTTACAAATTGAACAGGATGATTGCCTTCTTTGCTATGTGTCAAACCAACGGGCGCACCCAGATTATGTTTTTTTTTTGGGGGGGGGGGGGGCTCAAACCAATGTATTGGGTGGGGTCCAGGGGCCGGCCTTACGGCCCCTGGTGGGGTCCAGAGGCGAAGCCCCGGTGGGGGTCCAGGGGGCAAAGCCCCCTGGAGCTCTGAGCTTTTGGCGTTTTGGGGGTGAAAAATCAAGCCTCTTTATGCATAAAATTAGAAAAAAAACATACTTTTTAAGCACTTCTGATCCATATAATTATAAATCTTTTAAGTTTATTTTTAAAAAATCCGTAACATCAACAGGCTCAAAGAAAATTTAACTAGGCCGAGTATGCATGTACGTAACCTTGGTGACCTCCAGGAAGGGTTACTTATAAACGCTAAGCTGAGAACCAATCTCGTGCTGAAACATGAATGTATCGTCTATAATTACGAACTGCACAAATCAGTCAATAATTGTTATTCGTAACTAGACGACAATACTTTATTAAAGAAGCAAAGCGTGATGATATTCATTTTGGATCTGGTCGGTATCTGGTTTCATGCATTAAAAACATCGCAGGTAAAAAAACATTACTATCCGGCGTTTTTCAAATTCAAGTGTACATGTACAGGCAATCCATAAGGGGGAAAAAACCATTGAATCCCGGAACGACGTGAGATATATTTTATCCTGGACGTAGTTGGTTTCAAATGCTTAATATGTTATTGTTGCAAGTTTACACAATTACAAGGGAGTTGTCATTAAATGGTGTTCAAAATCTTTCACCTTGCACCTCGCGTTATCGAATCTCCCGTATAAAAGAGTAATTTTGGCAGAAGGAAAAAAATGCGAATGGCAAAGGAAGAAAAGAAAATACTGCCACCGGAAATAAAAACCAAAAACTACACACACATTTGCGACTTTTCTCCCTCGGCTCTTTTTTCCTTCCCCCTTCCTCCCCTCCCCAATTTTTTTCTTTTCTTTTCTTCTTTCCTTCCCTCTTCCTCCCCCGTTTTTTTTGTTTTTTAGTTTTTTTGTTTTTTGGGGGGAAACCCTCTTGGGGGGGGGGGGGGGGGGGAAACCCTCTTGGGGGGGGGGGGGGTGAAACCCTCTTGGGGGGGGGGGCTCAAGCCCCCCGAGGCCCCCCCCCCCTGGGTGCGCGGTTGTGTCAAACCATGGATGCCAGACTGTGCATTCCAGTTACATGTATGGTTGTGTCAAGCTGTCTGGAGTGTGTTATTGAAAGCACATACACTAAACATGTACACCTGATGCCCAGATGCTCAGTGACATATTGTGTACCTTAATTTTACTCTTAAAATAAGGCCATGGCAGGCAATTTACAGGCAACTAGTTCCAGACAATCTCAAATACATGTACATGTAGGAAAACTCATCCACATTTCAGTTTTCTCATTAATTTATTGGGGATAGTGAGTCAGTTACAGCTAGAAGAATGTCTCTGGTGTTGCTGAAGTGTTCCTTGTGCATGCAGTGCAGCTGGCTGCCTCCAAGTTGCCTGAAAAATTTCCCTGTGAGACGATGGTGACATGGCCTAAATAATTGTGGGAATATCTTGTAATATGCAGAATTGTAATTCACAAAACAAAACAAATTATGAAGCTACATAATGTACAATGCTGTGTTTAAAAACCGACGACATCAAGGCTCCCCAGTGAGAAGGCCGGTTCCTTTTGTTGTCACTTACTGATGACCAAAGGAGATGACGACTACCTTCATGGGGTTTCCTTCACCAGTAAATGCTGTAACTTTGTTCATAAACGCTCTGCATATCACATTAGGAAGCAAATGCCATTAACCTGTTTTAATTCAGGGAAACAATCAGCATGGTGAACATAATGTAGTGTTAGCCAAGAGGGGTGTCTGGGTGTCTTTTGGACACCCTGTTTTAAATTTGGTCACCCTGTTTTATCTGTCATTTACATGTAAATGGATTATTAGTGAAATTTGTGGACACCAAGTTTTTAAATTTCCAGCAAATTTGGACACCCTTTTACCAAATCCTGGCTAAACTCTTGATGATGGAATTACCGACATGTTTCTGTGATGACACAGAATACTGCATACTTTGTACTTGTAAATCACTGGTGTATTGAATAAGGGAATAAAAGAGTGGGATGAGGTCTTGAACATTCGTTTAGAACCGGCAGGGTCGTGGCCATTCAAAAAAGGATTGTCCAAAGGCAAGATCCTTTATCGCAAGGCCACCAACGTTCAAGACTGAGTTACTGCTCTTTTATTCTCATTTTTAAATTTATACTTGTCCATCATAAACAAACAAAAAACCTTTAAAAGTTCAGAACAAATCTGACAGTTTAGCCTCAGCTAACCTTGACTCTTCTGTGTTTTTTTGTATCAATTACTCCTCACGCAAGTTGCCCAGTTGAGTTTTAAACTATCGCACGGAAGATTCAACCTCCCGAGACAAATTATGTGACCTACCAACTTAAATTGGGACTTGAAATTTGCACCCTTCATGAAATCATCTGATAGTGCCCTCTTTGACTCCATGTCATCAGGTCATGTTTGAACAGACTGTGACTGTGTCTTTATCCCAAGTTCAAACATTACCACTTGATCTCCTCTCAGCCAGTAAGTGGGTATAAACTGTCCCAGGTGTGAATACAAAATAACTGACATTTTCTTTTCTGTTTTCTATTGTTTCTCTTCTCTACAGGATGGAAGGTGAGTTTTTTGAGATCTCTCCATCTGAAAATGTCCCACTGCGGGATAACTACCCTTACTATGGGGATGGGACGGGTCGCTCTGAACCCATAACAATTCGTAACATCAAGATCCGTTCGGATAGTGATGCTGTAGGTGAGTTTGCACTAACAACGCTTGGGGTTTGTCTCATGCCGTAAACCCAGCTAATATTACTAACATCAGTGTGGTTTGTTTGACATTTCTCATCTTATGACGGCCTTGTAAAGTTCCCAGGCAAATCGTCCCGAGTTAGTTTTGTTCATCTGAAACTGTCAGTGGGGATGATGCAGGTGGTAAAGATTGATTTCTATCAACAGACAGGTGGCAACAGTTAACAAAGACCTGTTATACCAGTATGCAATATTAAATGTACATTTGTATAGAACAAGTTTGCTGTCCAGAATAAAAAAATGTGAGCAACTTACAGATGGCAAAAATAATAGACAATGCTAAAAAAAGACAGATAGTCATCAGTGAGATGGTGGCCATTGTGGTCACAAAAGATCACTTGCCACATTTATAGACAAGAGAGTTTGACTGGTGGGCAAGAGAAACCGCGAACACATTTTCATTTACATGTAGGTATGCACTGTGTATGGATGATTATGTGGCCACTAGCCACCGGCCACCGGCCACCTGGCCCCTGGCCACCAGCCACCTCCTGGCCATGTGCAAGACAGTGACAGGTAGCCACACAGAATGTGGCTACAAAAGATGTATTTTAGTCGCCACAGACATGTAGACAGTTTGCCATACTGGAAAGTTGGTCTTCGTTCGTCTTGCAGTAAACAGACAGCTGGTGACACGAAAAACCATACATGTTGACAAGTGGCCACTTCAACAGTAATAGGATGATCTGTGGTAACATTCATAGGCAACACTTGAATCCTTGTTAATGTTTAATGCAGAATCACATGGCCGTCATCTCATAAGAATTGTCACACTGACAGCGATTGGACAACCACTGGTGCTGAATTTCAAATCAGTTTAATGACATGTTACACTGCTGAGCACAGGGAGCAGAATTATTTTTTTCTGGATGAGTTTTTGGATGTGATATGTTGAAATTTGCAAAAGATACTGTAGTTTCCTTTGGACGTCACATGTGGTAAGTCAGCCATCTTTATGGGCAATGATAGTGATTTAAAAAATGTACAACTATGCATTGTGTGTAATACAAGAAGCAGTACATTAAGCGAATAAATAAAGGCACAAATCATGGGAAAGGCAGTTGGTCCTTAGCAATCAACCATTGAATAGGAAAGTTTTCAGATGTTTCTTGAAAATTTCCAATGACTCTGAACAGATTTGACGAGGTGGACAGTTCCGAAGGTGCAGGTAATGTGCGTAAAACGCATCATCGCCACAAAGGAGTTTTATCCAATTCCTTGCATGATTGGTTGGTGAACCACTTGGCTGCATAGAAAAATTAGAAGGCTTGACGCAGCTCAAAGCCGAACCAAAGTTGCCTATAAAGATGACGTGTATCAGGAACTACGTTCAAGAAGTATCAACACATTTGCACATGTGCAGTATTAAGTCACATAAATCATTCGAAACCCAATAATTCATATCCCTGTGGTCACTGTAATGTGACTATTAACCTGGAATTGCTGGCAGTGATCTATGAATGCAGTTCTTGATCATGACAGTGTTGGATGCCTGCATTTGTTCACATTTCTCTTGCTGGTGGTTGGTTTAATTAAAGGGATTCACAATATAGTATGCCACCAAGAGTTTTCTTTGGAGAAGTTATTTTCAAAACAGTAATGATGAGCCTATGATGAGAAAAACGCTTACAAGTTATTTTTCATTTTCATTTTTTTTCAAAGCCAGTACTTGTTAGTGTAAAGCCCGGTTCATACTTCCTGCGAATGTGAATGCGATCTGAATTTTGACGTCACAAATTCACAACGAATAATTCAGAGTTGACTTGTGCTCAACTCCTGCGAAATATTCGCAGCAAAAACAGCCCTATGACGTCAAAATTCGCTTCGCAGTTTGGCATTCGCAGGAAGAATGAACCAGGCTCAAGGCCGTGTCCGAATTGGCAGCTATGGCTATCCTGGCTATGGCTATCATGGCTATCCTGGCTATGGCTATCCTGACTATGGCTATCCTGGCTATGGCTATCCTGGCTATGGCTATCCTGGCTATTGCTATCATGGCTATCCTGGCTATGGCTATCCTGGTTATGGCAGGATTGCCGTGTCATCATGCATTGAAGTATAAAACAACTTTAGCAACAGTCTTAGCTGTAGCCTGTAGTATCCAATTCGGATTCTGCCTTATATCGACTCAGTATACTTTGTACACACATACAATGTATATATACTGTGACAACTTTTCCCATGATGCATTGTGGAAATACCTCTCCAATCTCAACTCTTGTTGTACCGTATTGTATTGCCCGACTAAGACGTTGGTCAGCATACAGTATTCAACGTTGTTATTACTACACCCTCAATATTCATGGGATAGTTCAGAGAAATATTACAGTGTATGCCTTGTTGATGAAAATACCCGTACAGTGTGCACACAGTGTAAATTTATTGGCTAATAATTCATCTGGTTTTCTTGGGTTTTCCAATCAAAAGTACATTGTATTTATTTTTCTTGGCTAACTACGAAAAACTTGTATAGTCCTTGCATTCAGAAATGAAAAGAATGTCTCAAAATATCCCAAGACAATTGACATTTCTTGAACAGCTGATAAACGAGATGATGATTTTTTCCAGATAAAAGCATTATTTCCTATAAGAAAAACTGTCAAAAGTAAAGTATACATGGCAGATTTGTGTCATAATACTAACTGTTTGGTGTTTGCTCAAGTGCTGCACATGTTTTTTTAAAAAGTGTCTTGTACAAGTGATGCATCTAATTATTCCTGTCAAGAACCCAGTCCGTTTCCATGGTAATTTTGACCAATAGGCTGAGAATGTTTTCCCCCTGGCTACCAATACTGTATGCAGACTATTGTTGGCATGTAACAATGGCGGCATGAATAGCATGAATAGGCAAAATTAACCTTTTAACCTTTTGCACGCAAGTCCTTAGGAAGGTGAGACTGTAGTTTGCATGCTAAAAATTACAGTCTGCAGAATTGAAACTGTCTGTAACAAGTATGTTTGTCCCTTTAACTATTAACCCTAATTGCATGTATAATATTTAAAAACCTGCTTACTTAAATTTGTTTGTTTGTTCAGGTTTTTTTGGTTTTTTTTGACCACAGGGCTTGTTGCTCAAAATGTTTTCTGGACCAGAACTGTTTTTACAAGCCCAAATTCAAAATGAGAAAAAAACTTCCCAACACAGTTTAACATGCACTTCACTGTTTTTATTTGAACAAGCACTAAGACATGTAAGAGAAGATTTATCTCATTTTGTCTTTATGAGTATTAAGTATTCTTCAATACTCAAATAGAATTGAAAGGTTGTTTATCAGACTCAAAGTCAACATTTTGAACATCATTTGTTTTTGTTCAAGATACTACATGAGTGAAGTATTATTGTTATTCAATTGAAAAACACAAGACTGCCGGACTTGTCTGGTCATGAGTCTACTGGCCGACTTTAAAACCACTGGCCTCGGGCCTGCAGTCCAGGGTAAAATCAAGCCCTGCTGTGGGACTGAGAACTTGACATTAACTGATCCTAATTGACTCTGTGAATCCAGATAATCAGGAAAGGGATGGTTCATAGTGTCAAGTTGCCATACGGTGTTGGACTAATTGCCGAACGATATGTTACCCATAGGAGTTTTAGTTATTATTTACAATGAATGGGTGCTTATAAATAGCTCTGCATGGTGGTGTTTGGGTGTGGACAAAATAAAAGGACTTAATCACCTGTGTTTGCATGAATCTCTTTTCTTGGAAGAAGTCTGCAGTTCTGAAAGGAACTGGTTATGATGAATATTTTTCTTTACTAATATTAATGCACCCCCCTTTGTTAACCTCTGCCTTTGAATTTCATAAAGTTGTTTTAAGCAGAATTTTCTGGTCAGTAAATTTATTTGAATTTTTGGGGGCGAACAAAGGAAAATTGACTACAACGGGATATGAACCTGTGACCTCCAGATTAATGTGCCAGTGCTCTATCAATTGATCTAGTAATGTTGAAGGTCTCCCTTTTTTGTCAATATAATTGTTCAGGTAGCCAGTCAGAAGCCATTCAACCTATAATTGCCGTGTAGCCAGGGAGGGATCGCACCCAAGTTCACGATACAACCTGGGAAGCGACAGCAGAGGGGGTCCCTCAATGTTGGCGCTATTTCTTTTTTAACTGCTAGGATCTCAGTTGGTATAGAGCACTGACTTGTTAATCAGGAGATCACAGGTTAAAATTCTGTTGTTGTCAATTTTTCTTCGTTCACCCCAAAATGATATAAAATTCACCCAGTCAATTTCTCTTGTGGTTTATTACTTGATAAATTTATTTGGAACGCAAAAGTTAGCAGAAAACAAGTTTCATAGCTTGTGCTTTTACACTCAGTACATGTAGACTTCATTATCATGTGGTATTTCCATGCTTTACGGAATATCTGTTTTTGCCAGAAAAGATATTTCTAAACGTGTGTGTACATTGTACAACTAAAAGTGAATTTCTGTGTTTCGCAGCTTTATGAATTTGGACCCTATACCTGCTCTAACCGTCTATTGCATGCACTAAAGCTTTCTTATTCACACTCTTAATCTCTCTTCTTTATGTTATAATGGTAATGAAGAAACTGAAAGATGTTTCTTCAAGATTGTTTTGTTTTCCTATAATGTACAAGAGTGTGTATTGATTTCTTATCTTTGAGTCTCATGATTCTCATATGATCAAAGCAAGAGCTGGGGAACAGCTTAAACGCATCGGAACTTGAATGCATGTGAGTGTCAGTAAGTGGCTGTATTAATTATCATAGCAGCTTTGAACTCTCTGGAGCTGGTCCAAGGTTGATGGGTAATCCAGGGAACTGTGCAAGGACAGCACGACAGATGACAGACACCAGTGTACTTGCATGGGTTTTATATATAGTTGGAATACATGAATGGGAAATTATGTACATATTCTTGACTGCATTATTAGTGATCTTGATTTGCAGTGCACAATTTTGAAAGGCTGGAGAGGATGCTACAACATGTATACATGTACAATGTACATGAACAGACACTTTTAGCAGAACGGCATTGATTGTGGGCTTACCTGATTTGTTTTCTATTGTCCCTTTTCCTTTAAGGTTTCTTGTTAAAAAAGTTGTTGACTCCTATTAGTGTAAAAAACATCCACAAGTACAGTTCCTATTAAAAGATTACCTCACAATGTCTATCTAATAAGGGTTTACTGTTAGGGATACAGTTCTTACACAACTGTAAATGTGATTTGTACATTGTGCACTACTGTACATGTACATGTACATGTACCTAGAAATTTTCAATTAATAGGCCTAAACCACAAGGAAAAACTGACTGGATAAATCTTTTTTTAAATTTGGCTGAACGAATTGACCAGAGAGGGACTTGGACTGCGACCTCCAGATTAACGTGCCGGCGCTCTACCAACTGAGCTATCTAGCCCTAATGTTGGCAGTCTCCCTACATGTATTTTGCCTTTTAGCCAGGGATCACACCCAAAGTTACGATACAAACTGGTAAGCGACAGCAGAGGGATCACATAAGGGGATGCAGTTCTTTATTTTTAGTAAATATTTAGTAAATTTTCACCAAATAAACCCAGCCCTGCTAAATGTACTGCTTGGTTAAATAAAATACTAGTTTGAAAACACATGTGTAACTGACCGTCCATTGATTGTCAAGGGTTTATTGTTATATTGTTAGCTTAATTACAGTACATGCTGGTGTCACTGTGGCTTTAATCACATCAAGTTCAAGGCCGTGCCAAGAATTCTTGTCTGCAGCAAATAGAATTGAACTGACGTAAGAATGCATCCTGAAGTACTATATGCAAGGTCTACATGGTTGCTTTACAAAAACATCTTCTTTCAATCAATAGAGACTTTGAGCTTTTAAAGGCACTGAACACGTTTTGTAATTGTCAAAGACCAGTATTCTCACTTGGTGTATCCCAACATATGCATAAAATAACAAACCTGTGAAAATTTGGGCTCAATTGGTCATTGAAGTTGCAAGAAAATGATGAAAGAAAAAACACCCTTGTTGTACAAATTAGTGTGCTTTCAGATAGGAATAAAAGGCTTCTGGCCAGAAGTCTTTTATTATTTTAGTGAGAAATTACCTCTTTCTCAAAAACTACGTTACTTCAGAGGGAGTCGTTTCTCACAATGTTTTATACTATCAACAGCTCTCCATTGCTCGTTACCAAGTAAGTTTTTATGCTAATTGAGTAATTAGCAAACGTGTACAGTGCCTTTAACACATACATGTACATGTATGTATTCTTACATTATGTATTCTTACATTTATGTAACGTGTGTGAAGACTGGGGGAAACCCTAGCCAATCGTGAATTCAGTAGATGATGTGTAATGGAATGCGGTAAGGATCAAGCCAGAAGACATGCATTCCTAACATCGAGCTCACTGCAATTGAATTATGGAAAGTGGTCGTTGACGATAGACAAAGATGAACTTTGGATTGTTGGATGGAGATTGGTCTGATGGTAGATCAGCAGCTGGCTGAAAGATTGCAACATATTCTATGTAGAAGGTCCATAGACTGTAACTGTACGTCTGTATTTGTACCATATGGTGATAAAGCTGACATTTTGCACGAAGTAGTCAACATCAAATTTGGTCTTCTATGGATGTAGATTAGATCATGCAGACTTTTGGAAGGAAAGGCTGCATACATTATCACATGATGTAAACCTGGTACCGGTAAATGAAGAAACAACATTTTATTGATAGCATTTAACACAATACATGTACATGTACATACCTGTATCGTGCTCCTAGTGGATGATACCCATGCCTATATCCTTGTGGATTGTGAATTCTATGAAGGTGTCAGCCAGAGGAGTACATGTAGGTGGCAACGTGTCCCTGGTGACAATTGATTTGGGTCAATAGCCCAAATCAGTTAAGTATAACCCTCACCTTGAAGTGACTGTTCGCCATTGTGATGTTAAGCGATCTCTCATAAAATAAAATAAAAAAATTGGACTTTTGGGCGTTCCGGTCTAAACCACCATTAATTCAGACACAACCTTTACATTTATGATATGAACTGTACAGTAAAGTGTTTGTCACTACAGTATCTGACCATATTGGGCGTAAATGTATAATAAACTACATGTGCATGTACATACACATACTCCACACTGCCTTTAAAGGTAATGACTCTGAAAATTAATGGCAATAAAAGCTTACTTGGTAAGAAGTACAGCAGCTTTGGATAATGCATTTTGAGAAACTTTTCACTTCGAAGTACTGCGGTTATGGAAAAATATATCACTTTTTATCCCCCCAAAATTTGAATCTGAGAACCGTAACGCTTCTCAGAACCCTGTAGGGAATATTCTTCCTGCGTGGAAATATTCGCTCCAGTTTCTCGGTGATATCTCAAAAACTCGACCACCTTTTGAAGTGAAATTTTCACAGGTTAGTTTTATTGTATATACCTACAATTATATAGGTTTGAAACAAACAGTGGGTTCCAATTACCAAACGTATACAGCACCTTTAAAGTTATTAATACAGAATTGGTAAGGATACAAAAAGGATTGTGCTCAGCCTGCCTGTATTTACCCAGGGACAATTACATGTCCACTTGGGCCTTTAAGGAAGATGAAAATGACCTTAGAACTTCAAATGACCTTCTTGGATGAGCCATATGGCTGTGTGCCTACTCATGGAGTCAGTACTGATGTACTGCTACTGACTGTGTAATGTACAACTTGTATACCACATGTTATCCACACCACATTGATTGAGACAGTTTTCATGGTAATGGAGTAGGTTGTAATTTGCTTGCAACATCCCTCCCTTTTAAAGATGCAATGTACATACAATCGGCAAGGTTTTTCCCATGCTCAAGCTAGTGTATCGGGCCGATACGCGCAAATTGTGTGCTGATACGCACAAATTGCGTGCTGATGCGCCCAAATTTCGACCGATTCGCCAAAAAATAAAGAAGAAAAACAATATTGTTTTTTATATTAAAATTTTACCATAAACATCGTGAGAAAACCACATAGAATATGCTCCAGATTGCACATTAGGGCTTTTAAAGCCAAGATAAACACCAAGTAGAAAACAATCGGAACTTGTTTCAATTCAGCGAGCTTAAGCTTTGGCCAAACATAAAACAAATCTTGGTCCAGAATACCCCACAGTTTTGAAGAATCCTGGGGAGAATTCTGCAATTGGTAAATAAAACATGTTGAGTCTGAATCTAGAAACTAGCTGATAATCAATATTCAAATACCTGGGACAGTTTATTCATTCTGATTGGTCGAGAGGACATCACGTGGCCATTTTTAAACGTGTGATATAAACACGGCTAGAAGTGTTTAAACACAGTTTGCACAATGCGGAACGCACCTTTGGACATAATATGCGCCTTCCATTTTGGGAGTCAAACTGTACACAAGAATCATAGAGTTGACTCCCAAACTGGAAGGGCGCGCATCTTATTCGAACGTGCGTTCCGCGTTGTGCAATGTGTCTAGAAATTTAATGCAGAATCGAAGTGAGCTGCAGGCGACCGAAGGGGCAAAACTGTCCGATTTGTTCTCAGGTTTTTGTCTATATTTTCAATGGGAAGATATTTATGAATGGGAATCAAAGTGTGTTGAATCGGTTTTAAACTAGTGGTTTGAACCCCCCCCCCCCAGGCCTGGTTCTTGATAATTTTACCTCCGTCGAGGTAAAATTATCAAGAACAGGCCTCGGCGGGTTTAAACCACTAGTTTAAAACCTCTTCACCACACATTGATTCCCTTAATACAGACTATGTAGATGGATGTAATAATTGCACCAGGGATGAAGAATATTGCTTTAAATGCACTTAGGGTCTTTAGATCCCTCAGATTGCCACGGCAACAATGCAACAAATGCAGCAATTGATGGTCGGGTACGGTTGGCGTAGTGGTATATTTCCTGGCCTTCCACCTCTGGAACCCTGGTTTGAATCCCGCTGAGAGCATTATGTGGATTGGGTTTTTAGTCCCTACCTGATTGCATGGGTTTTCCCTGGAATAATTCTGTGGGTTTTTTCCCCTCCCACATCTGAAACTTAAACTTCCTTCATTGTCTCCTATCCATGGGGATCTTGGCTAGAGTATAGTGATTAAAGGGACACGTTGCCTTGGATCGGGCGAGTTGGTCTATCAAAAGCGTTTGTAACCATTTGTTATAAAATGCATATGGTTAGAAAGATGTTTTAAAAGTAGAATACAATGATCCACACAAGTGTATGTCTCGAAATTGCGTGGTTTTCCTTTTACTTTGCGAACTAACACGGTCCGCCATTTTGTGGAGTCAAAAATTTGACTCTACAAAATGGCGGGCCGTGTTAGTTCACGATGTTAACCCTTTCCTTACCATTGGCGACTTTAGTCGACCAAGCTTACACACAAAAAAGCACTCAAGTCTGAGCACAAAGGCCATTTGTAATAAAGCTGTAGTTTTGTCCATGTTTGCCCTCCATACCCAAGCTTACCATCATTGGAAAGGGGAAGATCGGATCTTTCCAATGATGGTCAAATAAAATAAGGTTGCTATTTTGCAATCTCTTCAAACTGAAATTGAAAGATCCGAAATGCCAAACACCTACAGAGCGCCATATGGTTGTGTACAAAAAAGTGTTTGAGATTACAGATCACACCAAGGAAAGAAAGACAAAGAACTTTGACATTTATTGACCGATATACATGATTTTTGGATTATAAGAAAGGAAATTCAATAAGTGAGAACCTTTGTATTACTTATTTTGCTGTAAAACAATGTCTTCAAGGAGATAATGGGGTCTGTAAAAATGACCTTTGAACGAAAGCTTTCTGTTGTGTAAGAATGTGTGCTTCACGCTTGAGTGGTCAAACAATGCGGTTATCAGCAGTTGTTTATGTCCAAACAATTCGGTAAGGAAAGGGTTAAAGGAAAACCACGCAATTTCGAGACATACTTGTGTGGATCATTATATTCTACTTTTAAAACATCTTTCTAACCATATGCATTTCATAACAAACGGTTACAAACGCTTTTCATAGACCTACTCGCCCGATCCAAGGCAACGTGTCCCTTTAAGTTCGCTTCTCTGATGAGAGTCCTTGGCTCCACAACCAGAATTAAAATAAAAATATGCATAAATATATTCACAAAATTTCTTGTTTTTGTTCAAAATGGATCCTACTTTTTATCTTGTTACATGGTGTTTGTGGGAATTAATTTCGCTTGAAATACTGTATGGAAGACTTCAAAAATTCAGTGCAGAATATGATTTGATGGGCTGAGAGCGTGAAGTGTTACGAAGTACAAGGATACTAATAAGGATTGTGTCGTTATGCATGACTGCACTGCAGACAAGTCACACTGATTGAGTTTAATATCTCCTCATAGGTCACGGTCGACCTACGGTTGTACTTGTCAAATCATTAATTATAACCCTAGAGTTTATAGTATAGGGACATGTGGCCACAATGTGACCAAATGATGCATGTACAATGGCTGCATTCATTAATCTTGAAAACTTTGTAATATTTATAGACAGGCCTAGAATTTCATTTTTGAGAGGGCAATGCCCTTTTCATTTTGCAAAGGGGATTTCCATTGGAATTTGTTTAAAGCCGGGCGGATAAGAACACCAAACTCGAGCTCTGGTGTTTCTAATCAGCAGAGTGTGGGTTCGAGTCCCGGTCGTGACACTTATGTCCTTGCAAGACACTTAACCATTATTGCTTCGTCCTTCGGATGGGACGTAAAGCCGTAGGTCCCGTTGTTGTGTAATGAATGTAAGAACCCAGTGCACTTATCGTAAAGAGAAGGGGTTCGCCGAGCGGATAAGAACACCAAACTCAAGCTCTGGTGTTTCAAATCAGCAGAGTGTGGGTTCGAGTCCCAGTCGTGACAATTGTGTCCTTAAGCAAGACACTTAACCATTGTTGCTTCGTCCTTCGAATGAGATGTAAAGCCGTAGGTCCCGTGTGTTGTGTAATGAATGTAAGAACCCAGTGCACTTATCGTAAGAGAAGGGGTTTGCCGAGCGAATGAGAACACCAAACTCAAGCTCTGGTGTTTCTAATCAGCAGAGTGTGGGTTCGAGTCCCAGTCGTGACACGTGTGTCCTTAAGCAAGACACTTAACCATTGTTGCTTCGTCCTTCGGATGGGACGTTAAGCCGTACATGTAGGTCCCGTGTGTTGTGTAATGCACGTAAAAGAAAGTGCACTTATCGTAAAGAGAAGGGGTTCGCCCCGGTGTTCCTGGTTTGATTGGCAGCATATTGCGCCACAGCACCTTGTAAACCATTACATGGTGCTATGTTAAAGGAATAGGTCTCAATTTTAGTGTTTTTGTCTGTACTGTTTGAATCAAGGCCAGTTTTAATTTCCCCAGTGTGGGATAATACATTTTTTTAAAATCTTATCTTATCATGTACTTCAACACGTAATTTCACGTACCTTGTAGGAAAAATACTGAGTGCTTTGAGATGCCCATAGGGAGTAATAAAGCGCTATATGTAAGATCTACATATTATTATTATTATTAAAGCCTATTGGAAACTTTTGAAAGGGCACCAAGGCTAAGGCCAGGGCAACAGAGACCATGGCCTGTGTGTAATTCATGGCCTGTAAGGACCAACTGTACTACAATGTATGTATGACAATTTGAGGTTTTTGTTTTTTCATCACCACTTCCACTTATTAAGAATATTAACCCAAGTGATGCCAATTGGGCATGGGCTTTTGCAAAACAATTTTTTACCTCATTATCAAATCCAGTGCCAAAACGCAACTTTTTATTTCAAATATTAAGTTATAAACCACAACGAATGAATAAATAACTCAATAAAACAGTTCTGTTACTGAAGAACTCGGCTTTATATTGATAGTAAACTTTAAAAAAATAAAAATAGTAGACCTACTTGTAAGCAGAAAATTAATTCAATTTCAAACAGGATTTCTAAAAAAACATATTTTTGGCTGCAGGGCTAATTGGTCACTTTTTGAAAATGACAATGATAGCTTTCTTTTAAAGGCCCTGTACACTATTGGTAAGATCGAAAAACACAATAGTTCACAGATTCACACATAACTTACATGATTTAAAGTAAGTAATGGTAGAAAGGGTTCCTTAAAATATTTCTGCCTAAAATGCTATCGTTTCTGAGAAATGAGTAAAACAATAGTTTTTATCGCGCGCGATAATAACCTCGATGTTTGAAAAACAGAAAACACATAAGGTCTCTTTTCACTATTTTCTCGTGACCTCGATGACCAATTGAGCTGAAATTTTCACAGGTTTGTTATTTCATGTATGTGGTTGATTACACAAAACATGAACACTGTCTGTGATTATTTTGTCAGCTCTGCCAATCCTGTATAATACCTTTAAGAGAGTAGGTAAAAATGTTATGTACATAAACGCACATGTACAAATAATACTTTGTACGTTCATCTGTTTGCAGTTATTTTCATAGTATTTTCATAGTATAGTTCAAATGTAACGTGCACGACTCTCTCTACATAGTTCACAGGTGTGCCTTTACATTACTTCAATGCTAATTTAATTTTGCCAATAACAGTCGTTTGCATTATAAGCAGTGAAACAGTTGGTTGTTAGTGAGTGGAGCTTCATTACAAGTCACATGCTTTTAGAATTGAAACCAATTTACAAATGTCGTGCACAAAAAACAGTACTAAGTGTTCTGAGTTCTTTTACGTGCACTATCAATCCTAGTACACGGGACAGGCGGCTTAATGTCCCATCTGAAGAACAAAGCAATCATGGTCAAGTATCTTGCACAAGGACACAAATGCCATGAAGGGGACTCGACCCCACACTCTGCTGATCAGAAACACCAGAGCTTGAGTCTTGTGCTTCTAAACGCTCAGCCACGACAGGCAACATGTAAAGATCAGGCATGATTCTTCCTACATGTACTTTATATAGTCTGATTTCTGATTTTGTTTGCCCTTGAAAAAATTCAGAAAACATGGTTATTAAATAGCCTGAAAAATACATTAAAACCATACACCATATGAGCAAGTAGGTCAGCCTTTGTGCTTAAAAGTTATTTTCTGACTTTTTTCTAAGCACCAAATATTATGCCTGCAGCCGATTTCATGAAACTTTACGCAACTGCGTAAGTCCATTTGCGCATTATTTATTGCGTAAGTTGTGCACCACTAATCCGTAAATAATGCGTTTTTGTGAAATTACGCAGTTGCGTAAAGTTTCGTGAAATCGGCTGCTGGTACAGATTATAGAACCCTGATGAACTGATGCTAAATGTGAAATACAATACTGTGCAAACACTACACATGTGCATACAGGCATACTGCATGTTACTCAAGCCCAATTTAATGTTATGTATTTTTTATGTAGGAAACTGCAGTACTGGAATACAGTTTTTGCATAACCCTCACTTTGTCGTGTTTCAACAATACACACACTCAATGAAGCGAATGTCTCACCATAGCACAATGAAATGTGATAAACCTAGCTTTGGTATAAATGCATGGATATTCACTGTACACATATTTTTAACCTGGTGTACTTTGTTGTTTTTGGTTGAATAAACAATAACAAGTACACAGATGTTACATGTGTGCGCGCAAATTGTTTGTCTCAAAGTAATTACTATCTGCAATTTTTTAAATAGCAGTTTAAAACTGATAATTATCCAAGGAAAGAAACCATATACATGTATATGTATGAATTCCAAATGGCAATCTACATATGTACATTCTGTGAGAACTCAACAACTGTTTGTAGATTACATAAAATACAAATGTATGGTGTACTTGATCTTTGTTATTGATTAGGAACAAGTCGGGTATTTCTTTGTATATTGTGAAAATAACAGTACATGTACATTGTCTTTCAGATATTTCAAATGTGAAATATTCAGCATTATTTCCGGTTTGTTGAGTCTCTGTTTGTATTAATTGTATCTTCTGTTGACCCCCTTGCACCAACATCACAACAGGCGGTACTGTGTGCCACAACCTCCTTCTCAGTGGTTTACTCGTCTCTCCGCGTCATTTTTTCCCCGTTATAATACATTGCTCGATCATCTCATGGAGGTGTTACTTTGAAATATCCATATATGTTGGATATTTTAATTAGTGCTGTGGTAGATCCGTTCTGTGTTAAAGACGTTCGGAGAGTGCACTATTTTAAAGAGACGTCAAGTCATAGAGCAACTGGTCCCCTCTCATTCTTCTTTGATCTTGTTACATGTCTAGCTGCAGTTTAAGGTGACCGTGTGAAAACATGAATCATTTGAAGTAGATTGCAGCAAAATACTTGCATTTTGACAAGTGCGTATTAAGCGCCATACAAGTGCCAGCCTACAAGCATTCAACAAGTTTTTAACAAGCATGCGCGCAGAGCAGTCACATTTTTGTTCAGCACATCCCTTCCAGGGGTTAGTGACAAGAGGTGGTATGATACGGCGTGCTGCACATGGAAGCGAGGCTGTGTTTGCCATGGTTGCCATATCTGGAGTCAAGTTACGCATACAAATTACGGTACAATGTACATGTAAGCGTGTAACACTGCATTGCTTAAATTGCGCACTACGCTTTATAACATATGGGGACCTTGACTTCCAAAACGGCGCAACCAGGATTATTGTGACAATGAGGTCAGGTGAATTGGGCCAGTCAATACTTTGTGGACTGTATGTGTGTCGTATACACACATAAAACAAAATTATACCTGTGTTTCTCTCAAAATATTTGACCGAGTTTCAAATCCATTGATTTTTTTTTATTAACAAAGCCATATAAAGTGTTATCGCTGTTTGACAGACGGCAGGCCAGCTTCTCTGTAGAAACCACTTAATGACTTTACAATGTATAGTACACATTATCAGGCACCCCTGATATGAATGTGTGCACAGCCACGATCATGGGTACACATTTTTTCCGTGTCCATTTTATGAACAACAGTCTGAAAACCACTGGTAGCAGTTATCTCAATGTTATTTATATATCAATTAGCAATCGCTGTGTCAATGATGAATAAAAAGTGCTCGAGTTTGTCAAGTACAAGATCTGCAAAGAGTTACTCAACATTTATGTTGTTCATTTGGTGTCTTTGTAACAAAAACAAAAAGTGTACCCATGATTGTGGCTGTGCACATGTGTAAGTCATTGAGCAGGTTGAGCGTTAACATTTTCTTGAAGAAGTGAAGCAATCACTAAAGGGAGAGAGAAATACATGTAGTTCTCATTGCCAATGGCACAATAGTATTCAGGCTTTATTCTTGTGCTACTTTAACTGTGATGCATTATTTCCTGAGTTTTCAAAAGTTTAACAGTGAACATGATTTATTTTTAAATTGGCAATGTTAGTTTCATTTCAACAAAGTAATTTTATACCTGCACATTTACAAAAGCATTCAATTTTATTATTGTTTAATCATATCTCATTAATTGTAAATTCTAAAATGTAGGTTTCGAGACCAGTCCAAAGACATAAAAACAGAAAAAGGAACTCATTGTCGTTGTTGTGTTATTATCTTTCTTCTTCTTGGAGGATGGCATAGTGTGATCTCAGTTTTTTCCTGTACAGTGTAGTGGTTATCCGAAGGCAGGAGCGAAGCCATCATACAGGGAAAAGGCAATGATTTATCATCTTGGTCTCGGTAGGGAGGTCTCTGTGTTAGTCCTGTTTCAGACATTGGAGTGTCGTCTCAGACTCAGTCTTGGTCTCGGTGGGGAGATCTTTGTCTTAATCCTCTCTCAGACATTGAGGTCTCGTCTTGGACTCGGTCTCGGTCTTGATGGGGAGGTTTCCGCCTTAGTCCTGTCTCAGACATTGAGATCTAGTCTTGGACTCAGTCTTGGTCTTGATGGGGTGGTCTTTGTCCTAATCCTCTCTCAGATCTTGAGGTCTCGTCTTGGACTCGGTCTTGTTCTTGATGGGGAGGTCTTTTTCTTAATCCTCTCTCAAACTTTGAGGTCTCGTCTTGGTCTTGGTCTTGATGGGGAGGTCTCTGACTTCTTGTTTCAGCCATTGAGGTCTTGTTTTGGATCGGGCTCGGGCTTGATCTTGATAAGGAGGTCTCCGTCTTAGTCCTGTCTCAGACATTGAGGTCTCGTCTTGGACTCGGTCTTGGTCTTGAACTCGGTCTTGGTCTTGATGGGGAGGTCTCTGACTTAGCCCTGTCTCAGACTTTGAGATCTAGTCTTGGACCCAGTCTTGGTCTTGATGGGGTGGTCTTTGTCCTAATCCTCTCTCAGATCTTGAGGTCTCGTCTTGGACTCGGTCTTGTTCTTGATGGGGAGGTCTTTTTCTTAATCCTCTCTCAAACTTTGAGGTCTCGTCTTGGTCTTGGTCTTGATGGGGAGGTCTCTGACTTCTTTTTCCAGCCATTGAGGTCTTGTTTTGGATCGGGCTCGGTCTTGATCTTGATAAGGAGGTCTCCGTCTTTGTCCTGTCTCAGACATTGAGGTCTCATCTTGGACTCGGTCTTGGTCTTGATGGGGAGATCTCTGACTTAGCCCTGTCTCAGACTTTGAGGTTTCGTCTTGGACTTGGTCTTGGTCTTGGTCTTGATGGGGAGGTCTCTGACTTAGCCCTGTCTCAGACTTTGAGGTTTAGTCTCCGACTTGGTCTTGGTCTTGATGGGGCGGTCTTTCTCTTGGTCCGGTCTCGGACATTGAGGTTTTGACAACAACACTGGTCGTTTTTAATTACACAGAAAAACTGTGACATCAGTACAAACATTATGAAAATAGAGCTCTTAAAATTGTGTTGAGTGAAATAATTCAAACAAAAGATGCAGTGTATTATGCAGACTTGAACTTATATGTGACACGAACATGTTCAGTGTACATAGTGTACACCTATACATCATTCATATCATTCACATTCAGCCACCATGTCACTGGTGTTTACATGATGCATGTAATAAATGTTTGCATTTCTGTAGACGGGCATCGTAAATTATGTACATGTATGTATTGTTACATGTATGGATTGTGAACTTTTTTACCTTTCACACAAATAGCACACATTTTCCTTAGTGAGCTGCAGATGTATTTATTGGCTGCCTGCGCCCTTACAGAATTCTACCCACCTTTTGTTGAACCTTCTTAACGACAGTTGCCATGGCAATATAGATTATTTATACTCTCCTGGGCTTCTTACAGGAGCCATTGTGGTATAGTTTAGTAGATTATTCAATTTTAGCGCTCAGGAGTACACTATGTGTGTGTACTGTGCACTATCAATATTCTGGCATTCAAATCAATGACATAGGAGTTACCTTATGAAATTATGAAACTATGTTATCTTTGTTTGCAAAAATATAAAGAGTGATCTTGTACTCCGGGGCATTTCCTGGCAGGCAAGGTACTGCACGGGTCATGTGGGGAGTTTTACATATTGTATCATAATTTCCAAATAAATTCTTGAGTTAAAAATAACAGATGTACAAGTTGTTGGATGTGTCGTGGCCGAGCGGATAAGAGCACCGGACTCAAGCTCTGGTGTTTCTGATCAGCAGAGTGTGGGTTCGAGTCCCAGTCGTGACACTTGTGTCCTTATTAAGCAAGACACTTAACCATTATTGCTTCGTCCTTCGGATGGGACGTAAAGCCGTTGGTCCCGTGTGTTGTGTAATGCACGTAAAAGAACCCAGTGCACTTATCGAAAAGAGAAGGGGTTTGCCCCGGTGTTCCTGGTTTGATTGGCTGCATATTGCGCCACAGCACCTTGTAAACCATTACATGGTGCTATGTACAGAAATAGGTCTCAAAATTCAAAAAGTAGCTCCACATATATACCTTGCAGGAAAATACTGACTGTTGAAGCGCCTTGAGCGTCACTGAGTGACGGATATGAGCGCTATAATAAGAAGCCACTATTATTATTATTATTATTACATACATCATAGTGTCAAAGGTTGATAAAAATTGTACGATGCAGTCTTCATGAAATGGAAGGTTTGATGTTTTATTTCATTGACTAATTGAGCTGTTTACAAATTGTGCCTGCGGGAAATCCAGGTTTTGTGGCTCTTTTGTAAACAAGTGATGTCACAGGTTTTGGTCTCTGTACACTATTGGTAAGATCGAAAAACACAAATGTTCACAGATTCACATAACTTACATGAAAAAGTAAGTAATGGTAGAAAGGGTTCCTTAAAATATTTCTGCCTAAAATGCTATCGTTTCTGAGAAATGAGTAAAACAATAGTTTTTATCACGCGTGATAATAAACTCGATATTTGAAAAACAGAAAACACATAAGGTCTCTTTTCACTATTTTCTCGTGACCTCGATGACCAATTGAGCTCAAACTTTCACAGGTTTGTTTGTTCATGCATATGTTGAATCACACAAAATGTGGACACTGATTTTGAGCTGTTACCAAAAGTATAATACCTTTAATGTACATGAAACATGCATTTGAGACAAAGTACACAATTGATGGTGTGTTGTGACTGAGCATACATGTACATGTATAAGAGCACCAGACTCGAGCTGTGGTGTTTCTGAACAGCAGAATGAGGGTTCGAGTCCCGGTCGTGACACTTGTGTTCTTGAGCAAGATACTGCATGTAATACCATGATTGCTTTGCAGTGAACGATTTCCCTTGTACAGCAGAGCAAATTGCTACACAAAATGCATCAGTTGCTACTCAAAAATCAGGAGTTGCTAATTAGCATTCAGTGTGCACAAAACAAGTTCAGTCTGAATAATTTGCTATGCAAAATTGCTGGATGAAATCGTTCCCTGCTTTGTACTTCAGATTGCATCTTTAAATTAAACCTGTAGGAAAAATCTATGTAGTATACATTAATTGTAGGTGTATCTTTTCTAGATACAGTCTTCTATTTTCTAGATACAGTATCAACTTGTTCTCCTTTAAGTACCCGATTCAACATAAAACACAATAGAAAGGAAATTGACCTACAGGACTCACGAATAGTACAGTGTAGTATGCACAATGTAAACAATAGAGATGCACATCTTCTCAACATGCTCAGCTTAATACTGCATTTCTCCGACATGTTAATGTACATTCCTTTGACAGAAATGTCTAATTTCAGAAGTATTACTGGTACCGATGTGTATGTTCACTGTACACATACAATTGTGTACACCATGTACATGTACCTCGATGTACAGATGTATGCATTCAGTTTGTGCTTAAATTCTTTTACCTTGTGTGTTAACATAAGGGTCACCATCATGGCCATTACAATTCAGGTAGTCACCTCCCATGTGATGTACTCGTACCACTGAATGACGTCTTTCTACCATCTTACTGTCAAAATGAAAACCCAGATAGGATGCTCAGAAACGTAGAGCAAGCTAGGAACAAGTGCATTTACTGTTTCTTTTACTCGGTTCTTATGAATAATGCAGTATTTTTCATACAGTACTTTTGTGTTTTTTGTTTCGCATTTTAAAATTCTTACTGTCAAAATGAAAACCCAGATAGGATGCTCAGAAACGTAGAGCAAGCTAGGAACAAGTGCATTTACTGTTTCTTTTACTCGGTTCTTATGAATAATGCAGTATTTTTCATACAGTACTTTTGTGTTTTTTTTTTGCATTTTAAAATAAGTCAATACACAGTATATAGAGAAGAGTGTTTTGATTATTGAAATCTAATATATAGCAGTTGCTATATAGTACATTTTATTTCACAACAACACGTACAGTGTGCCCTACATGTACATGTATCCAACCATGGAGCAATAAACTACAGACGCCATTCCAATAACTCACAGCGATGCCCATTCAATACACACACTGTGTTCGCTGTATAGATTTCCAATTGATTAGACATGACTTCCTGGTTCGTTTCAGGGGAGTACATTAGGAGGAGGAGGAGGGGGGTGTCCTCGCTGCTCCTCCAGTGCCTTAAGAGATGCTCTTGTGTTGATGCAACAAACATTTATGATTTCATGTTACATGTAGACCCTTGTCTTGTTCAACCAATAAGTACATCATTTTCACTGATGTACATGTACAGTTTTCATCAAACAAACACATATTTCACCAAATTCAGTTACATTTTTAAGAGGTTGTAATAGATTGATTCAAGTGATTTAAAACATTTATTTTAACAGACAAGATAAAGTGTCACTGAGAAAAGAAATCACTTCATTTTCTTTTAATAATTAATATTAGAAAATAACATCTGGTTTATTAAGCCATGCTCCATCATGTATAAACATATTATTTGTATACATAGTTTTACATTATTCATGCACCAATAGGTTAACCATTAACCCTTTAGAGATCATAGCGGCCACAAGCGGCTTGTACCAAAACGCCCATAGCGGCCCGCAAACAGCCGCAAAGTTTAACCTACTTCTATTCACATAAAGAGGTCAAAGTAAAGGTCATGGCCACATGAAATTTTCCGATGAAGTATGTTGACATAGTATCCCAATTTCTAAACAAGAAACTAACTTTTCTCTTTCATTTTATTTATGTTGAGATTTTTACCGACAAAATTTCTATAAAGAAACTAACAATATTAGCAATGTCTGGGCGTTTTGTGATGATTACGGAAATGAATGGTCTCTGAAAGGTTTTAACTCAAGTGGTATACACTACTGATACATGTACAACACTACACATTTGTATTTGCATGGACGCTTAGAATGCAAATATTTACTGCCAATATGCAACGGGAATGTTAGAATTAGCCTCCTATCAGTAACACTGCCTAAGGAAATCCCATGAGCTTTCTATATTCAGAAGGTAAGTAAATATAAAATGTAATTTGGTCACTGAATGAAGGTGGTACATTTACAAGTAGTTTTACTGTCCATTAGTAAAACAGGTAAATATTTGCTTTTTAATGTGTACATATAGGCCAACATGTACTACACATCTCTGTGGAGCTTGTTCGTTGGTTAATACTGTGCTTGTAGTTTTGCAGAGGTGCATTACATTTATTATTAATTTTTTTACGCAGTTCAACTGTAAAAAATAGCCGTACAGATTGGCAATTAATCATAAACAATCAAAAGACGTAATCTATGTAATGTATTTGGTGTTATAATGTCATTAATCGAAATTCTGAAAAATATTGAAGGTCACAGATGCTTGCACGATAAATGTATAAAATTAATATGCAGTGAACAATATAACATGAATATAATTTGGTTTTTACCCTACACCGATGTGTATTAAGCACTGTATACTCAGTACTTTCCAGAGTTCTGGGACCCTTACACCGATGTGTATTAAGCACTGTATACTCAGTACTTTCCAGAGTTCTGGGACCCTTACACCGATGTGTATTAAGCACTGTATACTCAGTACTTTCCAGAGTTCTGGGACCCTTACACCGATGTGTATTAAGCACTGTATACTCAGTACTTTCCAGAGTTCTGGGACCCTTACACCGATGTGTATTAAGCACTGTATACTCGGTACTTACCAGAGTTCTGGGACCCTTACACCGATGTGTATTAAGCACTGTATACTCAGTACTTTCCAGAGTTCTGGGACCCTTACACCGATGTGTATTAAGCACTGTATACTCAGTACTTTCCAGAGTTCTGGGACCCTTACACCGATGTGTATTAAGCACTGATACTCAGTACTTACCAGAGTTCTGGGACCCTTACACCGATGTGTATTAAGCACTGATACTCAGTACTTACCAGAGTTCTGGGACCCTTACACCGATGTGTATTAAGCACTGTATACTCAGTACTTTCCAGAGTTCTGGGACCCTTACACCGATGTATATTAAGCACTGATACTCAGTACTTACCAGAGTTCTGGACCCTTACACCGATGTGTATTAAGCACTGTATACTCAGTACTTTCCAGAGTTCTGGGACCCTTACACCGATGTGTATTAAGCACTGTATACTCAGTACTTACCAGAGTTCTGGGACCCTTACACCGATGTGTATTAAGCACTGATACTCAGTACTTACCAGAGTTCTGGGACCCTTACACCGATGTGTATTAAGCACTGATACTCAGTACTTACCAGAGTTCTGGGACCCTTACACCGATGTGTATTAAGCACTGTATACTCAGTACTTTCCAGAGTTCTGGGACCCTTACACCGATGTATATTAAGCACTGATACTCAGTACTTACCAGAGTTCTGGGACCCTTACACCGATGTGTATTAAGCACTGTATACTCAGTACTTTCCAGAGTTCTGGGACCCTTACACCGATGTGTATTAAGCACTGTATACTCAGTACTTTCCAGAGTTCTGGGACCCTTACACCGATGTGTATTAAGCACTGTATACTCGGTACTTACCAGAGTTCTGGGACCCTTACACCGATGTGTATTAAGCACTGTATACTCAGTACTTTTCAGAGTTCTGGGACCCTTACACCGATGTGTATTAAGCACTGTATACTCAGTACTTTCCAGAGTTCAGGGACCCTTACACCGATGTGTATTAAGCACTGTATACTCAGTACTTTCCCGAGTTATGTGAAAAAAAATCCACAGGCAAATCACTCGCGTGGGATTCGAACTCAAGACCTTTGCATTGCTAGAGCAGATGTCTTACCATTAGACCACCGAGCTCGGGAAAGTACTGAGTATACAGTGCTTAACACACATCGGTGTAAGGTAAAAACCAAATTATATTCATTATCCCCGATGCAAAATTAACATCTATTAAATATAACATGGTTTTAGATGGACAGTGTAGCGCCCTCAGGTGTTGGAACAAACCAGTTCCTGAGGCCAAACCAAGGGAACTATAGTTTGTTGTTCCAATACTGAGGGGAGCTAATATTGACTGTCCACCTGAAATAAACCATGTTATTTAAGTTACTATAGAAGGCCTACCGCATGTTCCTGAAGCTTAATTATTTAAGCCGAAGTACGAAAATATTGTGCAGGCCAACCTTTACAGCGGCCACCAGCGGCCATTGCCGCGATGTCCCAGCGAATTGTCGTGATGCCCCTTAACAAAATATGTACCTTACGGCCACTTAGCCGTCTTGCCCTTTTCCATTGATTCCATTATATTATAGTATTTGAAAGTGTCATTAAAAATAATGTTAACATTGTGACCCATTATGAAGGTCAAGTTGTTTCGGGACGTACGTAGCGTACGCTCCCGCACACTAGTTTTCATAATGCTGCTTGCCATGCATCGCGCAAGAAGTACCGAAGTACTTGTGGAGAACATAAGTCATCAACAAATAAAAGTTTGAAAATGGCCTTGGTGCCCTTTCAGTTGGCCTTGGTGCCCCTTTCTTTTTTGGAGCCTTTGAGGCCAAGTGGCCTTGACCCTCTGAAGCTTAAGGTTGAGGCCTGATTGTGAACAAAATGTGTATGTAACTAGGTTGTGTACAATAATCTATAGAGGAATACAAAATCTGAGAAACATTTCTGTCAGAAACGTTTCTCAGGTTCAAATTTTGGTTAATAGAACCTGATACTTTGTCCATTAACCATTAATTCAAAGTCAAATGATTCTCAAAATGCTTTTTACTATCAAAAGCTGCTGTACTTCTTACTAAGTAAGTTGTGATTGCCATTAATTTTAGGAGTGATTACCAAACGTATACATTCCCTTTAAATAACAAGCTGGGGGGGGGGGGGGGGGGGAGGGGCAGGGGGGGGAGGGGCAGGGGGGCAAATGCCCCCCCCAGTTATTTTTTTTGCCCCCCCAGTTTGCCCCCCCCACCCCCAGTTTTTTCCTGGATGGCGGAAATTGAGTTTAATCCCAAACCATTGCACCCAATTTGTTGTTTGCGCTGTAAATAATAAACTCAATTTCATCCATCATAATTAGCTGGCACCATCCAAAGAGCCCAATACACTTTCCATCTCCGGCAATGTTAATAAAATGTGGATTTATTTATCTGTACAAGCTTGGAAACTTGCTATAAATAGAGATGCATTGTCTGCCCAAAACCGCAAGCAGCCATTGTACACACAGTTCGCACAACATGTCAAATTCACACAGTGCAAAATCTTACTGGAGTGAATTGTAGGCTTATAAATACAGTACACACGACATAAACTTGATGTTCACGTGGATTGCTGAGTGTTTTTGCACTTAAACACATTGGTAAAACAGTTAGTTAAAATGGATTTTTATTAGAAAGTTTTGCAAGAAATCCAAAAAACCTAAATCCCATGATGATAGGCACAGATCTGATTCTGAATCTAGCGATGAGAATCCTGAACCCAAACACAAACACCCCAGGATTGAAGTTAATATTGACGTAAATGTCCCAGATACCCCCACTCAGTCAAGAATAACGCTGGTGTAAGTCCATCAAAGTGGTTAGTCAATGCTTTTCTGCAGTACAAAATTTCATTATAGATTTTTGTTTGCCCCCCCTAAATTTAAGTTTGCCCCCCTCTTGCCCCCCCAGATTAACAGGTCTGGTGCCGCCACTGCTCGTTTACAAAAGTTTGTGCGATGTTTCTGTTAGGATGCTTTGCCGACTATTTCAGATTCAGAAATTAATATTAAGATTCAGATGTAGAGGCTTTATACTCGACATTCCTTCCCTCATCCATATGAACTACATGTAATGTACACTTAAACACTTTGTTCTTGCTATTTATTCACTCTGCGGTAGTGAAGTTAATAACGAGAAGTCCCCTTGATCAACTAAGCGAAAGTAGAAGTCCCGGCCGATTTCCTACCTTTCGCCCAGGTAGTAGTTACATGTAGTAAGCAGGACAATTCTTTTCAGAACTGAGAATTCTCCCGAAGTCTCCAGAATTCTGAATAATTTACTCCGCGGCAGCAGAATTCGGCGGTAAGCAGAGCCATGAAATTGGGCCCCAATGTCTACATTTGGAAGGTGCAATCATGTAGGCGCATGTATTACAGTGTGTGTAACTTCCTTGCTAAGTATTGAATAACTTCCACTACTGTACATGTATATTTTGCTGTATAGTACATTTATTGAACAATAAAGAGTATGTTTCGTGACTGTGCAGTGTAATCGTAATTTGTCTACATTGAAAAGGTGATACACATACAACATGTACATGTATGTATTGGGTTGTTATGGTTGCTATAGCTTACATGTATCAACCAGTGTGTGTATCTTCCTTACTAAGTATTGAATTACTTCCACTACATTTTCCTGTGTTACATTTGATGATATGAACAATTGCTTCATTATAGACTGTGCAAGTCTGGCACATTGCTTTATTGCGTGAAGGAAACAAACTCACGCACTTTAACGGGTCCCAATGTTCAATTACACGCAGGTCCTTTCCAGTCCATAAGTGCAGTATTGTAATGGGGTTTAATTGTTTATCAGCAGGTTTTGAGTCCCTTTGAAGTAAGCTTTGTTGTTTGAAATAATCAGTGAGAAGTTTTAAAGGCACAACGGGGGTACTAGATTTGTTTTTCAGTACCCATGACTAACGCCGTAAACCATGTCCACATTATTGTACATGTATGTAAAAGGTGAAGAAACTGAACAGTCTGAGTTTACAGCAATCCTTCACCGATCTTGAACTCTTGGTGGCAGCAGACATGCCTCCATTACTGCGGTGTACCTGGGTGGTAATGCACTGTTTAGCGACTGGTATAAGGTTTGGGCTACACGGCGATCATTTGATCAGTCACGGGTTATTGGACTTTTACTTTGCAAATCGCTTAAACCCGTCGCTAGGCAGCGCAGTACCACCCAGGTACCACCGCAATAATGGCGGTATCTGCTGCCACCAAGAGTTCAAGATCGGTGAAGGATTGCTGTATAAAGTAGTTAAAGTGATTAATACCCTTCCTTTGTGCACATTTCCTGAACCAATTCCAGCTTTGATTTGACTCATTCAGACACTGAAGGACAATCCCACAGTGTTTCCTACTGTACATGTAAACCTGATTTCGTTCTAATGAGTTATGTGATGGCCGGTACTTTTTAGGGGCAGAGGAAATTGGTCGGCACGTCCCACTGTGATCACTGAGATGGGGTTGCATTATTAGGACACCGTTTCTTGCACTCAGTCAATGTTTTGAAGTGGGCATTGAGATGACCTTTGTAAAGGCCATAACAGGCATCATGCAAACTCGGAGCGAAATTCTGACAGCGACCTGTGTATTTGAAGATTGAAAGAAATGTTAATATCTTCCTTTGTTAGCTTGAATGTTAATGCTACTTGTGTAAATGTGCAGCGATGATTTTGTAGTAACATTGAAAAGCTGTATTTGCATGCACTACATGTACATACATCAGGGTTCTGCCCACGGTGGTCGGTGCCGGAAAACCCGACCGGCACTCGCAGAATTTTTTCTTTTTCCGACCACCACACATTTTCCCCTTTTTTTGCCCATTTCCTTCAAAATATTTTGAACAACGTGTAAAACAAATTATTTACCAGTAAACAGTTTTATCCAAAGTTTCGAGTAGCCTACTTCTTTGGTTTGAGTCTATTTTAATGATCCAGGATCGAGCATTCCTCCCGCTACGATGTACAGTACAATATAATATATCCAACGCACGAAACCCGCATTGATTTTGCAATGGTTTCCAGTCACGCTGATTATAGCTTTACGCTTGGAATAACATGATACCAGTTTCATCATGTTGCGAACCCTATTCTACAGCGTTTAATACAACGGAAATGAACTGCAGAGTAAGCACCATGCTATAGATGCTGTAAATTGTTTTCCCATGGCGGTAAAGGCGTGCGCGCACTGAGGGCCTACATTCAAGGCACAGCTGCAGGGCGCACGTGTGTAACCACTCCGTGCACGATCGAAAGGAAATTGACTTGACTGTACTAGGAAAAAAAAAATTTCCGGCACTAAACAAATCCTGGGCAGAACCCTGATACATGTACATGTATTGTACATCATGTACTCTAGATTGCTTCTTAGATGTAGTGCAAAGCCTGTGGTCAGGCACACCAACTGTTCAGAAAAATCTTAAGGTTTTGTTAACCAATGATTTTATTTTAAGATGGCTTAGAAGTAAACTGTAATATATAAACACCATGGCGATATCTTAAGATGAATCTTAGCACTTTGTGAAATAGTGACCTTGCCAAGGTCCCATATTGAATTGGACCTTAAGTCACACTAGTCACTGGATGATGATGTTCATAGCGTCAATAGACCCCGTTGCATATGACGTAACACTCTCAAATAGCGCCCTTACGGAGGCAAAAGGAGGCAGACCACTGGACGATACATGTAGCTGTTCTTGGTGCATACAAATAATAATAATAATAATATCAAGCATTTATAAAGCGCCATCTATCTAGCTAGGCTATTCCGAGGCGCATATTATTACCCCTGGTCACTGGGCCATTTTTTTATCAATCCTGAAACCATATCAGCTCCCTGGGGAGTATATACAGCCTGTGCTGCAATATATGCGCTACTAGGCTAAATCCATCACAAGAACCATCTCTGCCCTCACAGGTACCCATTTTACCCCTGGGTGGAGAGAAGCTTTTTTAGTTAAGTGTCTTGCTCAGGGACACAAGTGTCACGACCGGGACTCGAACCCACACTCTGCTGAACAGAAACACCAGAGCTTGAGTTCGGTGCTCTTATCCACTCGGCCACGACACGCCGGATGAATGGATGACCTGAGCATACCAGCAGTGTTGCACGTCAAGGGGTCTATGCAAGGGACTGTTACATGTACAAAGTTTGCCGATCAAGAAAAAACTCCCACAAATTACAAATACCACCAGGGTTTGAGATGAAGTAAATCAAGCAGGACAGGCCATTCCAATTTTATTAGTTGGTTTACGGATTTTTTAGGTGTTGAAAAAAGTTGTCAGACAGGGTTGGCCAACGGATTTCGACACTTATCTGTTATCATCATTTATTTATTTATTTTTCCCCTGTCTGACAACTTTTTTCAACACCTAATAAATCCGTAAACCAACTAATAAAATTGGAATGGCCATTCACCTGTTGTTTAATTACTCTCAATTGTTTATCTCTTCTTTTTGTCTTGCAGACCCGGATGATCTTCCCAAGAAGGACACAATGAGGCGAAGTCCACTATTCACCCAACCTACAGGCACACTGCGACACAATGTATGTACACTTACCAATACATCGCCCAACAGTCATGATAATAGTATTACACGTCATTTACATATTACAAGCACATGTTCAATACATAGGCTTTCCAAAGAAAAAAATCCATACTATTGCACAGGATTAAATTTTCAAAACTTTCATATATATAAATTTTTTTCCAGAATGTACAGGCCTAGAATAACATTGAGGCCATGCATTGCCTATAATAATAATAATAGTGGCTTCTTACATGTATATAAGCGCTCCAATCTGTCACTCAGTGACGCTAATGGCGCTTCAACATTATTACCCCTGGTCACTGGGCCATTTTATTTCATTCCTTAAACCATCTCAGCTCCCTTGGGAGTATACAGTCTGTGCTGCCAAATATGTAGCTACCAAGCTAAATCAATCACAGGAACCATCTCTGCCCTCACTGGTACCCATTTACCCCTGGGTGATGAGAAGCAATTATAGTTAAAGGTGTCTCGCTTAAGATCACAAGTGTCATGATAGGATTCTAACCAACACCCTGATGACTTGACCACCAAAACTTCAGTCCGATGCACTTATCCACTTGGCCACAACATGCACTGGTCTCGGCCTTTAATTGTGCCCTCTCTAACAGTTTTCATTTGTTTCATAAGTGTTTATCATCACCACAATGCATCATACCTTTAATTTGAACACACATTGCTTTTATTTATTTATTTATGTTTTAAAGCAAAGCCCCTAAATTTAAGATATTTCAGATTTTTACATGTTTAAAACAAGAAAACCGAAATAGTTAAATATGACCTGTAAAAACCCTACAGAACATACGCAAAATGTTAGAAAATTGGGTTCAAGTACCTGCTTTGGGTTCAAGTACCTGCTTTGGGTTCAAGTACCTGCTTTGGGTTCAACTACCTGCTTTGGGTTCAACTACCTGCTTTGGGTTCAACTACCTGCTTTGGGTTCAACTACCTGTTAAACCATCCAACAGCAGAAATAGCACGGCCAAATTTCAAAACTGTGCCTTTACAAATAATTCACTGATTTTCTGAGCAATTAATGCATGGAGAAAACTTCTCCCACAGAGCCTAGAAGTGTCTTAAGATCCATTGGAAGTGACAAGGTCTTGCTTTCAATCTTAATCCTACATATGTAGCACTTTGCCAGGTCTGAGACATTAAGTCGTAACCTTCTCATCTTACTCATCTTGTGTAGGTGAAGGGGAATGACACGTTGAACAGCATCGCTCTTCAGTTTGAGTCCACACCCACGCAGCTGATGCGATTGAACCATCTCAGCAGTCGGATGCTTTACCCAGGACAGGTGAGAATCGGAGGCCTCTTAGTGACTGCCAAATATAAAGGATGACAAATTCGACCATTCGTATCGGTTTGTCTCTTCAGCGAGGGTTGAGGGTTTGGGGTTGTGTCCCTTTGTTAGTCTAAAGGAACGCCATACTGACTTTCTGGCTAAAGTTGAAAAAGAATGGTAAACTGTACCCTTGTTTATTGTTGCATTAGTGCCTCATGCTACTGGGGTTGAGGTGTTGTCGTTTTTCGTTTACCCCGGATACACCTTAGGAAGTCCCGAGTACTGGCTACAGTTACTAAAATGAATGGTGTAATCGACCCCCATTCGATGTGACAAGAGTTTAGAATTGTGGAGTTGAGTGATTGGTGTGTAGATTACAATAGATACTGAGGGTTGACAATGGATGGGGGTGGGGGGGGGGGTTTGTGGGGGTAGGTTAGAGGCAAAACCAGAGTGTCTCTGTATTGTACCCGTTCTACAGCTACTGCTGTATTAGGAGAATGGCAAATGTAACAAATTTTAATAATTGTGGTTTATTATTTGATAAATAATAATAATAATAATAATAATGAAAACTTATAAAGCGCACAAATCCATCAAAGTGCTCATGGCGCTAAATACAAACAATAACATACACATGTACAATAAACAAAATAGAAACGTAAGCATAAGTTAAGAAGAAATCCAGAACATGTGGTAGAGAAATACAATACAAATGCAATATCTAAGAAAACATCGAAGGGTAAAAATCAAACCATTTACTCAAATACTTGATTGAAAAGATGTGTCTTAAGGTTTGTTTTAAATTGGGTTAAATAAACAGATGATTTTACTAGTGCTGGCAATTTGTTCCATAGGCGTGGGGCAGCATGTGAGAAAGATCGGTCCCCCCATGAATGATTGGATATGGGCTCAATAAGGAGGCTCAAATAGTCAATATTTATGCCCTGCCGGCACAGCAAAAGGGGCACATAGTGTTTACCTTGTCTTGGTGTTTTAACCATATATACCAAGTGTTGACCTAAGAACAAAAGATGTCCACGTAATGTAGGGACTTGAAACACTATGTGGACTTACTTACACACGCCCACGCAGTGTTGTTTACAGTGTTGAGGAGTAGGATTTTCCTTAAGTGTACAAAACAAACAGGCCTGTGAGATCTCCGCTTTTTGTTGTTGTTTGCCGATTTTTTATTTCCGCTTTTAAAAAAATAACTTTTTGGCCTTATATCATGTATATATGCTTGGCAACAATAATGTACAACTACAATAATGTGAAATAAGCCTAGTTACTGGATCAATGGGGTGCCCCAATTAGACCAGCGTAAATGCATTACGCGCGCTCACTTGACATTCCACGATCATTCTTACATCATGTAGTGTTTCAGCTCTTTTTTTTAGGGTCCACTCACAGGCCTGAACAAAGAAATGTCCACAGAGTGACTGCAACACGGAGCTGTGTGTGTATTCGTGGGTAGAAATGCAAAAAATTTAGTTAGTGGCTTGACGTTTCGACCCTAGCAGAGTCTTTCTCGAAGGCTAAAATGACAACACAACACACATAATGTTCGTGGGTAGGTATACACATTCAAACCTGGGACCTTCAAGTATAACAAAAGAGGACAATAGGTTCCCCAGTTGGATAATGTGTACACAATCAATGGAACACTGTTGCCAAAAAGTTTCAAGTACAAACAAAAGAGGGACAATAGGAGGTCCTTGATTGCAGGTGTTTACACACTTGCATGGGGTTGGGCTTACAGATTGGCCCTTGTAGGGTCTCTTGGAACAATGGACCCCACAAAGTTTGTCTTTGTTAAACTTGGACCCCACATAGGAATTCTTTAGGAAAGGGAATAATAGAACAACAATAGCTTGACCCTACAAACCCGACCCCTAAGGTTGTGTTTGTGTGTATATGGGCAAGCATTCAATACCAAGTGTGGACCCCAACACAAAAGATGTCCACACAGTGTAGGGACTTGAAACATCATGTAGACTTACACAGGTACACCCAATGTTTCCACCAATAGTAAAGAGTATTTGTGTTTATTCGCACATTATTGCTAAAACAAATGAAATTTTTTCTAAGCGATAACTTGATAAGGACTTGCCATATAATTGCCAAACTTGGTGTGTGGATCCCCAGCCCCCCTAGAACAAATGTCAAGGTAGTTATTCCTAAAACAAAGAAATTTTGTCTGAGCGATACATGTAGGACAAATGTCAAGGTAGTTATAATTGCCAAAAGAACGAAATGTTGTCTGAGCGATAACTTGAGAATGACTTGGCATATAATCTCCAACCTTGGTGTGTGGATTGGTCTTGGGATCCCCCAGAAGCCTATTATTTATGGACCCACTCAGTCTGCTCTGAATTGCTTTTTTTTACTTCCTCTGGTCTGTATTGTTCTTGTGTGCAGCAACTATCAAAGAATGAGTTTAATCTCAGCGGGGTATTTGTGTTTTTCCTCATGTCCTTTTTGTTATTTTTATTCATTCCGTGAAAAATGTCATGCAGAAGATGCCCTTAGGGGTTTGTCAAAACACAAAAGGTCTCTAGTCTGTGAGACTTTGTATCTCATCGCCATAGTTCCAAACTTGCAATATTTGTCAGCAATATACAGGTGATAAGCCGCTTACAGATTTGTGATTCGCTCTTCAAAGCACGTACAGAAATAGCTCATGGCTGGTGCATATGTGCAAGTGTATTAAAACTAGATGGAGTGTATTTGAAACACTTTCTGTAACCGTCTTATCCCATTTTCCTTGAACGAGTCAGAGTTGTTTTTTGTTTAAAGCAATCAGTTTCTCTTTCTCTTGCACAAGTCTTGCCAGATTTTGTGTTTTGTTTTGCTGTATTTTTACACAAAGAGATGCAAGTAACAATAAAACGTGCTGTTTTCTTCAAGTAAACAGGTGTGCTTAACCATGTTAACCATTCGCCGGGGTCTACTTTATGGTTTCAAAAAGCTTAATGCGGTTTTGAATTTTTGTTGCTGAAGAACACACAATGTGTATTACTTGAAAAGTACAATCATTTTTGCTCTTATTATTATATATTATTAAGTTTTTTCTTATTATTTATCCTCGGTAATCCATTCAATAAGAAAAACTCGCTGATCTCCCATGGATCCCAGCTCTCATAAAAATTACAAAAATGCAATTAAAATATTAAGAAAACAAAGTTACAAGAGATAAAATACTAAACATTTAAGTTAAAAAAGACACTCAAAACTAAACCAGCATACCACAGGAAAAAAAAACCTAACAGTACAGTACAATATAAAATATCAGTGGAAAACGGCATCTCTTTTCCAAAGATATTCAATTCATCTTTCAAAAGAGTTTTTTAAAATTTTGTTTATGAATTGAGGAGGAATAAGACAAGATCCAAGAAACACGGTCCCATTGTCCTAACCTGATAGACTCTTCTCCCACGCCTTCTCAAGAAATATGATTTAATCAAACATGCCCCGCATATTGCCCCAGGTTGGATTTTGTACACTATCATGAGATCAGTGTTTCTAAAGTCACACAATGCATATTACTCTTTATGTAGACACCAGGGGGATGTTAAACTACAGGCTAGGCTCATTTTGGTAGATGTACATGTAATAACAATAATATGTGCTATCAATCCCCTAAGGCTTAGCTTCATCCTGCCAATGATCAGATCTTGGGGTCGGAGGGTTTTGACAGAGAAAACAACCTCCAAATTATAATTGACTAATTGTTTTGGTTTGGTTGTGTATGGGTTGTCCTCGAGGATATCAATAAGAAGGAATGAGTGAGTGAGGTTGGCGCTGCAGTGAAGGTTTGAAAAATAACTTTGGTAAAGATTGAAATCGTTCAGCTTCATGCTTGGTTGGTTTTCATTGTGCAATGATGAATCTGCTTGAATCTGAGCCAGCAGAAAGACTGTACAGATGAGGTTAAAAGAAGATGTGAAGTGAACTGCCTACTCAACACTATGGTTTGAATGTCAAGTTGAGTTCCTAAATAGCACAACACACTTTAACATGGATTACAATTTTATGAAAATATAGATAGTTCCCAGTAGACGCCATCTTTACGGGCAAATCGCATTTTGGCTTGCAGGCGCGTCAAGCGCTCAAATTATTAACGCAGCCGCGTCATTAACTAACCAATCATGCAATGAGTTTTGCGAAATGTGTGCGTGCTGCACGCCGTTCTCACGCGTAACGCATGACTGTGTGTTCCAAATTGCCCGTAAAGATGGCCGACTTACGTCACACTGCAACCTATCTATTTGTTTTCTTTTTAACAAGAACAATTTGATGTTTTCAAATTGTTCACATCATTGATGTTTTACCAAGTAATATCCACGTAAACTGCTTTTGAAATGTATGTATAATGAATGTACTATGTGTCACTGTCTTCTGGGCCAGTGTGATACATGTATAGGGTCAGTGTGGTACAGGGCCAGTGTGGTGCAGGTCCAGTGTGGAGCGGGGCCAGTGTGGTGCAGGTCCAGTGTGGAGTGCAGTGGGGCCAGTGTGGTGCAGGTCCAGTGTGGAGTGGGGCCAGTGTGGTGCAGGTCCAGTGTGGAGCGGGGCCAGTGTGGTGCAGGGCCAGTGTGGTGCACAGTGCCAGTGTGGTACAGGGCCAGTGTGGTGCAGGTCCAGTGTGGAGCAGGGCCAGTGTGGTGCAGGGCCAGTGTTGTACAGGGCCTGTGTGGTACAGGGCCTGTATTTAAAGAAATATTTTTGCTTTAAAACCAAGAAGAAACACAGCGAGTTCTGTATTGAGAGTGTCAAGAGAAGTGATACCAGAGCTATAGAGTGAAAACTGGTTGTGTCTATCAGCAAAGAGTGTAAGGTCAGAAGGGAGAGACGAGTATAAGGAAGGTTGTTATTCTAGACCTGCTAGAGGAGGAAAGGAAGTGGACCAAGAATAGAACCTTGGGGAGCATCATGTTTGATTTAAAAATGGTTGGAATCCAGTTATAGCAATTGAAGCGTACTATTGTTATTATTATTACTATACATTTGTGTTTGTGAAACCAATGATGCCTTCGGCCCTGTTAGATTTGGGACAAAGAAGCTCTAAATTCGCCAGGATAGTTCTTTACACTGTTTTAAGTCTCTGTTAAAAACTCATTTGTTTGAAGCTGCTTACACTAGGTAACTGCAGAGAGACTGTCCGTCTGAGTAGGGAAAAACTTTGGATAAGGCGCATAAAGACCACTCACTCAGCCCCATGGTTTGAATATCCAAGAAGGAAATGACTAATAACCTTTTGTTTTTGCCTTCTCCTTTTCCCACACAGTTATCCACTTTATTAGTCTGCCCTTCATTGTATTAACTAATTATTTACCTCTCTTCTAACCTTCCATTTTGTCCTTTGTGTTCCCAACTTCTTGTGGTCAAGCTATCCCCTTCCCTTCATAACCCACCCCCCTTTGTCTTCATAATCCCTGCTTACCCCCTGCCTTCTCTGAATGCTTTCTGTTTTCTCCCTCCACTCTCTCTATTCATGTATTTCCACTTGACCACTCTTGCAACTCTTGTCTGCTTGTATGTGTGTTGTGTGTTGTCATTTAGCCTTCGAGAAAGACTCTGCTAGGGTCGAAACTTCAGGCCACTAACTTATTTTTTGTATTTATAATCTGCTTACTTGTAATGTATCTTTCACTCTTTGTATATTTTATTGTTCTCTTTATGCGCTTAGATGCATTAGGCGCTTTACAAATATCTTTATTATTATTATTATATTTCTCTGTATTCCATTCGCGCTTGTGCGATTATAACTAATATTATTGCAAAAAGAAGTATTCTATTTACATACTACAGTCAGCGTTGTAGCCACGCCGGTCGGCGCCGGTCGGGTGTAACCGGCATTTGCTATTGCCGACCGCCACACAGACTAGATGAACCTCCTACCGACCGGCACAAAATGCAACAAAGTTACAATAAAATGAACTACCTCTTTTACACAGTCGATCGCTTGTTCAGTTTGAACGGTAAACTTGTTTTTCCCCAGTTGTCAATGATTAAATAAAACACATTTTCAACCCAAAGGAAGCCGACAGTTGGATGTCCTTTTCTTTAATGTTAGCCCCAGACAGCTGGACACTATCCAGACATGTCAGGGAGAATGATTGACCCTCCAATTGAGACCCAATTACTCTTATCTATAATCCTCTGCAGTTTGTTACACAATTGTTTTAGTTTGCAATACTCTTGCTTCACTCAAAAGACAAGCCGTGCGCGGTGTCTTTGTAGCTAATCCTCTACAGTTGTTATACAATTGTTTTACTTTGTTTTACTCTTGCTTTACTCCAAAGCGAGCGGCGTGCGCGGTGTCTGTGTGGTGTTGTGATCTGGTTTTGTGACTCCTGGGAGTGGGTTTCGTGTTCTTTTAAACCTGGAAAGTGTGTTGACATCCGCTGGCTTTTAGATTTAATGTTTGTTTTTGAATAAGATATGATTTATTAACATTTTATTCATGCAAATTGTTCCATCGGGTTTACCACCCATGGGGAAACCCCTGGCCAATTTTCAAAATAGTATTTTTTTGTAAATTGATTTTTTCAGAGTACAACTAATAGTTTATTTATAGCCTTCAGGCCTTTGTTAAAATAACATGTTTGGCCTTTGTGCTCTATCTACTGGCTTTGGAGCCCTCCAAAATTTTGTTTGCTCCAAGACCAAAGTGGCCTTGCCCTAAAAATGTTGAAGCCTATTGAAACTGTAATGAAGTTTTAAATAACAGATTTACATACCTTAAAATGCATTACAAAAATCATGTCTCAGAAAACCCATACAAATCCATTTTTAAAGCAGTAAAATTAAAAGCTCTATTTTGATTGTAAATTAGCCGGCACTCAAAAAGTTCTAGCTACAACCCTGACTACAGTATATTGAATACAGGCTTATTTTTAGTAGTAGAATGGTAAGAAGGCTTTCTGACACATGGAAATGTTAATCCTTGCTTGGGGGTTCTATCACTTCCCTACAGTTGCATGGACACATTTGTTTGTGATCTGACCGTGAAAACCGTGTTTGCCGTTTGCCAGTCATGCCAGTTTTAAAGTTGGGAAGGTTTTGTAGGTGACAAAATGCACATTTTATATTCAGGAGAAATATCAGTTTGACTAAAATCCTGGAGTCTGAGTCTCACTCTTGGGTCATTTGGGTCTAGTCGGAATCCAAGTCACCAAGGTTTGAAATTAAATGGAATTAAATGTCATCAATTGTTTAAAAAAACTTTTTTTCAAAAAATATGTGTTTCTTTTTTACACATCCAATGATACAATCAGTCGCCAATACGAGGATGAATAGGAAACGAAAAGAAAGGTTCAGTTTTAGATGTGAGAGGGAAACCACTAAAGGGTGAAAACCCACGCAATCAGGTAGGGATGAAACCCAATCCACATGCAAGACTCCAGTCTGTGTTGGGATTCGAACCGGGGTCCACAAAGGTGAAAGGCAGGGACAGAAATCACTGAGCCAACCTGATCCCCAATAAACAATGTATGCCCAGGTAGATAAAACAAAAAGTACTTGTTTTAATTTTAAATATTTCTTTCTGATGAAGACTAATGATTTTTAACTATTATTATTAGACTTTTTTAACTTAAAGGTATTATACAGGATTGGCAGAGCTGAAAAAGTAATCACAGACAGTGTTCATGTTTTGTGTAATCAACCACATACATAAAATAACAAACCTGTGAAAATTTGAGCTCAATTGGTCATCGAGGTCACGAGAAAATAGTGAAAAGAGACCTTATGTGTTTTCTGTTTTTCAAACATCGAGTTTATTATCGCGCGCGATAAAAACTATTGTTTTACTCATTTCTCAGAAACGATAGCATTTTAGGCAGAAATATTTTAAGGAACCCTTTCTACCATTACTTACTTTAAATCATGTAAGTTATGTGTGAATCTGTGAACTATTGTGTTTTTCGATCTTACCAATAGTGTACAGGGCATTTAAGGAATGAAATAAAATGGCCCAGTGACCAGGGGTAATAATGTTGAAGTGCCATTAGAGTCACTGAGTGACGGACCTGAGCGCTATATAAGAAGCCACTATTATTTATTATTATTAATAAGGACTGTTGAATGTGTGAATCTGTGAACATTTGTGTTTTTCGATCTTGCCTTTAAGATTAAATTCATAAAAAAATGAAGATAAAACCATATATATAAACCCCAGATTGCAGAGTAGGGCTTTTAAAGCCAAAGATATTAGTTATTATTATTATTATTATTATTATTTATTCGACCAAAACAAACAACAAACCAAAGTTACAATAGCACAAGAAAGAACATTAACGGAAAAACAGTTATAAAAAAAGAAAGTAATAAGGAAAATAAATACAAAATTTGAAAAATAAAATTTAATTAATAAATAAAATTAAATAAATAAGAAAATAAAAGCAAAAACAAAAAATATAAAAAATATATAAAATATATGAGGGCGACTGAGGGCAGAGCATGCAGGAGGGGAACAAAACCAAATGGGAAGGACAACCAGAAGGGATAAAAACAAGGACAAATCATGCGGGTCAGGGGTAACAAAAGTAAACTAAATTACTGTTGCTCGGAAGCATGCTGCCCCACGCATGACCAACAAACACAATGAACACAGAAACAACAATAGGGAGAAACCAAACAGGGGCTCGTTCACGACCTGCATACAACCAAATTGAACATCTAATGCACTGTGTGATTTAAACAATGATCCTTAAGGAGGCGGAGAAATGTCATAAGAGGACAGATTACAGCAGCTTCGCGAATGAAGGATGGAAAAGTGTCCCATAGTCTGGGAAGTCGATGGGAGGGTGAATGGTACAATGAGTCGGTACGAGCGGAAAGATGGCGGAATGTGAGTGATTGAAGATGACGAGGATTAATGAAAACCCCGGCAAGAATGGATTCGCAGTGAGCAGTGCCATGTAAAACCTTGAACACAAAGGAACTGAGCAAGTAATTACGCCTGTTAGTTAGAGGATGCCAATGAAGACGCTGCAATCTGTGTTAGTGGGCTTCATGCTCGCAAGTTTTTGCGCTTTGCGCTCAGAGTTAAGTTGTTTTTTCAACAGCCAATCACATCCCTGATGTTACAACCAATTTTAAGGACAAAGTGTTTAGAAATTGTACATGCAGAAAAGTGTGTCTGGTTTCTCACTATTTTCTTCTGATTCACCAAACGGGTTAAGCCCAACATTTCCAAAAGTTTGTTATTTCATGTATGGTTGATCACACAAAACATGAACACGGTCTGCGACTATTTTGTCAGCTCTACCAATCATGTATAATGGCCGAGCGGATAAGAGCACCGGACTCGAGCTCTGGTGGTTCTGTTCAGCAGAGTGTGGGTTCGAGTCCTGGTCGTGACACTTGTGTCCTTAAGCAAGACACTTAACCATTATTGCTTCGTCCTTCGGATGGGACGTAAAGCCGTAGGTCCCGTGTGTTGTGTAATGCACGTAAAAGAACCCAGTGCACTTATTGTAAAGAGAAGGGGTTCGCCCTGGTGTTCCTGGTTTGATTGGCTCCACATATATACCTTGCAGGAAAATACTGACTGTTGAAGCACTTTGAGCGTCACTGAGTGACAGATATGAGCGCTATATAAGAAGCCACTATTATTATTATTATTATTATAAATTGTGACATTTTGCTGATTCCCTAAAGCATTTGTAAAGAGTCGCAAACATTGAGTCCCAAGTCTGAGTTCAGTTGTGAATGTTTCTCACCCTAAAGACATTTCTTTTAATATCACCATTCATGGAAATGTTGACCTTGCTGATTCAGTTTTCTGTCACAATCAAAGATGCAAAACTGTCAATGTAACAACTGTTTCATATAATAATAATAATACGCAGTTCTTATATAGCGCTTTATACTCCTGATGGGCATCTCAAAGCGCTCAGTATTTTTCCTACAAGGTATGTGGAGTTACGTGTTGAAGTATGAGACCTATTCAGTTACATAGCACAATGTAATGGTTTACAAGGTGCTGTGGCGCAATATGCAGCCAATCAAACCAGGAACATCGTGGCGAACCCCTTCTCTTTACGATAAGTGCACTGGGTTCTTTTACGTGCATTACACAACACACGGGACCAACGGCTTTACGTCCCATCCGAAGGACGAAGCAATAATGGTTAAGTGTCTTGCTTAAGGACACAAGTGTCATGACTGGGATTCGAACCCACACTCTGCTGATCAGAAACACCAGAGCTTGAGTTCGGTGCTCTTATCCGCTCGGCATAGAGCTGCTTAACGGTTAATTTTGTGCTTACCACGCGGGATTCCATTTCAAAGCGCTGCTAACCGTACTTACTAACCGTGCTTACTGTATGAAAATGAATGAACAATGTAAATCCATAGTGAACGGGCAAGCTGGTTGCCTAATGTGCTTGCTAACCTGTGAAATGTGCTTACACTTAAGCAAATTTGTCTGCTATAGTTAACACGAAAGTTTGCTATACCAATAAGCAGTGCTGTGAAACTGGCTCCAGGTAACATGGGAAAAAATATGTTCGGACCCTGGAATTTTAAAGGGTTGATTGGGACTGCGTGTGTGAATTAATGAATATATGTACATGTATGTTGGTCAAACACTGCGGTCCAGTTGAGTATATGGGCATATATACATGTAGACCATGTTACCTTTGTTTACAGAGTGGTGACCTTGCACATTTTAATGCATTTCCTGAAGTGCAAGTTACTACACAGGCTATATGGGAAAATTTACATTTTGTGTCATAATTTTCACATAAATTCAAAATTTACAAAAGCAACAGCTGTACAGCTTTTGAGATGTCCCCCTTTCTTCATATCAAAAGTCAAGAAAAATCAGACAGTGCAATCTCCATAAAACATAAGATTTGTTGTGTTCTTCCATTGAGCTGTGTACAAATATGCCTGCAGGAAGTCCAGGCTCTGTGGCTCTTTTGTAAACATGTGAAGTAACGAAGTTTTTGAGAAAGAGGTAATTTCTCACTCAAATAATAAAAGACTTCATGCTAGAAGCCTTTTATTATGCATCTGAAAGCACACAAAGTAATGCAACAAGGGTGTTTTTTCTTTCATTATTCTCTTGCAATTTCGATGACCAATTGAGCCCAATTGTTTGTTATTTTATGCATATGTTGGGATACACCAAGTGAGAATACTGGTCTTTGACAATTACCAAACGTGTTCAGTGCCTTTAAGCACAAAAAGTAGCTAAGCATTACAAAATTATGCTCACCAGAATAAGGTTACCAGCCAAAGTACCATGTCACATGTAGCATCTTTGACTGGTATCTTGCCAAGTTCTGCTTGCTTTTAAGCATTATTTTCTTCTTAAGCAGCTCTAAGAAATTAGGCCCAGATTACAGAGGCAACATGTGGGCCTGCTTGTACACTTTTGTATACAATGTGATGTGTACATTGGAAATAGATCAAAGATTTCTAACACTAACAGTCAAACCAACATTCAAAAAAGAAAATTTTAATTGAGACATTCCCTTGTTCACAAAATTCTCTGTCACTAATCTTTTATATCTTACCCTGGCCTCATCCAAGCCCTATGTAATCCTGTAGTGTTAAAGGGATCTAGTGGGAAATCCAGGCTACTTTGATGTACATGTACATGTACATTACCCCTGTTGTGAAGTCCCTGGGGTTGTGCATTAACAGTCATTTCTTTTTTCACCCCTTTGGATCAATCAATAATAACTGAATTTATGAATACCTAGGGCCAGCCTAGCTCAGGCAGAAATTTTATATGAATATATTGTAGCATCTCAAAGGAGTGTAGATCACAAGGCTCAAATTACAAAGACTGGATGGTACAAAGTCACCGGTACAAGTCTTAAGAATAAAAAATTGTAGTGGGGAATGTAGTTCACATTATATGCAGATGTACAATGATGTACAATGATGTACAATGATGTACAATGATGTACAATGATGTACATGTACAATGATGTGCATGTACAATGATGTGTAATGTGACTACAAATGTTTTATAATAGACCTTATACACATGATACCGCTCTAGTCGGGCGCCCTCATTTTGAGGTCAAAATCTAATTCAATTGGGTTAAATATGTACATGATGTATTAAGGTTAATCTAGTCAAATTGATTTCATAATAAAAAGTGATCCGTGGTGTGTTGTGGCTGAGCGGTACTGACTGCAGGCACGCAACTCTTCCGCAGATCCGCAGATTTCCGCATTTTATAAAATAGAAATGCCATTACGAAAAAACTCCACGATGCATGAACAAAAAATCCGCGTTGGATGGACAAACAAATCCCGCTGAAAGAAACATTGCTTACTGAAAAGAAATAAAGGTTCAGGATTCTTAAAGTCTGGCTCCGCGGAAGTTGATACAAAAGCATTACACAGTCCAGACACAGACACAAGTTCTCCTCATACAGCATACATACGTACCTTCTACACTATTTTTTGCACAGTCTGGCTCCGTAGTGTTTTTATTGCTTTTTGTATAAGGGGATGCGGCGGGAACCAGATGCTGTAAGAGTGCAAGTGAACCATGCAATCGATAGGTGTTTGCTCAAAAAATAACGATGGCGTCCACTAGGAAAGACATCGTTGATCGCAATCAAGGACAAGACTTGACAAAAACTACCGATAAGCTTGTTGTAATTTTCCTCTTTTTTTTCGGCTGAAGAGTTGCATGCCTGTGACTGGACTGAAGCTCTGGTGTTTCTTATCAGCAGAGTGTGGGTTCGAGCCCTGGGCCCAATTTCATAGAGCTGCTTAAGCAGAAAATATTGCTAAACTTTTTTCTGCTAAGCAAAACTAAGCAGGCTACCAGTTACTTTTTGTGCTTGTTAAATTGTAATTTAGCTGATAAACTTATTCTGGTAAGCATAATTTTGTTGTGCTTATCAACTTTTTATGCTTAACCTTTTAGTGACCATAGCGGCCACAAGCGGCTTGTATCAAAACGCCCATAGCGGCCGCAAACAGCCGCAAAGTTTAACCTACTTCTATAGACTGTGCAAGTCTCGCGCGTATCGGAACGCGAAAACACGTCAAACGAAGAACATATTTTTTTCTGAAATCAAATCTGTGTTTTAAATTATATCTAATGACAAAATCTGAACAAAAAAATATTCAGTACAATTTGTTTTAAATTAGTTTTAGCTTTTATAATAAATACACACATAATGTGTTAATTATTATTTAAACATAATTAAAACTCTGGGACAAGGATGCTTATTTGATCATAACTTTTTAGAAACCCCTTACGCGGATTCGCGAAGGTCACACCGGCGTAAAATTAACGCTTGGCGCAGTTTATAGAGGACGCTGACGCCTCAACAACCATAGACTGCAATGAAAAGGCCTCGCGTTGCAATTACAGCATCTGGCAATTATCATCGCCGTCCAAAACAAGCGTTTACATAAGTTTTGTTATCGGAGGTGAGCACAAAATTCTTAATTTTTTGCAGTAACCGGAAGCTGAGGTCAAGTTTAATTCTCGGGTTTTCTTCGTTATATTGTTGAATTGATTTTACTTTCATATTTTTTTATCACTTAGTATTACATTCCCAACAACATGTATAATTTTCTAGGTCATAAACTACGTTAAACTAAAATAATTGACGAAACAAAATCTCGCCCACGTAAAACTCCATATGGTTGGGACCACTATGGTCCCGGAAGTTCGAATGCGCGCGAGACTTGCACAGTCTATTCACATAAAGAGGTCAAAGGAAAGGTCATGGCCACATATGAAATTTTCCGATGAAGTATGTTGACATAGTATCCCAATTTCTAAAACAAGAAACTAACTTTTCTCTTTCGTTTTATTTATGTTGTCATTTTTACTGACAGAATTTCTATAAAGAAACTAACAATATTAGCAATGTCTGGGTGTTTTGTGATGATTACGGAAATGAATGGTCTCTAAAGGGTTAAGCAGCTCTATGAAGTTGGGCCCTGTGAAACTTGTGTCCTTCCGCACAAGATATTTAATCATTATTGCTGTGTCCTTCGGATGGGACATACAGCGGTAGGTCCTGTATGTCGTGTGATGCATGTAAAATGCATGCGCCGCAGCACCTTGTAAACCATTAATAGGGATGTCATGGCCGAGTGGTTAAGAGCATCGGATTCAAGTTCTGGTGGTTTAGTCATCGGTGTGTGGGTTCGAGTCCCGGTCATGACGCTTGTGTCCTTGAGCAAGACACTTTGCTATAATTGCTTCTCTTCACCCAGGGGTATAAATGGGTACCTGCAAGGGTAGAGGTTGATATTGTGTTTGAAAATGCCTTCAGACCGCCATCACGGCAGCCCAGGGCTGTATACTCCCCAGGGAGCCGAGAAAGATTAAAGGAATGTTATTGGCCCATTATGACCAGGGCACTAATGTAAAGCGCATTGATACGTTATTGTAAAATGCGCTATATAAGAACTAGTTATTATTATTATATTATAAAAAGTTGCTACAAAAATCGGTCTCAAATCAAACGTATTCAAAAACCTGTCATAAATTTACATAAGATTTCTGTTTTTTTTTATACCATTTACCTACATTTATAAGATGGGATGACATTTTGCGTATGTGTATTATGATGACAAAATGGACACAAGAAATGGCCCTACACTGTTTTTGTACACTACAACTCTTCATTTTCACATGGAAGTTAACACTTTTACGATTCAGGGTGGCTATCCATTAAATATTGCTGGTGTTTTCCACCTGACACACTAACAATGATGGATGACATTTTACAGTTAATCAAATCTTCAATTGGGTTAAATATGTAGGTTAAAGGCAATACATAGCCTTGAAGCTCTCATCTCTCTGAACAGTAGTAGACATTCAAAAGGGAAATTTCACTGGTCACTTCTTCACTATTTTGCAGAAAATCATTATGTATAAAGGTATTACAGATTTTGGGGAATGACACACACAAAAAGTCTTCTTGAAATAAGATTTGCTCTTATTTCAAGAATACAATTTTTAGCAGTGTAGCTCTAATGCTGGCTGTCTCCTTATTTTGTCAATATTTTTGTTCGGGGTGCCAGTCAAAAGCCATTAAACTTGTAACTGCCGTACAGCCAGGGATCACACCCAAGTTTACGATACAACCATGGAAGCAGCAGTTTCCTTTCTGGTTTATTACTTAGTTTTCTAGTTAGATCGATTGGTGAGGTGTTGTGGCCGAGCGGATAAGAGCACCGGACACAAGCTCTGGTGTTTCTGCTCAGCAGAGTGTGAGTTCGAGTCCCGGTCGTGACACTTGTGTCCTTAAGCAAGACAATTAACCATTATTGCTTCGTCCTTCGGATGGGACGTAAAGCCGTTGGTCCCGTGTGTTGTGTAATGCACGTAAAAGAACCCAGTGCAGTTATCGAAAAGAGAAGGGGTTCGCCCCGGTGTTTCTGGTTTGATCGGCTGCATATTGCGCCACAGCACCTTGTAAACCATTACATGGTGTTATGTAAAGGAATAGGTCTCAAACTTCAAAAAGTAGCTCCACTATACCTTGCAGGAAAAATACTGACTGTTGAAGCGCCTTGAGCGTCACTGAGTGACGGATATGAGCGCTATATAAGAAGCCATTATTATTATTATTATTATTATTACCTCAGGAATCAGTTTTTGTTCAAATAAAAACTAATCATATTTGGGTTGGCAGTGATGACCAATCCTAAATTCTGTTTAAAATCAGAGATATTTGATGATGAATTTGTTTTGTGTATTTGTTTTCCTTCAGACACTGTATGTTCCTGATCCAGACTCACCAGAGCCTCCTTGCCTCAGCCCATCATCCTCCACCAAGAAAACTTTTGTAAGTTATCCCTTGCCGGTCACTGCCCTTGCATATGACGTCACAAGCCCAAAACAGTCCCCTCATTAAGATCAACGAAAAGCTTGCGTTGGCTGAGAAACATTCACAGCTCGTACATGCGCACACGTTTCAATTGCTTGACATCAAAGATGGCGGCCAATGCAAGGTGTCTATTGATAATATCTTGAAGGGGTAATAAAACCCAATTTTCTTGCATAATGGGACTTTCTGGGCCCACTTTCATAGAGCTGCTTAAGCACAAAAACTTAGCTAAGCACAACAAAATGTTGCTTACCAGAATAACGTTACCAGTCAAACTACCATGTCACATGTACAATTTGTGACTGGTATCCTGCTCATTTCTGCTTAGCAGACAATTATTAAGCAATATTTTCTGTTTAAGCAGCGCTGTGAAATTGGGCCCAGATATTCATCAAAGTGTAAAGTGGGGAACTTCACCAAGACTGAGACATGAGTTATCTTAATATAGTATTGTAGGTCTTGAGTCTAGGGCTTGAGTACACCCGAATCTCAATTTTGGTGAGACAGACTTGACTTGAGTCATACCTACAAACTCTCAGACTAGACTGTCATCACTGGGTCTCAGCAAAGAGAACTTGTGACTCGTGAGTCACATATTTTTCCAAGCAATATCTTTTACAATTTTTTATAATTATTTGCTTGCTTTTTTTTGTATCATCATGACGATGAAAATATGACTACAGATCAGCTGACGACTCTCCCTGACTCTGCAGAAAGTTCCCTGAAAACAAACCAATCCTTCCATGTTCTGATGAAAAAATTTGAAAATCTCCCTGAGGAATGAAACTTTGTCCCTATTATGTTGACAATATAATTTTAAATATCTCCCTGATTGTTGTACAAAAACTCCCAGATTGCAAGATGCAAATGTTGGCAGTTCTGGGACTACAGCAACTATTCAATTGTAGAGTACACAGAATGAGTGTTAAGTGACTTATGAGATGGACTCAGACTTGAGCCAAGTAACTTGAGACCCGAATTCAATCTAAGTAAGTCGACTACACCCCTGTTGTGATGACAACCATGTCTTTTGTTTGAGCCCTTACTTCTGTGACTTGACTTAACAGACAGTAGTCGTACATGTGACTGTAAAAAGCTCAAACTGTGTTATAGTTATACTTATAGGGACACGTTGCCTTGGATCGGGCGAGTTGGTCTATGAAAAGAGTTTGTAACCATTTGTTATGAAATGCATATGGTTAGAAAGATGTTTTAAAAGTAGAATACAATGATCCACACAAGTATGCCTCGAAATTGCGTGGTTTTCCTTTGACATCATGAACTAACACAGCACGCCATTTTGTAGAGTCAAATTTTTGACAAAATGGCGGACCGTGTTAGTTCGCAAAGTAAAAGGAAAACCACGCAATTTCGAGGAATACTTGTGTGGATCATTGTATTCTATTTTTAAAACATCTTTCTAACCATATGCATTTTATAACAAACGGTTACAAACGCTTTTCATAGACCAACTCGCCCGATCCAAGGCAACGTGTCCCTTTAACCCTTTCCTTACCATAGGCGACTTTAGTCGACTGCACTAATACCCCCTCTTCCTTACCATTGGCGACTTTAGTCGACCAAGCTTACACACAAAAAAGCACTCAAGCCTGAGCACAAAGGCCATTTGTAATAAAGCTATAGTTTTGTCCATGTTTGCCCTCCATACCCAAGCTTACCATCATTGGAAAGGGGAAGATCTGATGGTCAAATAAAATAAGGTTGCTATTTTGCAATCTCTTCAAACTGGAGTTGAAAGATCCGAAATGCCAAACACCTACGGAGCGCCATATACTTGTGTACAAAAAAGTGTTTGAGATTACAGATCACACCAAGGAAAGAAAGACAAAGAACTTTGACATTTATTGACCGATCTCAATGATTTTTGAATTATAAGAAAGGAAATTCAATAAGTGAGAACTTTTTCATTACTTATTTTGCTGTAAAAAAAATGTCTTCAAGGAGATAATGGGGTTTGTAAAAATGACCTTTGAACGAAAGCTTTATGTTGTGTAAGAATGTGTGCTTCACGCTTGAGTGGTCAAACAATACGGTTATCAGCAGTTGTTTATGTCCAAACAATTCGGTAAGGAACGGGTTAATGTTGGTTAAAGCTTTGCATGGTGTGGGAAATAAATAGTAACTATAACTGGTAAACTACAGGTACATGTACAACCATGTGTAAATCTCTTTTGGGTGGAGTGCTGGCTCTGAGAAGAGCCGGTGTGGTCTTGACGTTTTGAACAGAATACTCTGCTTGTGGTCTCGACGTTTTTCAAACAGAATACTCTGCTCGTCCTCAGGAGAATGTGATGTAGTTGATCATTTTGCAATATTTGATTATAAAGAACATGGCACACAGTCACCCTGGAAGTGTTAATTTAAGATGAGATTGCCTGTAGGGCCTGTCACATGTGCCACTCTTACGGCAGCATTACCCGCAGGGCAGTGATCCGTTTGACGTTTTTGTAACGATTTGTTGGAAACATTTGTGGGTCAAAATAACATTTATTTGTGGAGACCCTTGAGAGTAACTGTAGCCAGGACCTGCACACACTGATTAGATTTAGAAGCCAGAGATTCTTAAGTTCTTTTTAGAAACATCCTCGTAGGTGTTTTTTTGTGTGTGTGATAAATTGAAGAGGAACATTGATTGAAGGAAATGCTAACAGCAAACGTCCTTGGGAGCGTCTCCTTTTGCAGGAAAGTCTTTTTTATGCAACAACAAAAAAGTCCTTGCAAATAGTTGGTGAAAAGTCTTGAGGTGGTGGATGTACTGACAATTCATAGGAATGTAACCGCAAATAGGCTCTCTCCAGGGATGTACATGTACATGTAATTTCTCCGTTTTAACCAGAAATCCAGGAGTTTTTTGCACTCCAAAGAAAGAAATCTGCACTCCAAAAAAAGAAATCTGTGTTTTTTCCCCTCCCCCACAAACAAAAAGTTTAAATAAATAAATAAATATATATTTTTTTTGAACTACAGATCAAATTCATAAATAAAATGCCTATCACATCCCTGTGTCTCTGATTCTATCCAAATGTCGAACCAAAAAGGTGTACTTTTTCCAGGAAAGAATCTGTGCATACCTTTATATTTCAAAATGTTATCTGCAACAGTTGCAAAACTTTGGGTGCTACTTTTCAATATATAGCCTGAAATGGGATTACCATATAAATGAGCTTTGCTCATCAGGAAGCTTACAAAGACCGGGTTGTCTGCTACTGAACTTTCTACTGCGTATATGGGTTATTCAGTGTATCAGACCAACATGTATTGTTACAAATGTAGTTGTCAAACAACACGAGTGGAATACAGACAAATATAGCTGGCATGTGATTTGTCAGGATTTTTCCAGATTTCTTGATTTGTTCTCAACCTTAAAGGCAAAGTAGACCTTTGGTTTTTGGAACATTCGATTGTTTTAATCCTATATAAATGTAGATACAAGAACACTAACCTGTGAAAATTTCATTTCAAAAGGTGGTCGCGTTTTTGAGATATCGTCGAAAAACCGGAGCAAATAATGTCCATGCAGGAAGAATATTCCCTATAGGAAAACACAATCTGAGAAGCGTTTCCGACAGAAATGTTTCTCAGATTCAAATTTTGGGGCATAAAACCTGATATCTTTTTCCATAACCAAATTACTTCGAGGTGAAATGCTTCTAAAAATGCTCTATACTGGCGAAAGCTGCCGTACTTGAAACCAAGTAAGATTAGTTTTCAAAGTCATTACCAAATGTATACAGACCCTTTTAACCTACATGTACTTGAACAAAGTGAAGCAGTCACCAAAGTGAGACAGAAATAGTCCGCATTGTGCCAAAACCTGTAGTTTTGTATTTCTGGTGATGCACAGAGTCTGTAAACGAATAAACATCTGGGAGGTTTGGGGGTCTAAAGTAAGGGGGAGGGACCCAGTGCCAAAACCTGTAGTTTTGTATTTCTGGTGATGCACAGAGTCTGTAAACGAATAAACATCTGGGAGGTTTGGGGGTCTAAAGTAAGGGGAGGGACCCAGTGCCAAAACCTGTAGTTTTGTATTTCTGGTGATGCACAGAGTCTGTAAACGAATAAACATCTGGGAGGTTTGGGGGTCTAAAGTAAGGGGAGGGACCCAGTGCCAAAACCTGTAGTTTTGTATTTCTGGTGATGCACAGAGTCTGTAAACGAATAAACATCTGGGAGGTTTGGGGGTCTAAAGTAAGGGGGGGGGGGGGGACCCAGTGCCTAGGTTACTTTTGAGGAAAACTAAAAAAATCAAACCATGTCAATTTTAGAAAAAAGGAAATTGGGTTAAACAATGAAATATTAACTAGGGCAGGATTGGAACCTGCCTGGGCTCTACCAAGTAGCACTAATGCCAGTCAAATGCCAGTGTTGTGTATGTATTTTTGCCATGATCTTGTTGTATTTTATCCAAATAAATTCAGTAAATCAATCAAGCCATACAACCTGTAACTGCCGTATAGCCAGGGATCACACCCAAGTTTACGATACAACATAGGAAGCAACAGCCAAGGGATTACTTTGAGAGGATGCAACTTTTTATTTCAAATATCAAAAATTGTAATAACAAACAAGTGAAATTTAGTGATGGTTAAATTTACTCAGTCAGTTTCCCTTGTGGTTTATCGCTCTAAATTTTTAAAGCTATAGCCATGCAAGTAAAATATCACATCAGAAGCAAAAATAGCGCTGTAAAACTGTATTGCCGTGAGCCACTGTGATTTTCAATTAAAACTCATGAATATTTATTAGGCATGTAATTAATGATTGGAATGCTTTAATGTAGAGAGCAGTGTGAGGACTTCATTTGGTTGCTGTAGGCGTTTTTAATCAGTGTGCATCCATGCTCATGAGGTACAACCTTTACATGTTCTCATTGCAAATTGCGTGAAATTAGTGAAGTGATTCAACATTTTGGAAAGTAGTTATTAGCAACTTTGCTTCGGGAATCTCAATATTTTTCCAAGCCCAACAACTGGATTCACCACCCGCAGCTAAAAGGTGTTTTGAGAAATTCATTCACAATAAAAACCTTGACTTAAAGGCACTGGACACGTTTGATAATTGTCGAAGACCAGTATTCTCACTTGGTGTATCCCAACATGTATGCATAAAATAACAAACCTGTGAAAATTTGGGCTCAATTGGTCATCGAAGTTGCAAGATAATAATGAAAACAAAAAAAACACCCTTGTTGCATTTCTTTGTGTGCTTTCAGATGCATAATAAAAGGCTTCAGCAAGAAGTCTTTTATTATTTGAGTGAGAAACTACCTCTTTCTCAAAAACTTAGTTACTTCACATGTTTACAAAAGAGCCACAGAGCCTAGACTTCCTGCAGGCATATTTGTACACAGCTCAATGGAAGAAAACAACAAATCTTATGTTTTATGGAGATTGCACTGTCTGATTTTTCTCAACTTTTGATATGAAGAAAGGGGGTATAGCTGTTACTTTTGTAAATAGGAATAAAACTTAAAAGGCTTCTGGCCAGAAGTCTTTTATTATTTTAGTGAGAAATTACCTCTTTCTCAAAAACTATGTTACTTCAGAGGGAGTGGTTTCTCACAGTGTTTTATACTATCAACAGCTCTCCATTGCTCGTTACCAAGTAAGTTTTTATGCTAACAATTATTTTGAGAAATTAACAAAAGTGTCCAGTGCTTTTAACCAAGTAAGGACAACAAATATATTCTCATAAAAGGCATTAGGATTTCTGTTTCTCTTTTGGGATGATGTGGCTTTTGTTCACCGTGAATCAACTGGACCCTCTGTGATAAGACATGACTGATAATAGTCCATGGCATAGTGGAATCCCAGACTTATCTCCCATGCCAAATACAATCAAAAACAGTTGTGGCAGCCGATCAATCTCTCGTTATCCTCATTTATCAGAGTCAGACAAAAAGACAAAGGACTGAAATATTGGAATTGAACCCTTAGTAAAAGGGAGATTTTGAGCATGAATTCCATCACCTTTTTTCCCTCTTTGTATGGAGTAAATTAAGAGTAACACATTAGCCACGTCAAAACGTCCCCCTCTGTTGGACCCCAAACCACAAAAATGTTCTCTGCAATACACCTCTATATTGTTTTCAGCTGTCCTACTTTCCTCTTGCCCTCAGTGGCACTTATTTTCCAATCATAGAACATGACCAATCCACCTAATGGTGTATATTATGCTAACATTCCAACAACCAATATTTTAAAGTTACTCTTGTCTTGGTAACTGATGTACTTGACGGCTGAATGTCCTTTTGGCTTTGGTCCAGAAGCATCATACTGTCCACCTACGCCTCCCCAAGACCACTTCCAGCTTTAACTGGGACTCAAGTTTCCCTTGCAGTTTTCCGTAACAGTACTTGAACTGGGCGGGTTGTTGGCCCACCGCAGTAGGTTTATTGCTCAGGGTATTTCTTCCCTTAGCTAGGGCCTTGTTTTGTTTTTTTTGTTTTTTGTTTTTTATGAGATATCGACTAACTCACAAGGCCACAGATGGCCACTTCAAGGTGAGGGCTACACATAACTAGTTTGGGCTATCGACCCAAATCAATTGACACCAGGGGCACGTTGCCTCCTACTCCTGGGGCTGAAACAGGGTTACCCCCTTTACAGTCCTTACGAATGTAGGCATGGGTATCATCCACTAGGAGCCTGTCTGGTAGAGCAGAATGCACTACCTTCCCAACTTTTTCGGAGCAATTATGGTTAAGTGCCTTGCTCAGGGGCACAAGTGTCATGACCGGGTATCAAACCCACACTCTGCTGCTGACTACAGCAGAGCTTAGGTCCGGTGACCTAGACCGCTCGGCCACGACACGGCAAGATGCTAGCTTCCGGGGTATACCAAGTGGAGAAGAAGTTGACTTGAGTGCTCTATGATTCCCTAGCTAGCTACTACTTTTAGCGTTTCACCCATATTGGGCTTGCAGCCTCAACACCACTGGATGTGATGCCGAGGGCATGACATCCCTTACACCCCAAATCATTGTAAATCATTATCCTCAAATGAGAACTTTGCAGTGAAGTAGATCGAGATGGGTTTTCAGTCACAATCACAATTGAGCCTAGTTTGTTTTTGCACTCAAAAAACTTGTAAGCTGAGTTGTTTATTCTTCAGTTATTGTGAATAAGGGTACCATTGATGAACATTGTTTTCATGGAAGGTATCTCAAAGTTTCAAAGTAACATCAAAATAAAGGATTTTCTTTTTTCTTTTCTGTTGTCTGATCAGGACATACCGATGGTGAAACAGAAGCAAGACGTACCCACGGTCAGCTCCAAAGCAAAACGCTTCCTCCTCCTGAAATCAAAGAGCAAAGAGGAGAAGAGTACACGTAAGCGTGGACCCAAGACCCTCCTTCGCTACGATACAGAGCCTCGACCGGGGAGAGTCATCAGGGAACGCTCCCAAGAGGATGATGTGGAGGAGAGTAAGAACTTCTTAAAGTTGAACGTCAAGTACATCACAGATGGAGAGGTTGGTTCTGATTCTGGTTCTGACTTGGTTCAGGTTCTAGTTTTGGTTCTGGTTTTGGTTCTGGTTTAGGTTCTGGTTTAGGTTCTGGTTTAGGTTCTGGTTCTGGTTCTTGTTTTGGTTCAGGTTGTGGTCCTGGACAGGTTCTGGTTCTGGTTCTTGTTTTGGTTCAGGTTCAGGTTCAGGTTCAGGTTCTGGTTCAGGTTCAGGTTCTGGTTCAGGTTCTGGTTCAGGTTCAGGTTCTGGTTCAGGTTCTGTTCTGGTTCTGGTTCAGGTTCTGTGGAGGAGAGTAAGAATTTCTTAAAGTTTCTTACTCTTCTTAAAGTTTCTTTATGTTCTGGTTGCAGGTTCTGGTTCTTGTTCAGGCTCTAGTTTAGGTTTAGGTTGTAGTTCATGTAATCCAGTATTTACTTAGGATAACGTTTTTTTCAGTTCAGTAAAACATTGGAAGACAACCTGAAATAACCTGCCCTTCCATGGCAAAAAGCCCAACTATAATTAAAAACAAAAAAATCTATATAAGATCATTTCTGGGTAAATTGAGGGCGTTTTTTCCCAATTCAAAGTTTTGGTCATGAATATAATATGTCCCATCTCAGTTCCTTTTGACACTTTCGTCCAGTTTTTATGGCAAAACACCTTATCTCTTCTGTACTTGCTTCGCTCAAAATTAAAAATTCCGAGTTTGGCTATTTTTCTATGAAAGGTCTATTTCAAGCCATTACTAATTGTATACACTTTCCTGAATTGCGTTCTGTATCAGGGTGTTGTCAGCGGAACCATGCTGGTCACTCCCAATGCCATCATGTTTGATCCCAATGTACTGGACCCACTCGTCAAGGAGCGAGGTACAAGTCCCTATGGTGTAATCACACAGATGGACTCGGTCAGAGGAGCAGCCATGTATCATGACATCTCAGCTATGAGTCTCAAGACAGCTATAGACAGGTAAAGTTACTCCTCTGTCTGCCTGGATACAGATTTTTATAATTATAATTATTATTGTTATTATATTTGTTTTATATTTTTTATGAGAGATCGCCTAACATTACAAGGCCATGGACGGCCACTTCAAGGTGATGGCTACACTTAACTGATTTGGGCTATTGACCCAAATCAGCTTCCACCAGGGGCACTTTGCCACCTACTCCTGGGGCTGAAACAGGGTTACCCCCTTCACAGTCCATAAGGATGTAGGCATGGGTATCATCCACTAGGAGCCTGGCTGGTAGAGCAGAATGCACTACCTTCCCAACTTTTTATGAAGCAAATATGGTTAAGTGTGCTGCATAAGGCTGCTGCTATAACTAGTGCTTTTTACATCTGTACATATACAGCACACAGTGAATGGTTTCCGGTTTTATTAATTTTAATGTAACAGCATAAAGCTGCCTGTACGGTCATTAAATACGATTTCTACTTTAAACTGTTTTGGATTTGATTTCAATTTGTCATACCTTGATTGTGGAGGTTTTGCCTTGACCCAGACAATGCTAAATATGTATTTTATATCCGAAGATTTAAAATACACAAATAAATACAATAAAAAATGTGAAACTTTAGTGAGCAATTTTGTTCTTTAGTTTACAGCACTTCCTTTTTGACACATTTTCTAAATTTTTGCTATTTTGTAACCTTACTAAATTCAGGAAACCTTTATATTGTATATTATTATTATGCATACTGTATGTATTGTGTGACAATAATTATTTAAACACGTTATCTTTAAGTACACTTAATTGAAGTGTTGATCCCTGAAGCATTAGACACCAGCTTTATGCTGGTACCCTTATCAGAGACCTTGTTCTTGGCAATCACACAATGCAGGAATGTCAACAGAATTTCCTATGTGCACAATACAAGTACATAGTATGTGTGAAATACAATACTGTACATAGTATGTGTGAAAAGAATAAATTTAAACATGTTATCTTTAAGTACATGTCCTTGAAGTGTTGATCCCTGAAGCATTAGACACCAGCTTTATGCTGGTACCCTTTTCATATTTCCAGAGACCTTGTTCTTGGCAACCACACAATGCAGGAATGCTTTTCCAGCTTTTTATGAAGTAATTATGGTTGAGTGCTTTGGGCACAAGTGTCATGACTGGGATTCAAACCACACTCTGCTGCTGACATAGCAGAGCTTGGGTCTGGTAAACTAGAGCACTCGGCCACGACACCCCAGATAGGGTCTGCTCGTTGAAGTTAGTAGATTTCATCTGGCATGCCTCTGTTTACCTGTCAAATTTGATCTGAGGTGGCCTGCCTATCTATAGTGGCGTGTCGTGGCCGAGCGGTCAATCACACTGGACTGATCAGCAAAGTGTGAGTGTAGTCCTGGTCTTGTGTCCTTAACCCTTTCAATACCATTGTCGAGTTTACTCGACAGTGCGCTGTGTAGTGCTTCCGTACCAATGTCGAGTTTACTCGACACAAAAAGCAGCGGCGTTTGAGAGCCTGTAATTATTTTGTTTGGCGCCCTCTGCTGTTGACCTTTATATTGATGGATAGCTTGTTTATCGAGCTTCACAATGGTGTGTATTGTATAGGGGTCGCCATTACGATATTCCAAGAAAAATTACATTGCATGCAGCAGTACTTGCAGATTTCACGCTTCCGTTTTCCCGACAAAAAATCACCATCATGGCTGTTCGTGACCTGGAGGTTTTGGTTGAAATATTTGTCGTAAGTGACTCCGAATTGGACTCGGAAATATCTGAAGAAGAACCTAGTGAAGATTCAGATGAAACTCGTGATGTTTCGTCGCCAGGCACGTTCAATTATGACAACTATCCTGACGATATACCGGTAGCTGGACCGAGCATGGCACCCGTTCAACGCTGTGGGCTTGGGCGTGGACCCGGCGGGCCTCGACCCATTCGTGCCTCGACCCATTCGTGCCGATCGAGGTGACAAAGGACATAAAGATAATGTATACAAATTTGACATCATATAAAAGGTCATTTCATAAGCTACAAATTGTATGCATAAAGTTTTTCCACAAAAATATGTCTTCACACAGAAAATCAAGATTGAAAAAATGTGAACACTGCACGTTGCTTTTTTGTGTATGTGTGTGAAAAAATGCGGTACACAGCAGTCAACATCATCATCATTCGGCTGCGGAGCAGGCGACCACAAATTTCCTCCAGTTGCTGCGATCCTGGGCCAAGGATGTAATTTGGTCCGGTTGCAGGTAACCCTCATGGTCTCCAAGAAGGCTCTGAATATATCTTAAATATAATGTTCGCGGTCGGCCAGGCTTTCTTTTACCATGCGGTGGAGTGTACAGCGCATAAACCTTCACCGGCTCATCGTCGGGCAAGCGCAGAACATGCCCTAGGAATTTCAGCTGGCGGGTCCTTATCTGGACCACAAGAGGGACTGTGTTTGTCAGGTTGTAGATAGTTGTATTTGGAATTCTGTCCATTCGCCTGATGTTCAACATGATACGGTAACATGATGTTGCAAAGGCTTTGATTTTATCTTCCATATCATGTGTGATGACCCATGTCTGACAACCATACAGAAGTACTGTCACACAAGTTGTTTTAAACAGCTTCACTTTGGTGGAGATTGGTATAACTGAGCTCCTCCAAAGGTGCTCCAGTTTCCAAAATGCTGACCAGGCCAGAGCTTTTCGCCTCTTCAGATCACTAGCACTGGATCCCATCATGGATCCCAGGTATCTGAAGTCAGTCACATGGCTGATGGGACTGCCGTAAACTTCAAGTGTTGGCTGATGGTTACAATTTAAAGTCATGTATTCTGTCTTGGTGACACTGATCATAAGACCAAGATCTGCAGCTGCTGTAGCAGTCCTGGAGAGCTGTGACTGGCCCCGAGATATTGATGATTCTAGTAGGGGAATGTCGTTGGCAAAGTCCAAATCATTCAACATTTTGGCTGGATGTCTCCTAGATCGACGTGGGTGAGTCACAACGCCTGAATCTTCAGTTAACGAAGCCTTCTTCTACAGGTAGTTAACAATTGTGATAAAGAGGAAGGGAGCGAGAACATCGCCCTGAAGAACTCCAGTTGTTACTTAGAATGGATCTGATATACTTCCATCTACCAAGACTGCACTGCTTGAGTTGATGTATAGAACTTGGATGGCGTTAACCAAGGGCTCAGGGATGCCGTAATGTCGCAATACGGCAAACATAGCAGTCCTGTTTATGGAGTCGAAGGCCTTCTTGAAGTCAACGAAAGTGACTGTCAGTGGGAGTTGGTATTCCTTGAAGCCTTCCATAATCCTCCTGAGCACAACTACGTCCTGGTCTGAAGCCGGCTTGGTTGCTTCTCAGAAGTGGCTCTGTATAAGGACGTATTCTGTTCAAGAGAGTTTTGTTGTAAACTTTTGCAGCTATGGACATGAGTGTGACCCCTATAAAAAATGCGGTATTGAAAGGGTTAAGCAAGGCACTTAATCATTTTTGCCCTGTCCTCCAGATGGGACATACATGTAAAGCCATAGATCCTGTGTGGTGTGTAATGGACCCAGTTGCACTCATCGCTAAGGGGTTTGCCCTGGTGTTTGTGGCAGTGGCTGCTGAATGCACCACAACACCTAGTAAGGAACTGCACAAATGAGTCTTTAAAAGTGTTTGTACCTTATCGGTGGATACTTATCCTAAATACAGGGATGTGATTTCTCTGTCTTTAACCGGAATTCCGTGTTTTTTTGCCCTCCATAAAAAAGAAATCTGGGTTTCCCCCCCCCCCCATTTTTTTAAATATGTTTTATTTTTTAAGAATCAAATTCATTAATAAATAAAAACAAAACCATATATAACGCCCCAGATTGCAGAGTAGGGCTTTAAAAACCACAGATAAATGTTATTATTGGGCTTCATGCTTGCAAGTTTTCGAGCTTGCATGCTTTCGCGCTTTGCGCTCAGAGTTCAGGTTTTTTTTCAACCGCCTATCACATCCCTGTAAATAAGACTCCCCTATTAGTAAATTATTACTCAGTGTTCAGTTCAAAGTGTACTGGTAGAAGCGTTGAGTACAAACCGGCCTCTTTGAAGAGCCACCATTAACCGCAAACTTACTCCCTATTTTCAATCTTCACCTCACCCATTCACTCCTGAACACAATTAGAGCATATTGATTGAAAGGCCCAGTTGTTAAACCACATGCTTTTTTTTCAGAACCTCCCCATAGTCATTAGAGAGATTGTCATGGGAGACTTTTTTTGGACACTTGGTGGCAGCAGACTTACCAGGTCTATTGTTCTTGGAAATGTGCACGTGTTCAGAACTATATAAACAATGGAAAGTTACCTAGTACGTCTGCTGCCACCTATTGTTCCAAAGTCTCCAATTGGTGTTACTGCAAACCATACATGTAGCTTCTAAATAATCATTGTGTTGTACAGATTTTCCATTATGAACATTTTTCAGAAAAGAAAACTTGAAAGGTCATTTTGGAACTAAGTTTTTAGTTTCCTGATCTTATCCAATCTGGGCTCAGTTTCATAAAAGGGATGAAATGTTGCCTGAGAAATGTATTAATTTATTTGATTACACATATTTATGGGCAATAGAAGGATGATTAGGAAATGAGAAGAGATGCTCAGTTTTAGATGTGGGAGGAAAACCCCAATGGGGAAAAACACACTCAAGCAGGGGCTTTTCCCAAACCTTGGCTTTGGCTCCGTCTCCGTCTCGAGCTCCGGGCTTCGTCTGATGTTGGAAACACTGTGCAAAAATGTACACTGCTCCAAAGTTGATGACGGAGCCTAAGCCAGAGCCCAAGCCCAAGTTTGGGGAAAGGCCCAGGTAGGCGCTGAAATTCCAATCCACATACCAGCTCCGGTATGAGGTAGGATTCGAACCGGGGTCCACAGATGTGAAAGGCAGGGAAAGAAACCCTTAAACCAACTAGATCTCCTTTGTTAATTTCATGTATGTTATGTTGAATGCTTCTGGTTACAGAAATGTTGTTAATTCTAAAATATTTTTATATTTTTTTATTGAGATTTACAGTCCTCTTTAACAATTTTCAACAAATCAATTCATGAACATGAAGTACAACATTTTTGTTTCTAGGGTTTTGCCCCTATGAAACAAAAACATTAAATGGTCATCAGATTGATCATTAAGTTTGCCAAGGTTTTTTTAACATACCTTCACCTCTAAATATTTCCAATTTTGCCTTCCAGTGTTCTGCAACTACAATTTACACAAACCTCTTTTATTTTTCAGCTCGAAGCCTGACACATGCACAAATTGTCCAGTGTACATCCCATCATCAGTTTCTAAGAACACAGACACAGAAACAACATCACCAACGACAGCAAACCCTGCCTCAGTCACTGACGAGGAGAAAACTGACCCTGAAAAAGACATCACGAATCCTCCCATGTTAAGAATGATCTCCCAACAGAGTGATGGGTTTGTGGCCGTGGAGTATAAAGAACCCACTCCTCCAACTGGGGACATTGTCCCCTGCTCGGTTATCCCAGAAGAACATGAAAAGGAGGTGGGAAGTCTGTGCAAGAGTTCCGCTCCGGATAGAACAGAAGGTTTGGATGTCGAAGATGAATCGAAAATACCTGATGGCGGTATTGACGACATTGCTGCAACTCTAGCGGACCTTGTGGTGGATGATACAAACAAACTAGAAGCAAGTGCGAATGGGAGCGTTGAGGGCAGTGTTGCCCAGGGTAGTGATCCTACTCCTGGTGTTAATGGCGAAGCGGAACGGGAAGAGACACTTCTTGAAGATGATTTGAAGGAGACTCAGAACGATGATGCTTTGGAGAGTCCTGTTGATGAGGATGTGGAGTTGAATGTCTATGAGAGAATGGATCCAGAGACGGAGATAGCTGATGAGACAACTCATCTTCTGGCCAGCCCTGATGAAAGTGGAGAGAGTGACTCACAGATGACTCCCACAGACACTAAGGGGTCCTTACCTGACCTGATTGAATCAGCAGAGCAATCAGTCAAGGATAAGGAAACCCCAGGTGGATCCACCCCAGGAATGCTCATACTAGACCCCTCCTGTAAGCCATCGGCCGACCAGACCAGCTGTCAATATTGCAGTGCTGACTTGACCAAGGAGGTGACCATTCGCAACTCTTCTAACTCACACATTCCGACCAAACCTCAAGACGAAACACAAGATGAAACTCAAGATGCAAACGGCACGTCTGGTTTTGTCAATTTCTCGTCAGGGATGTTCATGCGGGAATGCAACCACTGTGCTGCCGTTCCGGACATCACCGAGTCATTGCAGGATACGAGTACTACTGAGCGTGAGTTGGAAGCGATTCAGGCTGAGGGGCGGGAGATAAGGAGGCACAGTGATTTGTTATCAGAACTACCAGAAGAGTCCACCATCAACCATCATCATTTGAAGGATAAGAAGGACATGTTGTACAGGACACAATCTCTAGACGGGACCAGAATCAAGAAGACCGATGTCAACAAGGAGGTCATACTGGGTTACAACAAGACCAATTTTGAAGGTAAGAGTCAACCATTTTCTTCTCCAGGGTGAAATTTTTTGCTGTCTTCTTATTTTTATTTCAGGTACTTTTATCAAGTGAGTTACACCATGGGCTTTTTCCAGACCTTGGCTTAGGCTCTGTGTCTAGCTCCGGGCTTCGTTTGATGTTAGAAACACTGTCCAAAATATGTACGCTGCTCCAAAATTGATGACTGAGACGGAGAGCCAAAGACAAGGTTTGGGAAAAAGCCGTTCAAAGACTTTCATCAGTCATTGCCTAATGGAGAAGTGAAGCCGTATCCAAATTAGCGGCTGCAGCTACGGCTATGACAAACACGCTTGACAAAAGTGCAAAATTCCCTGCTTCCGTAAGCACCGATTCTTTGCGTACGGAAGCAGAGCCATGGGTTTGGGCCCTGTTGCTTTGGCAGCAGGCGCTCTTTATGTTCAAGGTTCAAGGTTCAAGGTTCGTTTATTTCCACAGTATCAAAAAAATCAAAAAACAATATACATCAAAAGTAATCATTTCATAATGCAAAGTAAATGTTTTACAGCATAGGTTTGAAGAATATTAGATGTAAACAAAAAAAGCATTATATGACACTGCAGAGGGATCCATTTAAAAAGCAAAGCTTGTAGGCAATGGTCCCCACAATGACATGCACACGCATTGAGACTAAAAAACAATGTCACGTGAACCGTGGAGGTCCGTGGCCGAGTCGAGCCACCAATAAACAAAATATAATAGCGGGTCTCAATGCACATGCATGTTACAAAAAGAAAAATCAGCAAACACTTTACAATCAAATAACGAGCACAAACAATGGACTAGGACTAACACAACAATCAAACACAACAATCTTGCCGGTCAGCAATAATTATAGTATCAAACGAAATCAAGTGATGCAAAAGCAGCGTATCCCTCGATGGGTTTAACATAGTGTGGCTAAGGATGATAGTATACACCATGGATCCCATGTAGGAGACCACCCGAGTCTGCACTGTGGTATGGTTCAAAAGGTAAGTTCAAAACGTAATGTTTTACGGGTAAGCAGGGGATGTTTGCTTGTACGCTTGCGTAGTCCACGGTACTAGGCATTTTTCACTTACACAGCTAGCACAGATATTCGGCGCTTGCTCGGTAAGCGGAGAATGGTGATCGTAAGCGCAGATTTCATTGGTAAACAGAGTCATGAAATTGGGCCCTGTTGTCAATGCGGCACCAACTAAACAAATTTTCTATATTTGGGGGTTTCGGCTATCCACCGAAACCACCTTTGTTTCTTTTACTTCTTTCCGAAGATTCTCGATGGCATTTACACGTGAAATTTGTTATCACTTGATCTCAGGAACTACAGTCTTAAAAGACACAAACAATACATCAAATGAAAGCATGTGCTCTAACTTAAATCCATCAGCAGTTATTTTGAGTGTTTTTTTGTTTCTTTCTTGTTGATATTACCGATTTAAAAACGTATTTTTGAAACAATTGCATGATTGCCCTGTGTGTGATCGCGCGTAAAAGACACTGTACGTAGCATACGGTAACGTCACACAGCTATGTATAAAGCTATTTATATTGAGAGTCCGTCAGTACAGTGTGCAACGCGATATCATTCGGACCTACTTTGGGCGGACCTTGCAGGACGGTGAACTTGCATAGCGCCCTCCTGCGTTTGGAGATTCGGTGTTCGGATCGACTTGAGCTGTATGGCCTATCGAAAATCTGATCCGATAAATAGTTAGGCAATGAGAATGTAATTTAGGAACCATGCGTGAACGGTAAGCTTTTTACACAAAAATGTCCAGACCTCGCTACAAAAGTACGAAAAACAATACATTTTGTCAAAGCCGAAACCCCAGTATTTGTTCGTAACAAATTCATGTCTAGTTTTTGTTTGGCTTGCTAGAAAAACCTACTGGAACATTTTTTACCCAACAGTTTGCCTCAACCCTCAAATCCAGTCATGCCAAGTACAATTAAATTAGATTGCATTGTTATTTGATATTGCACAAAGTTACTGTACACCTGTTTCAGAAATAAAATGTTTAATTAACATTTCACACAAGTCTTTCTAGCACAAACTGTTTCAATAAAAGGATGAATCAAACGAAATTGTAATATTGTTTTTTCAATTCCTGTTTGCCAGGAATGTGACGATTAAAACAAGTAAAAAGTTTTAATCTTATTGTGAATCTGGAATCCGGATATAAATGTTGAATATCTTTCATGAACCAACACGATTGTTCATTTACATGCACAGTGCATTGCATGCAGCGTGTTATGATTAAATCTGAAATGCCAACATTGCACAGGTGTTTTGAATGGAAGTTTCTTCCGCCCGTTAGTCAAGAGAGTATTTTCACCCCACGCAACCTTTCTTCTTCAGCCTCTCTGAAAATACAAAGCAGACCGAGTAAACCGTGGGAAACATCTGGAATTGTCTTATGCTTGAATGCTACCTGTTATTTGTGTTGAACTAGATCTAGACTTGTATTAAGGAGTTCCCATGGCGACGGTGAGATTGTCTGCCACACGTCTTGGTGATTGAGGTGTGTGGGTTTGTCTAGGAGCATGTTTTGTGTTTGGCAGGATTGAGTCTGGATGTTGAATGAGATCAAGCGACTGTGATGGGTGGGCTGAGTTGCATGAGAGTGTGTACAGTCAGTGGATTGCCTGGCCAGGTATACAATACATGTACGTGAAACTTCCAATGAAGGCAACCAGTTAAGGGAATATGTCAACTTAGATTACACCGTCAGGCACAATGTATGCACAAGAAGTGTCTCTTACTCTGTATGTGTGCATAGGACCAGTGAAACAAATGTTCCGATTCAAGGCTACATAAAGAGCATAACCTTTAACTCTGTCCTTACCATTGGCGACTTAAGTCGACTGCACTCATACCCTCTCTTCTTTTAATACCATAGACCTTATGCATATGACGTCATTTGAGTAGGGCGCCCTCGCCTAGAGGTCAAAAGGAAGATGTTCATTGGCCAGGCCTGTGCGCCGCGCGTACAAATCAGCGCGTGTCCATTGTTTCATCATCAGTTTACCTCTAAGATGGCGGCTTGGTGACGTCAATGCATAAGGTCTATTGGCGACTTTAGTTGATCAAGCTTACACACACAAAAGCACTCAAGCCTGGAGCTCAACGACCATTTGTAATAAAGCTATAGTTTTGTCCATGTTCACCCTCCATACCCAAGCTTACCATCATTGGAAAGAGAAAGATTGGATCTTTCCAATGACGGTAAAATAAAATCAGGTTTCTATTAAGGCATTCACTTCAAATTGGAGTGGAAAGATCAGAAATGCCAAATAGCAATGGAGCGCCACACTGTTGTGTACAAAAAGTGTTTGAGTTTACAGATCACACTGAGGAAACAAAGACAGTGGACATTTATTGGCTGATCTCAGTGATTTGGGGGTTATTTGATAGGAAAATCAACAAGATTACAATTTTTGTAATACTTATTTTGCTATAAAACAATTTTGGCATGTGAACAATTGAACACCTGTCTTGTCAAAATCATGAAATGAGTTGACCATGTAACTTTGTACACAGCATAGACAACATTTTTGGGGAAAAGTACGCTGGCAGTTAAAAGGAAGCAGGTATGAATTTGAGAGCATGTTTTTGAAATAATAACAAAAGAAATTTATTTTATAAGGTATTTTCTGGTATCATACAGAGCAGTTGACAAACTGTGAGAGTAAATCTGCGTTTAACAAAGCTGTGAGGTTGTTACAGCATTTTATAGTTGTGATCCTTCTCACATTCAGGGTTCTGCCCACGGTGGTCGGTGCCGGAAAACCCGACCGGCACTCATGATTCCCCGACCGGCACTCGCAGAATTTTTTCTTTTTCCGACCACCACACATTTTCCCTTTTTTTTGCCCATTTCCTTCAAAATATTTTGAACAACGTGTAAAACAAATTATTTACCAATAAACAGTTTTATCCAAAGTTTCGAGTAGCCTACTTCTTTGGTTTGAGTCTATTTTAATGATCCAGGATCGAGCATTCCTCCCGCCTGTACGATGTACAATATATCCAACGCACGAAACCCGCATTGATTTTGCAATGGTTTCCAGTCACGCTGATTATAGCTTTACGCTTGGAATAACATGATACCAGTTTCATCATGTTGCGAACCCTATTCTACAGCGTTTAGTACAACGGAAATGAACTGCAGAGTAAGCACCATGCTATAGATGCTGTAAATTGTTTTCCCATGGTGGTAAAGGCGTGCGCGCACTGAGGGCCTACATTCAAGGCACAGCTAGCTGCAGGGCGCACGTGACGTGTGTAACCACTCCGTGCACGATCGAAAGGAAATTGACTTGACTGTACTAGGAAAAAAACAAATTCCGGCACTAAACAAATCCTGGGCAGAACCCTGCACATTGCCATCCAATTTCCCCAGTTCAACCCGATTGATCACCAAATGGAAAATCAATGGTAGTCATATAAATTAGGCAGCCATACATGTACACGTATGTACACTGCACCTTGTTTATTGTGTTACCAGCAGTGCACAACCCCAATTACAAACATAGCATGTAATTAATTTACATACAGCAGTACAGTGGACAGTTGTATGCTAATTGCATGCTGATCTGGGTGCTAATGTGCTTCAGCTATATGCAAATTGATAATAGGATCAAGTGCAGAATGAGGGTCACAGGATGCCTTGACCAGTACTATTCAAGTAGGTTACATTTACTACAGTGTTTGAGATGTACTTTACAACTTACAAGTAATGTTAGGATGGTCATGAATGTTACGTACATGCACAATTTGCTCATTTACATCAGAGTTTTATGTTGTTACAAATAATTGACGTATTCTGAGTGTATGTACAGTGTATCATCAAATCATCAAGAAACTTTCACTCTCTTTTTTTATAATATTTTTTTAAATATTGTTTTACTTACATGTACGTACAATGCAGGCTCATGTTTTTAAAGTAATTTTTGTTAATTATTTTGTATTATTATTATTATTTTGTAATGGAAGTTTGTCCCAAACAAGGTTAAGCCACTCCTGTCACGGGGCTATCAGAAGAAAACATTTAAGATGTAAATAAGTCAGGGGAGCTGAAGGTAGGAATTTATATTTCGCTTAAAATTGTCAAGATTGTAGGATGGAGGAAAACATGCACTGGGGAAGGAGTTCCAAAGAGATGCAGTATGTGGAATAATAATAATAATAATAATAATAATAATACGCAGTTCTTATATAGCGCTTTATACTCCCGATGGGTGTCTCAAAGCGCTCAGTATTTTTCCTACAAGGGTATGTGGAGTTACGTGTTGAAGTATGAGACCTATTCCTTTACATAGCACAATGTAATGGTTTACAAGGTGCTGTGGCGCAATATGCAGCCAATCAAACCAGGAGCACTGGGGCGAACCCCTTCTCTTTACGATAAGTGCACTGGGTTCTTTTACGTGCATTACACAACACACGGGACCTACGGCTTAACGTCCCATCCGAAGGACGAAGCATGTGGTTAAGTGTCTTGCCTAAGGACACAAGTGTCACGACTGGGATTCGAACCCACACTCTGCTGATCAGAAACACCAGAGCTTGAGTTCGGTGCTCTTATCCGCTCGGCCACGACACACCACATAAAGCTGTTGGAATGGCTCTTTGTTCTACTTAACATAGTTTATGACCACAATTAAACCTGGATATATACAAATTAAATTGTCAATAGGTTACTTGACATGGGTACGTAAATTGTAGTAACTTGATGTGAATTTTCCGACAAAAAGATCAATTATTCATACAGCACCAATTAGGTTCCAATTCTTGCGATGTAAACTTTAATGTCACAGTCTATTAACACGACATAACATCAATGATTGCGCTGTCAACCATTATTAATGGGAATCACTCTTAAAATTAATGGCATTAAAAATGTATTGGCTAGAAGTACAGCAGCTTTCAATAGTACAACTATATTAATTATGAGAAACATTTCACTTCGGAGTAGTGTGGTTATAGAGAAAGATGTCAGTTTTTATTCTTCACAAATTTGAATCTGAGAAACGTTACTGTCAGTACGTTTCTCAGATTGTGTATTCCATTCACGGATTATTCTTCCTGCGTGAACAAATGCTCTTGATTTTCAGCGATATCTCAAAAACGCGACCATCTTTTGAAATGAAATATTCACAGGTTAGTGTTCTTGTATACACATGTACATGGTGTATATCTACATTTATATAGGATTAAAACAATCGAAGGTTCCAAAAACCAAAGTTCTACTTTGCCTTTAAAGGTATTATACAGGATTGGTGAGCTGACAAAATAATCACAGACAGTGTTCATGTTTTGTGTAATCAACCACATACATGAAATAACAAACCTGTGAAAATTTCAGCTCAATTGGTCATCGAGATCACGAGAAAATAGTGAAAAAAGACCTTATGTGTTTTCTGTTTTTCAAACATCGAGTTTATTATCGCGTGCGATAAAAACTATTGTTTTACTCATTTCTCAGAAACGATAGCATTTCAGGCAGAAATATTTTAAGGAACCCTTTCTACCATTACTTACTTTAAATCATGTAAGTTATGTGTGAATCTGTGAAAATTTGTGTTTTTCGATCTTACCAATAGTGTACAGGGCTTTAAGGTAAGGTCTACTTTGCCTTTAATTTGAGAACAAATAAAGAAATCTGGAAAAATCCTGACAAATCACATGATATTTTTTATTTTATAGATCTACATTTATATAGGTTTAAAACAATTGAATGGTTCCAAAAACCAACGGTTATACATGTACATTCCCTTTAAATTCTTCTACTTGTACACAGTTTGACCAGGGCCCAATTTCATAAAGCCTGTAAGCACAAAAACTTGCTTAGCACAGAAAAGTATTGCTTAGCAGAAACAGGTTACCAGCCAAAATTACATAAAGTTTGCATTGTTGTGACTGGTGCCCCACTCAATATTTGCTTAGCAAAGAAATTTGTCAAGCAGGATTTTCTGCTAAACAGCTTTATGAAATTGGGCCCAGTCAGTTTGGGTTTTACAGTTTGCATTGTCATTGGTTTAATGTGTATAAAGAATACATTCATATCCAGCAGGAGTTCTCCGACTGATAATCAATGCCATTGATCCATCAATTTGGTTTGAATTGAACCAATACAGTGTGCTGTTTTTTGGGGGTTAAAATTAGTAGGAATAATATATTACACTTTATTCATCAATACCTGGGACAGTTTATCCATTCTGATTGGTCAAGAGGAGATCATGTGCCCATGTTTAAAAGTGCAATAGAAATCTGGTGAGGAGTGTTTAAACATGGCCTTTGAAATTGAGTCACAGGAGGGCGCTATCAGATGTTTGCATCTATGGCGCAATTTGTACAGCCTTTTTGGGGTAGGTCACTTGAGACATCAGGGCTGGAATTTTACACTGGACCACAGGCCCGAGGCCACTAATTTTAGTGTTGGGCCAGTAAACTTATGACCTAACAAGTCCGATGGTCTTGTGTTTTTCAATTGAACAACAGAAACAAATTATGACTTTGGGTCTGATAAATTATCTTTCAATTCTATGAGTAATCAAGGATACTCTTCTCTTAATTGTCTCAGTTCGGGTTCATATAAAAGCAGTCAAATGCATGTTAAACTGTGACAGCAATTTTTTATTTTCACATTTTGAATCTGGTCTTGTAAAAAAATGTCTGGTCCAGTAAAGATTTTGAGCTACAAGCCCTGTAGTCTTGTGGATTTTCTCCCCAAATTCGAGCCCTGGACATGTAGCATATTTGGCTTGCGCAAGTTTGACTCTTGTGTTTGATAGTCTTAAACTTAAGCGCGCAAGCTCCAACTTGCACAAGGACCTACTTAGTGCTCCATATGGATAGAAATTCAAAGCAGAGTCAAGACGAGCTGAGACTAAACTGTCAGTTTTTTTCTGAACTTGTAAAGGTTTTTGGATGATTTTCAACAGAAATAAATGGGAAAAGGGTAGTGACTTGGTCTTAAACGGCCTTTTAAAACCTTGCAGGGTCATAACCATGCAATAATGGACTGAGCGACAAAGGACCTCACCTCTTTGGCTCTGACCTTTATTGCACAGCCACGACCCTGCCGGTTGTTTCCAACTGCTTAAGACCTTTTATTCCCTTAATTCACACCAGCTGACATTTGATGACTGTCAGCTCTGCCCTCTATGAATACAAGTCATGGGTTTCTCTTTCTGTTCAATTAGTCTATGGATGAACAAGTCATCCTAATTTATCGCTGTACAGCTTTGTTTCCCAGGCATGATATTTAATAATAATAATAATAATAAAAAATTCTTCATATAGCGTTTTACATCAAATCTCAAAGCGCTGTACAGAAAATAACAACAAAATGTACAGTAAACCATGCAGAAAATCAGTAAACAAATAGTTAATTATAATTATATACATTGCAGGCCTGGAATTACACGGAGGCCACGGAGGCCATGGCCTTCGTTGCCCTGGTCTTGGCCTTAGTGCCCTTTCAAAAGTTTCCCATAGACTTTATGATTTTCCAATACAAGTGCCCTTTGCAAAATCAAAATGGCCTTGCCCTTTCAGAGATGAAATTCCAGGCCTGACATTGAGTAAAAGCACACAATGGAGAAGTAAAAACCCACAATCATCATTATACATGTACAGTTAAAATTGCATAAACACCATTAAAAAGTGTAAAGACAACAGTTTAAAAACATTATTTAAAAATATAATTATTTATTTATTTATTACATAAAATTAAATTAACTTCAGGAGTATTTGTCCTACTTCAGTCTGTTTTTTCCCCTCAGAAATATCAGCAAAATTGTCATTAGAAAGCCAGAAAAGTCTATTAAAGCCTCTACCATGTGTACACTCTGGTCAGCCCTTCTGCTTTAGTAAAATGTTCCTACTTTTATCCAAGAGGACCAAATCTAATGCCTGGTTTCTCTCATGGAGGTTTATCAAAAGCTCAGAATGGATTTAGAGTGGACTTCATGTTTAGAATGACAAGTAGAAAGTGCCATCATACATGTAGCCTGATACATGTACATTCAATACTTTTGTGTCTGCATCTCACCATGTTGCAATGGAAACTAACATGGATGCATTAATGGTTTACATGGGGCCCACGGAGACTGAATGAGAACTCCAGATGTGAACTCCCTGGAGTAGTTGAATGAGTCTGGTTTCCGGCTCCCCTACCAGTGATATCATACTTGACCTTCCTGTATGACACTGGCTGATTGGTCAGTATCCTAGTTGGACCATTTGTGAATTTGGCATCAATGACTATAACTGATAGAAAATCTGAATTTGGAAAGAGGTCTCAACTTGGAGAAGGTCTTCATGAACAAACGTGAATAGTTCAGAAGCTCTACAATCTACTTCAATGCTTTGCTTGGTGAGCTGAAGGTAATGTCATGTTCTTCTTCTGATAGAACTCGGCTTAACACTCACAAGTCCAGATTATCTTATGGCAAACACGCCTTCTAACACTCTGCTGCTGAACTTTGGAACAGTCTCCCAATTAGTGTCCGTGATTCTTCTTGTGTTGTTACATTTAAGAGTAAACTTAAAACTTATCTCTTTCCTAAATAGTAGATTTAAGTTTTGTTCTAGCTTGTTTTAATTTATCCTTTTCTTTTGTTATGCGCTTTGATCATGTTTTGGAAAAGCGCAGTATAAATGCCTGTTATTATTATTATTATTACACACACTGTGTAGTCACAATGATGGGTTTAGTCAATATTGTCGTGGCTTTAGATTAGTTTATCAATTCCTCAACAGGCGGAGATTAAACCTGAAGTATACAAACCGCTTTGTTTACACCTCGGACCAGGATGAGACTGTTTTTTCATCAATCTTTACGATTAACATTTATTGTTACACTTTTTGAAACAACAATGTTATGAGGCGCCCTTTGTCAACAGAGGGCGCTAGCATGTCTAGTTCAGGTGCGTAATTTAAACACACAAATCATGCACAACAGAGTTAAAAATTCTTAGTGTTGTGGCCCTGTTGTAGAGAATTGGCAGGGATTCTGCGCACGTTCGTGTTAGGTTTATTTTGATTGCTGCCATCAAAACAATCTACATGTACATGTAACTGGCAGAGATTTTGTGCACGTTCGTATTTTTTTATTTTTTATTGCTGTGACAATCAAAACAAGCTACATGTCTGTGATTTTTAGTGTCTTAGAAAATGCTGTTTTCTGGACTATAACAGTATTTTGGAGGAAAAAACCCACACATTTCTGGAGTATTGGTACTGGTGTGAATTTTATAAATATTGAACTTTCTTATTGAAACTCAATTTATATTGAAAAATTGTGAATTTCCTTTTCAATGGTTCAAAGCTAACTGTTATTGCATGAATTGATCTTTTCATGGAGATTGTTCAGTCTTCACGTCTCATACATATGGGTGTATGAAGGGCAAGACCGTGAGCTGTCTAGTTTTGCTTTAAAGAAGAAATGTAATGAGTGCATCATGACATAGCATGCTAATCAGTGGCGCCCTTGTGAGTGGGCATGGTTTAAAATTGGAATCCATGTACAGGACGTGACGACCGAGTACATGCCCTTTTTTATTCCCAATCTTAATAAGACATAATCAGTGGGTAATTACATCTCAGTGCTGGCTAAGAGATTGAGAGGTCAGAAGTTGATATTGTCTGACTTTAATGGAGTCACAGCAAGATGCTCACGGCCGGCCGCATCGTTGCTCACGGTTTCAACGTCACAAGGTTGCGCTAGACATACGGTCAAACCAATACCAGCATTTAACATACCCACAGGCCGTCACACTGTGTTTAGACACGTGATGATAGTGTAGTGGTACACACAGCTATATCAGTGTGTGTATAGGAAGTCAACTCATGAAGTCTTATTTACGTTTAGCTGAGTGACTGACAAATCAGATGTGTGTGCCCTCTTCTCTCCATGTGTTCAAGTGTGTACTTCATTTGGGGCACCTCAGGATAACTAACTGCAATTGAAAGCCAAGATTGGTGGTCTGTTGTATCATTTGGTTTTGCATTGATTTCCTCTGCTTTGGGTCTGCATCACTCGGAGTGTGGCACGGTACAGTAAGGTAACAAAGATTTATGTACAACTGATGTGTATATATGGGTTTTGAGGCATTGCATGGTGAGGTATCAATGTATATTTGGTTTGCGGTAACTATGTACTTGCTAGGTAGATTTTGTTCTTTGAGAACTTGTCTTGCTACTTATTCTACTGCCGCGGAGTAGATTATTTTGAATTCTGGGGACTTCTCAGTCCTGGGCGGGAGGTAGGAAATCGGCCGGGACTACTACTTTCGCTATGTGGATCGAGGGGACTTCTCGTTATAATAACTACACTGCCGCGGAGTGAGCTCTTAATAGGTCTCAACGTTTCGACTAGCTTGCTCTAGTCATCATCAGGAGGTGTGAATATGTCTATTCATAATTACACGATTGTACAATAGATAAACATTGTACAGTCACAGGATGTAACAAGATTGCATCCACAGGGCAAAATTTAGGCAACAAATCCACATTCTACAGGGCTTGTAGATTACAATATTTACTGGACCAGCATTTACTTTACAAGGCCAGGGCTCAATTTCATAAAGCTGTTTAGCAGAAAATAATGCTTAGCAAATTTCTTTGCTAAGCAAAAAATCAGTGGGGCTACCAGTCACTGCAGTGTAAACTTAATGGAATGTTGGCTGGTTACCCGATTGTGCTAAGCAAGATTTTTCTTTGCTTAGCAAATTTTTGTGCTTACAGGGTTTATGGGCCCAGATTGTAATGTGAGAGAACTGTCCACACAGTTTCAAATGTACTTAACTGGTTTTATTTGAACAAGCACTAAGAAAATATCTCATTAACTACATGTCTTATTGATTGTATTGAGTATGCTTCAATACTCAACACAATAGACCTTATGCATATGACGTCATTTGAGTAGGGCGCCCTCACCTAGAGGTCAAAAGGAAGATGCTCATTGGCCAGTCTTGTGCGCCGCGCGTACAAGTCGGCGCGTTTCCATTGTTTCATCATCAGTTTACCTCTAAGATGGCGGCTTGGTGACGTCAATGCATAAGGTCTATTAAAAGATATTTTAAGATGTTTCTACTCAGTGAGGTACTTAGTCAATTGAAAAATACACAACCACCGGACTACATGTAGGCCAAAATCACTGGCCTCAGGCTTGTGGTCTTGATTTTGAGTCCATGAATTCAATGCACATGCCGTGTTTCTCTTGTTTGATTTTTGCGCACCTGGGTCCTGTTGTGTCAAAGTCAGGTTCGTCTTGAGATGAATATCATTTGTACAATCATTAAATCTTCAATTGTACCTCTTTAGATTTATAAGATAAGTTTGTGTAAAACGAGGCATCGTCAACAGCGTACATACATGTATCTAATGTTTACATCGTACAATTGTACAATTTGTACAATTCCTACTACTAGAACTATATGTGGTGTGAGGTTAGTGTTCTGCTGTGGGCTCCACTATCTTCACACATGTAGGTCATAGGTCATTCCATAGTGCATGGGATTGAATGTCTATGCGCATCTAAGGTGTTGTCAATCTTAAAGTTGAATCTCGATAAAATTTAGCTCTTTATTCTCTGCATTCTGAATGAGTATACTTATAAAGACTAATCCAACCAGCGAATGTGAATATTGAAACCAATTTGGAAAATTTTTCGTTGCCCTTTTTACTCCTAGTCACACAACTGTCGAAAATTCGCATCGCATGCAACCTGTTTCAGGTTATGTAGGTCACATGACATTTTCACTTTCAGAACTTGCATGCAATGCGCTGTGTGTTTTCAACTCGGGGGGGGGGGGGGGGGGGGCTAAAAGATCATGTAAATTATCCCCCCAAATTATTTAAATTTGCAAGTTTTATTTCTGGTCATTGTCACTAGCTCAATGAGAATATTGGGAAAAAAATTAGATTTTGATCTCAAGAGTTACCTTGATGCTTGGTCCCATTTTCATGGCTCTGCAATTACCATAAGCAAAGAATCGGTGCTTACGGAAGCAGGGATTTCCGCGCTTACATCAAGCATATTTCACGGGTTAGCAGGGAACTTTTGCCTGTGCGTGTGCATGCTCTACGACACTAGGCATTCTTTGCTTACACAGCTAGCGCAAAATTTTGGCGCTTGCCCTGTAAGCGGAGAACGGTGATCATCAGCGCAGAATTCGGGGTTAAGCAGAGCCATGAAATTGGGCCCTGATGCTTCGTTTTTAAATATGTTTTTTTTTTTTTTCCTAGTACAGTCAAGTCAATTTCTATTCGATCGTGCACGGAGTGGTTACACACGTGCGCCCTGCAGCTGTGCCTTGAATGTACATTGTAGGCCCTCAGTGCGCGCACGCCTTTACCGCCATGGGAAAACAATTTACAGCATCTATAGCATGGTGCTTACTCTGCAGTTCATTTCCGTTGTACTAAACGCTGTAGAATAGGGTTCGCAACATGATGAAACTGGTATCATGTTATTCCAAGCGTAAAGCTATAATCAGCGTGACTGGAAACCATTGCAAAATCAATGCGGGTTTCGTGCGTTGGATATATACATCGTACAGGCGGGAGGAATGCTCGATCCTGGATCATTAAAATAGACTCAAACCAAAGAAGTAGGCTACTCGAAACTTTGGATAAAACTGTTTACTGGTAAATAATTTGTTTTACACGTTGTTCAAAATATTTTGAAGGAAATGGGCAAAAAAAAGGGAAAATGTGTGGTGGTCGGAAAAAGAACAAATTCTGCGAGTGCCGGTCGGGGAATCATGAGTGCCGGTCGGGTTTTCCGGCACCGACCACCGTGGGCAGAACCCTGCCATGGTGGTAAAAGGCATCTCTATGTGGAAATTAAAAATTTCTATTTTCAAGGGTCCCAAGGTAATGACCAGGGCCCAATTTCATAGAGAGCTGCTTAAGCACAAAAAGTTGCTAAGCACAACAATGTTTTGCTTACCAGAATAAGGTTACCAGCCACACTACCATGTCACATGTACAATTTTTGACTGGTATTCTGCTAATTTATGCTTAGCAGACAAATGTTAAGCAAAATTTTTCTGCTTAGCAGACAATTGTTAAGCAATATTTTCTGCTTAAGCAGCTCTATGAAATTGGGCCCCCGGGCAATGGAGACAATGTTGCCTCAGAACCACAATACTGCAAAGTTACTATTATGATACATGTACCTGGAGCCAATAGGGAAACTTCAACCTTGTAAAATGTATGTATGAGTGCACCCATGCTAGTCCATGTGGATCTATTTGTTGTCATTGTGTGCTAATTTTCTAGTCAATTACATTTTGTACTTGATTGGGAATAATTCAGAGGTTCATGGTGTAGCCTGCTGTACAATTAATTTTTCAGTGTGATGATTGGTGCGTTCATGCAGGGATGTGATTCTTCCATTTGAAACCGGAAATTCTGGTTTTTTGCCCTCCAAAAATAAAATCTGTTTTTTTGCTCCCGCTTAAAAAAAAAATAATCCATCAAATTCATAAACAAATAATGATAAAACCTTTTTTTTAAGCTCCAGATTGCAGAGTAGGGCTTTTAAAACCAAAGATAAATGTTATTAGTGGGCTTCCTGCTTGCAAGTTTTCGAGCTCGCAAGCTTTTGCACTTTGCGCTCAGATTATTATATTTTTTTTAAATCCCTGTGCATTCCACTTAGGCAAAGAATGAACTACACGTACATTTTTAAAGTGGGTGCTAAATACTGTGTACTGTTATGCTTCGTTTAACATGTACAAAAAGGGCAAAGGGTACTGGAATTCACGCTAGAAATCACCCTTTAACAGGGAATTTGTTTTGAGAAAACTGGAGCAAACGTTTTTTTTAAAGAATATTGTTGTCACAATGAAACCATGATTAAACAAAATAAAGACAACAAAAGTTCTCACAAAATGCACCAGGATTTCTTTGTCTCTTTTTTTGTATTCTTGACTTGGTCAGACCATCAGCCATAAGCCTAGGCTAATAATTGACCAAGGTACATGTGTCGTGGCCGAGCGGTTAAGTGCATCGGACTCAAGTTCTGGTGGCTGAGTCATTAGTGTGTGGGTTCGAATCCCGGTCGTGATACTTGTGTCCTTGAGCAAGACACTGAACTATAATTGCTTCTCTTCACCCAGGGGTAAAATGGGTACCAGTGAGGGCAGAGATGGTTCTTGTGATTGATTTAGCTTAGTGAGCTTTGGCAGCACAGGAATTAAATAAATGGCCCAGTGACCAGGGGTTTGTGAAGCGCAATGATCATTCTTCTTGATATTATTATTATTATTATTATTTTGCTGAATTGAAATCTAGGACTTCAACTTTCATGCCAAATACGAATAAAAATGGAAATTTAAAAGAGAAAAACATATTCAGTTAAGTACAAAAAGTTCCATATTCACTCCCTTTAAAGTAAATCAATCATTGCAAGCTTCACCTGAATCTGTCTGCTTTAACAAATGTTGAAATCGGGTTACAATTGTACTGTATGAAGAAGGAACATTTCGTGGAATGTGTTTATGGATTTTCAACCATTTCAGATTATAAAAACTCTTCACTACATTGTACCTCTCCCCCCTCCCCCCCCCCTCCCCCCGGAAAAAAAACCTAAAATCAATTACATCTGGTGCATCATTTTACCCACTTGATTGATTGTTTCAACTTATGCAGTTAAAAAGTATTGCATACATGTAGATGTAGGTATTGGAGTCTATATGCTTGTGTGCCAACACGCGTATTAGTTTCAACACATTTTACCATGACTTCACTATTAGTTACCACCAAAGCGTGAGTGGAATACGGAAAAATCTAGCGCTTCTATACCCATATCCAATCAGGACTAAAGGTTGAGTTGGATATGGGACGCAGGCTGCTGAGGCGCGCTATATTTTCCATATAACACGAGCGCACGTGTGGTAATGAATTCATCTTCAAGCCAACTTAATGCTTAGATGAATGCAATATGCAGTAGTTTGAATAGTTGTGGGTTTCGCGTATGCTTAGCTTAGAACAGTGCAATGCGCGGCGTTAGAACAACGTAATACGCAGAGCGTGATATATATGTGGTGTGTGATATAATGCAATACGTGGTGTTGGAACACCTGTACATTTGCGTACACTAAGCTTATATAACAGCGCAACACAGGGACTTAGAACAACACAATACCCAGGGTGGGATATGGGGTGTGTGATTTTGGTTTATATCACACCTCTTGTTGCTATGGGTCGACCAATCAGAATCGAGGATTCAAGTTTCCTTGAAGATAATACCTGTTTAAACATGGCCATGTGATCTCCTCTGGACCAATCAGAATGGATGAACTGTCTGGGGTATTTATTAATGAACATACATGTACATGTAAAAGGACTGGTGCTGCATTGGTTTTTAAAGAACACTGCATCCATTCTAATAGACCTTTCTTTTGTTGATAAACAAAGTGCGCCGGTTGGCATGGATGGCCGAATGTTAGCAAAACATTCAATCGTGTTAACAAATGTTGTGACCAAATTCAACATTTTCTGTAAAGATTCATGAACGGAAATACCTTCCACAATTGGTTGATTTGTTTCCAACAAATTCAACACTATTTTTGAATATTTGTGTAACACTGCTACAAACTGTGGCAATCTGTTTTTGATTTGCAGTTATGGCTTTCCATACTTTTCCAACCTGGGTTGGCAAAAACTCGGGCTGTGACGTTGCAAAAGAAAGGTCTATACAGTAAATTCCAAAAGAAATGAAAGTAGACTGGCAAAATTGATTAAAGTGCATTACATTACAAATCTGTTATAATGATAACTAGTTTTTATAGTGCTGTACCTACGGGTATCTCAAAGTGCTTTCATTATTATTTCCAGACAGTTTTGAAGTTTGTTCATTATGAGTCCCATTTACAAATATAACACCTTATAAGGGTTTACAAGGTGCTGTGGCGCATTCAGCAGCCACTGCCAGAAACACCGGGGCAAACCCCTTAGAACTCTTAGTGATAAGTGTAATTAGGTTCTTTTACGCGCATTACACAGCACACGAGAGCTTCACGTACTGCTTGATGTCCCATTCTCAGGACAAAGCATTAAGTGTCTGTCAAAAATACAAGTGTCACGACCGGGACTCGAACCCACACTCTGATCAGAAACACCAGGGCCCAATTTCATAGGGCTGCTTATAAAGCACAAAAATTAGCTAATCAAAACAAAATTTTGCTTACCAGAATAAGGTTACCAGCCAAACTACCATGTCACGTGTACTTGTTGTGACAGGTTTCCTGCTCATTTCTGCTTAGCAGACAATTGTTAAGCAATATTTTTTGCTTAAGCAGCTCTATGAAATTGGGCCCTGAGCTTCAATCCTGTGCGCTTGACCTTTGACCACGTACAGTTTTAACATCAACAGTGAAAAGACTGGTACGACATTGTAAATGTATGACATTGTAAATGTATTTAAGGGCAAGACGAAGTGCAGACATGACAATCCTAGCCATACATTTATTGATTTCCAGAGTTAAAGAAACAAACCGAAAAAAAGTTCCTTCATGTTTGAAATCCTAACTAAACATTACCCCGATTGATAGTCCATCATCAAATATCAACAATTTAATGTAATATAAACACATTCTCAACTGCCCCTCCAGTGGCCTCCATTGCATGCAATGTAACAGCTGGTTCGTCGTGTTGTTGTATTGATTAGCAAGATTCCTTTTTCGCAGTGTCAACACCATTCATTCTCCATTGATTCCTTCCACTAGGGGGAACAACTAACACAATATTTGGATGGTACAGAGCTTTTAGCACTGTTCCCCTATTCTAACCTGTACATCTGGGGTGCAAACCTCCCTGGGAATTCAAGCTACTTTGTCTCACCTTTTTTGCAAGGTTTGGAATTTATATTTTATTTCAACGTTATCTTGAGGATACAATGCTTTCAGTGCCAGTTGGATATTAACTTCGATCTGTGCCACAATTCCTTTGAGTCTAAACAATCGAGGCTAATCTTGATAAAGTAGGACAATTGTTTTTTTGAAAAACCTTAGAAAATGATTTATGGATTTAGATTTGTAGCATCTATGTGCAGTATATAGTGTATACTATAGCATGTTTTTGTTTTGAGCTTTTACATGTACATTGTACCAGGGGTCAATTTCATAGCGCTGCTTAACGGTAAGCAAAAGTTTGTGTTTTTAAAGCATAACTTCACAGGTTAGCAAGAAAATTAGGGGGCCAGCATACACATTCACCATAGATTTGCATTGTTACATCATTCATTTTCATACAGTAAGCACCAGAATGTTATCATGCCTTGTCCCCTGCTTACGGTTAGCAATGCTATGAAATGAAAACAGTAAGCACAAATCAGCCGTAAGCAGCTCTCTGGTTTTAGTTGATATTTTGTAGACAAAACATGCATCTAGATGGTGCATGATACATATCTGGGGCTTTTCCCCAAACCTTGGCTTATAGGCCCCATCTCCAGCTTCGGTCTTCGTTTGGTGTCGAAAACATTGTGCAGAATTCATACTGCTCCCAAACTGATGACGGAGTCCAAGAGGGAACCAGATCCCAAGCCCAGGTTTGGGAAAAGACCCAGGGGTCGATTTCACAAAGCACTAAGATTCATCTTAAGATGAGTTGTCAGTATTACCATAGTGATTTGTATTGTGACGTCACTCTTTGCTAAGCAACTACGATGGATTTGCAGTTAATAATAATAATAATCGAAGTCTTATATAGCGCCGGTATCCGCCAATGCAGGCGCTCATGGCGCTTGCTCAAAAATCTGCACTCTAGTCAGTTCAGCTCCAAGTGCACTGCTCGTGATATCTAATAAAATAGTTATAGTTATTATGCTCTGTGGTCAAATTCACATGTCCATATCAAAATAATGTCAAAGGCAATGGTTAGTTGTGCATGTTGAACAGATGTGTTTTGAGTGCTGATTTGAATGTATCAGTTGTGACAGCTGCCCGGACTTTGTGTGGAAGACCATTCCATATCTTTGCTGCTGCGACTTGAAATGAACGCTCTCCCCAAGAGTTGCGTGCCCTGTGTTCTTCAAGCAGAAATTTGTCAATCTTGACTCTTAGTGAAATCGAGCCCTGTTGTTTTGAGTGCTTGATTGTACTGTACATTGTACATGCACGTACAGTACGCACACTTGTATATTTCATAATACATCCAGTCTGTTATTGCGTTTAAAGGTTTTAGCTGGTTTGAGATTGTTTGTGCCTTCATTCTCTAACTGACATGACGATTCCTGTACAAATGTTTTAGCTCAGGTCTGCACTCTGGATTTGTTGTTATTGTAAATTGATTATACTATGCTTTTAGTGCCATCATTTTGTCTCGAGGTGCACTGTGAGTGATTGTTTCTGTCTGGAATTGTGTCATTTTGTACAAAGCTTGGAGTGGGGTGGGGTTTATTTTTGCTCAACATTATTGTGATTGTACAATGCTTTTATGGAGTGCCGTTATTCTGTGTATCCTACACAATCTCCTCTTTTGAGTGACATTTAAATTGCAGGTTGTCTCAGGTTGGAAAGATACTTTATGGAAACTAGCAATGGCACTTTTGTCAGTTGTTGTCTTCAATCTGCCATTTAAACTTAACCCTTCTACTGTCTGACCATTCAATATCATCCACTGTGGTTTTGAATGGTAGATAAACTATGCCAGCCTGCAATGTAATATCATGTGGTAAATGCATCTACACAGTACACACATGTTATGTGCACAGTTGTGCCACCATACACAACATTGGCAGTTGAATGGTTTCAAATGGTTGGTCAACTCACTGGAAAATGTTACCAAGAGTAGGAGGGTTAAAAGAAGAATTCCCGGGGAGATTGTGGCTCTCTGCCAGACTTTGGTGTGTTGTCTGAAGGAAATACCAAATATTATAGAACGCCAAAGGCGCAAGATGGGGAACTGGAGCTCTATCTATTGTTGGAACATGAAATAAGCATTGGCGCCATTTCAGCAACCAAATGTTTTGTTACTCTTGATAGCTATGGTCATTGTCTGCACTGATCTACATGTATTGTTACTAAAATGACGTCCGGTGCACATTTCACATTGCAGCTGGAGTTTCCTATCTTGTGCCTTCGGCACTGTATAACATTGTATAACATTGTATAATCTTTGAAGAATGCTAGGATAGGATGTCTCTGTGCCAACGATCTGTGGTAAAATCCCTGTTTGAATCAGTCTAGGTACCATACTTCTATTTATAATCCACAGAGTGTTTAGATTGTCTGTTTATGTAATTTTGTATCCAGGAAGTACGTACAATATGTATTTGTTTGGCTTGTTGCTGCAATTGTATTAGACATGCACTTGTCTGATGCAATGAACTGTTCATGGCTTCATTTGAGAAATCAGGTACTTTGTTTTGACATGAAATCTTAAAAATGTAAAAATTGCATATGGACCTTCCCCTTCAAAAAATGTCATGTAGTCCAAAATATGTATGGAATTCGTGGTATTAATCCTGTTGTCACCAGATACATCATGTACTAACAGATGAGGCAGATGGATGCCTGTACAGTACACTGTGTAACTTACACTCGCAGTCATGTTACAAGATCAAACTGAAGATAAAACTTGATGCTGTACTGTACATATGTGTGTGCGTGTATGTAATGTGTATGCAGCTGTTGAAAAACTGACACAGATACTGGCTGTCTCCGCATAGACATTTCATGAATGTCAATTTTATGAGTACATGTAGTATGTTTGTACTCGATGTTCATATGTACATAATGTAAAGGTACAGGTTCATTTAAGTTTCTCAATATTTCAAGCAGTTATTTTTCAGCATGTGCAACTACGCATACGGTGTATCACAAGGTTCTCCCATGCACAAGCTAGCGCATCGGGCTGATACGCGTGAATTGTGGGCCAATATGACAAATTTTGGCCGATACTCAAACAAAATAATATATTTATATTATTTAACAACAATTTTCAAGAGAAAATCCATAGATTGCACAGGGCTTTTAAAAAAAGATAAACACCAAGTACATGTAGAAAACATTGCGAAGACCTTCTGTCAGTTCAGTGTGCTTCAGCCATAGAAATAGAACCCGGAGAACGCTGAGTGTGTCATTGTGCGTGCGATTTCGTTGTGAGACCATTTTTATGGACGCGCGTACGCCATTTTTTAAAACGCGTGTATGGCTAGAGTCGTACGCCAGGTGTTACGGCGCGCTGCCCATGGTAGCGAGGCTGGTCAGTGATAAGCCAGTGATAATATTTTGCCATACAGTAGACGTCATGAACATTGAAAACACGTAGAAAAGGTCTATGTGCGTTGCCATTTTGCCATACACGCGTGTCACGTGATGATCATTTTGCCATACACAGACGACACAGAGGGCGGTCGAGCTCAGCGTTCTCCGGGTTCTATTTCTATGGCTTCAGCTATAAAAAAAATAATAATCCAGATTGCTCCACAGTTTTGAAAAATCCTGAGGAGAACCCTTGATGAATTGCAGCATTAGTTGAAACTTTGGAAATAAATTTATATTTTTTTCGGTCAGGGATGTGAAGATTAAGGAAGCCCCCCCCCCCCCCCCAGGTTCCCTGGTTCTCCGTACTATAAGTGTCAGTAAAAAAAATGGCAAGTCTTGTTCTAGTTACTATACCTCTACTAGTAACTAGTAATAGTAACATGGGTAATGGCTTGATGTTTCAACCAGAGCAGTACACAATGTATGCTCCCTTTTCAAAGTCTTTCTGCTCTCCTTTATTGACAAAGAATCTACTGTCAGAGTCAAATCCTCAGACCATTTTTGTTTTCGCATACACTTATTTTAACTCGTGACTGGTCCCACCATGGTTGCTCCATGGTTCCTACAAAGTGACCATCTGTCACAAATCACAACATTTTGTAGATCATTTGTATACAAACCATTGATATTATGTACTCATTCATTACTGTTAACAATTTCAGCAGGTTTCAATACCTAATAGTAATACTTTTAACAGTTTTGTAATTACATCATTGCCATTTTGTGTTTCCACGAAGTGACCTATCACGATACGCCACTTTGCCCATGAGATACATAGTGCTGCCACTTTGCCAACGATATACATAGTGCTAATAGCACGGTTGCAAAATCGTGTGTAGGACTTTTTTGTTTTCAGGTAGTGACCTATCTGTCAGAATGTTTGAAGTGTAGTCTTTTCATGAAGTTACCTATTTTCGCAATATGTCCCAATATAACTGTTTTGGGGGTTTGTACACATTGCTTTGCGGGAAAACTCATATTTTTGTTTTCACGATGTGACGTATGTGTTTAGGAATTAATTACTCATTAAAATATTTGCAAGAATAAAAATATATTGCAAGCTCTTGAAGGAGTCAGCTTTTTATTTATGTCTTTAAACATCCAAAATAAAATAGTATGCAGTCTCTGAAACAGCAGTTTGAAAAATAGTGCAAGTTCAACCATGATTTTCTCCAAACACAAATGATAAGTTGCTGAGCAGTTTGCATTGATTCAGCTACATCTAGTTTAATTCATTTATATTCATTGTAGATTCAGAGAAAGTACATCTAGGCCTATAATGTGACACAGTGTTACCACAAACCTACTCCACTATGCAATTGCAATGGCTCACGTTCATATCATGCATTTTGGAAGAGCTTCAAATTTCATACTGAAAATTCATCATCTAGGATTTCTGTGTTAAGCTATGGATGATTAAAAACATGTAACCAAACTACATAAACTTGTATTGTGCACATAGGAAATTCTGTTGACATTCCTGCATTGTGTGATTGCCAAGAACAAGGTCTCTGGAAATATGATCAGGGTACCAGCATAAAGCTGGTGTCTAATGCTTCAGGGATCAACACTTCAAGGACATGTACTTAAAGATAACGTACGACTGTTTAAATAATTCTTTTCACACATACTATGTACAGTATGCATAAATATACAATATAAAGATTTCCTGAATTTGGTAAGGTTACAAAAAAGCGCAAATTAAAAAAAAAATGTGTCAAAAAGGGAAGTGCTGTAAACTGAAGAACAAAAGTGCTTACGAAAGTTTCACATTTTTTATTTTATTTATTTATAAGTATTTTAAATTTTCGCACATACAATACATAACATTTAACTTTGTCAGGGTTAAGACTAAACAGTTTAAAATACAAATTGTATTTAAGAACATGTACCAAACAACCAGCTTTGTGCTGTTAAAAAAACAGTCATAAAAATCGGAAACCATTCACTGTGTGTTGTAATGTCCATGTACAGAGTACATGTATGTAAAATGCCCAAGCATCGGCAGCAGCCTTGAACAAGGCACTTGACAATAATTGCTTCGTAACAAGTTGGGAAGGTAGTGCATTCTGCTCTACCAGCCAGGCTCCCAGTGGATGATACCCATGCTTACATCCTTACGGACTGTGAGAAGGGGGTAACCCTGTTTCAGCCCCTGGAGTAGGTGGCAATGTGCCTCTAGTGGCAGTTGATTTGGGTTGATAGCCCAAATCAGTTACATGTAGGTGTAGCCCTCACCTTGAAGTGGCCGTCATTGTCCTTGTGATGTTTGGCGATCTCTCATAAAGGATTTTTTATGTTAGTAGCATTTATTAGTCCATTGCTAGAAATGTCCAGACCACAACGACTCTTCTCAGAGCCAGCACTCCTCCACTTGGTTGCACCTTCAAAGTGTACTAGAAATAGTCACTTCTTGTTATCCGCACCATGCAGTAGACCCCTGCATTGGCCACCATTGCTGAGATCAAACAATGGAAATGTGCACACGTCTACGCACCGCGCAGACAACTCTCAGCCAATGATTGGTCTTCATTAAGCACAGTGAGGGCAGTGTGTTGGGCTCGTGATGTCATATGCAAAGGGTGTACATGTATACAGTGTATATGGCATATTATTGGAAATACGGACCATTTTACAACCTCAAATGCAATTTTTCTAAAATATCTTTTTGACCTCGCAAGACATTTTAAATAATTGTATACAGTACATGTACATGTATACCAAAATGTTCATGTAAGGACAGTTCAGATAGTTTTCATCTTGTTGGGTCATTTAAAAATGTATAGTCTCCAGCAGTGAAACATGTGGTTATTTATATTTAATTCAAAGATAGCACAAGTAAAGCACAAGGAACATTCATTCTCTTCTATGGTGAGGCCCAACTGATGTACTATCAAACATCACTTAAAATGCAAGGTGTTGAAAATGATCTTAAGTCAAAGAATGTTGTCCGAAAATCATTACAAAATGAACATGTTAAAATTTACTCTTTTCAAAAACGTTGATGATACCTTTGAGCAATGATCAAGATTATCATAGTATCAATAGACCCCTTGCATAACGCGGAACGCTAAATGGACCCTGAGGTCACGCACACTATTTTACGCGCAAAGAACACCTATCGTCCAATCATCTGCCTCCTTTGACCTCAGTGAGGGCGCTTTTTGGCCTCAGTGAGGGTATTTTTTGGCCTCAGTGAGGGCACTTTTTTAGCGTGTGATGTCATATGCAAGGGGTCTATTACAACTGTCCCTTTAAGGATGTGTGTGCATTATTTGAATGCCTTTCATTTCATAACACGATCCTTCTTGGCGTTTGTTTGTAATAGTATAAATATTTATTGAGACATGTCAATAAATTTCATTATACATGTAGTCCTGCAGCCAATCTGGATTATTCTGCAAGAACCTGTGCCACTCTGTTTTGTTTAGAACAAATGCTGTAATAATTTATGATTGTCCCAATAAACGTACCTTGAAAGAGAAAGTTAATGTTCAATTTAGTGAGCAGATATATTAAAGGGAGCGTATACCTTTAATTTTTGGAACCGTTTGCTTGTTTTAATCCTACATAAATGTAGATATATACAATCAAACTAACCTGTAAACATTTCATTTTAAAAGCTGGTAGTGTTTTTGAGATATCACCGGAAATCCGGAGCGGTTAAGTCCACACAGAAAGAATAATCCGTAATGAGAAACGTATTTGACAGTAATGTTAGTTTCTCAGATTCAAATTGTGGGGGATAAAAACTGATACATTTTTCCATATCCAAATAACTTTGAAGTGAAATGATTCTCAAAATGCTTTATACTATCGAAAGCTGCTGTACTTCTAACCAAGTAAGTTTTTTTTGCCAATAATTTTAAGAGTGATTAACAAATGTATACCTTCCCTGGGGTCGCAGGTTCAAATCCCGCTCTAGTCAATTTTTCTTTGTTCAACCCAAATTATTTAAAATCTACCCACTCAGTTTCCCGTGTGGTTTATTACACAATTTATTATAAGATACATGGTTTCATGGATGTAGTTAATGTACATGCACAGGACTGTACCTTGTTTGTTTGTCTGTTATATTTAGACATTTTTATTAAAATAAACACTGAATTACGTGGGACTCTTCACTTGAGGACGGATGTACGTAAAAAGAAGGGAGTTTGAAAAGAACAGAAACTACTAAAGTGGAATTGGACTTTGAGACTGACGGCAAGACAGGTGTACTCCTGGTACCGTTGAGGACCCTTCAGGTTGTTGACTAACTCTTCAACTGATAAACGATATTGTACATATAGTGTGCGTTATTACCAAAACCTAATATAATATTACCTGTCTCATTTAAATGACATTTTAGAACCAGTCATCAAGTTGCTAATTTCTCCAATGTAAACACACAGCGACATTACAAGCTTGACAAACACCGGACAAACAAGATAATTGTGAAGAACTGATCATCAAAAAACACAAAGAATTGCCATAATTAGTATCCTTGATGTCATCGTCATTAACTTAATAGTCCAGATAAAAGAGCCAAATTATTCCAAGATCAAAAAAAAAAATGCAGAAATAAATGGTTCAATAGATTAACCCCCCCCCCTATAAGAAATGATTTCTTTGAAGTAAATTATCGACATGCCTCTAAATATTTCTAAGAGTTGATCTAAAGATATTTTTTTACTTGACATGCGGCACGCTGGAGTTCTACCAAATTCCTTGCATGATTGGTCTGTGAACCAATTGTCTGAAAGCCGAACCCAAGTTGCCTGTAAAGATGGCAACCTCGAAAGGTTTTTACCATTTAGTGAAAACAATTTTTTGGGTCATGAATGACGTAAGTTTGAGTAAACGTAGGTTGAATAAGATGATGTTGAAGACATTGAGATGGGCTTCCCAAAGGTCTTCCTTTTTATTAAATAAGGAAATCAGATTCTCCAGTTAGTCTTAAAAATAGCAAATGGAAGCAACAAGCTAAGATGAATTTTCATCCAAGGATGAAATAAGCTTTAAAATGTTTTTTTGGATTTCATAATAACAAAAGTTAGTTGATTCCACCCTCAATATATGTAAAAATAGACAACCCATCATTGCAGCATTTAAACTGATATTAGACTCTGTCATCTTCTTCAATCTTCAATGGTGAAATCCTTATTCAGCTATAGCTATACTAGGATGGTGCAGAAGTGACGTCACAGGCAAAGTGCATAAGAAATAAAAGGTGAAGATAAGGTGTCCACAAGACAAAAAAGGACGACAACAATGGGCGATAAACTTAGGGTGCCTAAAAATTGAATGATGAATTAAAAGGAGATGTGAGCCCACAGGCATCCTCATCCCTCTGATGGCTGGTAGGGCAGTTTCCTTGAAGGCTGCTATGGAAGGAGACATCACCAGCGGCTGCGTGGAGCTGGTTCCGTAGTCGGATGGATCGTGGATAGAAGGAGTATTTGTATGGGTCTATGGATGCGTCTGGTATGGTGAACTTTAGCTGATGGTCATGTCTTCCTAGAAATGGTGATGGTTGGATGATGGGTGGGAACTGTATGTCCACCAGTCTATGGTGAATCTTATAAAACATGGTTAGTTGTAAGACCAGGCGTCTAGTATGGAGTTGCTCCCAGCCCACGGTATTAATCAAGTCATGTTGACGATAACTAGGTACCTACTCAGAGTCTGGTAGTTGCAAAAAAGTTGCTTGTGGGGTCATCAGGACCTCTTCATTATTTGTTTTTGTCACTTCATTGGCTTTAGGGAAAAGGTAAATGACTTTCTAAATGGCATTGTTGTCTTTCCGTGGTCGAGTCGGGGTTTCATTGTGACAACAATATTCTCAAACAAAAACTGTTACTCCGAAGGCTCCAAGAAATAATAACTCAAAGAGGCATGGTAAAGATGTTGTAATACTGACATAAAAGTGGTTCATTACTGATATGTTGTACTACAGATTGACGTGTGGATATTGAAGCAGATTTCCTCGTTGATAATTTGTACCAATTCAATTTAATAAATGACTATTTCCCCCCTCTGCATGACATCCACAGATTCCTTAATTAAAATTGTTAACAAATCAATACTGACACAAGTTTCCTGCTGTTTTATTGAGTCTGGCACCACTCATTGAATTATAAATGATTCCGTCTGGATTAGAAAAGTCTAAAGAAATTAAATAAAGGGAGAAGGTCTTCATCAATAAAGATTAATTTAATTAAGTAGGTATTAATGAAACCACATGTAAATATGACATTTGAAAGATTCAACAAGACCTCTGCTAACAACCTGTTTCAATATAAAAAACAAACACAGTTATTTTTTTTCTAAAAGCCAACTTGCAAGCAAACAAAAGTTTCTCCCCTCCCAAAAAACCCTGGGATATGGTGGATGTCCCCTACAACCACCAAAGTAGTTTAGAATTGTGGACTTAATAACATTGTTGTTTTGTAAATCCAAGAGGTGCATTCTCTCACAAGGTCCAGAAAACATTAATAAGAGACTTGTCTTTCTTGCAAGTTGGCTTTCAGAAAAAACTAACTGTGTTTGTTTGCTTGTGGCATGTCGAGACCGAGCAGTCAAGCGCACTGGACTCAAGCTCTGGTGTTTACAATTAGAATGTGGGTTCAAGTCACAGTCTTGACACTTGTGTCCTTAACCAGTTCGACGCGGGAAAAATTTTCACCGAATTTACCCCCACGCGGGATTCTTTTGTGAATTTTGTTGAAATTTAAAAAAAAGTGCAAGTGCTGGCATAATTTTATTCTTTATGACAATTTTCTGAAATAAAAAGCTCTATGATTTAAAAAACATGTCACAATAGGGGAAAACACCTTCACATTTCTCTCTTTTTGTTTAAACTCACATTTCACCATCTCAAGATACGGATCCCTCAGAAAAATCTGCATTATCATCACTCACCTCAGCTCATCATCGTGATCATCAGAACTGACTTTGATATAACCATGCTAACTTCAGAATTCTCACTTTTTTCACTATTATTTTCAAACTCTGAATTAGAACTATTGAACTATTACCCTTACTTTCCTCTGAACTAGATGAATCGTAATTGGAGGACCCTGACGATACAAAATATCCAAGAATTTCCGTGTCATTATTGTACACGCGTTTTCTCATGGAGGCCGCCATCTTGATTTTGTCAACAAATGTCATCTCAATCGTTGTGTTCATCGGCTGGCCCTGTGTCCATAAAAGTTCAAATAGCGCCACCAATCGCAAGTAAATTACACTAGATATATCCCTGGTACCCCGCAATGCAACTACAACTGAATCCCATACACAATTCGCACGCTGAGGGTAACGGCGATTCATATGTAAATTTGGCGAGTTTACTCGTCCTCCTAGTGTCAGTAAAAAAAATTCTCGCGAGTTAACTCGTCATTCGCATCAAACTGGTTAAGCAAGACACTTAACCATTATTGCTTTGTCCTTCGGATGTGACGTAAAGCCGTTGGGCCTGTTGTGTAATCCACGTAAAAGAACCCAGTACACTTATTGCTAAGAGAAGGGGTCTGCCCCGGTGTTTCTGGCAGTGCCTCGTAAACCCTTACACTGTGTTACATAAATGGGTCTCATAACTCCAAAACTTCAAAAAACCTGTCTGGAAATAAATAATGGTAAGCGCTTTGAGACACCAATAGATAAAGCCCTATGTAAAAACTAGTAATTGTTATATTATTATTATGATAATAATAATCCTATCTAGGTTGAACAAATTTCTGCTGACTTTCTGCCAATGAATAAGGAGGGGCTGGGGAGGTCTGTCATGTCTGTCAGTGTCACCAGTCTTCACGTGGGTTTTTAGAGTATACTTTGCTGTACATGTGGGTTTTTAGAGTATACTTTGCTGTACATGTGGGTTTTTAGAGTATACTTTGCTGTACATGTGGGTTTTTAGAGTATACTTTGCTGTACATGTGGGTTTTTAGAGTATACTTTGCTGTACATGTGGGTTTTTAGAGTATACTTTGCTGTACATGTGGGTTTTTAGAGTATACTTTGCTGTACATGAGTCTCTCCTGTGCTTGACTAGTATAGGAGGTAGTAAAGCTGAGAGAGTGTTGTGTGCTCATTTGAAGAGCCAGGGAGGCTGGGTTTGCCCTAAAGGGTTTGGTAATCACTCTTTAATGTCAATAAAAACCTATTGGTTAGAAGCCTGCAGCGGCTTTCAACAGTATGAAGCATTTTGAGAAACATTTCACTTTGAAGTTTTGTGGTTATATGTCAAAAAGTAACAGCTTTATTGGCCCCAAATTTGAATCTGAGAAAAGTTTCTGTCAGATTGTGTTTTCCTATTAGGGATTATTCTTTCTGCATGGACATTTTTCGCTCCGGATTTTCTGCGATATCTCCAAAATGTGACCACCTTTTGAAATGTAATTTTCACAGGTTAGTTTTATTGTATATTATCAACATTTATATAGGATTAAAACAATCGAACGCTTCCAAAAACCAAAGGTATACTTTGCCTTTAATCCTTTTCAGCAACTATCCAGCAGGACTAATTGGATAGCTGTTTCACTAGTCCACCAGCTTTCTCACTAGTCCTTATTTCATATTAAATAGGGATGATTTTTAACACTGAAGTAGCCAGCTGGACCACTTGGAGACACTATTAATTGGTCCTCTTGCAATTTAACTAGCAATTGGCAGCAAGCCACTGTTAAGGGAGAACACTAGGAGGAGGTCCGCCCTGTGCCATTATCGACTGTCTGCACGTATATGGATACTAGGCATGGCAGATGTTGCTCTAAACTGTGAACAAGTAGATTGGCAGAAGTGTGGAAGAGATGAGGAATGCGGCAATTGATGGAGAACAGGTGACAGTAGCGACTCCAGTCATGTGACTCTGATTTACACACTTTGGAGACGACAGCCACTAACACGCTTCTTTGCCAATCAATGATGTTGTTGATGTCTCTACCTCTGCCAGTGCAACCATTGCACTACTTGCATATTGCACCTCTAGATTATTAGAACTCAGGCTTTTGGTTTAAGAGGTTTTCTATTTAAAATAATCAATTACTAGTTTGCAAAGAACAATGACCAGTAAATGAAGCCATGTATTCCAATAAGGCAAGACCTTGATAGAGTCAGATAGGAGAGTTTGAGTCAATATCTCATTTGGTTGAAGTGGAAGGAGCTAAAGTAGACCATACTTGAGATGATAGACAATGACATGGTAAAAGTGAATCAGATTGCGAAGTTTATTGTAACAAAAAATACTTTAAATAAAAAAATTGTATCAAAGGATTTAATTGAAAATGTTTATGGTGGAGGAAAAAAGCACCACAAATTAATTTTGATACCTGAGCAAAACATACGCTTTGAAACTCATGTACAACATTGGTAATTGTCAAAGACCAGTTTCCACAGTTGATGTGACCCGACATATACATTACATGAAATAACAAACCTGTGTAATTTTAAGCTAAATAGGTCTTGGAAGTCTCGAGAAAATAGAAAACAGTGAAAAACCACTTATGTGTTTTCCCTGTTTTCAAACATCGGGTTTTGGACACGCACAATAAAGACTAATTGTTTTACTCATGTTCTGAAAACTATAGCATTTCAAGCAAAACTATTTCAATGGAATTTTTCCACCATGACCATCTTTATACCATGTAAGTTATGTGCAAATCTGTAAACATTTATATTTTCAATCTTAGCAATGTTGTACACACCCTTTAAATTATTTTTGGCTGAACAAAGTCAAAATTGTCTAAAGCGGGTGTTGAATCTGCAATCTTTGTAGTAATGTGCCAGCCCTCCAACTGAGCTATCTAGCCTAATGATGGTGATATCTCTATTTTGTCAATATCTTTGTGGTTTATTACTTCTTAAATTAGTATAAAAACAATGAGTGGGAGATGGGGAGAGAGATCATAAGATGCATTGTTTGTAGGATTTGAGACTTGCATGGTGGAGTTGCATATTTTTAATTTACAGGCGCACCATACACATGTAATGACCTCATTCAGAACATGTAGTCTGCTCTAGTCAGAGTCAGGAGATGTACGACATGTATTTGTCACCAATATAGGGTTGCATTAAATACGCTCTGTCAACACACAGGGAAACTGACTCCCGAGAGGGGTATATAACCAAGAGTTATTGTGGTGATGAAGTCGGGTGATTTGAGACAGTTGGAGAATTTATCTGGGATAGTTGTCTTCAAGCAAATTCATGTCATGTGGAGTTCCATGACCGAGCAGTCCAATAAACCATGTATTCCAGTTCTGTTTTGTGGGTTCAAATCCATCCCTAGCTAGTCTTGATTATTGTCTCCTTGACAATGACACACCATAATTGTTTTGCCCATGGATTGGACGTTTAGCCTTGTGTCTTGTGTACTACATGTAGGATAGGTGGTATAGAACCCAGAAGACTTATAGAAGACGAGCTGTTTATACACCATGTGACCTGAGACATCACAGCCTGTATTCAGCCAATGGAAGAATACAATAAATCTTATGTTTTAAGGAGATTGCACTGTCTGATTTTTCTCAACTTTTGATATGAAGAAAGGGGGGGACATCTCAAAAGCTGTACAGCTGTTGCTTTTGTAACTCTTGAATTAATGTGAAAATTATGACACAAAATGTAAATTTTCTTTTATGGCCTGTGTAGTATCTTGCCTGTCAGAAAATGCATTAGAATGTACAAGGTCACTGCTCTGTAAACAAAGGTAACATGGTCTATACCAAGTGTTTTTGGTTTGTAGTGTTTAAAGCACCAGCCTACGACATTGTGTGTACATGTGTCTGTACATTTCCTCAGGCATCTGAGCTACAGTGATCGAGTTCGCCTTTGAGGTGTGCTTTGTACTATTTGTAGATATATAAATGTAAAAATAAACAACCACAGTTAACTTTTGATTGCATCGAGTTTTAAAGGCACTGTACACGTTTGTTAATTACTAAAAATATACATGTATATTAGTATAAAAACTTACTTGGTAACGAGCAACGGAGAGCTGTTGATAGTATAAAACATTGTGAGAAACGACTCCCTCTGAAGTAACGTAGTTTTTGAGAAAGAGGTAATTTCTCACTAAAATAATAAAAGACTTCTGGCCAGAAGCCTTTTATTCCTATCTGAAAGCACACTAATTTGTACAACAAGGGTGTTTTTTCTTTCATCATTTTCTTGCAACTTCAATGACCAATTGAGCCCAAATTTTCACAGGTTTGTTATTTTATGCATATGTTGGGATACACCAAGTGAGAATACTGGTCTTTGACAATTACCAAATGTGTTCAGTGCCTTTAAACAGGGGTGAGGTTGGTACAGATTTCCAGATTTTAAAACTTGTGTCTCCCCATTTGTTTTGTAGCCTGTTTTTACAAATTGTTTCGTAAAATGGCTCTGACAAAAAAGTATTGATTTGCTAGATTTGATGTGCTCGCGATCAATATCTACAAACATGCTTACACAAAACCAAATAGCGCTGTAGTTATTTTTGGACTGTGCGGTCGCTGGCCTTCCATATATACACATTACAACACATGGTTTACACAATGTGTTGTGGTCTGATGTGCATGCAGTTTACAGCAGGTCCAAAGTCCAAGCTAACCAAAAGTTAGAGACATCCATACTCATAAGAAAGATTAGCAGACAATTTCTGCAAGTGTTTATTTGAATTTTCATTTCCATCCACTCTCACATCTGTTTAAAACACCTAGAATTACCTTGGTGTTGTTTTGAGCTGACATTACATTCTTCTCCCGTATTTATATTTGAAATATTTGGATTAAAGGCAAAGTATACCTTTGGTTTTTTGAGCTGTTGGATTGTTTTAATCCTATCTAAATGTAGATATCACCAATAAAACTAACCTGTCAAAATTTCATTTGAAAAGTGGGTACCATTTTTGAGATATCGCCGAAAATCTGGTGCGATTATGTCCAAGCAGGAAGAATAAACCTTTATTGGAATACACAATCTGAGAAACATTTCATGAAGAAACATTTCTCAGATTGAAATGTTTTTGAATCCCTCTCTAAAACCACATTCCTTTGAAGGGAATTGTTTCTCAAAATGTTATACATTATCAACAGCTGCAGAGCTTCTTACCAAGTAAGTTTTTGTGGTCATTCGTTTTTAGCGTACATTTAATTACCAAAGGATTTTTCCACATACCTTGAAATTGTGTGAATCAAAACCTGTTTTGATCTGTTTTCCCAACAGAGTACTTACCGAAGCCAGCCCAACGCTATGATGACCCACCCTTATACCTGTGTTTGCGAGTTGGTAAACCCATGGTGAAGACATTCCCGGGGAATAAGGCTGGCAGCAAGGACGGCTCATCCAAGAAGAAATACAAACCACCAGAGTACTGGTTTGCAATACCAAGAGAGAAGTAAGTACTTTGCTGCTTAGACCTGGAGGCTGTCATTTCTTTTGCTTTAAAAATAATAATGTTCATAGTGGCTTCTTATAGCACTCAACTCCGTCACTCAGTGGCGCTTCAACATACATTTTTTTCTGCAAGGTATGTGGAGCTACGTTTTTAAATTATGAGACCTTTTCCATTACATTGCACCATGTAATGGTTTACAAGGTGCTGTGGCGCAATATGCAGCCAATCAAACCAGGAACACCGGGGCGAACCCCTTCTCTTTTCGATAAGTGCACTGGGTTCCTTTACGTGCATTACACAACACACGGGACCTACGGCTTTACGTCCCATCCGAAGGACGCAGCAATAATGGTAAAGTGTCTTGCCTAAGGACACAAGTGTCATGACTGGGACTTGAACCCACACTCTCTGTTGATCAGAAACACCAGAGCTTGAGTCCAGTGCTCTAAGCCGCTTGAGTCATAGTCATTACCAAACGTATACAGACCCTTTAACCTGTATCTATACAAAAATAACATTTAAAAATACAGATGAACAGCAGAGTAAAACTGATTCCAATGTTATTTCCTGAAGCTGTCATGTGATTTAAACATTGATTGACACAATCTATTTACTCCAAATGGTTGCTTGGTTTGTGTCTCCCGCAGGGCAGACAACCTTTACGCCTTCTTCCTTCAGTGGTCTCCAGATGTTTATGGCAAGGAAGGCTCTGATGATGTGGGCTTTGTAGCCGTGGATGAAGAGTTAGACTCTAGCCTGGAGGTCATTGAAGACTTCTTTGAGGAGCCAATTGGGAAGGATTGGGAGGTGAGGCTACTGGATTTGTTTTGCTTTTCATGAAAATGGTTTGGCATTTATTTTGTATTTATCTTACAGCGGAAAGACAATTGAAATTGGCAGTTTTTGGACCACCTGAGGGTTTTTGTATATAAGATAAATCTGCTCACTTTCAAAGGTCTCCTGACTATATATCTGATCTTCTCCGTAAATATATTCCTGTTCGTCCTCTTCGATCTGCTGGCCGATCTCTACTGACGCAAACTACTTTTTCCACTAAATTCTATGGTCAAAGAGCCTTCAACTTCATTGCACCTTCATTATGGAATGACTTACCACTTCATATTCGCCAAGCTGGCTCTTTCAGATTTTCAAGGGACTTTGAAAAACTAATTTGTTTGAATCTTTAGTTTTGTAACTTACTTTTATATTTACTTTTATGTTTTGTGTTGCGCATATAGGCTCCTGCATTATGCGTTATATGAATATCTCGTATTATTATTATTATTTTGTGAACCAAATTTACAAGATGCAAAACGAGTAAAACAAACAGGTTTTAACGTTTAACGCCGTGGACTAGGGCGTGGGCTCGGCGGGCCCCGACCCATTAGTGCCGATCGAGGTGGCAAAGGACATGAAGAAAATATTTACAAATTTGACATCATATGAAAGGTCATTTCATAAGCTACAAATTGTATGCACAAAATTGTATGCACAAAGTTTTTCCCCAAAAATATGTCTTCACACAGAAAATCAAGATTGAAAAAGTGAACACTGTACGTTGCTTTTTGTGTGTGAAAAAATACGGTACACAGCAGTGTGACCCCTATAAACGATGCGGTATTATAGTAATAATAATAATAATTTGGGAGGCTAATCATCCTTACTAGCAGCTAAAAGCTGATTTGCGAAGGGTGCCTTTGTCAGCCAGCCACATCAACCCATTATGACCACGGAGCACAGCCATGAGATCGAAAGTGTCTGATTTTTCCCGAGGGAGGAAAACCGGAGGGCCTGGAGAAAACCCTTGTGGCACAGCAGAGAACCAACGCACAACTCTACTCACATATGGCCTTGGCCAGGTATTGAACCAGGGTCACTTTGGTGAGAGGCGAGCGCTTTACGTACAAGCCAACCATGCCCCCCTATTGAAAGGAATAAGCAGCTCTATGAAATTGGGCCATGGAGCCTTGCATGTGGATCGGGTTTTCAGTCCCTACCTGATTGCATGAGTTTACCCCCATCATGGGTTCTCCCTCCTACATCTAAATCTGATCATTTCTTCGTTTCCTATTCACCATCCTGATATTGGCGCTTTCACTTTCTGGCTATATGTTCCTTGTATAACATTGCAGTCAAACAACCTGTATAATTGGCACATAAATGACATAAATCACTCAAATGAGCAAGAAACCAGTACCTGAAGAACTTAATGTTCCATTGCCCCATTTTCACTGAAAGACCAAATTAAATCTTATAGAGTGCGCAAGTTGACCCCCAAGAGTTTTCAAGAGAATCTTGACATACAGGCACCTCACACAGCAGCTACAATGTGTATTGTGGCAATTTTGTGTATGAAGAATTTTTATTATACCCTTTTTACATGTAGTAAATTTCATCCATTGGAGTTTAAATAAAGGAAAGCTAAAGTTGGTAAAGTTGTTAATTGTAACGATTTTTACAGATCTTGGAAAAAAAAAATTAAGCTGATCTTAATTTCCGCTTCACTTTTGAAATCTTAAAGCCCATGTAATAAAAGGTGATTGACCTCACTCGTACCAGTGATGTTATAATACATGTTATCATTCCACTGAAATGTTTTTTGGGGAGTGAACAAAATTATATGACACAAAATAACCTATACAAACAAACACAAAATTGCATCCAAGTGCTAGTTCCCCTTGCTGATAGCTTTCACAAACTGCACTCATAGAGTTGTTTACATTGTCACCTTCATTGATAACAACCCAGACAAACAGACGTTCAACATCACAAGCTCCGTGCCTTTGACACTGAAGTTCATTGTCAACGCCCAGTACTGTATTCCATTGTACATTCATTGTACAAGCAACTGGGGACACTCTGCACAGTACATGTACAACCTCGCTACGTAGGTGTTTAAGCAACTGGGGACACTCTGCACAGTACATGTACAACCTGGCTACATAGGTGTTTAAGCAACTGGGGACACTCTGCACAGTACATGTACAACCTGGCTACGTAGGTGTTTCTGCTAGTTATGGTAGAAGCTGCACTCTACCAGAAAATAAGGCGGCTTTAAAACAAGAACCATCCAGACAGGATTGCAGAGATATCTTTGACATCTTTTTCAACAGTGCTAAGGTGAGTACAGATCACAAACTGATTCAACTTTGCTCAAAACTCTAGCTTGAGGATAGGCCTAAGACCATACTATACACAAATACTATTTAATTTCTGTAGTTTCATCAATTGTAGTTTTGTAATTTAATAGGAGATAATGATTCATCTTTGGTTTACATGCAAAAAGTGTTTTACGGTTGAAATGCTTGAATGGTTTCTCAAATAATGTACTTATATTTGAACCTTTGTGTACTTCCAATTCAATGGAGGTAAAGGCTGATTATTTAGTGCATGTTCTTGATATTTGATTGCAACATTTTCCAAGACTTGAATTCAGTTTTGTGAAAATGAAGTTTAAAGAAGAGATGATATCAACATAAATGAATCATACTATATAATCAAATTGTCTTGTTTTCATAAATCATATTAAACTAAAGTATTTGAAGAAACTGAATCAGGTACATGGTTGTGGGAGCAACTTGTCCTGTAAGTTCCAATACAGGCCAGACTTACACAGACTATTTTCATGTGGTGTACAATAGTGTTACATGGACACTTGTACAAGTAGGCCTACATTTTGAGCGTATTTCTAAATAATTACACTCTTATAAAACAGTGTATTTCACTATTTCAATATGACTCCTAATTATTTAATGTACCATCTTTGTTTATGTTTGTATTTCATGATGTACATGTAGTTCATGATGTACACGTAGTTCATGATGCAGTTTGTATATTTCATGACATGTATAGAGAATTGGAATGGATGTTGTCTTCATAAACTGCTGTACATCCTACATTTAAAGGGGCTGTGTCAAACACAGCCTGTGGCTGTACATGGAATTATGAACTTTCACCCAGTTACTGCACACCCCCCATCTCCATAATTATGATACAGAGGGAGGGTGTGTACAGTAACTGAATGAGAGTTCATAATTCCATGTACAGCCACAGGCCTGCTTTGATCCTGACTACACAGCCCCTTTAACTGGATCCTCCAAATAAAGAAAACATTGCTTTGTTTAAAGATGAAAATAGTTATTTCATTGATTTAAATATTTGATGTCAAGTCTGCATACATGTACATGAGATGTACTTTCACTTATTTAAAATGATGTTAATACAGTACTACAAAATACATCTCACATTGACATATTCAAATTTCATAATGGTTTATTGCAGTGTAGGCCAGCAGAACTTGTTAGTTTCTGTTAATACAGGCAGCAGATTAATTTTGAATACTTTGATAGTTTACTTTTGTGTGTCATCAAAATAATGTTAATTCTAATGAGACAACACAACAAAATGAGTTTTGCTGTAGTTGTCTTTAGAATGAAAAGAAAAACAAATCAAATCTCACAGCCTCGAAACTGCTTACATTTATTTAACAGTGACTGAATGGATGCTATTTAAAAGCTATATTAAAAAATTCTACATCAAAGAAATATTGTTTTCGCATAGAATGTTTATGTTTCATTGCATTCCTACATTAATGTACAGTGCAGGGATCAATTTGATAGCAACAGATGTATACCGGAAGTGGTTTGTGGAAACTGGATGTTAATTCTGTTGTAATGTTAATATACATGATATATTTTTGCTCTTTGATAATTATTTCCAGATCAATATGGCATCTTCTAAACCAGCACAGGTTTCAGCTCTGGAGAAAATCAGAAAGGATTATCTGGAGTGCAGTATTTGCCAAGAGGAGTACACACAACCCAAACTACTGGACTGTCATCACAGCTTCTGTAAACAATGTTTACTTGAATACCACACTACCAACTACAAAGATGCTAAGATGCTTATTTGTCCTCTGTGTCGAAAGGAGACGCAACTTCCTGAGACGGGTGTTCAAGATCTCAAGACTAGCTTCATTTTAGCTGGTCTTGCACTCCAACTGGATCAGGTCAGTTCTATTGAAAACAGCAAGTTGGTTTGTAAACTATGCAAGGAGGAAAATGAGGCAACACACTTTTGTTTTGACTGCCCCATGATCATATGTGCAAACTGCAATGAAATGCACCTGAAAATGTCGGCATCGTCAAGCCACACAGTAGCTACTTTGAAAGACATTAGTGATGGAAAGACTGCATTGATAAAGACAAAACCAAAACGTCATCCAGAATGCCAAACTCATGAAGGTGAAGTGATGAGGTTCTATTGTACAACATGTGATGTGATGATTTGCCAAGCTTGTACTGTCATAGATCACCGTAATCCACAACATGAGTATATTGACTGCAACCAAGCCTCATCTACATATAAACAGTCATTGGTTCAACTCATTACTCCCCTTGAAGAAATCCTGAAGAACCTTGAACAATCTCAAGTAACTGTCTCAACAATGAAAGATAACCTAAACACTGCAGTTGAGAGAACCATGGCTGCGGTGAAGACCAGAGCTGATGAGATCAGGGCTAAGGTAACAGCTCAAGAGAGTCGCATAGATGAAATAAAAACCATCCACAAAGATCGTAACAAGAAATTAGAGGAATTCGACCAAACAGTGGGTTTAAACTCACAGCAAATACAGCATTCACTGCAGACTGCCAAAGATGTCAGCAATTCATCGGCTCCTGACTTCCTTGCACTCTATTCTACTATCAGTAATGACTTGACATTACTCAGAGATCAGAATCAACCCAAGATAGATTCTACCCTTTCCCATCTGAGATTCAATCCAGGGGTTTGTGATATCTCCCTGGGTAATCTGATTATGAAGGAACCAGCAAGGTGGGAGCTTGGTTTGGAGTATGATGTAGGATCCGATGGGGCTTTGGATATTGATGCCTCTGCACCTGGGGATAAGATGGCAGTGGTAGACTATTTTAATAGAAGAGTGGTAATTTACAACACTATGGGACACCAGCGGAAAACTATCCAATTATCACAGTGTAAGTTGCTTACAATGTCTTTTTCGTTAGAGGTGTAATGCTGTTGTAAATTTCAGATCAAACAGTGAAAAGGGTAGCCTGCTCATAAGCAATTGCTAGTTTTTATGAATTCGGCCCATTGTATTCAGTCCTATTTATTTATTCATTTGTTTTCCAGGCCCTCATGCTGTTGCTGCATTCCAGAATCAGTTAGTGGTTGTAGATGGAACCAACTCTGTCAAGATGTACAATACGAATGGCAACAAGATATTTGAATTCTACACAATGCCTCATAGTGAAGTGGGCAAGACAGCAGTAGACCTCCGCGGTGTAGCAGTCATGAAGGATACAATCATTGTGGGGGATGTGAAGAGGTCAGTTATAACTAAACACTGCTCCAGTGATGGTTCACTCATTGACACTTTTTCAGTTCAGACAAAACCTTGGTACTTGGCCATTGACAGCAAGGGCAGAGTTATCATCAGTGGTGGGGATCAACAACAAGTAGACATTGTTGATGACAATGGTACTGCACTAATCGCCATCAAACCACTCATTGATGGTCAGCAAGTTGTATACTGCACAGGTGTATGCTGTGACAGCTCAGCCATCTACATTGTAGTGAGCAGTGAGTCCAACAGTGGTCATATCCATCAGTATGACATGAAGGGTAGATTTGTCAGCTGTATTGAACAGGGTCTGTACGACCCACGTGGAATCTCATTGACATCAGATGGTCAGCAGCTTGCAGTGGCAGACTTGAAATCAGTGAAGATTTATAACAAGGTGTAATGTTATCTAATTATGATACTGGTCAAATACTGCCTCAATGGTTAAACTGACCAACAAAATAAGTCAATAAAATTAATCCACAACATTCTGCTAATTTATATAAATGTTTTCACTCCAACAGTTCTAATAACCAATCAGTTTTAATTCTCAATTAATTGAGACCTTGCGTTAATCAATTCTGTTACTATCCGGTTACAAATAACATACATTTGACTTAATTTGGATTTTGTAATAAAATAATATCTCAACACATAATGCTCTTTTGTGTACAGGCTTGTCTATTTTAAATAATTTTGTAAAAACATTCTAGCGGGCAGAAAAAAGTGTTTGCAAGAAATGATAGCATGCAGAGGGTTAATTATTACATTTAGGGGTTGTTCACTTGTATTGCAACCTTTTCCATTTAATAAGAAATGCAACCTTTGAAGTTTAACATCACATGCAAGTTAAGGTTGTTATTAAAATCATTACTTGTAAATACCTGACTACTGTATAATTGCCATGTTTGCTTTGTTATTAAGATTACATTTATTATGGGAAAATGGGTACACAATGTAGGAAATGTCATATAACATCCAAAAGAATGTGAATTGCTTATTTGATTACTTATTATCATATTTAAATTTAACAGCAGTCATCCAATTATGGGTCTTATCTTGATAACTAGTGTTATTTCAATTTTGGCAGCCATCTTGTAATTTCTCTTGCTTAAATCTATTTTGAAGTGATCATATCCATGCAATATTATGTGATATTAATATTTGGTGTGCATGCGTATAAGGCAAATGCGCCATTTGATTTTATGGAAATTAGTTGGGTTTTTTCTAACATCCTTTTTCTACCATTTTGATACGTTGATTAGAGGGTCTCAAGAGAGTCTTGCCCTAGAAATCATTTCTGTTGCATTTGTTTCCTTGTCAAACCATTTATTGCAAAGAATGACTAGACTAACATAAAAAGTAGTTTAATTGGAGTTTGTGGAGTAAGTTTGATCTGTATATAATCAAGATTGACATTACAGTGGATTATTGCTCATGTAGACTTGTTTGGATTAGTGCTACTCTGTCTCTAAAGCAAAATATATTCCTAACTTTTGACATTGTCAATAAATCTGGAGATGATTCATACTCTATTATTATTTCTGTCAAGTGAAGATTTATTCCACTATCTCTCTCCCTCATTCACTTTGCTTGTCCTGTAAAAACTGCTGTGAGTTTAGAGATATTTTCCATTGTAAAAATGAATAGACCCTTTGCATATGATGTCACAAGCTGAAACAGCGCCCTCACTGAGGTAATTAAGGAAGTCCTATCCATGGCTGAGAGTTGTGGGTGGCGCGTACGCGTTTTCACATTTCCATTGTTTGATCTCAGTGATGGCCGCAATGCAATGGGTCTATAGGAATTATTTAAGTTATTTGATGGATCAGGGAGAAGTTCCAATCTCTTCTGATGTGAAAACAAATCGAATCATACATTTGAAAGTGACTAGAATTTTAATAAACACACGTCACATGATTATTTTTCTTGTCTCTATAACAGGTAAAAATATCATTTGAAATATTGACTTTCAATAGTGATTAACTTGGAGACACATAATCAAATAACACAAAGGAAAACTGAAAACAATCTTATTTCAAATAAGAGTAACAGCAAGTTACATACAGTTGCCCATTATTAATAATGGTAAATGTGATGTTATGAAGTGGAGGGATTTTAACTTCTATAAAATTAGGGTTTGAAGCTTCCCCTCAAGATGAAGAGAGAACGGAGAGCTTGTACCCACTACAGACAGACAACACAGTCGGCTGTAATAAGCATTGGACATGTGCATCCTATGTAAGGGATAATGAACAACCTCATTCCCAGTGCTGTAGGGTCTTACCTTGCTCATTCATAACCCCTAAAAGTATGACTTTAAAATATCCAAATATATTGGATATTTGTGGTTGATCCATTCTGTATTAGAGACATACGCAGAGCGTGCGATCAAAAGAGGCATCAAGTCGAAAAGCAACTGGTCCCCTCTCATTGATCTTGTGGCATGTCATAACTGTATGCAATCAGAGTGACTCAATTTGTAAAAACATTCTTTAGTAGTGGTTGCACAGAGCAGTCATTATTCTAATCGTCATTGTTTTTCAGCTGATCTCTTCCAGGCGCTGCTCATTCTTTTGAAGTGGGTGTGTCAACATACTTGTATTGAAGCACACATCACAGGTTTTGTTTGGACAAATTTTTACAGATGTTGCTATTTCAAAACAAATACAATTTAAATATGGGAAGTTCATGTAGTAGTCCCGTCCGATTTCTGAGAAGTCTCCCGAATTCAAAAAAATCTACTTTGCAACAGAAGAATAAATAGCATGACAAATTCTTAAAAGAACATTATCTATACAGCAAGTAGATTTACACATGGTGTTAATGTAAACCAAATGAAACCTCACCATGCAATACCTCAAATCCCATAATTTAAATACCATCGTGTATGCCCAGCACTGTACACAAAATATTTGTAAATTATTTTTTTACATATCTGCTGGTTTTGTGAAGTAATATCAGGTCTGGACAATATCTCAATGACCTGTAACTCCTAAATCATATGGCCCAGAACTCTTGCATTAGAACTTCCTTATGACCAAACAATTTATGCAAACGAAACAAATATCTGAGATTTAGCCTTTGAGGAACATTGGTTTGACATCCATGTACCATATATACATTGAGTACAATTGTTAGTTTCTTCTGTGCAATTGGTGTGTCTGCATACAGAGAGATCTTAGGAGGTACTGTACATTGCTGGATTAGGGGAATTTACAACACCAGACATGAACATTACTGTGGAATTCCCCTGAGCTGAATGATGTCATCATTGGTATCTGACCAATCACAGCCAGGAATGGAGACTGACTACTTGGGTCGGGTTGTCCAGTGTGATATTAGAAATTCTTAGAATCCATTCACTTGTACAATATGGATGCGTATTGTTCAGTAAAGTCGTAGTTCTGCCTGGCTGACTGGAAACAACGGAGAGTAAATCAAAGGCCAATGTTGAGATAAACTTTGTGTAAATCAGTCAATTTGGTCAACTAAGATAAGTCACCATGGGATGTATTCCAGCTAAGAAGTGGAGGCAGCGACCAATGAAGGAGGAGGAGGCTATTGATACTATTTCAGCTGGGGTGTTCAGGAAGATTTGGTGTCCCCCTAATGGGTATACAAGAATGGTATGATCTAACAATCAGCTGTGCACTAATGGGTACAATGGGTATAAGAGAAGATTAGAGTCTGGTAATCAACGGTACCCTTCAGGGTATAAAAGAAGATTTGAGTCTGGTAATCAATGGTACCCTAATGGGTATAAGAGAAGATTAGGTATGGTAATCAACGGTACACAATGGGTACACAATGTAGGAAATGTCATATAACATCAAAAAGAATGTGAATTGCTTTTTTGATTACTTGTTATCATCATATTTAATTTTAACAGCGGTCATCCAATTATGGGTCTTATCTTGATAGCTAGTGATATTTCAATTTTGGCAGCCATCTTGTAATTTCTCTTGCTCAAATCTATTTTGAAGTGATCATATCCATGCAGTATTATGTGATATTAATATCTGGTGTGCATGCGTATAAGGCAAATGCGCCATTTGATTTTATGGAAATTATTTGGGTTTTTTCCAACATCCTTTTTCTACCATTTTGATACGTTGATTAGAGGGTCTCAAGAGAGTCTTGCCGTAGAAATCATTTCTCTTGCATTTGTTTCGTTGTCAAACCATTTATTGGAAAGACTGACTAGACTAACATAATTGGAATTTGTGGAGTAAGTTTTATTTGTTTATAATCAAGATTGACATTACAGTGGATTATTGCTCATGTAGATTTATTTGTATAAGTGCTTCTCTGTTTCTAAAGCAAAATATATTCCTAACTTTTGTCATTGTCAATAAATCTGGAGATGATTCATAATCTATTATTATTTCTGTCAAGTGAAGATTTATTCCACTATCTCTCTCCCTCATTCACTTTACATGTCTTGTAAAAACTGCTCTGAGTTTAGAGGTATTTTCCTTTGTAACAATGTAAAGACCCTTTGCATATGATGTCACCAAGCTCAAACAGCGCCCTCACTGACGTTAAAGGAAGACACATCCATGGCTGAGAGTCGTGCATGGCGCGTACGCATTTTCACATTTCCATTGTTTGATCTCAGTGATGGCCGCCAATGCAATGGGTCTATAGGAATTATTTCAGTTATTTGATGGATCAGGAAGAATTTCAAATTATGTTGCCCGTTATTAATAATGGTAAATGTGATGTTATGAAGTGGAGGGATTTTAACTCCTATAAAATTAGGGTTTGAAGCTTCACCCTCAAGATGAAGAGAGAACGGAGAGCTTCTACCCACTACAGACAGACAACACAGTCAGCTGTAATAAGCATTGGACATGTGCATCCTATGTAAGGGATAATGAACAACCTCATTTCCAGTGCTGTAGGGTCTTACCTTGCTCATCAACCCCTAAAAGTATGACTTTAAAATATCCAAATATATTGGATATTTGTGGTTGATCCATTCTGTATTAGAGACATACGCAGAGCATGGGATCAAAAAAGGCATCAAGTCAAAGAGCAACTGGTCCCCTCTCATTGATCTTGTGGTGTGTCATAAACTGTATGCAATTCAGAGTGACTCAATTTGTAAAAACATGATTCTTTTGAAGTGGTTGCACAGAGCAGTCATTTTTCTAAGCCAATCGTCATTGTATTTCAGCTAATCTCTTCCAGGCGCTGCTCATTCTTTTGAAGTGGGTGTGTCAACATACTTGTATTTAAACACACATCACAGGTTTTGTTTGGACAAATTTTAACAGATGTTGCTATTGCAAAACAAATACAATTTAAATATGGGAAGTTCATAGTAGTCCTGTTCGATTTCTGAGAAGTCTCCCGAATTCCCCAAAATCTACTCCGCAACAGTAGAATAAATAGCAAGCAAATTCTCAAAAGAACATTATCTATACAGCAAGTAGATTTACACATGGTGTTAATGCAAACCAAATGGAACCTCACCATGCAATACCTCAAATCCCATAATTTAAATACCATCGTGTATGCCCATGCCCAGCACTGTACACAAAATATTTGTAAATTATTTTTTACATATCTGCCAAAAAACGGGCAGTCCGCGTTTCATTTCATTTATTTCATTTATTAATTTTGGTTGTGAAGCTAAGGACTCTCAGAAAAGCGAATTTAATCACTGTACTAGCCAAGAACCCAGTGGAGAGAAGACAATGAAGAAAGTTTCAGTTTCAGATGTGGGAGGAAAGCCCCAGAGAATTATTCCAGGGGAAACCCACGCAATCAGGCAGGGACTGACAACCCAATCCACAGAGTGCTCCTCTACACCAACCCGACCACACATACTTTTGCACACACCTTTGTGGAGACTTCCTTTTGTAGTTCTATTACTCCCTTTTCTAAAGAATCACATTGTGGGGAACCAGTTTACCCTTTGTTCCATTGTGTGCCTACCCACATGTATGCACCCACAAAGGGTACAATTAAGAGATGTGAAAGGTCCAATTAAACTTTTGTATTATTTCACTCTGAATTTAAATTTATACTTTTGTATTATGTTAAGTAGTCTTTGTCTGGCATTTTAAACTGGAGGTATAAAAGTTGAAAGTTGTAGTGAAACACAAAATACAATGACCTGAAACTACTAAATCACATGGCCCAGAACTCTTGCTTGATGAGTTTCCTTATGACCAAAATAATTCAAGGAAACGAAACAAATATCTGAGATTTAGCCTTGGAGGTGCAATGGTTTGACATCCATGTGACCATATATTATGAACATTGAGTACAATTGTTAGTTTCCTCTGCATTTTAAACTGGAGGTATAAAAGTTCAAAGTTGTAGTGAAACACAAAATACAATGACCTGAAACTACTAAATCACATGGCCCAGAACTCTTGCTTGATGAGTTTCCTTATGACCAAAATAATTCAAGGAAACGAAACAAATATCTGAGATTTAGCCTTGGAGGTGCAATGGTTTGACATCCATGTGACCATATATTATGAACATTGAGTACAATTGTTAGTTTCCTCACATAGAAAGCTTGATGTGTCTGCATACAGGGAGATGTTAGGAGGTACATTGCTGGATTAGGGGAATTTACAAGACATGAACATAACTAGGGAATTCTCCTTGAGCTGAATGATGTCATCATTGGTATCTGACCAATCACAGCCGGGAATGGAGACTGACTACTTGGGTCGGGTTGTCCAGTGTGATATTGGAAATTCTTAGAATCCATTCACTTGTACAATATGGATGCGTATTGTTCAGTAAAGTCGTAGTTCTGCCTGGCTGACTGGAAACAACGGAGAGTAAATCAAAGGCCAATGTTGAGATAAACTTTGTGTAAATCAGTCAATTTGGTCAACTTAGATAAGTCACCATGGGATGTATTCCAGCTAAGAAGTGGAGGCAGCGACCAATGAAGGAGGAGGAGGCTATTGATACTATTTCAGCTGAGGAGTTCAGGAAGATTTGGTGTCGCCCTTATGGGTATACAAGAATGGTATGATCTAACAATCAGCTGTCCCCTAATGGGTACAATGGGTATAAGAGAAGATTAGAGTCTCAATGGTAATCAACGGTACCCTTCAGGGTATAAAAGAAGATTTGAGTCTGGTAATCAATGGTACCCTAATGGATATAAGAGAAGATTAGAGTCTGGTAATCAACGGTACCCTTCAGGGTATAACAGATTTGAGTCTGGTAATCAATGGTACCCTAATGGGTATAAGAGAAGATTAGAGTCTGGTAATCAACGGTGCCCTTCAGGGTATAAAGATTTGAGTCTGGTAATCAATGATACCCTAATGGGTATAAGAAAAGATTAGAGTCTGGTAATCAACGGTACCCTATATAGGGCATAAAAGAAGATTTGAGTCTGGTAATCAATGGTACCCTAATGGGTATAAGAGAAGGTTAGAGTCTGGTAATCAACGGTACCCTATATAGGGTATAAAAGAAGATTTGAGTCTGGTAATCAATGATACCCTAATGGGTATAAGAGAAGATTAGAGTCTGGTAATCAACGGTACCCTATATAGGGTATAAAAGAAGATTTGAGTCTGGTAATCAATTTTACCCTGGGTATAAGAGAAGATTAGAGTCTGGTAATCAATGGTACCCTAATGGGTATAAGAGAAGATTAGGGTCTGGTAATCAATGGTACCCTAATGGGTATAAGAGAAGGTTAGAGTCTGGTAATCAATTTTACCCTAATGGGTATAAGAGAAGAATAGAGCCTGTCAATGGTACCCTAATGGGTACAATTGGTTCAGTACATCAGTTCATGATACTTTGTAAAATAATCACATTTTCATTTTCATATTGGATAATTTGTTTCTGTGAAAGTACATTGTCATTGACAGATTATGTTTTTGTGCCAGGTAATGTTGGAATTTATTTTGAATCTGTTGTTCCTCTCTTATTGTCATTTTGTTTCATTTGCATTAGATCATCACAAAGGAAGAGGCCAATCGGCGGCGGATGACCATCTTAGAATGCGAGATGAACCTTCCATTACCAGAACTTGAAGGAGCTACGAGTATCCTGTTGGAACCGGAACATGTCAGGAAGGTAAGATACTAGCAATCTCAATCCATCTACAAGATTAGTCATGAAAGGATGTGGGACGGCATGGCCAAGAATTGTTTCATATATTTCTACATTTGTAAAACAAAACAAAATTGCAAGTCCGAACAACCGACAAATAGGTACACACTACTACATGCATGGTATTCATCTGTTAGTCAGATTTGCTTCGAAATATCTTTTCCTATTATTTTGACCAGAAAAACTGAATCAAAATAATTCATCAATAATACAGAAATAAAGATTTCTGAAGAGTTAAAAGAAGGAATTTTTAAAGTTTTGACAAACAGCTTCCTTGGCTGTGTAATTTCTCCCCTTAAAAAGTTAAGCGGGTCTTTTCCGGCAAATTACTAGATTTTTATTTACTGAAAAGCTTGACTTGGAATAAAGTTGGTACTTCATACAAATCTTATTGTAAAAGATTTCCCCTTGGAAAGCTATAAACCATTTTTAGATGAAGTGGACACAATACTATCATACAATTTGGTTTTAGGTAAATCTTTTTGTGTACACCCAAACCGAACAGTGCACTCCTATAGACCATGTTACCTTTGTTTACAGAGTGGTGACCTTGTACAATATAATGCATTTCCTGACGGGCAAGATACTACACAGGCTATATGGGAAAATTTACATTTTGTGTAATAATTTTCACATCAATTCAAAATTTACAAAAGCAACAGCTTTACAGCTTTTGAGATGTCCCCCCTTTCTTCATATCAAAAGTCTCAGACAGTGCAATCTCCATAAAACGTAAGATTTGTTGTATTCTTCCATTGAGCTGTGTACAAATGTGCCTGCAGGAAGTCCAGGCTCTGTGGCTCTTTTGTAAACATGTGATGTCACAGGTCACATGGTCTATAGTGTCCACTAAATCTCAGGTAGGCTAATGGTGTCGATGAAAATTATTTTTTCAATTGGGTCATTGTAACAAAATATACCACAAGAGATACTGACTGGATAATTTGTAAATAATTTTGGATGAAAATAATGTTTGTTTACTGGAGTTGTATTTGAACCTGCGACCTCTAGATTAACATGCCAGCTCCCTACCAGTTGAGCTATCTAGCCCTTGTTGGCAGTCTCTCTATTTTGTCCATATCTTTGTTTGGGGGTGCCAGTCAGAAGCCATTCAACCTGCAACTGCTGTGTAGCCAGCTTACAAACTCGTAGTGAAGATCTGGAAAAGAATAGGATGTTGTAATGAAATTTATCTTCTGCTTTTTTAGGGTGCTATTTGTCAAATTGTTTTTCATATTTTTTTACAATTTGTTTGTTACAGTTTTTGCCTATGTGTTATTGTTGTGTATTGAACAAAGATATTGACAAATAGGGAGAACGCCAACTAGATAGCTAAGTTGGTAGAGCACCGGTGCGTTAAACCGAAGGTCGTTGGTTCAGATCCCGCTCTAGCAAATGTTTCTTTAGTCAACCCCAAGTTTTTGAAAGAATCAATTCTATTTAGCACCTGTCACATAGCACAAGTAAGGTCTCCCACAATGGTATTTGTATTTATCTTTACACCTGTAGCTGACAAAACAGCTTCCTGCTAGAACTGAAGGGTATAGCTGGAAGAACATCTACAATACAGCTGAGCATGGGTACAGCTTACGCAATCTGTATCGCAGTATGAATGGTATAGATAGCCCTGTCCTACTAGTGATCAGGGACTCTTCAGGAATGGTAAGTCATACATTGTGCAGACTTAGAATTTCATCTTTGAGAGGGCAAGGCCAATGCGCCGTATTTTTGACCGCGTGAGGGCGCTCTCAGAAATATTTCTATCACTTCCGGGTTATAATAAGCGATTATTGTCTGCTCAGCGCTGTGTACAGTTCATCGACGTTCTGTCATCACATCTGTGCACGGTATAGTTTTTAGTTGCTTCTAAGGTGGGTTATAGCGGCTCCTTGAAAGGTCTTATTGTTCGTAATGGATATGATGTCTGGTGGCAATGTGTTCCAGTCTTTAACTGTTAGGGGGAAGTATTTGAAGCAGTCTTTACTCTTTGTTTGCGGAGAACAGTTGGTAATGTAGGCCTTGCAGGTGCTGTGAATGTGGTGTCTGGATTGGCGTGTGACAAAAAGACATCCAAGAACTTGATAGTTATTCAGCTCAAACGTTGGTTAGCTTGCAGAAGAGGAGCATCAACTTCTGGCAATAAAACAGAGCTTCTAAAAAGGTAAACGAACAGCAAGGCCTACCAACTGTTCTACGCAAACAACAAAGACTGCTTCAAATACATCCCCCAGACAGTTAAAGACTGGAACACATTGCCACCAGACATCATATCCATCACGAACAATAAGACCTTTAAAGGAGCCGTTATAACCCACCTTTTTAGAAGCAACTTTTTAGAACGCCGATGTTAAAACTGTACACAGAGCTGAGCAGACAATAATCGCTTATGCCCCCGGAAGTGATTGAAACATTTTTGAGAGCGCCCTCTTGTGGTCAAAAAGTACGGAGCATTTCATTTTGCAAAGGGCACTTCCAGTAGAAAATCTTAGTCTTTGGGAAACTTTTGATGGGGCATCAAGGCCAAGAACAAGGGCATCAAGGCCAAGAACAAGGGCAACTTTTGATGGGGCATCAAGGCCAAGAACAAGGGCATCAAGGCCAAGAACAAGGCCAAGAACAAGGGCATCAAGGCCAAGAACAAGGGCATCAAGGCCAAGAACAAGGGCAACAGATGCCTCCAGAATCTCAGTGTTATTCCAGACCTGAGTGTTTGTTTTAGATGAAGGAGATGTGACATCATTGGTTTTTGGGTTGTCAATTCATTCCTATCCTCAAACAGTTTATATCTTGTCACAGTTTTTTGGGCGAATTCAAAGACATAAGTAACGGTGATTGTAGAGGTATTTAATAGATGCTAACTTTTTAGCATCGGGGATAAAGAATATAATTTGGTTTTTTAATTTATTAACTTGTTGCGGTACCCGCTGCTAAGGATTCGAACTGCATCTAGCTACCCGGCTAGCTCGGTGGTCTAGTGGTAGGACATGCTCTCGCAATGCAAAGGTCGTGGGTTCGAATCTCACCCGAGAGATTTGCCTGTGGATTTTTTTCATACTATTTACTGGACTTCGTATTTCAAACATAAGTATTTCTGTAGAGGATTGGTACTGGTATGAACTTTAAATGATCTGGTCATAAATTTTGTCTAGTTTGCGAGCCCCCTTGTCCTTTGTGCCCTGCACTCTTTTTGTTCTGTACAGCTTGCACTCAGACAATGTTGCTAAGAAACTGAGAAACATAAACACTGAGTTGACTCTGAGTTACTTGTAATAATTATCTTGTGTGAGACAATAGCACACCTACAATTCCAGTAAGATCTCATTGGGTCCCTCGCCTATGGCCCCTGGTCAATGTTTGCTCTCACTGCATGGTCTGCACTCCTGCTGGGTAAACAACATTGGGGGGTGGGGGTATGGTTATTGTCACATGGTCAAGCATTGTGGCCCAGAATTATAGGTTATACCTTTGGAGGGGTCTTAAAAACAAAACTCTTCGTTGTGCAGGTTTCAGTGTACCAGTTCCCATCCCCCCAAGTGCCTTAAACACTCCTTAAGATGCAACTTTCTTCCCTGTTTATTACCCTTAAATTGAGCCCCACCCCCCCCCCCCCCCCCTTAGGTGCTTCACTGGTGTTACAAGGTTCTTACTGCCATATCTTCAAAAAACATAACTTTATTTATTTCTGTTGGATGCAGATCTTTGGTGCACTCACTCCGTGCCCAGTTAAGGTCAGTGAGCATTACTATGGCACAGGTGAAACCTTTCTTTACAACTTTGTGGACTGGGAGCTGAACGTGTTTCGGTGGACGGGTGAAAACAACTTCTTCATCAAGGGCAACTACAACAGCCTGACACTTGGGGGCGGAGAGTAAGTTTGAATTTAATTTGTATTCTTATTAGTGCTGAGAAAATATAATCTGTTGCAAACTGCTTACAACAAAAAGGACCTATGGTATAAAAGCCAAAACGTGTTGATGGTTGACGTTTGGACCCTAGCAGAGTCTTTCTCAAAGGCTAAATGACAACACAACACACATAAACAGGTATACAAGTGAAACAGAAACAGTCAAGTGGAAATACATGAATAGAAAGAGACAGAAGCAGAAAGCATACAGAAAAAGCAAGGCATGAATAATGAAGGAGACAAGGGAGGGGGGATGGTGGGGTAGAGGGACAGGGCTGGTTTAACCACAAAAGGTTGTAAACACAAGACAAAATCAATGGTTGGTAGAGGGAGAAAAATTAAATAACTATTGAATGAGGCAGACTAAAAAGGGGAAGGCAAAGACAATGATTTTAGGTAATTTCCTTCTTGGACGTTCAGACCATGGGGTTGAATGGTCTGAAGGCGCCTTATCCACAGTTTCTCCCTACTCAGACAAACAGTCTCTCTGTGGTTACCTAGTGCCTCAATGCCCTGTATAATCATGTCAGAAGCTAATCAACCTGTAACTGCTGTATGGCCAGGGATCACCTTAAGGGGATGCACATTTTTTATTTCAATTACCAAGTGATAAACCACAAGGGAAACTGACTGGGTAAAATAAAACATTGTTTCCACTCAGAAAAAAAGGCAGCACAAATTGTGCCACAAACACAAAGCCAAAGTGAACAATTGGGAAAATGTGTTTTCAGGAAACATAACTGTGATGATTATTTTGTTTGTTTTTTCCACAGTGGTGCATTTGGTCTGTGGCTAGATGGGGATCTGTACCGAGGTAGAAGTAGGAGTTGTAAAACCTTCTCCAATCCATGTATAGCTCACGATGAGGACTTTATCATTGCTGATGTTGAAGCTTGGGGCTTCGGACTCGGTTAAACTCGGAACTTGGGTATACCCTGAATATTTGTACAGCTTTGGAAAGCCATTTCTAGGGGATGCCGTACTGACTTCATATTTTGTAATCCCATTCGGCTTAGGTTCGAATCCAGCTGCAGGTTATAAGAATACACAATTGCGTGTGGAGAGATTGGAACCAATGTCACACACAAGCTTTAGATGACATTTTGGCCAGCATTACTATTCGAATGGAAAGCTCAATTGAGAATGCAAGTGAAATGGCAGCTAAGGTTCGAATCCAGTTATAGGTTATAAGAATACACATTGGCCTGTGGGAAGATTGAAGACAATGTTGCATGCAAGCTGTAGATGACATTTCAGCCAGCACAAAAGCACTGTCTGAATGGAATGCTTGATTGAGATTGCAAGTGAAATACACAGAAGTGCATTGGACTGAGGTTCGAATCCAGCTGAAGGTTTATAGGACAAGACGGCCCGTTGGAAGATTGGAAGTGACGTACAATAAAAAGCACCATCGGAGTGATATGCACAATTGAGATTGCAAGTGAAATACACGGAAGTGACGTTCAATTTGAAAACTGAATTACTCCGGGAAGGACTTGGCGCTGGTTCACATCCATGCAGGATTAAGATGATTTTTCAATCTCAATCCAAAATCAACATGAATCTCAAAGTACAGAAAGATTACTCTTTTATTTTTTATGAATATTTGCATCGTTGAATTCTTACCTGAGGCAAGTGAAGGTGGAAAACAACTTGAATTACTGAATCCAGAGTTGGAAGTCCAGCAATGATTGCAGTTGACATTATTTTTGAATGAGGGGAGCCTTTGAACCCAGCTGTGGCAGAAGGAGTTGAGGCATCCGTCTAGTATTGTTTAATCATTTGCAATTAACAACGTGGTGTCTACAGTTCAAATCCAACCTAGTTCCTTATTGACACACAAGGATGAGTCTGGCAGCTACTCCGGATGTATCGTAAGTTGCATTGTTACTGTAGCCAATGTGAATGAAACAAAATAAAAACTTGCCAACAAGTATTTATCAGAAGCCTCCTAAAGTGTGGACTTCACTGTATATTGGATTTAATAGCTCCCCTTTTTTCGAAGTGGAGTCACCCAGTTTACACCAGGACTTTTTGGGTGAGACAATGGAAGGAGGATTGCAGAGAACAGCATTTGATGAATCTCCACCCTCCTTTGTGAATGGAACAAAATATGACACTACACGATGGAATGAAGACCAGATTCAACCATTTGACTTTGTAGGGGTGATGTGCACAAATGCAACTCGAAGGGAAACTGGAAGTCTGAAAAATGAAGGAAACGAACGAGGAATGATTTGAGATCGCATAAATGTCCTGCTCAGCACATTCTCAATTCAACACTGTACAAAGATGTGCCAAACATGTACATACAATTTCAAAAGACTGCTTGTACTGTATTTACCCTTTCAAATAGTTGTTGACATTTTCAAACACCAACAGTCTAATTGTTTAGTTTGGTTTTGAGGCGCATGCAAACCTTTGTAAAGATTGTTTTATAACATTGATGAGAGCATTACATAGAATCCTTGATGCATAAAATGTTCTGAAACATTCTGGGTGCAAACAATGTTGATGGCATACATAAGTGTGTGACACTGAAGAACAGGGCCAAATTTCATAGAGCTGCTTAAGCACAAAAAGTAGCTAAGCACAACAACATTATGCTTACCAGAACAAGGTTACCAGCCAAAATACCATGTCATATCAATTGTGACTGGTATCCTGTTCATTTTTGCTTAGCAGAAAATTTGTCAGCAATATTTTCTTCCAAAGCAGCTCAATGAGATCGGTCCCAGGTGTCATTTTCAGGGAACTTTAATCCAGTGAGTTTTCCGCATGTTAAAACTGATGCGTAGCTTTGCATGAGGCACCCAGTCAACTTGACAATGATTGAGCATCCAAGTTTGAGTCATAGTGATTGCATAGCTGTACAACAGCTGCACAAAACTTCAAGATTGCATGGTGAATTCATATTGCATAAAATAGCATTGTTCCTTCATACAATATTCAATTCTTTCATTCAGGTATTCAACTTAATTTTTCTCTCTCAAAGTCTACAACCCAAATCCCAAAGTTGTAAATTTAATGTTAGATTAATTACCACAATCCCCTTATCAACAAAACGCCTCCCCACAATGTGATTTGACAAGTTGTAATGTGCGTATAGGACATGATATGATGTACTAATTGACTGTATGAATAATGTACTCCATATGTTGCTTGTATGATGCCACCCTGTATATGAAGTAACAATAACAAATTACATGTATCTAGTTAAATTATAAACATCCAAACATGGAGTCGTTATATGTAAATGAATACATTGGCCAGTATTAGTTTGATTTGTGTCATTTGTCATAGCGAAGTATGGGAGACTTTAGAGTGCAAGTTGGCAGTAGATTCACAAGGTAAATATCCATTGATTCAAAGGTCTGAGCATGCGCACATTTCTGAGAACAATTGATTAGTGTCTTACATAGTGAATGTATCTACCAATAAGGTGCTCAGGGTGCTTGAACAAACGGAAACATTTTAAGACGGCTTTTTGAATTTGTTGAATTGTGAGACCAATTTATGTACAGCGTAGCACCTTAAAAGGGTTTACAAGGTGCTGCAGTGCATTCTGTAGCCACTGCCAGAAATACCGGGCAAACTCCTTTTTAGCAATAAGTGTAACTGGGTTCTTTTACGTGAATATTACATAACATACGAAACCTACATGTACCCTACAAGTATCTTACTTGAGGACACAAGTGAACCCACACTCTGGTGATCAGAAACACCAGAGCTTTAGTCTGGTGCTCTTAACAGCTCGGCCACGACACGCCAGGTTTACCTGGTGAATCTGCCTCAACCTAGAAACCCAAAATCTCCCATTAAAAGTGATCCCAGATAGTTAGAGGTATGAGATGTAATTGTATACAAAAGGTTGATCAGTCATCTTCAATCCGAATGCTTTCTAAAACAAAACTAACAACATTTCCCCAAACACTTGATTCCCCAAAATATAAACATAGGGCCGAATTCCGCTGTAAGATGAGTTCTGAATTTGGACCCTGTTCTACAGAGTTTATGCTTACTAATCTTGACCATCCAATTTGACAAGATTTTTGTAGATTGGTTGACCTTTGACCTCCAAGGTTGTGCTGCGTATTTATTTACAAACTGGATAGGTTTGATTGATGTAATTAGTTCATGATAACCTGAATAGAATTGAGTGTGCCAAGAAAGACATTGGTATGTAAAAGGAGTTTCACCACAGCCTTGTTGCTCAAAAACAAATTATTAATATGTCAGATTCTTTGTGTGCTGTGTCCGGTTTGGCGGCTACGGCTCTGGCTGTGGCTAGATCAACATGTCATCATGTATTGAAGTATAGGACATCCATAGCAACACTCTTAGCAACAGTCGTAGCCGTAGCCGCTAATTCAGATAGAGTATGTTTTTGCGTTAAGGAGATGGACAGAATTCTTGTGGTGGAGTTTTGCCTATTCCTTCCTCCATGGTTCTAGTGTCCTTTGTAGAATAATAACTACAATTTGTTTTCACCACGTTTACTAAGTTCACATTATAATCTCATTCATTAGTTATTTATGAATTCATTCTTGTTATTCCAATTTTGCGTTACTGTTATTTTGATGTTATGCCAATAGATTAAGAGGAAATCTTTTAAGACTTGTTGATCAGTAACAATGAAAAAATAGGCCCATTGCATAATGCGCAGTGCTGCTGGAACGCTAAAGTCACATGCACCTTTTTACATAACAAGAACAGCTATTGTTCAGTGGGGGCGCTATTTGAGAGTGTGGCATCATTATGCAAGGGGTCTACTCTATACTAAAAGGTGATTTGTCTCAATGCACTTTCCCTGGAATCACAAAAGGAGCTAAGCACAACAAAAGTATGCTTCCCAGAATAAGGTTACCAGCCAAACAACCACGTCACATGTACAATTTGTGACTGGTATCCTGCTCATTTCTGCTTAGCAGACAATTGTTAAGCAATATTTTCTGCTTAAGCAGCTCCATGAAATTGGGCCCAGGTCTCAATTTCATAGAGCTGCTTAAGCAGAAAAGTGTGCTTAGTTTTAAATGTTCCGCTATGCAAATATTGGCAGGAAACCAGTCACTGAGACAGTAGTCGTGGAATGGTATTTTGGCTGGTAACCTTATTCTGGTAAGCAAAATTGTTTTGTGCTGAGCTGCTTTTTGTTCTTAAGCAGCTCAATGTAATTTTGCCTAGATTTTGTACATCAACAAAAGGTTATGTTCCGAAACAAGATGATAAAGTTGGTAAAGTTATGGTTGGTATGAGCCGTTGATTGACAGAATGCTTTAAACATTCCAGAAATGAATACAGTTACGGCATTTTGGTGGATTATCTATGTATGTTGTGGTGTACAATCACAAAGAGGCAATTTACATGTAAAAATAATGGCAACCCAAACATAGAATGCTTTTTGCATTGAGTATGAAAGCTTTGATTTACAAAAACTTATTGGGTGAAGTTTATGCAGATTGGGGTTGGCTAAAAATCAGTGAAACATTAAGTATTTACATATGGCTTCTGACTGGCACCCAGTAACAAAAGTATTGACAAAATAGGGATATCGCCAAAATAGGGCTAGATACATGTAGCTCAGTTGGTAGAGCACCGGCATGTTAATCTAGAGGTTGTTGGTTCAAATCCCGTTCCAGTCAATGTTTCTTTGCTCAACCCCAATCCAATAGATACTCCTAAATTTGTACAAAATAAAGATGGAACAATTGCAAATCTTATGGGAATGGCCTCTTCGTCTTAGTAGTTATTACTGTTTCAAACCATAAAAGTTGCCTACAACCAATTTTTTTGACAGAATGTGTTTAAACAAAAACTTAACTCTAGAAAGTGCAGAGAAGTTGTTGGCTAAGCAGAGGATATTAAAATAGTGTACCAAGTTAACTTGTCCTTACCAAAGCAACTCGTTTACATCCCTTGCACATCAGTCATATTGGGTGACTGCTATACATTCAACATTTTGAGATTCGACAGGTAAGCATGTAAACGCCATGTGGCCTAAAGTTCACACTACACTATATAACACACGGGGACATTGAATACCAAAATGGCGCTGCCCAGAATATTGTGATGATGACGTCGGGTGATCCTACTAGCAGCAACTTGCTCTTGTGAAATTTGAATTGTACGTGACCCATGGACCATTGAGCATTTACTCACCTTTACAAATATCAGTGTACAATTCTACTTAAACAATATTTAAGAAATGTGCGACAAATGTAAAATATGTGTACAGAGATAATGGCATTTGGATAAATAAAAGTAGACAAACATGTGGAAGTAATGTTCAACCAGGGTGTTATAGTGATTGTTATTTCTCTCACTTTGAGTTGAAAGTATGATGTAAAGATTATTTTACTTTCCATGCATTTGTATTCAAGTGATTTTGCCTCTTCAATGGAGACCTACATTGGCTTATAAATCGTTCGTGTTAGCTATGAGAAATGGATAGGGGCATCTCTACACAGATTTCCGTGAGTTCACCAGATTGGTACTTTTGTTTTTGTTTTGCGACAAGCGAAAATTAACAAAAATGAGCAAACGAAATTAATGCAAACCTTGATTCCTTCTAAGGAGTTCTAAGACGAAGTGTTTAGGGGATCGAATCCTGCAAGGTTGTATAGTTTGTTCATCCCCAAAATGAAGCCGCAGCCGAAATCATTATTTAAAACGCGGCCGTACAGTCGCAAAACGGAGGTGGGCCAATTAATAATTTGTTGTAACGAATGATGTAATTCAACATAACGAATAACTAAATTCTTGACAACGAATTACTTAATCTGCAATAAGCCAACGAATTACTTAATTGGTAATAACATATTACTAAATTCTTTTTCTAGAGCTTCCTGTTTTTACCGGAAGTAAAGGTCAAAGAGGGGTCACATTTGAAAATGTTACATCAACCTATACCCTCATAACAAGACTTGTTGTCTCCCCATGTACATGTATTCTTTCAATTCATTTTGAACTGTTCCTTTAAATAAATTCCACCCTGCAGTAAAATGCAATAAACCTTTACCAAACATAACAAGACTTTTTTCTATCAAACGTCGCCCTCCCCAACCAGGCCCAGTCCTATACCCATCCCATTCATCCCAGCTAGCTATTCATCCCAGCTAGCCATTCACCAGCACGATGATTTATACTGCTAGTCCATCACCCCCCCCCCCCCCCCCCCCCCCCCCCCCCCCCCCCCCATACCCTCAAATCTAAATCCCCGTCCCTGGCCCCAGTCATCTACCCAGCTTGCTCATACCCATGTCCAACCAGCCACACCCCAGCAAAATGACTACTAGTCCATCTCCCCTACCCTCATATCGAACTCCCAGTCCCTGGTCCTTTAGTCATCTACCCAGCTTGATCATAATCATGTTCAACGAGCCACACCCCAGCAAAATTACTAGGCGTACATGTCCGAGTCCGACTATTAAATTTCTGTTCATTACCGAGAGATCTTGCGGGAGCCAGTTGCGTACCTCTGTTGTCTTTGACAGGCACAGGTGATTGGAACCAGCCGAAGAGAACGACAGGTACCCGATTACTACCTAACACCAGATAAACATGTAGTAGGGGTCGGGTACTCGACGGCTTGATGCCGTGACGCGTAATTCAAAATGGCCACCAGCCATGCTTGATTTATGTAAACACCGTGGATGTATTTACGATCATTTGACGTGATTTGATGTCTCTAGAGGTAAGCTTTATTGTGTAGTTTACTTCAGTTCAAAATGTAGAATAGGAATAGGGCTCGGTGAACCCGTGTAAACACTAAGATTGTCATAAAACGGGTAATTTTGTTGCGTTTCTGTTTCCACCTTCATGCACGTAAACAACGGCACTTGAAAGTACAACGGCCGGAAGTAGCCACGGTGTTTGGCCCATGGCGTATTGTATTGTGCCAGTCAATGGCTACTTGCCGTCAATCAAATGAAACAATCGACTTCTCTTTTTAGAGTACTGGGTTAAGCAATCTTTTACCACTTGTAGTTTTCATAATATTGTATTTCTACCTCTATGCGTGGATAGTCTGAGATCAATGTGTGGGCCTATAGGCCTACATGTTTCTAAAATGAAGAAAAGGGGAAATAGCCTACATTTAACGTCAACTGTTGTAAACTGCTTACCAAACAAAATATAAACAGGATTGATAAAGGCTGACGTTCTAAAACGGGTAAAAGTTTGGCACCTACATTCATTCACCCTGAACTTAATCAAATTGTTTCTCTTTTTAAGACACCGTAATGAAGGGGGTTGGGTGGGTATCGATTTAAAATCAAAAGTTGATGATTTCGAGTTGTGAATTCTTTGAAACAATTAACAATTACCGAATGAGAACGACGATACTGTGTAATTTTATTTCTGGCAGATAATGATATTCAATGTTGTGTGTATTCGAACCTTGCCCAATTCACTGTAAATAAATACAATAAATAAATGAAAGCAAGAGTACTTAACCATAATGGAACTTCGGTAACAGCTCAAGTTTCATTTGGCATTTTGACCGCACATCTTTGGTAAAATAATTATTAGCTCTTTGTTAAAGGAACATGTACGACCCATAATAATGATAACAGTGTTCACTTAGACTTTTCGCCTTTTTCTTTGACGAAAATAATTAAAATATGAAGTTAGTTTTTCAGTAAAAAAAATAGACAAAAAATACAGAAAAATATTTTTTAAATTGAAAATCAGGTTGTGCGTTCGTTTTCAGCAAAATTGTGGATTTTATTATTATTATTATATATATGTAAATTTTTTCTAACAACGAAGTCTCAGTAGCCCCTGATGTTGTCACACCCCAGCATTATTTGCCGCACAAATTACGGTATTCTAATTCTTAAAATCTTTGTTTGAATTTATGTTCACAGTGAACACCTGTATACAACTTGGTCCAATCATCCAGCATGCCCGAACGCGGTCTCTTTCCGATGTATTTTTAAACCCTAACGAGACCACTCAACCGAACACGCAACCTCTTCAATTCAATGCATCATCCCAGACGATACCACGGTGAGGATACCGGCCAAGAACACTGGTGGAATCAACGCTGTTATTCCCGCGGTCATGTTGATCCCAGCTTGCCACGACTGAAGACCCGCCACCCTCCCCCGCAACAACCCCCAATGTATTCCCATCTGTAGTCAAACCAATAATTCCATATATCGTTTCATAATAATGTGCACTAATTTTCTATACCTACAGCGTGTGCCTTAAACTCACATATTTTTTAAGTCCGAACCAAGCAGTCCTCCATATATGTCTATGTTTCCTTAGTAAACTAATGGTCCATACCTACAGCGTGTGCCTTCCACTCGATTTGTTTTTTTGAGTCGGAACCAAATAGTCACCTGTATACCTATTCCCCTTTCTAAGTAAACTAATGGTATACAGCGTGTGCCTTCCACTCGCAAATTAGTTACAAAGTATAAAGCAAGGATTTCCCTATGCCATAGTACCCTGTGTACTCTGTTAACTAAATAAACCAATGGTCTGTACCTAAAGCGTGTGCCTCCAACTCGAATTATTTTCTGAGTCCCCTGTATACTTATACCTATTCCTAAGTAAACTAATGATATAGCGTGTGCCTTCGTACAAAGCACTGATTTCCCCATGCCTTAGTATCCTGTGTAAAGTATTCCACTCGCGAATTATTTACTAAGTATAAAGCATTGAATTCCCATGCCATAGTATATCCAATGTAAAGTATGAATCGAAGGTTCATCAAGTTCAAAATGCATATGTTCTTGGGGGGACCCAAGTGGGTGTCGTGGAAGGGCAGCGGACTCCGAAGCCAGAGGTCCCCGGTTCGAGCCCCGATGGTGACCAGGTGGTGACCAGGTGGTGACCAGGTCCGAGAGGGCGGGTGAGTGGTGCCGCGAGGTCGACACTCACCGCGCGGTGAGACGCGCCGCCCATTCGAGGATGGGAAGGAAACTTAAAACTTAAAACGAACCTCTGCACTTTTTTTATATGATTTAAAAAAAATATATATATATAAGGTTTTTAAAACGCCAAGAGTTTTTTATGTAGCGGGATTCGATCCCGGGACCTTTCGGTCCAGAGTCTGGAGCCCTTCCATTGGGCCACTGCTCCTCTTTCTTTAAGTGTGTTTGAGTTTAATTTTAAACCTTAGAATGAACATCTTTATATCAACAACATAAAAAAAGAACTCCCGAGATTCGAACCCGGTACCATTGGTATCAGAGTCCGGAGCCCTTCCACTGGGCCACTGGTCCTCTTACTTAAATTGCGTTTGAGTTTAATTTTAAACCTTAGAATGAACATCTTTATATCAACAACATAAAAAAAGAATTCCAGAGATTCGAACCCAGTACCATTGGTATCAGAGTCCGGAGCCCTTCCACTGGGCCACTGGTCCTCTTACTTAAATTGCGTTTGAGTTTAATTTTAAACCTTAGAATGAACATCTTTATATCAACCACATAAAAAAAGGAACTCTAGAGATTCGAACCGGTACCATTGGTATCAGAGTCCGAATCCCTTCCACTGGGCCACTGCTCCTGTTACTGAAATTGCGTTTGAGTTTAATTTTAAACCTTAGAATGAACATCTTTATATCAATAACATAAAAAAGAACTCCCGAGATTCGAACCCGGTACCATTGGTATCAGAGTCCGGAGCCCTTCCACTGGGCCACTGCTCCTCTTACATACATTGCGTTTGAGTTTATTTTTAAACCTTAGAATGAACATCTTTATATCAACAACATAAAAAAAGAACTCCAGAGATTCGAACCCGGTACCATTGGTATCAGAGTCCGGAGCCCTTCCACTGGGCCACTGCTCCTCTGCTCCTGTTACTTAAATTGCGTTTGAGTTTAATTTTAAACCTTAAAATAAACAACTTTAAAATAAACAACATAAAAAAGAGCACACACAATTCGAACCCAGTACCATTGGGTCCAGAGTCTGAAGCCCTTTCACTGGACCACTGCTCTGCTTGTTAAAATTTGTTCGAGTTTAATTTAAAATCCTAGGACATCAAATCAACAGCAGCTAAAAAGTAAACTACTGTTATATAGCCTGTGCGTTCCTCTCGCAAATTATTTACTAAGTATAAAGCAAGGTTTTTCATATGCCATAGTATCCTGCGTATAAACCAATAGTTTTAAGAGTACAAAAAGAACAGCCGGGAATCGAACCCAGTACCTTTGGGTTCAGAGTCCGGAGCTCTTCCACTGGGCCACTGCTCCTGTTACTTAAAAGTGCTTTCGAATTTAATTTAAAACCCTAGAACATCAAATCAATAACGGCCAAAAGTGAACTGGTATACAAAGCGTGTGCCTTCCACTCGCAAATTATTTACCAAGTGTAAAGCAAGTTTGTTCATATGCCATAATATCCTGCGTAAACCAATGACCTTAAGAGTACAAAAAGAACACCCGGGAATCGAACCCAGTACCTTTGGGTTCAGAGTCGGGAGCCCTTCCACTGGGCCACGGCTCCTCTCACTTAAATTGCGTTTCAGTTTAATTTAAAACCCAATACATCAAGTCAACAACGGCCAAGGAAAAGTAAAGTAATGGTAAAATCGTAGCGAGAGTGCCATTCGAACCCAGTAACCTGGGGTTCAGAATCCCGATCCTTGTCCGCAAGGCCACTGGTCCTCTTCCTTATTTGCATAATTATTAGTATAATATAGATTCTCAGAATGAATTAACACCGTTAAAGTCGAGAAGTATAAACAGATACGATGAAAGGATTGGGACTACGACGGAGTTGTGGCATGCACAGGGCCAGTTATTTCGCAGGTGTTCTGGATCAATAAAATGCACGGGACTAAATAGCCTCAATTGTTAGAATGTGTTTAACTGAGAAAATGACAGTAATCGAAGTGGGGGACGGGGGCATATTCACACTGAGGGCGTAATGTGGCCAACAAATTCATTAAAAACATTACATTATGTAGGAGCCTATAGGCCTACATTAGATGTTAAGTCTTAGTAAATAAACTTGTAATATACATGACACGAATGCTTGTTTTTTGATTATTTTTATTATTCGAGTTTACTAATTTCATATTATACAATAATAGGCCTAGATTTCAAGATAATATGATCGCAGGCAATTAACACTCTTATATACAACAAATTAAAATACCAATTGAAAAGAACTTCAAACGTCAATAGTGTGTATGTCTAAATAAAACAAATATTGACCGTAATGAAGCTGGCATACAGTACTAGTCACTGTGAAATCATTTGTAAACATTAATGTAAGATAGGGTATCACGTCTGCAAGTGAGTAATTAGATATAAATAGGCCTAATAGAAATTCATGGATAATCAACGGGAAAACAGCAAACGATACTGAATAACAGAGAATCATAGGATACACTCTATCGCCCATTGCGTTGTCAACAGTACACACAAAAGCATACCAGTCAAACGTAATGTGTAAAATTGAACATACCTATCAGCTACTAGAAACATATATAGCGCAAACATTGCTATAATCAGTGCTTTCAGGGGTCTAAGAGACTTATTATGAAACCAGAATAAACGAGTATACATTAGTCTTGCCTGAACAAGTCGCTGAAGATTAAAACTACGACAAAAATGCTCTAAATATCGTCCACAGCCGGCAAAAGAGACAGCCAAATTCAAGCGTGCTTGGAGACCATTTTGAATACACGTGTATGCGGCACATTGCCGGGTACCCTGAATAAAGAGTTGATTGATTGATAAGAGACCAATTAGGGTATCCGACTATTACTAAACTCTGCCCATACAAAATGATCCAGCGTTTTTACCAAAATCGGCCGAAATTGTTTTGTTTCCAAAACGCCTGATATTTAACATTGAGGTGAAACGGAGTGCGAGGAGAAGGAAAATATTGGTTTGAGCCGTCTAGGTTGCTAACTTTTAAAGATATTGCCTGATTCTTGATATAACGGTGCCTCAAAATCAAAATTAACGGTGCCTCAAAATCATGACTAAAATGTATTGTTTAGTCCCAACCCTTTGTCACATGCACCTGTAACTTGGCGACTGTCTTCTACATACAAAGGACATTCTTTGGTGTAATTTTGAGGCAAAACGGAGAGAAATTTTTTTCGAGGCTAAACAATTGCAAGACTATCCCCTTGTCGTTTTTTTCCAAAATCGGCCGAAAATTTGTGGTTTCCAAATCGCCTGATATTTGGAATATAGGCGAAAAGGAGTGCGAGGAGAAGAAAAATCTTGGTTTGAGCCGTCTACGTGACTAACTTTTTAAGATATTGCCTGATTCTTGATATAACGGTGCCTCAAAAATCAAGATTATAACGGTGCCTCAAAATCAAGACTAAAATGTATTGTTTAGTCCCAACTCTTTGTCCCATACACCTGTAACTTGGCGACTGTCTTCTACATACAAAGGATATTCTTTGGTGTAATTTTGAGGCAAATCGGAGAGAAAAGGTTTTCGAGGCTGAAAAAATGGCAAGACTACCCCCTTGTCGTTTTTTCCAAAATCGGCCGAAAATTTGTGGTTTCCAAATCGCCTGATATTTATAACAGAGGTGAAACGGAGTGCGAGGAGTAGAAAAATCTTGGTTTGAGTCGTCTTCCTTTGCAACTTTTTAGGATATTGCCTGATTCTTGATATAACGGTGCCTCAAAATCAAACTTTATTTTGGAAAAAACGCTGGACCATTTTGTGTGGGCAGAGTTTTCAAATCGTGCCTCAAGAGAACTAGATACCCTAGTTGGTTTCTTATCAATCAATCAACTCTTTATTCAGGGTACCCGGCAATGTGCCGCATACACGTGTATTCAAAATGGTCTCCAAGCACGCTTTAATCTGGCTGTCTCTTTGCCGGCTGTGGACGATATTTAGAGCATTTTTGTCGTAGTTTTATTCTTCAGCGAACTGTTCAGGCAAGACTAATGTATACTCGTTTATTCTGGTTTCATAATAAGTCTCTTAGACCCCTGAAAGCACTGATTATAGCAATGTTTGCGCTATGTATTTTTCTAGTAGCTCTACATTAATTGTGTTCAATTTTACACATTACGTTTGACATATGCTTTTGTGTGTACTGTTGACAACGCAATGGGCGATAGCGTGTTCCTATGATTCCCTGTCATTCAATATCGTTTGCTGTTTTCCCGTTGATTATCCATGGATTTCTGTTATAATGTCTAATTATTCACTTGCAGACGTGATAGCCTATCTTACATTAATGTTTACAATGATTTCACAATGGGTTCAATTCTAGCACAGTGACTAGACCGTATATGCCAGCTTCATTTCACGGTTAACATTGTTTTATTTAGACATAGGTCTACACACTATTGACGTTTGAATTCTTGATTTTTTTTAATTTGCTGTATAGGCCAATAATTATTTTCTTTGTATATTATGATTATTTTCTAAGAGTATTAATTGCCTGCGATTATATTATCTTGATTTATACTATTGTTTAATATGAAATTAGTAAACTCGAATAATAAAACAAATAAAAAAAACAAGCATTCGTGTCATGTGTATTTAGAATGTATTTACTCAAGACTTAAAATATAATGTAGGCCTAGGCCCCTATATCATGTTGGCCACATTAAGCCCTCGGTGTGAATATGCCCCCAACCCAATTGAGGATATTCCCTGTTTAGTCCCGTGCATTTTATTGATCCAGAACACCGGCGAAATAACTGGCCCTGTGCATGCCAGAGCTCCGTCGTAGTCCCAATCCTTTCATCGTATCTGTTTATACTTCTCTACTTTAACGGTGTTAATTCATTCTGAGAATCTATATTATACTAATAATTATGCAAATAAGGAAAAGGACCAGTGGCCTTGCGGACAAGGGTCGGGATTCTGAACCCCATGGTACCGGGTTCGAATGGCACTCGCGCTACAATTTTACCATTACTTTACTTTTCCTTGGCCGTTGTTCACTTGGGTTGACTTTTGGGTTTTAAATTAAACTCAAACGCGATTTAACTGAGAGGAGCCGTGGCCCAGTGGAAGGGCTCCGGACTCTAAACCCAAAGGTACTGGGTTCGATTCTCGGGTGTTCTTTTTGTACTCTACTTTTTATGACTATTGGTTTATACGCAGGATACTATGGCATATGAAAATCCTTGTTTTACACTTAGTAAATAATTTGCGAGAGGAAGGCACACGCTTTGTGTACCAGTAGTTCTCTTTTGGCCGTTATTGATTTGATGTTCTAGGGTTTAAAATTAAACTCGAACGCACTTTTAAGTAAGGGGAGCAGTGGCTCAGTGGAAAGGCTCCGGACTCTGAACCCAAAGGAACTGGGTTCGATTCTTGGGTGTTCTTTTTGTACTCTTAAGACTATTGGTTTATACGCAGGATACTATGGCATATGAAAAACCTTGCTTTATACTTTCAACTCAAACGCAATTTATGTAAGAGGAGCAGAGGAGCAGTGGCCCAGTGGAAGGGCTCCGGACTCTGATACCAATGGTACCGGGTTCGAATCTCTAGAGTTCTTTTTTTCTGTTGTTGATATAAATTTGTTCATTCTAAGGTTTAAAATTAAACTCAAACGCAATTTAAGTATGAGGAGCAGTGGGCCAGTGGGCCAGTGGAAGGGCTTCAGACTCTAGACCCAATGGTACTGGGTTCGAATCGTGTGTGTTCTTTTTTATGTTATTTATTTTAAAGTTGTTTATTTTAAGGTATAAAATTAAACTCAAACGCATTTTAAGAAAGAGGAGCAGTGGCCCAATGGAAGGGCTCCGCACTCTGATACCAATGGTACCGGGTTCGAATCTCGGGAGTTCTTGTTTATATTGTTTATTTTAAAGTTGTTTATTTTAAGGTATAAAATTAAACTCAAACGCATTTTAAGAAAGAGGAGCAGTGGCCCAGTGGAAGGGCTCCGCACTCTGATACCAATGGTACCGGGTTCGAATCTCGGGAGTTCTTGTTTATGTTGTTTATTTTAAAGTTGTTTATTTTAAGGTATAAAATTAAACTCAAACGCATTTTAAGAAAGAGGAGCAGTGGCCCACTGGAAGGGCTCCGGACTCTGATATCAATGGTACCGGGTTCGAATCTCGGGTGTTCTTGTTTATGTTGTTTATTTTAAAGTTGTTTATTTTAAGGTATAAAATTAAACTCAAGCGAAATTTAAGTAACAGGAGCAGTGGCTCAGTGGAAGAGCTCCGGACTCTGAACCCAAAGGTACTGGGTTCGATTCCCGGGTGTTCTTTTTGTACTCTTAAAACTATTGGTTTATACGCAGGATACTATGGCATATGAAAAACCTTGCTTTATACTTGGTAAATAATTTGCGAGAGGAACGCACAGGCTATATAACAGTAGTTTACTTTTTAGCTGCTGTTGATTTGATGTCCTAGGATTTTAAATTAAACTCGAACAAATGTTAACTAAGCAGAGCAGTGGTCCAGTGAAAGGGCTTCAGACTCTGGACCCAATGGTACTGGGTTCGAATTGTGTGTGCTCTTTTTTATGTTGTTTATTTTAAAGTTGTTTATTTTAAGGTTTAAAATTAAACTCAAACGCAATTTAAGTAACAGGAGCAGAGGAGCAGTGGCCCAGTGGAAGGGCTCCGGACTCTGATACCAATGGTACCGGGTTCGAATCTCTGAAGTTCTTTTTTTATGTTGTTGATATAAAGATGTTCATTCTAAGGTTTAAAAATAAACTCAAACGCAATTTATGTAAGAGGAGCAGTGGCCCAGTGGAAGGGCTCCGGACTCTGATACCAATGGTACCGGGTTCGAATCTCGGGAGTTCTTTTTTATGTTATTGATATAAAGATGTTCATTCTAAGGTTTAAAATTAAACTCAAACGCGATTTCAGTAACAGGAGCAGTGGCCCAGTGGAAGGGCTTCGGACTCTGATACCAATGGTACCGGGTTCGAATCTCTGGAGTTCCTTTTTTATGTTGTTGATATAAAGATGTTCATTCTAAGGTTTAAAATTAAACTCAAACGCATTTTAAGTAAGAGGACCAGTGGCCCAGTGGAAGGGCTCCGGACTCTGATACCAATGGTACCGGGTTCGAATCTCGAGAGTTCTTTTTTTTATGTTGTTGATATAAAGATGTTCATTCTAAGGTTTAAAATTAAACTCAAACACACTTAAAGAAAGAGGAGCAGTGGCCCAATGGAAGGGCTCCAGACTCTGGACCGAAAGGTCCCGGGATCGAATCCCGCTACATAAAAAACTCATGGCGTTTTAAAAACCTTATTTTATTTTAAAAAAAAAATCATATCAAAAAAAGTGCAGAGGTTCGTTTTAAGTTTTAAGTTTTAAGTTTCCTTCCCATCCTCGAATGGGCGGCGCGTCTCACCGCGCGGTGAGTGTCGACCTCGCGGCACCACTCACCCGCCCTCTCGGACCTGGTCACCACCGGGGCTCGAACCGGGGACCTCTGGCTTCGGAGTCCGCTGCCCTTCCACGACACCCACTTGGGTCCCCCCCAGGAACATATGCATTTTGAACTTGATGAACCTTCGATTCATTCTTTACATTGGATACTATGGCATAGGAATTCAGTGCTTTATACTTAGTAAATAATTCGCGAGTGGAATACTTTACACAGGATACTAAGGCATGGGGAAATCAGTGCTTTGTACGAAGGCACACGCTATATCATTAGTTTACTTAGGAATAGGTATAAGTATACAGGGGACTCAGAAAATAATTCGAGTTGGAGGCACACGCTTTAGGTACAGACCATTGGTTTATTTAGTTAACAGAGTACACAGGGTACTATGGCATAGGGAAATCCTTGCTTTATACTTTGTAACTAATTTGCGAGTGGAAGGCACACGCTGTATACCATTAGTTTACTTAGGAAAGGGTAAATGTATACAGGCGACTCTTTGGTTCCGACTCAGAAATACAAATCGAGTAGAAGGCACACGCTGTAGGTATGGACCATTATTTTACTAGGAAACATAGACATATATGGAGGACTGTTTGTTTCGGACTTTAAAAATATGTGAGTTAAAGGCACACGCTGTAGGTATAGGCCCTATATAGAAAATTAGTGCACATAATATGAAACGATAATATGGAATTATTGGTTTGACTACAGATGGGAATGCATTGGGGGTTGTTGCGAGGGAGGGTGGCGGGTCTCCAGTCGTGGCAAGCTGGGATCAACATGACGGCGGGTATAACAGCGTTGATTCCACCAGTGTTCTTGGCCGGTGTATCCTCACCGTGGTATCGTCTGGGATGATGCATTGAATTGAAGAGGTTGCGTGTTCGGTTGAGTGGTCTCGTTATAGTTAAAAAATACATCGGGAAGAGACTGTGTTCGGGCATGCTGGATGATTGGACCAAGTTGTATACAGGTGTTCGTTCAATTGAATTTTCACACTGTGAACATAAATTCAAACAAAGATTTTAAGAATTAGAATACAGTAATTTGTGCGGCAAATAATTTTGGGGTGTGACAACATCAGGGGCTAATCAGACTTTGTTGTTTGACAAAATTTACATATAGGGCCTATATAATAATAATAAAATTCACAATTTTGCTGAAAATGAAACCACAACCTGATTTTCAATTTTCTTTCCTATTTTTTTTTACTGAAAAACTAACTTCATATTTTAACTATTTTCGTCAAAGAAAAAGGCGAAAAGTCTAAGTGAACACTGTTATCATTATTATGGGTCGTACATGTTCCTTTAACAAGGAGCTTATTTTATCAATTTAAACCAAAGATGCGCGGTTAAAATGTCAAATAAAATTTGAGCTGTGGCCGAAGTTCCATTATGGTTAAGTACTCTTGCTTTCATTTATTTATTGTATTTATTTACAGTGAATTGGGCAAGGTTCGAATACACAAAACATTGAATATCATTATCTGCCAGAAAAAAAATTACACAGTATCGTCGTTCTCATTCGGTAATTGTTAATTCACAACTTGAAATCATCAACTTTTATTTTTAAATCGATACCCACCCAACCCCCTTCATTACGGTGTCTTAAAAGACAAACAATGTGGTTAAGTTCAGGGTGAATGAATGTAGGTGCCAAACTTTGATCCGTTTTAGAACGTCAGCCTTTAAGAAAGACTCTGCAAAGGTCGAAACGTCAGACCTTTATCAATCATTTTGATGATACCACAGGTCATTACAACAGCTGACGTTTATACATGTAGGCTATTTCATTTTTTCTTCATTTTAGAAACATGTACTGTAGGCCTAGGCCCACACATTGATCCCAGACTATCCACGCATAGAGGTAGAAATACAATATTATGAAAACTACAAGTGGTAAAAGATTGCTTAACCCAGTACTCTAAAAAGAGAGGTCGATTGTTTCATTTGATTGACGGCAACAAATAGCCATTCACTGGCACAATACAATACGCCTTGGGCCAAACGTCATGGCTATTTCCGGCCGTTGTACTTTCAAGTGCCGTTGTTTACGTGCATGAAGGTGGAAATAGAAACGCCACAAAATTACCCGTTTTATGACAATCTTAGTGTTTACACGGGTTCCACGAGCCCTATTCCTATTCTACATTTTGAACTGAAGTAAACTACACAATAAAGCTTACCTCTACTGACATTAAATCACGTCAAATGATCGTAATACATCCACGGTGTTTACATAAATCAAGCATGGCTGGTGGCCATTTTGAATTACGCGTCATCATGCCGTCGAGTACCCCACCCCTACTACATGTTTATCTGGTGTTAGGTACTAGTAGTCGGGTACCTCTCGTTTTCTTCGGCTGGTTCCAATCACATGTGCCTGTCATAGACCACAGGGGTACGCAACTGGCTCCCGCAAGATCTCTCGGTAATGAACAGAAATTTAATAGTCGGACATGTACCTAGGCTTAGTAATTTTTCTGGGGTGTGGCTCGTTGAACATATATGATTATGATCAAGCTGGGTAGATGAATAAAGGGCCAGGGACTGGGAGTTCGATTTGAGGGTAGGGGGGATGAACCAGTAGTAATTTTCTGGGGTGTGGCTCGTTGAACATGATTATGATCAAGCTGGGTAGATGACTGGGGCCAGGGACTGGGAGTTCGATTTGAGGGTAGGGGGGATGGGGTAGTAGTAATTTTCCTGGGGTGTGGCTGGCTGGAAGGGTATGAGCAACGGGTAGATGACTTTGCTGGGAGTTCGATATGAGGGTAGGGGGATAGACTAGTAGTAATTTTGCTGGGGTGTGGCTGGTTGGACATGGGTATGAGCAAGCTGGGTAGATGACTGGGGCCAGAGACTGAGATTTAGATTTGAGGGTATGGGGGATGGACTAGTAGTATAAATCATCATGCTGGGGAATGGCTAGCTGGGGATGGGCATGAATGGGATGGGTATAGGACTGGGCCTTGTTGGGGAGGGCGATGCTTGATAGAAAAACAGTTTTATGTTTGGTAAAAGTTTATGGCATTTTATTGCAGGGTGGAATTTATTTCAAGCAACAGTTCAAAATGAATTGAAAGAATACATGTACATGGGGAGACAACAAGTCTTGTTATGTGGGTATAGGTTGATGTAACATTTTCTAATTTGACCCCTCTTTGACCTTTACTTCCGGTAAAAACAGGAAGCTCTAAAATAAAATAAAAATCATTTCCTGCGAACCACATGTCATAAAAGTATAGTCTTTGTACCATACTCAAATAAGTCGCTTGTTTGCCGAAAATAACCGGAAAACCGGTTTACATAAATCCAGGACTCAGTACAACAACAAGAATCTTTAAAACTTTTAGGGCTATGTCACTTGGGGCAATTTACAGGCAACAAGCTCAAGGTAATCTCCAAGAAGAAGAAACATTCACATGTTAATTTCCACACAAGTCAGTTGTACTCCACAGTGTTTCTTTTTGCATGTAGTGTTGGTGGTTGCCTTCAAGTTACCTGTAAAAAATGCCCTGTGTTTTCTTCGGATGGTTCCAATTTCTCAAGAAAACTTAAAACGTACTTCTTAAACATGTATTTACTAAGCCAATAAAGTGATAACTGTTGACTGTCATTGGTAATCATATTAATTTTACTTAATAATACAATGTAACAATTTATTTATCTGGCTGGTCTCATCTGTCAGTTTGTCTAACTGTCAAGTGTTTCATGTCCTTGTCCAGTCCGAGTCTTTGTCTGTCACAGGGAAAATCTTAAAAGCACTATGCTTCACATTATTCCCTGCATATTGGTAATAACGTTAACAGTCCAAGTGTCTTAAATTTGTAATAATGATGTTTCAATCGCTGTTTGTAGGTATGTAATGCTTAAACTATATTTGATACATTTGTTTGTTGTTACCAATATTGGAATAAATGTCTAAACTACTACCTGTGCCTGTCAAAGACCACAGGGGTACGCAACTGGCTCCCGCTCAGCTCTCTCGGTATTAATGAACAGAAACATTGAAAAACATAAAGGACTGACCACATCAATTTACTGTACCAAATTCATTCGAATTTACAAACAGACAGAAAGAACAAAACCTGTCGAGATATGACACCGATTTTGAAATGATATGGACATTTGAATCTCAAGGTATTTTAATTCCACATGACAATATTTAAATTCTTTTCATAAGAAAAATAGTCTATATGTTAATACCTTTCCATTATTTACAACCTGTACACAAATTAATCTAAATACATGGTACGGTTCCTACGAAGTTCAAGCAAAACTTTAACAAGGTTTGGGACTGCACCTTTTTGTTGGTGAAAATTGTGCTTAAAAACATTTGAGTGAAAATCATGTAGCCCACCATGGCCAAGCAGTCTACCATCTACCAAACTCACACTTCTGGGCCTAATTTCAAAGAACTGCTTAATCACACAAATATGTTGCTTACCAGAATAAGGTTACCATCTAAAATACCATTCCACATACAGTATGTGACTGGTTTCCTGCAAATCTTTACTTAGCAGAAAATTATTAAGCACATTTTTCAGCTTACAGCTCTATGAAATTTGGTCTGGGTGGCAGAGTCATCAGTGTCATGACACTTATGTCCTTGGCAAGACATTCAACAATAATTGCTCCACACCACCCAGGAGTAAATGAGTATCAGCGAGGGTAGAGGATTTGGTTGTGCACAATGTGATTGCTGGTGCTGCATACTCCTAATGAGTTAAGATGGTTTCAGGAATCCCTACACCAGGCCAACAACATAGGGAAGTAACAATGTAAGGTCATTTTTTACTTGGGAAAAATACCTTGTAAATGCCTACTATTCAGACAGAAAATAACACAATTTAAGGAAAGTAATTTTTTGTAAGGCATATGGAAAAGGCAAATTTCAAAGCAGAATGCACTTCTAGATGGTGATTTTGGATATAATCTATGTATCTATGCAGGGAGGTGGATACAATTATTGCTAGGATAACATCACACCTCAAAAGTGGATACACTATTGCAATGAGTCGCCTTTTCACACAGATAATCATGCATGCTACTTAAAAGACATGCAAATAGCAAGACAAGTTCTCAAAGAACAAAATCTACCTAGCAAGTAGATATACACATGGTGTTACCGCAAACCAAATATACAATGATGCACTACTCAACAATTTTTGACCACATTGGTGTCAGTTGATGTCACTGTTTGTGAAAGAAATAAATGCATTCCTACAACGAAAACGTACAGCTGATTTTGCATAAAAGATTCTGCTTATCTTGAAAATAAAGACCCTGAAACGTCTATCCTAAAAAAGTACATGTAAGTATTCATACCTGCTTGGGGACAGCTGCGTATTTTTTTTCTAAACTTGGGGCCTTTTCAAAAACATCAGCTCGGACTCAGGCTCTAGATTGGGATCCATCATATATTTTGTGCAACATGCATTTTAAACAGTGGTTCAAAATCAATGGCAATCAGAACCGGAGCTGAGTTTGGAAAAAACTCTTGGTCTCGGCTTTAAGAAAGGCTGCATCCATATTGGCGGCTACAGCTATGGCTACGACTGTTGCTAAGTGTGTTGCTAAGGACGTCCTATACTTCAACACATGATAATGTGGAAATCCAGCCGTAGATGTAGCCACTAATTTTGGACATGGCCTCAGCCAAGTTTGGAGCTCTTCTCTGTGCTATCTATAACAAAGTAAATGTCCTCCAATTTATAAAGCTGCTTACCACACAAATTTGCTTAGCACAAAAAACCTTGCTTAGCAAGCACATCAGCACCCAACATACGAGATATAGACCTTATGCATTGACGTCACCAAGCCGCCATCTTAGAGGTAAACTGATGATGAAACAATGGAAACGCGCCGACTTGTACGCGCGGCGCACAAGACTGGCCAATAAACATCTTCCTTTTGACCTCTAGGCGAGGGCGCCCTACTAAAATGACGTCATATGCATAAGGTCTAACGGAAGATTCTTAATGAGTTTGACAACCTCCTTACAGAAGACAGGACCCAGTAGACCCCTGTAATGATGACGTCATGGTTTATTTACTGCCTGTAACTGGGTCCTGCAGTTCGGACAGTTTTGCAGAGACATAATAATGGTTTCCAATTCTTCCGGTAAACAACCCTTGCTGTCATCAGTCAGTACTAAGGTCTATTTCTGCTTACCACATAATTATGAAGTAATCAAATAGGCCCAGGCATTTTGTTGTAATTAAATATTCTACCCAGAGATTCAGAATTCTTAGAAATTGAATTTTCTGTTAATGTCAGATACAATGTAAATGCAATTCTTGTTATAATAACCAACACACAGTTCAGTCAGATTTTGCAAGAACCAGCTACATATTTGTAAAGCAAAGAAGTAATGATGAGCTGAGACAAGTCTCATGTATCAGTGTTTGTCATAGCTCAGAACTGGTTCCTTAATTATTTGCTCTGAAGAATAAGCAATATCTTTTGCTAAATAGCTCCAGAAAATTGAGCCAAGATCGGTATTTGTGTCAGTGACACTGGTAAGAAAAGATTTCTGTGCTGTACGTTTACAAAAGCACAGCTAATGCTGCTGATAATGCAATGTCTTTTTAAAAATATCAGAAACTTATTGCTCAAACAACAAGATTACAAAATATCAACAGAAAAAGGTGGTTGTTCTAAAGTTGATAGTACAGTTAAAACAATGTCTGAACAAAGGTTCATATGAAGTTGGAATATTCTCAGTACCTTCGAGTAAGGATTGATTGCGTTTGGGGTGGGCTGGATTCATCACCTTCTCCAATACACCCTACAGTTTAAAAATAATCATCAAATATTATCTTACAATAATGTTCTAGTTTTACAATTCTGGCAACAAATGTTTTAAGTCACTCTCTTCACACACCATGCACATTCAATTTAAAATAAAACCGAACAACTAAATTACATGTCAGTTTTTAAAGCCCAAATCCACATCGCTGAAACTTCAGTGCATCAATTTATATTTCTCTAAATTTGTAACATGGTTCCCATCCAATTTCAATTATACAGTAGTTTGAATGCTTGTAAATTTTGTCATCTCCATGTTTTAAGCCAGTTTAACACAAAAGGCAAACTTTACAGTCTAAACTAGAGCTTTATCATGCCGCCATGATCTTTATGCTCTCAGTAGATTGTTGATAGCAATAAAATATGCAGATTCTTAGCAAACCAAAATGGCGGCCATGAAATGTGTTTGAAAGCAACTCTTGGCTTTAAAGGTGTGCATATTATAACATTGGTAAGATCGTAAATCAACGTTTACATTTCGCACCTAACTTCACATGGCATGCATGGTATAAATATGGTCATGGTGGAAGACTTCCCTTGAAATGTTTTCACCTGAAATGCTACAGTTTTTGAGAATTGAGTCAAAGAGTGACAACGTTTTTCACTATTTTGTTTGTCTACGAAGAGCGATTAAGCTTTAACTATCACAAGTTTGTTGTTTCTAGTATATCGTGATACGGGTCTTGGGACAATTACCAATGTTGGCCGCAAGCTTTTAGAGAAAAAAACCCAGGCATTTTGCAAAATATATGGTTACTTCTTTTACATATTTTTTCGCAATGCGCGTTATCCTGTTCGTCTGTAGACTTGGCTCCAAGTCTGTAATTGTGCTTTTTTGTCTACCTGATGAATGCCCGAAATAGCGCCCTCTTGTGGATCAACTGCCAACAAGCAAGTTAGACCATGTGACAGCCAATCTGTGGGGGATGATTTGCAAAGCTGATGCAGATAAACACGGCGATCGCAGACTTGAAATCAAGTCTAGCTTGTCTCCCTCTTCTGTCCAGGACCTTTGCTATTACGGTTCACTTTAGACCCAAGAACCAGTTAAATATTGTCATCATTATTGGTTGTTTGAGATTAAACAATCTCTCCAATTGAGTGTATTTGGGCTTTAAACCACTGCACAAAAATATATATACCGAGTAGCTTCATCTTAAAACATTAGAGTAATCACAACATCTATTTAAATAATATAAAGAATAAACCTATCCATCCTTAATATTTCAACATAAAAACTAATCATTTAAAATTGTGTAAACTAAAAGTAATTCCTGATCTTTACAGCAAAAATTTTAAATATTCCAGGAAATCCAACCTAATAGAAATGTTCATTTAGTTTAAACCATTACACCATCCGTTGAAACTTAACTTGAAGGAAACATGCTGGACTGATCAACCAGGCTGCAATCCGTACCATAATAGTGCATCAATGTCCAACAGAAGTTTCACATGTTAAAACGACATTGTAAAATGTGAACAAGCATTTTGAGTGACAAGGTACGCATTACGTAATTCAGCAACGCTGCTTACAGGGAGTGGCAAAGGTGGGTGTGTCTTAATGAATGGGTTTTTCAGGTCTGGAATTTCATCTGTGACAGGTCAAGGCCAGAGTTCTTCACCCAGGGGTAAAAATGGGTACCTGCGAGGGTAGAGGTTGATATTGTGTTTGAAAAAGCCTACTGAGCGCCACGGCAGCTCGGCCGGGCTGCATACTCCCCAGGGAGCTGAGAAAGATTTAAGAAATGTTATTGGCCCAATGACCAGGGCACTAATGTAAAGCGCATTGAGACATTATTGTAAAATGCGCTATATAAGAACTGGTTATTATTATTTTTATTAAGGCCATTTTCATTTTGCAAAGAACAAAATCTGGACAATCTTCAAGTCTATGGGAAACTTTTGAAGGAGCACCAATGCCAAGATCAGGGGCAACAGACGCCATGGCCTCCGTGGCCTCCAGACACCCAGAGTTGTTGTTCTGCCCGTCATGATCCATTTGAATATCAAGATTTGAATGTAACCGGAGGTGAACAAAGTACACTGATACCTAAAGACCCAAATCAACCCTGGATCTTCACACAACTATTACTTCTTAAGCAGAGATTAACATAACAAAAGAGTTGTCAACTGCAGCACTAGTTAAATTATACACCAATCATGCTCCATGATTACACACCAGCCTCAATCCAAGATCAGAATCTCAGCTCAACTATTGTTTGGGTTCCATTCTAGACTGAGGGACCAAAGGACATATTCCATAGGATTTGAAAAGATTTTCCTGCGTTCTCCCTGAACAGTGGTCCGCTGGCCAAATGCCAGTTAAAATACATGAGAACCAGTCACAATTCTCTCCAAATTGTATAGCTTGCTAGTTCAGTGTCGAAAAGCATCCGCATTTCATTTGAACTATTGAGTATTGTCTTTAGTGACAAGCTAACATGTCCCACCGGCCAGTCACTAAAAGCGTTTAGGGCAAACCCTGGTACAAGTGCTTTACATGTAAATCAGTGAAGGTCAAACAACAAAATGAACTCAGTTAAATTGTTACCTTTCCTTAAAACAAAATATCAGATAGAAGGAAAATGATCCCATACTGGGCCCAATTTCATGGCTCTGCTGACTGTGGAATTCTGAGCTTAGGTTCCATGGAACTATGTGCTTTACAGGGCTTGGTAAGCGCAGAAATCATAGCAAGCAAGGCTATGAAGTCGAACCCTGATCACCTCAGTTATGAGTTATCAACTAAGAACTTAGTTTCTTTGGAGTTTGAAGACTTCATAAGAGATTTTCCAATCAAGGCATTTACAACTCACAGAGCCGTCTTCTTGGGTTCCTTCATACAATGCATGCAACTCAATTCCAACAGCATGAGGCTTGGTGCCTAGGCAGACTGGTGCCTCCTTGATCACGACTTCATTGAATGGTCTTTATGTGCCTGTTGACCAGGAACCCAACATCTGGATGCTGTATCCTTGTAGCTTGCTTGGTTACACACAAATGCCATCCAGGTCCATAGTTCAACACAAAACTCCACTTCTTTATATTCTTATTCTATACATTTTCAGTCTTTTATACTTTACAAAATATATATATATAAGGATATTTAAAAGTTTTGTTGTCTTTTCCGTTTGACATCCATAGCTTCGATGATTGGTCTTCTTTTTTCCTGATACCGCTTTCTGAGTTCTTCAATTTCTTGCTCCATCTGAGGGTCTAAGGCCTGTAATCTGCCCTGTAGGTCGTCATAATTTAACTTTTTTAACTGCAATGTGGAAAGAGGAATTAAAAATATATCAACGATCCATATTGTCACAACAAACTGAAACAATTTGACAAAAAAGGTAGTAGTTTAGCAATGAGACCACTGTTCTAAATGGGTGGCAGTCTAGCAATGAGACCACTGTTCTAAATGGGTAGCTGTCCAGCAATGAGACCACTGTTCTAAATAGGTAGCAGTTTAGCAATGAGACCACTGTTCTAAATGGGCAGCAGTTTAGCAATGAGACCACTATTCTAAATGGGTAGCAGTCTAGCAATGAGACCACTGTTCTAAATGGGTAGCAGTCTAGCAATGAGACCACTGTTCTAAATGGGTAGCAGTTTAGTAGTGAGACCACTGTTCTAAATGGGTAGCAGTCTAGCAATGAGACCACTGTTCTAAATGGGTAGCAGTTTAGTAGTGAGACCACTGTTCTAAATGGGTAGCAGTCTAGCAATGAGACCACTGTTCTAAATGGGTAGCAGTCTAGCAATGAGACCACTGTTCTAAATGGGTAGCAGTCTAGCAATGAGACCACTGTTCTAAATGGGTAGCAGTTTAGTAGTGAGACCACTGTTCTAAATGGGTAGCAGTCTAGCAGTGAGACCACTGTTCTAAATGGGTAGCAGTCTAGCAATGAGACCACTGTTCTAAATGGGTAGCAGTTTAGCAATGAGACCACTGTTCTAAATGGGTAGCAGCCTAGCAATGAGACCACTGTTCTAAATGGGTAGCAGTCTAGCAATGAGACCACTGTTCTAAATGGGTAGCAGTCTAGCAATGAGACCACTGTTCTAAATGGGTAGCAGTCTAGCAAAGAGACCACTGTTCTAAATGGGTAGCAGTTTAGTAGTGAGACCACTGTTCTAAATGGGTAGCAGTCTAGCAGTGAGACCACTGTTCTAAATGGGTAGCAGTCTAGCAATGAGACCACTGTTCTAAATGGGTAGCAGTTTAGCAATGAGACCACTGTTCTAAATGGGTAGCAGCCTAGCAATGAGACCACTGTTCTAAATGGGTAACAGTCTAGCAATGAGACCACTGTTCTAAATGGGTAGCAGTCTAGCAATGAGACCACTGTTCTAAATGGGTGGCAGTCTAGCAATGAGACCACTGTTCTAAATGGGTAGCAGTCTAGCAGTGAGACCACTGTTCTAAATGGGTAGCAGTCTAGCAATGAGACCACTGTTCTAAAAGGGTAGCAGTCTAGCAATGAGACCACTGTTCTAAATGGGTAGCAGTCTAGGAATGAGACCACTGTTCTAAATGGGTAGCAGCCTAGCAATGAGACCACTGTTCTAAATGGGTAACAGTCTAGCAATGAGACCACTGTTCTAAATGGGTAGCAGTCTAGCAATGAGACCACTGTTCTAAATGGGTAGCAGTCTAGCAATGAGACCACTGTTCTAAATGGGTAGCAGTCTAGCAATGAGACCACTGTTCTAAATGGGTAGCAGTCTAGCAATGAGACCACTGTTCTAAATGGGTAGCAGTCTTGCAATGAGACCACTGTTCTAAATGGGTAGCAGTCTAGCAGTGAGACCACTGTTCTAAATGGGTAGCAGTCTAGCAGTGAGACCACTGTTCTAAATGGGTAGCAGTCTAGCAGTGAGACCACTGTTCTAAATGGGTAGCAGTCTAGCAGTGAGACCACTGTTCTAAATGGGTAGCAGTCTAGCAATGAGACCACTGTTCTAAATGGGTAGCAGTTTAGTAGTGAGACCACTGTTCTAAATGGGTAGCAGTCTAGCAATGAGACCACTGTTCTAAATGGGTAGCAATTTAGTAGTGAGACCACTGTTCTAAATGGGTAGCAGTCTAGCAATGAGACCACTGTTCTAAATGGGTAGCAGTCTAGCAATGAGACCACTGTTCTAAATGGGTAGCAGTTTAGTAGTGAGACCACTGTTCTAAATGGGTAGCAGTCTAGCAATGAGACTACTGTTCTAAATGGGTAGCAGTCTAGCAAAATGAGACCACTGTTCTAAAAATGGGTGGCAGTTTAGTAGTGAGACCACTGCTCTAAATGGGTAGCAGTCTAGCAATGAGACCACTGTTCTAAATGGGTAACAGTCTAGCAATGAGACCACTGTTCTAAATGGGTAGCAGTTTAGTGGCGAGACCACTGTTCTAAATGGGTAGCAGTTTAGTAGTGAGACCACTGTTCTAAATGGGTAGCAGTTTAGCAATGAGACCACTGTTCTAAATGGGTAGCAGTCTAGCAATGAGACCACTGTTCTAAATGGGTAGCAGTCTAGCAATGAGACCACTGTTCTAAATGGGTAGCAGTCTAGCAATGAGACCACTGTTCTAAATGGGTAGCAGTCTAGCAATGAGACCACTATTCTAAATGGGTAGCAGTCTAGCAGTGAGACCACTGTTCTAAATGGGTAGCAGTCTAGCAATGAGACCACTGTTCTAAAAATGGGTGGCTGTTTAGCAGTGAGACCACTGTTCTAAATGGGTAGCAGTCTAGCAGTGAGACTACTATTCTAAATGGGTAGCAGTCAAGCAGTGAGACTACTATTCTAAATGGGTAGCAGTCTAGCAATGAGACCACTGTTCTAAATGGGTAGCAGTCTAGCAATGAGACCACTGTTCTAAATGGGTAGCAGTCTAGCAATGAGACCACTGTTCTAAATGGGTGGCAGTCTAGCAATGAGACCACTATTCTAAATGGGTGGCAGTCTAGCAGTGAGACCACTATTCTAAATGGGTAGCAGTCTAGCAATGAGACCACTGTTCTAAATGGGTAGCAGTCTAGCAATAAGACCACTGTTCTAAAAATGGGTGGCAGTCTAGCAGTGAGACCACTGTTCTAAAAATGGGTGGCAGTTTAGCAGTGAGACCACTGTTCTAAATGGGTAGCAGTCTAGGAATGAGACCACTGTTCTAAATGGGTAGCAGCCAAGCAATGAGACCACTGTTCTAAATGGGTAGCAGTGTAGCAATGAGACCACTGTTCTAAATGGGTAGCAGTTTAGTAGTGAGACCACTGTTCTAAATGGGTAGCAGTCTAGCAATGAGACCACTGTCCTAAATGGGTAGCAGTCTAGCAATGAGACCACTGTTCTAAATGGGTAGCAGTCTAGGAGTGAGACCACTGTTCTAAATGGGTAGCAGTCTAGCAATGAGACCACTGTTCTAAATGGGTAGCAGTTTAGTAGTGAGACCACTGTTCTAAATGGGTAGCAGTCTAGCAATGAGACCACTGTTCTAAATGGGTAGCAGTTTAGTAGTGAGACCACTGTTCTAAATGGGTAGCAGTCTAGCAATGAGACCACTGTTCTAAATAGGTAGCAGTATAGCAATGAGACCACTGTTCTAAATGGGTAGCAGTCTAGGAGTGAGACCACTGTTCTAAATGGGTAGCAGTCTAGCAATGAGACCACTGTTCTAAATGGGTAGCAGTTTAGTAGTGAGACCACTGTTCTAAATGGGTAGCAGTCTAGCAATGAGACCACTGTCCTAAATGGGTAGCAGTCTAGCAATGAGACCACTGTTCTAAATGGGTAGCAGTTTAGTAGTGAGACCACTGTTCTAAATGGGTAGCAGTCTAGCAATGAGACCACTGTCCTAAATGGGTAGCAGTCTAGCAATGAGACCACTGTTCTAAATAGGTAGCAGTTTAGTAGTGAGACCACTGTTCTAAATGGGTAGCAGTTTAGCAATGAGACCACTGCTCTAAATGGGTAGCAGTTTAGCAATGAGACCACTGCTCTAAATGGGTAGCAGTCTAGCAATGAGACCACTGCTCTAAATGGGTAGCAGTCTAGCAATGAGACTGCCCCTACATGTAAATGGGTAGCAGTCTAGTAATGAGACCACTGTTCTAAATGGGTAGCAGTCTAGCAATGAGACCACTGTTCTAAATGGGTAGCAGTCTAGCAATGAGACCACTGTTCTAAATGGGTAGCAGTCTAGCAATGAGACCACTGTTCTAAATGGGTGGCAGTCTAGCAATGAGACCACTATTCTAAATGGGTAGCAGTCTAGCAGTGAGACTACTATTCTAAATGGGTAGCAGTCTAGCAATGAGACCACTGTTCTAAATGGGTAGCAGTCTGGCAATGAGACCACTGTTCTAAAAATGGGTGGCAGTTTAGCAGTGAGACCACTGTTCTAAATGGGTAGCAGTCAAGCAGTGAGACTACTATTCTAAATGGGTAGCAGTCTAGCAATGAGACCTCTGTTCTAAATGGGTAGCAGTCTAGCAATGAGACCACTGTTCTAAATGGGTAGCAGTCTAGCAATGAGACCACTGTTCTAAAAATGGGTGGCAGTTTAGTAGTGAGACCACTGTTCTAAATGGGTAGCAGTCAAGCAGTGAGACTACTATTCTAAATGGGTAGCAGTCTAGCAATGAGACCACTGTTCTAAATGGGTAGCAGTCTAGCAATGAGACCACTGTTCTAAATGGGTAGCAGTCTAGCAATGAGACCACTGTTCTAAATGGGTGGCAGTCTAGCAATGAGACCACTATTCTAAATGGGTAGCAGTCTAGCAGTGAGACTACTATTCTAAATGGGTAGCAGTCTAGCAATGAGACCACTGTTCTAAATGGGTAGCAGTCTAGCAATGAGACCACTGTTCTAAAAATGGGTGGCAGTTTAGTAGTGAGACCACTGTTCTAAATGGGTAGCAGTCTAGCAATGAGACCACTGTTCTAAATGGGTAGCAGTCTAGCAATGAGACCACTGTTCTAAATGGGTAGCAGTCTAGCAATGAGACCACTGTTCTAAATGGGTGGCAGTCTAGCAGTGAGACCACTATTCTAAATGGGTAGCAGTCTAGCAGTGAGACTACTATTCTAAATGGGTAGCAGTCTAGCAATGAGACCACTGTTCTAAATGGGTAGCAGTCTAGCAATGAGACCACTGTTCTAAATGGGTAGCAGTTTAGCAATGAGACCACTGTTCTAAATGGGTAGCAGCCTAGCAATGAGACCACTGTTCTAAATGGGTAACAGTCTAGCAATGAGACCACTGTTCTAAATGGGTAGCAGTCTAGCAATGAGACCACTGTTCTAAATGGGTGGCAGTCTAGCAATGAGACCACTGTTCTAAATGGGTAGCAGTCTAGCAGTGAGACCACTGTTCTAAATGGGTAGCAGTCTAGCAATGAGACCACTGTTCTAAAAGGGTAGCAGTCTAGCAATGAGACCACTGTTCTAAATGGGTAGCAGTCTAGGAATGAGACCACTGTTCTAAATGGGTAGCAGCCTAGCAATGAGACCACTGTTCTAAATGGGTAACAGTCTAGCAATGAGACCACTGTTCTAAATGGGTAGCAGTCTAGCAATGAGACCACTGTTCTAAATGGGTAGCAGTCTAGCAATGAGACCACTGTTCTAAATGGGTAGCAGTCTAGCAATGAGACCACTGTTCTAAATGGGTAGCAGTCTTGCAATGAGACCACTGTTCTAAATGGGTAGCAGTCTAGCAGTGAGACCACTGTTCTAAATGGGTAGCAGTCTAGCAGTGAGACCACTGTTCTAAATGGGTAGCAGTCTAGCAGTGAGACCACTGTTCTAAATGGGTAGCAGTCTAGCAGTGAGACCACTGTTCTAAATGGGTAGCAGTCTAGCAATGAGACCACTGTTCTAAATGGGTAGCAGTTTAGTAGTGAGACCACTGTTCTAAATGGGTAGCAGTCTAGCAATGAGACCACTGTTCTAAATGGGTAGCAATTTAGTAGTGAGACCACTGTTCTAAATGGGTAGCAGTCTAGCAATGAGACCACTGTTCTAAATGGGTAGCAGTCTAGCAATGAGACCACTGTTCTAAATGGGTAGCAGTTTAGTAGTGAGACCACTGTTCTAAATGGGTAGCAGTCTAGCAATGAGACTACTGTTCTAAATGGGTAGCAGTCTAGCAAAATGAGACCACTGTTCTAAAAATGGGTGGCAGTTTAGTAGTGAGACCACTGCTCTAAATGGGTAGCAGTCTAGCAATGAGACCACTGTTCTAAATGGGTAACAGTCTAGCAATGAGACCACTGTTCTAAATGGGTAGCAGTTTAGTGGCGAGACCACTGTTCTAAATGGGTAGCAGTTTAGTAGTGAGACCACTGTTCTAAATGGGTAGCAGTTTAGCAATGAGACCACTGTTCTAAATGGGTAGCAGTCTAGCAATGAGACCACTGTTCTAAATGGGTAGCAGTCTAGCAATGAGACCACTGTTCTAAATGGGTAGCAGTCTAGCAATGAGACCACTGTTCTAAATGGGTAGCAGTCTAGCAATGAGACCACTATTCTAAATGGGTAGCAGTCTAGCAGTGAGACCACTGTTCTAAATGGGTAGCAGTCTAGCAATGAGACCACTGTTCTAAAAATGGGTGGCTGTTTAGCAGTGAGACCACTGTTCTAAATGGGTAGCAGTCTAGCAGTGAGACTACTATTCTAAATGGGTAGCAGTCAAGCAGTGAGACTACTATTCTAAATGGGTAGCAGTCTAGCAATGAGACCACTGTTCTAAATGGGTAGCAGTCTAGCAATGAGACCACTGTTCTAAATGGGTAGCAGTCTAGCAATGAGACCACTGTTCTAAATGGGTGGCAGTCTAGCAATGAGACCACTATTCTAAATGGGTAGCAGTCTAGCAGTGAGACTACTATTCTAAATGGGTAGCAGTCTAGCAATGAGACCACTGTTCTAATTGGGTAGCAGTCTAGCAATAAGACCACTGTTCTAAAAATGGGTGGCAGTCTAGCAGTGAGACCACTGTTCTAAAAATGGGTGGCAGTTTAGCAGTGAGACCACTGTTCTAAATGGGTAGCAGTCTAGGAATGAGACCACTGTTCTAAATGGGTAGCAGCCTAGCAATGAGACCACTGTTCTAAATGGGTAGCAGTGTAGCAATGAGACCACTGTTCTAAATGGGTAGCAGTTTAGTAGTGAGACCACTGTTCTAAATGGGTAGCAGTCTAGCAATGAGACCACTGTCCTAAATGGGTAGCTGTCTAGCAATGAGACCACTGTTCTAAATGGGTAGCAGTCTAGGAGTGAGACCACTGTTCTAAATGGGTAGCAGTCTAGCAATGAGACCACTGTTCTAAATGGGTAGCAGTTTAGTAGTGAGACCACTGTTCTAAATGGGTAGCAGTCTAGCAATGAGACCACTGTTCTAAATGGGTAGCAGTTTAGTAGTGAGACCACTGTTCTAAATGGGTAGCAGTCTAGCAATGAGACCACTGTTCTAAATAGGTAGCAGTATAGCAATGAGACCACTGTTCTAAATGGGTAGCAGTCTAGGAGTGAGACCACTGTTCTAAATAGGTAGCAGTCTAGCAATGAGACCACTGTTCTAAATGGGTAGCAGTTTAGTAGTGAGACCACTGTTCTAAATGGGTAGCAGTCTAGCAATGAGACCACTGTCCTAAATGGGTAGCAGTCTAGCAATGAGACCACTGTTCTAAATGGGTAGCAGTTTAGTAGTGAGACCACTGTTCTAAATGGGTAGCAGTCTAGCAATGAGACCACTGTCCTAAATGGGTAGCAGTCTAGCAATGAGACCACTGTTCTAAATAGGTAGCAGTTTAGTAGTGAGACCACTGTTCTAAATGGGTAGCAGTTTAGCAATGAGACCACTGTTCTAAATGGGTAGCAGTCTAGCAGTGAGACCACTGTTCTAAATGGGTAGCAGTCTAGCAGTGAGACCACTGTTCTAAATGGGTAGCAGTCTAGCAGTGAGACCACTGTTCTAAATGGGTAGCAGTCTAGCAGTGAGACCACTGTTCTAAATGGGTAGCAGTCTAGCAATGAGACCACTGTTCTAAATGGGTAGCAGTTTAGTAGTGAGACCACTGTTCTAAATGGGTAGCAGTCTAGCAATGAGACCACTGTTCTAAATGGGTAGCAATTTAGTAGTGAGACCACTGTTCTAAATGGGTAGCAGTCTAGCAATGAGACCACTGTTCTAAATGGGTAGCAGTCTAGCAATGAGACCACTGTTCTAAATGGGTAGCAGTTTAGTAGTGAGACCACTGTTCTAAATGGGTAGCAGTCTAGCAATGAGACTACTGTTCTAAATGGGTAGCAGTCTAGCAAAATGAGACCACTGTTCTAAAAATGGGTGGCAGTTTAGTAGTGAGACCACTGCTCTAAATGGGTAGCAGTCTAGCAATGAGACCACTGTTCTAAATGGGTAACAGTCTAGCAATGAGACCACTGTTCTAAATGGGTAGCAGTTTAGTGGCGAGACCACTGTTCTAAATGGGTAGCAGTTTAGTAGTGAGACCACTGTTCTAAATGGGTAGCAGTTTAGCAATGAGACCACTGTTCTAAATGGGTAGCAGTCTAGCAATGAGACCACTGTTCTAAATGGGTAGCAGTCTAGCAATGAGACCACTGTTCTAAATGGGTAGCAGTCTAGCAATGAGACCACTGTTCTAAATGGGTAGCAGTCTAGCAATGAGACCACTATTCTAAATGGGTAGCAGTCTAGCAGTGAGACCACTGTTCTAAATGGGTAGCAGTCTAGCAATGAGACCACTGTTCTAAAAATGGGTGGCTGTTTAGCAGTGAGACCACTGTTCTAAATGGGTAGCAGTCTAGCAGTGAGACTACTATTCTAAATGGGTAGCAGTCAAGCAGTGAGACTACTATTCTAAATGGGTAGCAGTCTAGCAATGAGACCACTGTTCTAAATGGGTAGCAGTCTAGCAATGAGACCACTGTTCTAAATGGGTAGCAGTCTAGCAATGAGACCACTGTTCTAAATGGGTGGCAGTCTAGCAATGAGACCACTATTCTAAATGGGTAGCAGTCTAGCAGTGAGACTACTATTCTAAATGGGTAGCAGTCTAGCAATGAGACCACTGTTCTAATTGGGTAGCAGTCTAGCAATAAGACCACTGTTCTAAAAATGGGTGGCAGTCTAGCAGTGAGACCACTGTTCTAAAAATGGGTGGCAGTTTAGCAGTGAGACCACTGTTCTAAATGGGTAGCAGTCTAGGAATGAGACCACTGTTCTAAATGGGTAGCAGCCTAGCAATGAGACCACTGTTCTAAATGGGTAGCAGTGTAGCAATGAGACCACTGTTCTAAATGGGTAGCAGTTTAGTAGTGAGACCACTGTTCTAAATGGGTAGCAGTCTAGCAATGAGACCACTGTCCTAAATGGGTAGCTGTCTAGCAATGAGACCACTGTTCTAAATGGGTAGCAGTCTAGCAATGAGACCACTGTTCTAAATGGGTAGCAGTTTAGTAGTGAGACCACTGTTCTAAATGGGTAGCAGTCTAGCAATGAGACCACTGTTCTAAATAGGTAGCAGTATAGCAATGAGACCACTGTTCTAAATGGGTAGCAGTCTAGGAGTGAGACCACTGTTCTAAATGGGTAGCAGTCTAGCAATGAGACCACTGTTCTAAATGGGTAGCAGTTTAGTAGTGAGACCACTGTTCTAAATGGGTAGCAGTCTAGCAATGAGACCACTGTCCTAAATGGGTAGCAGTCTAGCAATGAGACCACTGTTCTAAATGGGTAGCAGTTTAGTAGTGAGACCACTGTTCTAAATGGGTAGCAGTCTAGCAATGAGACCACTGTCCTAAATGGGTAGCAGTCTAGCAATGAGACCACTGTTCTAAATAGGTAGCAGTTTAGTAGTGAGACCACTGTTCTAAATGGGTAGCAGTTTAGCAATGAGACCACTGCTCTAAATGGGTAGCAGTTTAGCAATGAGACCACTGCTCTAAATGGGTAGCAGTCTAGCAATGAGACCACTGCTCTAAATGGGTAGCAGTCTAGCAATGAGACTGCCCCTACATGTAAATGGGTAGCAGTCTAGTAATGAGACCACTGTTCTAAATGGGTAGCAGTCTAGCAATGAGACCACTGTTCTAAATGGGTAGCAGTCTAGCAATGAGACCACTGTTCTAAATGGGTAGCAGTCTAGCAATGAGACCACTGTTCTAAATGGGTGGCAGTCTAGCAATGAGACCACTATTCTAAATGGGTAGCAGTCTAGCAGTGAGACTACTATTCTAAATGGGTAGCAGTCTAGCAATGAGACCACTGTTCTAAATGGGTAGCAGTCTGGCAATGAGACCACTGTTCTAAAAATGGGTGGCAGTTTAGCAGTGAGACCACTGTTCTAAATGGGTAGCAGTCAAGCAGTGAGACTACTATTCTAAATGGGTAGCAGTCTAGCAATGAGACCTCTGTTCTAAATGGGTAGCAGTCTAGCAATGAGACCACTGTTCTAAATGGGTAGCAGTCTAGCAATGAGACCACTGTTCTAAAAATGGGTGGCAGTTTAGTAGTGAGACCACTGTTCTAAATGGGTAGCAGTCAAGCAGTGAGACTACTATTCTAAATGGGTAGCAGTCTAGCAATGAGACCACTGTTCTAAATGGGTAGCAGTCTAGCAATGAGACCACTGTTCTAAATGGGTAGCAGTCTAGCAATGAGACCACTGTTCTAAATGGGTGGCAGTCTAGCAATGAGACCACTGTTCTAAATGGGTAGCAGTCTAGCAGTGAGACTACTATTCTAAATGGGTAGCAGTCTAGCAATGAGACCACTGTTCTAAATGGGTAGCAGTCTAGCAATGAGACCACTGTTCTAAAAATGGGTGGCAGTTTAGTAGTGAGACCACTGTTCTAAATGGGTAGCAGTCTAGCAATGAGACCACTGTTCTAAATGGGTAGCAGTCTAGCAATGAGACCACTGTTCTAAATGGGTAGCAGTCTAGCAATGAGACCACTGTTCTAAATGGGTTGCAGTCTAGCAGTGAGACCACTATTCTAAATGGGTAGCAGTCTAGCAGTGAGACTACTATTCTAAATGGGTAGCAGTCTAGCAATGAGACCACTGTTCTAAATGGGTAGCAGTCTAGCAATGAGACCACTGTTCTAAAAATGGGTGGCAGTTTAGCAGTGAGACCACTGTTCTAAATGGGTAGCAGTCAAGCAGTGAGACTACTATTCTAAATGGGTAGCAGTCTAGCAATGAGACCACTGTTCTAAATGGGTAGCAGTCTAGCAATGAGACCACTGTTCTAAATGGGTAGCACTTTAGTAGTGAGACCACTGTTCTAAATGGGTAGCAGTCTAGCAATGAGACCACTGTTCTAAATGGGTAGCAGTCTAGCAATGAGACCACTGTTCTAAATGGGTGGCAGTCTAGCAATGAGACCACTGTTCTAAATGGGTGGCAGTCTAGCAATGAGACCACTGTTCTAAATGGGTGGCAGTTTAGCAATGAGACCACTGTCCAAATGGGTGGCAGTTTAGCAATGAGACCACTGTTCTAAATAGGTAGCAGTCTAGCAGTGAGACTACTATTCTAAATGGGTAGCAGTCTAGCAGTGAGACCACAGTTCTAAATAGGTAAGAGTTTAGCAATGAGACCACTGTTCTAAATGGGTAGCAGTCTAGCAGTGAGACCACTGTTCTAAATGGGTAGCAGTCTAGCAGTGAGACCACTGTTCTAAATGGGTAGCAGTCTAGCAATGAGACCACCGTTCTAAATGAGAGGGGAACATAGGGAAACTTACAAAATCAAAATCCATGTCATGAAATGGTCGACTTTGCTCTGTTCTTGTGGGTGGGGTTTGCTGACGTCGTCGTTGCTGGGCTAGTTTTTCTTGTTCTTGTTGCTGTTGAGTGAAGGGTGGTGCTGGTGGTAAGAGTTGAGGTGTCTGTATTGGTTGCTGTTGAGAATCCGCAGATGCTGCTTTGCCTTGTTTGACCTCAAGCTGACGGTCAAAGTGATCCATGAAGAATGGTCGGTAGTTCTGGTTCGCCGAGTCAGTGTTTATTCCTATATTTTCATAAATAAAAAAATTGTAGCACATAAGTGGTAAGGTAATAATATAAATGGGAAAGGTGTTTATACTTTCCTTCATTGTGGACACTGGTCTCGGCCACCAGGGCCCAATTTCATAGAGCTGCTTTTAGCAGAAAATATCGCTTAACATTTGTCCGCTGAGCAGAATTGAGCAGGATACCATTCAGATGTGGCTTATGGACGTGGTATTTTAGCTGGTAACCTTAATATGGTAAGTAAAATTTTGTTGTGCTTAATAGACTGTTTGACTGTGTGTCACGCAAAACTAGATTAAAGCTGAACACTCACTCTTCATGGTAGAGTCACCGTTGATGTCTTCATCTTTATTGATGACCATTGTACCCATATCATTCTCAACCAGTCCATCTTGATCCCCATGTGATATCATAGTCCCCGAGTCTTCATGCATGATCATCGTCCCGCTGTCATGTTCCACCATCGTCCCACTGTCGTGCTCAATCATTGTACCACTATCATGCTCAGTCATGGATTCGCTATTATGTAAGATCATGGTGTCAGAGTCTGTTATGGAGGTATCCTTGGCACTGGCAAGAGCAGTGGCTGACCCTGATGATCTCCCTCTTGCAACCATGGTTCCACTGTCAACAATGTCATCATCATCCTTAACGATCAAACAAAGAATACAAATTAAAGTATAGTAACAACTTCACATACAGAGCCCTTGCACTAACCTCAGTCTGCCCATGGGTTGCCATTTGAAAGTCAAATCGCATGTAAAAATTTGCAGGGACGACACTGCGGACAAATCTGAAACTGGGATCCAGATCTTAGGAAGTACATTAAAATGATGGCTTTTCAACTTTTGGGTAACCCCTAGAATTATAGATTTTAAGGAGCTTTTGGGAACAGTATCATTAGCACTAGAGAAGTAGATCAAAGAACCCGACTTAAATAGTTTGGAGAAAAAATAAGGTCTGAAATTACTTATCCATGGATATGGAGCACATCTCACCATGTGTGCAAAACACATGGGGAATCAGACTCCAAAACATCACAACAAAACCATATCATCAGTGATAACATCAGACAAATTGGGTCACTAAACGATGAGACATTATCCAACAATTCCCATCCAGGGGTCTACTTCATAAAGCCTGTAAGCAGATATTTTCTGCTTACAGAGTGCACCATAATTAACTGCTGCTTAATGTTAGGCAAAAAGCTTAAATTGCCAGCAGTTCTTGTAAGAAGATGGGTGGTGAGTTGCTTATGCACATTTGTTTACTGTAGTAAACACACAAACTGTTAAACAGCAGTAGGAAATTGATGGTTTGACATGTTCAACAATTGAATATGCCCGAGACTTGTTCAATCTATTATTAACATTACCATGTTAATGTTTAAACAAAGTCAATGGATTTGAAAATGAACAGCAAATCAAATCCCTTTTCGTTTGATTATCTTATTTCAACAGAAATTGAAGCATGCAAGTGCAACAATAGATTAAATAAAATTAACTTGATACATGTACCATGAACTTAACATGTTAACAAATAAAAAAATAAAAATAATAATTCACTCAGGGGTCATTCAGAACTATCAATATTTTTACATTCCATTTGTTGTTCACCAACTTTATTTGACCAACCCACCCAAGTTCCACATTTAGTTTCTGTGTTAATTCCTTTTAAAATTGAATATCAAATTAAAAACATTCCATAAGATTCTGAATGGCTCCTGAAATAAAATAAAAGTTGCAGAAATTAAAGAAACAAATAACTTTTTAGCTCATGTAGCGTTAACACTACATAGAGAGTTTTTCAGCTAGAATCCTGTAAATACCCTTTCAGAGTTGCAGTGGCTCTGAAGTTATCTGGGTCTAATTTTGTAGAGCTACTACCGTAAGCAAACAAATCAATGCTTATACATGTATTAATAAGAAAAGAAAATCCACATTTGAAAGTGAACAATGTACTTCACTTGTTAGCAAGGACTTTTTGCTTGTACACACCCATAATTAACATCATTATGAAGTATTTCTGCTTTACAAGCTTGCTGCAGAAATTTTGCACAAATCCTGCACGTGGAGACTTGTAATAGTAAGCAGTAAATACTACGGTAAGCAGAATTCTATCTGAGTTTGCAACACTAGGATACACGTATTTACATGGTACCACTGTACACCTTTCTAGTTAGCTTTCTACATGCAAGGTTGCAGTTTAAAGCAAATTTTAAACAAAACCACCAACAGCAACAAAGGAAGAAAACAAACACCATTTATTTCACAAAGCTCTTCAAAATAAAATGTTTCTGTGCTCCTTGCAATTGTTACCAGAAAAAAAATCTGTCCGTACATTTTGAGACTCAACTACATGTATGGGTGGTCAATTATTCTGGATTCCACATCAGTGTAAAAATAAACAAACTAAGTGACAGACAACACACCCTCCTTCAAATAATTGAAGTGGTTCCAGAAGTGGTTCATATCATGCATAATTAGCATACAGATTTTGACAATACACCTTTGTCATGTATGTGTACTGCAGTCTCATTGATAACCTTTCCTTGATGCAATTTGGTTGTGAAAATATTGAAGCACCCCTAGTGTTACTGCTTGCAGGGATGTACACGTACATGTAACAAAGATGGCTGGAGTCGATTAAAGATCAATGAACCCTCATCACCTTGTTACATGCAAAACCTGCGTCCTGAACACATTTTGTGGTGATTGTCACTTCATTAGAGGCTCAAATCCATGTCCACTGCATATTTAGCACAACACATTGCAGGTAATGGGTAAACATTAACGTATGTAAGCCAAGCATTGAGCATGAACATACAATGTACAGTACTTCCACATATCAATATTGTGTAATACAAAGTAAGCATCAGCACATAAACCAACAGGTCACAGGTTCAACTCTCAGTCAATTGTGGGTTTGAGTCCTGGTCCCAGTCATGACGCTTGTGTCCTTGAGTGAGACACTTCGCTATAATTGCTTCTCTACACCCAGGGGTATAAATGGGTACCTGAAGGGTAGAGGTTGATATTGTGTTTGAAAAAGCCTTCTGAGCGCCACAGCAGCTCAGGGCTGTATACTCCCCAGGGAGCTGGGAAAGATTAAAGGAATGTTATTGGCCCAATGACCAGGACACTAAAGCGCATTGAGAAGTTTTTGTAAAATGCACTATATTAGAACTAGTTATTAGGTGTTCATGCAAAACAGCATGAACACCTCTTGTTATTGTTCTGATTTTTTAGGTGTTCGTGCAATTCAGCACGAACACCTATTGTTATTGTTCTGTTTTGTTTTTGTTTTTTTTCTTCTTCTTCCACGCAACTCTTCTCTACAACATAACTCAATATTGAAACTGAATGGGACTTCTGATTTAGGATGCATGCAGAGCTACAGCCACCCCTAAACATGTGCAGCTGACTTGGGATATTGTAATACTTCTCCTTTTTAGGTGTTCGTGCAATATGAGCACGAACACCTCTTGTTTTGGTTCTGATTTTTTTTCTTCTTCTCCATCTTCTTCTTACGTAGAACTCTTCTCGGCAACATAACTCAAGATTGAAACTGAATAGAACCTTAAAATTCATCAGACAATTGAACCTCAATATGAAGACAACACAGTTGTCAGATTACAAGGTTTTTTAAGTTGAAAAATGACCATTTGCTTTTTGCTCATTGAATTTGAAAGCTTTGATGTTCATTAGTTAGGCATCTGATAGATCAAGACTGGGGCAACATTTGAAAAGTTTACGCCAAAATCGTATGACCTAAACTTCCGGGTCGTTACCCTGGGTCGAAGTTCGCCTTCGTTGTTTTTCTAATGAAATCATTTTCGGGCTTATCTACGGAATAACTCAAGATTGGGATTGAATTGAACATTGCAACTCATCAGATATTTAACCCCAAGTATCAAGAAGACACAAAATGACGTCATTACTTCATGATGACGTCATCGGGTATCGAATTACAATAAATCAAAGTTTAATATTTGTAAAAATCATAACTCATGAACCATTTATTTTATATTTACAATCTACACATCATCGGATAGGTAATTTAAAGTTTGACAAACGCTACACAAAAATTGACCCCATGTGATCTTTACTTCCGGTTCAAACAGGAAGATGAAATTTAATATTTGAAAAAATCATAACTCCTGGTTGTTTATTATATGTACATCATCAGATAAGGCTTTCAAAACATTACTTATGCTATAATTTGTGACCTCGATTGACATTGACTTCCGGTTCAAACCGGAAATTTAAACTTTATAGATGAATAAAATCATAACTTCTGAACCACACATTGGATTTTTTCAATCTATACATCATCTAAAAGGTCTTCATAAACTAATCACGCGCTACACAAAATGTGACCCTTTTTCACCTTGACTTCCAGTCCAAACGGGAAGTTGATGTTAAATTTTTGACAAATTCTTAACTCCTGAACCAGGCAGTGGATTGATAAGGTATAATGTCGTTGCCTATTCATTCAATCACTCACCACGAACACCTTGTTTTTGTAAATAACAAAAACTTAATCTCTAGTGTTGTTTTTTTGTTATTTACTTTAAATTTGTTTTGGAAGGGTCTGATGGCTTGTTGATTATGCTGCACACATTTTCAATTTTTCAGCGAAACCACAAATTAGCACTCCATGTGTTCAACCATTTTAAAGGGTTTTTTTCTTCTTTTTTTCTATTTATTATTCATCAAGGCCTACAATTTCATGAAGTTTCAAAGGCTATCCCAGAGCTTTACTTTTGAAATTATCTTTGGTAAGCTTTACACAAAAGCGGCGGTTTTCAAATAGCGCTCCACATACCATTGCCATCAGTTTAAATTTAGACCTAAGGTGATGTTGTTACCATTACATTTTGGTTTCAATCTAGTCAGTGCTGTTGTTATTTTGTGCTCTCCTAGAAAATATCTTTGGTTTGGATAGTTGGCATAGTTCGTTGTGTGCCAAAAAAGGACGTAATGAAAGTGTTATTGGAGAAAGGGCGTTTCAGCAAGTAATGTGCAAGATTGTGTTTCAAATAAAACTGATTGTGGGGAAGTTTGATCGGTTTTCTGCCTTTCATAAGGGGGTTTAGGAAGGTTCAATTCAGTATGGGAATGGAAAATCACGTCTTTGGGGGTAATTCCAACAACAAAAATGAAAAAGTAATGCCATAACATTTTGGGGTCAGGAGTCATTTTATTGTTTACGACCTTCTGTTAAAAGGACACAAAGTATTTTGTGTGCCTGGAAGTAGGGGATAGAGCCATACGAGAGCCCACAACAAGTTGTAGACTGTTTTTTTAGGGAGAGTAATGACCAATGGCCAGGTCCAAGTTTTGCATTTATAGGCAGGTGAAGAGACTGTAATTCAATGACACAATATTTATATTTGTTCAACCTAGTCCCAAGCAGAGCTAGGTATTTCCTTGGAGCTTGCCAGGGTTAGCAATGCAATGGGTGAAAAGTCAACCCAATTTTCTTCAGAAATTTCCAATGAATTCATCCATCTTTTTATAAAAAGATGTATTTTAAATCTACTTAAATTGTCAAATCAAAGCTGGAAAGGCTCCTTAGCAGTTTTTTGTAAAATGATAAATAATTAAAGTGAAAAGACTGCTTTTCACTTGGTTGTTAAATTTAATTTCCTCTGATAGCTTCTTACTATGTTAATCATTGGTAATTTGTGCAGCATATAAGCTGAAAGGTAGGGTAATGGTTTTGTCAACGCAATGCTTATTTATAGGCATAATTACAAAGAAAGATGCAATCAAAGTCACATGTGAAAGTTTCAGCTGAATACAGTGTCTACTTGCTGAGAAAACAGCCCCCCGAAATTCACAGTATTTTCACAAAAACGTCAAATCCATCAATGTTTTAGCGAGGTGACAGCGGGTACCAACCACGTCTCTGGCCGAGCATTCTCTTGAACAGAAACCAACCCTCAGAACTCTGATGCATGTAAGCATGGTAGTTTTATTTCACTGAGAGTTATTCATTTACCCAGAAAATGTAAGATGTATGGAGAATCAAAAATCAGAGTACATACAGAAAGCTACTAATTTCCAGCAATTTTTATCTTATACAAAAGTTTCCAAACTTGTAAACTTGTTTGTACTGTATATGAAGTGATTCTTGAAGTAAATGCAGCTATTCAATTACATCAAACGAGACCAAATACAAGTTGAACAAGTTTGTAAAGTACAGAGCTTGGTCTGGAATTAAGTTTTAAATACCTTAACCCTCTTGCTGTCTGACCATTCAATACCATTCACTGTGGTTTTGAATGATAGATAAGCTATGCCAGCCTTGCAATATGATACCATGAGGGAATGCATGTACACAGTACACAGTACACAGTTAGTTCTGTGCACAGTTGTGCCACCATACACAACCTTGGCAGTTGAATGGTTTCAAATGGTTGGTCAACTCACTTGAAAATGTTGCGAACAGTAGGAGGGTTAAACTAGTAATCCTAAACTATAATACTGTAAATACCTTAAAAGAGCTTTAAATAGTAGGCAGAATATTCTTCCTACTTAATCTGATTTCTCTTATTATAAGATTATTATTAAATAGCTTGAAATAGTCTTTATAAGCCTATACTAATGTATGTCAGCTCTATACTTAATGCAATTCATCTGCCTATTTTTCAAGGGTCAGTATCATGCCCGATAGTCAATACATTTTCATTCCTAAAAGAAATGATAGGGAAATACATGTAGATGCAGCTGTTTTGTATTCACCAAAATAGATGATATACTGAAAATGAGGTTGCCCCTGAAAACAGACAAAATTAGTCTGGTTACCTGATTAGGATGAGCCTGAAGGTCATTGCGTTATACCTGCATGCATTGGTTGCACACCTAGACTGTTCACTGTTTGAAATTGCGCCCCCCCCCCCCCCCTACCACAACAGGATTGCTTACCCATAAAATCTTTGTATTCAGGGAATAAGACTCACGATGAAAAAAATCATGAATGAGGCCCATTTTTATTTGTTTATATACATTTGAACTTTCTTTGTTTGTACTCACTGACTTGTCTTGTTTTTTTCATTATTGTAATTACAACTACTTTTTAGCAAAAAGGCATCTGCTTATTATACATGTAGGCAGTAATATTCTGTAAATCATTAACAATTAAATGAGTTGATCTGAATAGAAAGTCTTCTCCTTTGTTAAGAAAACTAAAAGTTCTTTATAATATATTAACAGGCCTGGAGTCTCATCTTTGAGAAGGCAATAGTAGGAGACCAGCCTGCAGGTCCCGTGACCAAATTCTGGGAACAAAGGTTTGAAAGTGTTTTTGTGTTCCCTGATGAATACCGAGCAATTTTGACTTGGGCTGCCCCCTTGAAAATGTCAGGCATTTCTGGGAGGGGTCAACAAAGGTCAACCAGGGGTCAAAATTCAAATATATTCCAATCGTGTCGATATGCATACCAAATTACTCGTCTTGTCATGAGGATTCCAAAAATGTATAGTTTATTATACATCCGACCTTAAATGAGGGCGCTATGGTCAAAAACGTCGAAAGGTCAACGCACTCTTGACTGGCGGTCAATTTCACCAACACAGTTAACATAATCCGATTCTAATGATTTTAGTGTCTAATAATATGTTTTCTGACATGGCAAATTCAACAATACAACTTTCAAAATTAAAAGTGCTTACCTTGACCATGAACATTCAAAATGGCTTCCAAAAGGGCTACCGAAAGACTTGAATCAGGATCTTTTGCCAACAATAACGCAGTTATTTCTAAACACATTGTCCATGATGCTTATCTTGCTTTATTGCATAGTTCATCATCCTACTCGGTGTCATATCCATCAGCATCAGAGTCAGAATCACTGTTACAATCACTAGTATCTAAATCTGTGTCAGAGTCTACAGTGCGGTTTGTTCTGGCATCATATAGACGTTGAGGTAGTGCCGGCTGTGAATACCGTATTGGCAAACATTTGCCCTCTCTCAAGCTCCAACCATGCTGAAGGGGAGATGATGGAGCATCTGGATTCATAAAGTTTAACATGATGAATGCCTGATAGTTGGCCCGTGTTACTTTCAAATTATGTGAGTCTGTATCAAGAAGAATCCTGAGAGTCGATTTCCTCTTCATCCCCTCCCACTTTTTGGCCCGAGCTTCTGCAAGTGTCTTGCTTGATTTATCCTTGTAAATGTATTTGATGGTATACTGCTCCATCTGTTTAAGTGTTTGTGATGTCACTGGGAGACATTTCCCAAGCCCTCTAAGTAGCTCTCGTGCCTCTTCTGACTTCATTGCGCTGTCAAAGACTGATGGTTTTCCACGGCCATAGAAACTGGAAATAGCATTTGCACCAGTGTGGATGTGAAATGGGATAATAATATCGCTAATATCCTTATCAAGGAGTGTTGCGCAGTCAATTATTCTTTTCTTCCTTTTTAGTCCTAGCATACCTTCAATTTGATGTGCCACATGCGATGCTAAAACCAACACATCTGTGTCTTCTGCATCAATGACAACGGCATCTTTTACTCCCGACTTTCTAAGTTGGGAATATATGTACAACAGAATGGTGTCTGCTTCCATATGCTGACATGTCAACTCGACTACCTCCTCATCAGTGGCCAAATCACTACAGCGTTCCCTCACAGAGTAAATAAATCTGGTATCTGGATGTTGGAGTAACAGGGTTTTGAACTCAGCCTTCAGAAATTGCTGCAGACGAATTTTGTTTCCTGGGTTCTTGAACATGTTGTTGAAGTGCCTAGGGGATGGCAGTTCATCATTTCTCTTGATAAAAATATTCCTGGTCCCATCAACAAAAGGCAGTTCATGTTCACTATCTTTGATGCTGTGTTGTAGATCATATGGGTCATTTACAAATATTATCTGGGAAGCCGTAGGGTGGCGTTGGACAACAAGGTTAAACATTTTAGCTGCATAATCGCCCCACGTATAATCACTCTCGTCTTGCTTCTCTCTATCCTCAGCAGACGGGGTTGATAGCCTCCAAATGAACCCCATATCTACTAATGCAATGTATCTATCCCGGAACTCCAGTTCAATAAAGTTGAACTTTTGTGCCAGTTTAGATTTTTGCCCTTTACGCATTGTTCCATTTACATTGAAGATGGGGAGACACTCTTCTGTCACGCGGTATTCCATGACTTCAGATAGCACTAGACCATCATCTAACTCTTGTGCCAAAGTGATGATCTCGGCCATGGCTTTGTTTTCCATAGCATCTGTTTTTGTGACCTTCTGTTTTGATGCGTCTTTGATAACTGGTGGTTTGCTGAAGCTGTGTCTGCTGTTTCTGTGTATGGTTGCATCAAACTGTTTATCACCCGAGAACATGCGCTCTTTGAAGAATGATTGCACTAGAGTCTCCCCATCCTCATGTGCTGAGTCAAAGTCTTTGACAAGTGCATCTGATGCGACCATTCCTGACTGGAGCGACCTCAAGATAGGCTGTGTAAGGTCGAATGGGTCACAATCAAATTCCGTGATGCAATTGTCAAGATCTTGTACACCGCGCTCATCTAGCAACAACCTCGTTGTGGAGTTCTCTCTGTGACCTTCAGATGATTTGGTGAGGTTTGCCAATGCATGTAGTGAACTTCTAACTCTATTCACAGAGTTGACGGTTCTTGTGTGAGTCAACAACATCTTCTCATTTTTTAGGATGCGCTTCCAACCTGCTTTCATCTTCGATCCTTTATTCATGGTCATTTCTATCCAGAGATCCAGGGGTAAGCATGAGTACGGTTTCCCGGTCATTGATTGCGCGAATAGGCCATCTCGCATATACCTCTCTTTTTCTTCGGGGAGACTGCTAATCTCAAGCCAGAATTCTACAAGCCATCTGCTGTATTTGTCGTTGTCGTATATCCGCAGCCATGGCATCATCATTCGGAGGGACGCTTTGAATGAATCCCAATCCTGTGTCCTCAGGGCGTATATGTTCATGATCAGTATTTCAACCATTTCCATAAAGCTCAACCAGAACCTTGCCATGGGGTTGTCTGATTTACCAACACTCTCAAATGCTCTTTCTACAAAGGACTTGAACTCTGCATTCATCAGGAGATCATCTGCGATGGCCTGTAATTGTTCTTTTGAGCTATTTGGTGGACTTCTTAGAACTTCCAACTTTGATTTGAGCTCCGATGATAGCTTCAGTCCCTCGCTGACCCCGCGAAAAATAATCCTGCGAATGAGCACCTCATACATAAGTGAAAGGCACCTTATGCCTCTGTTGTAGTGTTTACCACGAAGTGCTTGGTCAACTGATCCTTCTGAAATTATATCAGCTGCCACAAGAATTTCAGATAAACCTGAGCCATGGAAACGCTTGTTTATCGCTGATATGAAGGAAATGTGAGCGTGGAATGGACCCAAGAATGGAAGGATTAGTTGAAATTTCTCAGGATTCTTATTTTTCAGCTGGACAATAAGGGCATAGACTGGTTGGTCGCCTACTAGCTGAATAAATGGCATTGACTTGCACTCGGCTGCGGTGACCATGCGACACATAACCTCATGAACCACTGACTTCTGAGGAGGCTTTGGAAATGTTAGAAAATAGTAAGCTGTACTTTTCACAACATACTCATGGATATTAGCCTGGAACCCAGTGAAACTTCCAACTTTCTGTTCATCAGCTGGTATGTTCTTCCCTGCAATATCCAGACGGGCCAACACGTGCATAACACCTCGCTTTCTTTGCTCATCACTTGTTTGAAGTGAGATATCAATTTCCTGACGAACTGCTGGCTGGCCGCGTTTGACTGTTTTGTAAGGATGAACCTTGTGTTGTAAAGTACTTAAATCTTTCATATCTTCACACTTGGTCAATTGAAGTTTATGACGACCCTCCTCCGAGTCCATTGATGTAACATCATCAGGTTGTACAAACATAACATTGGTCCGGTGAGATGTATCGGCCCCTGTCAATGTATCATCTTTGAAGTCATCGTTATCTAGGATACCTGTTCCTGGAAATCCATCTGCTAACTCGTGAGGGCACATGTTGAAGCTATAGTGTTGCAGAGACATTCACAGCCCATCATCATCATTTACCTATACACTTTATATGTAATACAATATTATATCAAACATGTGCTCTAAAGAAAAATGATACATACTGTACAACTAAAAATCAATATTTGTTTTTGAAATGGAGTGTTTCAATATTGTTCATGACATTTTGGTGAGACAAAAATTTAATAATTTCTTATCCATGGGTTTGGGAAAGAATACGCCTCTCTTAATATTCATGCATGACGTCATAATTCTTACTTAAAATGAGGCTATAGGCGCGCGTCCGCCACCACTTGCAGTGGCTGCGCCTATGGCCTCGTTTTGGGTTAGAATTGTGACGTACTCGAGCATAAATATTAAGAGAGGCGTATTGTTGTTTTTGGCTAATTTATGTTAACCTTTTACAGGCATTTTGAAATATCAAGGTTATGGCAACCACTTTTACTTTTAAAAGATGCTTAGTTAAATTTGCCATGTCAGAAAACATATTATTAGACACTAAAATCATTAGAATCGGATAATGATAACTGTGTTGGTGAATTTGACCTCCAGTCGAAAGTGCGTTGACCTTTGACGTTTTTGACCATAGCGCCCTCATTTAAGGTCAAATGTATAATAAACTATACATTTTTGGAATCCTCATGACTAGACGAGTAATTTGATATGCATATCGACACGATTGGAATATATTTGAATTTTGACCTCTGGTTGACCTTTGTTGACCCCTCCCGGAAATGCCTGACATTTTCAAGGGGGCAGCCCAAGTCAAAATTGCTCGGTATTCATCAGGGAACACAAAAACACTTTCAAACCTTTGTTCCCAGAATTTGGTCACGGGACCTACAGGCTGGTCTCCTACTACAAGGTCATTTGCATTTTGCTAAAGGACACTTCCATTTGAAAATCTTAAAGTCTATGGCCAACTTTTGAAGGGGCACCAAGGCCAAGACCAGGAGCAACAGAGGTCATGACCTTCATGGCCTCCATGTGGTTCAAGGCTTGCATAAATTGAAATTACTCACAGATTGTATTCAACAAACACAAACAAAAAATGTCTTTGCGAATTAGGAAGAAAAACACATGGCTGTGTATATACATGTACATGCTATTCATAAAAACAACCCAGATGTAACTTTGATACACAATACAGGATGTACAATATTATGTGCATTTAGCTTGGCTTCTGTTACAAATATGTACAAGTTATTAGCAAGTATATTTTTATATGCCTAATACTTTCAAGAGCGAGTTGATCATAATAATTTTAAATTTTTAGCCAATTGTGTTCTGTTTCAGATGGGTTCATCAAGTTCAGTGCCTTTCTCTTCAATCTTCACCCAGCTCTCCTTAACAGTGGTTGTGCCTCTCGTCCTTGGCATGTCAGTTGATTTCTCAAAAAGATTTTATCACACAACATGTGCAGACAAACTTACATGCTTTTCTTTTTCCAATTGAAGGCAACGTTTTCAAAAGAGGTTCAGGAATAGCAGGTCTTGTACAGCAAAGTTTGAAAGCATACCAAGCAAATGTGCGGGAAGATAAAGACGTCACAAAAAGGGATGGGCGGAGTCGCCCCCAAACAACTTTATCTATTTTTTTAACATATAAATACTGACAAACAATTACTCAAAAAATTGTTTTATTGTTAATATACATATAGTCTTATATAAAAAATAAAAAAAATCTATTTCCAGGTGACTTTAACAGCCATGTACAGTGCATGTACATGTATGAAGGTGCATACAATGTACAAACAGCAAGCTTCTACAAAATATTGCTGCATAAATACATGGGCCCCTTGCGTTCACAAAGTCAGGTACAGTACTCAGACCTGTAATGTCACCTTTGCGAGGGAAAAGCCATTTTCATTTACCATTGAAAAAACTTAATATCTATGGGAAATTTAGGGATAGTCTATAAACACAGACGTTTGCCATTCTGCTACAGAATGACAAAGGTCGTTGGTTCGAATCCCATCAAAGCCTATGGATTTTGTTCACAGGACTTGGTAAAGTACTGAGCACAAAGCGCTTAACCCACATCAGTGTATGGGTGTACAAATAATGTAATGTATAAGAAACTTTTGAAGGGGCACCGAAGCCAAGACCAGGGCAACAGAGGGAGGCATTCGTATGAATTCCAGGCCTTCCGAGGTAAAAAAAACACCCCAAAACATGCTGGTCATACTCAGCATGGATGTACAGCCATTTACGATTCCAATAATGTTTTAAGAGTGTGTCTCCAGATTAAAACAAATATTTAAAAAACTTGAACTTAAAGTTCAAGTTGCGACCAAACTAAAGTTTGAAAAATCAGCTTCAAATTTGTGCAGTATTATTTCTGGAATGTTTATTTGCAAGTAATAATTTACAGCATAAAATACATGGCAGTACTAAATACTGGGCACTACGTAGGGTCAATGTGCTCTTAAAAGATGTGTCACAAAAAAAAAACTTTCAGATTAACAAACATTTTTTTTACCCGCTCATTTTTTACACCTACAAGTTTTTAAAATCATCATCCGACATGTTTTCCTTGACACTTTAACATCTGTAACTTACCATAGTACATCAAACCCCCTGTATGTAGCTCCTCTGTTTGGCATATGCATCACATGTAACGGGTCTACAATTCCGAGCAATAGTCTGATTTCATGACTTCCAATTCCTGAACAAGACAACAAAGAAGGTACCATTCGGTAACAAACTTCTGTAATTGTTACTTTTGAAGCAGTAGAAACTAAACATTCACTTTGTAGATGTAAGTATCAACAATAATTGGAGTTAGGTTTTTAAAATCATTATATATAATAAAGACACAGGTGATTCCGTATGTCACCCTCATAACTGAAAAGCATATAGAGGTGAAAAGTAAAATTTTGTATATAGGTGAAAAGTCTGAAAATGTAAAATTCTACCATTTGGATTACCATGGCAACTAAATAAATACCTGTTTTAGCCTTGAGCGGCAAGTAGTCAAAGATGGCTACCCCAGTGGTCTCGCTACCTGTGCCTGCTGTAGTTGGAACTACAAAGAAGTGAAATGAATGCAGTTCTGTGAGTATTTCTGACAGCTTGTTGGGCATATGTACATGTAGAATCCACATGGTAAAATACTGTTACATTACAACTTGTTACATTAGTCAATATTATTGCCATTATATTCAGTTAACAAGGTCAATAGCAGGTGGTTTACTTATAATAGCAAATTTGTATATTGTAGATTTAACTATAGTCAGAATTTGGGACAAATTTCATAGAGCTGCTTCAAAAACAAATTGCTAAAAATAAGCACAACAAAATGATGCTGACCAGAAAAAGGTTACCAGCCAAAATACAATGTCACATGTACCATCCGTGACTGGTATCCTGGTTTCTTTTGTTTAACAGACAATTGTTAAACGTTATTTTCTGCTTAAAGGCACTGGACACGTTTGGTAATTACTCAAATATATATATTAGCATAAAAACTTACTTGGTAACCAGCAACGGAGAGCTGTTGATAGTATAAAACATTGTGAGAAACGACTCCCTCTGAAGTAACATAGTTTTTGAGAAAGAGGTAATTTTAAAGCACACAATTTTGTGCAACAAGGGTGTTTTTGCTTTCATTATTTTCTTGCAATTTCGATGACCAATTGAGCCCAAATTTTCACAGGTTTGTTTTTTATGCATATGTTGTGACACCAAGTGAGAATACTGGTCTTTGACAATTATCAAACGTGTCCAGTGCCTTTAACCATCTCTATGAAACTGGGCTCTTATCTAGTATATGAGAGATGGTGGGTTTGAATAGAGTAGACATGAGTATTCAGTACTTTTAAAAAGCTGTGTAAGTTGGGAAGGTAGTGCATTCTGCTCTACCAGCCAGGCTCCTAGTGGATGATACCCATGCCTACATCCCTTTGGAGTAGGTGGCAACATGCCCCTGGTGACAGTTGAATTGGGTCGATAGCCCAAATCAGTTAAGTGTAGCCCTCACCTTGAAGAGGCTGTTCGACCTTGTGATGTAAGGCGATCTCTCATAGAAAAAAAATGTATAATAGTGAGCCACTCCATATTGACTTACCAGCTAAGATTGGCTTAACTTGACCCCTAACTGGCAATCCTTTCCCTACAGGTGCATTCACATAGTCCAGGAAGTCTGCATCAGGATTAGATGCAGAGAGGTTAGCTGCCTTACAGGTATCCATCACCGACTGCCAGGAACGCATCAAAGTTACCTGCTTTGGCAAATGCTATTGCTTCTTTGAAACTGCATGGAGGATAACAAGAACATTGGTGTCTGTAAGTGGACTTATAATGTAACCATAGTGACCCAATTAATCTGGGCCCAATTTCATGACCCTGCTTGACCCCGAATTCTGTGCTTGCGATCACCATTCTTCTCGTCAAATCATATATATTGTGATAACTATTATTCATGTTCATATAATGTATACCAAATTTTTGCTAATTTTAACCTTAATTTAATCACTCTTTATATTTAATGACCCCCACCCTGTCTTCAATCTCCTAGACTCTCCAAGCACCCCACCCACCCACACCCAAGCTTCAATCTCCTAGCCTACCCCAGCACCCCACCCACCCATCCACACCCCGTCTTCAATCTCCTAGTCTTCCCCAGCACCCCACCCACCCACACCCAAGCATCAATCTCCTAGCCCCCCAAGCACCCCACCCACCCACACCCAAGCTTCAATCTCCTAGCCTTCACCAGCACCCTACCCACCCACACCCCAGATTCAATCTCCTAGCCTCACCAAGTACCCTACCCACCCACCAACACCATCCACACCCTGTCTTCAATCTCCTAGCTTCCTCCAGCACCTCACCCACACCCTGTCCTCAATCTCCTATCCTCCCCCAGCACCCCACCATACCACATACACTGGCCTCAATCTCCTAGCCTCCCCCAGCACCCCACCCACCCTTCCACACCCTGTCTTCAATCTCCTAGCCTCCCCCAGCACCCCACCCATACCCCGGCCTCAATCTCCTAGCCTCCCCCAGCACCCCACCCACCCTTCCACACCCCGTCTTCAATCTCCTAGCCTCCCCCAGCACCCGGCCCCACCCACCCTTCCACAGTCTGACCACACCCCGTCTTCAATCTCCTTGCCTCCTCCAGCACCCCACCCACACCCTGCATGTCCTCAATCTCCTAGCCTCCCCCAGCACCCCAACCATACCCATACCCATACCCATACCCCGGCCCAATCTCCTAGCCTCCCCCAGCATCCCACCCACCCTTCCACACCCCGGCCTCAATCTCCTAGCCTCCTCCAGCCCCACCCACACCCTGTCCTCAATCTCCTAGCCTCCCCTAGCACCCCACCCATACCCCATACTGAAAAAGTGAGTTAAATTTGTGCCTTTTTTCAAAAGGATTATGAAAGAAGAGAGTTTTATTGACCTACAGGAGTAATTTGAAGCTCAGACAGCATGTTAGGTCGAAGCAACATTAATTTGAAAAACCTCTTTTTTGTGTGCGGCCAGAATAGGAAATGTCATATCGCGCGACCGATAGCTACTCTAGTGCTAGACCCAGTAACTGGGGCGCTGTACTCCTTTTTTTATTATTTTGGCATCATCGGTCGTATTAGCGCCCCAGGAAGGTGTTGCACATATCAACGGCAATCCCTGATATCGCATCATTTTGAATACGGAAGCCACACAAAATGCCTCAGAACGACAAAAATCCCCAACAAAATAGCTTTAAAAACGCCTACTGGCTTCTTGATATGTCTAAGATGCAACAACAGGTATTTAAATGTACTCACGATTTTGTTTTGTGCTGAAATTTTACGTTTTTTGTCAAGTCGATCGGAGAAAATGGCGATCCTGCTCTCAGCAGGATCGGGTCAACTGTGATCTGCGACTTTTTCATCGTCGCGATGCATTCTGGGTAGTAGATTTAATCAACGACTGCCTGGTCCTATCTAAAGTTTGGACATTGGGCTTGGCAAAAACAAATTGTTACAAAAGACAGCTGGAATCTCACACAGTAAATATCTCTGCCTTCACTAAATACCTCTTGGTTAAATGCACAATTGAATAACAAAGTCATAGAATTTCCAGGTCAACTTACGCAGCTTTTCCAACATCTTGCAGGAGACGAAAAACATTCGCCTGTACGGTATCCCATGTTGCTCAATAGACTGTGCAAGCAGTCTCGGGCGCATTCGAACTTCCGGGACCATAGTCATGATAGTGGTCCCAACCATCATATTTATGGAGTTTTACGTTGGCAAGATTTTGTTTCGTCAATTATTTTAGTTTAACGTAGTTTATGACCTAGAAAATTATACATGTTGTTGGGAATGTATACTAAGTGATAACAAAATATTAAAGTAAAACCAATTCAACAATATAACGAAGAAAACCCGAGAATTAAACTTGACCTCAGCTTCCGGTTATTGCAAAAAATTTAGAATTTTGTGCTCACCTCCGATCATAAAACTTATGTAAAAGCTTGTTTTGGATGCGCGATTATAATCGCCAGATGCTGTAATTGCAAAGCGAACCCTTTTCATTGCAGTCTATGTGTTGAGGCGTCGGCATTCCTCTTTAAACTGCGATACGGGTCCATTTAAGACCCGTTTTAACCTTCACGAATCTGCGTAAGGGGTTTCTAAAACGTTAACATCAAAAAAGCATCCTTGTCCCAGAGTTTTAATTTGTTTTTAATAATAATTAACACACTTTGGCGTATTTTTTTTTTTAAGCTAAAAAACTAATTTCATAAAATTGGAATGATTTATTTTTATTGTTCAGATTTTGTCATGAGATATAATTTAAAACAAAGATTTGATTTCAGAAATAAAAATGTTCTTCGTTTGACGTGTTTTCTCGTTCGGTCGCTACGCGCGAGACTTGCACAGCAGGGGGACACTATAGACCTTTCCATTGTTGATAAACAAAGTGCGCCGGTTGGCATGGACGGCCGAATGTTAGCAAAACATTCAATTGTGTTAAAAAATGTTGTGACCAAATTCAACATTTTTTGTAAAGATTCATGAACAAATTCAACACTATTTTTTAATATTTGTGTAACACTGCTACAAACTGTGGCAATCTGTTTTTGAATTGCAGTAATGGCTTTCCATACTTTTCCAACCTGGGTTGGCAAAAACTCGGGCTGTGACGTTGCAAAAGAAAGGTCTATAGAGATCAGTGCAGGGGGATGGCCGAGGTCCGGATAGGTGTAGTCTCAATTTCAAGGATTTTGTTCAAACACTCTAACATTTATAAATTTAAAACAATCACTAATCAATATCTCAAATACTTGTTGTGATATCGTTGTTTACGAACAGAATATACGATTTAACATATATTTTCTCAGTGTTTAAATTGAGCTGATAAACAAATATAAACAAGTTCTTGAAAAGTTTCTTGAGAGGGAGTCTAACAATATTTTAATCAATAAACTTCTGATCTATTTTTACCAAGCCGGCCAAAGAGGGCGTAATTTTTATGAACTTTGACCTTTACATATGATGTCACCTCACCCAGAATCTGCTCTCTGCATAGACTTGACTCAAGTCCCAATCCCGTGCAAGGCCCTTCCTTGCCTCATCGTCAGAAAACTATTATTTTGCGCTCTGCATTCCCCAACCTGTTTAGACTTGTGGACAAGTCGTTAAATGTCTGTCGCGGTGATAGCGGAACGGCTTTCTCGCAATAACCCGCGAGAGGGCTGCTCTGTGCGAGATTACTGCTCTCACGACTGGTCGCATTTACCGACTTGTGAAACCCGCTGGCGGTTTGTGCACGGCCTATGGGCACTTCAGCCGAATTTGTACGGACGCATCTGATTGGTCAATTTCGTTATATCTATGAATATTCAAACAGTAGATGAATATTAAACATCAAATCCTGTACTGGATGGAGTTTTATGTTGCTTTGATCATGCACGATCGATCAAAACCAAACACTGAGTGGTGAGAGTGATTGTGTTCATAAATATTTTGACAGAAGAAAATACGTATTCAAATTATGGGTACAACTTGTAAATAATTACAAAAAATCGAACGTAAGATTTTATTTCAGAGAGTCCGAGCGTGTTTGACAGTGCACAGCGTGTGGGGACATGACGTAAAACACACGGGCAAATCGTGTAGCTGCATGCCATGGCGCGCAGAGTTTCTCTCGGCCGGGGCTCACGTATGTTTTCCCCTGGGATTGTTATGCGCGCACGCGCGAAAAAAACGTCATATGACGCGGTAATTATCTGCTCATGCATATGCAATTTTAGTTCTAAGAAAACAAAGCGATGACTCATCGATAAAGAAGGCGGTGTAGAGGGGGCGAAGGAGGAGCCTTGGCTCTTTTAATGAATATGCATTAGTAGGGGCTCGTTCGATGTTTACGTTCGTGTTTTAATTTTTGAAAACCTATTGTTTTTAAACGATGTAACTGTCGTTCCTAAAATGGGTAAATTTTTGTCCTAAAATTACGTTTTATGAGAATATTTTGAGTATTTGTTGGGTTTTCTTAAAAGCGCAATTTGAGGGGTATATGAAATCTAAAATGTCATGAATGAGGATGTTTACAACGAACCTGTACGTCCTAGAACAGAGCTAAACTTTTTTTTTCAGTCGTAAATTTGTTCATGAATATGCCATTTTCTAGCATCTTTCTTGTCCAAATAGTAACTTTGTACGTAAACAAGATCGTTTAGAATTGCTATTAGTCAATTTTTCTGCAGAAAACTTGAAGATTTTTGAAGATTTCCGTTAGCTTACCACCAGTCAGTTTGTACATCGTAAACTGATCACACACAAAATACCCATAGACTTGAGTAGTGTAACTTGACACGGCGTCTTCAAGATAAGAAGCCAAGCCACGTTGCATGCGGTGTGGGCATGCACCGTTCGACTGCATGGTGTTTGTGCACTAACCTCCATGATTGAAGACATGGCGTGGGAACGCTTAGTGACGAAAACAGGTGGACATGGTCACCATGAATCCATGGTGGAGAGGCTAAATTCTTTCAGGTATTGTAATTGTCGGCTATTTATTGTAAATTACATATGATATTAATAATAAATTATTATAAGATGAATATTCCTTCTTGCATAAACTGACAGTAGACCTACAGTAAATTACAATTTACAATTCTCCCATACGACATGTACGATCATGTTTCACATGCCTGGTGTTTAACTACTGTTAGATTGAATTGAATTGAATTTTTTAATGACAGTATTGGGAGTTATAATTCATTAATTCATTCGTTGGTCTTGGAGTGGACATTTGAGAATTAAATAATAAGGGGTTTCAACAAATAAAAGGTGACAAATACAAATGATACTAATTACTATAGGCGCTTCATGTTTAATTTATACATAGATAGTTTTTTAATACTATATATAGGTCTATAGTAATAAAGCCTGGTTAATACTTCACGCCGAAGCGAATACAGAAATAATTTTATACAAAAAATGCATACAATGGTGCAGTTTTATTAAAAGAAGAAATTTATACGTATGTTTTGTACAATCTTTGACGTATAAGCCCCAGAAAACATTGAATTTGATTCTCAAAAATGTTGCAGCTTATAAATAGGCTGAAGATTAAGATACAATTTAATCATATTATACACTTGTGAAAATGAAGATATTTTCATGAAAATTTGTTGTTTTGTGAAAATAAAAATAAAAATATCATTTTAAAAAGGTAGCAGGTGGTGCGCTGGCAGGGCTGGCAATGACGCAGTGAGACTGAATGACAGACTGCAGAATATCCATCTCTAATGCAGTCTTCGGACATCAAAGGGCATGGACAGACTACCCTCTTTGCTCGCCGTGGTATCCTTGACCAAAGTACAACTGCCGCAGCCAGGGAATGACATGGTCTTCTTGTAGATGCATCTTCGGCAGCACACGTACACTTTGACGAGACGAAAAAGAGATGCGGAAGTAAGCCAGGAACAATGTCTTTTAATGGAGGGCCTTTGCTTTCACCAGCTGTAAAAAAAAAACATGGTCAAATTTGTTTATTAAAAGCCTTGCACACTTATTAATAAAAGCTTACAATATTTACATACTTTTTTTAATGGTTATGACAGCTTACAAGATGTTCTTGTTGCTTCCGCAGTGCGGTCGTTTCATCCAAGTAAGGTTAGATGTCTGCACTTCCCTGCACAGGTGACATGATCGTGTCCACACGTTCCTCTTTGAGAAAGAATTCCTCATCAAAAGCCTTTGCCTGCAGATCTACATGTAATTGCCAGGCCCTCTTCAACATAGAGACACTCTTGAAGAAGGAGCCAAGTGCTGGAGATTCTTCCTTGGTGTGATGTTTATCTTCTTAGCTAAGGCCAACACAGCTGACACTTGCATGTCAAGGGTGTGACATGGCCCTTCAAAGCTGTTGAAATTCTAGAGGTAGAACTTGAGACTAAATGTGAAGTCTGAGTTGGCAGACCTGTCATAAAAAAAGGTCATTGCAATGTTACCTCATATTCACTGTAATTTGCAATTATTTATCTATTTTTACACTGTTGATTTAATTACGCTGTACAAACTATTTTATTTACCTGTGTCATCGGAATCCTAAACACAGGCTCTCTAATCACATGTGTCCAAGGTGTGTCAAAGGGCAATTGGGACAACCAACGTTGGCAATGTGAAATATTTATTTGAACGTCCAGCCACCCTTGTTGCCTCAGATCTTGACCCTAACCTCATTCTGCGGGATGTTGTTTTAACAAACTTAGCTCGTAAGTCCTGTTCGGAGAATAAGAGCAAATTATAAATTTTAAGAGTTTATTAAATTGTTTTCTAAATAAAACCCAAAACATTAAAATAAACATCCTTATTTTTCTTACTTCTCTTAGGCATCTAGTTGCTGCTTTACTTTAGCGACGAGGGACTTCACAGCTACGCAACGAGTTGGCGACTTTTTGGGCGTGATAGTAACTCTTCTGGAGGCGTCACCAGAGAAATGAAAAGGGGAAGTTCTCGGCAGAGATGTTGTTATCCACCACAACATTGTGTTGTTGTTGACGCTTGGCCTTTTTGCCTTCAGTCAGAAATTTGTATTCCTTCAACCATCGTTTCTGTACGCTGGTGCAAATTTTACATCTGATTGGGGTGTACTTAACAATGGCTCAAATGGGATTTTGTATCCCTGTAGGCTTGCGGGGTGGGGGAGGGGGGGGTCCTAGTCATGTCTCTCCCTGGATGTTTCTGCTTCTTTTTTTGTACTCCACCAGCTTTTAGCCATTATGACAGAATTTGTACAGTCTACATTACATTTCAGATTTATCCATGTTTAATCTGTGTTTTAGAAGTACATTTTAACAACACATTTTTCATTTTGTATTTTCAAGTTTAATCAGTTAAACTCAAACAAAAAATCTTTGCAACTTCCTTTGGTGTGATCAATTTACTGGAAGCGTTTCATCCCCCCCCCCCCAAAAAAAAAGACAAAACTGCTAATTATTCATCATAGTTTGGCTTTATATTCTGTTCTAGTTACTTGTGATGTATAAATGTTTCGAAACAAATAAAATAAAGGACAGCCAAGCATGTTTGATTTTATTAAGCCTGGTGTGGGGCTCTTAAATATTCCATTACCTTTTATATATTATTATTAAAAAAATCATGCATCAATACACTGGTCGTTTATTTATAAATATGTAGAACTAGGTCTGCATTTCACTGTTAGTTTAATCCTGGTTTAGGCCCTAAATACTTCCATTAGAATTACCAGTAAAAGTTATTTGGCCATAGTTAAGCATTAAGCAGCTGCATGCCCCTTTTTATTCAACCTTGTCCTTTGGTTACACAGGCACAATACTACGAGTGAAGATCGAGCGACCCAGCCTGCCCATAACAAATGCACCCGTCAAACACCTAGGTTTCACGGCACGCTGTTCAGCTTTGCGCGTTCAGAGCGCGTTTCTCGTGAATCGTGTTGGGTGTCAAATTACAATTTGCCCCAATGACCTTGACGAGTTTTACACACTGTACCGTTAAAAAAAGTTTAGCTCTAAAACGAAAACCAACGTCATTCCTGAATTAACCTGAACAATATAGTTATAATAATGGGTTTTTTGTAGATTTGCGCACTTTTATACGATCTCTGTTTTATTTTTTTTTACATTTTTAATGATATTTGGGATGGGGATTTGGTAAAAAGTAAACAAAAACGGTGATTATTTACCGTGAAATGCGTCCAAGAAAATCAAGTACTACGTTCGATCTACGTATTAATAGAAGGCAACGCTTAACCTAGAATGATGATTGGATAATGGGGAATCGATTGGGGGTAATAAATATTCATTAGGTTATCTATCCCGCCTGTTTTCCTTTCCTTTCGGTGATTAGTCCGTTCAAAAACTTTTGAAAACCCAAAGCCCGCGAAACGCATTTTGCCCGCGCGCGGGCGCCCTGTTTTCTCGCATTTTTGACATAATTCGCGCGTTGTTTACACAAAGCATCAACGCGCAAGGTCAGACCGGATGCTACACGATGTATGGCAAAGGTACGTACGTGGGCTCAGCACGACGGAAACCCCTACCCGGCCCTAGCTAGCATGCCAAGAGATAGCTGTACCTGGAAGCTCATGAACATGTGGGAGGGGGTAGGGAGCCAGACCACCAACTACCTTGTCATTGCGGGTTTGTTAGTCGGTAAACCTCGCTGATCGAATCCGCTGTTTTAAAATCGTTACTTTTCAATGTTCGGTGTACGTTCCTTTCCCCCGATTTGGAAATTAAATAAGATTTATGTCAATAAATAGGAAAACCACTCTTATATTGACGGTGCAATTAAGTTAAACAATTTGTGAGACAAAAACGAGCCCCCACCCCAAAAAAAAAATCACACAAAACCAGAGCCCCTGAAGGTGAAAAATAAATTTAAAATTAAAATGTGAAAAAAAATTCTCACTCTGAATTTCTTTTTCCACTCTCGACACACAAAATTCCAACAAAGTCAAGTAGTTTCCTCAAAATATTATTTAATTCAATCAAAATATAATGTTGTCACATAAAATTTAATTTTTTTAAATTTGTAAACAAAGTTGTGTTTTTCTAGGTAGCAAAATAGATTTTTCCTAGAAAATACGTTTTTGTTCCCTCGAACACGCCTTCTTTCACCCGAAATACGATTTTGTTACCCATAAATACGCGTTTGTTCCCTGAAAGATACGCATTCGTTTCCTCGAAATATGATTTTGTTCGCACAAAATATAATTTTGTTCGCTCTAAATATGCTTTCGTTCAATAAAAATTATTTTTTCCACCGAAAGGAGATTTCTTTCCCTGAAAACAAGCTTTCGATTCATCAAAATACGACTTTGAATTAGTTGCCCGAAACATACGTTCATTCGTCCGAAATATGCTTTCGTTCCCTTAATATACGCTCCCGTTCCTTCGCAATGAGATTTTGTTCCCCAAAATTCCTCTTTCATTCCTTTAAGATAGCTAGCTTTTGTTCCCTTAAGATAGCTTTCGAAGCCCTGTAGTCCAATCACACAAATTTGTTAAATTCCCTTGTGAGGGGCGACTATGAGAGGGGACGAGTTTGTTGTCAGGGGGCGACTTTGCTAGGGGCGACTTTGTAGTTGGTGACTTTGTACATGTGTTTTTTGAAATTGGCGACTTTGCTAGGGGGGCGAGTTGACTGGTTTCCGTGTATGTTGTTTATACACACTTATAACACAATTACTGTAGAACACATCGGGTTAAATGATTGGAGCGTATCAGAAACTATTCACGGTAGGCATTATTTATTTTTATGAGGCAAAACACACATCTTAAACAATTATTATAATAATGAATTTTAAGATAAGTTTACTTTATTTCTTTAGTTACTAAATTAATGAAGGAGTTAACACCCACAAAATACACCCACAGCTGTCTCAAGCGCAAGCATTCAGTACATTTACAGTAACTAAAATTAGTACTACCCTTAGATAAAATGGACTCGTCTTCATGATCGTCGCTACAGCAACCGTAATGTACACTGTGTCCGTACATGAATAAATGAATATGTACCGCCGGCGGGTTTCACAAGTCGTTATTAATGACGAAGAGTCGGCAGCCAGCAACTTCGCGCGAGAGCAGTGATCTCGCGAGAGCATTCTTTATTATGCTGCAGCACCTCACGCGACTCGACCCACCGCGACCATCATTAACGACTTGTCAACAAGTCTACAACCTGTTCCGCGCGCGGACCGCATAAATAACTACATTTTGTCGGTGAGGGCGCACTGGTATTCTGTAGCTGCATGCTGGCGCGTTACGTTAGGAACCTAACACGAGAAAGGGACTTGAATCAAGTCTACTCTCTGCATGGCCGGCAAGTTAAGTGGCATGCTGTTATAAATAGCTGTCACTTGTCAGTGTCAGTAGTGTCAGTGTCAGTTTACAACCCACGGGACGGCACTGCACACAGTCAGTGCATGTGAAATTAGACCGGCCATTTCCGCTTTATCGGCACAGGTTATTAACCCCCCAAATTGCACAATTTATCTTCATTTATCATGATTTGACTTGGTTGTAACTACAAAGTTGTTAAAATGACGTCGACAAGGTAAGAAATTTGAATTTGTGAGGAAGTTCTTTATGACTTTTCTCAATCTAAAATCAGATAGATTGTCTATCATGTCTATTCTATTGATTGTGATTTTTATTAATTTCTTCTGCCAAATTCAGATTAACTTTGTTTGTCTTTGTATTTTAGTATCTGATCATGCTGTAGACCCAGTAACTGGGGCGCTGTACTCATTTAAAAAAATGAGTACAGCGCCCCAGTTACTGGGTCTACCTCCATGGTCTAATCGATCATGCTGATGTGATTCTGGTCTGTATTCGCCTATTTTTTCACATTTTAACATTACAACTTGTTTAGTTCGTTTGAGTTTTGTCTGTTCTTTCTCTGTCTGTGGTCAAATAAATATAGACTGCATGCTCATGACACGGGTCATGGACCGGACGGCTGCGATCTTTATCACATGGACTTTCCAATTCCAGTGTGTACAAAATGTAGCCAGGTGGTAGCGTGTGAGGCTGGCATCAACTATAGTGTAATAGTGAATACGAATCGTTTCACCTGTTTCAATAGCCCCATTTTATTATATAGTGCCAATACTTTGGACTTCCTCCGATCCTTGGCCCTACGCCCATGTACCTCCAGAAGGTGGGATAATTTTTCGAATATCAACTCATGTTTTTATGCCGAGATTTTTTCCCCAGTTGTCACTCATTGTATCCGATTTGTGGAAAGCACATTAAAACGCCATTGTGCGCGCTCGTTTTGGTGTAATTTTGAAGAAATTCTGAGATGTTACTGCCACCGATTTGACTGCCCGGCATCCATTTTGTTGATCGGTTGATTTCAACAGGGGGGCGCCCTGCGCTAGGGCATGCTGGGATAGGCAGGGGAACATCTCCCATGCCCTTGCGCGCGAAAGCGTGTGAGGCTGGCATCAACTAGGGCCTATAGTGTAATAGTGAATACTTCAAGAGTAAAAACAGAATCTGAAAGACTTGCCTTGTAAAATCCCTTTCTGTGTGACTGTGACCCCCGATTATCCGATACCAGACCTTTGCTGTCCTATTGTTATACAAATTATAGGGCTTACTAGACCCAGTGGGGCCCCGTACTCCTTTTTTTTGAAATTTTGACATCATCGGTCAGACTTAACTAGCGCGCGAACGACAGTATGGTCACATCATGATCTACATGTACTTCTATAGTATAACTTAAAATAAGGCTCCCCGTGAGCCTTATGTACTAGGGGTCTAACTTTTTGGACCTCCGTAACGCTATACGTTTTCAAAATGGTCGTTGATAGGTGAACATTTTACGGTGGTTTGCCATCAATATCTACAGTTTCCTTTGCACTACACAACACAAACTTTCCCCATACACTTAATATTCAAAAACATCTTCAAAAAATGAAATTTACCACGCAATACTCACAATTGTTTTTCCCTCATCGCGGCACTCGCGCGGCGTTCGCGATTTGCGCCAAAATAATAAGACTGCGCGGTGTGCGCGGAGCCAAAAGACAGCGCGGTGTGCGCCGGAAGCCAATTGGAAGGCTCCGCGCACACCGCGCAGTCTTATTTTTTGGCGCGATGAGGGAAAAACAATCGTGAGTATTGCGTGGTAAATTTCATTTTTTTAAGATGTTTTTGAACATAACTCAACAAAACTAATTATACGCAGATTCGAATGAAACAAAGGAACATGTCATTGTTTGATTTCATGTCACAGCCTTGATAACTGTTTTTTATTTCCGTAAATAAAATTGTGCCGGATGCCGGAAACTGTTTGGCTATCCTGCCGCACATAAAAGCTTAACAATAAATTGCACAAAATAACGGGGGTACACCAGACCCCAAAAATATCAGCATTAAATCTGACAAATGTTTGCACACGGGGGCAAACCATATGGGTACCTCTGACCCGAACCATGTCAGTATTAACTGACGCACACGGGGGCAACAAATAATGGCACACGTGACCCGAACCTGTGGTCATACTATGCCCAATTAAATTTAAGAACAATATAGTAATCACACATGTAAATTATACAGTCAATGAATTTAAACAATCAAGTAAGCTGTGAGTTTCCACCTTGGCACATACGGTCGGAAATAGCCCCTGTGGTACATCAGAGCGCTATCACAACTTCTTGTAACAATGCATGTCACTAATTTATAAGTTTACTGATAACTTGATTAAGCAAAAGTTTGTTGAAAAGTAAAACATTGAATTTAATTTAAACCAGACTCTGTATTTTCGGTGTCAATCCCGTGAAAAAACGCCAAACGCGCAACGCGTGTCCCACAGGGAGAAACACCTAAAATACCAATGAAAGAACACAGGTGCGCAAATTGTCACAAAAGAGTTTGGTGCCCAGGGTCGACAAATGCACGCCATCATAACGGTACAAGGCCGTTTCTGACCAAACAAATTGTGTGTGCGGCAAATAATGAGCGCCTAGTTTAGCGCACTGTGCCTGCGCCCAGCGGTTAATGGCACGCCGTTTCTTCTCCATAGCAGGTTGTGATTTTTTCGCCCCAAAATAAAAGACGCGAGGGAGAATCTGAGACCACACTATCTTAGTAGTTGGAAATTGGGCAACATACGCCTGCAATGCCACTGTAATGCGCTGACGCATGCAAAATGCATCAACGTCAGTGAGATCGTTGGTGCCTATATGACAAACAAGGACTGATGGGGGCGGACCCGGTATTGACTGAATGAGCGAGTCAAGATCAACCATACGCGCCCCACTTTTCCCTTTCCAGATTACCCGACGAGGGAGATGCATTTTTCCTTCTGCCCAGCGAACGATGGAGTCGCCAATTATCCAAACTGGACCTATTGATTGGGGTGACGGATAAGGTACTATGTTAACATAAACGAACGGTAATTGATTAGGATAAAGCATTAAAGCTTGTACCTGGTGTTCCTGGTACATGAACAGCCTTAACACAAATATTAAATCTAAGACATTCCAGCACAAATGGACGTACAAGGTGCATCATTTTTGGACACCGAGATGACTGTGTGTTAATGACATGCACTACTGCTATATTGTCCGTGTGAAAAACGACTTTGCGATTGGCAAGCTGTGGACTCCAGCACTTGAGAGCAACAACAATAGGATAGAATTCTAAAAGCGCAATTGATGGTGGGTTGCACAGTATAGAATCGGACCAACGCCCTTGGATCCAATGGCCGTGAAAGTAAGCGCCAAAACCTACGCTAGCAGCAGCATCTGTGAACAAATCTAAAGCAGAGCTGGATTCCCAATCATGTTCTAAGAATGCAGAAACCCCATTGAAATGGGTCAAAAACTCAAGCCATAAAAGTAGGTCGAGCTTTGCCCCCGCCGACAAACGAATCTTATAGTAGGGCCTGGTTATGCCTTTAGTTAGTGAAATAAGGCGACGCAAAAAGGCTCGCCCAGGAGAAATTGCCTTGCACAAAAAATTCAGGGAGCCGATCAGTGATTGAAGTGCCACAAGTGTAATTTTCCGCCTCGCTAAAACGCCAGTTATCTGATCGGTCATGGCCTGTACTTTTTCTGCAGGAACTTTGATTTCAGCGTGTAAGGCATCAATCTCCAGCCCAAGATATGTCATGACTTGCGCAGGGCCCTCGGTTTTTTCCGGGGCCAGCGGTACCCCCAGTTCATCACAAGCTAAAGTGAATGTATGCAGCAAATCTTTGCACCTGGAAGCAGAAGGGCCGACAAATAGAAAATCATCAAGATAGTGGGTGATCAGAGAAGAACCTGTAAGTTGCTTAACATGAAATTCCAGAAATGAACTAAATTTCTCAAAAAGGGAACATGAAATAGCACACCCCATTGGCATACACCTATCATAATAAAATTGACCTTCGAAGGAAAAACCGAGCAATTCATAATCCAGTGGAGACACAGGGAGAAGCCTAAACGCTGATTTAATATCTGCCTTTGCCAACCATGCATTACGACCTGTGCGTAGCAACAATGCAACAGCAAAATCAAACGATGTGTAATGAACAGCGCAAAGCTCATCACTAATAAAATCATTGATCGAATGCCCAGCTGGGAAAGACAGATGATGAATGAGCCGGTATGTATCAGGCTGGCGCTTAGGAACTAACCCGATAGGAGAACATTGCAAATTGGGCAGTGGACGGTCTCTAAAGGGACCAGCAATCCGTCCTAAGCTTATTTCTTTATTTAACTTATCCCGTACAATAAGTGGGCGCTCAGCTGCGGAAGTCAAACAACCCGAATCCCGAGGTAAACGTGGCCCATCGTAACATAAAGAAAACCCGTTAGAAAAGCCATCCAGTAAAAGGTCTGCATCATGTGCTATGGGATAATTCTCCAGCCACCACTCCAATACCGGCAATTTAATTGGCGTTGGAGGCACGAAAAGTATAACTTTTATCTTTGGCAGCATTGCCGCCTTGTGGCAAGTTGGGAGCTGGAGAATTAAGTTTTGGGGCAAAACTTTGCCCAGCTTTGATGGGCGTGCGCAACATCTGTTTTGCACCTTGTGTGGGCCTTCCAACAGAAGGAGTAACCCAACGGGATTGCCCCCCTGTCCTACATCTTGGTGCCCCATGCCCACCCCGCAAACACTTGTTGCAACTATGTGCAAACCTACATGGACTCAGATGGCAACCTTGCAAGCTGTTGAAAGCAAAGCACAAACCAGGCCTAACAGATGATTTGACAACCGCAGCTTGCCCCATATTGACAGTGGGCTGTAAAGAAGAACTTATGGAAGGCGGCGCAGAGATAGCCGCCACCGTCAACCAAAGCTCTGTGTCAATATTGCCCCACGAGCGCCCCGGATTAGCTTCCTGCATGAGACGAAACTGCTCGTCATAGGTACGCCAGCCCAAGCCAGAATACTGGATAGACGCCATGCGAACAATTTCTGCATATTTCAACAATTCTGCGCAACGCGTAGGATGGCGCATGATAAAAATTGCCATGTAAGTATGAAACGCTGACTGCCACATGTCCAGCGTGTCCAACCTTTTGCGCAATGGGCCTGGCTTCTTGAGCATGAGCTGACCATCATCAACCACAAATTGCAGGTTCTGATCCGGGGCTCTCGAACAAACAGCGTTAGCAGTGTCCTTGTACAACAAGGACAAATCTACATACGATCCTTCCCATATTTTTTCCTTAATGGCCTGTGGCACATGAAACCCCAACGGAGTATTCATGCCGATTTGTGGAACCGGCTCAGGCCGGATGTTCAAACCAAAACCCCAATTATTGACAATATTATTGTTAAGACCATACTCACTACCCGGTGCCGCAGCAGACGACACAACTGGCATTGGAGTGGCCACAGTGGATGGGTTCTGGGGCTGCACGTAGCTAGGAGTAGGTGCAGCATGATCAGGTGCAGGTCCGGTGATTGCACCAAATGTACCAGCACCAGAGCTCTGGTCGCTGCTCCCAGCCTCATGTCTTCCCTCAGCAGACGAGGTCGCAACCTGCAGAGGAGTTGTAGCCTGCTGGCTCGGCTGCGTCTTGCGCTGGCCCTTCTTCTGGGACGTCTTGACTCTCTTGGGAGGAGCCGGATCAGCATCCCGCAGCTGGACAGTGCGTTTTGGTCGCGGCATGACGCACCACCAAACAATACCAACGCCCGGTACAACAGTTAAAATGTCACACAACTGTGACAGAAGAGTCCGATGAAATAGGCCTGTATATCGCCTAATGCCAGCCGACAAACGTTGAGTTCAATGGTCGCCGAAAAGGCACGAAAATTAGCTTAATCTCCGGTAAGGTGGGCCTAAAAACGACCAAAATTATTCCACAGCTCAGCTGTCGTATAAATTCTTAACCAAGTATAAAATACTCAATTACTAAACACTAATTCCAAAGTGGTGGGATTTGAAAACACTTTTTAATCCCCGCAAATTATTTTCATGCCTTCACAGACAGTATGGTCACATCATGATCTACATGTACTTCTATAGTATAACTTAAAATAAGGCTCCCCGTGAGCCTTATGTACTAGGGGTCTAACATTTTGGACCTCCGTAACGCTATACGTTTTCAAAATGGTCGTTGATAGGTGAACATTTTACGGTGGTTTGCCATCAATATCTACAGTTTCCTTTGCACTACACAACACAAACTTTCCCCATACACTTAATATTCAAAAACATCTTCAAAAAATGAAATTTACCACGCAATACTCACAATTGTTTTTCCCTCATCGCGGCACTCGCGCGGCGTTCGCGATTTGCGCCAAAATAATAAGACTGCGCGGTGTGCGCAGAGCCAAAAGACAGCGCGGTGTGCGCCGGAAGCCAATTGGAAGGCTCCGCGCACACCGCGCAGTCTTATTTTTTGCCGCGATGAGGGAAAAACAATCGTGAGTATTGCGTGGTAAATTTCATTTTTTGAAGATGTTTTTGAACATAACTCAACAAAACTAATTATATGAATTTTTGTGAATTTAGAAGCTAAATGTATAGGGTCATTTGTACGTGGGGAGCTTCGACCAGTCCACGTCGCGATGGTCGAATGAGATTATTTTCAACGTAGGTGGCGCGCTGGTGGCGCTACCCCTTCCGCCCCCCCCTGGGGTCATTTGAAACAAAGTTTTTGAGAATTGTCATTGTTTACATTATTTTTAAGGGAAATTTCTTTGCCTGTTTTCAATTTAAGAATTAACCAGTTTAAATAAGAATCACCTACATCTGTGCATACATGACATAGACGTGTACGTATATACTCACAATAAACTTGCAAAAAGTGAAGCAAAACCTTGGAGGATTTATATTATTTATCAAAACAATCCACTTTTCCCAAAATGAAACTTTTGGTTTTGTTTCCAATTTTATTTCTTGGACAATATCTGTGGTAAAGATAATAGAGACAACAGACAAGTACATTTAAGATTTCCCTTCCAAAAGTTATGTATATTTTTACAAGTTTATTTTTCTAAAATCATGTTTTCAGGGCTTTCCCACACAATGGGCAACACTCACAATAGCCCTGGGCCAGCCAACCACAGTTCTCCTTTGAGAAGAACCAATCAGAGCAGTGACTGACTCTACACTGCAACCTCTGAACCCCTATAAATGGACAAACATGTATATTTACATTCTTCAGTCTCCTGACGATGACTAGAGCAAGCTAGTCGAAGTGTTGAGACCTATTAAGAACTCACTCCGCGGCAGTGTAGTTATGATCCACATAGCGAAAGTAGTAGTCCCGCCCGATTTCCTACCTCCCGACCAGGTAGTAGTTAATAAGCAGGACAGTTCTTTTCAGAACTGAGAAGTCTCCCAAATTCCGAATATTCTGCTCAGCGGCAGTAGAATAAAAAGTAAGACAAATTCTCAAAGAACAAAGTCTACCTAGCAAGCAGATATACACGTGGTGTTACCGCAAACCAAATATATATTCATGTTTTCATGTCTCTCTTAGAATCAAAGGTTATGTTTTACCGAAAGTAAATCCATTTAAAATGCTTTTTTGAAATCATTCTTCCTTTACTGTGATGAAGACGATCAGAGCACACTGATCAAAATGTTGAGTTGTTAATTCACAGGTTTTTCTCGGAACCGTCACAGCTCATAATAATAATAGTAATGAGAAATTTTAAAAGCGCAAACAGTAGAAGATCGGCTCCGGCTCAAGGCGCTTGATCATGTTGATATAAGCAAATGGATTAAACAAAAAGCAAAAAAATTACACACAAAGATAATAAAATTGTTACAAAGAAAAATAAATAAAAAATAAATAAATAAAAGATTTAACTACATAGTGTCTCTCCAAACCTCACTTGATTGAGTGATGAAAATTGTTTATTCATTGTGAATACTGATTCAAGTGTTTTCTATTGTCGGTTGTAGATTGTGATGGAATATTGTGGAGCAGGCTCTGTATCTGATATCATGAGACGACGTAGTAAGACGGTGAGTTTAGTTATTAATAGCAGATAGACTGCCCCCAAAACTCTTGTTTTATCCTGATCCTGATTTGTTTCTGCATGTTTTTAACCATTGAACAGGCCCATATCGACGGAAGTGGCCGGCTGGTCATGGCCGCTCCACTCTTTGCTCAGGTTTGGCAGATTCAAGGTTTCAGACATAATGACAATTGTAAACTAAATAACCCAAACCAAGGGGCAGTGATGAGTCTGGATTTTCTTAATTCTTCTTGAAAGGTTTTCAGCCAAACTTTTTCAAGTTAGGGTTATAACTGACCTGAAAATAGAGAGATAGGAAGTGTCTCAAAACTCTGCTTGTTGCTGCTTTCTACTTGGAGAGTTCTCTTAAGGAATACAGGCTGTTCTCATTGGGAGCAGTCCATTGTTCCATCTGAAACAAGATTAACATACCAACAATGCCCTGTTCCTAGCAGGAACATCCATAGTTTCCTCCAGGAACATCCCATGTTCCTTAAAGTTTGACATGCTCATTTATCCTAATGGAATGTGTCTTGGTTCTGACATTACCCCAAAGACAGCTTTTTAAAACCTCATCATCATATCATCATCCTTCTTCCTTGGACGGAATAGTAGAAGCAGCTTTGATGAAATGGTGCCAGGTTGCTTTATCCCTCATGAGTTGTTGGGTTTCGTTTAGATTGAGATTTGTGTCTTTGGTCATGGTGTCTGATGGTGCACATTTTCCTCCTGCCGCGATTTGGATGTCCGCCAGAAGGATTCCAGAAGATCAAGTGCGATATGGGTTGATCAGCTGTACGCAAACAGTGTCCGGCAAACTGAAGGCATCTCTGCTTTATGGTTTCGGATAGTGGCAGTAGATTGCCATATACATTGTACCTCCTTATTTGTAATATGGTCCCGCCAATGGATGTTTATAACTCTACGCAGCAATTGAGTGTAACAACCGTTGATGCGATCGTTCATCTTTTCGGTTGTCCATGTCTCGGCTCCATATAGCAGGATGCTTTCAACGCAGGCCCTGAAGAACTTGATTTTGGTAGCTCTGTCGAGATCAGACTTCCAGATCTTATCTAATTTGTTACACGCTGACCATGCTTGCGCTTTCCTGCATTTGAAATCTTGGAATGAGTCAGGTAGTGATGAGCCAAGGTATTTGAAATCTGAAACGTTTTCAAGTTTTGTACCATCAAGAGTCTGTATGCTGGATGTGGAAGTAGAGGGTCTTATTTAACCTACAGGATACAAAACACATTTAGCATAAATATCCTTATTACCATTACCATTACATTAGATGTTAAATATGCATCAGGGATAAAGAGTATAATTTGGTTTGACCCATACACCGTTGTGTGTAAAGCACTGTATACACAGTACTTTCCAAGTCCTGTCATGCCTGTGAACAAAAACCACAGGCGTATTACTTGAGTGGATTCAAACCCACAACCTCGTCATTCTAACATCTATTAAATCGTTGCGGTACCCGCGCTGCCAAGGATTCGAACTGCCTCTAGCCATCGGGCTAGCTTGGTGGTCTAGTGGTAAGACATCTGCTCTAGCAATGCAAAGGTCGTGGGTTCGAATCCCACCCAAGTGACTTGCCTAGTGGATTTTTTCACAGAACTCGGGAAAGTACCGAGTATACAGTGCTTAACACACATCGGTGTAGGGTAAAAACCAAATTATACTCGTCATTCGAGAGCAAATGTCTTACCACTAGACCACCGAGATTGCCCAGTAGGTGGAGGCAGTTTGAATCCTTTATTCTAGCAGCGGGTACAGCAACAATTTAATAGATGTCAAATTTGCATCGGGATAAAGAATTTTTACTAGTTTTACCCATACACTTCAGAAGAACTAACACATCCATTGCCCCATAGACAACCCTGATAAATGATGATTCCAAAAACAAAGCTTTCCCTTCCTACATGTAGCTGTATGGCGTGTAGTGGCCGAGCGGATAAGAGCACCGGACTCAGCTCTGGTGTTTCTGTTCAGCAGAGTGTGGGTTCGAGTCCCGGTCATGACACTTGTGTCCTTAAGCAAGACACTTCGTCCTTCGGATGGGACGTAAAGCTGTTGGTCCCGTGTGTTGTGTAATGCACATAAAAGAACCCAGCACACTTATCGAAAAGAGAAGGGGTTCGCCTCGGTGTTCCTGGTTTGATTGGCTGCATATTGCGCCACAGCACCTTGCAAACCATTACATGGTGCTATGTAAAGGAATAGGTCTCATACTTCAAAAACGTAGCTGCAAATATACCTTTCAGGAAAATACTGACTGTTGAAGCGCCTTGAGTGTCACTGAGTGACAGATACATGTATGCGCGCTATACAAGAAGCCGTTATTATTATTATATTCCTGATCCACCATGCAAGGCCTTAGGTGTGTTCAATGACCATGACCAGTGTTGTAATGTTATTTCTCTTGTCCCTATTTCTTCCTGCAGCTAACAGAAGACGAGGTTGCCACAATTCTGCAGTCAACACTAAAGGGTTTAGAATATCTTCACTTCATGCGTAAGATCCACCGTGACATCAAGGCTGGTAACATCTTGTTGAATAATGATGGTTTCGCTAAGCTGGCTGACTTTGGAGTCGCTGGTCAACTCACGGTAATAATAATAATAATAATAATATTCAGTTTTTATATAGCACTTTACACACCCGAAGGGCGTCTCAAAGCGCTTCCAACATTATTACCCCTGGTCACTGGGCCATTTATTTCATTCCTTAAACCATCTCAGCTCCCTGGGGAGTATACAGCCTGTGCAACAAATATGCGCTACAAAGCTAAATCAATCACAAGAACCATCTCTGCCCTCACAGGTACCCATTTTACCCATGGGTGGAGAGAAGCAAATTATAGTTAAGTGTCTTGCTCAGGGACACAAGTTTCACAACTGGGACTCGAACCCACACTCTGCTGAACAGAAACACCAGAGCTTGAGTTTGGTGTTCTTATCCGCTCGGCCACGACACCCACGGTAAAGAGCTGAGGATTTCTCTGTCACTGACAGTTTTTACATTTATTGAGAAATGGAGGGTTGCATTTTTATTAGCAATTTGTGTGATGTGATTTACACATTCAATCCTAGCCAAAATGCTTGGGCCATTGACAATAAACATACCCTCCCTGGTCCCCCGCTCAATGTTGTTAACCCCAGCTGGAGCGCAGACAGCGCAATGAGAGCCAACAATGAACGGGGATGGGGGCAGGTTCCAAACGAGATTTGGTTGGGATTGTAACTAGGCAGTAGTACTGACCAGAGCTGTGTACTGAGAGAGTTGTGACAATTTCCAATTAGAAAGCCATTTTTGGTTTAAAAATTGCATGTGCATGCATAGGGTGCCAAACTAGTCTGATCAACATGCTTGAAGTATCATGTTGCCCAGCCTCGCTACCATGGGCAGTGCGCCGTATCGATACCTCTCGTCACTAACCCCTGGTAGGGATGTGCTGAAAAACAGCGCTGATTGGCTATCTAAAGTGAATACTTTGCGTCCACGCGTGTTGAAAACTTTTGAGCGTTTGCATGGCGCTTGAAGGACGCTTAGTACGTGCATGTGATAATGCAAGTGTTTTGATGCGATCAAGCTTTTAGCCAGGATTTGAAAATAGGGTGTCCAAACTTGACTGGATTGAAAAACAGGGCGTCCAAATTGTTGGGGTAAATTTTCAGCAAGCATGTACCACAGAACTATTATTGCATTTACTGTGTACTCCACGTATGCTTTGGGTCTGGGCCGGTTAAAGGGTTTAAAAAAATGAAATCAGCACTGTACAGCCCTAAGAATCGTAGTATTTCGCGCAGTGTTATTATTATTTTTAAAGTTTGGGCGGGGTCACGACTTTTTCATATTGATTTCCCCAGTACAAGAGTCGAGTTGCGGTATTCTACAAATACCTAGGGGGATAGTTTGATAGTGAGGGAGGTGAGCATTTAAGAAGTACTGTCCTTCAATATTACGGTGTGCAGTGAGCATTCTTTATTAAACCTGCATTACCCATACTCATGGTGGGAGGTTCACACATACAAACAGACACGCACGTTTTGACTCATACACTGCGCATGTGCGATGTTCTGCATACATTAATATGCACTGAAAGGTTGCGGCAGCCAGAAAAGAGCGGGAATGACGTGACTAGACTTGGTTCCAAGTCTGTGCTCGTGTTTTTTAGTCTACCTGCATTGCCTGAAATAGCGCCCTCTTGTGGATTAACCTCCGTCTTTAACCTACGAGTTAGAGCGCGTGATAGCCAATCTGCGGGGGGATTTTGTGTGGCTGATGCAGAAAAATAACCCTTATCTCAGACTTGAAATCAAGTCTACAACACGTGTGTCTCGAGTGCTGCCGATCTATCACACACAACCCTGGTAGGTACACGACATGTACATGTATACACAACGCTTTTTACGTCGACATACATGTACATGTACATGTATTTTGTAAACTTGTCTACTGCGTGGCGTTTCACCGCTATAGTTTCTAAAGCCTTTGCGGTTGTTCAAGCCTTCCCACTAGTCGGGGGCACTGTCTGATGTTAAATTTGATCCCTTTGTGGGTAAACAATGAATGGGCGATCAGTATATTTAAGATAAATTGGTTGTATCTTGCATAAAATTACCTTCACTGCAGCTGGCAGGTAGTAATAGTTTTGGATTTGCGTTCGTTTTGTTTACAATTTCAGGTATTCGGATGATTTTTTTTTTTTATTATGTAAAAAAAACAGGGCGTCTTCAAGGGCGTCCGACAGTTTTTCGGGGCGTCCAAAAATAAAATAGGGCGTCCAAAAGACGCCCGGACGTATCGCTGGCTAATAGCTTGGATGCGATTCGATTTCAAATGAATCTTGTTTTTACACGGTCACCCTAAACTGCATATAGTAAGAAATATCACAGGATCAAAGAAGAATGAGAGGGTACCAGTTGCTCTGTGACTTGATGCAGGCGGTTTGCGGGTTACCATACTAGAGCGCATGGAATGGATCAATTACAGGCCTAATTGAAATGTGCCAGATTCTAGCACATTTTAATTAACCAATTCCAGGGGGATATGAAGGAGCAAGGCATGCTGGGAAAAAAATGGCGAAATTTTGCCATCATCTTTGTACTCATTAGTAATTGGGACAGTAAAGGGACAGACTAATTTCCTTGCCATTTGGTAGAATTGGTTTGAATGGGATACGTTTGGGGACAGTAGAAAAGTTTTACCCTTAACTTTTTAAATGACTATCCAACAGGGCCAGTCAGGCTGTTGTTTTAATAGTTCATCCAGCGTTATCACTGGTCCATATTTCATATTAAATAGGGACGCTTCTCAACACTGAACTAGCCAGCCCAACCTCGTTCCCAGGGAGGATCGATCTCGCCCTGCCATTTTTTCCCAGCATGCCTTGCTCCCTCATATTCCCCTGGAATGTTCATTAAAATGTGCTAGAATCTAGCACATTTTAAATTATGCCTGTAGTCATGGTAGTCGATCCATTCTACGCGCACTTTAGTGTGGTTGCCCGCAAACCGCCGGCATCAAGTCACAGAGCAATTGGTATCCTCTCATTCTTCTTTGATCTTGTGACATTTCTAACTGCACGGGTGACCGTGTAAAAACAAAAATCATTTGAAATTGAAATGTGTTAAAATACTTGCATTTTTACCAGCCAGTGATGCATTTCAAATAAGACCCTCTACTTCCACATTATTACATTCTTGCATGTTCATCATCATCATCATGTCAGTTTTAGGCCGTTGTCCAGTCTGTTCTGGGTTGGCTTGCTTTCTCCCTATGGCTCTCCCCCACTTGGCCCTGTCCCTCGCGTCCCTTGCATTGACTCCAAGCAGTTGCATGTCATTTGACACGGAGCTCTGCCACGTCTTGCGCGGTCGGCCAACGGGTTTGGGCCCACCCACAATTATGTTGGTACACCTCTTGACCCAGTTGGCATCCTCCTTTCTCTCCACATGACCAAACCACCTCAGCCTGTGCCTCCTCAATAAGGTGCCGATCCCCTCCACTCCGACTCTCCTCCTCAGCTCCTCACTTGACAGCCTGTCAGCCAGAGACACCCCACACATCCACTTGATCATTCTCATCCCTTCTCGTTCCATCTGCTGGATGTGCCCCACCCTTGTGGGCCATGTCTCGCCATGTTTTCCATGTTCGTTTGATTTTGAACAAGAGTAGGGATGCATTTTAAAGCATTGATAGTGCAACAAATAGTTAGTGGCCTACACTTCGACCCCAGCAGAGTCCTTTTTGAAAGACTCTGCTACTAGGGTCAAAACGTCAGGCCATTAACTATTTTTTTCATTTACACCATAGGTCCTTTTGGTTGGGAAGCAGTTTGCAACAGCTAATTCATTTTCTCATTTGTTAATAGTTTAGGATTTTGTTGATATATAAAGTTCATGTACACAAGGTGTCATCAATATTTGGCAAATCAAATTTTATCAGATGAAAATATCTTGATGTACCCTACCCCTTCTCCCACCACAGGACACGATGGCTAAATGCAATACAGTCATTGGTACTCCTTTTTGGATGGCGCCCGAGGTGATCCAGGAGATTGGTTATGACTGTAAGGCAGATATCTGGTCGTTAGGAATCACAGTGCTAGAGATGTGTGAAGGAAAACCGCCATACGCTGACATACATCCCATGAGGGTAAGACGTAGGCCAAGAGGGTAGAAGGGATTGGAGAGGGTGAAAGGGAATGGAGATAAACAGTCTAAAGGTAGGAAGGTATCCATGGGGGTCAGGTTAGCTCGGGTTAGAGTGATTGTTGGGAGTAAGGGACTTGCAACATGAAGACCTCTGTATGTTGAGATACATCCCATGAGGGTAAGATGGAGGCCAAGACAGTAGAAGAGAATGGAGATAAATAGTCTAGGGTAGGAAGGTATCCATGGGGGTCAGGTTAGCATCGGGTTAGAATGGTTGTTTGGAGTAAGGGACTTGCAACGTGAAAACCACTTTATTTTGAGATCGACCTATGAGGGTAAGACGTAGGCCAAGAGGGTAGAAGGGATTGGAGAGGGTAGAAGGGACTGGAGATAAATAGTCGAAGGGTAGGAAGGTATCCATGAGGGTCATGTTAGCATCGGGTTAAAGTGGTTATTGAGGTAGGGACTTGCAACATGAAAAACAATAAATGTTGAGATACATCCCATGAGGGTATTAGATAGAGGCCAAGAGGGTAGAAGGAATTTGATGCAAGGTTGATTGCTGGGGTTGGGTTGGAACGATTGGAGGGGGATTGGAGAGGGTGAAAGGGAATGGAGATAAACGGTTGGAACTGTTGGAGGGGGTAAGGGAATGTACACTGGAAAACCACTGTAAGCTGAGATACTAAGAAATCCAAGGGGATCAGTAAGATGGGGTGAAGGGGTTTGACATAGATACTCGTGAACATCTGGAGGAATCCAATGGGGGTTGACAGGGCCGAGCTAAGGTTGGGGGTGGGGGTAAGTGGATATGCAACAGGAAGTCACTGTACGTTGAGATAATCTTATGAGGATAAGAAAGTTCAAAGGGATCAGTTAGAGGGAGGAAGGGATTTGAGATAAAAAAAGACAGGGGAAATCCAAGATTGGTCATTGGGGGTGAGCTTGGGTTGGAGGGGTTGAGGTAAGCTAATGAGGGTAATGAGAGATCTGAGATCTAAGGTGGTTTTGGGGTGGGTGGGGTGGGGTGGGGTTGGAGAGGGAAGTAAAGAGTTGGCAAAGGGTAACCAGTCTATTCTATACTGTAATAATGCTACGTGTATGAGGATAAATATGAATCCAGTTGGGCTGGATGGGAATGGAGTGTTTAAAGCACCAGCCTACGACATTGTGTGTACATGTGTCTGTACATTTCCTCAGGCATCTGAGCTACAGTGATCGAGTTCGCCTTTGAGGTGTGCTTTGTACTATTTGTAGATATATCAATGTAAAAATAAACAACCACAGTTAACTTTTGATTGCATCGAGATTTAAACAGGGATGTGGTTCGTACAGATTTCCAGATTTTTTGTAAAACTTGTGTCTTCCTTTTTTGTAGGCTGTTTTTACAAGTTGTTTTGTAAAATGGCTCTGACAAAAAAGTATTGATTTGCTCGATTTGATGTGCTCGCAATCAATGTCTACAAACACGCTTACATAAAACCAAATAGTGCTGTAGTTATTTTTATACTGTGTGGTCGCCGGTCTTCCTTACACATTACAACACATGGTGTACACAATGTGTTGTGGTCTGATGTGCATGCAGTTTACAGCAGGTCAAAGTTCAAACTAACCAAAAGTTAGAGACATACATGTATCCATACTCATAAGAAAGATTAGCAGACAATTTCTACAAGTGTTTAATTGAATTTTCTTTTCCATCTACTGTTATCTCTGTTTAAAACATCCACTCTCACATCTGTTTAAAGGCACTGGACACGTTTGGTAATTACTCAAATTATATATTAGCATAACAAATTACTTGGTAACGAGCAACGGAGAGCTGTTGATAGTATAAAACATTGTGAGAAACCACTCCCTCTGAAGTAACGTAGTTTTTGAGAAAGAGGTAACTTCTCACTAAAATAATAAAAGACTTCATGCATGAAGCCTTTTTCAGGCATCTGAAAGCATAAATTTGTGCAACAAGGGTGTTTTTTCTTTCATTATTTTCTTGCAATTTCGATGACCAATTGAGCCCAATTTTTCACAGGCTTGTTATTTTATGCATATGTTGGGATACACCAAGTGAGAATACTGGTCTTTGACAATTACCAAACGTGTCCAGTGTCTTTAAAACACCTAGAATGAACTTGGTGTTGTTTTGAGCTGACATAACATTCTTCTCTCTTATTTATATTTGAAATATTTTGATTAAGGGCAAAGTATATTTTTGTTTTTTGGAGTCGTTGGATTGTTTTTATCATTTCAAAATGTAGATATCTCCAATAAAACTAACGTGTGATAATTTCATTTCAAAAGTGGGTATCGTTTTTGAGATATCGCCGAAAATCTGGAGCGATTATGTCCATGCAGGAAGTGTAATCCCTAATAGGAATACACAGTTTTTTGCAGAAACATTTCTCAGATTTAAATGTTTTTAATCCTTCTGTCTAAAACCACATCCCTTTGAAGGGAATTGTTTCTTAAAATGTTATACATTATCAACAGCTGCAGTGATTCTTACCAAGTAAGTTTTCGTGGTTGTTCATTTTTAGAGTACATTTAATTACCAAAGGATTTTTTTCCACATGCCTTGAAATTGTGTGAATCAAAATCTGTTTTGATCTGTTTTCCCAACAGAGTACTTACCGAAGCCAGTCCAACGCTACATGTATGATGACCCACCCTTATACCTGTGTTTGCGAGTTGGTAAACCCATGGTGAAGACATTCCCAGGGAGTAAGGCTGGAAGTAAGGACGGCTCATCCATGAAGAAATACAAACCACCAGAGTACTGGTTTGCAATACCGAGAGAGAAGTAAGTACTTTGCTGCTTAGACCTGAAGGCTGTCAATTTTTTTGCTTTAAAAAAAAAATATATATTAATAGTGGCTACATGTACTTATACAGCACTCAAATCCGTCATACATTTTTTTCTGCAAGGTATGTGGAGCTACGTTTTTGAAGTATGAGACCTATTCCTTTACATAGCACCATGTAATGGTTTACAAGGTGCTGTGGCGCAATATGCAGCCAATCAAACCAGGAACACAGGGGCAAACCCCTTCTCTTTTCGATAAGTTCACTGGGTTCCTTTACGTGCATTACACAACACACGGGACCAACGGCTTTACGTCCCATCCGAAAGATGCAGCAATAATGGTCAAGTGTCTTGCTTAAAGGCACTGAAGACATTTGGTAATTGTCAAAGACTCACTGGTGCTGCATCAGTCACAACAGTGTGAATGACACTAAGTCTCTAAACCTCATGTTAAAATGATATTAAATTACACTGTGCTTGATAAACCTTAAAGTGAAATTTTGGTAAAAATAAAAAATGGTTTGATGTACAGAGAATTTTCAGTTCATTCCTGAATTGTGATGATATTCATTCAAATTTCACCTTTTCATTGGCGCAAAAAGTCGTCTTTAGAATGTACCCATTTCGCTCTCCATGAGTATTAAATTAAATTACATTTTACACCATTTTAACGTTTGGTAAGAGACTATAGTACTTTTCCCCACTTTCATGATGACTCTTTCTGTTGGAAAATGAGTGCATCACAAAACTACATTTAACCTTTGACCCCCTCTTTAACCTGTGTCTATACTAAATATAACATTTAAAAATACAGATGGAAAGAGTAAGACAGATTCCAATGTTTTTTCCTGAAGCTGTCATGTGATTTAAACAATGATTGACACAATCTATTTACTCCAAATGGTTGCTTGGTTTGTGTCTCCTGCAGGGCAGACAACCTTTACGCCTTCTTCCTTCAGTGGTCTCCAGATGTTTATGGCAAGGAAGGCTCTGATGATGTGGGCTTTGTAGCCGTGGATGAAGAGTTAGACTCTAGCCTGGAGGTCATTGAAGACTTCTTTGAGGAGCCAATTGGGAAGGATTGGGAGGTGAGGTTACTGGATTTGTTTTGCTTTTCATGAAAATGGTTTGGCATTTATTTTGTATTTATCTTACAGCGGAAAGACAATTGAATTGGCAGTTTTTGGACCACCTGATGAGGGTTTTTGTATATAAGATAAATCTGCTCACTTTCAAAGGTCTCCTGACTACAATATCTGATCTTCTCCGTAAATATATTCTGTGTGTCCTCTCCGATCTGCTGGCCGATCCCTACTGACGCAAACTACTTTTTCCACTAAATTCTATGGTCAAAGAGCCTTCAACTTCATTGCACCTTCATTATGGAATGACTTACCTCTTCATATTCACCAAGCTGGCTCTTTCAGATTTTCAAGGGACTTTTAAAAACTAATTTGTTTGAATCTTTAGTTTGTAACTTACTTTTATATTTACTTTTATGTTTTGTGTTGGGCATAGAGGCTCCTGCATTATGCGCTATATAAATATCTCGTATTATTATTACTATTTTGTGAACCAAATTTACAAGATGCAAAACGAGTAAAACAAACAGGTTTTTTCTTTCACCGTTGTTGTCATCGTTTATTTGACCACTGATAATAAGAAAACAACAAACAGGCAGTCAAAATAAGATAAAACTGTAATTGTGATGCAAGGGAGTTCACTGAAGGAAGCGCCCTCGTGTGGTCAAGAATGTGGTCAATTAACGCTTTGGTCAACAGCCGGTGTTACTGGACACGATTCTATAAATCACTGACATTGAACTTAAGATGTTTATCAATGCTTATGAGCAGAATTGTTTAGTACTCGACAAACACAGGCGCAGCGTTTGAGAGCCTGTATTTATTTTGTTTGGCGCCCTCTGTTGTTGACTTTTACATAGACCAGTAGCTTGTTTATTGAGCTTTATAGTATAGGGGGTCGCCATTACGATTTTCTGAGAAAAATCATCAATCATGGCTGTTCGTGACCCGGAGGTTTTGGTTGAAAAATTTGTTATTAGTGACTCAAAATTGGACTCGGTAATATCTGAAGAAGAACCTAGTGAATATACGATGAAACTCGTGACGCCCGTCGCCAGGCACGTCCGATGATGACAGTGATCCTGACGATATACCGGTAGCTGGACCGAGCACGGCGCCCGTTCAACGCCGTGGGCTTTGGCATGGGGTCGGCGGGACTCGACCCATTCTTGTCGATCGAGGTGGCAAAGGACATGAAGATAATATTACAAATTTCACATCATATGAAAGGTCATTTCATAAGCTACAAATTGTATGCACAAAGTTTTTCCCCAAAAATATGTCATCACACAGAAAATCAAGATTGAAAAAGTGAACACTGCATGTTGCTGTGTGAAAAAAATGCTGTACACAGCAGTGTGACCCCTATAAACAATGCGGTATTATAATAAAAATAATAATAATTTGGGAGGCTAATCATCCTTACTAGCAGCTAAAAGCTGATTTGCCAAGGAATGCGAAGGGTGCCTTTGGCAGCTAGCCACACAACCCATTATGACCATGGAGCACAGCCAGAGATCGAAAGTGTTAGATTTTTCCCGAGGGAGGAAATCCGGAGGGCCCACAGGAAAACCGGAGGGCCGGAGGAAAACCCTTGTGGCACAGCAGCGAACCAACGCACAACTCTACTCACATATGGCCTTGGCCGGGTATTGAACCAGGGTCACCTTGGTGAGAGGCGAGCGCTTTACGTACAAGCCAACCATGCCCCCCTATTGAAAGGAATAAGCAGCTCTATGAAATTGGGCCATGGAGCCTTGCATGTGGATCAGGTTTTCAGTCCCTACCTGATTGCATGGGTTTACCCCTCCTACATCTAAATCTGATCATTTCTTCATTTCCTATTCACCATCCTGATATCTTTCACTTTCTTTCACTATCTTTCACTATCTTTCACTTTCACTGATAGCTTTCACTTTTGGATGTGTAATGAAATAAAAAAATGAAATAACTCAATAAATAAGTCTTTCTGGCTCTATGTTCCTTGTATAACATTGCATTCAAACAACCTGTATACATGTAATTTGCACATAAATGACATAAATCACTCAAATGAGCAAGAAACCAGTACCTGAAGAACTTAATGTTCCATTGCCCCATTTTCACTGAGTGAAAGACCAAAATCTTATAGAGTGCGCAAGTTGACCCCAAGAGTTTTCAAGAGAATCTTGACATACAGGCACCTCACACAGCAGCTACAATGTGTATTGTGGCATAAGTTTGTGTGTATGAAGAATTTTTATTATACCCTTTTTACATGTAGTAAACTTCATCCATTGGAGTTTAAATAAAGGAAAGCTAAAGTTGGTAAAATTTTTAATTGTAATGATTTTTACAGATCTTGGAAAAAATAAATTAAGCTGATCTTAATTTCCGCTTCACTTTTGAAATCTTAAAGCCCATGCAATAAAAGGAGGTTGACCTCATTCGTACCAGTGATGTTATAAATATCATTCCACTGAAATGTTTTTTGGGGAGTGAACAAAATTATATGAAACAAAACAACCTATACAAACAAAATTGCATCCAAGTTCTAGTTCCCCTTGCTGATAGCTTTCATGACTGTACCTATTATTGTGTGCATCACAAACTGCACTCATAGAGTTGTTTACATTGTCACCTTCATTGACAAACCCAGACAAACAGATGTTCAACATCCCAAGCTTCATTACCTTTGACACTGAAGTTCATTGTCAACGCCCAGCACTGTATTCCATTGTACATTCATTGTACAAGCAACCTGGGGACACTCTGCACAGTACATGTACAACCTTGCTACATAGGTATAGGTGTGTCCGTGACTGTATAAGTTATGGTAGAATCTGCACGCACTCTACCAGAAAATAAGGCGGCTTTAAAACGAGAAACATTCAGACAGGAGTGCAGACGTATCTTTGACATCTATTTTAACAGTGCTTTTATGTGCTGAGGTGAGTACAGATCACAAACTGATTCAACTTTGCTTAATACTCTAGCTTGAGATAGGCCTATAGACCATACTTTATACAAATACTACTTAATATCTGTAGTTTCATCAATTGTAGTTTTGTAACTTAGAAGATAATGATTCATCTTTGGTTTACATGTAATAGTGTTGTACAATTGAAATGGTTGAATGGTTTCTCAAATAATGTACTTATATTTGAACCTGAGTGTCTTCCAATTCAATGGAAGTAAAGGCAGATTATTTAGTGCATGTTCTTGATATTTGATTGCAACATTTTCTAAGACTAATGAATTCAGTATTGTGAAAATGAAGTTTAAAGAAGAGATGATATCAACACAAATGAATCATATAGTATAATCAAATTGTCTTGTTTTCATAAATCATATTAAACTAAAGTATTTGAAGAAACTGAATCAGGTACATGTAAAACTCAATATGGTTGTGGGAGCAACTTGTCCTGTAAGTTCCAATACGGTTACACCCCTATGTTCCGACACCCCTATGTTCCGACACCCCTATGTTCCGACACCCCTATGTTCCGACAACTCAGCCTATATTCCGACATCCCTATGTTCCGACACCCCTATATTCCGACACCCCTAAATTCCGACACCCTTATGTTCCGACAACTGAACCTATGTTCCGACACCGCTATGTTCCGACATCCCTATGTTCCGACATCCCTATGTTCCGACATCCCTATGTTCCGACACCCCTATGTTCCGACACCCCTATGTTCTGACACCCCTATGTTCTGACACCCCTATGTTCTGACACCCCTATGTTCCGACACCCCTATGTTCCGACACCCCTATGTTCCGACACCCCTATGTTCCGACACCCCTATGTTCCGACACCCCTATGTTCCGACACCGCTATGTTCCGACACCGCTATGTTCCGACACCGCTATGTTCCGACACCGCTATGTTCCGACACCGCTATGTTCCGACACCGCTATGTTCCGACATCCCTATGTTCCGACACCCCTATGTTCCGACACCCCTATGTTCCGACACCCCTATGTTCCGACACCCCTATGTTCCGACACCCCTATGTTCCGACACCCCTATGTTCCGACGTTATTTTCTCACATTATTACTCTGATAAGCAATAATAAGAATACAATTTGTATTACAGGTTTCCCGGCCAATTTCAGCCAAACTTCATTCAACAACACGCATTCAATTTACGCATATCCCCTAATCCACTAAAACTCAGTGGTTTCTTTTTAGCTCTGCTAGTGTGTACATTATTTCGTTCTTCTCATTCAGTCTTTTTACTTTATTATACAGTCTTTCAAGACTACACATTGACCATTCATAAGTTGAATTTCTACTATCTATTTTTAAAGGTGATGGAATCAAATTAAGATCATCGAAGCACACATTAATTTGTTGCTTGTTTGCGTTTTCTTATGTTCTTTAGGCAATGTATTTCTGTTTTTTGTGCGATCATATTATTAACGTACAAGTTGACAGACAACATACAGACAACGGAATAGTAAAATGGACACAACACAATGATTGATTTCTTCTGTTCTCTTCTTTGGATGATTGGCTTTATTTTATTGGAATCACTTCTCACTGAGTGACTTAAATTTTCTATACTGTACAATGTGTATGTGTACAAGGTTGTAGCGTTTTCTTGCACATATTACACATACATTTTGTTAACTGTAAACCCCTGTACAATGCCCCAGCAACAGTAACAGCAACAGTCCAGTAGCTTAAACATTTGACCTTAGAACAACCTCCCTGAGGGATTATTTACTACTCACTGTACCAAGGCCCAAGTGTATGCCGTCCTTGGCCCAAGTGTATTACCTTGTCCTTCCTTCCACATGTCATCACCTAGGTAAAAAGCCCATTAACATTCTTCTTGTCTTTGGTTTATGATTGCTCTTAAATTGGATAGTCTGACCCACAATACTTTTAATATTAGTTTCTTCATGCACTCTCTATTTCCAACCACCAAACAAGACACATGTCTCTGTGCTTCCACTTGTAAACTATTGTCTACTAGAATTATTTCATTTCTTAATAAAGTTATTGTAAACTCAGTAAACTCAGACGGACGACCTTCTTAATTACGGACAGCTAAATCCAGACTGCTCTTAAACGCTAGCTTTTTCGCGCCATGCGAACGAACGCACGCACCAAGCACGAAGCTATCACGGGTGCTGGATCGCTACAATTATTGTTTAAACTACTGCATAAAGTTAGCCCATATGCGAGTTCAATATTCAAAACAAATGTGACTATCTAAGTTTCATTTTGAATGAAATGTTTCCAACGAAAAAATATTACAAATATATATGTATATTTTTATACATATATATTTGTATAAAATTTTTTTTTTTTTATAAGAATTAATAATGATAAATAAATAACTACTGCCCCCCGCCCCAATTAATCTTCTTTTTAAACCAAAGTTGCTATAGAACGGTTTCTGAGAACGGCATAAGATACAGGCTACTGGTATACGATAATGGATTAAATTGCGGTCAAGTGTATTTTCTTTTACTAGTGGCACCGTTTTTTGGAAAAATGGCTACCCAAAAATGTTGGTGCAGGTTGTCGGAACATAGAGGTGTCGTAACATAGAGGTGTCGTAACATAGGGGTGTCGTAACATAGGGGTGTCGTAACATAGGGGTGGTTGGGTTGTCGGAACATAGGGGTGTCGGAACATAGGGGTGTCGGAATATAGGGTTGTCGGAACATAGAGGTGTCGTAACATAGAGGTGTCGTAACATAAGGGTGTCGTAACATAAGGGTGTCGGAACATAGGGGTGTCGGAACATAGGGATGTCGGAACATAGGGGTGTCGGAACATAGGTATGGAATATAGAGCAGTCACCGTCCAATACAAGCCAGACTTACACAGACTATTTTCATGTGGTGTACAATAGTGTAATACATGGACACTTGTACATGTAGGCCGGGCCTACAGTTTGAGCTAGTTTCTAACACTCTTAAAAAAACAGTGTATTTCACTATTTCAATATGACTCCTAATTATTTAATGTACCATCTTTGTTTATGATGAACATGTATTTCATGATGTACATGTTGTTCATTAGTAGTTCATGATGCAGTTTGTATATTTCATGACATGTATAGAGAATTGGAATGGATGTTGTCTTCATAAACTGCTGTACATCCTACATTTAAAGGGGCTGTGTCAAACACAGCCTGTGGCTGTACATGGAATTATGAACTCTCACCCAGTTACTGCACGCCCTCTCCATAATTATGATACAGAGGGAGGGTGTGTACAGTAACTGAATGAGAGTTCATAATTCCATGTACAGCCACAGGCCTACTTTGATCCTGACTACACAGCCCCTTTTAACTGGATCCTCCAAATAAAGAAAACATTGCTTAGTTTAAAGATGAAAATAGTTATTTCATTGATTTAAATATTTGATGTCAAGTACACATACATGTACATGAGATGTACTTTCACTTATTTAAAATGATGTAACTTAATGAGGTACAACAAAATACATCTCTCATTGACATATTCAAATTTCATAATATATTATTACAGTGTAGGCCAGCAGAGCTTGTTAGTTTCTGTCCATACAGGCAGCAGATTCATTTTGAATATTTTGATAGTTTGCTTTAGTGTGTCGTCAAAATAATGTTAATTCTAATGAGACAACACAACAAAATGAGTTTTGCTGTAGTTGTCTTTAGAATGAAAAGAAAAACAAATCAAATCTCACAGCTTCGAAACTGCTAACACTTATTTGACAGTGACTGAATGGATGCTATTTAAAAGCTTTATTAAAAAATTCTACATCAAAGAATAAATTTTTTGCAAAGAATGTTTATTTTTCATTGCATTCCTACATTAATGTACAGTGCAGGGATTAATTTGATAGCAACAGATGTATACTGGAAGTGGTTTGTGCAAACTGAATGTTAATTCTGTTGTAATAATAATACAATTTTTGCTGTTTGATAATTATTTCCAGATCAATATGGCATCTTTTAAACGAGCTCAAGTTTCAGCTCTGGAGAAAATCAGAAAGGATTATCTGGAGTGCAGTATTTGCCAAGAGGAGTACAAAGAACCCAAACTACTGGACTGTCATCACAGCTTCTGTAAACACTGTTTACTTGAATACCACACTACCAACTACAAAGATGCTAAGATGCTTATTTGTCCTCAGTGTCGAAAGGAGACACAACTTCCTGAGACGGGTGTTCAAGATCTCAGGTCTAGCCTCATTTTAACTGGTCTTGCACTCCAACTGGATCAAGTCAGTTCTATTGAAAACAGCAAGTTAGTTTGTAAATTGTGCAAGGAGGAAAGTGAGGCAACACACTTCTGTTTTGACTGCCCCATGATCATATGTGCAAACTGCAATGAAATGCACCTGAAAATTCCAGCATCGTCAAGTCACACAGTAGCTACTTTAAAAGACATTAGTGATGGAAAAACTGCATTGATAAAGACAAAATCAAAGCGTCAGTGCCGTCATCCAGAATGCCAAACTCATGAAGGTGTAGTGATTAGGTTCTATTGTACAACATGTGATGTGATGATTTGTAGAGATTGCACTGTCATAGATCACCGTAATCCACAACATGAGTATATTGACTGCAACCAAGCCGCAACCACATATAAACAGTCATTGGCTCAACTCATTACTCCTCTTGAAGAAATCCTGAAGAACCTTGAACAATCTCAAGCAACTGTCTCAACAATGAAAGATAACCTAAACACTGCAGTTGAGAGAATCATGGCAGAGATGAAGAACAAAGCTGATGAGATTAGGGCTAAGGTAACAGCTCAAGAGAGTTGCATCATGGATGAAATAAAAACCATCCACAAAGATCGTAACAAGAAATTGGAGGAATATGAGCAAAGAGTGATTGTAATCTCACATCAAATACAGCATTCACTGCAGACTGCCAAAGATGTCAGCATCAATTCATCAGCTCCTGACTTCCTTGCACTCTATCCTACTATCAGTAAGGGCTTGAAATTACTCAGAGATCAAAATCAACCCAAGATAGATTCTACCCTTTCCCATCTGAGATTCAATCCAGGGGTTTGTGATATCTCCCTGGGTACTCTGATTATGAAGGAACCAAGGTGGGAGCTTGGTTTGGAGTATACTGAAGGAATCAGTTGGTTGGCTGTTGATATTGATGCCTCTGTATCTGGGGATGAGATGGCAGTGGCAGACTACAGTAATAGCAGTGTGGTAATTTACAACACTATGGGACACCAGCAGAAAACTATCCAAGTATCACAGTGTAAGTGCATTACAATGTATTTTTAGTTAGAGGTGTAATGCTGTTGTAAATTTCAGATTAAAACATGAAAAGGGTAGCCTATTCTTGATCAGGGGGACAGTCCATGAAAATAATTGGTTTATCCAATCCAATACTAGGTTTTAAAAAAAAATGAAACAAATTATACAAGAGTTCTTATGTTAGTAGTCACCTCGTTTATGATAACAGATTGTTGCTCTACTGTATGTCATAGTCACATGTAAGTGCCGCATGGGCTTTTACAACATAGGAACAAATTTAGATTAATAATAATGTCTTTTGTATTTTTTGCAAACACCTAATTAAATAGGTTGTGTGAGTAATTTGCAAATGAGGGATCATTGTATTGAGTCCTATTCATTTGTTCATTTGTTTTCCAGGCCCTTGGGCTGTTGCTGCATTCCAGAATCAGTTAGTGGTTGTAGATGAAACCAACTCTGTCAAGATGTACAATAGGAATGGCAACAAGATATTTGAGTTCTACACAGTGCCTCATAGTGAAGTGGGCAAGACAGCAGTATGCCTCCGCGGTGTAGCAGTCATGAAGGATACCATCATTGTGGGGGATATGAAGAGGTCAGTTATAACTAAACACTACTCCAGTGATGGTTCACTCATTGACACTGTTTCAGTTCAGACAACACCTTACTTCTTGGCCATTGACAGCAAGGACAGAGTTATCATCAGTGGTAGGGATCAACAACAAGTAGACATTGTTGATGACAATGGTGCTGCACTAATCACCATCAAACCACTCATTGATGGTCAGCAAGTTGGATACTGCAGAGGTGTATGCTGTGACAGCTCAGCTATCTACATTGCAGTGAACAATGATGATTACAACACTGGTCAAATCTATCAGTTTGACATGAAGGGTAGATTTGTCAGCTGTATTGCTCAGGGTCTGTACAACCCACGTGGAATCTCAATGACATCAGATGGTCAGCAGCTTGCAGTGGCAGACTGCAAATCAGTGAAGATTTATAACAAGGTGTAATGTTGTCTAATTTTAATACTGGTCAAATACTGCCTCAAGGGTTAAACTGACCAACAAAATAAGTCATTAAAATTTATCCAAAAGATTCTGCAAGATGATACAAATTTGTTCACTCCAACAGTTATAATAACCAATCAGTTTTAATTCTCAATTAATTGAGACCTTGGGTTAATCAACTCTGTTATTATCCGGTTACAAATAACATACATTTAACTTATTTTGGATTTTGCAATGAAATGGTTCACTCATTGACACTGTTTCAGTTCAGATAAAACCTTTCTACTTGGCCATTGACAGCAAGGACAGAGTTATCATCAGTGGTTGGCATCAAGTAGACATTGTTGATGACAATGGTGCTACACTAATCACCATCAAACCACTCATTGATGGTCAGCAAGTTGTATACTGCAGTGGTGTATGCTGTGAAAACTCAGCTATCTACATTGCAGTGAACAATCGGGATTACAACACTGGTCATATCCATCAGTATGACATGAAGGGTAGATTTGTCAGCTGTATTGAACAGGGTCTGTACTGGCCACGTGGAATCTCATTGACATCAGATGGTCAGCAGCTTGCAATGGCAGACCGCAAATCAGTGAAGATTTATAACAAGGTGTAATGTTATCTAATTATGATACTGGTCAAATACTGCCTCAAGGGTTAAACTGACCAACAAAATAAGTCAATAAAATTAATCCAATTTTGCAATTTGATACAAATTTTTTTCACTCCCAACAGTTATAATAACCAATCAGTTTTAATTCTCATTTAATTGAGACCTTGCGTTAATCAATTCTGTTACTATACGGTTACAAATAACATACATTTGACTTATTTTGGATTTTGCAGTGAAATAACATCTCAATACAAAATGCTCTTTGTGTACAGGCTTGTCTATTTTAAATAATTTTGTAAAAACATTCCAGTGGGCAGGAAAAAGTGTTTGCAAGAAATGATAGCATGCAAAGGGTTAATTATTACATTAGGGGTTGTTCACTCGTATTGCAACCTTTTCCATTTAATAAGAAATGCAACTTTTGAAGTTTAACATCACATGCAAGTTAAGGTTGTTATTAAAATCATTACTTGTAAATACCTGACTACTGTATAATTGCCATGTTTGCTTTGTTATTAAGATTACATTTATTATGGGAAAATGGGTACACAATGTAGGAAATGTCATATAACATCCAAAAGAATGTGAATTGCTTATTTGATTACTTGTTATAATAATAATAATAATTTATTGATTTTATATTGCGCTCTCTCCAGGACCAGCCTGTTCGAGGGCGCATAACAGTAAGAAAAATACATACATGTAGTAAACAGTTTAAGAAAAGTACACCAGTAATTATAAGCAAAATAGATAACAAAGCCTTACAGGCAAAAAAGGTGCATGAACACCATAAAACAATAAAAGCTGTAAAAACAATACAACTTTGGTACAAGAAAGCATTTAAAAAGTTTACAAACAAATATAAACCATAAAAACCGACAGATACAAAACTCACTGCACATTACCGAAGGCTTTCTTAAAAAGGAAAGTTTTAAGTTGAGATTTAAAAAGACTTTGAGAATGCAGTTTACGAATGTGTGAAGGCAAGTTGTTCCATATATTAGGTGCTGCTGAATAAAAAGCTCGATTTCCTAAAGTAGCCAGCATTTTGCCCTTTGGATATTCTAAAAGGACTTCACCTGTTGACCTGAGGTTGTGACACCTTTGACTTCTGACAGTAATTATTTCATTTAAATAAGAAGGAGCAAGGTCATGTAAACATTTAAAAACCATTAGTAAAATCTTGAATTCAACCCTAAACTTAACAGGAAGCCAGTGTAAGCTGGTAAGAATGGGAGTTATGTGCAGCATTTTGAATCCTTTGTAGCTTTGACAACTGACAACTAGGCAATCCATAAAGTAACCCATTGCAATAATCAAGGCGGCTAGTAACAAAAGCATGAATTAAAATAGTAAGTGATCTAGATGACAAATACTTGCTAATAAGTTTAATGTTGTAGAGATGATATTAAGCTGCAGAACAAACTTTAGTATTAAACATGGGTAGACATAGACATTGTAGAATCAAACCATGTGCCTAGATTCTTAACATAATTCACAGGCACAATATTAGTATCACCAACAACAATACCGGGAATGTTAATCTTAGACAGCTGTTGTTTTGTCCCGAGACAAATAAATTGTGTTTTAATGTCATTTAACATAAGTCTATCATGAAACATCCAAGTTCTTAATGTCTTTAACACAACTTTCCACAACTTGTCATCATATTTAACTTTAACAGCGGTCATCCAATTATGGGTCTTAACTTGATAACTAGTGTTATTTCAATTTTGGCAGCCATCTTGTATTTTCTTTTGCTCAAATCTATTTTGAAGTGATCATATCCATGCAATATTATGTGATATTAATATCTGGTGTGCATGCGTATAAGGCAAATGCGCCATTTGATTTTATGGAAATTAGTTGGGTTTTTCCTATAAATGTCCCTTTTCTACCATTTTGATATGTTGATTAGAGGGTCTCAAGAGAGTCTTGCCGTAGAAATCATTTCTGTTGCATTTGTTTCCTTGTCAAACCATTTATTGGAAAGACTGACTAGACTAACATAAACAGTAGTTTAATTGGTGTTTGTAGAGTAAGTTTGATCTGTATATAATCAAGATTGACATTACAGTGGATTATTGCTCATGTAGACTTGTTTGGATTAGTGCTACTCTGTCTCTAAAGCAAAATATATTCCTAACTTTTGACATTGTCAATAAATCTAGAGATGATTCTTACTTTATTATTATTTCTGTCGAGTGAAGATTTATTCCACTATCTCTCTCCCTCATTCACTTTACTTGTCTTGTAAAAACTGCTGTGAGTTTAGAGGTATTTTCCCTTGTAAAATGTATAGACCCTTTGCATATGATGTCACAGCTCAAACAGCACCCTCACTGAGGTCAAAGGAAGACCTATCCATGGCTGAGGGTTGTGCGTGGCGCGTTTTCACATTTCCATTGTTCAGAGTGACTCAATTTGTATAAAAATGTTTTTTTTGAACATGTTGAAGAGGTTGCACAGAGCAGTCATTTTTGTAAGCCAATCGTCATTGTATTTCAGCTGATCTCTTCCAGGCGCTGCTCATTCTTTTGAAGTGGGTGTGTCAACATACTTGTATTGAAGCACACATCACAGGTTTTGTTTGGACAAATTTTAACAGATGTTGCTATTTCAAAACAAATACAATTTAAATATGGGAAGTTCATGTAGTAGTCCCGTCCGATTTCTGAGAAGTCTCCCGAATTCAAAAAAATCTACTCCGCAACAGTGGAATAAATAGCAAGACAAATTATTAAAAGAACATTATCTTTACAGCAAGTAGATTTACACATGGTGTTAATGCAAACCAAATGAAACCTCACCATGCAATGCCTCAAATCCCATAATTTAAATACCATCGTGTATGCCCACCTCTGTACACAAAATATTTGTAAATTATTTTTTTACATATCTGCTGGTTTTGTGAAGTAATATCAGGTCTGGACAATATCTCAAGTTGAAGTAAAAAACTGTGAGGTAAAAAGTACAATGACGTGTAACTCCTAAATCATATGGCCCAGAACTCTTGCATTAGAATTTCCTTATGACCAAACAATTTATGCAAACGAAACAAATATCTGAGATTTAGCCTTGGAGGAACATTGGTTTGACATCCATGTACCATATATACATTGAGTACAATTGTTAGTTTCTTCTGTGCAATTGGTGTGTCTGCATACAGAGAGATTTTATATTAGGAGGTACTGTACATTGCTGGATTAGGGGAATTTACAAGACCAGACATGAACATTACTGGGGAATTCCCCTGAGCTGAATGATGTCATCATTGGTATGTGACCAATCACAGCCGGGAATGGAGACTGACTACTTGGGTTGGGTTGTCCAGTGTGATATTAGAAATTCTTAGAATCCATTCACTTGTACAATATGGATGCGTATTGTTCAGTAAAGTCGTAGTTCTGCCTGGCCGACTGGAAACAATGGAGAGTAAATCAAAGGCCAATGTTGAGATAAACTTTGTGTAAATCAGTCAATTTGGTCAACTTAGATAAGTCACCATGGGATGTATTCCAGCTAAGAAGTGGAGGCAGCGACCATTGAAGGAGGAGGAGGCTATTGATACTATTTCAGCTGAGGTGTTCAGGAAGATTTGGTGTCACCCTTATGGGTATACAAGAATGGTATGATCTAACAATCAGCTGTGCACTAATGGGTACAATGGGTATAAGTCTGGTAATCAACGGTACCCTTCAGGGTATTAGAGAAGCTTTGAGTCTGGTAATCAATGGTACCCTAATGGGTATAATAGAAGATTAGGTATGGTAATCAATGGTACCCTAATGGGTATAAGAGAAGATTAGGTATGGTAATCAACGGTACCCTTCAGGGTATAAGAGAAAATTTGAGTCTGGTATTCAATGGTACCCTAATGGGTATAAGAGAAGATTAGGTATGGTAATCAATGGTACCCTAATGGGTATAAGAGAAGATTATAGTCTGGTAATCAATGGTACCCTTCAGGGTATAAGAGAAGATTTGGGTCTGGTAATCATTGGTACCCTTCAGGGTATAAGAGAAGATTTGGGTCTGGTAATCAACGGTACCCTTCAGGGTATAAAAGATGATTTGAGTCTGGTAATCAATGGTACCCTATGGGTATAAGAGAAGATTAGGTATGGTAATCAATGGTACCCTAATGGGTATAAGAGAAGATTATAGTCTGGTAATCAATGGTACCCTAATGGGTATAAGAGAAGATTATAGTCTGGTAATCAATGGTACCCTAATGGGTATAAGAGAAGATTTGAGTCTGGTAATCAATGGTACCCTAATGGGTAAAAGAGAAGATTAGGGTCTGGTAATGATTGGTATCCTTATGGGTATAAGAGAAGATTAGGGTCTGGTAATCAATGGTACCCTAATGGGTACAATTGGTTCAGTACATCAGTTCATGATACTTTGTAAAATAATCACATTTTCATTTTCATATTGGATAATTTGTTTCTGTGAAAGTACATTGTCATTGACAGAACAGATTATGTTTTTGTGCCAGGTAATGTCAGAATTTATTTTGAATCTGTTGTTCCTCTCTTATTGTAATTTTGTTTCATTTGCATTAGATCATCACAAAGGAAGAGGCCAATCGACGGCAGATGACCATCTTAGAATGCGAGATGAACCTTCCATTACCAGAACTTGAAGGAGCTACGAGTATCCTGTTGGAACCGGAACATGTCAGGAAGGTAAGATACTGGCACTCGCAATCCATCTACAAGATTATAGTCAAGAAAGGATGTCGGACGGCTTGGCATGAATTGATGGTTTCCCATGTATTTCTACATTTGTAAAACCAAAAGATTTTGCAAGTCTGAACAACCGACAAATAGTTACACACAACTACATGTATCGTATTCATCAGTTTGTCAAATTTGCTTCGAAATATCTTTTCCTATTATTTTTCCTATTATTTTTTACCAGAAAAACTGAGTCAAAATAATTCATCAGTAATACAGAAATGAACAGTTAAAAAGAATTAATTTTTAAAGTTTTGACAAATAGCTTCCTTGGCTGTGTAATTTCTTCCCTTAAAAAGTTAAGCGGGTTTTTTTCCGGCAAATTACTTGATTTTTATTTACTGAAAAGCTTGACTTGGAATAAAGTTGGTACTTGTAAAAGATTTCCCCTTGGAAAGCTATAAACCATTTTTAGGTAAATCTTTTTGTGTACACCCAAACCGAACAGTATACTCCTATAGTGTCCACTATATCTCAAGTAGGCTAATGGTGTCGATGAAAATAATTTTTTCAATTGGGTCATTGTAACAAAATATAACACTAGCAGTAAACCACAAGAGATACTGACTGGGTAATTTTAAAATAATTTTGGATGAAAATAATGTTTGTTTACTGGAGCGGTATTTGAACCTGCGACCTCCAGATTAACATGCCACCTCCCTACCAGTTGAGCTATCCAGCCCTTGTTGGCAGTCTCTCTATTTTGTCCATATCTTTGTTTGGGGGTGCCAGTCAGAAGCCATTCAACCTGCAACTGCCGTGTAGCCAGCTTACAAACTCGTAGTGAAGATCTTGAAAAGAATAGGATGTTGTAATGAAATTCATCTTCTTTTTTAGGGTGCTATCTGTCAAATTGTTTTTCATATTTTTTTACAATTTTTTGGAACAATTTTTGCTTATGTGTTATTGTTGTGTATTGAACAAAGATATTGACAAAACGAGGAGAATACCAACTAGATAGCTTAGTTGGTAAAGCGCCGGTGCGTTAAACCAAAGATTGTTGGTTCAGATCCTGCTCTAGTCAATTTTTCTTTATTCAACCCCAAGTTTTTGAAAGAATCAATTCTAATTAGCAGTACTGACCTGTCACATAGCACAGTAAGGTCTCCCACAGTGGTATTTGTATTTATCTTTACACCTGTAGCTGACAAAACAGCTTCCTGCTAGAACTGAAGGGTATAGCTGGAAGAACATCTACAATACAGCTGAGCATGGGTACAGCTTACGCAATCTGTATCGCAGTATGAATGGTATAGATAGCCCTGTCCTACTAGTGATCAGGGACTCTTCAGGAATGGTAAGTCATACATGGTGCAGACTTAGAATTTCATCTTTGAGAGGGCAAGGCCAATGCGCCGTATTTTTGACCGCGTGAGAGCGCTCTCAGAAATATTTCTATCACTTCCGGATTATAATAGGTTATTATTGTCTGCTCAGCTCTGTGTGCAGTTTTAACATCGGCGTTCTGTCACTTCTGTGCGCGGTATAGTTTTTAGTTGCTTCTAAGGTGGGTTATCGGCTCCTTTAAAGGTCTTATTGTTCTTGATGGATATGTCTGGTGGTAATGTGTTCCAGTCTTTAACTGTTAGGGGGAAGTATTTGAAGCAGTCTTTACTCTTTGTTTGCGGAGAACAGTTGGTAATGTAGGCCTTGCAGTTGCTGTGAATGTGGTGTCTGGATTGGTGTGTGACAAAAAGACATCCCAGAACTTGATGAACCCACTGCAGCATCAGTTATTCAGCTCAAACGTTGGTTAGCTTGCAGAAGAGGAGCATCAACTTCTGGCAAAAAAACAGAGCTTGTAAAAAGGTAAACAAACAGCAAGGCCTACCAACTGTTCTCCGCAAACAACAAAGACTGCTTCAAATACTTCCCCCAGACAGTTAAAGACTGGAACACATTGCCACCAGACATCATATCCATCACGAACAATAAGACCTTTAAAGGAGCCGATAACCCACCTTAGAAGCAACTAAAAACTATACCGCTTTATAGAGTGATAACAGAACGCCTTACAAGGTGCTGTGGCGCCTTACGCAGCCAATCAAGCCAGGAACACCTCTGCTGATCAGAAACACCAGAGCTTGAGTTCTGTGGTCTTATCTGCTCAGCCACTACACTAGATTCTTCATCAAGACGTTCTCACATTATCAGGGCTTGATTCATAATTGACTGTGCACGTCTCGCGCGTATTCAAGTGCACAAGTTTGTTTCCTTCATGCGTTAAAGCAACAGGCTTCGAATTACACGGCGGCACTGGCCGTAGTGCCCTTCATAAAATTACTCTTTTCACGGCCATAATTGCCGGCCCTTTTACCCTGTTGGCCGTCGTGCCCTTTTTAATAAAAAAATCAACTGTTTTCAGTGTTGTCCAGAAGCGCAGGCTGCTGGCAATTTCACTAAAAACTTGTTTTATTCAGTTGACAATGATTTAAAAAACCCAAACTTTTCTACCCAAACGAAGCCGACAGGAAAAAAACAAAACTGTCGGTCCTTTTCTTTACCTCAGACATTTTCCAGACACTCCTGGGAGAATGATTGACACTCCTATTGTGATCCAATTACGTCTTATCTTAATCCTCTACAGATTGTTATACATTGTTTTAGTTTGTACATAATACTCTTGCTTCACTCAAAAGACAATTGCCGCATGTGCGGTGTCTTTGTGGTTTTATGACCTGTTTTTTGACCTTTTGGAGTGGGTATTGTGTTCTATTAAACTTAGAAAGTGTGTTGACATGTGGCGACTTGTAGCATGGAGGTAGAATTATACTTTTACAGTTTGTTTATGAATAAGATATGATTGATCAATATCTTATTCATGCAAACTGTTTCATTGGGTTTACCACCCATAGGTGTTACCAAATTGTAAAAAAAAAAAAATTTTTTTTAAGGGTATCATAACTTGTTCAATAAAGATAGTATAGTTTTAATCAATAATAAGAAAAGGCATGCACTATGGTTTTACTTTGGATCACAAAATGGCCTGGTGCCTTTTCTATTTTTACATTTTTGGCCTCGGTGCCCTTCAAATTTTGGCCTGCTCCAAGGCCAAAGTGGCCTTGCCCTAAAAAATGTGTAATTCCAGGCCTGAAGCAATATACGTGGGACCAAATTGGTCCCCAAAATGTTTGAATAAACGCAAGACTTGCACGGTCTATAGCAGCTTTGTGCAATTTGGCCGAGTGAGAACACAGTCCAGAACACTGAGGGAAGGACTTTACCATTTGATGGGTCAGTTTTAGCTGATAATTGTAAGGATCAAGTTAAAACTTTATTCTTTCTATTTTTATCGATCATTTTGTATTTTCTTGAATTCTGAAATTGTTCATTCTGTTTCAAAGCTTGGTCAAAACGGCTTTTAAAGTTTGACTGTATTTTTTGAAGTGTTATTTTGTGATGTGAGTCAAAGAGGGGCTCCAAAATCAAATTCAGTTTTGTGATCTACTCATTTTCCAATAGTCCTTATGAAAATGGGGGGGGGGGTACTAGTCTCTAAACCTCATGTTAAAATGATGTTAAATTGCACTGTGTTTGATATACCTCAAAGTGAAATTTTGGTAAAAATCAAAAATGGTTTGATGTACTGAGAATTTTCAGTTCATTCCTGAATTGTGATGATATTCATTCAAATTTCACCTTGTCATTGGCGCAAAAAGTCTTCTTTAGAATGTACCCGTTTCGCTCTTCCTGAGTATTAAATTAAATTACATTTTACACCATTTTAACGTTAGGTAAGAGACTTTCATGATGACTCTTTCTATTGGAAAATGAGTGCATCACAAAACTGCTTTTGACCTTTGACCCCCTCTTTAACCTGTGTCTATACGAAAATATAACATTTCAAAATACAGATGCAGAGAGTAAAACAGATTCCAAAAAATGTTATTTCCTGAAGCTGTCATGTGATTTAAACAATGATTGACACAATCTATTTACTCCAAATGGTTGCTTGGTTTGTGTCTTCCTCAGGGCAGACAACCTTTACGCCTTCTTCCTTCAGTGGTCTCCAGATGTTTATGGCAAGGAAGGCTCTGATGATGTGGGCTTTGTAGCCGTGGATGAAGAGTTAGACTCTAGCCTGGAGGTCATTGAAGACTTCTTTGAGGAGCCATTTGGAAAGGATTGGGAGGTGAGGCTACTGGATTTGTTTTGCTTTTCATGAAAATGGTTTGGCATTTATTTTGTATTTATCTTACAGCGGAAAGACAATTGAATTGGCAGTTTTTGGACCACCTGAGGGTTTTTGTATACATGTATAAGATAAATCTGCTCACTTTCAAAGGTCTCCTGACTATATATCTGATCTTCTCCATAAATATATTCCTGTTTGTCCTCTTCGATCTGCTGGCCGATCCCTACTCACGCAAACTACTTTTTCCACTAAATTCTATGGTCAAACAGCCTTCAACTTCATTGCACCTTTATTATGGAACGACTTACCACTTCATATTCGCCAAGCTGGCTCTCTTCAGATTTTCAAGGGACTTTTAAAAACTCATTTGTTTGAATCTTTAGTTTTGTAACTTACTTTTATATTCATTTCATTATTTTATGTTTTGTGTTGCGCACAGAGGCTTCTGCATTATGCGGTATATAAATATCTTGTATTATTATTATTATTATTTTGTGAACCAAATTTACAAGATGCAAAAAGAGTAAAACAAACAGGTTTTTCTTTCACTGTTGTTATGATCGTTTGTTTGGCCACTGATATAAGAAAACAGGCAGCCAGTCAAAATAAGATAAAACTGTTATTGTGATGCAAGGGAATTCACTGAAGGAAGCGCCCTCGTGTGGTCAAGAATGTGGTCAATTAACGCTTTGGTCAACAGCTGGTGTTACTGGACACGATTCTACAAATCACTGACATTGAACTTAAGATGTTTATCAATGTTTATGAGCAGAATTGTTTAGTGCTTAGTTACTTTTTGTGCTTAACCAATGCCAATGTCGAGTTTACTCGGAAAAAAAAGGCGCAGCGTTTGAGAGCCTGTATTTATTTTGTTTGGCGTCCTCTGTTGCTGACTTTTACATAGACCAGTAGCTTGTTTATTGATCTTTACAGTGGTGTGTATAGTAGGGGTCGCCATTACGATTTTCTGAGAAAAATCATCAATCATGGCTGTTCGTGACCCGGAGGTTTTGGTTACAAAATTTGTTGTTAGTGACTCAAAATTGGACTCGGAAATATCTGAAGAAGAACCTAGTGAATATTAGGATGAAACTCGTGACGTTTCATCGCCAGGCACGTCCGATGATGACAGTGATCCTGACGATATACCGGTAGCCTGACGATAGACCGGTAGCTGGACCGAGCACGGCACCCGTTTAACGCCGTGGACTAGGGCGTGGGCTCGGCGTGCCCCGACCCATTAGTGCCGATCGAGGTGGCAAAGGACATGAAGAAAATATTTACAAATTTGACATCATATGAAAGGTCATTTCATAAGCTACAAATTGTATGCACAAAGTTTTTCCCCAAAAATATGTCTTCACACAGAAAATCAAGATTGAAAAAGTGAACACTGCACGTTGCTTTTTGTGTGTGAAAAATTACGGTACACAGCAGTGTGACCTCTATAAACGATGTGGTATTATAGTAATAATAATAATAATTTGGGAGGCTAATCATCCTTACTAAAAGCTGATTTGCGAAGGACTGCGAAGGGTGCCTTTGTCAGCCAGCCACATCAACCCATTATGACCACGGAGCACAGCAATGAGATCGAAAGTGTCTGATTTTTCCTGAAGGAGGAAAACCGGAGGGCCTGGAGAAAAACTTTGTGGCACAGCAGAAAACCAACGCACAACTCTACTCACATATGGCCTTGGCCGGGTATTGAACCAGGGTCACTTTGGTGAGAGGCGAGCGCTTTACGTACAAGCCAACCATGGCCCCCTATTGAAAGGAATAAGCAGCTCTATGAAATTGGGCCATGGAGCCTTGCATGTGGATCAGGTTTTCAGTCCCTACCTGATTGTATGGGTTTACCCCCATCATGGGTTCTCCCTCCTACATCTAAATCTGATCATTTCTTCATTTCCTATTCACCATCCTGATATTGGTGCTTTCACTTTTGGATGTGTAATGAAATAAAAAATGAAATAACTCAATAAATAAGTCTTTCTGGCTATATGTTCCTTGTATAACATTGCAGTCAAACAACCTGTATAATTGGCACATAAATGACATAAATCACTCAAATGAGCAAGAAACCAGTACCTGAAGAACTGAATGTTCCATTGCCCCATTTTCACTGAAAGACCAAAATCTTATAGAGTGCGCAAGTTGACCCCAAGAGTTTTCAAGAGAATCTTGACATCCAGGCACCTCACACAGCAGCTACAATGTGTATTGTGGCAATTGTGTGTATGAAGACTTTTTATTATACCCTTTTTACATCTAGTAAATTTCATCAATTGGAGTTTAAATAAAGGAAAGCTAAAGTTGGTAAAATTGTTAATTGTAATGATTTTTACAAATCTTGGGGGAAAAAAATTAAGCTGATCTTAATTTCCGCTTAACTTTTGAAATCTTAAAGCCCATGCAATAACAGGTGATTGACCTCAATCGTACCAGTGATGTTATACATGTTATCATTCCACTGAAATGTTTTTTGGGGAGTGAACAAAATTATATGACACAAAATAACCTATACAAACAAACACAAAATTGCATCCAAGTTCTAGTTCCCCTTGCTGATAGCTTTCACAAACTGCACTCATAGAGTTGTTTACATTGTCACCTTCATTGATAACAACCCAGACAAACAGACGTTCAACATCACTAGCTCCATGACGTTTGACACTGAAGTTCATTGTCAGCACACAGTACTGTAGTACATTGTACATTCATTGTACAAGCAACTTGGGACACTCTGCACAGTACATGTACAACCTGGCTATGTACAGTAGGTGTTTCCATGACTGTATTAGTTATGGTAGAATCCTGCATGCTACCAGGAAATAAGAAGGCTTTAAAACAAGAAACATCCTGACAGGATTGCAGAGGTATCTTTGACATCTTCTTCAACAGTGCTATGTGCTGAGGTGAGTACAGATCACAAACTGATTCAACTTTGCTCAATACTCTAGCTTAAGAAAGGCCTAAGACCATACTATATACAAATACTACTTAGTTTGTGCAGTTTCAGTTTTGTAACTTAGAAGATAATGATTCATCCTTGGTTTACATGTAATAGTGTTTTACAATTGAAATGCTTGAATGGTTTCTCAAATAATGTACTTATATTTGAACCTTAGTGTCTTCCAATTCAATGGAGGTAAAGGCTGATTATTTAGTGCATGTTCTTGATATTTGATTGCAACATTTTCTAAGACTTGAATTCAGTATTGTGAAAATGAAGTTTAAAGAAGAGATGATATCAACACAAATGAATCATACTGTATAATCAAATTGTCTTGTTTTCATAAATCATATCAAACTAAAGTATTTTAAGAAACTGAATCAGGCACGAGTAAAACTCAATATGGTTGTGGGAGCAACTTGTCCTGTAAGTTCCAATACAGGCCAGACTTACACAGACTATTTTCATGTGGTGTACAATAGTGTTAAATGGACACTTGTACATGTAGGCCTACATTTTGAGCGTGTTTCTAAATAATTACACTCTTACAAAACAGTGTATTTCACTATTTCAATATGACTCATTATTTAAGGTACCGACGTCTTTGTTCATGAATGTACATGTATTTCATGATGTACATGTAAATGTAGTTCATGATGCAGTTTGTATATTTCATGACATGTAGAGAATTGGAATGGATGTTGTCTTCATAAACTGCTGTACATGTACATCCTACATTTAAAGGGGCTGTGTCAAACACAGCCTGTGGCTGTACATGGAATTATGAACTCTCGCCCAGTTACTGCACGCCCTCTCCATAATTATGATACAGAGGGAGGGTGTGTACAGTAACTGAATGAGAGTTCATAATTCCATGTACAGCCACAGGCCTGCTTTGATCTTGACTACACAGCCTCTTTAACTGGATCCTCCAAATAAAGAAAACATTGCTTAGTTTAAAGAGGAAAATAATTATTTCATAGATTTAAATATTTGATGTCAAGTCTGCATACATGTACATGAGATGTACATTCACTTATTTAAAATGATATTAATACGGTACTACAAAATACATCTCTCATTGACATATTCAAATTTCATAATGTTTTATTACAGTGTAGGTCAGCAGAGCTTGTTAGTTTCTGTCAATACAGGCAGCAGATTACTCTCGAATATTTTGATAGTTTACTTTAGTGTGTCATCAAAATAATGTTAACTCTAATGAGACAACACAACAAAAGTTTTGATGTAGTTGTCTTTAGATTAAAAAGAAAAATAACCAAATCTCACAGCCTCGAAACTGCTAACACTTATTTGACAGTGACTGAATGGATGCTATTTAAAAGCTTTATTAAAAAAATAGAAATATTGTTTTCGCATAGAATGTTTATGTTTCATTGCATTCCTACATTAATGTACAGTGCAGTGATCAATTTGATAGCAACAGATGGAAGTGGTTTGTGCAAATTGAATGTTAATTCTGTTGTAACCTTAATATATTTTTGCTCTTTGATAATTATTTCCAGACCAATATGGCATCTTCTGAACCAGCACAGGTTTCAGCTCTGGAGAAAATCAGAAAGGAATATCTGGAGTGCAGTATTTGCCAAGAGGAGTACACAGAACCCAAACTACTGGACTGTCATCACAGCTTCTGTAAACACTGTTTACTTGAATGCCACACTACCAACTACAAAGATGCTAAGATGCTTATTTGTCCTTTGTGTCGAAAGGAGACACAACTTCCTGAGACGGGTGTTCAAGATCTCAAGACTAGCTTCATTTTAACTGGTCTTGCACTCCAACTGGATCAGGTCTGTTCTATTGAAAACAGCAAGTTGGTTTGTAAATTGTGCAAGGAGGAAAACGAGGCAACACACTTCTGTTTTGACTGCCCCATGATCATTTGTGCAAACTGCAATGAAATTCACCTGAAAATTCCAGCATCGTCAAGCCACACAGTACATGTAGCTACTTTAAAAGACATTAGTGATGGAAAGACTGCATTGATAAAGACAAAACCAAAACGTCAATGCCGTCATCCAGAATGCCAAACTCATGAAGGTGAAGTCATGTGGTTCTATTGTACAACATGTGATGTGATGATTTGCCAAGCTTGCACTGTCATAGATCACTGTAAACCACAACATGAGTATATTGACTGCAACCAAGCCTCATCCACATATAAACAGTCATTGGCTCAACTCATTACTCCCATTGAAGAAATCCTGAAGAACCTTGAACAATCTCAAGCAACTGTCTCAACAATGAAAGACAACCTAAACACTGCAGTTGAGAGAATCATGGCAAAGGTGAAGAACAAAGCTGATGAGATTAGGGCTAAGGTAACAGCTCAAGAGAGTCACATCATGGATGAAATAAAATCCACCCACAAAGATCGTAACAAGAAATTGGAGGAATTTGAGCAAACAGTGATTGTAAACTCACATGAAATACAGCATTCACTGCAGACTGCCAAAGATGTCAGCAACAATTCATCAGCTCCTGACTTCCTTGCACTCTATCCTACTATCAGTAAGGACTTGAAATTACTCGGAGATCAAAATCAACCCAAGATAGATTCTACCCTTTCCCATTTGAGATTCAATCCAGGGGTTTGTGATATCTCCCTGGGTACTCTGATTATGAAGGAACCAAGGTGGGAGCTTGGTTCGGAGTATGATGTAGGAAACTATGGGGTTTTTGATATTGATGCCTCTGTACCTGGGATTGAGGTGGCAGTGGCAGACTGGGGTAATGACAGAGTGGTAATTTACAACACTATGGGACACCAGCAGAAAACTATCCAAGTATCACAGTGTAAGTTCCTTACAATGTCTTTTTAGTTAGAGGTGTAATGCTGTTGTAAATTTCAGATCAAACAGTGAAAAGGGTAGCCTACTCTTGATTGGTTATCAGGGACAGTCCATGAAAATAATTGGTTTATCCAATCCAATACTAGGTAAAAAAATAATGAAAATGAAACAAATTATACAAGAGTTCTTATGATAGTAGTCACCTCGTTTAACAGATTGTTGTTTTTTCTACTGTATGTCATAGTCACATGTAAGTGCTGCATTGGTTTTTACAACATAGGAACACATTTAGATTAATAAGTGTCTTTTGTATTTTTTGCAAAAAACTAATTAATTAGGTTGTGAGTAATTAGCAAATTTTTTGTATTGAGTCATATCTATTTGTTAATTTGTTTTCCAGGCCCTCAGGCTGTTGCTGCATTCCAGAATCAGTTAGTGGTTGTAGATGAAACCAACTCTGTCAAGATGTACTATAGGAATGGCAACAAGATATTTGAATTCTACACAGTACCTCATAGTGAAGTGGGCAAGACAGAAGTAAAACTCCGCGGTGTAGCAGTCATGAAGGATACAATCATTGTGGGGGATGTGAAGAGGTCAGTTATAACTAAACACAGATCCAGTGATGGTTCACTCATTGACACTGTTTCAGTTCAGACAAAACCTTTGTACTTGGCCATAGACAGCAAGGACAGAGTTATCATCAGTGGTGGGGAGCAACAACAAGTAGACATTGTTGATGACAATGGTGCTGCACTTATCACCATCAACCCACACATTAATGGTCAGCAAGTTGGATACTGCAATGGTGTATGCTGTGACAGCTCAGCTATCTACATTGCAGTGAACAATGGGTTCAACACTGGTCATATCCATCAATATGACATGAAAGGTAGATTTGTCAGCTGTATTAAACAGGGTCTGTACCGGCCACTGGGAATCTCATTGACATCAAATGATCAGCAACTTGCAGTGGCAGACTTGAAATCAGTGAAGATTTATAACAAGGTGTAATGTTATCTAATTATGATACTGGTCAAATACTGCCTCAAGGGTTAAACTGACCAACAAAATAAGTCAATAAAATTAGTCCACAAAATTCTGCAAAGTTATATAAATGTTTTCACTCCAACAGTTATAATAACCAATCAGTTTTAATTCTGAATTTACTGAGAACTTGCGTTAATCAATTCTGTTACTATCCGGTTACTATCCGGTTACAAATAACATACATTTGACTTATTTTGGATTTTGCAATGAAATAGTATCTCAACACAAAATGCTCTTTGTGTACAGGCTTGTCTATTTTAAATGATTTTGTAAAAACATTCCAGCAGGCAGGAAAAATTGTATGCAAGAAATGATAGCATGCAAAGGGTTAATTATTACATTTAGGGGTTGTTCACTTGTATTGAAACCTTTTCCATTTAATAAGAAATGCAACCTTTGAAGTTTAACATCACATGCAAGTTAAGGTTGTTATTAAAATCATTACTTGTAAATACCTGACTACTGTATAATTGCCATGTTTGCTTTGTTATTAAGATTACATTTATTATGGGAAAATGGGTACACAATGTAGGAAATGTCATATAACATCCAAAAGAATGTGAATTGCTTTTGTTATCATCATATTAACAGCGGTCATCCAATTATGGGTCTTATCTGGATAACTAGTGATATTTCACATTTGGCAGCCATCTTGGAATTTCTCTTGCTCAAATCTATTTTGAAGTGATCATATCCATGCAATATTATGTGATATGAATATCTGGTGTGCATGCGTATAAGGCAAATGCGCCATTTGATTTTATGGAAATTAGTTGGGTTTTTTCTAACGTCCTCTTTCTACCATTTTGATACGTTGATTAGAGGGTCTCAAGAGAGTCTTGCTGTAGAATTCATTTCTGTTGCATTTGTTTCCTTGTCAAACCATTTATTGGAAAGACTGACTAGACTAACATAAAAAGTAGTTTAATTGGAGTTTGTGGAGTAAGTTTGATCTGTATATAATCAAGATTGACATTACAGTGGATTATTGCTCATGTAGACTTGTTTGGATTAGTACTACTCTGTCTCTAAAGCAAAATATATTCCTAACTTTTGACATTGTCAATAAATCTGGAGATGATTCATACTCTATTATTATTTCTGTCAAGTGAAGATTTATTCCACTATCTCTCTCCCTCAATCACTTTGCTTGTCTTGTAAAAACTGCTGTAAGTTTAGAAATATTTTCCATTGTTAAGACCCCTTTGCATATGATGTCACAAGCTCAAGCCCTCACTTGGGTCAAAGCAAGACCTATCCATGGCTGAGAGTTGTGCGTGGTGTGTACGCGTTTTCACATTTCCATTGTTTAATCTCAGTGATGGCCGCCAATGCAATGGGTCTTTAGGAATTATTGCAGTTATTTGATGGATCAGGAAGAAGTTCCAATCTCTTCTGATGTGAAAACAAATCTAACCATACATTTGAAAGCTACTAGAATTTTTATAAACACACGTCACATGTTTATTTTTCTTGTCTTTATAACAAGTAAAAATATCATTTGAAATATTGACTTTCAATAGGATTAGCTTGGAGACACATAATCAAACAACACAAAGGAAAACTAAAAATAATCTTATTTCAAATAAGAGTAACAGCAAGTTACACTAGAAAACACATGCTAGTGAGCTGTATTTGAGCAAATACAAGTATCTCTGCCCAGCGGGTTGGCAGCCGCAGAAGTTGACTAAAAAGCCAACAACAGACGACAACTGTCAACAACCGAAGACAAGTCGTCTACGTCCAAGTTGTCAGTTGTTGTCGCCAGTTGTCGGTTGTTTTAAGTACGGCCCAACATCTGGGTACCATTTTTTGTTCCAATTGTGGCCGTTTACAAAACCACGACTTGAGCTTGCGCTCCCACTGGGGCTCCGGCTTGGGCTCTGTCTGCCTGTTTGAAGCCCCGTACAGCGGAAAGCACGCACATAACTGACGGAGCCTATGCCCTGGCCCAAGCCCATGGCCCAGGCCGTGGTTTCGCAAACGGCCTGACTGAAGAAGGAGAAGAAGAAGAATATCTAGCACAAGGACAATATCTCTGCCGTTGCACGGGCAGAGATAATAAAGTTGCCCATTATTAATAATGGTAAACTTGATGTTATGAAGTGGAGGGATTTTAACTCCTATAAAATTAGGGTTTGAAGCTTCACCCTAAAGATGAAGAGAGAACGGAGAGCTTCTACCCAGTACAGACAGACAACACAGTCAGCTGTAATAAGCATTGGACATGTGCATCCTATGTAAGGGATAATGAACAACCTCATTCCCAGTGCTGTAGGGTCTTACCTTGCTCATTCATAACACCTAAAAGGATGACTTTAAAATATCGAAATATATTGGTTATTTGTGGTTGATCCATTCTGTATTAGAGACGTACGCAGAGCGTGGGATCAAAAGAGGCATCAAGTCAAAGAGCAACTGGTCCCCTCTCATTGATCTTGTGGTGTGTCAATCAGAGTGACTCAATTTGTAAAAACATTCTTTAGTAGTGGTTGTACAGAGCAGTCATTATTCTAAGCCAATCGTCATTGTTTTTCAGCTGATCTCTTCCAGGCGCTGTTCATTCTTTTGAAGTGGGTGTGTCAACATACTTGTATTGAAGCACACATCACAGGTTTTGTTTGGACAAATTTTAACAGATGTTGCTATTCCAAAACAAATACAATTTAAATATGGGAAGTTCATGTAGTAGTCCCGTCCGATTTCTGAGAAGTCTCCCGAATTCCCCAAAATCTACTTCGCAACAGTAGAATAAATAGCAAGACAAATTCTCAAAAGAACATTATCTATACAGCAAGTAGATTTACACATGGTGTTAATGCAAACCAAATAAAACCTCACCATGCAATACCTCAAATCCCGTAATTTAAATACCATCGTGTATGCCCAGCACTGTACACAAAATATTTTTAAATTATTTTTTTACATATAATTATCGGCTGGTAAAGGAAATACATTAGCTATCTAGAATAAAAAGAACATTATCTCCAGCAAGTAGATATATACACATGGTGTTAATGCAAACCAAATGAAACCTCACCATACATGCCATCGTGTATGCCAAGCACTGTACACAAAATATATTGGTAACTTATTGTTTACATATAATTATCGGCTGGTTTTGTGAAATAATATCGGGTCTGGACAATATCTCAAGTTGAAGTAAAAAACTGTGAGGTCAAAAGTACAATGACCTGTAACTCCTAAATCATATGGCCCAGAACTCTTGCATTAGAATTTCCTTATGACCAAACAATTTATGCAAACGAAACAAATATCTGAGATTTAGCCTTTGGTTGACATCCATGTACCAATTTGGACTTTGAGCACAAGTGTTATTTTCCTCTGTACATAGAAAGATTGATGTGTCTGCATACAGGGAGATGTTAGGAGGTACATTGCTGGATTAGGGGAATTCCCTGAGCCGGGAATGGAGACTGACTACTTGGGTCGGGTTGTCCAGTGTGATATTGGAAATTCTTAGAATCCATTCACTTGTACAGTATGGATGCACATTGTTTAGTAAAGTCGTAGTTCTGCCTGGCTGACTGGAAACAACGGAGAGTAAATCAAAGGCCAATGTTGAGATAAACTTTGTGTAAATCAGTCAATTTGGTCAACTAAGATAAGTCACCATGGGATGTATTCCAGCTAAGAAGTGGAGGCAGCGACCAATGAAGGAGGAGGCTATTGATACTGTTTCAGCTGAGGTGTTCAGGAAGATTTGGTGTCGCCCTTATGGGTATACAAGAATGGTATGATCTAACAATCAGCTGTGCACTAATGGGTACAATGGGTATAAGAGAAGATTAGAGTCTGGTAATCAATGGTACCCTAATGGGTATAAGAGAAGATTAGGTATGGTAATCAACGGTACCCTAATGGGTATAAGAGAAGATTTGAGTCTGGTAATCAATGGTACCCTAATGGGTATAAGAGAAGATTAGGTATGGTAATCAATGGTACCCTAATGGGTATAAGAGAAGATTAGAGTCTGGTAATCAACGGTACCCTTCAGGGTATAAAAGAAGATTTGAGTCTGGTAATCAATGGTACCCTAATGGGTATAAGTAGGGCTATAGCACACTATTTTTTGAAGTGCTTACAATCTCTTTAATTTTGAGGTTATTGGATAGAACATGTCAAAAGAAAAAGAATGGTGGTTGAATGACCAACATTGCTTTACGCAAAGCGAAGTTATGACCAAACAAGCGTTCATCAAAACACGTTTTTTTTCTATGGGAAATCGTCGCTAAATAGCCAAATTAGGCCAAATAGAACGAAAAGGCATTTTCAAATTAGCATAAAACAGAAAAAAAGCAGGTATAAACCTCCTCTTTTGTTTTTGTTGCTAAGTTTCCTACATATTTGCAATTAAAATAAATTTCAGTTTGTCAGGAAGGCTAATTTACACAATAAATTATATTAAAAATGCCATTTTATGCTAAAAACGCCCTTTTATGCTAAAAACGCCCATCTGCAAGCTAAAAAAATGACTAAGTCCCACTGAAAATCAGTTTTTGAGGCATAACTTCACTTTGCTTTTTTTTTTTTTCACCAAATTTGGACCACACATAGACACATACTTCTGATATAAATAGAACTCTTAATGTACAGTTTTGCTGTACTTAAAGCATTTTTTCTTCATTTTTTGACAAAAAATATGCAAATTTAGCTAATTATTATGCGAAAACGACGTATTTCCGGCATGGAATGACATATCTTTCCCAATTTTGGCACATGTGTTTATTATGATATTCTGGATACTTTTGGATAGTTGTTATGTGAAAAAGACCTTAAGTTTTGAAATTAATCCACAATTATTTCCAACCACAAACACAACCTAATTAATATGCGTAAATGTTGCCTATTTAATATGCATGAATAAAACATATTGATAGTTTTGATTTGTTCTCCACCTTGAATTTTTATTATCAGTTCAAAATCTTTTAAACTGATCAAATAAACATGACTGATTTGAAGTTAAAAGTACTTCACTATTTGTGCTCCATTTTTCATTTTCTGTTTTGTTCTATTGTTTACTTTTGACTTAAACAGCCTTTTGTACAGCGGAGACTTCTCTTCATATTCTAAAAGTCCATTAAATTGTTAAATTGTTGTGCAGCATGTCAAGTTCAAGAGTCAATCAATCAGCTGTGTTGAAAAATACTTATTGAAGTAGGCATTGTATTTTCTACTGACATCTCTAGCAGCAGCATCATCCAAAGTCAAAAAACGCATACTAGGATCCGGAATTAATTCAAGTTCACATGCAAACACAAACTTGCGTTCCACGTCTCCAGCTCTTTCAATGGATGATGAGGGCCATCCCCACTTTCCACTGGGATATCGTTTTAGCCAGTTAACAGTTGCTATGTCTTCCGAGATTACTGTGGCGACCACTGCCAGAAACCAACCATCTTCATAAGCAATCGCAACGGTGTCTGCTAGTTTCCAAGCATACTCTGCCATCATCTGCTCACTACTGTCTGCTGTTGCCACCGATGTTTCTGCTGTATCTTTCTCTTCCTCGTCTGTTTCTTCCTCGTCTGTTTCTTCCTCGTCTGTTTCTTCCTCGTCTGTTTCTTCCTCATCTGTTTCTTCCTCATCGGACTTATCTTCTGTTTCCTCTCTCTCTCCCTCCTGGTTAACAGTTTCATTATCTTCCAATGTTTGCTCATCAATTTGTAATTCACTTGGCTGCAAGTTATGGGTGTGAATGTACTCCACAATTGTTTGTAAGTTTAAGCTTAGTTTGTTCACTGAATTTTTCTCCTGTGGGTTGCTAAAAGACAGAGTGCTCTTGAGGGGCTTTGGCATCTGCTTTGTTAAGCTGTACTTATTCTTCAGAAGGGTGGTGTGTTTTCTAAGCACTTCTAGTTTGCGTGTTTTAGAGGCCTGGCTTTGTTCCAAATTGATCACATCCTCTGTGGATCTGCATTCCCCTCCAGTTTGTGCAATGTACCTTTGTCTTTCCACTGCTAGTCGTTTCTGCTTTCTCTTCTTCTCATCATAGGTTGCTTTTGCCATCGTAATTGCCTTAACCTTCTGTTGCTGATTTAAAGCTGTACGATTTGAGTATCGTTTTGCCCATTTCTGTGTGGCGGTTCTGATCTGCTTCATAACCTTTGCAAACTTGCTGGGATCCTTCTTTTGAAGATTCAGAAGGTATCTGCTTGTATAATTTCTGCGGTAGGCCATTTTGCCCTCTGCAGCCATCATTCCTATAGAGGGTGCCGTCTCTATGATGTGTGCCCAGTACCCTAAGTCATTTTCACCTATTTTGTTGGACTTTAGAGTCTTCGCTGTCTGCTGCCATATCTTTTCTGACATCTCGCCGCTGTACTTTCCGTCCAACTGGTCACCATGCCGCCTCTTAAAAAGCACTTTAAGATTCATACACTGTGCTTCCAACACTTCTTTTGTTAGCGAGTTGAACTCCTCTGGCTGCTTGGTGTATAATTCATGAAAAACCTCATCTCTCACTGGTTCAATTGCTTCGAAAATTGTAGTCATCTCCTCGTTAAGCAGTGGTGATGCATCTTTGCTACAAGCCTCCAACAGATTGTATGCAGTCTGCACTATCTTTCCAAGTTCCAGGACCTGCTTGTGCAGAATTCCCAAAGCACGCACTCCAGCAAGAAGCTGCTCACACTAGATATCGGCTAGAACAGCCTGGAGAAGCTTGTTTTCAGCTCTCACCCATCCTTCTAGAAACATGGTCTTGATGTGGATCCGATGGAAGAATATCCCGGCTGCATTGCTGAAGAGAACGTTAAATCGGTTTGCTCAAAACGGCACCACTTTTACTCGCGGTATGTCTTGCAGAATACAAAAGGAGCGGAAATTGGAGATGCATCCCGATTTCTGGTCCCCACCAGGAGCAATGGCATCTGACGCTGTCCTCACCAATCGTTGTACAGCAGAATCTGAATGTTTCCAGGAGTAGTTACCATCTTTATCTTGAAAACCCTTAAGGGACTCTACACCTAGTTGACCAAATTTGGTGCGCCATGTTGTTTCCAACTGTTTCATAGCTGCATCGCAGTATGTAGCTGCTCCAATAAGCGTATGCAGATTGCTCTTGAGCTGCATTGTCAAGCTGGTCCCATTGCTCCTGAACGTCAGGAAGAATAGTCCTGCGGTACATCTCTAATTTGTCTTTAAAACTCTTCTGCGTGGCTGCCTGGTCTCCCATTGTGTTTTTGATTCGGCTCAACAGCTCCTTGGAAGCAGCAGAGGCATCACCATCATTCAGCGCATCACCCAACTTCTCCATGATAAAGTTGAGGGCTTCCAGCTGAGTCGCAGAATCTCCCGAAGGTACATCCAGCAGTCCAAGTGTCCTTGTTCCAGCATCAGTTGTGATTTGAAAACCAATAACTTTGTTGCCATCTTTAGAGGTACCATCACTGTGTAAGGTTGCATGCTTGGTATTGCCGAGTTCATCAGCAACTTGTATTGTGGACGCTGAATTGCAGTCTTTAAATCGCTCTCGGCAGTAGGTTTCCTTAGAAAGATCATCTAGGGAAATGTCAAACCTTCCGGAGCTAATTCCCAGGCTAGCTAATGTCATGAAGGCAAGTTTCACATTGTCAGAAAAGTGACCTGATGCATCTTTAATCAGTGGCTTGTTTTCACTCCGAAGAATGTTGATTTCCTTTTCTGCAAGTTGTAAATCACTCCTCAGATGTTTTGCCTTTAGTCTCAACTCCTTCAGCTTTGCCAGGAGATGCATGGTGTTGTCGCGTGGTGTGGGAGGCCTGATATTCTTTGTAGCTGTGCATTTAAGTTTTCCCACCTTCTGGCGGAGAGATTTCAGTTGTCTGTTTTTATTTTTCAGTGCACGAGTGAGAACTTGGACGTTTGTTTTCAGTTTGTTAAAGTTCTTCATGGATAGTTTGTTCTTTTCAGACTTTAAGTTCTTAATTTCTCTTTCTTTGGTTTCAAATCGACGTTTGACATTGTACGGCCGGAACTGTACTTCTTGATCTGCTAATTGCTTTGCACGCATTTGAAGTCGAGCTTCTTTCTTCTTATCCGATTTATTTTTCTTTTTGATGCTCTGATTTACTTCCCTCAGTTCTATATTTGTTTGCCGTAGCTGTGACCGAACATCAGATTGAGAAGTCTCCAGTGTCCTTACTTTATTAAGGTTCTTTGTTTTTAGCTGCTTCTTTAGATTCATTCTCTCTTTCTTTAACTTCACATTGGCATGTTCAAGCCTGACCAATTTTGCATCATTCTGAATTGATTGTGGTGGATGGTCTGTGACTCGTTCTTCAGCAAATGAAAACATTGTCTTCTTATACTTTAGTTTAAAATTGCCTTTGTATTTCTTTCGCATGTCCTCTGCACGCTTGGTCAAACTTCAGTCAGATTTACTCCGACATCTGTCCCCAAGAAGAAGTCGCATCCATTTTCCTGTCGTCACCAAAGGTGCCTTGGATTGGATCCTGTACAAGTCAAGTTCAATGATGACTGCCTCTGTTATCTTCTCACTTTCAATCAGGATAGGTGCACCAGCCTGTAATCTTCTAACAGTTATTCCAAGATTACTGCACTCCTCGCCAACATAATCAACATAATCTGCAAGTGGAAATAAGTAGAAATTAAAGAAAATCAGTATAACATTTCTCAATTACTTTGTACATTGTACATGTATCATGATTATTTTAAATTATTTAAAGTTTTATGTGTTAAAAAAAAAAAAAAAAAAAAAAAAAAAAAGTAAAATTGAAGAGTTTCGTAAGTAGGCCTACACATAAGTACAACAAAATGAACTGGAGTCATGTGGTTATCTCCCTCAATAAATATTTCAGTAAATATTTATTTATAAATTTAAGAGTTTCATAGTAATTCATGACTTTAAATACGTGTTGTAATCTAAGCACAAAAAATGAACAGGAGTCATCTCCCTCAACAAATATTTAAAAAGTGAAAAAAAATAGTAACCAATAAATATTTTATGAATAAATCTTTCAAAAGTAAAAATATTTCAAAAATGAAACAAAATTATTAACGAGAATTAAAATAATTCATTTAGTTTAGTTACACTGTTAGTTTGTGCCCATTTGTATAGCACAATAATGCAAATCAAGTCTAATTGATTCTAACATACAGTAATATTTATTAAATGTATTTGATCAGTCTCGTTTTAATTGAACAAAATAGGTTTTCCAACTTCTTAGAGTACCCACTACTTCATGCCAACCCCCATCATGCATAATGGAATGGTCCTCCACTCGATGAAACGTTAACTTACAAAGACCGTACCATTTTAGCATCGGTTGCACCAACGGTCTACTACGATAACGGAGGTGCACTTTCACTATAAATTCAACTTCATAAATTACGACATAAATTGAACAATTATTTGGCAATCTTTCGAAAAATTAAATAAATGACTAGGTACCTGGGGTATTCTTTACGATAATCAGTGGATTTTCTATGACATCAGAGATTGAAGATCGCTGTGAATTCGACTTCTTTGGAACACTATCGGAACCGTTCATTCCATGAGACGCGGACGCCATGATGGATAAATTTCTCGCAGCAATCGATACATCGAAATTGGATCGCAGTATAAATGTGTCCAGAACTTAAAAACTAAGCAAATTTTTTTAAGCAAAATATTATTAAAATGTAGCTTAGGAGTTGCAGAATATATTTTTTAACGTTCACAAATTATTGGTGGCAATTTTTAAAAAGAAAATAGCGTGTGAAAATTTCAAAAACTTGTAACTTTGCAATCCGTGGATGGATTTTTTTTGAACGAGGATGAAAAAACTGATCCCCTCTGTAGCAATCGCATTTACGGCTCAGATACCCTCTCTCCGATAGAGGGCCTCCTTCAGTGGACGTTGGAAAACACGACATGGGAAATAGCTGACTGCAGTGCTGTGTCAAACCCATGCACGTTGTGCGAAACGAGTCCGACCCGTGAAAACATGGTGCAGTAGATCGACCGTTAAATAACTTGACCGTTAATCAATCTTCTTTAAACTTGGAATCTAGCATTTTGATAATGTATTTCAACTAGTCCTACAAAGTTTTTGGAAAATCTAAGGAACTTTTTGAGATATTTAGCTTGGAATATGGGGTGGTCCGTTGTTGAAATTTGGAATTGGCCGACTGTTTACGCAGTGTGTGGTGATTTTGTACACGTAGTGACTACGGCTAAAATGATGTGAGTGTGCGAGCCCTAGTATAAGAGAAGATTAGGTATGGTAATCAATGGTACCCTAATGGGTATAAGAGAAGATTATAGTCTGGTAATCAATGGTACCCTAATGGGTAAAAGAGAAGATTAGGGTCTGGTAATCAATGGTACCCTAATGGGTATAAGAGAAGGTTAGAGTCTGGTAATCAATGGTACCCTAATGGGTAAAAGAGAAGATTTGGGTCTGGTAATCAATGGTACCCTAATGGGTATAAGAGAAGGTTAGAGTCTGGTAATCAATGGTACCCTAATGGGTATAAGAGAAGATTAGAGCCTGTCAATGGTACCCTAATGGGTACAATTGGTTCAGTACATCAGTTCATGATACTTTGTAAAATAATCACATTTTCATTTTCATATTCGATAATTTGTTTCTGTGAAAGTACATTGTCATTGACAGATTATGTTTTTGTGCCAGGTAATGTCGGAATTTATTTTGAATCTGTTGTTCCTCTCTTATTGTCATTTTGTTTCATTTGCATTAGATCATCACAAAGGAAGAGGCCAATCGGCGGCGGATGACCATCTTAGAATGCGAGATGAACCTTCCATTACCAGAACTTGAAGGAGCTACGAGTATCCTGTTGGAACCGGAACATGTCAGGAAGGTAAGATACTGGCACTCGCAATCCATCTACAAGATTATAGTCAAGAAAGGATGTGGGACGGCATGGGCAAGAATTGTTTCATATATTTCTACATTTGTAAAACAAAACAAAATTGCAAGTCTGAACAACCGACAAATAGGTACACACTACTACATGCATGGTATTCATCTGTTAGTCAGATTTGCTTCGAAATATCTTTTCCTATTATTTTGACCAGAAAAACTGAATCAAAATAATTCATCAATAATACAGAAATAAAGATTTCTGAAGAGTTAAAAGAAGGAATGTTTAAAGTTTTGACAAACGGCTTCCTTGGCTGTGTAATTTCTTCCCTTAAAAAGTTAAGCGGGTCTTTTCCGGCAAATTACTAGATTTTTATTTACTGAAAAGCTTGACTTGGAATAAAGTTGGTACTTCATACTAATCTTATTGTAAAAGATTTCCTCTTGGAAAGCTATAAACCATTTTTAGATGAAGTGGACACAATACTATCATACAATTTGGTTTTAGGTAAATCTTTTTGTGTACACCCAAACCGAACAGTGCACTCCTATAGACCATGTTACCTTTGTTTACAGAGTGGTGACCTTGTACAATATAATGCATTTCCTGACGGGCAAGATACTACACAGGCGATATGGGAAAATTTACATTTTGTGTAATAATTTTCACATCAATTCAAAAATTACAAAAGCAACAGCTTTACAGCTTTTGAGATGTCCCCCCTTTCTTCATATCAAAAGTCAAGAAAAATCAGACAGTGCAATCTCCATAAAACGTAAGATTTGTTGTATTCTTCCATTGAGCTGTGTACAAATGTGCCTGCAGGAAGTCCAGGCTCTGTGGCTCTTTTGTAAACATGTGATGTCACAGGTCACATGGTCTATAGTGTCCACTAAATCTCAGGTAGGCTAATGGTGTCGATGAAAATTATTTTTTCAATTGGGTCATTGTAACAAAATATACCACAAGAGATACTGACTGGGTAATTTTTAAATAATTTTGGATGAAAATAATGTTTGTTTACTGGAGTTGTATTTGAACCTGCGACCTCTAGATTAACATGCCAGCTCCCTACCAGTTGAGCTATCTACTAGCCCTTGTTGGCAGTCTCTCTAGATTAACAGGCCAGCTCCCTACCAGTTGAGCTATCTAGCCCTTGTTGGCAGTCTCTCTAGATTAACATGCCAGCTCCCTACCAGTTGAGCTATCTAGCCCTTGTTGGCAGTCTCTCTAGATTAACATGCCAGCTCCCTACCAGTTGAGCTATCTAGCCCTTGTTGGCAGTCTCTCTAGATTAACATGCCAGCTCCCTACCAGTTGAGCTATCTAGCCCTTGTTGGCAGTCTCTCTAGATTAACATGCCAGCTCCCTACCAGTTGAGCTATTTAGCCCTTGTTGGCAGTCTCTCTAGATTAACATGCCAGCTCTCTACCAGTTGAGCTATCTAGCCCTTGTTGTTGGCAGTCTCTCTAGATTAACATGCCAGCTCCCTACCAGTTGAGCTATCTAGCCCTTGTTGTTGGCAGTCTCTCTAGATTAACATGCCAGCTCCCTACCAGTTGAGCTATCTAGCCCTTGTTGGCAGTCTCTCTATTTTGTCCATATCTTTGTTTGGGGGTGCCAGTCAGAAGCCATTCAACCTGCAACTGCCGTGTAGCCAGCTTACAAACTCGTAGTGAAGATCTGGAAAAGAATAGGATGTTGTAATGAAATTTATCTTCTGCTTTTTTAGGGTGCTATGTCAAATTGTTTTTCATATTTTTTTACAATTTGTTTGTTACAGTTTTTGCCTATGTGTTATTGTTGTGTATTGAACAAAGATATTGACAAATAGGGAGAACGCCAACTAGATAGCTAAGTTGGTAGAGCACCGGTGCGTTAAACCGAAGGTCGTTGGTTCAGATCCTGCTCTAGCAAATGTTTCTTTAGTCAACCCCAAGTTTTTGAAAGAATCAATTCTAATTAGCACCTGTCACATAGCACAGTAAGGTCTCCCACAATGGTATTTGTATTTATCTTTACACATAGCTGACAAAACAGCTTCCTGCTAGAACTGAAGGGTATAGCTGGAAGAACATCTACAATACAGCTGAGCATGGGTACAGCTTACGCAATCTGTATCGCAGTATGAATGGTATAGATAGCCCTGTCCTACTAGTGATCAGGGACTCTTCAGGAATGGTAAGTCATACATTGTGCGAACTTAGAATTTCATCTTTGAGAGGGCAAGGCCAATGCGCCGTATTTTTGACCGCGTGAGGGCGCTCTCAGAAATATTTCTATCACTTCCGGGTTATAATCAGCGATTATTGTCTGCTAAGCTCTGTGTACAGTTCATCGGTGTTCTGTCATCACTTCTGTGCACGGTATAGTTTTTAGTTGCTTCTAAGGTGGGTTATAGCGGCTCCTTGAAAGGTCTTATTGTTCGTAATGGATATGATATGTCTGGTGGCAATGTGTTCCAGTCTTTAACTGTTAGGGGGAAGTATTTGAAGCAGTTTTTACTCTTTGTTTGCGGAGAACAGTTGGTAATGTAGGCCTTGCAGTTGCTGTGAATGTGGTGTCTGGATTGGTGTGTGACAAAAAGACATCCCATAACTTGATGACCCCATCACTGCAGCATCAGTTATTCAGCTCAAACGTTGGTTAGCTTGCAGAAGAGGAGCATCAACTTCTGCCAATAAAACAGAGCTTGTAAAAAGGTAAACGAACAGCAAGGCCTACCAAATGTTCTCCGCAAACAACAAAGACTGCTTCAAATACTTCCTCCAGACAGTTAAAGACTGGAACACATTACCACCAGACATCATATCCATCACGAACAATAAGACCTTTAAAGGAGCCGATAACCCACCTTAGAAGCAACTAAAAACTATACTGCGCACAGAAGTGATGACAGAACGCCGACGTTAAAACTGTACACAGAGCTGAGCAGACGATAATCGCTTATGCCCCCGGAAGTGATAGAAACATTTTTGAGAGCGCCCTCTTGTGGTCAAAAAGTACGGAGCATTTCATTTTGCAAAGGGCACTTCCAGTAGAAAATCTTAAAGTCTTTGGGAAACTTTTGATGGGGCATCAAGGCCAAGAACAAGGGCATCAAGGCCAAGAACAAGGGCATCAAGGCCAAGAACAAGGACAACAAGGCCAAGAACAAGGGCAACAAGGCCAAGAACAAGGGCATCAAGGCCATCAAGGCCAAGAACAAGGGCAACAGATGCCTCCAGAATCTCAGTGTTATTCCAGACCCGAGTGTGTGTTTTAGATGAGGGAGATGTGACATCATTGGTTTTTGGGTTGTCAATTCATTCCTATCCTCAAACAGTTTATATCTTGTCACAGTTTTTTGGGCGAATTCAAAGACATAAGTAACGGTGATTGTAGAGGTATTTAATAGATGCTAACTTTTTAGCATCGGGGATAAATAATATAATTTGGTTTTTAATTTATTAACTTATTGCGGTACCCGCTGCTAAAGATTCGAACTGCATCTAGCTACCCGGCTAGCTCGGTGGTCAAGTGGTAGGACATGCTCTCGCAATGCAAAGGTCGTGGGTTCGAATCTCACCCGAGAGATTTGCCTGTGGATTTTTTTCACAGAACTCGGTTAAGTACCGAGTATATAGTGCTTAAATAAAACACATCGGTGTAAGGGTAAAAACCTAATTTTATTAGATGTATTTACATACTATTTACTGGACTTCGTATTTCAAACATAAGTATTTCTGTAGAGGATTGGTACTGGTATGAACTTTAAATGATCTGGTCATAAATTTTGTCTAGTTTGCGAGCCCCCTTGTCCTTTGTGCCCTGCACTCTTTTTGTTCTGTACAGCTTGCACTCAGACAATGTTGCTAAGAAACTGAGAAACATAAACACTGAGTTGACTCTGAGTTACTTGTAATAATTATCTTGTGTGAGACAGTAGCACACCTACAATTCCAGTCAGATCTCATTGGGTCCCTCGCCTATGGCCCCATGTCAATGTTTGCTCTCACTGCATGGTCTGCACTCCTGCTGGGTAAACAACATTGGGGGGTGGGGGTATGGTTATTGTCACATGGCTAAGCATTGTGGCCTAGAATTATAGGTTATACCTTTGGAGGGGTCTTAAAAACAAAACCCTTCGTTGTGCAGGTTTCAGTGTACCAGTTCCCATCCCCCCAAGTGCCTTAAACACTCCTTAAGATGCAACTTTCTTCCCTGTTTATTACCCTTCAATTGAGCCCCACCCCCCCCCCCCTTAGGTGCTTCACTGGTGTTACAAGGTTCTTACTGCCATATCTTCAAAAAACATAACTCTATTTATTTCTATTGGATGCAGATCTTTGGTGCACTCACTCCATGCCCAGTTAAGGTCAGTGAGCATTACTATGGCACAGGTGAAACTTTTCTTTACAACTTTGTGGACTGGGAGCTGAATGTGTTTCGGTGGACGGGTGAAAACAACTTCTTCATCAAGGGCAACTACAACAGCCTGACACTTGGGGGCGGAGAGTAAGTTTGAATTTAATTTGTATTCTTATTAGTGCTGAGAAAATATAATCTGTTGCAAACTGCTTACAACAAAAAGGACCTATGGTATAAAAGCAAAAAAGTGGTTGATGGTCTGACATATGACCCTAGCGGAGTCTTTCTCTAAGGCTAAAGGACAACACAACACACATAAACAGGTATACAAGTGTAACAGAAACAGTCAAGTGGAAATTCATGAATAGAAAGAGATAGAAGCAGAGAGCACAAAGAAAAAGCAAGGGATGAATAACGAAGAAGGAGACAAAGTGGGGGGTTGGTTAGAGGAAAGAGGCTGGTTTAACCACAACAGGCTGTAAACACAAAAGACGAAATCGAAGGCGGGTAGAGGGGAAAAAGGTAAATAACTATTGAATGAGGCAGACTAAAAAGGAGGATATTTGTGGAAAAAGGAGAAGGCAAAGACAATGTTTTTAAATAATTTCCTTCTTGGATGTTCAGACCATGGAGTTAAATGGTCTGGAGGCGCCTTGTCCACAGTTTCTCCCTACTCAGACAAACAGTCTCTCTGTGGTTACCTAGTGCCTCAATGCCCTGTATAATAAAGTCAGAAGCCAATCAACCTGTAACTAGCCAGGGATCACTCCCTAGATTAAGAAACAACCTGGGAAGCGGCAGCCAAGGGATCACCTTAAGGGGATGCACATTTTTTATTTCAATTACCAAGTGATAAACCGCAAGGGAAACTGACTGATGGGTAAAATAAAACATTGTTTCCACTCAGAAAAAAAGGCAACAGAAATTATGCCACAAACACAAAGCCAAAGTGAACAATTGGGAAAATGTGTTTTCAGGAAACATAACTGTGATGATTATTTGTTTTTTCCACAGTGGTGCATTTGGTCTGTGGCTAGATGGGGATCTGTACCGAGGTAGAAGTAGGAGTTGTAAAACCTTCTCCAATCCATGTATAGCTCACGATGAGGACTTTATCATTGCTGATGTTGAAGCTTGGGGCTTCGGACTCGGTTAAACTTGGAACTTGGGTATACCCTGAATATTTGTACAGCTTTGGAAAGCCATTTCTAGGGGATGCCGTACTGACTTCATATTTTGTAATCCCATTCGGCTTAGGTTCGAATCCAGCAACAAGTTATAAGAATACACAATTGCGTGTGGAGAGATTGGAACCAATGTCACACACAAGCTTTAAATGACATTTTGGCCAGCATTACTATTCGAATGGAATACTCAATTGAGAATGCAGGTGAAATGTCAGCTAAGGTTCGAATCCAGCGATAGGTTATAAGAATACACATTGGCCTGTGGGAAGATTAAAAAACAATGTTCCACGCAAGCTGTAGATGACATTTCAGCCAGCACAAAAGCACTGTCTGAATGGAATGCTTGATTGAGATTGCAAGTGAAATACACAGAAGTGCATTGGACTGAGGTTCGAATCCAGCTGAAGGTTTATAGGACAAGACGGCCCGTTGGAAGATTGGAAGTGACGTACAATAAAAAGCACCATCGGAGTGATATGCACAATTGAGATTACAAGTGAAATACACAGAAGTGATGTTAAATTTGAAAACTGAATTACTCCGGGAAGGATTTGGTGCTGGTTCACATCCATGCAGGATTAAGATGATTTTTCAATCTCAATCCAAAATCAACATGAATCTCAAGTACAGCAAGATTACTCTTTTTTTTTTTTTTGAATATGTGCATCAGATTGGAAGAGATTTCTGTCCGTTCCGACCCAACTGCAACATATGTTTAGGAAGTCGTTGAATTCTTACCTGAGGCAAGTGAAGGTGGAAAACAACTTGAATTACTGAATCCAGAGTTGGAAGTCCAGCAATGATTGCAGTTGACATTATTTTTGAATGAGGGGAGTTTGAACCCAGCTGTGGCAGAAGGAGTTGAAGCATCCGTCTAGTATTGTTTAATCATTTGCAATTAACAACGTGGTGTCTACAGTTCAAATCCAACCTAGTTCCTTATTGACACACAAGGATGAGTCTGGCAGCTACTCCGGATGTATCGTAAGTTGCATTGTTACTGTAGCCAAATGTGAATGAAACAAAATAAAAACTTGCCAACAAGTATTTATCAGAAGCCTCCTAAAGTGTGGACTTCACTGTATATTGGATTTAAAAGCTCCCCTTTTTTTGAAGTGGAGTCACCCAGTTTACACCAGGACTTTTTGGGTGAGACAATGGAAGGAGGATTGCAGAGAACAGCATTTGATGAATCTTCACCCTCCTTTGTGAATGGAACAAAATATGACACTGCAGGATGGAATGAAGACAAGATTCAACCATTCGAATTTGTAGGGGTGATGTGCACAAAAGCTATTCGGAGGGAAACTGGAAGTCTGAAAAATGAAGGGAAACAAACGAATGATTTGAGATCGCATAATATCCTGCTCAGCACATTCTCAGTTCAACACTGTACAAAGATGTGCCAAACATGTACATACTATTTCAAAAGACTGCTTGTACTGTATTTACCCTTTCAAATAGTTGTTGACATTTTCAAACACCAACAATCTAATTGTTTAGTTTGGTTTTGAGGCGCATGCAAACCTTTGTAAAGATTGTTTTATAACATTGATGAGAGCATTACATAGAATTCCTGATGCATAAAATGTTCTGAAACATTCTGGGTGCAAACAATGTTGATGGCATACATAAGTGTGTGACACTGAAGAACAGGGCCAAATTTCATAGAGCTGCTTAAGCACAAAAAGTAGCCAAGCACAACAAAATTATGCTTACCAGAACAAGGTTACCAGCCAAAATACCATGTCACATCAATTGTGACTGGTATCCTGTTTATTTTTGCTTAGCAGAAGATTTGTCAGCAATATTTTCTTCCTAAGCAGCTCAATGAGATTGGTCCCAGGTGTCATTTTCAGGGAACTTTAATCCAGTGAGTTTTCCGCATGTTAAAACTGATGCGTAGCTTTGCATGAGGCACCCAGTCAACTTGACAATGATTGAGCATCCAAGTTTGAGTCATAGTTTTTGCATAGCTGTACAACAGCTGCACAAAACTTCAAGATTGCATGGTGAATTCATATTGCATAAAATAGCATTGTTCCTTCATACAATATTCAATTCTTTCATTCAGGTATTCAACTTAATTTTTCTCTCTCAAAGTCTCCACCCCAAATCCCAAAGTTGTAAATTTAATGTTAGATTAATTACCACAATCCCCTTTATCAACAAAACGCCTCCCCACAATGTGATTTGACAAGTTGTAATGTGCGTATAGGACATGATATGATGTACTAATTGACTGTATGAATAATGTACTCCATATGTTGCTTGTATGATGCCACCCTGTATATGAAGTAACAATAACAAATTACATATATCTAGTTAAATTATAAACATCCAAACACGGAGTCGTTATATGTAAATGAATACATTGGCCAGTATTAGTTTGATTTGTGTCATTTGTCATAGCGAAGTATGGGAGACTTTAGAGTGCAAGTTGGCAGTAGATTCACAAGGTAAATATCCATTGATTCAAAGGTCTGAGCATGCGCACATTTCTGAGAACAATTGATTAGTATCTTACAGAGTGAAAGTATCTACCAATAAGGTACTCAGGTTGCTTGAACAAACAGAAACATTTTAAGACAGCTTTTTGAATTTGTTGAATTGCGAGACCAATTTATGTACAGCGTAGCACCTTAAAAGGGTTTACAAGGTGCTGCACTGCATTCTGTAGCCACTGCCAGAATTACCGGGCAAACTCCTTTTTAGCAATAAGTGTAACTGGGTTCTTTTACGTGAATTACATCACATACAGAACCTACGGCTTCAATGATGGTTAAGTATCTTACTTACGGACACAAGTGTCAAGACCGGGACTTGAACCAACACTCTGGTGATCAGAAACACCAGAGCTTTAGTCTGGTGCTCTTAACAGCTCGGCCACGACACGCCAGGTTTACCTGGTGAATCTGCCTCAACCTTGAAACCCCAAATCTCCCATTAAAAGTTATCCCAGATAGTTAGAGGTATGAGACGTAATTGTATACAAAAGGTTGATCAGTCATCTTCAATTAGAGTGCTTTCTAAAACAAAACTAACATTTCCCCAAACACTTGATTCCCAAAAATATAAACGTATAAGCGCCGAATTCCGCTGTAAGATGAGTCCTGAATTTGGACCCTGTTCTACAGAGTTTATGCTTACTAATCTTGACCATCCAATTTGACAAGATTTTTGTAGATTGGTTGACCTTTGACCTCCAAGGTTGTTCTGCGTATTTATTTACAAACTGGATAGGTTTGATTGATGTAATTAGTTCATGAAAACCTGAATAGAATTGAGTGTGCCAAGAAAGACATTGGTATGTAAAAGGCCTAAATGTTGGTTTTGTAAACAGCTATAAAAAAGTAACCAGTACAGCGACCACACTGGAATAGGTAACCTGGTAAACATTATAGGAATGCTCCATTAAAGAATTTCTGAGTTTGGCCACAAAAACTCAACCTTTTCACCAATTAGGTGTTTTATATTGAATTACTTGGGTCATTAAACTGATTGGATGAGCAGTTAATCTGCCTGGGGCAGTCAGCAGCCCCTCTGGTTTGTGCATGATCCAATTAAGTCCACTGTTTGGAAAAGGAATTACATTGAGATAACAGGTGTGAGCTGTCACACAAAAAGGATGTTTCATTTGAGCCTATTTCTGTAATGGAGCTTTCGTCTAGGAGTTTCACCACAGCCTTGTTGCTCAAAAACAAATTATTAATATGTCAGATTCTTTGTGTGCTGTGTCCGGTTTGGCGGCTACGGCTCTGGCTGTGGCTAGATCAACATGTCATCATGTATTGAAGTATAGGACATCCATAGCAACACTCTTAGCAACAGTCGTAGCCGTAGCCGCTAATTCAGATAGAGTATGTTTTTGCATTAAGGAGATGGACAGAATTCTTGTGGTGGAGTTTTGCCTATTCCTTCCTCCATGGTTCTAGTGTCCTTTGTAGAATAATAACTACAATTTGTTTTCACCACGTTTACTAAGTTCACATTATAATCTAATTCATTAGTTATTTATGAATTCATTCTTGTTATTCCAATTTTGCGTTACTGTTATTTTGATGTTATGCCAATAGATTAAGAGGAAATCTTTTAAGACTTGTTGATCAGTAACAATGAATAGGCCCATTGCATAATGCGCAGTGCTGCTGGAACGCTAAAGTCACATGCACCTTTTTACATAACAAGAACAGCTATTGTTCAGTGGGGGCGCTATTTGAGAGTGTGGCATCATTATGCAAGGGGTCTACTCTATACTAAAAGGTGATTTGTCTCAATGCACTTTCCCTGGAATCAGAAGATAAGCTAATGATTGAGATAAGCAGGACCCAATTTCATAGAGCTACTTAATCACAAAAAGGAGCTAAGCACAACAAAAGTATGCTTCCCAGAATAAGGTTACCAGCCAAACAACCACGTCACATGTACAATTTGTGACTGGTATCCTGCTCATTTCTGCTTAGCAGACAATTGTTAAGCAATATTTTCTGCTTAAGCAGCTCTATGAAATTGGGCCCAGGTCTCAATTTCATAGAGCTGCTTAAGCACAAAAGTGTGCTTAGTAATGTTCCGCTATGCAAAAATTGGCAGGAAACCAGTCACTGAGACAGTACTCGTGGAATGGTATTTTGGCTGGTAACCTTATTTCTGGTAAGCAAAATTGTTTTGTGCTTAGCTGCTTTTTGTGCTTAAGCAGCTCTATGAAATTTGCCTAGATTTTGTACATCAACAAAAGGTTATGTTCCGAAACAAGATGATAAAGTTGGTAAAGTTATGGTTGGTATGAGCCGTTGATTGACAGAATGCTTTAAACATTCCAGAAATGAATACAGTTACGGGGTTTTGGTGGATTATCTTTGTATGTTGTGGTGTACAATCACAAAGAGGCAATTTACATGTACAAATAACGGCAACCCAAACATAGAATGCTTTTTGCATTGAGTATGAAAGCTTTGATTTACAAAAACTTATTGGGTGAAGTTTATGCAGATTGGGGTTGGCTAAAAATCAGTGAAACATTAAGTATTTACATATGGTTTCTGACTGGCACCCAGTAACAAAAGTATTGACAAAATAGGGATATCGCCAAAATAGGGCTAGATACATGTAGCTCAGTTGGTAGAGCACCAGCATGTTAATCTAGAGGTTGTTGGTTCAAATTCCGTTCCAGTCAGTTTCTTTGCTCAACCCCAATCCAATAGATACTCCTAAATTTGTACAAAATAAAGATGGAACAATTGCAAATCTTATGGGAATGGCCTCTTCGTCTTAGTAGTTATTACTGTTTCAAACCATAAAAGTTGCCTACAACCAATTTTTTTGACAGAATGTGTTTAAACAAAAACTTAACTCTAGAAAGTGCAGAGAAGTTGTTGGCTAAGCAGAGGATATTAAAATAGTGTACCAAGTTAACTTGTCCTTACCAAAGCAACTCGTTTACATCCCTTGCACATCAGTCATATTGGGTGACTGCTATACATTCAACATTTTGAGATTCGACAGGTAAGCATGTAAACGCCATGTGGCCTAAAGTTCACACTACACTGTATGACACATTGAATACCAAAATGGCGCTGCCCAGAATATTGTGATGATGATCCTACTAGCAGCAACTTGCTCTTGTGAAATTGGAATTGTACGTGACCCATGGACCATTGAGCATTTACTCACCTTTACAAATATCAAATATCAGTATACAAATATCAGTATACAATTCTACTTAAACAATATTTAAGAAATGTGCGACAAATGTAAAATATGTGTACAGAGATAATGGCATTTGGATAAATAAAAGTAGACAAACATGTGGAAGTAATGTTCAACCAGGGTATTATAGTGATTGTTATTTCTCTCACTTTGAGGTCAAGGTATGATGTAAAGATTATTTTACTTTCCATGCATTTGTATTCAAGTGATTTTGCCTCTTCAATGGAGACCTACATTAGCTTATAAATCGTTCGTGTTAGCTATGAGAAATGGATAGGGGCATCTCTACACAGATTTCCGTGAGTTCACCAGATTGGTACTTTTGTTTTTGTTTTGCGACAAGCGAAAATTAACAAAAATGAGCAAACGAAATTAATGCAAACCTTGATTCCTTCTAAGGAGTTCTAAGACGAAGTGTTTAGGGGATCGAATCCTGCAAGGTTGTATAGTTTGTTCATCCCCAAAATGAAGCCGCAGCCGAAATCATTATTTAAAACGCGGCCGTAACAGTCGCAAAACGGAGGTGGGCCAATTAATAATTTGTTGTAACGAATGATGTAATTCAACATAACGAATAACTAAATTCTTGACAACGAATTACTTAATCTGGAATAAGCCAACGAATTACTTAATTGGTAATAACATATTACTAAATTCTTTTTCTAGAGCTTCCTGTTTTTACCGGAAGTAAAGGTCAAAGAGGGGTCACATTTGAAAATGTTACATCAACCTATACCCTCATAACAAGACTTGTTGTCTCCCCATGTACATGTATTCTTTCAATTCATTTTGAACTGTTCCTTTAAATAAATTCCACCCTGCAGTAAAATGCAATAAACCTTTACCAAACATAACAAGACTTGTTTTCTATCAAGCATCGCCCTCCCCAACCTATACCCATACCCATCCCATTCATCCCAGCTAGCCATTCACCAGCACAATGATTTATACTGCTAGTCCATCCCCCCCCCCCCCCCCCCCCCCCATACCCTCAAATCCAAATCCCCGTCCCTGGCCCCGGTCATCTACCCAGTTTGCTCATACCCATGTCCAACCAGCCACACCCAAGCAAAATTACTTCTAGTCCATGATCTCCACTACCCTCAAATCGAACTCCCAGTCCCTGGCCCTTTAGTCATTTAGGGGCCTACCCAGCTTGATCATAATCATGTTCAACGAGCCACACCCCAGCAAAATTACTAGGCGTACATGTCCGAGTCCGACTATTAAATTTCTGTTCATTACCGAGAGATCTTGCGGGAGCCAGTTGCGTACCTCTGTTGTCTTTGACAGGCACAGGTGATTGGAACCAGCCGAAGAGAACGACAGGTACCCGATTACTACCTAACACCAGATAAACATGTAGTAGGGGTCGGGTACTCGACGGCTTGATGCCGTGACGCGTAATTCAAAATGGCCACCAGCCATGCTTGATTTATGTAAACACCGTGGATGTATTTACGATCATTTGACGTGATTTGATGTCTCTAGAGGTAAGCTTTATTGTGTAGTTTACTTCAGTTCAAAATGTAGAATAGGAATAGGGCTCGTGGAACCCGTGTAAACACTAAGATTGTCATAAAACGGGTAATTTTGTTGCATTTCTATTTCCACATTCATGCACGTAAACAACGGCACTTGAAAGGACAACGGCCGGAAGTAGCCATGGTGTTTGGCCCATGGCGTATTGTATTGTGCCAGTCAATGGCTATTTGTTGCCGTCAATCAAATGAAACAATCGACTTCTCTTTTTAGAGTACTGGGTTAAGCAATCTTTTACCACTTGTAGTTTTCATAATATTTTTGTATTTCTACCTCTATGCGTGGATAGTCTGAGATCAATGTGTGGGCCTATAGGCCTATACATGTTTCTAAAATGAAAAGGGAAATAGCCTGCATGTAACGTCAGCTGTTGTAAACTGCTCACCAAACAAAATATCATAAACAGGATTGATAAAGGTCTGACGTTTCGACCTTTGCAGAGTCTTTCTCAAAGGCTGACGTTCTAAAACGGGTAAAAGTTTGGCACCTACATTCATTCACCCTGAACTTAATCAAATTGTTTCTCTTTTTAAGACACCGTAATGAAGGGGGTTGGGTGGGTATCGATTTAAAATCAAAAGTTGATGATTTCGAGTTGTGAATTCTTTGAAACAATTAACAATTACCGAATGAGAACGACGATACTGTGTAATTTTATTTCTGGCAGATAATGATATTCAATGTTGTGTGTATTCGAACCTTGCCCAATTCACTGTAAATAAATACAATAAATAAATGAAAGCAAGAGTACTTAACCATTATAATGAAACTTCGGTAACAGCTCAAATTTTATTGGACATTTTAACCGCACATCTTTGGTAAAATAATTATTAGCTCTTTGTTAAAGGAACATGTACGACCCATAATAATGATAACAGTGTTCACTTAGACTTTTCGCCTTTTTCTTTGACGAAAATAATTAAAATATGAAGTTAGTTTTTCAGTAAAAAAAATAGACAAAAAATACAGAAAAATATTTTTTAAATTGAAAATCAGGTTGTGCGTTCGTTTTCAGCAAAATTGTGGATTTTATTATTATTATTATATATATGTAAATTTTTTCTAACAAGAAGTCTCAGTAGCCCCTGATGTTGTCACACCCCAGCATTATTTGCCGCACAAATTACGGTATTCTAATTCTTAAAATCTTTGTTTGAATTTATGTTCACAGTGAACGAACGAACACCTGTATACAACTTGGTCCAATCATCCAGCATGCCCGAACGCGGTCTCTTTCCGATGTATTTTTAAACCCAAACGAGACCACTCAACCGAACACGCAACCTCTTCAATTCAATGCATCATCCCAGACGATACCACGGTGAGGATACCGGCCAAGAACACTGGTGGAATCAACGCTGTTATTCCCGCGGTCATGTTGATCCCAGCTCGCCACGACTGGAGACCCGCCACCCTCCCCCGCAACAACCCCCAATGTAATCCCATCTGTAGTCAAACCAATAATTCCATATATCGTTTCATAATAATGTGCACTAATTTTCTATACCTACAGCGTGTGCCTTAAACTCACATATTTTTAAAGTCCGAACCAAGCAGTCCTCCATATATGTCTATGTTTCCTTAGTAAACTAATGGTCCATACCTACAGCGTGTGCCTTCTACTCGATTTGTATTTCTGAGTCGGATCCAAAGAGTCCCCTGTATACCTATACCTATACCTATTCCTAAGTAAACTAATGGTATAGCGTGTGCCTTCGACTCGCAAATTATTTACTAAGTATAAAGCATTGAATTCCCATGCCATAGTATCCAATGTAAAGTATGAATCGAAGGTTCATCAAGTTCAAAATGCATATGTTCCTGGGGGGGACCCAAGTGGGTGTCGTGGAAGGGCAGCGGACTCCGAAGCCAGAGGTCCCCGGTTCGAGCCCCGGTGGTGACCAGGTCCGAGCCCCGGTGGTGACCAGGTCCGAGGCCGCGAAGACTGGAGTGGTGGCCGCGAGATCGCCACTCACCGCGCGGTGAGACGCGCCGCCCATTCGTGAATGGGAAGGAAACTTAAAACTTAAAACGAACCTCTGCACTTTTTTAATATGATTTTTAAATTAAAAATAAAATAAGGTTTTTAAAACGCCATGAGTTTTTCATGTAGCGGGATTCGATCCCGGGACCTTTCGGTCCAGAGTCTGGAGCCCTTCCATTGGGCCACTGCTCCTCTTTCTTTAAGTGTGTTTGAGTTTAATTTTAAACCTTAGAATGAACATCTTTATATCAACAACATATAAAAAGAACTCCCGAGATTCGAACCCGGTACCATTGGTATGAGAGTCCGGAGCCCTTCCACTGGGCCACTGGTCCTCTTACTTAAATTGCGTTTGAGTTTAATTTTAAACCTTAGAATGAACATCTTTATATCAATAACATAAAAAAGAACTCCCGAGATTCGAACCCGGTACCATTGGTATCAGAGTCCGGAGCCCTTCCACTGGGCCACTGCTCCTCTTACATAAATTGCGTTTGAGTTTATTTTTAAACCTTAGAATGAACATCTTTATATCAACAACATATAAAAAGAACTCCCGAGATTCGAACCCGGTACCATTGGTATGAGAGTCCGGAGCCCTTCCACTGGGCCACTGGTCCTCTTACTTAAATTGCGTTTCAGTTTAATTTTAAACCTTAGAATGAACATCTTTATATCAACAACATCAAAAAAGGAACTCCAGAGATTCGAACCCAGTACCATTGGTATCAGAGTCCGGAGCCCTTCCACTGGGCCACTGCTCCTCTTACTTTAATTGCGTTTGAGTTTATTTTCAAACCTTAGAATGAACATCTTTATATCAACAACATAAAAAAAGAACTCCAGAGATTCGAACCCAGTACCATTGGTATCAGATTCCGGAGCCCTTCCACTGGGCCACTGCTCCTCTTACTTTAATTGCGTTTGAGTTTATTTTGAAACCTTAGAATGAACATCTTTATATCAACAACATAAAAAAAGAACTCCCGAGATTCGAACCCGGTACCATTGGTATCAGAGTCCGAAGCCCTTCCACTGGGCCACTGCTCCTGTTACGGAAATTGCGTTTGAGTTTAATTTTAAACCTTAGAATGAACATCTTTATATCAATAACATAAAAAAGAACTCCCGATATTCGAACCCGGTACCATTGGTATCAGAGTCCGGAGCCCTTCCACTGGGCCACTGCTCCTCTTACATAAATTGCGTTTGAGTTTATTTTTAAACCTTAGAATGAACATCTTTATATCAACAACATAAAAAAAGAACTCCAGAGATTCGAACCCAGTACCATTGGTATCAGAGTCCGGAGCCCTTCCACTGGGCCACTGCTCCTCTGCTCCTGTTACTTAAATTGCGTTTGAGTTTAATTTTAAACCTTAAAATAAAGAACTTTAAAATAAACAACATAAAAAGAGCACACACAATTCGAACCCAGTACCATTGGGTCCAGAGTCTGAAGCCCTTTCACTGGACCACTGCTCTGCTTACTTAACATTTGTTCGAGTTTAATTTAGTTTAATAATCCTAGGACATCAAATCAACAGCAGCTAAAAAGTAAACTACTGTTATATAGCCTGTGCGTTCCTCTCGCAAATTATTTACTAAGTATAAAGCAAGGTTTTTCATATGCCATAGTATCCTGCGTATAAACCAATAGTTTTAAGAGTACAAAAAGAACACCCGGGAATCGAACCCAGTACCTTTGGGTTCAGAGTCCGGAGCTCTTCCACTGAGCCACTGCTCCTGTTACTTAAAAGTGCTTTCGAGTTTAATTTAAAACCCTAGAACATCAAATCAATAACGGCCAAAAGTGAACTACTGGTCTATAAAGCGTGTGCCTTCCTCTCGCAATTTATTTACTAAGTGTAAAGCAAGGATTTTCATATGCCATAATATCCTGCGTAAACCAATGACCTTAGAGTACAAAAAGAACACCCGTGAATCGAACCCAGTACCTTTGGGTTCAGAGTCGGGAGCCCTTCCACTGGGCCACGGCTCCTCTCACTTAAATTGCGTTTCAGTTTAATTTAAAACCCAATACATCAAGTCAACAACGGCCAAGGAAAAGTAAAGTAATGGTATAATTGTAGCGTGAGTGCCATTCGAACCCAGTGACCTGGGGTTCAGAATCCCGATCCTTGTCCGCAAGGCCACTGGTCCTCTTCCTTATTTGCATAATTATTAGTATAATATAGATTCTCAGAATGAATTAACACAGTTAAAGTAGAGAAGTATAAACAGATACGATGAAAGGATTGGGACTACGACGGAGTTGTGGCATGCACAGGGCCAGTTATTTCGCCGGTGTTCTGGATCAATAAAATGCACGGGACTAAATAGCCTCAATTTTTTGAATGTGTTTAACTGAGAAAATGACAGTAATCGAAGTGGGGGACGGGGGCATATTCACACTGAGGGCGTAATGTGGCCAACAAATTCATTAAAAACATTACATTATGTAGGAGCCTATAGGCCTACATTAGATGTTAAGTCTTAGTAAATAAACTTTTAATATACATGACACGAATGCTTGTTTTTTGATTATTTTTATTATTCGAGTTTACTAATTTCATATTATACAATAATAGGCCTAGATTTTGAGGCAAATCGGAGAGAAAAAGTTTTCGAGGCGTTTTTCCCAAATTTAGAACAGATGTGAAACGGAGTGCGAGGAGCAGAAAAATCTTGGTTTGAGTCGTCTACCTTTGCAACTTTTTAGGATATTGCCTGATTCTTGATATAACGGTGCCTCAAAATCAAAATTAATTTTGGAAAAAACGCTGGACCAGTTTGTGTGGGCAGAGTTTTCAAATCGTGCCTCAAGAGAACTAGATACCCTAGTTGGTCTCTTATCAATCAATCAACTCTTTATTCAGGGTACCCGGCAATGTGTCGCATACGCGTGTATTCAAAATGGTCTCCAAGCACGCTTGAATCTGGCTGTCTCTTTGCCGGCTGTGGACGATATTTAGAGCATTTTTGTCGTAGTTTTAATCTTCAGCGAACTGTTCAGGCAAGACTAATGTATACTCGTTTATTCTGGTTTCATAATAAGTCTCTTAGACCCCTGAAAGCACTGATTATAGCAATGTTTGCGCTATATATGTTTCTAGTAGTAGCTCTACATTAATCTACATTAATTGTGTTCAATTTTACACATTACGTTTGACAGGTATATGCTTTTGTATGTACTGTTGACAACGCAATGGGCGATAGCGTGTTCCTATGATTCCCTGTCATTCAATATCGTTTGCTGTTTTCCCGTTGATTATCCATGGATTTCTGTTATAATGTCTAATTATTCACTTGCAGACGTGATAGCCTATCTTACATTAATGTTTACAATGATTTCACAATGGGCTCAATTCTAGCACAGTGACTAGACCGTATATGCCAGCTTCATTTCACGGTTAACATTGTTTTATTTAGACATAGGTCTACACACTATTGACGTTTGAATTCTTGATTTTTTTTAATTTGCTGTATAGGCCAATAATTATTTTCTTTGTATATTATGATTATTTTCTAAGAGTATTAATTGCCTGCGATTATATTATCTTGATTTATACTATTGTTTAATATGAAATTAGTAAACTCGAATAATAAAACAAATAAAAAAAAACAAGCATTCGTGTCATGTGTATTTAGAATGTATTTACTCAAGACTTAAAATATAATGTAGGCCTAGGCCCCTATATCATGTTGGCCACATTAAGCCCTCGGTGTGAATATGCCCCCAACCCAATTGAGGATATTCCCTGTTTAGTTCCGTGCATTTTATTGATCCAGAACACCGGCGAAATAACTGGCCCTGTGCATGCCAGATCTCCGTCGTAGTCCCAATCCTTTCATCGTATCTGTTTATACTTCTCTACTTTAACGGTGTTAATTCATTCTGAGAATCTATATTATACTAATAATTATGCAAATAAGGAAGAGGACCAGTGGCCTTGCGGACAAGGGTCGGGATTCTGAACCCCATGGTACCGGGTTCGAATGGCACTCGCGCTACAATTTTACCATTACTTTACTTTTCCTTGGCCGTTGTTCACTTGGGTTGACTTTTGGGTTTTAAATTAAACTCAAACGCGATTTAACTGAGAGGAGCCGTGGCCCAGTGGAAGGGCTCCGGACTCTAAACCCAAAGGTACTGGGTTCGATTCTCGGGTGTTCTTTTTGTACTCTACTTTTTATGACTATTGGTTTATACGCAGGATACTATGGCATATGAAAATCCTTGCTTTACACTTAGTAAATAATTTGCGAGAGGAAGGCACACGCTTTGTGTACCAGTAGTTCTCTTTTGGCCGTTATTGATTTGATGTTCTAGGGTTTAAAATTAAACTCGAACGCACTTTTAAGTAAGGGGAGCAGTGGCTCAGTGGCTCAGTGGAAAGGCTCCGGACTCTGAACCCAAAGGAACTGGGTTCGATTCTTGGGTGTTCTTTTTGTACTCTTAAGACTATTGGTTTATACGCAGGATACTATGGCATATGAAAAACCTTGCTTTATACTTTCAACTCAAACGCAATTTATGTAAGAGGAGCAGTGGCCCAGTGGAAGGGCTCCAGACTCTGATACCAATGGTACCGGGTTCGAATCTCTGGAGTTCTTTTTTTATGTTGTTGATATAAATTTGTTCATTCTAAGGTTTAAAATTAAACTCAAACGCAATTTAAGTAAGAGGAGCAGTGGGCCAGTGGGCCAGTGGAAGGGCTTCAGACTCTAGACCCAATGGTACTGGGTTCGAATCGTGTGTGTTCTTTTTTATGTTATTTATTTTAAAGTTGTTTATTTTAAGGTATAAAATTAAACTCAAACGCATTTTAAGAAAGAGGAGCAGTGGCCCACTGGAAGGGCTCCGGACTCTGATATCAATGGTACCGGGTTCGAATCTCGGGTGTTCTTGTTTATGTTGTTTATTTTAAAGTTGTTTATTTTAAGGTATAAAATTAAACTCAAGCGAAATTTAAGTAACAGGAGCAGTGGCTCAGTGGAAGAGCTCCGGACTCTGAACCCAAAGGTACTGGGTTCGATTCCCGGGTGTTCTTTTTGTACTCATAAGACTATTGGTTTATACGCAGGATACTATGGCATATGAAAAACCTTGCTTTATACTTGGTAAATAATTTGCGAGAGGAACGCACAGGCTATATAACAGTAGTTTACTTTTTAGCTGCTGTTGATTTGATGTCCTAGGATTTTAAATTAAACTCGAACAAATTTTAACTAAGCAGAGCAGTGGTCCAGTGAAAGGGCTTCAGACTCTGGACCCAATGGTACTGGGTTCGAATTGTGTGTGCTCTTTTTTATGTTGTTTATTTTAAAGTTGTTTATTTTAAGGTTTAAAATTAAACTCAAACGCAATTTAAGTAACAGGAGCAGAGGAGCAGTGGCTCAGTGGAAGGGCTCCGGACTCTGATACCAATGGTACCGGGTTCGAATCTCTGGAGTTCTTTTTTTATGTTGTTGATATAAAGATGTTCATTCTAAGGTTTAAAAATAAACTCAAACGCAATTTATGTAAGAGGAGCAGTGGCCCAGTGGAAGGGCTCCGGACTCTGATACCAATGGTACCGGGTTCGAATCTCGGGAGTTCTTTTTTATGTTATTGATATAAAGATGTTCATTCTAAGGTTTAAAATTAAACTCAAACGCAATTTCAGTAACAGGAGCAGTGGCCCAGTGGAAGGGCTTCGGACTCTGATACCAATGGTACCGGGTTCGAATCTCTGGAGTTCCTTTTTTATGTTGTTGATATAAAGATGTTCATTCTAAGGTTTAAAATTAAACTCAAACGCAATTTAAGTAAGAGGACCAGTGGCCCAGTGGAAGGGCTCCGGACTCTGATACCAATGGTACCGGGTTCGAATCTCGAGAGTTCTTTTTTTATGTTGTTGATATAAAGATGTTCATTCTAAGGTTTAAAATTAAACTCAAACGCAATTTCAGTAAGAGGAGCAGTGGCCCAGTGGAAGGGCTCCGGACTCTGATACCAATGGTACCGGGTTCGAATCTCTGGAGTTCCTTTTTTATGTTGTTGATATAAAGATGTTCATTCTAAGGTTTAAAATTAAACTCAAACGCAATTTAAGTAAGAGGACCAGTGGCCCAGTGGAAGGGCTCCGGACTCTGATACCAATGGTACCGGGTTCGAATCTCGAGAGTTCTTTTTTTATGTTGTTGATATAAAGATGTTCATTCTAAGGTTTAAAATTAAACTCAAACGCAATTTCAGTAAGAGGAGCAGTGGCCCAGTGGAAGGGCTTCGGACTCTGATACCAATGGTACCGGGTTCGAATCTCTGGAGTTCCTTTTTTATGTTGTTGATATAAAGATGTTCATTCTAAGGTTTAAAATTAAACTCAAACGCAATTTAAGTAAGAGGACCAGTGGCCCAGTGGAAGGGCTCCGGACTCTGATACCAATGGTACCGGGTTCGAATCTCGAGAGTTCTTTTTTTATGTTGTTGATATAAAGATGTTCATTCTAAGGTTTAAAATTAAACTCAAACACACTTAAAGAAAGAGGAGCAGTGGCCCAATGGAAGGGCTCCAGACTCTGGATCGAAAGGTCCCGGGATCGAATCCCGCTACATAAAAAACTCTTGGCGTTTTAAAAACCTTATTTTATTTTAAAAAAAAAATCATATAAAAAAAAGTGCAGAGGTTCGTTTTAAGTTTTAAGTTTCCTTCCCATCCTCGAATGGGCGGCGCGTCTCACCGCGCGGTGAGTGTCGACCTCGCGGCACCACTCACCAGCCCTCTCGGACCTGGTCACCACCGGGGCTCGAACCGGGGACCTCTGGCTTCGGAGTCCGCTGCCCTTCCACGACACCCACTTGGGTCCCCCCCAGGAACATATGCATTTTGAACTTGATGAACCTTCGATTCATTCTTTACATTGGATACTATGGCATAGGAATTCAGTGCTTTATACTTAGTAAATAATTCGCGAGTGGAATACTTTACACAGGATACTAAGGCATGGGGAAATCAGTGCTTTGTACGAAGGCACACGCTATATCATTAGTTTACTTAGGAATAGGTATAAGTATACAGGGGACTCAGAAAATAATTCGAGTTGGAGGCACACGCTTTAGGTACAGACCATTGGTTTATTTAGTTAACAGAGTACACAGGGTACTATGGCATAGGGAAATCCTTGCTTTATACTTTGTAACTAATTTCCGAGTGGAAGGCACACGCTGTACCATTAGTTTACTTAGGAATGGGTATAGGTACACAGGTGACTCTTTGGTTCCGACTCAGAAATACAAATCGAGTAGAAGGCACACGCTGTAGGTATGGACCATTATTTTACTAGGAAACATAGACATATATGGAGGACTGTTTGTTTCGGACTTTAAAAATATGTGAGTTAAAGGCACACGCTGTAGGTATAGGCCCTATACAGAAAATTAGTGCACATAATATGAAACGATAATATGGAATTATTGGTTTGACTACAGATGGGAATGCATTGGGGGTTGTTGCGAGGGAGGGTGGCGGGTCTCCAGTCGTGGCAAGCTGGGATCAACATGACGGCGGGTATAACAGCGTTGATTCCACCAGTGTTCTTGGCCGGTATCCTCACCGTGGTATCGTCTGGGATGATGCATTGAATTGAAGAGGTTGCGTGTTCGGTTGAGTGGTCTCGTTATAGTTTAAAAATACATCGGGAAGAGACTGTGTTCGGGCATGCTGGATGATTGGACCAAGTTGTATACAGGTGTTCGTTCAATTGAATTTTCACACTGTGAACATAAATTCAAACAAAGATTTTAAGAATTAGAATACAGTAATTTGTGCGGCAAATAATTTTGGGGTGTGACAACATCAGGGGCTAATCAGACTTTGTTGTTTGACAAAATTTACATATAGGGCCTATATAATAATAATAAAATTCACAATTTTGCTGAAAATGAAACCACAACCTGATTTTCAATTTTTTTTCCTATTTTTTTTTACTGAAAAACTAACTTCATATTTTAACTATTTTCGTCAAAGAAAAAGGCGAAAAGTCTAAGTGAACACTGTTATCATTATTATGGGTCGTACATGTTCCTTTAACAAGGAGCTTATTTTATCAATTTAAACCAAAGATGCGCGGTTAAAATGTCAAATAAAATTTGAGCTGTTGCCGAAGTTCCATTATGGTTAAGTACTCTTGCTTTCATTTATTTATTGTATTTATTTACAGTGAATTGGGCAAGGTTCGAATACACAAAACATTGAATATCATTATCTGCCAGAAAAAAAATTACACAGTATCGTCGTTCTCATTCGGTAATTGTTAATTGTTTCAAAGAATTCACAACTTGAAATCATCAACTTTTATTTTTAAATCGATACCCACCCAACCCCCTTCATTACGGTGTCTTAAAAGACAAACAATGTGGTTAAGTTCAGGGTGAATGAATGTAGGTGCCAAACTTTGATCCGTTTTAGAACGTCAGCCTTTAAGAAAGACTCTGCAAAGGTCGAAACGTCAGACCTTTATCAATCATTTTGATGATACCACAGGTCATTACAACAGCTGACGTTTATACATGTAGGCTATTTCATTTTTTCTTCATTTTAGAAACATGTACTGTAGGCCTAGGCCCACACATTGATCCCAGACTATCCACGCATAGAGGTAGAAATACAATATTATGAAAACTACAAGTGGTAAAAGATTGCTTAACCCAGTACTCTAAAAAGAGAAGTCGATTGTTTCATTTGATTGACGGCAACAAATAGCCATTCACTGGCACAATACAATACGCCTTGGGCCAAACGCCATGGCTATAGCCATGGCGTATTTCCGGCCGTTGTACTTTCAAGTGCCGTTGTTTACGTGCATGAAGGTGGAAATAGAAACGCCACAAAATTACCCGTTTTATGACAATCTTAGTGTTTACACGGGTTCCACGAGCCCTATTCCTATTCTACATTTTGAACTGAAGTAAACTACACAATAAAGCTTACCTCTACTGACATTAAATCACGTCAAATGATCGTAATACATCCACGGTGTTTACATAAATCAAGCATGGCTGGTGGCCATTTTGAATTACGCGTCATCATGCCGTCGAGTACCCCACCCTACTACATGTTTATCTGGTGTTAGGTACTAGTAGTCGGGTACCTCTCGTTTTCTTCGGCTGGTTCCAATCACATGTGCCTGTCATAGACCACAGGGGTACGCAACTGGCTCCCGCAAGATCTCTCGGTAACATGCTCGGTAACCGGTAATGAACAGAAATTTAATAGTCGGACATGTACCTAGGCTTAGTAATTTTTCTGGGGTGTGGCTCGTTGAACATGATTATGATCAAGCTGGGTAGATGAATAAAGGGCCAGGGACTGGGAGTTCGATTTGAGGGTAGGGGGGTGAACCAGTAGTAATTTTCTGGGGTGTGGCTCGTTGAACATGATTATGATCAAGCTGGGTAGATGACTGGGGCCAGGGACTGGGAGTTCGATATGAGGGTAGGGGAGATGGGGTAGTAGTAATTTTGCTGGGGTGTGGCTGGCTGGAAGGGTATGAGCAACGGGTAGATGACTTTGCTGGGAGTTCGATATGAGGGTAGGGGAGATAGACTAGTAGTAATTTTGCTGGGGTGTGGCTGGTTGGACATGGGTATGAGCAAGCTGGGTAGATGACTGGGGCCAGAGACTGAGATTTAGATTTGAGGGTATGGGGGATGGACTAGTAGTATAAATCATCATGCTGGGGAATGGCTAGCTGGGGATGGGCATGAATGGGATGGGTATAGGACTGGGCCTGGTTGGGGAGGGCGATGCTTGATAGAAAAACAGTTTTATGTTTGGTAAAAGTTTATGGCATTTTATTGCAGGGTGGAATTTATTTAAAGCAACAGTTCAAAATGAATTGAAAGAATACATGTACATGGGGAGACAACAAGTCTTGTTATGTGGGTATAGGTTGATGTAACATTTTCTAATTTGACCCCTCTTTGACCTTTAATTCCGGTAAAAACAGGAAGCTCTAAAATAAAATAAAAATCATTTCCTGCGAACCACATGTCATAAAAGTATAGTCTTTGTACCATACTCAAATAAGTCGCTTGTTTGCCGAAAATAACCGGAAAACCGGTTTACATAAATCCAGGACTCAGTACAACAACAAGAATCTTTAAAACTTTTAGGGCTATGTCACTTGGGGCAATTTACAGGCAACAAGCTCAAGGTAATCTCCAAGAAGAAGAAACATTCACATGTTAATTTCCACACAAGTCAGTTGTACTCCACAGTGTTTCTTTTTGCATGTAGTGTTGGTGGTTGCCTTCAAGTTACCTGTAAAAAATGCCCTGTTTTCTTCGGCTGGTTCCAATTTCTCAAGAAAACTTAAAACGTACTTCTTAAACATGTATTTACTAAGCCAATAAAGTGATAACTGTTGACTGTCATTGGTAATCATATTAATTTTACTTAATAATACAATGTAACAATTTATTTATCTGGCTGGTCTCATCTGTCAGTTTGTCTAACTGTCAAGTGTTTCATGTCCTTGTCCAGTCCGAGTCTTTGTCTGTCACAGGGAAAATCTTAAAAGCACTATGCTTCACATTATTCCCTGCATATTGGTAATAACGTTAACAGTCCAAGTGTCTTAAATTTGTAATAATGATGTTTCAATCGCTGTTTGTAGGTATGTAATGCTTAAACTATATTTGATACATTTGTTTGTTGTTACCAATATTGGAATAAATGTCTAAACTACTACCTGTGCCTGTCAAAGACCACAGGGGTACGCAACTGGCTCCCGCTCAGCTCTCTCGGTATTAATGAACAGAAACATTGAAAAACATAAAGGACTGACCACATCAATTTACTGTACCAAATTCATTCGAATTTACAAACAGACAGAAAGAACAAAACCTGTCGAGATATGACACCGATTTTGAAATGATATGGACATTTGAATCTCAAGGTATTTTAATTCCACATGACAATATTTAAATTCTTTTCATAAGAAAAATAGTCTATATGTTAATACCTTTCCATTATTTACAACCTGTACACAAATTAATCTAAATACATGGTACGGTTCCTACGAAGTTCAAGCAAAACTTTAACAAGGTTTGGGACTACACCTTTTTGTTGGTGAAAATTGTGCTTAAAAACATTTGAGTGAAAATCATGTAGCCCACCATGGCCAAGCAGTCTACCATCTACCAAACTCACACTTCTGGGCCTAATTTCAAAGAACTGCTTAATCACACAAATATGTTGCTTACCAGAATAAGGTTACCATCTAAAATACCATTCCACATACAGTATGTGACTGGTTTCCTGCAAATCTTTACTTAGCAGAAAATTATTAAGCACATTTTTCAGCTTACAGCTCTATGAAATTTGGTCTGGGTGGCAGAGTCATCAGTGTCATGACACTTATGTCCTTGGCAAGACATTCAACAATAATTGCTCCACACCACCCAGGAGTAAATGAGTATCAGCGAGGGTAGAGGATTTGGTTGTGCACAATGTGATTGCTGGTGCTGCATACTCCTAATGAGTTAAGATGGTTTCAGGAATCCCTACACCAGGCCAACAACATAGGGAAGTAACAATGTAAGGTCATTTTTTACTTGGGAAAAATACCTTGTAAATGCCTACTATTCAGACAGAAAATAACACAATTTAAGTTAAGTAATGTTTTGCAAGGCATATGGAAAAGGCAAAGTTCAAAGCAGAATGCACTTCTAGATGGTGATTTTGAATATAATCTATGTATCTATGCAGGGAGGTGGATACAATTATTGCTAGGATAACCTCACATCTCAAAAGTGGATACACTAATGCAATGGTCGCCCCTTCACACAGAGAGATATAGAGCATTAGTAACAATCATGCATGCTACTTAAAAGACATGCAGATGATGCACTACTCAACAGTTTTGACCACGTTGGTGTCAGTTGATGTCACTGTTTGTTACAGTCCTCTACCTAGAAATAAATAAATGCATTCCTACAACGAAAACGCACAGATTTTGCATGAAAGATTGATTAGCATCTGCTGCTTATCTTGAAAATAAAGACCCTGAAACGTCTATCCTAAAAAAGTACATGTAAGTATTCATACCTGCTTGGGGACAGCTGCATTTTTTTTCTTTCTAAACTTGAGCCTTTTCCAAGGATCAGCTCGGACTCAGGCTCTGGATTGGGATCCATCATAAATTTTGTGCAACATGCATTTTACACAGTGGTTCAAAATCAATGGCGATCAGAACTGGAGCTGAGTTTGGAAAGAACTCTTGGTCTCGGCTTTAAGAAAGGCTGCATCCATATTGGCGGCTACAGCTACGGCTATTGTTAGGTGTGTTGCTAAGAACGTCCTATACTTCAACACATGATAATGTGGAAATCCAGCCGTTGATGTAGCCACTAATTTCGGACATGGCCTAAGCCAAGTTAGGAGCTCTTCTCTGTGCTATCTATAACAAAGTAAACGTCCTCCAATCCATAAAGCTGCTTACCACACAAATTTGCTTAGCACAAAAACCTTGCTTAGCAAGCACATCAGCACCCAACATACGAGATATAGACCTTTATGCATTGATGTCACCAAGCCGCCATCTTGGAGGTAAACTGATGATGAAACAATGGAAACGCGCCGACTTGTACGCGCGGCGCACAAGACTGGCCAATAAACATCTTCCTTTTGACCTCTAGGCGAGGGCGCCCTACTAAAATGACATCATATGCATAAGGTCTATTGGAAGATTCTTAATGACTTTGACAACCTCCTTACAGAAGACAGGACCCAGTAGACCCTGTAATGATGACGTCATGGTTTATTTACTGTAATGCTTAAGTGCTGAAACTGGGTCCTGCAGTTCCGACAATTTTGCAGAGACATAATGGTTTCCAATTCCTCCAGTAAACAACCCTTGCTGCCATCAGTCAGTACTAAGGTCTATTTCTGCTTACCACATAATTATGAAGTAATCAAATAGGCCCAGGCATTTTGTTGTAATTAAATATTCTACCCAGAGATTCAGAATTCTTAGAAATAGAATTTTCTGTTAATATCAGATACAATGTAAATGCAATTCTTGTTATAATAACCAACACACAGTTCAGTCAGATTTTGCAAGAACCAGCTACATATTTGTAAAGCAAAGAAGTAATGATGAGCTGAGACAAGTCTCATGTATCAGTGTTTGTCATAGCTCAGAACTGGTTCCTTAATTATTTGCTCTGAAGAATAAGCAATATCTTTTGCTAAATAGCTCCAGAAAATTGAGCCAAGATCGGTATTTGTGTCAGTGACACTGGTAAGAAAAGATTTCTGTGCTGTACGTTTACAAAAGCACAGCTAATGCTGCTGATAATGCAATGTCTTTTTAAAAATATCAGAAACTTATTGCTCAAACAAGATTACAAAATATCAACAGAAAAAGGTGGTTGTTCTAAAGTTGATAGTACAGTTAAAACAATGTCTGAACAAAGGTTCATATGAAGTTGGAATATTCTCAGTACCTTCGAGTAAGGATTGATTGCGTTTGGGGTGGGCTGGATTCATCACCTTCTCCAATACACCCTACAGTTTAAAAATAATCATCAAATATTATCTTACAATAATGTTCTAGTTTTACAATTCTGGCAACAAATGTTTTAAGTCACTCTCTTCACACACCATGCACATTCAATTTAAAATAAAACCGAACAACTAAATTACATGTCAGTTTTTAAAGCCCAAATCCACATCGCTGAAACTTCAGTGCATCAATTTATATTTCTCTAAATTTGTAACATGGTTCCCATCCAATTTCAATTATACAGTAGTTTGAATGCTTGTAAATTTTGTGTCATCTCCATGTTTTAAGCCACTTTAACACAAAAGGCAATCTTTACTGTCTAAACTAGAGCTTTATCATGCCGCCATGATCTTTATGCTCTCAGTAGATTGTCGATAGCAATAAAATATGCAGATTCTTAGCAAACCAAAACGGCGGCCATGAAATGTGTTTAAAAGCAACTCTTGGCTTTAAAGGTGTGCATATTATAACATTGGCAAGATCGTAAATCAACGTTTACATTTTGCACCTAACTTCACATGGCATGCATGTTATAAATATGGTCATGGTGGAAGACTTCCCTTGAAATACTACAGTTTTTGAGAATTGAGTCAAAGAGTGACAACGTTTTTCACTATTTTGTTTGTCTACGAAGAGCGATTAAGCTTTAACTATCACAAGTTTGTTGTTTCTAGTATATCGTGATACGGGTCTTGGGACAATTACCAATGTTGGCTGCAAGCTTTTAGAGAAAAAAACCCAGGCATTTTTGCAAAACATACGTTTACTTCTTTTATATATTTTTTACTTTATCCTGTTTGTCTCTAGACTTGGCTCCAAGTCTGTAATTGTGCTTTTTTGTCTACCTGATAAATACCCGAAATAGCGCCCTCTTGTGGATCAACTGCCAACAAGCAAGTTAGACCATGTGACAGCCAATCTGTGGGGGATGATTTGCAAAGCTGATGCAGATAAACACGGCGATCGCAGACTTGAAATCAAGTCTAGTTTGTCTCCCTCTTCTGTCCAGGACCTTTGCTATTACGGTTCACTTTAGACCCAAGAACCAGTTAAATATTGTCATCATTATTGGTTGTTTGAGATTAAACAATCTCTCCAATTGAGTGTATTTGGGCTTTAAACCACTGCACAAAAATATATATAGCGAGTAGCTTCATCTTAAAACATTAGACTAATCACAACATCTATTTAAATAATATAAAGAATAAATCTATCCCTCCTTAATATTTCAACATAAAAACTAATCATTTAAAATTGTGTAAACTAAAAGTAATTCCTGATCTTTATAGCAAAAAATTTAAATATTCCAGGAAATCCAACCTAATAGAAATGTTCATTTAGTTTAAACCATTACACCATCCGTTGAAACTTAACTTGAAGGAAACATGCTGGACTGATCAACCAGGCTGCAATCCGTACCATAATAGTGCATCAATGTCCAACAGAAGTTTCACATGTTAAAACGACATTGTAAAATGTGAACAAGCATTTTGAGTGACAAGGTACGCATTACGTAATTCAGCAACGCTGCTTACAGGGAGTGGCAAAGGTGGGTGTGGCTTAATGAATGGGTTTTTCAGGTCTGGAATTTCATCTGTGAGAGGTCAAGGCCAGAGTTCTTCACCCAGGGGTAAAAATGGGTACCTGCGAGGGTAGAGGTTGATATTGTGTTTGAAAAAGCCTACTGAGCGCCACGGCAGCTCGGCCGGGCTGCACACTCCCCAGGGAGCTGAGAAAGATTTAAGAAATGTTATTGGCCCAATGACCAGGGCACTAATGTAAAGCGCATTCAGACATTATTGTAAAATGCGCTATATAAGAACTGGTTATTATTATTTTTATTAAGGCCATTTTCATTTTGCAAAGAACAAAATCTGGACAATCTTCAAGTCTATGGGAAACTTTTGAAGGAGCACCAATGCCAAGATCAGGGGCAACAGACGCCATGGCCTCCGTGGCCTCCAGACACCCAGAGTTGTTGTTCTGCCCGTCATGATCCATTTGAATATCAAGATTTGAATGTAACCGGAGGTGAACAAAGTACACTGATATTTAAAGACCCAAATCAACCCTGGATCTTCACACAACTATTACTTCTTAAGCAGAGATTAACATAACAAAAGAGTTGTCAACTGCAGCACTAGTTAAATTATACACCAATCATGCTCCATGATTACACACCAGCCTCAATCCAAGATCAGAATCTCAGCTCAACTATTGTTTGGGTTTCATTCTAGACTGAGGGACCAAAGGACATATTCCATAGGATTTGAAAAGCTTTTCCTGCGTTCTCCCTGAACAGTGGTCCGCTGGCCAAATGCCAGTTAAAATGCATGAGAACCAGTCACAATTCTCTCCAAATTGTATAGCTTGCTAGTTCAGTGTCGAAAAGCATCCGCATTTCATTTGAACTATTGAGTATTGTCTTTAGTGACAAGCTAACATGTCCCACCGGCCAGTCACTAAAAGCGTTTAGGGCAAACCCTGGTACAAGTGCTTTACATGTAAATCAGTGAAGGTCAAACAACAAAATGAACTCAGTTAAATTGTTACCTTTCCTTAAAACAAAATATCAGATAGAAGGAAAATGATCCCATACTGGGCCCAATTTCATGGCTCTGCTGACTGTGGAATTCTGAGCTTAGGTTCCATGGAACTATGTGCTTTACAGGGCTTGGTAAGCGCAGAAATCATAGCAAGCAAGGCTATGAAGTCGAACCCTGATCACCTCAGTTATGAGTTATCAACTAAGAACTTAGTTTCTTTGGAGTTTGAAGACTTCATAAGAGATTTTCCAATCAAGGCATTTACAACTCACAGAGCCGTCTTCTTGGGTTCCTTCATACAATGCATGCAACTCAATTCCAACAGCATGAGGCTTGGTGCCTAGGCAGACTGGTGCCTCCTTGATCACGACTTCATTGAATGGTCTTTATGTGCCTGTTGACCAGGAACCCAACATCTGGATGCTGTATCCTTGTAGCTTGCTTGGTTACACACAAATGCCATCCAGGTCCATAGTTCAACACAAAACTCCACTTCTTTATATTCTTATTCTATACATTTTCAGTCTTTTATACTTTACAAAATATATATATATAAGGATATTTAAAAGTTTTGTTGTCTTTTCCGTTTGACATCCATAGCTTCGATGATTGGTCTTCTTTTTTCCTGATACCGCTTTCTGAGTTCTTCAATTTCTTGCTCCATCTGAGGGTCTAAGGCCTGTAATCTGCCCTGTAGGTCGTCATAATTTAACTTTTTTAACTGCAATGTGGAAAGAGGAATTAAAAATATATCAACGATCCATATTGTCACAACAAACTGAAACAATTTGACAAAAAAGGTAGTAGTTTAGCAATGAGACCACTGTTCTAAATGGGTGGCAGTCTAGCAATGAGACCACTGTTCTAAATGGGTAGCTGTCCAGCAATGAGACCACTGTTCTAAATAGGTAGCAGTTTAGCAATGAGACCACTGTTCTAAATGGGCAGCAGTATAGCAATGAGACCACTGTTCTAAATGGGTAGCAGTCTAGGAGTGAGACCACTGTTCTAAATGGGTAGCAGTCTAGCAATGAGACCACTGTTCTAAATGGGTAGCAGTTTAGTAGTGAGACCACTGTTCTAAATGGGTAGCAGTCTAGCAATGAGACCACTGTCCTAAATGGGTAGCAGTCTAGCAATGAGACCACTGTTCTAAATGGGTAGCAGTTTAGTAGTGAGACCACTGTTCTAAATGGGTAGCAGTCTAGCAATGAGACCACTGTCCTAAATGGGTAGCAGTCTAGCAATGAGACCACTGTTCTAAATAGGTAGCAGTTTAGTAGTGAGACCACTGTTCTAAATGGGTAGCAGTTTAGCAATGAGACCACTGCTCTAAATGGGTAGCAGTCTAGCAATGAGACCACTGCTCTAAATGGGTAGCAGTCTAGCAATGAGACTGCCCCTACATGTAAATGGGTAGCAGTCTAGTAATGAGACCACTGTTCTAAATGGGTAGCAGTCTAGCAATGAGACCACTGTTCTAAATGGGTAGCAGTCTAGCAATGAGACCACTGTTCTAAATGGGTAGCAGTCTAGCAATGAGACCACTGTTCTAAATGGGTGGCAGTCTAGCAATGAGGCCACTATTCTAAATGGGTAGCAGTCTAGCAGTGAGACTACTATTCTAAATGGGTAGCAGTCTAGCAATGAGACCACTGTTCTAAATGGGTAGCAGTCTGGCAATGAGACCACTGTTCTAAAAATGGGTGGCAGTTTAGCAGTGAGACCACTGTTCTAAATGGGTAGCAGTCAAGCAGTGAGACTACTATTCTAAATGGGTAGCAGTCTAGCAATGAGACCTCTGTTCTAAATGGGTAGCAGTCTAGCAATGAGACCACTGTTCTAAATGGGTAGCAGTCTAGCAATGAGACCACTGTTCTAAAAATGGGTGGCAGTTTAGTAGTGAGACCACTGTTCTAAATGGGTAGCAGTCAAGCAGTGAGACTACTATTCTAAATGGGTAGCAGTCTAGCAATGAGACCACTGTTCTAAATGGGTAGCAGTCTAGCAATGAGACCACTGTTCTAAATGGGTAGCAGTCTAGCAATGAGACCACTGTTCTAAATGGGTGGCAGTCTAGCAATGAGACCACTATTCTAAATGGGTAGCAGTCTAGCAGTGAGACTACTATTCTAAATGGGTAGCAGTCTAGCAATGAGACCACTGTTCTAAATGGGTAGCAGTCTAGCAATGGGACCACTGTTCTAAAAATGGGTGGCAGTTTAGTAGTGAGACCACTGTTCTAAATGGGTAGCAGTCTAGCAATGAGACCACTGTTCTAAATGGGTAGCAGTCTAGCAATGAGACCACTGTTCTAAATGGGTAGCAGTCTAGCAATGAGACCACTGTTCTAAATGGGTGGCAGTCTAGCAGTGAGACCACTATTCTAAATGGGTAGCAGTCTAGCAGTGAGACTACTATTCTAAATGGGTAGCAGTCTAGCAATGAGACCACTGTTCTAAATGGGTAGCAGTCTAGCAATGAGACCACTGTTCTAAAAATGGGTGGCAGTTTAGCAGTGAGACCACTGTTCTAAATGGGTAGCAGTCAAGCAGTGAGACTACTATTCTAAATGGGTAGCAGTCTAGCAATGAGACCACTGTTCTAAATGGGTAGCAGTCTAGCAATGAGACCACTGTTCTAAATGGGTAGCACTTTAGTAGTGAGACCACTGTTCTAAATGGGTAGCAGTCTAGCAATGAGACCACTGTTCTAAATGGGTAGCAGTCTAGCAATGAGACCACTGTTCTAAATGGGTGGCAGTCTAGCAATGAGACCACTGTTCTAAATGGGTGGCAGTCTAGCAATGAGACCACTGTTCTAAATGGGTGGCAGTTTAGCAATGAGACCACTGTCCAAATGGGTGGCAGTTTAGCAATGAGACCACTGTTCTAAATAGGTAGCAGTCTAGCAGTGAGACTACTATTCTAAATGGGTAGCAGTCTAGCAGTGAGACCACAGTTCTAAATAGGTAAGAGTTTAGCAATGAGACCACTGTTCTAAATGGGTAGCAGTCTAGCAGTGAGACCACTGTTCTAAATGGGTAGCAGTCTAGCAGTGAGACCACTGTTCTAAATGGGTAGCAGTCTAGCAATGAGACCACCGTTCTAAATGAGAGGGGAACATAGGGAAACTTACAAAATCAAAATCCATATCATGAAATGGTCGACTTTGCTCTGTTCTTGTGGGTGGTGTTTGCTGACGTCGTCGTTGCTGGGCTAGTTTTTCTTGTTCTTGTTGCTGTTGAGTGAAGGGTGGTGCTGGTGGTAAGAGTTGAGGTGTCTGTATTGGTTGCTGTTGAGAATCCGCAGATGCTGCTTTGCCTTGTTTGACCTCAAGCTGACGGTCAAAGTGATCCATGAAGAATGGTCGGTAGTTCTGGTTCGCCGAGTCAGTGTTTATTCCTATATTTTCATAAATAAAAAAATTGTAGCACATAAGTGGTAAGGTAATAATATAAATGGGAAAGGTGTTTATACTTTCCTTCATTGTGGACACTGGTCTCGGCCACCAGGGCCCAATTTCATAGAGCTGCTTTTAGCAGAAAATATCGCTTAACATTTGTCCGCTGAGCAGAATTGAGCAGGATACCATTCAGATGTGGCTTATGGACGTGGTATTTTAGCTGGTAACCTTAATATGGTAAGTAAAATTTTGTTGTGCTTAATAGACTGTTTGACTGTGTGTCACGCAAAACTAGATTAAAGCTGAACACTCACTCTTCATGGTAGAGTCACCGTTGATGTCTTCATCTTTATTGATGACCATTGTACCCATATCATTCTCAACCAGTCCATCTTGATCCCCATGTGATATCATAGTCCCCGAGTCTTCATGCATGATCATCGTCCCGCTGTCATGTTCCACCATCGTCCCACTGTCATGCTCCACCATCGTCCCACTGTCGTGCTCAATCATTGTACCACTATCATGCTCAGTCATGGATTCGCTATTATGTAAGATCATGGTGTCAGAGTCTGTTATGGAGGTATCCTTGGCACTGGCAAGAGCAGTGGCTGACCCTGATGATCTCCCTCTTGCAACCATGGTTCCACTGTCAACAATGTCATCATCATCCTTAACGATCAAACAAAGAATACAAATTAAAGTATAGTAACAACTTCACATACAGAGCCCTTGCACTAACCTCAGTCTGCCCATGGGTTGCCATTTGAAAGTCAAATCGCATGTAAAAATTTGCAGGGACGACACTGCGGACAAATCTGAAACTGGGATCCAGATCTTAGGAAGTACATTAAAATGATGGCTTTTCAACTTTTGGGTAACCCCTAGAATTATAGATTTTAAGGAGCTTTTGGGAACAGTATCATTAGCACTAGAGAAGTAGATCAAAGAACCCGACTTAAATAGTTTGGAGAAAAAATAAGGTCTGAAATTACTTATCCATGGATATGGAGCACATCTCACCATGTGTGCAAAACACATGGGGAATCAGACTCCAAAACATCACAACAAAACCATATCATCAGTGATAACATCAGACAAATTGGGTCACTAAACGATGAGACATTATCCAACAATTCCCATCCAGGGGTCTACTTCATAAAGCCTGTAAGCAGATATTTTCTGCTTACAGAGTGCACCATAATTAACTGCTGCTTTATGTTAGGCAAAAAGCTTAAATTGCCAGCAGTTCTTGTAAGAAGATGGGTGGTGAGTTGCTTATGCACATTTGTTTACTGTAGTAAACACACAAACTGTTAAACAGCAGTAGGAAATTGATGGTTTGACATGTTCAACAATTGAATATGCCCGAGACTTGTTCAATCTATTATTAACATTACCATGTTAATGTTTAAACAAAGTCAATGGATTTGAAAATGAACAGCAAATCAAATCCCTTTTCGTTTGATTATCTTATTTCAACAGAAATTGAAGCATGCAAGTGCAACAATAGATTAAATAAAATTAACTTGATACATGTACCATGAACTTAACATGTTAACAAATAAAAAAATAAAAATAATAATTCACTCAGGGGTCATTCAGAACTATCAATATTTTTACATTCCATTTGTTGTTCACCAACTTTATTTGACCAACCCACCCAAGTTCCACATTTAGTTTCTGTGTTAATTCCTTTTAAAATTGAATATCAAATTAAAAACATTCCATAAGATTCTGAATGGCTCCTGAAATAAAATAAAAGTTGCAGAAATTAAAGAAACAAATAACTTTTTAGCTCATGTAGCGTTAACACTACATAGAGAGTTTTTCAGCTAGAATCCTGTAAATACCCTTTCAGAGTTGCAGTGGCTCTGAAGTTATCTGGGTCTAATTTTGTAGAGCTACTACCGTAAGCAAACAAATCAATGCTTATACATGTATTAATAAGAAAAGAAAATCCACATTTGAAAGTGAACAATGTACTTCACTTGTTAGCAAGGACTTTTTGCTTGTACACACCCATAATTAACATCATTATGAAGTATTTCTGCTTTACAAGCTTGCTGCAGAAATTTTGCACAAATCCTGCACGTGGAGACTTGTAATAGTAAGCAGTAAATACTACGGTAAGCAGAATTCTATCTGAGTTTGCAACACTAGGATACACGTATTTACATGGTACCACTGTACACCTTTCTAGTTAGCTTTCTACATGCAAGGTTGCAGTTTAAAGCAAATTTTAAACAAAACCACCAACAGCAACAAAGGAAGAAAACAAACACCATTTATTTCACAAAGCTCTTCAAAATAAAATGTTTCTGTGCTCCTTGCAATTGTTACCAGAAAAAAAATCTGTCAGTACATTTTGAGACTCAACTACATGTATGGGTGGTCAATTATTCTGGATTCCACATCAGTGTAAAAATAAACAAACTAAGTGACAGACAACACACCCTCCTTCAAATGATTGAAGTGGTTCCAGAAGTGGTTCATATCATGCATAATTAGCATACAGATTTTGACAATACACCTTTGTCATGTATGTGTACTGCAGTCTCATTGATAACCTTTCCTTGATGCAATTTGGTTGTGAAAATATTGAAGCACCCCTAGTGTTACTGCTTGCAGGGATGTACACGTACATGTAACAAAGATGGCTGGAGTCGATTAAAGATCAATGAACCCTCATCACCTTGTTACATGCAAAACCTGCGTCCTGAACACATTTTGTGGTGATTGTCACTTCATTAGAGGCTCAAATCCATGTCCACTGCATATTTAGCACAACACATTGCAGGTAATGGGTAAACATTAACGTATGTAAGCCAAGCATTGAGCATGAACATACAATGTACAGTACTTCCACATATCAATATTGTGTAATACAAAGTAAGCATCAGCACATAAACCAACAGGTCACAGGTTCAACTCTCAGTCAATTGTGGGTTTGAGTCCTGGTCCCAGTCATGACGCTTGTGTCCTTGAGTGAGACACTTCGCTATAATTGCTTCTCTACACCCAGGGGTATAAATGGGTACCTGAAGGGTAGAGGTTGATATTGTGTTTGAAAAAGCCTTCTGAGCGCCACAGCAGCTCAGGGCTGTATACTCCCCAGGGAGCTGGGAAAGATTAAAGGAATGTTATTGGCCCAATGACCAGGACACTAAAGCGCATTGAGAAGTTTTTGTAAAATGCACTATATTAGAACTAGTTATTAGGTGTTCATGCAAAACAGCATGAACACCTCTTGTTATTGTTCTGATTTTTTAGGTGTTCGTGCAATTCAGCACGAACACCTATTGTTATTGTTCTGTTTTTTGTTTGTTTTTTTTCTTCTTCTTCCACGCAACTCTTCTCTACAACATAACTCAATATTGAAACTGAATGGGACTTCTGATTTAGGATGCATGCAGAGCTACAGCCACCCCTAAACATGTGCAGCTGACTTGGGATATTGTAATACTTCTCCTTTTTAGGTGTTCGTGCAATATGAGCACGAACACCTCTTGTTTTGGTTCTGATTTTTTTTCTTCTTCTCCATCTTCTTCTTACGTAGAACTCTTCTCGGCAACATAACTCAAGATTGAAACTGAATAGAACCTTAAAATTCATCAGACAATTGAACCTCAATATGAAGACAACACAGTTGTCAGATTACAAGGTTTTTTAAGTTGAAAAATGACCATTTGCTTTTTGCTCATTGAATTTGAAAGCTTTGATGTTCATTAGTTAGGCATCTGATAGATCAAGACTGGGGCAACATTTGAAAAGTTTACGCCAAAATCGTATGACCTAAACTTCCGGGTCGTTACCCTGGGTCGAAGTTCGCCTTCGTTGTTTTTCTAATGAAATAATTTTCGGGCTTATCTACGGAATAACTCAAGATTGGGATTGAATTGAACATTGCAACTCATCAGATATTTAACCCCAAGTATCAAGAAGACACAAAATGACGTCATTACTTCATGATGACGTCATCGGGTATCGAATTACAATAAATCAAAGTTTAATATTTGTAAAAATCATAACTCATGAACCATTTATTTTATATTTACAATCTACACATCATCGGATAGGTAATTTAAAGTTTGACAAACGCTACACAAAAATTGACCCCATGTGATCTTTACTTCCGGTTCAAACAGGAAGATGAAATTTAATATTTGAAAAAATCATAACTCCTGGTTGTTTATTATATGTACATCATCAGATAAGGCTTTCAAAACATTACTTATGCTATAATTTGTGACCTCGATTGACATTGACTTCCGGTTCAAACCGGAAATTTAAACTTTATAGATGAATAAAATCATAACTTCTGAACCACACATTGGATTTTTTCAATCTATACATCATCTAAAAGGTCTTCATAAACTAATCACGCGCTACACAAAATGTGACCCTTTTTCACCTTGACTTCCAGTCCAAACGGGAAGTTGATGTTAAATTTTTGACAAATTCTTAACTCCTGAACCAGGCAGTGGATTGATAAGGTATAATGTCGTTGCCTATTCATTCAATCACTCACCACGAACACCTTGTTTTTGTAAATAACAAAAACTTAATCTCTAGTGTTGTTTTTTTGTTATTTACTTTAAATTTGTTTTGGAAGGGTCTGATGGCTTGTTGATTATGCTGCACACATTTTCAATTTTTCAGCGAAACCACAAATTAGCACTCCATGTGTTCAACCATTTTAAAGGTTTTTTTTCTTCTTTTTTTCTATTTATTATTCATCAAGGCCTACAATTTCATGAAGTTTCAAAGGCTATCCCAGAGCTTTACTTTTGAAATTATCTTTGGTAAGCTTTACACAAAAGCGGCGGTTTTCAAATAGCGCTCCACATACCATTGCCATCAGTTTAAATTTAGACCTAAGGTGATGTTGTTACCATTACATTTTGGTTTCAATCTAGTCAGTGCTGTTGTTATTTTGTGCTCTCCTAGAAAATATCTTTGGTTTGGATAGTTGGCATAGTTCGTTGTGTGCCAAAAAAGGACGTAATGAAAGTGTTATTGGAGAAAGGGCGTTTCAGCAAGTAATGTGCAAGATTGTGTTTCAAATAAAACTGATTGTGGGGAAGTTTGATCGGTTTTCTGCCTTTCATAAGGGGGTTTAGGAAGGTTCAATTCAGTATGGGAATGGAAAATCACGTCTTTGGGGGTAATTCCAACAACAAAAATGAAAAAGTAATGCCATAACATTTTGGGGTCAGGAGTCATTTTATTGTTTACGACCTTCTGTTAAAAGGACACAAAGTATTTTGTGTGCCTGGAAGTAGGGGATAGAGCCATACGAGAGCCCACAACAAGTTGTAGACTGTTTTTTTAGGGAGAGTAATGACCAATGGCCAGGTCCAAGTTTTGCATTTATAGGCAGGTGAAGAGACTGTAATTCAATGACACAATATTTATATTTGTTCAACCTAGTCCCAAGCAGAGCTAGGTATTTCCTTGGAGCTTGCCAGGGTTAGCAATGCAATGGGTGAAAAGTCAACCCAATTTTCTTCAGAAATTTCCAATGAATTCATCCATCTTTTTATAAAAAGATGTATTTTAAATCTACTTAAATTGTCAAATCAAAGCTGGAAAGGCTCCTTAGCAGTTTTTTGTAAAATGATAAATAATTAAAGTGAAAAGACTGCTTTTCACTTGGTTGTTAAATTTAATTTCCTCTGATAGCTTCTTACTATGTTAATCATTGGTAATTTGTGCAGCATATAAGCTGAAAGGTAGGGTAATGGTTTTGTCAACGCAATGCTTATTTATAGGCATAATTACAAAGAAAGATGCAATCAAAGTCACATGTGAAAGTTTCAGCTGAATACAGTGTCTACTTGCTGAGAAAACAGCCCCCCGAAATTCACAGTATTTTCACAAAAACGTCAAATCCATCAATGTTTTAGCGAGGTGACAGCGGGTACCAACCACGTCTCTGGCCGAGCATTCTCTTGAACAGAAACCAACCCTCAGAACTCTGATGCATGTAAGCATGGTAGTTTTATTTCACTGAGAGTTATTCATTTACCCAGAAAATGTAAGATGTATGGAGAATCAAAAATCAGAGTACATACAGAAAGCTACTAATTTCCAGCAATTTTTATCTTATACAAAAGTTTCCAAACTTGTAAACTTGTTTGTACTGTATATGAAGTGATTCTTGAAGTAAATGCAGCTATTCAATTACATCAAACGAGACCAAATACAAGTTGAACAAGTTTGTAAAGTACAGAGCTTGGTCTGGAATTAAGTTTTAAATACCTTAACCCTCTTGCTGTCTGACCATTCAATACCATTCACTGTGGTTTTGAATGATAGATAAGCTATGCCAGCCTTGCAATATGATACCATGAGGGAATGCATGTACACAGTACACAGTTAGTTCTGTGCACAGTTGTGCCACCATACACAACCTTGGCAGTTGAATGGTTTCAAATGGTTGGTCAACTCACTTGAAAATGTTGCGAACAGTAGGAGGGTTAAACTAGTAATCCTAAACTATAATACTGTAAATACCTTAAAAGAGCTTTAAATAGTAGGCAGAATATTCTTCCTACTTAATCTGATTTCTCTTATTATAAGATTATTATTAAATAGCTTGAAATAGTCTTTATAAGCCTATACTAATGTATGTCAGCTCTATACTTAATGCAATTCATCTGCCTATTTTTCAAGGGTCAGTATCATGCCCGATAGTCAATACATTTTCATTCCTAAAAGAAATGATAGGGAAATACATGTAGATGCAGCTGTTTTGTATTCACCAAAATAGATGATATACTGAAAATGAGGTTGCCCCTGAAAACAGACAAAATTAGTCTGGTTACCTGATTAGGATGAGCCTGAAGGTAATTGCGTTATACCTGCATGCATTGGTTGCACACCTAGACTGTTCACTGTTTGAAATTGCGCCCCCCCCCCCCCCCCTACCACAACAGGATTGCTTACCCATAAAATCTTTGTATTCAGGGAATAAGACTCACGATGAAAAAAATCATGAATGAGGCCCATTTTTATTTGTTTATATACATTTGAACTTTCTTTGTTTGTACTCACTGACTTGTCTTGTTTTTTTCATTATTGTAATTACAACTACTTTTTAGCAAAAAGGCATCTGCTTATTATACATGTAGGCAGTAATATTCTGTAAATCATTAACAATTAAATGAGTTGATCTGAATAGAAAGTCTTCTCCTTTGTTAAGAAAACTAAAAGTTCTTTATAATATATTAACAGGCCTGGAGTCTCATCTTTGAGAAGGCAAGGTCATTTGCATTTTGCTAAAGGACACTTCCATTTGAAAATCTTAAAGTCTATGGCCAACTTTTGAAGGGGCACCAAGGCCAAGACCAGGAGCAACAGAGGTCATGACCTTCATGGCCTCCATGTGGTTCAAGGCTTGCATAAATTGAAATTACTCACAGATTGTATTCAACAAACACAAACAAAAAATGTCTTTGCGAATTAGGAAGAAAAACACATGGCTGTGTATATACATGTACATGCTATTCATAAAAACAACCCAGATGTAACTTTGATACACAATACAGGATGTACAATATTATGTGCATTTAGCTTGGCTTCTGTTACAAATATGTACAAGTTATTAGCAAGTATCTTTTTATATGCCTAATACTTTCAAGAGCGAGTTGATCATAATAATTTTAAATTTTTAGCCAATTGTGTTCTGTTTCAGATGGGTTCATCAAGTTCAGTGCCTTTCTCTTCAATCTTCACCCAGCTCTCCTTAACAGTGGTTGTGCCTCTCGTCCTTGGCATGTCAGTTGATTTCTCAAAAAGATTTTATCACACAACATGTGCAGACAAACTTACATGCTTTTCTTTTTCCAATTGAAGGCAACGTTTTCAAAAGAGGTTCAGGAATAGCAGGTCTTGTACAGCAAAGTTTGAAAGCATACCAAGCAAATGTGCGGGAAGATAAAGACGTCACAAAAAGGGATGGGCGGAGTCGCCCCCAAACAACTTTATCTATTTTTTTAACATATAAATACTGACAAACAATTACTCAAAAAATTGTTTTATTGTTAATATACATATAGTCTTATATAAAAAATAAAAAAAATCTATTTCCAGGTGACTTTAACAGCCATGTACAGTGCATGTACATGTATGAAGGTGCATACAATGTACAAACAGCAAGCTTCTACAAAATATTGCTGCATAAATACATGGGCCCCTTGCGTTCACAAAGTCAGGTACAGTACTCAGACCTGTAATGTCACCTTTGCGAGGGAAAAGCCATTTTCATTTACCATTGAAAAAACTTAATATCTATGGGAAATTTAGGGATAGTCTATAAACACAGACGTTTGCCATTCTGCTACAGAATGACAAAGGTCGTTGGTTCGAATCCCATCAAAGCCTATGGATTTTGTTCACAGGACTTGGTAAAGTACTGAGCACAAAGCGCTTAACCCACATCAGTGTATGGGTGTACAAATAATGTAATGTATAAGAAACTTTTGAAGGGGCACCGAAGCCAAGACCAGGGCAACAGAGGGAGGCATTCGTATGAATTCCAGGCCTTCCGAGGTAAAAAAAACACCCCAAAACATGCTGGTCATACTCAGCATGGATGTACAGCCATTTACGATTCCAATAATGTTTTAAGAGTGTGTCTCCAGATTAAAACAAATATTTAAAAAACTTGAACTTAAAGTTCAAGTTGCGACCAAACTAAAGTTTGAAAAATCAGCTTCAAATTTGTGCAGTATTATTTCTGGAATGTTTATTTGCAAGTAATAATTTACAGCATAAAATACATGGCAGTACTAAATACTGGGCACTACGTAGGGTCAATGTGCTCTTAAAAGATGTGTCACAAAAAAAAAAACTTTCAGATTAACAAACATTTTTTTTACCCGCTCATTTTTTACACCTACAAGTTTTTAAAATCATCATCCGACATGTTTTCCTTGACACTTTAACATCTGTAACTTACCATAGTACATCAAACCCCCTGTATGTAGCTCCTCTGTTTGGCATATGCATCACATGTAACGGGTCTACAATTCCGAGCAATAGTCTGATTTCATGACTTCCAATTCCTGAACAAGACAACAAAGAAGGTACCATTCGGTAACAAACTTCTGTAATTGTTACTTTTGAAGCAGTAGAAACTAAACATTCACTTTGTAGATGTAAGTATCAACAATAATTGGAGTTAGGTTTTTAAAATCATTATATATAATAAAGACACAGGTGATTCCGTATGTCACCCTCATAACTGAAAAGCATATAGAGGTGAAAAGTAAAATTTTGTATATAGGTGAAAAGTCTGAAAATGTAAAATTCTACCATTTGGATTACCATGGCAACTAAATAAATACCTGTTTTAGCCTTGAGCGGCAAGTAGTCAAAGATGGCTACCCCAGTGGTCTCGCTACCTGTGCCTGCTGTAGTTGGAACTACAAAGAAGTGAAATGAATGCAGTTCTGTGAGTATTTCTGACAGCTTGTTGGGCATATGTACATGTAGAATCCACATGGTAAAATACTGTTACATTACAACTTGTTACATTAGTCAATATTATTGCCATTATATTCAGTTAACAAGGTCAATAGCAGGTGGTTTACTTATAATAGCAAATTTGTATATTGTAGATTTAACTATAGTCAGAATTTGGGACAAATTTCATAGAGCTGCTTCAAAAACAAATTGCTAAAAATAAGCACAACAAAATGATGCTGACCAGAAAAAGGTTACCAGCCAAAATACAATGTCACATGTACCATCCGTGACTGGTATCCTGGTTTCTTTTGTTTAACAGACAATTGTTAAACGTTATTTTCTGCTTAAAGGCACTGGACACGTTTGGTAATTACTCAAATATATATATTAGCATAAAAACTTACTTGGTAACCAGCAACGGAGAGCTGTTGATAGTATAAAACATTGTGAGAAACGACTCCCTCTGAAGTAACATAGTTTTTGAGAAAGAGGTAATTTTAAAGCACACAATTTTGTGCAACAAGGGTGTTTTTGCTTTCATTATTTTCTTGCAATTTCGATGACCAATTGAGCCCAAATTTTCACAGGTTTGTTTTTTATGCATATGTTGTGACACCAAGTGAGAATACTGGTCTTTGACAATTATCAAACGTGTCCAGTGCCTTTAACCATCTCTATGAAACTGGGCTCTTATCTAGTATATGAGAGATGGTGGGTTTGAATAGAGTAGACATGAGTATTCAGTACTTTTAAAAAGCTGTGTAAGTTGGGAAGGTAGTGCATTCTGCTCTACCAGCCAGGCTCCTAGTGGATGATACCCATGCCTACATCCCTTTGGAGTAGGTGGCAACATGCCCCTGGTGACAGTTGAATTGGGTCGATAGCCCAAATCAGTTAAGTGTAGCCCTCACCTTGAAGAGGCTGTTCGACCTTGTGATGTAAGGCGATCTCTCATAGAAAAAAAATGTATAATAGTGAGCCACTCCATATTGACTTACCAGCTAAGATTGGCTTAACTTGACCCCTAACTGGCAATCCTTTCCCTACAGGTGCATTCACATAGTCCAGGAAGTCTGCATCAGGATTAGATGCAGAGAGGTTAGCTGCCTTACAGGTATCCATCACCGACTGCCAGGAACGCATCAAAGTTACCTGCTTTGGCAAATGCTATTGCTTCTTTGAAACTGCATGGAGGATAACAAGAACATTGGTGTCTGTAAGTGGACTTATAATGTAACCATAGTGACCCAATTAATCTGGGCCCAATTTCATGACCCTGCTTGACCCCGAATTCTGTGCTTGCGATCACCATTCTTCTCGTCAAATCATATATATTGTGATAACTATTATTCATGTTTATATAATGTATACCAAATTTTAGCTAATTTTAACCTTAATTTAATCACTCTTTATATTTAATGACCCCCACCCAGTCTTCAATCTCCAAGACTCTCCAAGCACCCCACCCACCCACACCCAAGCTTCAATCTCCTAGCCTACCCCAGCACCCCACCCACCCATCCACACCCCGTCTTCAATCTCCTAGTCTTCCCCAGCACCCCACCCACCCACACCCAAGCATCAATCTCCTAGCCTCCCCAAGCACCCCACCCACCCACACCAAGCTTCAATCTCCTAGCCTACCCCAGCACCCCACCCACCCATCCACACCCCGTCTTCAATCTCCTAGTCTTCCCCAGCACCCCACCCACCCACACCCAAGCATCAATCTCCTAGCCTCCCCAAGCACCCCACCCACCCACACCCAAGCATCAATCTCCTAGCCTCCCCAAGCACCCCACCCACCCACACCAAGCTTCAATCTCCTAGCCTACCCCAGCACCCCACCCACCCATCCACACCCCGTCTTCAATCTCCTAGCCTTCACCAGCACCCTACCCACCCACACCCCAGCTTCAATCTCCTAGCCTCACCAAGTACCTTACCCACCCACCCACCCACCCACACCATCCACACCCTGTCTTCAATCTCCTAGCCTCCTCCAGCACCTCACCCACACCCTGTCCTCAATCTCCTAGCCTCCCCCAGCACCCCACCATACCACATACCCTGGCCTCAATCTCCTAGCCTCCCCCAGCATCCCACCCACCCTTCCACACCCCGGCCTCAATCTCCAGCCTCCTCCAGCACCCCACCCACACCCTGTTCTCAATCTCCTAGCCTCCCCTAGCACCCCACCCATACCCCATACCCCGGCCTCAAAATCCTAGCCTCCCCCAGCACCCCACCCACCCTTCCACACCCTGTCTTCAATCTCCTAGCCTCCTCCAGCACCCCACCCACACCCTGTCCTCAATCTCCTAGCCTCCCCCAGCACCCCAACCATACCCATACCCATACCCCGGCCTCAATCTCCTAGCCTCCCCCAGCACCCCACCATACCACATACCCTGGCCTCAATCTCCTAGCCTCCCCCAGCAGTCCCACCCACCCTTCCACACCCCGGCCTCAATCTCCTAGCCTCCCCCAGCACCCCACCATACCACATACCCTGGCCTCAATCTCCTAGCCTCCCCCAGCAGTCCCACCCACCCTTCCACACCCCGGCCTCAATCTCCTAGCCTCCCCCAGCACCCCACCATACCACATACCCTGGCCTCAATCTCCTAGCCTCCACCAGCAGTCCCACCCACCCTTCCACACCCCGGCCTCAATCTCCTAGCCTCCCCCAGCACCCCACCATACCACATACCCTGGCCTCAATCTCCTAGCCTCCACCAGCAGTCCCACCCACCCTTCCACACCCCGGCCTCAATCTCCAAGCCTCCCCCAGCACCCCACCCACCCTTCCACACCCCGTCTTCAATCTCCTAGCCTCCCCCAGCACCCCACCCACCCTTCTACACCCCGTCTTCAATCTCCTAGTCTCCCCCAGCACCCCACCTATACTCAATACCTCTCCTAGCCTCCTCCAGCACCACACCCACACCCTGTCCTCAATCTCCTAGCCTCCCCCAGCACCCCAACCATACCCATACCCATACCCCGGCCTCAATCTCCTAGCCTCCCCCAGCACCCCATCCACCCTTCCACACCCTGTCTTCAATCTCCTAGCCTCCCCCCAGCACCCAACCCACCCTTCCACACCTTGTCTTCAATCTCCTAGCCTCCCCCAGCACCCCACCCATAACCCTGCCATAATCGCCTCGCCTCCCCCAGCACCCCACCCACACCCCTAATGATATACATGTACCTCACATCAGTTGGTTCTACTCTAACAATCTGGAACACATCATAGTTAACATGGTGACGATGGAGTGATTCCTCCACTGCAGTCAGAATGGGAAGACTCATTATCTGATAAACAACGAAATCATGACACAAGAAAGTTAGCTTCAACCTCAAGGAATGGACCAGACCATTGCTCTATGATGAAACTCAGTCTGAAACTTTGAGACTTCAGTTAATCCAACTTTGCTTGAAAATGTGATCGTGTGGTTTATTACTTGATATTTATGTTGCAACCCCTTAAGGTGATCCCCTCTACCGCCGCTACCCCGGTCGTATCAAAAACTTGGATGTGATCCCTGGTTATACGGCAGTTACAGGTTGAATGGCTTCCGACTGGTACCCCAAACAAAGATATTGAGAAAATAGGGAGACCGCCAACATTAGGACTAGATAGTTCAGTTCGTAGAGCACCTGCACATTAATCCGGAGATCGTTGGTTCAAGCAAATCCCACTCTAGTCAGCTTTTTTCTTTGTTCGACACTAAAATAAGTTAAGAATTACTGAAAATGAAATGGCAATAAACCATTGGAATCGGAACACTGAGCTGTGAGTATTTCCCATGATCATAAATGCAGTAATGAAGTAAGTAGAGGGTAAAACGATGTCAAGATTCTTTACCTGCTTATCTGTCATGACGCACACTTTCTTCGCCCCAAGATTTTGAAAATCCTGAAAAAAATGCATAATGAAGTTTTATTCTTATTTAATATGAAAAAAAACAACCTAAGACCACCAGACTTGTCCCGTCAAAAATGTATCGACACTAAAACTACTGGCCTCGGGCTAGTCTTGGTTCAAGACGCTCCTGTTGTTTATCATCTTGAAAGCTCTCCACTAGAGGGCGCTTTCAAAAACGAACCGCTATCAACCCGAGAACCACTGACGCTCCTGTTGTTTCATCTTGAAAGCTCTCCACTAGAGGGCGCTATCAACCACGAACCGCTATCAACCCAAGAACCGCTATCCTGTGATAGCGAATGAGCCCATGATAGCAGTCTATGGGGAGAGCGCGCCCTCTTGTGGCGATGGATTGTGAGAAGATATTAATAACAGGAGAGTCTTGAACCAAGACTAGCCTCGGGCCGTAAAATTTGAGCCCTGCTCTTGGTTCGTTCTTCGCTGTTTACAAATGTTCTTATAAATTTGGTCTTATATATTACCATTCCAACTTCTACACCATAGATGTCGGTTTGGGTAGGGAGCGAACCACTTTTTTCAAATGACAAAACAAATTAAAGGAAAGGAACATGTAAGTTTTTATTTTATTTTCTCACAATTTGTTTTCTGAGGAAAAAAATAATTGAAATTAAGAGAGTATAGTATTAGTAAAGTAAGGTCACTGTTCATTGCTGCTTGGATGAAAGTTTTTAGAAGGTAGAAATTAGATGTATGATGTAGATTAGTTGCGATAATCATAACCCTCCATCCTCCCGACGATCACAGACAAAAATTGCATTTAATAGTGATTTGTTACTGGGGTTGTCTCTTAACCTTCTGGGTCTGTGAATGTGTGGAGGATGGAGGGTTACAACTATCTAAACTAGAAGAGGATGAAAATGGTGAACGCATGTTGTTGGTGAAGAGAAATTAAATCATAAAATTATTTACTTATGGTGAAGTCTGATCATGGAGGAAGGAATTCCTTCCTCCATGGTCTGATGAAGACTCGGAAGGGAAATACAAAATTATTTAAATTAAAGTTTAAACAATGTTATCCATCTGGATGATATGATTCAGTGATTGTCACTTTTTCTTTCAATCTCGGCCACATAGAAAAAAACAATTGTTGAGCGTCCCCGCCCGACCGTTCAAAACCCCCCGACTCCATAAGTAGGCCCCTATATATATATATTTTTTTAAATCATAAAAAACGGCCTTTTCAATGATATTTTCAGTCAAATCTGGTTCTGACATTGTGTTGATCTATTTTTCCCATGTCTTGATATCTCTTTATACTTTAACTGCCCAGATTTTTCAGCTGATATTTTTTCAAAATCTTTAGGTTTGAAAAGATGTTTGAAGGTTTTTATTCATGTTGGCAAAGCAGGAACAATTCTTTAAATATTTACTGCGTTTTAGTTTTATGATTTCTTTTAAAGAAAATGTCATCTAGGAGTTAAATTGGTTTAACAAAACAATTAAAAACATAAAAACACACAAACCCTCTGTTTTAAAGTGATTGTGATGATTTCTTTATTCTTTATTTCATATTTTGCCATGTCCAAAAAAAATAAAAAAATAAAAACACTGCCCTCCCTTTCCCACCCCAGGAAAAAAAGGACGATCAACAATTGGTTTTTTCCCTGGCCTCATAATCTTTTCTAAAAATATAGATTAGGCCCTATTATAAAGTTTTTGTTCAGATGAAAACTTGGAATTTTACTATTTTTAAATCACAAAGTTAAGAAGAATGCAAACTGATGCCAGTGCCATTACTTACATAGCTAGCGTAGCAGTCGGCGTTCTGTATTGTAACAACATACGCAATGCATAAATGCGGGGCAGAGAGCAGGGTCATCCTAGAGTGCATCACCCGGTATGCCGCATGCCGCAAGTTCGATCAACGACCATGCATGTAGTTAACCCATGGAGGAAGGAAACACAAGGAGTTTGAACCAGTCTAGTCGACTATTCGAGACCATCCAATCGAGGCTGGTCGAGGTAACCGTTGGTCGCATCGTTGGTTACCAATAGCAATTTGTCATATCACAGTGTGCTGCAGTGCAGAGAGGACCAGTTATTCTTAAAATGGCTGAATCAACACAGAAGAAGTGAGTTCCGAAAAAAAAAGTCAAAATAGGAAAGCGAACAATGGTTTATTTATTTCAATTAAAGCTTGCCGTAAATTTTGGGCACTGTCTGTCTACTATCGCCCAACGCACACATTACTACATGTACTTGTGAGATGTGCTGATGTAATATTAATTGATTGATTGATTAGTATTTTTATTCCAAAAGGAACATACCCCATTGCCCTGGAGAAGGGTTACAACAAAAATTTAAAAATACAAATTGCAGTTTACATCATGACGGAGGAGTTAGCATAAGCATCAGTTTTAAACTAATTATTTTAAACATTGATTTCCTTTAACTTAGCAGACATAAAAATATACTTGGCTAAGCAATGTACATGTACAATGCCTTTTTCCTGAGAGGTCATTAAAAAAATTAATTTGTCTCTTTCCAATAGCCTACCAAAATCTGCATTACTTTTACACACGACATCATACATGTTTTTTCTCAGAAAATTATACATCGGACAAGCACATACAAAGTGCATTAATAAGCAAATATCGTCCGTGTCACTATCGTCCATGTCATCCAAAAACGTAAACAAACAGGCCGTCGCGGCGGCCGCCATCTTTTTCACAGACGGTCACTAGAGACGTAGACAACGACTAGTAGAGTCGTTCGCACTTTTATTTCAGCGCGCATGCGCTCCGTACGTCACGAACTAACCACTAGTCGACGATTGTACCCTGATCGAACTTGCTATGTTATAGTAAAAATTTATTTTTTTCAAATATAATAAACTTTTACATCAAATTAAAGGTCTCCTCATGAGAAATTCAATGGTGCAAACCCCACTGTCATGGGTGCTTTCGTTAATGAGTTATGCCTTCCAAAAGACAACAAACACGCGGTACTCTTCTGACCGCCGACTGACTGAGGTAAAGAAATTGTTTTAAGACCACCCACACTACTAAAGCTTATCAGCCCTATCCCTAACGCACACTCAAAGGTTAAAAAATGAGATTTTACCGATCACTTGGTTTAATTAAAACCTCTGTAAATTGCTAGTTGCGATAATCGTAACCCTCCTCCCGACGGGCTTGTTTACTGATATAGGTTTGACAGCACCCCACCGTCGCTGAATGTTTACATTCCTTTAAAATGGTTAATTTAGTCCAAATTTGGCCCAAAATGGTAAAAAAATACATTAAAACCTTATTTCTTCACCGATTGAGACGGGGAAAAAAGCACCGTACACTTCCCAATCCTCTTTCAATCAATAGATGGCGGTATTTTGGGGTAGAAGTCAAGAGAGGGCGGTATTAATTGAAAAACGGTGACCAAATTTTTCTATCAAATAAGTTCCAAAATGGCTGCGCTCGCGGTTGTCGCGTGGTGACCATGCTCTGAATCTTTTTGATGCGTGAAAAAGTGAGGTAAATTTGTGCCTTTTTTCAAAAGGATTATGAAAGAAGAGAGTTTTATTGACCTACAGGAGTAACTTGAAGCTGAGACAGCATGTTAGGTCGAAGCAACATTAATTTGAAAAACCTCTTTTTTGTGTGCGGCCAGAATAGGAAATGTCATATCGCGCGACCGATAACATGCCTGGTCCTATCTAAAGTTTGGACATCGGCAAAAACAAATTGTTACAAAAGACAGCTGGAATCTCACACAGTAAATATCTCTGCCTTCACTAAATACCTCTTGGTTAAATGCACAATTGAATAACAAAGTCATAGAATTTCCAGGTCAACTTACGCAGCTTTTCCAACATCTTGCAGTTGCAGGAGACGAAAAACATTCGCCTGTACGGTATCCCATGTTGCTCAATAGACTGTGCAAGTCTCGGGCGCATTCGAACTTCCGGGACCATAAGTGGTCCCAACCATCATATCTGATTATTATGGAGTTTTGTGCTCACCTCCGATCATAAAACTTATGTACTAAAAGCTTGTTTTGGATGCGCGATTATAATCGCCAGATGCTGTAATTGCAAAGCGAACCCTTTTCATTGCAGTCTATGTCATGTGTTGAGGCGTCGGCATTGCTCTTTAAAACCCGTTTGACCAATTCACGAATCTGCGTAAGGCACATCAAAAAAGCATCCTTGTCCCAGAGTTTTAATTTGTTTTTAATAATAATTAACACACTTTGGCGTATTTTTTGTAAAAGCTAAAACTAATTTCATAAAATTGTAATGATTTATTGTTGTTGTTCAGATTTTGTCATGAGATATAATTTAAAACAAAGATTTGATTTCAGAAATAAAAATGTTCTTCGTTTGACGTGTTTTCTCGTTCGGTCGATACGCGCGAGACTTGCACAGCAGGGGGGGCACTGATCTCTATAATTATTGTCAGTATAATAATAGAGATCAGTGCAGGGGGGTGGCCGAGGCTCCGGATAGGTGTAGTCTCAATTTCAAGGATTTTGTTCAAACACTCTAACATTTATAAATTTAAAACAATCACTAATCAATCAGATATCTCAAATACTTGTTGTGATATCGTTGTTTACGAACAGAATATACGATTTAACATATATTTTCTCAGTGTTTAAATTGAGCTGATAAAAAAATATAAACAAGTTCTTGAAAAGTTTCTTGAGAAGGAGTCTAACAATATTTTAATCAATAAACTGTTTTTACCAAGCCGGCCAAAGAGGGCGTAATTTTTATGAACTTTGACCTTTACATATGATGTCACCTCAACCAGAATCGAATCTGCTCTCTGCTGCATGAGTGCATGGCCGGCAAGTGGCATGCTGTTATAAATAGCTGTCAGTAGTAGTGTCAGTGTCAGTAGTGTCAGTGTCAGTGTCAGTAGTGTCAGTAGTGTCAGTAGTGTCAGTGTCAGTTTACAACCCACGGGACGGTACTGCACACAGTCAGTGCATGTGAAATTAGACCGGCCATTTCCGCTTTATCGGCACAGGTTATTAACCCCCCAAATTGCACAATTTATCTTCATTTGTCATGATTTGACTTGGTTGTAACTACAAACTGACAAAGTTGTTAAAAGGACGTCGACAAGGTAAGAAATTTGAATTTGTGACGAAGTTCTTTATGACTTTTCTCAATCTAAAATCAGATAGATTGTCTATCAATCATGTCTATTCTATTGATTGTGATTTTTATTAATTTCTTCTGCCAAATTCAGATTAACTTTGTTCGTCTTTGTATTTTAGTATCTGATCATGCTGATGTGATTCTGGTCTGTATTCGCCAATTTTTTCACATTTTAACATTACAACTTGTTTAATTCGTTTGAGTTTTGTCTGTTCTTTCTCTGTCTGTGGTCAAATAAATATAGACTGCATGCTCATGACACGGGTCATGGACCGGACGGCTGCGATCTTTATCACATGGACTTTCCAATTCCAGTGTGTACAAAATGTAGCCAGGTGGTAGCGTGTGAGGCTGGCATCAACTATAGTGTAATAGTGAATACGAATCGTTTCACCTGTTTCAATAGCCCCATTTTATTATATAGTGCCAATACTTTGGACTTCCTCTGATCCTTGACCTTGGCCCTACGCCCATGTACCTCCAGAAGTAGTTGCGATAATCGTAACCCTCTTTTCCCGACGGGCTTTAGCCCGGAGGGTTACGAGACAATGAGCACGAGATTCGACCATTCGTGCCAAAATGTGCAATTTCGACCAATGTTGACAGACTAGTCACCAGATTTGCTCAATTTTTACCACTTTCAAAAATCATGAAACAAATTCTAAGAAGATGGGGTTAATCTTCAATGTCTAACAAATCCAACCATACTTTCAAAGTCCTGTCATGTCTATGAACAAAAACCACAGGCGTATTACTTGAGTGGATTCAAGCATGCATCGCTAGTGTCAGCACCACGAAATGTTTTGCTCCGTGACATTGATCACGTTTTTATAAGTTTTTCCACCAATTTTCGTTTTTTAACCATTTTTTTACTTCCTCTGGATGTTTTTTAACCCCTCAAGTTTCGACTGGACTGTGCATTTTGCACATTTTAAACATTTTTGGTGTACTTTGACTGATTAATTTAACTTTTTAACTTTGTATCATCGTCATGTACGTTTACTGTGTGTAACGGAACTCGTCTTGCCTGTATGTGTAAAGTGGACTACGTGTATTTTAACTGGAATTGTGAATCTGATACTGCATTTCAACATGAAATCCAAGCCATCATGTGTCATTATTACAATGACTATGCTGCTTATCTTCATCCGAATTCTGGGTACCAATCACTCTTTGACAAATAAAGAATGTCGGCAGGGGCAGGGCTTCTCAGACTACTTGCCGCAATGGAGATCCCCGGTGAGTCAGTTCCATTTATCACTCAAGTTAGCCACCTCTCATCGCTATTTTAAACGTCATTGTCTTCGTTCGTTGAACACCACAATAAAACTTACACTTCTGCTACTTTTAGCTGGGGATGTGAATCAAAACCCTGGTCCTGAATGTAAACTCAAGTACCCTTGTAAAATATGCAACACTGCTGCAAGATGGGGTCAGGAATGCCTGGAATGTGAGAACTGCAACATTTGGTTCCACACTCATTGTCTTGGTATGAATAGCGTGACTTATAATATACTAGCAAAGCATCCATCATACTCATGGATTTGTTGTGACTGTGGAATGCCAAACTTTGATTCTTCTTTGTTTACCGACTTCAATAATGTTGGGACAAGAAACCGATTTGAAATTTTTTCAAGCAAGTCAATTAACTCCATGTCTACATCTTATGACTCGAACTTAATTCACAGCCTTCCACAAAATGAAGACACCGGACTCGGAGTGCCTCTCAAGTCTTCTAGTCCAAGTAAGGAAACTACTTCTGCACCTAAAACTCATAAAACGAGAACTAAGGAGCGTCCGCTCAAAATGTTAAACACTAACTGCCAGAGCTTACGTGCCAAGTTACCCAGCTTTTTAGAACTAGTTGATAAAGAAGATCCTGACATCATAGTAGGGACAGAATCGTGGTTAAACCCTAACATTACAACGGGTGAAATTTTTCCCAAAAATTTCAATGTCTTCCGCAAAGACCGTACTACAAATGGTGACTCTCATGGAGGGGTGTTTATCGCAGTCAGTGATAAACTAATTGCACAAGATGAAGACAGCCTGGATCAACCAAACTGCGAGAAGTATTTAGTGTATGCCCTCTACAATCTATGGGACGCATAGCATCCAATGCCAAAGAGAAGGCTGAGGCCTTAAACAACCATTTCTGCTCAGTCTTCACGAAGGAAAACACCCAAGATATTCCTACTTGTGATAGCTCACTACCCGATATGCCAGACATAAAGGTCACTACTCCTGCGATTGAAAAACTTTTAAAGAATTTGAAAGTGCAAAAAGCTATGGGCCCTGACAACATCCCGGCCAGGATACTTAAAGAATGTTCAGCAACAATTGCACCAATTCTGCAAAAGATATTTCAGAAATCACTGTCGACTGGGTCCTTACCTCGTGAATGGTGTAATGCAAATGTTTCTCCGGTTTTCAAGAAAGGCGATAGATGATCTAGCCCAAATACTAGATAACCGCGGTCAAATCGACTTGTGCATAATGGACTTCAGCAAAGCTTTTGACGTAGTACCCCATCAGCGTTTATTAACAAAACTAAACTCCCTCGGCATCAGACGCAACACTCACAAATGGATTGAAGCCTTCCTCTCAAATAGATCTCAAAAAGTCATCATTGATGGTGAATACTCATCCAGCTCTTCTGTTATCTCCGGAGTCCCTCAGGGTACTGTTTTAGGGCCGGTGTTGTTCTTAACGTACATAAACGACCTCCCTGAGTGTGTGACATCAAACGTCAGATTATTTGCGGACGATCTCATCATATACCAACAAATAAATTGCACTGAAGACTGTAGCATCCTTCAAAACGACATCAACTCACTCTGTGCTTGGGAGTCAACATGGGAGATGAAGTTTAATAAATCTAAATGCTTCATCATGAGAATGACACACAAGAAGAAAAACATCATAAAACAAGAGTACCTTATGGGAGATTCTGTGCTTCAGGAAGTACAACACCATCCTTACCTGGGCATTGAACTTTCACATGATCTGACTTGGGCAAAACACATCACAAAAACCGTAAACAGTGCAAATAAGATTCTGGGTCTTATTAAAAGGAATTTTTGGAACTGCTCATCAAAAACCAAAGATATTGCATACAAAACTCTTGTTAGACCCAAAATGGAATATGCAAGTTCGATTTGGGATCCTCATCAAAAAACCTATAAAGACAACCTTGAAAAGGTACAGAGACGTGCTGCCAGATTTGTTAAAAATGACTACAACCGGACAAGTAGTGTGTCAAACATGCTGAATCAACTAAACTGGGATGAACTGGCTGTCCGCAGAAATAAATCACGATTAGTTACAATCTACAAGGAAGTTCATGGTTTCACTCCAAACAACATCAGTCACCTACAAGTTAAACTACATCAACTTAAACTCACACGCTTATCTCATGAACTAAATCATCGAATCCCACAAACAAACAAGGACTGCTATAGACAATCTCTTTATCCACGCACTATCCCCCAATGGAACAAATTACCACCTGAAGCAAAAATGGCCCCAGATGTCCCAGCGTTTAAGATCATGCTAGAAAAGTGCAAAATTTAGCGATGCATGTGGGACTGCACGTCAACAGCCACATCTGAGGCGATTTGTGCAGACAAAATATCAAGATCAAGATCAAGATTCAAACCCACAACCTCGTCATTCTAACATCTATTAAACTGTTGCGGTACTCGCTGCCAAGGATTCGAACTGCCTCTAGCCATGAGGATAGCTCGGTGGTCTAGTGGTAAGACATCTGCTCTAGCAATGCAAAGGTCATGGGTTCGAATCCCACCCAAGTGACTTGCCTAGTGGATTTTTTCACGGAACTCGGGAAAGTTCTGAGTATACATTGCTTAACACACATCGGTGTAGGGTAAAAACCAAATTATACTCGTCATTCTAGAGCAAATGTCTTACCACTAGACCACCGAGATTGCCCAGTAGGTGGAGGCAGTTTGAATCCTTTATTCTAGCAGTGGGTACAGCAACAATTTAATAGATGTCAAATTTGCATCGGGATAAAGAATTTTTACTAGTTTTACCCATACACTTCAGAAGAACTAACACATCCATTGCCCCATAGACAACCCTGACAAATGATGATTCCAAAAACAAAGCTTTCCCTTCCTAGCTGTATGGCGTGTCGTGGCCGAGCGGATAAGAGCACCGGACTGAAGCTCTGGTGTTTCAGATCAGCAGAGTGTGGGTTCGAGTTTCGGTCGTGACACTTGTGTCCTTAAGCAAGACACTTAACCATTATTGCTTCGTCCTTTGGATGGAACGTAAATCCGTTGGTCCAATCCGTTGGTCCAATGCACATAAAAGAACCCAGTGCACTTATTGAAAAGAGAAGGGTTTCGCCTCGGTGTTCCTGGTTTGATTGGCTGCATATTGCGCCACAGCACCTTGCAAACCATTACATGGTACTATAATATAAAGGAATAGGTCTCATACTTCAAACACGTAGCTCCAAATATATCTTTCAGGAAAACTGACTGTTGAAGCGCCTTGAGTGTCACTGAGTGACAGATATGCGTGCTATACAAGAAGCCGTTATTATTATTATATTCCTGATCCACCATGCAAGGCCTCGGTGTATTCAATGACCATGAACTGTGTTGTAATGTTATTTCTCTTGTCCCTATTTCTTCCTGCAGCTAACAGAAGACGAGGTTGCCACAATTCTGCAGTCCACACTAAAGGGTTTAGAATATCTTCACTTCATGCGTAAGATCCACCGTGACATCAAGGCTGGTAACATCTTGTTGAATAATGATGGTTTCGCTAAGCTGGCTGACTTTGGAGTCGCTGGTCAACTCACGGTAATAATAATAATAATAATCAGTTTTTATATAGCGCTTTACACACCCGAAGGGCATCTCAAAGCGCTTCCAACATTATTACCCCTGGTCACTGGGCCATTTATTTCATTCCTTAAACCATCTCAGCTCCCTGGGAGTATACAGCCTGTGCAGCAATTATGCGCTACAAAGCTAAATCAATCACAAGAACCATCTCTGCCCTCACAGGTACCCATTTTACCCCTGGGTGGAGAGAAGCAATTACAGTTAAGTGTCTTGCTCAGGGACACAAGTGTCACAACTGGGACTCGAACCCACACTCTGCTGAACAGAAACACCAGAGCTCGAGTTTGGTGTTCTTATCCGCTCGGCCACGACACCCACAGTAAAGAGCTGAGGATTTCTCTGTCACTGACAGAAGAGAGTTTTTACATTTATTGAGAAATGGAGGGTTGCATTTTTATTAGCAATTTGTGTGATGTGATTTACACATTCAATCCTAGCCAAAATGCTTGGGCCATTGACAATAAACATACCCTCCCTGGTCCCCCGCTCAATGTTGTTAACCCCAGCTGGAGCGCAGACAGCGCAATGAGAGCCAACAATGAACGGGGATGGGGGCAGGTGCCCAACGAGATTTGGTTGGGATTGTAGCTCGGCAGTAGTACTGACCAGAGCTGTGTACTGAGAGAGTTGTGACAATTTCCAATTAGAAAGCCATTTTTGGTAAAAAATTGCATGTGCATGCATAGGGTGCCAGACTAGTCTGATCAACATGCTTGAAGTATCATGTTGCCCAGCCTTGCTACCATGGGCAGCGCGCCGTATCGATACCTCTCGTCTTTAACCCCTGGTAGGGATGTGCTGAAAAACAGCGCTGATTGGCTATCTAAAGTGAATACTTTGCGTCCACGCGTGTTGAAAACTTTTGAGCGTTTGCATGGCGCTTGAAGGACGCTTAGTACGTGCATGTGATAATGCAAGTGTTTTGATGCGATCAAGCTTTTAGCCAGGATTTGAAAATAGGGTGTCCAAATTTGACTGGATTGAAAAACAGGGCGTCCAAATTGTTGGGTTAAATTTTCAGCAAGCATGTACCACAGAACTATTATTGCATTTACTGTGTACTCCACGTATGCTTTGGGTCTGGGCCGGTTAAAGGGTTTAAAAAAATGAAATCAGCACCGTACAGCCCTAAGAATCGTAGTATTTCGCGCAGTGTTATTATTATTTTTAAAGTTTGGGCGGGGTCACGACTTTTTCATATTGATTTCCCCCGTACAAGAGTCGAGTTGCGGTATTCTACAAATAGACCGCGAATTATATACGGAACAATCGTTAACATTTCAATGTACATGTACATCATGTACATTTACAGTGTACCACTACGAGGGATACATGTAGTTTGATAGTGAGGGAGGTGAGCATTTAAGAAGTACTGTCCTTCAATATTACGGTGTGCAGTGAGCATTCTTTATTAAACCTGCATTACCCATACTCATGGTGGGAGGTTCACACATACATTTACAAACATGCAGACACGCACGTTTTGACTCATACACTGCGCATGTGCGATGTTCTGCATACATTAATATGCACTGAAAGTTTGCGGCAGCCAGAAAAGAGCGGGAATGACGTGCCTAGACTTGGTTCCAAGTCTGTGCTCGTGGTTTTTAGTCTACCTGCATTGCCTGAAATAGCGGCCTCTTGTGGATTAACCTCCGTCTTTAACCTACGAGTTAGAGCGCGTGATAGCCAATCTGCGGGGGGATTTTGTGTGGCTGATGCAGAAAAATAACCCTTATCTCAGACTTGAAATCAAGTCTACAACACGTGTGTCTCGAGTGCTGCCGATCTATCACACACAACCCTGGTAGGTACACGACATGTACATATACATACACAACGCTTTTTACGTCGACATTCATGTACATGTACATGTATTTTGTAAACTTGTCTACTGCGTGGCGTTTCACCGCTATAGTTTCTAAAGCCTTTGCGGTTGTTCAAGCCTTCCCACTAGTCGGGGGCACTGTCTGATGTTAAATAATTGATCCCTTTGTCGGTAAACAATGAATGGGCGATCAGTATATTTAAGATAAATTGGTTGTATCTTGCATAAAATTACCTTCACTGCAGCTGGCAGGTAGTAATAGTTTTGGATTTGCGTTCGTTTTGCTTACAAATTCATGTATTCGGATGTAATTTTTTAAAATTATGTACAAAAAACAGGGCGTCTTCAAGGGCGTCCGACAAATAAAATAGGGCGTCCAAAAGACGCCCGGACGTATCGCTGGCTAATAGCTTGGATGCGATTCGATTTCAAATGAATCTTGTTTTTACACGGTCACCCTAAACTGCATATAGTAAGAAATATCACAAGATTAAAGAAGAATGAGAGGGTACCAGTTGCTCTGTGACTTGATGCCGGAGGTTTGCGGGTTACCATACCAGAGCGCATGGAATGGATCAAAGAAGAATGAGAGGGTACCAGTTGCTCTGTGACTTGATGCAGGCGGTTTGCGGGTTACCATACTAGAGCGCATGGAATGGATCAATTACAGGCCTAATTGAAATGTGCCAGATTCTAGCACATTTTAATTGACCAATTCCAGGGGGATATGAAGGAGCAAGGCATGCTGGGAAAAAAATGGCGAAATTTTGCCATCATCTTTGTACTCATTAGTAATTGGGACAGTAAAGGGACAGACTAATTTCCTTGCCATTTGGTAAAATTGGTTTGAATGGGATACGTTTGGGGACAGTAGAAAAGTTTTGCCCTTAGTCAGGCTGTTGTTTTAATAGTCCATCCAGCGTTATCACTGGTCCATATTTCATATTAAATAGGGACGCTTCTCAACACTGAACTAGCCAGCCCAACCTCGTTCCCAGGGAGGATCGATCTCGCCCCGCCATTTTTTCCCAGCATGCCTTGCTCCCTCATATCCCCCTGGAATGTTCATTAAAATGTGCTAGAATCTAGCACATTTAAAATTATGCCTGTAGTCATGGTAGTCGATCCATTCTACGCGCACTTTAGTGTGGTTGCCCGCAAACTGCCGGCATCAAGTCACAGAGCAATTGGTACCCTCTCATTCTTCTTTGATCTTGTGTCATTTCTAACTGCACGGGTGACCGTGTAAAAACAAAAATCATTTGAAATTGAAATGCGTTAAAATACTTGCATTTTTACCAGCCAGTGATGCATTTCAAATAAGACCCTCTACTTCCACATTATTACATTCTTGCATGTTCATCATCATCATCATGTCAGTTTTAGGCCGTTGTCCAGTCTGTTCTGGGTTGGCTTGCTTTCTCCCTATGGCTCTCCTCCACTTGGCCCTGTCCCTCGCGTCCCTTGCATTGACTCCAAGCAGTTGCATGTCATTTGACACGGAGCTCTGCCACGTCTTGCGCGGTCGGCCAACGGGTGTGGGCCCACCCACAATTATGTTGGTACACCTCTTGACCCAGTTGGCATCCTCCTTTCTCTCCACATGACCAAACCACCTCAGCCTGTGCCTCCTCAATAAGGTGCCGATCCCCTCCACTCCAACTCTCCTCCTCAGCTCCTCACTTGACAGCCTGTCAGCCAGAGACACCCCACACATCCACTTGATCATTCTCATCTCTGCTCGTTCCATCTGCTGGATGTGCCCCACCCTTGTGGGCCATGTCTCGCCATGTTTTCCTTGTTCGTTTGATTTTGAACAAGTAGGGATGCATTTTAAAGCATTGATAGTGCAACAAATAGTTAGTGGCCTACACTTTGACCCCAGCAGAGTCCTTTTTGAAAGACTCTGCTACTAGGGTCAAAACGTCAGGCCATTAACTATTTTTTTCATTTACACCATAGGTCCTTTTGGTTGAGAAGCAGTTTGCAACAGCTAATTCTATTTTCTCATTTGTTAATAGTTTAGGATTTTGTTGATATAAAGTTCATGTACACAAGGTGTCATCAATATTTGGCAAATCAAATTTTATCAGATGAAAATATCTTGATGTACCCTACCTCTTCTCCCACACAGGACACGATGGCTAAACTCAATACAGTCATTGGTACTCCTTTTTGGATGGCGCCCGAGGTGATCCAGGAGATTGGTTATGACTGTAAGGCAGATATCTGGTCGTTAGGAATCACAGCGTTAGAGATGTGTGAAGGAAAACCGCCATACGCTGAGATACATCCTATGAGGGTAAGATGGAGGCCAAGAGGGCAGAAGGGATTGGAGAGGGTGAAAGGGAATGGAGATAAATTATTTATTTATTTATTATTTATTTATTTCTTCTTTACCCTAGGGAGACCTCTCAGTGAAACACTGTTTTTCAGAGGTGCCCAGCAACTACAAATAAACATCAAAGTTAAAATTAAATTACTAAATGATTGAGAACATTATTAAAATATAAAAACAGCTAAATTTAAACAAAGGCCACAGAGAAACGACAACAACACAGAATCGTTACCACGAGAACATGTACAATAAAAACAAAGATTAAAAATCTGGGCCAGCCAGGAAAAGCACCACATGCCCCATCTATTAAAGTTTCAAACTGGGGATGGGGATGGGTCGGAGTAGTTGGAGGGGGTAAGGGAATGTTCACTGGAAAAGCACCACATGCCCCATCTATTAAAGTTTCAAACTGGGGATGGGGATGGGTCGGAGTAGTTGGAGGGGGTAAGGGAATGTTCACTGGAAAACCACTGTTTGTTGAGAATAAAAAAATTGCATCAAAGGATCTAATTGAAAATGTTTATGGTGGGGGAAAAGCACCACAAATTAATTTTGTTACCTGAGCAAAACAAACGCTTTGAAGCTCATGTACAACATTGGTAATTGTCAAGGACCTGTATCCACACTTGATGTGACCCAACATATACATGAAATAACAAACCTGTTAAAGTTTAAGCTCAATCGGTCTTGAGAAAAAAGTGAAAAACCTTATTTTATGTTTTCACTGTTTTTAAACATCGGGTTTTGGACACACACGACAAAGACTAATTGTTTTACTCATTTCCTAAAAACTATGGCAGTTCAAGCAAAGCTATTCAAGAGAAGTTTTCCACTATGACCATTTTTATACCATGTACATGTAAGTTATGTGCAAATCTGTAAACAGTTATATTTTCAATCTTACCCTTTAAATTATTTTTGGCTGAACAAAGACAAAATTGTCTAGAGCGGGTGTTGAATCTGCAACCTCTGTATTAATGTGCCAGCGCTCCGGCGTCTCGTGGCCGAGCGGTTAAGAGCACCGAACTCAAGCTCTTTTTTTTCTGTTCAGCAGAGTGTGGGTTCGAGTCCCGGTCGTGACACTTGTGTCCCTGAGCAAGACACTTAACTGTAATTGCTTCTCTCCACCCAGGGGTAATCTGTGAGGGCAGAGATGGTTCTTGTGATTGATTTAGCCTAGTAGCGCATATATTGCAGCACAGGCTGTATACTCCCCAGGGAGCTGAGATGGTTTAAGGAATGAAATAAATGGCCCAGTGACCAGGGGTAATAATGTTAAGAAGCGCTTTGAGACGCCCTTGGGTGTGATAAAGCGCGATATAAATCCATATTATTATTATTATTATTATCCAACTGAGCTATCTAGCCCTAATGATGGTGATTTCCCTATTTTGTCAATATCTTTGTGGTTTATTACTTCATAAATTAGTATAAATGAGTGGGGGAGAGTTCCTAAGATGCACTGTTTGTAGGATTTGAGACTTGCATGGTATGGCGCACCATACACATGTAATGACCTCTTCAGAACATGTAGTGTGCTCTAGTCACGATTCAGGAGATATAGGGCCTATGACATGCATTTGTCACTCATATAGGGTTGCATTAACTACGCTCTGTCAACACACAGGAAAACTGACTCCCAAGAGGGGTATAACCAAGAGTTATTGTGGTGATGAAGTTGGGTGATTTGAGACAGTTGGAGAATTTATCTGGGATAGTTGTCTTCAAGCAAATTCATGTCATGTGGAGTACCATGACCGAGCAGTCCAATGCACCATAGTAGTCCAGTTTTGCTTTGTGGGTTCAAATCCTGCCTTCTAGCCAGTCTTGATTCTTGTATCCTGACCGAGCAGTCCAATGCACCATAGTAGTCCAGTTTTGTTTTGTGGGTTCAAATCCTGCCCTAGCTAGTCTTGATTCTTGTATCCTGACCGAGCAGTCCAATGCACCATAGTAGTCCAGTTTTGCTTTGTGGGTTCAAATCCTGCCCTAGCTATAGTCTTGATTCTTGTATCCTGACCGAGCAGTCCAATGCATCATAGTAGTCCAGTTTTGCTTTGTGGGTTCAAATCCTGCCCTAGCTAGTCTTGATTCTTGTATCCTTGAGAAAGACACACAATAATTGTTTTGCCCTTGGATTTGAAGTTTAGACTTATGTCTTGTGTACTAGGATAGGTGGTATAGAACCCAGAAGACTTATAGAAGACAAGCTGTATACATTGTACACCATGTGACCTGTGACATCACATGTTTACAAAAGAGCCACAGAGCCTGGACTTCCTGCAGGCACAGTTTGTACGCAGCTCAATGGAAGAATACAATAAATCTTATGTTTTAAGGAGATTGCAATGTCTGATTTTTCTTGACTTTTGATATGAAGAAAGGGGGGACATCTCAAAAGCTGTACAGCTGTTGCTTTTGTAACTCTTGAATTAATGTGAAAATTATGACACAAAATGTAATTTTTCCCTTATGGCCTGTGTAGTATCTTGCCTGTCAGGAAATGCATTAGAATGTACAAGAATGGTCTATACCAAGTGTTTTTGGTTTGTAGTGTTTAAAGCACCAGCCTACGACACTGTGTACATGTCTGTACATTTCCTCAGGCATCTGAGCTACAGTGATCGAGTTCGCCTTTGAGGTGTGCTTTGTACTATTTGTAGATATATAAATGTAAAAATAAACAATCACAGTTAACTTTTGATTGCATCGAGATTTAAACAGGGATGTGGTTCGTACAGATTTCCAGATTTTTTGTAAAATTTGTGTCTTCCTTTTTTTTGTAGGCTGTTTTTACAAGTTGTTTTGTAAAATGGCTCTAACAAAAAAGTATTGATTTGCTTGATTTGATGTGCTCGCAATCAATGTCTACAAACGCGCTTACATAAAACCAAATAGCGCTGTAGTTATTTTTATACTGTGTGGTCGCCGGTCTTCCATACACATTACAACACATGGTTTACACAATGTGTTGTGGTCTGATGTGCATGCAGTTTACAGCAGTTCCAAAGTCCAAGCTAACCAAAAGTTAGAGACATATCCATACTCATAAGAAAGATTAGCAGACAATTTCTGCAAGTGTTTAATTGAATTTTCATTTCCATCTACTGTTATCTCTGTTTAAAACATCCACTCTCACATCTGTTTAAAGGCACTGGACACGTTTGGTAATTACTCAAAATATATATTAGCATAAAAACTTACTTGGTAACGGGCAACGGAGAGCTGTTGATAGTATAAAACATTGTGAGAAACCACTCCCTCTGAAGTAACGTAGTTTTTGAGAAAGAGGTAACTTCTCACTAAAATAATAAAAGACTTCATGCATGAAGCCTTTTTCAGGCATCTGAAAGCATAAATTTGTGCAACAAGGGTGTTTTGTCTTTCATTATTTTCTTGCAATTTCGATGACCAATTGAGCCCAAATTTTCACAGGCTTGTTATTTTATGAATATGTTGGGATACACCAAGTGAGAATACTGGTCTTTGACAATTACCAAACGTGTCCAGTGCCTTTAAAACACCTAGAATTACCTTGGTGTTGTTTTGAGCTGACATAACATTCTCTCTCTTATTTATATTTGAAATATTTGGATTAAAGGCAAAGTATACTTCTTCTTTTTTTTCCCCACTTTCATGATGACTCTTTCTATTGGAAAATGAGTGCATCACAAAACTACATTTAACCTTTGACCCCCTCTTTAACCTGTGTCTATACTAAATATAACATTTAAAAATACAGATGGAAAGAGTAAGACAGATTCCAATGTTATTTCCTGAAGCTGTCATGTGATTTAAACAATGATTGACACAATCTATTTACTCCAAATGGTTGCTTGGTTTGTGTCTCCCGCAGGGCAGACAACCTTTACGCCTTCTTCCTTCAGTGGTCTCCAGATGTTTATGGCAAGGAAGGCTCTGATGATGTGGGCTTTGTAGCCGTGGATGAAGAGTTAGACTCTAGCCTGGAGGTCATTGAAGACTTCTTTGAGGAGCCAACCATGGGAAGGATTGGGAGGTGAGGTTACTGGATTTGTTTTGCTTTTCATGAAAATGGTTTGGCATTTATTTTGTATTTATCTTACAGCGGAAAGACAATTGAATTGGCAGTTTTTGGACCACCTGAGGGTTTTTGTATACATGTATAAGATAAATCTGCTCACTTTCAAAGGTCTCCTGGCTGTATATCTGATCTTCTCCGTAAATATATTCCTGTGTGTCCTCTTCGATCTGCTGGCCAATCTCTACTCACGCAAACTACTTTTTCCACTAAATTCTATGGTCAAAGAGCCTTCAAATTCATTGCACCTTCATTATGGAATGACTTACCTCTTCATATTCACCAAGCTGGCTCTTTCAGATTTTCAAGGGACTTTGAAAAACTAATTTGTTTGAATCTTTAGTTTTGTAACTTACTTTTATATTTACTTTTATGTTTTGTGTTGCGCATAGAGGCTCCTGCATTATGCGCTATATAAATATCTCGTATTATTATTACTATTTTGTGAACCAAATTTACAAGATGCAAAACGAGTAAAACAAACGGGTTTTTTCTTTCATCGTTGTTGTCATCGTTTATTTGACCACTGATAATAAGAAAACAACAAACAGGCAGTCAAAATAAGATAAAACTGTAATTGTGATGCAAGGGAGTTCACTGAAGGAAGCGCCCTCGTGTGGTCAAGAATGTGGTCAATTAACGCTTTGGTCAACAGCTGGTGTTACTGGACTTGATTCTACAAATTACTGACATTGAACTTAAGATGTTTATCAATGTTTATGAGCAGAATTGTTTAGTACTCAGTTACTTTTTGTGCTTAACCAATGCCAATGGCGAGTTTACTCGACAAACAAAGGCGCAGCGTTTGAGAGCCTGTATTTATTTTGTTTGGCGCCCTCTGTTGTTGACTTTTACATAGACCAGTAGCTTGTTTATTGAGCTTTACAGTGGTGTGTATAGTATAGGGGGTCGCCATTACGATATTCTGAGAAAAAACATCAATCATGGCTGTTCATGACCCGGAGGTTTTGGTTGAAAAATTTGTTGTTAGTGACTCAAAATTGGACTCGGTAATATCTGAAGAAGAACCTAGTGAATATTAGGATGAAACTCGTGTCGCCAGGCACGTCCGATGATGACAGTGATCCTGACGATATACCGGTAGCTGGACCGAGCACGGCGGCCGTTCAACGCCGTTCAACGACCCATTCTTGTCGATCGAGGTGGCAAAGGACATGAAGATAATATTACAAATTTGACATCATATGAAAGGTCATTTCATAAGCTACAAATTGTATGCACAAAGTTTTTCCCCAAAAATATGTCTTCACACAGAAAAATCAAGATTGAAAAAGTGAACACTGCACGTTGCTTTTTGTGTGTGAAAAAATACGGTACACAGCAGTGTGACCCCTATAAACGATGCGGTATTATAGTAATAATAATAATAATTTGGGAGGCTAATCATCCTTACTAGCAGCTAAAAGCTGATTTGCGAAGGACGTGGCTACAACGTGTTCGAGAAGCAGGCATGCAAGGGTGCCTTTGGTAGCCAGCCACATCAACCCATTATGACCACGGAGCACAGCCAGAGATCGAAAGTGTCTGATTTTTCCCGAGGGAGGGCCCACAGGAAAACCGGAGGGCCCGGAGGAAAACCCTTGTGGCACAGCAGAGAACCAACGCACAACTCTACTCACATATGGCCTTGGCCAGGTATTGCACCAGGGTCACTTTGGTGAGAGGCGAGCGCTTTACGTACAAGCCAACCATGCCCCCCTATTGAAAGGAATAAGCAACTCTATGAACTTGGGCCATGGAGCCTTGCATGTGGATCAGGTTTTCAGTCCCTACCTGATTGCATGGGTTTACCCCCATCATGGGTTTACCCCCATCATGGGTACTCCCTCCTACATCTAAATCTGATCATTTCTTCATTTCCTATTCACCATCCTGATATCTTTCACTTTCTTTCACTATCTTTCACTATCTTTCACTTTCACTGATAGCTTTCACTTTTGGATGTGTAATGAAATAAAAAAATGAAATAACTCAATAAATAAGTCTTTCTGGCTATATGTTCCTTGTATAACATTGCATTCAAACAACCTGTATACATGTAATTGGCACATAAATGACATAAATCACTCAAATGAGCAAGAAACCAGTACCTGAAGAACTGAATGTTCCATTGCCCCATTTTCACTGAAAGCCCAAATTAAATCTTATAGAGTGCGCAAGTTGACCCCAAGAGTTTTCAAGAGAATCTTGACATACAGGCACCTCACACAGCAGCTACAATGTGTATTGTGGCAATTGTGTGTAGGAAGAATTTTTATTATACCCTTTTTACATGTTGTAAAATTCATCCATTGGAGTTTAAATAAAGGAAAGCTAAAGTTGGTAAAGTTGTTAATTGTAATGATTTTTACAGATCTTGGAAAAAAAAATTAAGCTGATCTTAATTTCCGCTTCACTTTTGAAATCTTAAAGCCCATGTAATAAAAGGTGATTGACCTCAATCGTACCAGTGATGTTATAAATAATTATCATTCAACTGAAATGTTTTTGGGGAGTGAACAAAATTATATGACACAAAATAACCTTTACAAACAAACACAAAATTGCATCCAAGTTCTAGTTCCCCTTGCTGATAGCTTTCATGACTGTACCTATTATTGTGTTCATCACAAACTGCACTCATAGAGTTGTTTACATTGTCACCTTCATTGATAACAACCCAGACAAACAGACGTTCAACATCACTAGCTTCATGACCTTTGACACTGAAGTTCATTGTCAATGCCCAGCACTGTATTCCATTGTACATTAATTGTATAAGCAACTTGGGACACTCTGCACAGTACATGTACAACCTTGCTACATAGGTGTTTCTGTGACTGTATTAGTTAAATACTAGTTATGGTAGAATCTGCACTCTACCAGAAACATCCAGACAGGATTGCAGACGTATCTTTGACATCTTTTTCAACAGTGCTATGTGCTGAGGTGAGTATACAGATCACAAACTAATTCAACTTTGCTCAAAACTCTAGCTTAAGATAGGCCTATAAGACCATACAAATACTACTTAATTTGTGCAGTTTCATCAATTGTAGTTTTGTAACTTAGAAGATAATGATTCATCCTTGGTTTACATGTAATAGTGTTGTACAATTGAAATGCTTGAATGGTTTCTCAAGTAATGTACTTATATTTGAACCTTAGTGTCTTCCAATTCAATGGAGGTAAAGGCTGATTATTTAGTGCATGTTCTTGATATTTGATTGCAACATTTTCTAAGACTTGAATTCATTATTGTGAAAATGAAGTTTAAAGAAGAGATGATATCAACATAAATGAATCATACTGTATAATCAAATTGTCTTGTTTTCATAAATCATATTCAACTAAAGTATTTGAAGAAACTGAATCAGGTATTCGTAAAACTCAATATGGTTGTGGGAGCAACTTGTCCTGTAAGTTCCAATACAAGCCAGACTGACACAGACTATTTTCATTTGGTGTACAATAGTGTTACATGTACATGGACACTTGTACATGTAGGCCTACAGTTTGAGCGTGTTTCTAAATAATTACACTCTTTAAAAAACAGTGTATTTCACTATTTCAATATGACTCATAATTATTTAATGTACCATCTTTGTTTATGATGTACATGTAGTTCATGATGTACATGTGTACTTGTAGTTCATGATGCAGTTTGTATATTTCATGACATTTGTAGAGTATTGGAATGGATGTTGTCTTCCTGCTATACATCCTACATTTAAAGGGGCTGTGTCAAACACAGCCTGTGGCTGTACATGGAATTATGAACTCTCACCCAGTTACTGCACGCCTTCTCAATAATTATGATACAGAGGGAGGGCGTGTACAGTAACTGAATGAGAGTTCATCATTCCATGTACAGCCACAGGCCTGCTTTGATCTTGACTACACAGCCCCTTTAATAGTCTTGGTCCATGACGTTTCTGTTCTGTAGTCCACGAACGATCCACGTACGACGCCCCACTTATCACAAATGTCGCCGAAAGAGGGCGCTATATATACACTAACCGCTATACACCCCACGAACCGCTATCACCGAAATGTCTTGGGAATCTCGTCAAACTGCCTGGAAAATTCCAGGGACATTCCGCTGTGACGTAGAAATTTGCATAATTCTTTGCAAGAAAGAAATCACGTGATCGGTCTAGTACCTGAACTGCTGCGTTTGTGAACCACTGATCTCTGTTATTGTACTGTGGATGCACATGGACTCGTGTGTGGGGAAAATGAATGGAACTTGTCGCCGTCGATCGACACCCGCGTGTGTTTACGTAGTAACCATAGAGCTATTTATGGTAGTAACTAGTATTTTGCTGTCGTTTGCGTAATGGCGGAGCGTGCCGTAAAAGTTGACAGTTAAAGTAATAAAATAATAAACCACAAGGGAAACTAACCCAAAATCAGTTAAAGTAATAGAAAGTTATAGTATAGTAATATTCAAATAATGTTATTACTATAAGGCCTGGGACAGGGGTCATTTTCACAAAGGACTTACTAAGATTGATCTGAAATTATTTGCCATAGTGATTTGTATTGTGACATCACACATTGCTTATCAATTAAGATTAATAATCCACAGTTAAGATCAATCTGAACTCTTTGTAAAATCAGCCCCTGGTGATTTAATGTTACTGTTGTGTACGCATTATTACATTTTGGAGGATGAACCTCACACATTATTATGCTTTTAAGGCAAGGAAGTATGTACAGTGTAGTTGTCTCACATTATCCAACACAACCTAGACTATCATTGTTGAAAACAAAAATAAAGAAAATTTATGGTGTCAAATATGATTAAAACTGGCACCACTTCCTCCATGCATGTACATGTATCAGATATTATTAAACTATTCAACCAGTACTTGGTCATAAAGTTAACAGTTTATGGTAGAAAACTGTTCTGTTACTCTGTTACATTATATTTGTTATTTTAGCTGAACAATTTTACATGGTCCTTTTTATTGTAAGTATAATGCCCACATTTATACATTTGTAAGCATAAAATATAAATATTTCATCAGTGAACATTTCAACCAAATATGATAATTAATGTAAAGCATTGTAATAAACATTCACACTGATAGGACAGGTTTTTTTTCTTCAAATATCCACCAGTATATATATTTTTTTTAAAGTTTCTCCTCTAATAGCCTTTTCAATTTCGGAGTCATGTGATAGTCACCTGGTAGTAACGTGGAAAAACCCACGATGGAAAATTTGAAAAGGCAACGGAAAAAATTGAAAAGGCGACAGACAAAATTGAAAAGGCGACGGACAAAATTGAAGGCGAAGGAAAAAATTGAAAAGGCGACGGACAAAATTGAAAAGGCAACAGACAAAATTGAAAAGGCGACGGACAAAATTGAAAAGGCGACGAAAAGGAGTGGCACATATGGAACACCATACGAACCCCTAAGCATTTCTACTTGACAGCTTCCTCAACCCTTCATACTCCAACATTGAGTGTGTTCTTAAGGGAAATGTGAATTTTGATTATTTGAGGCAGACAGTACCAATATTGTGAAACAGATGGTTCGATCACCTCGCCGACAATCTAACTTAAATCTTTGATGAAGCCCTTTTCTTGGCTTTCGTTAGTAAGGTGGCGTAACTCTTACAGGTTACTAGCTGCTGGTTACAAACTATACACCATCCGCCCTTTTTCGTACGGTGTGATGAGTATCGCGAGGCCATTATTCGCCAGCAAAGTTAGCCGTCATAATTGCAAAAAATCACAAAAGAGGCCGACCGTCCTCGCTACCGTGACACAGAACAGCACACAGTGTGTCAGTATAGTAGACAATACAATTTCGTCTGCTACATTTTACAGCAGCGTGACCAGTCTGTTGTGGTCGTTATGCGGCTTAAAATTTTTGTTCGTACGCTTGCGTATTGCCGTTGTGACCTCAATGTGAATATGCAGATATAGGTCACAGCGATTGTATCACGTGATACTCGACGAGATTCCCAAGAAGTTCCTGTGATAGCGGTTCGTGGGTGATAGTGGGTTCGTGGAATGATAGCGCCCTCTATTGGCGGCAATTTGTAATGGGCGGATTGTGGAAATACAGAACAGGGACGTCTTGCACCAAGACTACCACTTTAACTGGATCCTCCAAATACAGAAAACATTGCTTAGTTTAAAGATGAAAAATAGTTATTTCATTGATTTAAATATTTGATGTCAAGTATGCATACATGTACATGAGATGTACTTTCACTTATTTAAAATGATATTAATATGGTACAACAAAATACATCTCACATTGACATATTCAAATTTCATGTTTTATTGCAGTGTAGGCCAGCAGAGCTTGTTAGTTTCTGTCAATACAGGCAGCAGATTAGTTTCGAATATTTTGATAGTTTGTTTTAGTGTGTCATCAAAATAATGTTAACTCTAATGAGACAACACAACAAAAGTTTGGCTGTAGTTGTCTTTAGATTGAAAAGAAAAACAAATCAAATCTCACAGCCTCGAAACTGCTAACACTTATTTGACTTTGACTGAATGGATGCTATTTAAAAGCTATATAAAAAAATTCTACATCAAAGAATTTTTTGTTCGCATATAATGTTTATGTTTCATTGCACTCGTACACTAATGTACAGTGCAGGGATCAATTTGACAGCAACAGATGTATACTGGAAGTGGTTTGTTCAAACTGAATGTCAATTCTGTTGTAATGGTAATATATTTTTGCTCTTTGATAATTATTTCCAGACCAATATGGCATCTTCTAAACCAGCACAGGTTTCAGCTCTGGAGAAAATCAGAAAGGATTATCTGGAGTGCAGTATTTGCCAAGAGGAGTACACAGAACCCAAACTACTGGACTGTCATCACAGCTTCTGTGAACGCTGTTTACTTGATTACCACACTACCAACTACAAAGATGCTAAGATGCTTATTTGTCCTCTGTGTCGAAAGGAGACACAACTTCCTGAGACGGGTGTTCAAGATCTCAAGACTAGCTTCATTTTAACTGGTCTTGCACTCCAACTGGATCAAGTCAGTTCTATTGAAAACAGCAAGTTGGTTTGTAAATTGTGCAAGGAGGAAAATGAGGCAACACATTTCTGTTGTGACTGCCCTATGATTATCTGTTCAAACTGCACAGAGCTGCATCAGAAAATTCCTTCATTATTTAGCCACACAGTAGCGACATTCAAAGACGTATTTGATGGGAAGATTGTCAAAAAAGGGCAAAGACAAAAACGTCATCCAGAATGTCAAACTCATGAAGGTGAAGTGATGAGGTTCTATTGTACAACATGTGATGTGATGATTTGTAGAGATTGCACTGTCATAGATCACTGTAAACCACAACATGAGTATATTGACTGCAACCAAGCCTCATCCACATATAAACAGTCATTGGCTCAACTCATTACTCCCCTGGAAGAAATCCTGAAGAACCTTGAACAATCTCAAGCAACTGTCTCAACAATGAAAGACAACCTAGACACTGCAGTTGAGAGAACCATGGCAAAGGTGGAGACTAGAGCTAATAAGATCAGGGCTAAGGTAACAGCTCAAGAGAGTCGCATCATGGATGAAATAAAAACCATCCACAAAGATCGTAACAAGAAATTGGAGGAATATGAGCAAAGAGTGATTGTAATCTCACACCAAATACAGCATTCACTGCAGACTGCCAAAGATGTCAGCAACAATTCATCAGCTTCTGACTTCCTTGCACTCTATTCTACTATCAGTAATGACTTGACATTACTCAGAGATCAGAATCAACCCAAGATAGATTCTACCCTTTCCCATCTGAGATTCAATCCAGGGGTTTGTGATATCTCCCTGGGTACTCTGAATATGAAGGAACCAAGGTGGGAGCTTGGTTTGGAGTATGATGTAGGAGTCAATGGGGCTTTGGATATTGATGCCTCTGTACCTGGGGATGAGATGGCAGTGGCAGACTTCAGTAATAGCAGAGTGGTAATTTACAACACTATGGGACACCAGCAGAAAACTATCCAAGTATCACAGTGTAAGTTGCTTACAATGTCTTTTTAGTTAGAGGTGTAATGCTGTTGTAAATTTCAGATCAAACAGTGAAAAGGGTAGCCTACTCTTGATTGGTTATAAGGGACAGTCCATGAAAATAATTGGTTTATCCAATCCAATACTAGGTAAAAAAATAATTAAAAATGAAACAAATTATACAAGAGTTCTTATGATAGTATATAGTCACCTCGTTTAACAGATTGTTGTTTTTTCTACTGTATGTCATAGTCACATGTAAGTGCTGCATTGTTTTTTACAACATAGGAACAAATTTAGATTAATAATAGTGTCTTTTGTATTTTTTGCAAAAAACTAATTAAATAGGTTGTGAGTAATTTGCAAATGAGGGATCATTGTATTGAGTCCTATTCATTTGTTCATTTGTTTTCCAGACCCTCAGGCTGTTGCTGCATTCCATAATCAGTTAGTGGTTTTAGATGGAACCAACTCTGTCAAGATGTACAATACGAATGGCAACAAGATATTTGAGTTCTACACAGTGCCTCATAGTGAAGTGGGCAAGACAGCAGTAGACCTCCGCAGTGTAGCAGTCATGAAGGATACAGTCATTGTGGGGGATGTGAAGAGGTCAGTTATAACTAAACACTACTCCAGTGATGGTTCACTCATTATTGACACTGTTTCAGTTCAGACAAAACCTTACTACTTGGCCATTGACAGCAAGGACAGAGTTATCATCAGTGGTTGGGAGCAACAACAAGTAGACATTGTTGATGACAATGGTGCTGCACTAATCGCCATCAAACCACTCATTGATGGTCAGCAAGTTGTATACTGCAGAGGTGTATGCTGTGACAGCTCAGCTATCTACATTGCAGTGAGCACTAAGTTTTTAAACACTGGTCATATCCATCAGTATGACATGAAGGGTAGATTTGTCAGCTGTATTGAACAGGGTCTGTACAACCCACGTGGAATCTCAATGACATCAGATGGTCAGCAGCTTGCAGTGGCAGACTGCAAATCAGTGAAGATTTATAACAATGTGTAATGTTATCTAATTATGATACTGGTCAAATACTGCCTCAAGGGTTAAACTGACCAACAAAATAAGTCAATAAAATTTATCCAAAAGATTCTGCAAGATGATACAAATTTGTTCACTCCAACAGTTATAATAACCAATCAGTTTTAATTCTCAATTAATTGAGACCTTGCGTTAATCAATTCTGTTACTATACGGTTACAAATAACATACAGTTAACTTATTTTGGATTTTGTAATAAAATAAAATCTCAACACATAATGCTCTTTTGTGTACAGGCTTGTCTATTTTAAATAATTTTGTAAAAACATTCTAGCGGGCAGAAAAAAGTGTTTGCAAGAAATGATAGCATGCAAAGGGTTCATTATTACATTTAGGGGTTGTTCACTCGTATTGCAACTTTTTCCATTTAATAAGAAATGCAACTTTTGAAGTTTAACATCACATGCAAGTTAAGGTTGTTATTAAAATCATTACTTGGATACCTGACTACTGTATAATTGCCATGTTTGCTTTGTTATTAATATTACATTTATTATGGGAAAATGGGTACACAATGTAGGAAATGTCATAACATCCAAAAGAATGTGAATTGCTTATTTGATTACTTGTTATCATCATATTTAAATTTAACAGCAGTCATCCAATTATGGGTCTTATCTTAATAACTAGTGTTATTTCAATTTTTGCAGCCATCTTGTAATTTCTCTTGCTCAAACCTATTTTGAAGTGATCACATTCATGCAATATTATGTGATATTAATATCTGGTGTGCATGCATTTAAGGCAAATGCGCCATTTGATTTTATGGAAATTAGTTGGGTTTTTTCTAATGTCTTTTTTCTACCATTTTGATACGTTGATTAAAGGGTCTCAAGAGAGTCTTGCTGTAGAAATAATTTCTGTTGCATTTGTTTCCTTGTCAAACCATTTATTGGAAAGACTGACTAGACTAACATAACAGTAGTTTAATAAGCCATTTGCGAGTTACATTTGAATGTCTGGTACAATGACTTGTTTAGTCACAAGTTACCGCTTAAATTTGAATTCCTCAGACTATCGAGACAGTTGCTATGTCACATGATTAGGGGCAAGCTTTTGCTTAGTTATGTAAGAGACGGTGAACACCCATACACAATTCTGAATGGATGTGTATGGCATAATGGTACCAGGGTTTGCTCATCTGGAGGTTGCTATACAAAAGCTTGCCCCTAATGGCTTAAAAAGTAGTTTAATTGGAGTTTGTTGAGTAAGTTTGATCTGTATATAATCAAGATTGACATTATTGCTCATGTAGACTTGTTTGGATTAGTGCTACTCTGTCTCTAAAGCAAAATATATTCCTAACTTTTGACATTGTCAATAAATCTGGAGATGATTCATACTCTATTATTATTTCTGTCAAGTGAAGATTTATTCCACTATCTCTCTCCCTCATTCACTTTGCTTGTCTTGTAAAAACTGCTGTGAGTTTAGAAATATTTTCCATTGTAAAAATGTATAGCCCTTTGCATTTGATGTCACAAGCTAAAACAGCGCCCTCACTGAGGTCAAAGGAAGACCTATCCATGGCTGAGAGTTGTGCGTGGCGCGTACGTGTTTTCACATTTCCATTGTTTGATCTCAGTATTGGCCGCCAATGCAATGGGTCTATAGGAATTATTTAAGTTATTTGATGGATCAGGAAGAAGTTCCAATCTCTTCTGATGTGAAAACAAATCTAATCATACATTTAAAACTGCAGAGAGACTGTCCGTCTGAGTAGGGAAAAACTTTGGATAAGGCGCATAAAGACCACTCAGCCCCATGGTTTGAATATCCAAGAAGGAAATGACTAATAACCTTTTGTTTTTGCCTTCTTCTTTTCCCACACAGTTATCCACTTTATTAGTCTGCCCTTCATTGTATTAACTAATTATTTACCTCTCTTCTAACCTTCCATTTTGTCCTTTGTGTTCCCAACTTCTTGTGGTCAAGCTATCCCCTTCCCTTCATAACCCCCCCCCCCCCCCTTTGTCTTCATAATCCCTGCTTACCCCCTGCCTTCTCTGAATGCTTTCTGCTTTTCTCTCTCCACTCTCTCTATTCATGTATTTCCACTTGACTACTCTTGCAACTCTTGTCTGCTTGTATGTGTGTTGTGTGTTGTCATTTAGCCTTCGAGAAAGACTCTGCTAGGGTCGAAACGTCAGGCCACTAACTTATTTTTTACATTTAAAAGTGACTAGAATTTTAATAAACACACGTCACATGTTTATTTTTCATGTCTTTATAACAAGTAAAAATATCCTTTGAAATATTGACTTTCAAAAGGATTGACTCGGAGACACGTAATCAAACAACACAAAGGAAAACTTAAAAAATCTTATTTCAAATAAGAGTAACAGCAAATTACATACAGTTGCCCATTATTAATAATGGTAGATTTGATGTTATGAAGTGGAGGGATTTTAACTTCTATAAAATTAGGGTGTGAAGCTTCACTGTCAAGATGAAGACAGAACGGAGAGCTTCTACTGACAGACAACACAATCTGCTGTAATAAGCATTGGACATGTGCATCCTATGTAAGGGATAATGAACAACCTCATTCCCAGTGCTGTAGGGTCTTACCTTGCTCATTCATAACACCTAAAAGTATGACTTTAAAATATTGAAATATATTGGTTATTTGTGGTTGATCCATTTTGTATTAGAGACGTACGCAGAGCGTGCGATCAAAAGAGGCATCAAGTCGAAGAGCAACTGGTCCCCTCTCATTGATCTTGTGGTGTGTCATAACTGTATGCAATTCAGAGTAACTAAATTTGTAAAAACATGATTCTTTTGAAGTGGCTACACAGAGCAGTCATTTTTGTATGCCAATCGTCATTGTTTTTTAGCTGATCTCTTCCAGGCGCTGCTCATTCTTTTGAAGTGGGTGTGTCAACATACTTGTATTTATACACACCACCCAGGTTTTGTTTGGACAAATTTTAACAGATTGCTATTTCAAAACAAATACAATTTAAATATGGGAAGTTTATGTAGCAGTCCCGTCCGATTTCTGAGAAGTCTCCCGAATTACCCCAAAAAACTACTCTGCAACAAGAGAATAAGTAGCAAGACAAGTTCTTAAAAGAACATTATCTATACAGCAAGTAGATTTACACATGGAGTTACCGCAAACCAAATGAAACCTCACCATGCAATGCCTCAAATCCCATAATATAAATACCATCGTGTATGCCCACCTCTGTACACAAAATATTTGTAAATTATTTTTTACACATCTGCTGGTTTTGTGAAATAATATCAGGTCTGGACAATATCTCATTTGTACTATAAACTAACTTTTCCTGTTCACTGGCTGATGTGTCTCAAGTGTCGCAATTGAAATTTAATAATTTACTGGACTCAAGGAAATACATTAGCTATCGAGTATTCTAATCAACTTCTAATGAAAAATTTGGCCCCAAAATACGGGCAAACCACATTTTATTTATTTAATTTAATAATTTTGGCAAAGACTCTCAGAAAAGTGAAATTAATCACTTTTCTAGTAACAAAAAACATGGAGAGAAGACAATGAAGGAAGTTTCAATTTTAGATGTGGGAGGAAAACCCCAGAGAATTATTCGAGGGAAAACCCATGCAATTAGGCAGGGACTGAAACCCCAATCCACATAGTGCCCCTGGTGGGATTCGAACCAAGGTCCCAGAGGTGGAGGGCGAGGCAAGATACCACTACACCAACCCGACCACACACACATTGTTAGGCAGGGACTGAAACCCCAATCCACATAGTGCCCCTGGTGTGGGTTTCGAACCAAGGTCCCAGAGGTGGAGGGCGAGGCAAGATACCACTATACACCAACCCGACCACACATACATTGCAAACACCTTTGCGGGGACTTCCTATTGTAGTTCTATAATTCCCTTTTCTAAAGAATCACATTGTGGGGCCCCAGTTTTAACAAAGAAAAACGTTGAGGGACCTTTATTCCATTGTGTAAAAGTCCCCTACAGCTCTGGGTATGCCTACCCACATGTACATGCACACACAAAGGGTACAATTATGAGATGTGAAAGGTCAAATTAATTATTTTTTTTTTTTTTTTTTTCACCCTGAATTTAAATGTATTCTTTTGTATTATGTTAAGTAGTCTTTGTCTGGCATTTCAAACTGGAGGTATAAAAGTTTAAAGTTGTAGTAAAAAACTGTGAGGTCAAAAGTACAATAACCTGTAACTCCTAAATCACACGCCCAGAATTCTTGCTTTATGAGTTTCCTTATGACCAAGCAATTTAAGGAAACGAAACAAATATCTGAGATTTAGCCTTGAAGGTACATTGGTTTGCGACCATGTACCATATATGGACATTGAGCACAATTGTTATTTTCATCTGTACATAGAAAGATTGATGTGTCTGCATACAGGGAGATGTTAGGAGGTACATTGCTGGATTAGGGGAATTTACGAGACCAGACATGAACATTATTGGGGAATTCCCCTGAGCTGAATGATGTCATCATTGGTATCTGACCAATCACAGCCAGGAATGGAGACTGACTACTTGGGTTGGGTTGTCCAGTGTGATATTAGAAATTCTTAGAATCCATTCGTAGTTCTGCCTGGCTGACTGGAAACAACGGAGAGTAAATCCAAGGCCAATGTTGAGATAACTTTGTGTAAATCAGTCAATTTGGTCAACTAAGATAAGTCACCATGGGATGTATTCCAGCTAAGAAGTGGAGGCAGCAACCAATGAAGGAGGAGGAGGCTATTGATACTATTTCAGCTGAGGTGTTCAGGAAGATTTGGTGTCACCCTTATGGGTATACAAGAATGGTATGATCTAACAATCAGCTGTGCACTAATGGGTACAAAGGGTATAAGTCTGGTAATCAACGGTACCCTTCAGGGTATAAGAGAAGATTTGAGTCTGGTAATCAATGGTACCCTAATGGGTATAATAGAAGATTAGGTATGGTAATCAATGGTACCCTAATGGGTATAAGAGAAGATTAGAGTCTGGTAATCAACGGTACTCTTCAGGGTATAAGAGAAGATTTGAGTCTGGTAATCAATGGTACCCTAATGGGTATAAGAGAAGATTAGAGTCTGGTAATCAATGGTACCCTAATGGGTATAAGAGAAGATTAGGTATGGTAATCAATGGTACCCTAATGGGTATAAGAGAAGATTAGGTATGGTAATCAATGGTACCCTAATGGGTATAAGAGAAGATTATAGTCTGGTAATCAATTTTACCCTAATGGGTATAAGAGAAGATTAGAGCCTGTCAAAGGTACCTTAATGGGTACAATTGGTTCAGTACATCAGTTCATGATACTTTGTAAAATAATCTGGTAATCAATGGTACCCTAATGGGTATAAGAGAAGATTAGGTATGGTAATCAATGGTACCTTAATGGGTATAAGAGAAGATTATAGTCTGGTAATCAATGGTACCCTAATGGGTAAAAGAGAAGATTAGAGTCTGGTAATCAATGGTACCCTAATGGGTAAAAGAGAAGATTAGGGTCTGGTAATCAATGGTACCCTAATGGGTACAATTGGTTCAGTACATCAGTTCATGATACTTTGTAAAATAATCACATTTTCATTTTCATATTGGATAATTTGTTTCTGTGAAAGTACATTGTCATTGACAGAACAGATTATGTTTTTGTGCCAGGTAATGTCAGAATTTATTTTGAATCTGTTGTTCCTCTCTTATTGTAATTTTGTTTCATTTGCATTAGATCATCACAAAGGAAGAGGCCAATCGGCGGCGGATGACCATCTTAGAATGCGAGATGAACCTTCCATTACCAGAACTTGAAGGAGCTACGAGTATCCTGTTGGAACCGGAACATGTCAGGAAGGTAAGATACTGGCACTTGCAATCCATCTACAAGATTATAGTCAAGAAAGGATGTCGGACGGCTTGGCATGAATTGATGGTTTCCCATCTATTTCTACATTTGTAAAACCAAAAAATGTTGCAAGTCTGAACAACCGACAAATAGTTACACACAACTACATGTATCGTATTCATCGGTTTGTCAGATTTGCTTCGAAATTTCTTTTCCTATTATTTTTCCTATTATTTTTTACCAGAAAAACTGAGTCAAAATAATTCATCAGTAATACAGAAATGAACAGTTAAAAACAATTAATTTTTAAAGTTTTGACAAACAGCTTCCTTGGCTGTGTAATTTCTCCCCTAAAAAGTTAAGCGGGTTTTTTCCGGCAAATTACTTGATTTTTATTTACTGAAAAGCTTGACTTGGAATAAAGTTGGTACTTGTTACAAATCTTATTGTAAAAGATTTCCCCTTGGAAAGCTATAAACCATTTTTAGATGAAGTGGACACAATACTATGATACAATTTGGTTTTAGGTAAATCTTTTTGTGTACACCCAAACCGAACAGTATACTCCTATAGTGTCCACTATATCTCAAGTAGGCTAATGGTGTCGATGAAAATAATTTTTTCAATTGGGTCATTGTAACAAAATATAACACTAGCAGTAAACCACAAGGGATACTGACTGGGTAATTTTTAAATAATTTTGGATGAAAATAATGTTTGTTTACTGGAGCGGTATTTGAACCTGCGACCTCCAGATTAACATGCCAGTTCCCTACCAGTTGAGCTATCCAGCCCTTGTTGGCAGTCTCTCTAGATTAACATGCCAGCTCCCTACCAGTTGAGCTATCTAGCCCTTGTTGGCAGTCTCTCTAGATTAACATGCCAGCTCCCTACCAGTTGAGCTATCCAGCCCTTGTTGGCAGTCTCTCTAGATTAACATGCCAGCTCCCTACCAGTTGAGCTATCCAGCTCTTGTTGGCAGTCTCTCTAGATTAACATGCCAGCTCCCTACCAGTTGAGCTATCCAGCCCTTGTTGGCAGTCTCTCTAGATTAACATGCCAGCTCCCTACCAGTTGAGCTATCTAGCCCTTGTTGGCAGTCTCTCTAGATTAACATGCCAGCTCCCTACCAGTTGAGCTATCTAGCCCTTGTTGGCAGTCTCTCTAGATTAACATGCCAGCTCCCTACCAGTTGAGCTATCCAGCCCTTGTTGGCAGTCTCTCTAGATTAACATGCCAGTTCCCTACCAGTTGAGCTATCCAGCCCTTGTTGGCAGTCTCTCTAGATTAACATGCCAGCTCCCTACCAGTTGAGCTATCTAGCCCTTGTTAGCAGTCTCTCTAGATTAACATGCCAGCTCCCTACCAGTTGAGCTATCCAGCCCTTGTTGGCAGTCTCTCTAGATTAACATGCCAGCTCCCTACCAGTTGAGCTATCCAGCCCTTGTTGGCAGTCTCTCTATTTTGTCCATATCTTTGTGTGGGGGTGCCAGTCAGAAGCCATTCAACCTGCAACTGCCGTGTAGCCAGCTTACAAACTCGTAGTGAAGATCTGGAAAAGAATAGGATGTTGTAATGAAATTGATTTTTTTTAGGGTGCTATATCTGTCAAATTGTTTTTCATATTTTTTTACAATTTTTTGGAACAGTTTTTGCCTATGTGTTATTGTTGTGTATTGAACAAATATATTGACAAAACGAGGAGAATACCAACTAGATAGCTTAGTTGGTAAAGCGCCAGTGCGTTAAACCAAAGATTGTTGGTGCAGATCCTGCTCTAGTCAAATTTTCTTTATTCAACCCCAAGTTTTTGAAAGAATCAATTCTAATTAGCAGTACTGACCTGTCACATAGCACAGTATAAGGTCTCCCACAATGGTATTTGTATTTATCTTTACACCTGTAGCTGACAAAACAGCTTCCTGCTAGAACTGAAGGGTATAGCTGGAAGAACATCTACAATACAGCTGAGCATGGGTACAGCTTACGCAATCTGTATCGCAGTATGAATGGTATAGATAGCCCTGTCCTACTAGTGATCAGGGACTCTTCAGGAATGGTAAGTCATACATTGTGCAGACTTAGAATTTCATCTTTGAGAGGGCAAGGCCAATGCGTCGTATTTTTGACCGCGTGAGGGCGCTCTCAGAAATATTTCTATCACTTCCGGGTTATAATAAGTGATTATTGTCTGCTCAGCTCTGTGTGCAGTTTTAACATCAGCGTTCTGTCACTTCTGTGCGCGGTATAGTTTTTAGTTGCTTCTAAGGTGGGTTATCGGCTCCTTTAAAGGTCTTATTGTTCTTGATGGATATGTCTGGTGGTAATGTGCTCCTGTCTTTAACTGTTAGGGGGAAGTATTTGAAGCAGTCTTTACTCTTTGTTTGCGGAGAACAGTTGGTAATGTAGGCCTTGCAGTTGCTGTGAATGCGGTGTCTGGATTGGTGTGTGACAAAAAGACATCCCAGAACTTGATGAACCCACTGCAGCATCAGTTATTCAGCTCAAACGTTGGTTAGCTTGCAGAAGAGGAGCATCAACTTCTGGCAGTAAAACAGAGCTTGTAAAAAGGTAAACGAACAGCAAGGCCTACCAACTGTTCTCCGCAAACAACAAAGACTGCTTCAAATACTTCCCCCAGACAGTTAAAGACTGGAACACATTGCCACCAGACATCATATCCATCACGAACAATAAGACCTTTAAAGGAGTCGTTATAACGCAACTTTTTAGAAGCAACTAAAAACTATACCGCTTATAGAGTGATGACAGAACGCCTTACAAGGTGCTGTGGCGCCTTATGCAGCCAATCAAGCCAGGAACACCGCGGTGAACTCTCTTTCTTACGATAAGTGCACTGGGTTCTTTTACGTGCGTTACCCAACACACATTTTACGTCCCATCCGAAAGATGCAGCAATAATGGTCAAGTGTCTTGCTTAAGGACACAAGTGTCAAGACCGGGACTCAAACCCACATAAATTTGTGCAACAAGGGTGTGTTTTTCTTTCATTATTTTCTTGCAACTTCGATGAACAATTCAGCCCAAATTTTCACAGGTATGTTATTTTATGCATATGTTGGGATACACCAAGTGAGAATACTTGTCTTTGACAATTACCAAACGTGTTCAGTGCCTTTAAACAGGGGTGAGGTTGGTACAGATTTCCAGATTTTAAAACTTGTGTCTCCGAATTTGTTTTGTAGCCTGTTTTTACAAATTGTTTCGTAAAATGGCTCTGACAAAAAAGTATTGATTTGCTAGATTTGATGTGCTCGCGATCAATATCTACAAACATGCTTACACAAAACCAAATAGCGCTGTAGTTATTTTTGGACTGTGCAGTCGCTGGCCTTCCATAATACACATTACAACGCATGGTGTACACAATGTGTTGTAGTCTGATGTGCATGCAGTTTACAGCAGGTCCAAAGTCCAAGCTAACCAAAAGTTAGAGACATCCATACTCATAAGAAAGATTAGCAGACAATTTCTGCAAGTGTTTATTTGAATTTTCATTTCCATCCACTCTCACATCTGTTTAAAACACCTAGAATGAACTTGGTGTTGTTTTGAGCTGACATTACTTTCTTCTCCCGTATTTATATTTGAAATATTTTGATTAAAGGCAAAGTATACTTTTGGTTTTTGGAGCTGTTGGATTGTTTTTATCATTTCTAAATGTAGATATCTCCAATAAAACTAACCTGTCAAAATTTCATTTGAAAAGTGGGTTCCTTTTTTGAGATATCGCCGAAAATCTGGAGCGATTATGTCCATGCAGGAAGAATAATCGCTAATAGGAATACACAGTTTCTTGCAGAAACATTTCTCAGATTGAAATGTTTTGAATCCCTCTTTTTCTAAAACCACATTCCTTTGAAGGGAATTGTTTCTCAAAATGTTATACATTATCAACAGCTGCAGTGCTTCTTACCAAGTAAGTTTTCGTGGTCATTAATTTTTAGCGTACATGTAAATACCAAAGGATTTTTTTCACATACCTTGAAATTGTGTGAATCAAAATCTGTTTTCCCAACAGAGTACTTACCGAAGCCAGCCCAACGCTATGATGACCCACCCTTATACCTGTGTTTGCGAGTTGGTAAACCCATGGTGAAGACATTCCCAGGGAATAAGGCTGGAAGCAAGGACGGCTCATCCAAGAAGAAATACAAACCACCAGAGTACTGGTTTGCAATACCAAGAGAGAAGTAAGTACTTTGCTGCTTAGACCTGGAGGCTGTCATTTCTTTTGCTTAAAAAATGTTAATAGTGGCTTCTTATATAGCACTCAACTCCGTCACTCAGTGGCGCTTCAACATACACTTTTTTTCTGCAAGGTATGTGGAGCTATGTTTTTAAAGTATAAGACCTATTCCTTTAAATAGCACCATGTAATGTCTTACAAGGTGCTGTGGCGCCTCATGCAGCCTATCAAGCCAGGAACACCGCAGTGAACTCTTTTTCTTACGATAAGTGCACTGGGTTCTTTTACGTGCGTTACCCAACACACGGGACCTACAGCTTTACGTCCCATCCGAAAGATGCAGCAATAATTAATGGTTAAGTGTCTTGCTTAAGGACACAAGTGTCACGACCGGGACTCAAACCCACACTCTGCTGATCAGAAACACCACAGCTTGAGTTCTGTGCTCTAAGCCGCTCAGCCACAACACGCCAAAATTTGCTAGATTCTTCAACAAGACGTTCTCACATAATTGTAAAGATCAAGTTAAAACCTTATTCCTTCGATTTTTATCGATCGTTTTGTATTTTTGGGGGAATTCTGAAATTGTTCATTCTGTTTCAAAGCTTGGTCAAAACGACTTTTAAATTTTGACTTTGTTTTTCTTCAGCCAAGTTTCATAAAGCTGCTATTCTGATCAGAAAAATGTTACCAAGCAAATCAACTCACTGGTGCTGCATCAGTCACAATAATGTGAATGACATTGCAATTTGGCTGGTACTTGGCCAAAACGGCTTTTAAAGTTTGACTGTATTTTTTGAAGTGTTATTTTGTGATGTGAGTCAAAGAGGGGCTCCAAGATCAAATTCAGTTTTGTGATCTACTCATTTTCCAATAGTCCTTATGAAATTGGGGGCGGGGGGTACTAGTCTCTAGACCTCATGTTCAAATGATGTAAAATGACAGTGTGTTCGATACACCCTTCAAGTGAAATTTTTGTAAAGAACTAAAAACTGGTTTGATGTACAGAAAATGTTCAGTTCATTCCTGAATTGTGATGATATTCATTCAAATTTCACCTTTTCATTGGCGCAAAAAGTCGTCTTTAGAATGTACCCATTTCGCTCTCCATGAGTATTAAATTAAATTACATTTTACACCATTTTAACGTTGGGTAAGAGACTAGTACTTTTCCCCACTTTCATGATGACTCTTTCTGTTGGAAAATGAGTGCATCACAAAACTACATTTGACCTTTGACCCCCTCTTTAACCTGTGTCTATACGAAATATAACATTTCAAAATACAGATGCAGAGAGTAAAACAGATTCCAATGTTATTTCCTGAAGCTATCATGTGATTTAAACAATGATTGACACAATCTATTTACTCCAAATGGTTGCTTGGTTTGTGTCTCCCTCAGGGCAGACAACCTTTACGCCTTCTTCCTTCAGTGGTCTCCAGATGTTTATGGCAAGGAAGGCTCTGATGATGTGGGCTTTGTAGCCGTGGATGAAGAGTTAGACTCTAGCCTGGAGGTCATTGAAGACTTCTTTGAGGAGCCAATTGGAAAGGATTGGGAGGTGAGGCTACTGGATTTGTTTTGCTTTTCATGAAAACGGTTTGGCATTTATTTGTAATTTTTTTACAGTGGAAAGACACATACATGTTGCAATTGAATTGGCAGTTTTTGGACCACCTGAGGGTTTTTGTATATAAGTTCAATCTTCTCACTTTCAAAGCTCTTCATGGCCCATCTCCTGACTATATATCTGATCTTTTCGGTAAATATATTCCTGTTTGTCCTCTTCGATCTGCTGGCCAATCCATACTGACGCAAACTTTTTTTCCACTAAATTCTATGGTCAAAGAGCCTTCAACTTCATTGCACCTTAGTTATGGAATGACTTATTACCTCTTCATATTCGCCAAGCTGGCTCTCTTCAGATTTTCAAGGGACTTTTAAAAACTCATTTGTTTGAATCTTTACTTTTGTAACTTGCTTTTATATTCAATTCATTGTTTTATGTTTTGTGTTGCGCATAGAGGCTCCTGCATTATGCGTTATATAAATATCTCGTATTATTATTACAATTTTGTGAACCAAATTTACAAGATGCAAAACGAGTAAAACAAACAGGTTTTTCTTTCACTGTTGTTATGATCGTTTGTTTGGCCACTGATATAAGAAAACAGGCAGTCAAAATAAGATAAAACTGTAATTGTGATGCAAGGGAATTCACTGAAGGAAGCGCCCACGTGTGGTCAAGAATGTGGTCAATTAATGCTTTGGTCAACAGCTGGTGTTACTGGACACGATTCTACAAATCACTGACATTGAACTTAAGATGTTTATCAATGTTTATGAGGAGAATTGTTTAGTGCTTAGTTACTTTTTGTGGTTAACCAATGCCAATGTCGAGTTTACTCGACAAAAAAATGCGCAGCGTTTGAGAGCCTGTATTTATTTTGTTTGGCGCCCTCTATTGTTGACTTTTACCGTAATTTTCGGATTATAAACCGCGGTTTATACGTTGATTTTGACTTTTTTTAAACTCCTGCGGTTTATTCTCCGGGCGGCTTATACCTCGACGTATAAATATGGAAGAGAAAAAAACAGCATTTTTATAAAGAAAGATCGTTTGTAAAATGTTCTAAATAAAAACAATGTTCTTAAACGATAAAAAATCCTGCAAAACATGCCTGTGTGGTGACAAAATCCTGTTGAAAATGCCTGTTGAAAATCCCGCCTCATTTGTATTCCGTGTTGCCTTTATCAATCAATCAGTTTATTTCCACAGTTTCAAAATCACAATCAATATCAAATCATAGGCAATGTATTAGTTGGAAATAAAGAAATAAATAATTGTTTGATAAGATTAATTAAATGAATAATAAGCATTGACATTTGTGAAACTGTGGGGGACCCATACAGAAGCAAGGCTTGTAAGGGTGTGGTTCCCTGAGCAAGCTTGTGCATTGAGCCGATAATTATTTAAATTGATGTGTTGTGGAAGAAGATACCCCTCCAGGTAGGAAACATGTCCCGGAAAGGACAGGTGTACTCAAAAAGGCTCAGTGCACAAGCTGCTAACAATGAAAGTATTTACCTGTAACAACGAACAATGGACAAAACAACAAAGACAAACAAAGACGGGTCAGCAAAGTAAGAAAGGCAACATCTACCTACTATATAAATTCATTAAAGTTCACTTAGATTTACAATGTAGGAAAGACATTATCTATCAGCAATATGAATTCAACAAAGTACACTTAAATTTACGCTTAAATACAGAAAGACTTTTTGAGGCTTTAAGTTGAGAGTTGAGCGAGTTCCAGAGCTTGGGTCCCTCAAGTTTAACTGTTTTATAAGCAAGAGAAGTACGGGTATATGGTATATGAAGGTTGGAGGCTTGACGAGTAAAGTGTGAGTGAATCTCATGATTGTGTGTAAATATACTATTATTGAAGATGGTAAAGTATTACGGGTAGACTGATACACGAGGGACCCAAGTTGGTGATAATAAATGTCTTTGACTTTAAGAGTCTTATGTTTAGTAAAGTAGGGACTTGTATGTGAACGAAAATCAGCAAAATTAATGGTACGTAAAGCCCGTTTCTGTAGGAGGAGAATTCTGTTCAGTTTGTTGATTGAACTACCTCCCCATGCCAGTATACCATAATTAAGATACGATCCGATTAATGTATTATAAAGAGAATCTAGTACTTTTGCAGGGACAAGGAATTTGATCTTATTAATCACCCCAATATTTCTAGAAATTATTTTACATAACTGGTCAATATGAGAATCCCACTTTAAACCCGAGTCAATATATAACCCCAAAAATTTACAACACTCAGTTTTTTTAATAACAGTGTTAACAATTTTAACATCGCAAGGAATTTCATTGGCAGTACTGCTAAACAACATGAAATTGGTTTTTTCAATATTGAGAGACAGTCCATTGACCCTGAACCAGTTTGCGACATGTATCAGTTCAGTGTTGATCTTTTTAATGAGGTAATTAAGATTACTATGGGAATAAAATAAATTTGAATCATCAGCAAATAATATAAAAGAAAGTTCATCTGAGGATTGTGTGAAATCATTAATATATATTAAAAAGAGTAATGGTCCTAATATTGATCCTTGAGGTATGCCATGTGTTAGGATTCTGGTACTTGAATTAGTACCATCTATGGACACATATTGAGATCTGTTAAAGAGATAACTTCTAAACCAATCAAGTGTAATTCCTCGAATGCCATAATAGGAAAGTTTATGCAGTAAGATATCATGGTTGATTGTATCAAAGGCTTTCGAAAGATCAAGGAATATCCCCAGTGTGTGCTTAGAGTCATCGATTGCTTTGGAAACCTTATCAATAAAATCTAAAAGGGCATGGGAGGTTGAATGTTTACTACGAAATCCAAATTGGGAGTTTGACAAAATACTGAATTTATCTAGAAATTTAATAGTACGTGCATAAACACATTTTTCAATTTTTTTTAGAGAAACAAGTCAGAATAGATATTGGTCTGTAATTGCTAACACAACTAGAGTCACCTTTTTTAAAAACAGGGATAACCTTTGCAACCTTTAACTGAGATGGTACAACACCTGTCATAAAAGAAGTATTAATAATATGTGCAAGTGGTTCATATATGGCAGTTATTGAGTGTTTGATAATAAACATGTTTATAAAATCGTGCCCACAACTCTTTTTGTTTTCTAGATTGTTAACTATATATCAGTAACCTGATATTTATTAACTGGGGTAAAAAATAAAGATTTTTTGTTGGGGTTAGTCAGGGTGTCAGTAAAACTGAGAGAAGAATTTGTTTGTTGGATTTTACTTGCAAGGTCCGGACCAATATTGGTAAAATATGAGTTGAAGCAGTCAGCAATTTCATCAGGACTGGAAGTTAAATGCCCATCAGAGATAATTGTTTTAATAGTTTTTGAAGATTTGTTTTTGTTTAAAATTGAATTAATTTGCTTCCAAGTGTTTTGAACACTTTTTTTAGCCTTTTCAAATTGATTGGCGTAATAGTTTTCCTTAGAAGTTCTTAAAAGGCTAGTTAGTGTATTTTTGTATTTAGTGTACTTTTTTGTGTGTGGAATTGTAGGATTAGACATATATTGCCGGTAAAGTTTATTTTTCTTATTAATTGATCTTAGAAGTGAGCATGTTATCCATGGTAAGTTAGGTGAATGTTTACGACTGGGTTTATGGTTGTGAGATTTAGGTGGAATATCTTTATCATACAAATAGTTAAACTTATTAATAAAGTCATTGAATGACTCTTCCGGGTCATTGCAACAAAACACATCAGCCCAATTTGAGGCAAATAGGTCCTCGTTAAATTTCTGTAGGTTTGATTGGGAAAAATTACGATTAGAATGATTATTATTATGACTGCTAGTGCTACTATTGGGGACATTGGAGTTTGGGGACTGTATGTACATAAAGATCGGCAAATGGTCTGAAATATCAGACAATAAGATACCTGATTTGGGACAAGGTAATATGTTACAAAATAAGTTATCAATAAGAGTAGCAGAGGTATCTGTAATACGGGTAGGCTTGTCAATTAATGGGAGGAAGGTGTTGGTAGCCAGTAAATCCATAAATGACTGGGAACAATAATTCGAATAATTAAGTAAATTACGCTCGTGGTGCTTCGGGTAACATGAAGAATAAAACCATGGCTGGAATGGAGAGCCTTACAGCCTTTATCAAATTTCCTTACATCAATAACCAATTCGCGGCACTTCAGTTTTAACACTATTTTTAAATCTGAAGTGGGTTCCCTCATCAATTCACGTCACAAATTAACCGCGATATCATCGAATATCGAGATATATTTTAGACGATGTATCGTGAATAAAAAAAAGCAATATCGCCCAAGCTTACCATACGCAGTTTTACGAACTTCACTTCGGCGTGATTTGAGGTTAGTTTTTTTAACATTTTGGCCGCGGTTTATACGCCCGCGCGGTTTATACGCTGACACCTAAATATGTTTTCCATATTATGGAGCATTGCGGTTTATACGCCGGGCGGTTTATAATCCGAAAATTACGGTACATAGACCAGTAGCTTGTTTATTGATCTTTACAGTGGTGTGTATAGTATAGGGGGTCGCCATTACGATTTTCTGAGAAAAATCATAAATCATGGCTGTTCGTGACCCGGAGGTTTTGGTTGAAAAATTTGTTGTTAGTGACTCAAAATTGGACTCTCTTGAAATATCTGAAGAAGAACCTAGTGAATATTAGGATGAAACTCGTGACGTTTCGTCGCCAGGCACGTCCGATGATGACAGTGATCCTGACGATATACCGGTAGCTGGACCGAGCACGGCACCCGTTTAACGCCGTGGACTAGGGCGTGGGCTTGGCGGACCCCGACCCATTAGTGCCGATCGAGGTGGCAAAGGACATGAAGAAAATATTTACAAATTTGACATCATATGAAAGGTCATTTCATAAGCTACAAATTGTATGCACAAAGTTTTTCCCAAAAAATATGTCTTCACACAGAAAATCAAGATTGAAAAAGTGAACACTGCACGTTGCTTTTTGTGTGTGAAAAAATGCGGTACACAGCAGTGTGACCCCTATAAACGATGCGGTATTATAGTAATAATAATAATAATTTGGGAGGCTAATCATCCTTACTAGCAGCTAAAAGCTGATTTGCGAAGGACGTGGCTACAACGTGTTCGAGAAGCAGGCATGCAAGGGTGCCTTTGGCAGCCAGCCACATAACCCATTATGACCACGGAGCACAGCCAGATATCGAAAGTGTCTGACTTTTCCCGAGAGAGGAAAACCGGAGGGCCTGGAGAAAAACCTTGTGGCACAGCAGAGAACCAACGCACAACTCTACTAACATATGGCCTTGGCCAGGTATTGAGCCAGGGTCACTTTGGTGAGAAGCGAGCGCTTTACGTACAAGCCAACCATGCCCCCATTGAAAGGAATAAGCAGCTCTATGAAATTGGGCCATGGAACCTTGCATGTGGATCAAGTTTTCAGTCCCTACCTGATTGCATGGGTTTACCCCCATCATGGGTTCTCCCTCCTACATCACCATCCTGATATTGGCGCTTTCACTTTCTGGCTATACATGTATGTTCCTTGTATAACATTGCATTCAAACAACTTGTATAGTTGGCACATAAATAACATAAATAACTCAAATGAGCAAGAAACCAGTACCTGAAGAACTGAATGTTCCATTGCCCCATTTTCACTGAAAGACCAAAATCAAATAGAGTGCGCAAGTTGACCCCCAAGAGTTTTCAAGAGAATCTTGACATCCAGGCACCACACACAGCAGCTACAATGTGTATTGTGGCAATTGTGTGTATGAAGAATTTTTATTATACCCTTTTTACATGTAGTAAATTTCATCCATTGGAGTTTAAATAAAGGAAAGCTAAAGTTGGTAAAGTTGTTAATTGTAACGATTTTTACAGATCTTGGAAAAAAAAAATTAAGCTGATCTTAATTTCTGCTTCACTTTTGAAATCTTAAAGCCCATGTAATAAAAGGTGATTGACCTCAATCGTACCAGTGATGTTATACATGTTATCATTCCACTGAAATGTTTTTTGGGGAGTGAACAAAATTATACACATATGACACAAAATAACCTATACAAACAAACACAAAATTGCATCCAAGTGCTAGTTCCCCTTGCTGATAGCTTTCACAAACTGCACTCATAGAGTTGTTTACATTGTCACCTTCATTGATAACAACCCAGACAAACTGACATTCAACATCACTTGCTCCATGACCTTTGACACTGAAGTTCATTGTCAGCACACAGTACTGTAGTACATTGTACAATCATTGTACAAGCAACTGGGGACACTCTGCACAGTACATGTACAACCTTGCTACGTAGGTGTTTCTGTGACTGTATTAGTTATGGTAGAATCCTGAATGCTACCAGGAAATAAGAAGGCTTTAAAACAAGAAACATCCAGACAGGATTGCAGAGGTATCTTTGACATCTTCTTCAACAGTGCTATGTGCTGAGGTGAGTACTGATCACAAACTGATTCAACTTTGCTCAATACTCTAGCTTAAGAAAGGCCTAAGACCATACTATATACAAATACTACTTAGTTTGTGCATCGGAGGAAGGAATCTTTTCCTTCCTCCATGGTTTGTGCAGTTTCAGTTTTGTAACTTAGAAGATAATGATTCATCCTTGGTTTACATGTAATAGTGTTTTACAATTAAAATGCTTGAATGGTTTCTCAAATAATGTACTTATATTTGAACCCTAGTGTCTTCCAATTCAATGGAGGTAAAGGCTGATTATTTAGTGCATGTTCTTGATATTTGATTGCAACATTTTCTAAGACTTGAATTCAGTATTGTGAAAATGAAGTTTAAAGAAGAGATGATATCAACATAAATGAATCATACTGTATAATCAAATTGTCTTGTTTTCATAAATCATATTAAACTAAAGTATTTGAAGAAACTGAATCAGGCCCGAGTAAAACTCAATATGGTTGTGGGAGCAACTTGTCCTGTAAGTTCCAATACAAGCCAGACTTACACAGACTATTTTCATGTGGTGTACAATAGTGTTAAATGGACACTTGTACATGTAGGCCTACATTTTGAGCGTGTTTCTAAATAATTACACTCTTACAAAACAGTGTATTTCACTATTTCAATATGACTCTTTATTTAAGGTACCGTCTTTGTTCATGAATGTACATGTATTTCATGATGTACATGTAAATGTAGTTCATGATGCAGTTTGTATATTTCATGACATGTATAGAGAATTGGAATGGATGTTGTCTTCATAAACTGCTGTACATGTACATCCTACATTTAAAGGGGCTGTGTCAAACACAGCCTGTGGCTGTACATGTGTACATAGAATTATGAACTCTCACACAGTTACTGCACTCCCTCTCCATAATTATGATACAGAGGGAGGGTGTGTACAGTAACTGAATGAGAGTTCATAATTCCATGTACAGCCACAGGCCTGCTTTGATCCTGACTACACAGCCCCTTTAACTGGATCCTCCAAATAAAGAAAACATTGCTTAGTTTATGGAGGAAAATAGTTATTTCATAGATTTAAATTCATTATGTCAAGTATGTATACATGTACATGAGATGTACTTTCACTTATTTAAAATGATATTAATACGGTACAACAAAATACATCTCTCATTGACATATTCAAATTTCATAATGTTTTATTACAGTGTAGGCCAGCAGAACTTGTTAGTTTCTGTCCATACAGGCAGCAGATTAGTTTTGAATATTTTGATAGTTTACTTTAGTGTGACATTGAAAATAATGTTAATTCTAATGAGAAAACACAACAAAATGAGTTTTGCTGTAGTTGTCTTTAGAATGAAAAGAAAAACAAATCAAATCTCACAGCCTCGAAACTGATAACACTTATTTGACAGTGACTGAATGGATGCTATTTAAAAGCTGTATTAAAAAATTCTACATCAAAGATTTTTTTTTTTTTGCATAGAATGTTTTTTTCATTGCATTCCTACATTAATGTACAGTGCAGGGATCAATTTGATAGCAGATGTACACTGGAAGTGTTTGGTGCAAACTGAATGTTAATTTTGTTGTTAATATATTTTTGCTCTTTGATAATTATTTCCAGACCAATATGGCATCTTCTAAACCAGCACAGGTTTCAGCTGTGGAGAAAATCAGAAAGGATTATCTGGAGTGCAGTATTTGCCAAGAGGAGTACACAGAACCCAAACTACTGGACTGTCATCACAGCTTCTGTAAATGCTGCTTACTACAATATCACACTACCAACTACAAAGATGCTACGATGCTTATTTGTCCTCTGTGTCGAAAGGAGACACAACTTCCTGAGACGGGTGTTCAAGATCTCAAGACTAGCTTCATTTTAACTGGTCTTGCACTCCAACTGGATCAAGTCAGTTCTATTGAAAACAGCAAGTTGGTTTGTAAATTGTGCAAGGAGGAAAACGAGGCAACACACTTCTGTTTTGACTGCCCCATGATCATTTGTGCAAACTGCAATGAAATGCACCTGAAAATTCCAGCATCGTCAAGCCACACAGTAGCTACTTTGAAAGACATTAGTGATAGAAAGACTGCATTGATAAAGACAAAACCAAAACGCCATCCAGAATGCCAAACTCATGAAGGTGAAGTCATGTGGTTCTATTGTACAACATGTGATGTGATGATTTGCCAAGCTTGCACTGTCATAGATCACCGTAATCCACAACATGAGTATATTGACTGCAACCAAGCCTCATCCACATATAAACAGTCATTGGCTCAACTCATTACTCCCCTTGAAGAAATCCTGAAGAACCTTGAACAATCTCAAGTAACTGTCTCAACAATGAAAGACAACCTAGACATTGCAGTTCAGAGAACCATGGCAGACGTGAAAAACAGAGCTGATGAGATCAGGGCTAAGGTAACAGCTCAAGAGAGTCGCATCATGGATGAAATAAAAACCATTCACAAAGATCGTAACAAGGAATTGGAGGAATATGAGCAAACAGTGGGTTTAAACTCGCATCAAATACAGCATTCACTGCAGACTGCCAAAGATGTCAGCAACAATTCATCAGCTCCTGACTTCCTTGCACTCTATCCTACTATCAGTAAGGACTTGAAATTACTCAGAGATCAAAATCAACCCAAGATAGATTGTACCCTTTCCCATCTGAGATTCAATCCAGGGGTTTGTGATATCTCCCTGGGTAATCTGAATATGAAGGAACCAAGGTGGGAGCTTGGTTTGGAGTATGATGTGGGACTCAATGGGGCTGTTGATATTGATGTCTCTGTACCTGGGCATGAGATGGCAGTGGCAGACCACTATAATAGCAGAGTGGTAATTTACAACACTATGGGACACCAGCAGAAATTTATCCAAGTATCAAAGCGTATGTTCCTTACAATGTCTTTTTAGTTAAAGGTGTAATGCTGTTGTAAATTTCAGATCAAACAGTGAAAAGGGTAGCCTACTCTTGATTGGTTATCAGGGGGACAGTCCATAAAAATAATTGGTTTATCCAATCCAATACTAGGTAAAAAAATAAAATAAAAATGAAACAAACTATACAAGAGTTCTTATGATAGAAGTCACCTCGTTTATGATAACCGATTGTTGTTTTTTCATGGAGGTGCTGCATGGGCTTTTACAACATAGGAACAAGTTCAGATTAACAATAGTGTATTTTGTACTTTTGCAAGAAACAAATTAAATAAGTTGTGAGTAATTTGCAAATGAGGGATCATTGGATTGAGTCCTATTCATTTGTTCATTTGTTTTCCAGGCCCTTGGGCTGTTGCTGCATTCCAGAATCAGTTAGTGGTTGTAGATGAAACCAACTCTGTCAAGATGTACAATAGGAATGGCAACAAGGTATTTGAATTCTGCACAGGCAAGACAGCAAACCTCCGCAGTGTAGCAGTCATGAAGGATACAATCATTGTGGGGGATGTGAAGAGGTCAGTTATAACTAAACACTGCTCTAGTGATGGTTCACTCATTGACACTGTTTTAGTTCAGACAAAACCTTACTACTTAGCCATTGACAGCATGGACAGAGTTATCATCAGTGGTTGGGGGCAACAAGTAGACATTGTTGATGACAATGGTGCTGCACTAATCACCATCAAACCACTCATTGATGGTCAGCAAGTTCGATACTGCAGAGGTGTATGCTGTGACAGCTCAGCTATCTACATTGCAGTGTGCAATGGGATCAACACTGGTCATATCCATCAGTATGACATGAAGGGTAGATTTGTCAGAGGTATTGCTCAGGGTCTGTACTGTTCAAAGGGAATCTCATTGACATCAGATGGTCAGCAGCTTGCAGTGGCAGACTGGAAATCAGTTAAGATATATAAAAGGGTGTAATGTTATCTAATTATGATACTGGTCAAATACTGCCTCAAGGGTTAAACTGACCAACAAAATAATTCAATAAAATTAATCCACAAAATTCTGCAAGGTGATACAAATTTTTTCACTCCAACAGTTATAAAAACCAATCAGTTTTAATTCTCAATTAATTGAGACCTTGCGTTAATAAATTCTGTTACTATGCGGTTACAAATAACATATATTTGACTTATTTTGGATTTTGCAATGAAATAGTATCTCAACACAAAATGCTCTTTATGTACAGGTTTGTCTATTTTAAATGATTTTGTAGAAACATTCCAGTGGGCAGGAAAAAGTTTTTGCAAGAAATGATAGCATGCAAAGGGTTAATTATTACATTTAGGGGTTGTTCACTTGTATTGCAACCTTTTCCATTTGATAAGAAATGCAACCTTTGAAGTTTAACATCACATGCAAGTTAAGGTTGTTATTAAAATCATTACTTGTAAATACCTGACTACTGTATAATTGCCATGTTTGCTTTGTTATTACGATTACAGTTATTATGGAAAAATGGGTACACATTGTATGAAATGTCATATAACATCCAAAAGAATGTGAATTGCTTATTTGATTACTTGTCATCATCATATTTAAATTTAACAGCGATCATCCAATTATGGGTCTTATCTTGATAGCTAGTGATATTTCAATTTTTGCAACTATCTTGTAATTTCTCTTGCTCAAATCTATTTTGAAGTGATCATATCCATGCAATATTATGTGATTTTAATATCTGGTGTGCATGCGTATAAGGCACCATTTGATTTTATGGAAACTAGTTGGTTTTTTTCTGACGTGCTTTTTCTACCATTTTGATACGTTGATTAGAGGGTCTCAAGAGAGTCTTGCTGTAGAAATCATTTCTGTTGCATTTGTTTCCTTGTCAAACCATTTATTGGAAAGACTGACTAGACTAACATAAAAAGTAGTTTAATTGGAGTTTGTGGAGTAAGTTTGATCTGTATATAATCAAGATTGACATTACAGTGGATTATTGCTCATGTAGACTTGTTTGGATTCTTGCTACTCTGTCTCTAAAGCAAAATATATTCCCAACTTTTGACATTGTCAATAAATCTGGAAATGATTCATACTCTATTATTATTTCTGTCAAGTGAAGATTTATTCCACTTTCTCTCTCCCTCATTCACTTTGCTTTTCTTGTAAAAACTGCTGTGAGTTTAGAAATATTTTCCATTGTAAGGAAGACCTATCCATGGCTGAGAGTTGTGCGTGGCGCGTACACGTTTTCACATTTCCATTGTTTGATCTCAGTGATGGCCGCCAATGCAATGGGTCTATAGGAATTATTTCAGTTATTTGATGGATCAGGAGGAAGTTCCAATCTCTTCTGATGTGAAAACAAATCTAATCATACATTTAAAAGTGACTAGAATTTTAATAAACACACGTCACATGATTATTTTTCTTGTCTTTATAACAAGTAAAAATATCATTTGAAATATTGACTTTCAAAAGGATTGACTTGGAAACACATAATCAAATAACACAAAGGAAAACTGAAAACAGTTTTATTTCAAATAAGAGTAACAGCAAGTTACATAAAGTTGCCCATTATTAATAATGGTAAATGTGATGTTATGAAGTGGAGGGATTTTAACTCCTATAAAATTAGGGTTTGAAGCTTCTACCCACTACAGACAGACAACACAGTCGGCTGTAATAAGCATTGGACATTGCATCCTATGTTAGGGATAATGAACAACCTCATTCCCAGTGCTGTAGAATCTTACCTTGCTCATTCATAACCCCTAAAAGTATGACTTTAAAATATTGAATTATATTGGATATGTTTGGTTGATCCATTCTGTATTAGAGACATACGCAGAGCGTGCGATAAAAAGAGGCATCAAGTCGAAGAGCAACTGGTCCCCTCTCATTGATCTTGTGGTGTGTCATAAACTGTATGCAATTCAGAGTGACTCAATTTGTAAAAACATGACAGATTCCTTTGAAGTGGTTGCACAGAGCAGTCATTTTTCTAAGCCAATCGTCATTGTATTTCAGCTGATCTCTTCCAGGCGCTGCTCATTCTTTTGAAGTGGGTGTGTCAACATACTTGTATTTAAACACACATCACAGGTTTTGTTTGGACAAATTTTAACAGATGTTGCTATTGCAAAACAAATACAATTTAAATATGGGAAGTTCATAGTAGTCCTGTTCGATTTCTGAGAAGTCTCCCGAATTCCCAAAAATCTACTCCACAACAGTAGCAAATTCTCAAAAGAACCTTATCTATACAGCAAGTAGATTTACACATGGTGTTAATGCAAACCAAATGAAACCTCACCATGCAATACCTCAAATCCCATAATTTAAATACCATCGTGTATGCCCAGCACTGTACACAAAATATTTGTAAATTATTTTTTACATATCTGCTGGTTTTGTGAAATAATATCACGTCTGGACAATATCGCATTTGTACTGTAAACTAACTTCCTATTCACTGGCGGATGTTTTTGTTGTATCTAAAATGAAATTTATTAATTAACTGGACTAAAGGAAATACATTAGCTATCTATTATTCTAATCAACTTTTAATGATAAGTTTTGCCCCAAAACGGGCAGTCCGCATTTCATTTCATTTAATAATTCATTTATTAATTTTGGTTGTAAAGCTAAGGACTCTCAGAAAAGCGAATTTATTCACTATACTAGCCAAGAACCCAGTGGAGAGAAGACAAGGAAGAAAGTTTCAGTTTCAGATGTGGGAGGAAAGCCCCAGAGAATTACTCCAGGGGAAACCCACGCAATCAGGCAGGGACTGACAACCCAATCCACAGAGTGCTCCTCTACACCAACCCGACCACACATACTTTTGCACACACCTTTGTGGAGACTTCCTTTTGTAGTTCTATTACTCCCTTTTCTAAAGAATCACATTGTGGGGAAGCAGTTTAACCTTTGTTCCATTGTGTGCCTACCCACATGTATGCACCCACAAAGGGTACAATTAAGAGATGTGAAAGGTCCAATTAAACTTTTGTATTATTTCACTCTGAATTTAAATTTATACTTTTGTATTATGTAAAGTAGTCTTTGTCTGGCATTTTAAACTGGAGGTATAAAAGTTCAAAGTTGTAGTGAAACACAAAATACAATGACCTGAAACTACTAAATCACATGGCCCAGAACTCTTGCTTTATGAGTTTCCTTATCATTTGACCAAAACAATTCAAGGAAACGAAACAAATATCTGAGATTTAGCCTTGGAGGTGCAATGGTTTGACATCCATGTGACCATATATTATGGACATTGAGTACAATTGTTATTTTCCTCTGTACATAGAAAGATTGATGTGTCTGCATACAGGGAGATGTTAGGAGGTACATTGCTGGATTAGGGGAATTTACAAGACCAGACATGAACATTACTGGGGAATTCCCCTGAGTTAAATGATATCATCATAGGTATCTGACCAATCACAGCCGGGAATGGAGACTGACTACTTGGGTCGGGTTGTCCAGTGTGATATTGGAAATTCTTAGAATCCATTCACTGTACAATATGGATGCGTATTGTTCAGTAAAGTCGTAGTTCTGCCTGGCTGACTGGAAACAACGGAGAGTAAATCAAAGGCCAATGTTGAGATAAACTTTGTGTAAATCAGTCAATTTGGTCAACTAAGATAAGTCACCATGGGATGTATTCCAGCTAAGAAGTGGAGGCAGCGACCAATGAAGGAGGAGGAGGCTATTGATACATGTACTATTTCAGCTGAGGTGTTCAGGAAGATTTGGTGTCGCCCTTATGGGTATACAAGAATGGTATGATCTAACAATCAGCTGTGCACTAATGGGTACAATGGGTATAAGAGAAGATTAGAGTCTCAATGGTAATCAACTGTACCCTTCAGGGTATAAAAGAAGATTTGGGTCTGGTAATCAATGGTACCCTAATGGGTATAAGAGAAGATTAGGTATGGTAATCAATGGTACCCTAATGGGTATAAGAGAAGATTAGGTATGGTAATCAATGGTACCCTAATGGGTATAAGAGAAGATTTGAGTCTGGTAATCAATGGTACCCTAATGGGTACAATTGGTTCAGTACATCAGTTCATGATACTTTGTAAAATAATCACATTTTCATTTTCATATTGGATAATTTGTTTCTGTGAAAGTACATTGTCATTGACAGATTATGTTTTTGTGCCAGGTAATGTCGGAATTTATTTTGAATCTGTTCCTCTCTTATTGTCATTTTGTTTCATTTGCATTAGATCATCACAAAGGAAGAGGCCAATCGGCGGCGGATGACCATCTTAGAATGCGAGATGAACCTTCCATTAACAGAACTTGAAGGAGCTACGAGTATCCTGTTGGAACCGGAACATGTCAGGAAGGTAAGATACTGGCACTTGCAATCCATCTACAAGAGTATAGTCAAGAAAGGATGTCGGACGGCTTGGCATGAATTGATGGTTTCCCATGTATTTCTACATTTGTAAAACCAAAAAATTTTGCAAGTCTGAACAACTGACAAATAGGTACACACAACTACATGTATCGTATTCATCGGTTTGTCAGATTTGCTTCGAAATATCTTTTCCTATTATTTTTCCTATTATTTTTTACCAGAAAAACTAAGTCAAAATAATTCATCAGTAATACAGAAATGAACAGTTAAAAACAATTAATTTTTAAAGTTTTGACAAACAGCTTCCTTGGCTGTGTAATTTCTTCCCTTAAAAAGTTAAGCGGGTTTTTTTCCGGCAAATAACTTGATTTTTATTTACTGAAAAGCTTGACTTGGAATAAAGTTGGTACTTGTTACAAATCTTATTGTAAAAGATTTCCCCTTGGAAAGCTATAAACCATTTTTAGATGAAGTGGACACAATACTATCATACAATTTGGTTTTAGGTAAATCTTTTTGTGTACACCCAAACCGAACAGTATACTCCTATAGTGTCCACTATAACTCAAGTAGGCTAATGGTGTCGATGAAAATAATTTTTTCAATTGGGTCATTGTAACAAAATATAACACTAGCAGTAAACCACAAGAGATACTGACTGGGTAATTTTTAAATAATTTTGGATGAAAATGTTTGTTTACTGGAGTTGTATTTGAACCTGCGACCTCCAGATTAACATGCCAGCTCCCTACCAGTTGAGCTATCTAGCCCTTGTTGGCAGTCTCTCTAGATTAACATGCCAGCTCCCTACCAGTTGAGCTATCTAGCCCTTGTTGGCAGTCTCTCTAGATTAACATGCCAGCTCCCTACCAGTTGAGCTATCTAGCCCTTGTTGGCAGTCTCTCTAGATTAACATGCCAGCTCCCTACCAGTTGAGCTATCTAGCCCTTGTTGGCAGTCTCTCTAGATTAACATGCCAGCTCCCTACCAGTTGAGCTATCTAGCCCTTGTTGGCAGTCTCTCTAGATTAACATGCCAGCTCCCTACCAGTTGAGCTATCTAGCCCTTGTTGGCAGTCTCTCTAGATTAACATGCCAGCTCCCTACCAGTTGAGCTATCTAGCCCTTGTTGGCAGTCTCTCTAGATTAACATGCCAGCTCCCTACCAGTTGAGCTATCTAGCCCTTGTTGGCAGTCTCTCTAGATTAACATGCCAGCTCCCTACCAGTTGAGCTATCTAGCCCTTGTTGGCAGTCTCTCTAGATTAACATGCCAGCTCCCTACCAGTTGAGCTATCTAGCCCTTGTTAGCAGTCTCTCTAGATTAACATGCCAGCTCCCTACCAGTTGAGCTATCTAGCCCTTGTTGGCAGTCTCTCTAGATTAACATGCCAGCTCCCTACCAGTTGAGCTATCTAGCCCTTGTTGGCAGTCTCTCTAGATTAACATGCCAGCTCCCTACCAGTTGAGCTATCTAGCCCTTGTTGGCAGTCTCTCTAGATTAACATGCCAGCTCCCTACCAGTTGAGCTATCTAGCCCTTGTTGGCAGTCTCTCTAGATTAACATGCCAGCTCCCTACCAGTTGAGCTATCTAGCCCTTGTTGGCAGTCTCTCTAGATTAACATGCCAGCTCCCTACCAGTTGAGCTATCTAGCCCTTGTTGGCAGTCTCTCTAGATTAACATGCCAGCTCCCTACCAGTTGAGCTATCTAGCCCTTGTTGGCAGTCTCTCTAGATTAACATGCCAGCTCCCTACCAGTTGAGCTATCTAGCCCTTGTTGGCAGTCTCTCTAGATTAACATGCCAGCTCCCTACCAGTTGAGCTATCTAGCCCTTGTTGGCAGTCTCTCTAGATTAACATGCCAGCTCCCTACCAGTTGAGCTATCTAGCCCTTGTTGGCAGTCTCTCTATTTTGTCCATATCTTTGTTTGGGGGTGCTCTATTTTGTCCATATCTTTGTTTGGGGGTGCCAGTCAGAAGCCATTCAACCTGCAACTGCCGTGTAGCCAGCTTACAAACTCGTAGTGAAGATCTGGAAAAGAATAAGATGATGTAATGAAATTCATCTTCTTTTTTAGGGTGCTATCTGTCAAATTGTTTTTCATATTTTTTTACAATTTTTTGGAACAGTTTTTGCCTATGTGTTATTGTTGTGTATTGAACAAAGATATTGACAAAACGAGGAGAATACCAACTAGATAGCTTAGTTGGTAAAGCGCCAGTGCGTTAAACCAAAGATTGTTGGTTCAGATCCCGCTCTAGTCAATTTTTCTTTATTCAACCCCAAGTTTTTGAAAGAATCAATTCTAATTAGCAGTACTGACCTGTCACATAGCACAGTAAGGTCTCCCACAATGGTATTTGTATTTATCTTTACACCTGTAGCTGACAAAACAGCTTCCTGCTAGAACTGAAGGGTTTTGCTGGAAGAACATCTACAATACAGCTGAGCATGGGTACAGCTTACGCAATCTGTATCGCAGTATGAATGGTATAGATAGCCCTGTCCTACTAGTGATCAGGGACTCTTCAGGAATGGTAAGTCATACATTGTGCAGACTTAGAATTTCATCTTTGAGAGGGCAAGGACAATGCGCCGTATTTTTGACCGCGTGAGGGCGCTCTCAGAAATATTTCTATCACTTCCGGATTATAATAGGTGATTATTGTCTGCTCAGCTCTGTGTGCAGTTTTAACATCGGTGTTCTGTCACTTCTGTGCGTGGTATAGTTTTTAGTTGCTTCTAAGGTGGGTTATCGGCTCCTTTAAAGGTCTTATTGTTCTTGATGGATATGTCTGGTGGTAATGTGTTCCAGTCTTTAACTGTTAGGGGGAAGTATTTGAAGCAGTCTTTACTCTTTGTTTGCGGAGAACAGTTGGTAATGTAGGCCTTGCAGTTGCTGTGAATGTGGTGTCTGGATTGGTGTGTGACAAAAAGACATCCCAGAACTTGATGAACCCACTGCAGCATCAGTTATTCAGCTCAAACGTTGGTTAGCTTGCAGAAGAGGAGCATCAACTTCTGGCAAAAAAACAGAGCTTGTAAAAAGGTAAACGAACAGCAAGGCCTACCAACTGTTCTCCGCAAACAACAAAGACTGCTTCAAATACTTCCCCCAGACAGTTAAAGACTGGAACACATTGCCACCAGACATCATATCCATCACGAACAATAAGACCTTTAAAGGAGCCGTTATAACGCACCTTTTTAGAAGCAACTAAAAACTATACCGCTTTATAGAGTGATGACAGAACGCCTTACAAGGTGCTGTGGCGCCTTATGCAGCCAATCAAGCCAGGAACACCTCTGCTGATCAGAAACACCAGAGCTTGAGTTCTGTGGTCTTATCTGCTCAGCCACTACACTAGATTCTTCATCAAGACGTTCTCACATTATCAGGGCTTGATTCAGAATTGACTGTGCACGTCTCGTGCGTATTCAAGTGCACAAGTTTGTTTCCTTCATGCGTTAAAGCAACAGGCCTCGAATTACACGGCGGCACTGGCCGTAGTTGTCACAGTCAAGCTGGGACGACTGTGCAGCGAAAGACAATAACTAGCACTGAATGATAGTCTCTTCGACAAAAGTGTTGTATTTACAATTTCTTTACATTTATTTACAACTGTTGGGGACACTGCCCCATTTCTGGCTCTGTACAATCAATTATTTATCACAAGTTCTAATTAAATTATAAATTGAATTAAAAACTACTAATACCGGCTTGATTTCAATCCCTTCAAATGTACCATTTAAGTCGACAATGATGTATGCGCAGTTCGATTATTTAATCTTACTCTTGTGACGTCACAAACAAAATCTAATTAAATCCAAAGGGTAAGTCTCCCTGGATAACACTCAATATATAAACAAAAGTACTAGTTCCACAACGCTGTCCTGACTTCTTAAAAAAACGCCTATCTTCTTGCGTTTTACATATTTATACACAATTTACTCAATAGACCACATTACAAAGCTTCAGGTTAGATAAATACAAAGTTTATCACAATTGTATTTTGAATTACAAGTTACTCGGTGGTCTGGCATCTCGCTTCCATTCCATCTTCCACCTCAAAAGAAATTCCATCTTCCAACTCAAAAGAATTTCCATCTTCCAACTCAAAAGAATTTCCACAACATAATGAATAAATTGCCCCACGATAAAATTGTCCAAAGGTTAAACCTGTTCTCCGGTGCAATTTGTGGCGACGACTACTTCTTGCTTTGTCGCTTTTTTCACCGAGGTTTAAATGTGTACATCGAATGTTCTCGTCTTCCACCTTCGTCTCAAAACGTGTTCACACTATAGCATCTCGTGCTTCTTGGAAGGGGGTCGATACCCGCATCATGGCCATCTATAAAAATAGTTATCAGAACAGATACAATAATGCCTGATGCTCTCCTTGACTTGTTTAAATACACACTTTACAAATAATTCTTTATCTGATGTATTTCCAAAATTGTGAACTTCAAATTCAAAGTATTCATACCACAGGGCTTTTTTTTTAATCCAACGCTTCAAAACAACATAAAGTATACACTTCCAAGAACATATCAGTTATAGGAATTCTGATTATTAGAACCCACATCCTTAAAATACAATAAGCAAATTCAACTTACGATTTTCTTCCCGTTTCCGAATTTGAACTGCCGATCCCTGCCGCCTCGGTTCCTTGCCAATCAATTGCTAAAAAACCAGCCTGAACAATCTGTTTCTGCTTTGGCAATAAAATTGCAGTACAGCAACCTCAATGATTTTTACTTTTACGCGACACTGGTGAGATATGGGCACTTCACTCAACTCAAAATTCTATCTCTCTCACTCTCAAAATGTCATGTTCCTCTCTCAAGAACCTATGTGAGACTACTGGCACTCCCTGAAATCTTAGCATTCCTCACATTTCACACACACCCTGTGTGATCACACAAATACAAAAGAAAGTGAAGGAGGTGGCTCCTGCACCTCTATTCATAACAAAGTTACAAAATTAGCATAAGAAGAAGAGTTCACAACCTTTGAGAGGAAGAAAAAAAATACATATTCATTAAATCATCTGCTCCTGTAAAGAAAACATCATATTCATTAGAATGGGCCTAATTCTGACAGTAGTGCCTTCATAAAATTACTCTTTTCACGGCCATAATTGCCGGCCCTTTTACCCTGTTGGCCGTCGTGCCCTTTTTAATAAAAAAATCAACTGTTTTCAGTGTTGTCCAGAAGCGCAGGCTGCTGGCAATTTCACTAAAAACTTGTTTTACCCAGTTGACAATGATTTAAAAAACCCAAACTTTTCTACCCAAACGAAGCCGACAGGAAAAAACAAAACTGTGGGTCCTTTTCTTTACCTCAGACATTTTCCAGACACTCCTGGGAGAATGATTGACACTCTTATTGTGATCCAATTACGTCTTATCTTAATCCTCTACAGATTGTTATACATTGTTTTAGTTTGTACATAATAATCTTGCTTAACTCAAAAGACAAGCCGCATGTGTGGTGTCTTTGTGGTTTTATGACCTGTTTTTTACCTTTAGGAGTGGGTATTGTGTTCTATTAAACCTAGAAAGTGTGTTGAAATGTAGCGACTTGTAGCATGGAGATAGAATTATACTTTTACAGTTTGTTTATGAATAAGATATGATTTATCAATATCTTATTCATGCAAACTGTTTCATAGGTGTTACCAAATTGTTACAATTTTTTTATTTTTTTTAAGGGTATCATAACTTTTTCAATAAAGATAGTATAGTTTTAATCAATAATAAGAAAAGGCATGCACTATGGTTTTACTTTGGATCACAAAAGGGCCTCGTGCCTTTTCTATTTTTACATTTTTGGCCTTGGTGCCCTACCTACTGGCCTTGGTGCCCTTAAAAATTTGGCCTGCTCCAAGGCCAAAGTGGCCTTGCCCTAAAAAATGTGTAATTCCAGGCCTGAAGCAATATACGTGGGACCAAATTGGTCCCCAAAATGTTTTAATAAACGCAAGACTTGCACGGTCTATAGCAGCTTTGTGCAATCTGGCCGAGTGAAAACACAGTCCAGAACACTGAGGGAAGGACTTTACCATTTGATGGGTCAGTTTTAGCTGATAATTGTAAGGATCAAGTTAAAACTTTATTCTTTCTATTTTATCGATCATTTTGTATTTTCTTGAATTCTGATATTGTTCATTCTGTTTCAAAGCTTGGTCAAAACGGCTTTTAAATTTGACTTTGTTTTTCTTCAGCCAAGTTTCATAAAGCTGCTATTCTGATCAGAAAAATGTTATCAAGCAAATCAACTCGCTGGTGCTGTATCACTCACAAAAATGTGAATGACATTGCATTTTGGCTGGTAACATTTTTCTGCTATGCAAAAATGTCAAAACTTGGCCAAAACGGCTTTTAAAGTTTGACTGTATTTTTTTAAGTGTTATTTTGTGATGTGAGTCAAAGAGGGGCTCCAAGATGAAATTCAGTTTTGTGATCTACTCATTTTCCAATAGTCCTTATGAAAATTGGGGGGGGGGGTACTAGTCTCTAAACCTCATGTTAAAATGATGTTAAATTGCACTGTGTTTGATATACCTCAAAGTGAAATTTTTGTAAAAATCAAAAATGGTTTGATGTACAGAGAATTTTCAGTTCATTCCTGAATTGTGATGATATTCATTCAAATTTCACCTTTTCATTGGCACAAAAAGTCGTCTTTAGAATGTACCCATTTCGCTCTCCATGAGTATTAAATTAAATTACATTTTACACCATTTTAACGTTGGGTAAGAGACTAGTACTTTTCCCCACTTTCATGATGACTCCTTCTATTGGAAAATGAGTGCATCACAAAACTGAATTTGACCTTTGACCCCCCTCTTTAACCTGTGTCTATACGAAAATATAACATTTAAAAATACAGATGCAGAGAGTAAAACAGATTCCAATGTTATTTCCTGAAGCTGTCATGTGATTTAAACAATGATTGACACAATCTATTTACTCCAAATGGTTGCTTGGTTTGTGTCTCCTGCAGGGCAGACAACCTTTACGCCTATTTCCTTCAGTGGTCTCCAGATGTTTATGGCAAGGAAGGCTCTGATGACGTGGGCTTTGTAGCCGTGGATGAAGAGTTAGACTCTAGCCTGGAGGTCATTGAAGACTTCTTTGAGGAGCCAACTGGAAAGGAATGGGAGGTGAGGCTACTGGATTTGTTTTGCTTTTCATGAAAATGGTTTGGCATTTATTTTGTATTTATCTTACAGCGGAAAGACAATTGAATTGGCAGTTTTTGGACCACCTGAGGGTTTTTGTATATAAGATAAATCTGCTCACTTTCAACGGTCTCCTGACTATATATCTGATCTTTTCGGTAAATATATTCCTGTTTGTCCTCTTCGATCTGCTGGCCAATCTCTACTGACGCAAACTACTTTTTCCACTAAATTCTATGGTCAAAGAGCCTTCAACTTCATTGCACCTTCATTATGGAATGACTTACCTCTTCATATTCACCAAGCTGGCTCTTTCAGATTTTCAAGAGACTTTTAAAAACTCATTTGTTTGAATCTTTAGTTTTGTAACTTACTTTTATATTAATTTCATTATTTTATGTTTTGTGTTGCGCATAGAGGCTCCTGCATTATGCGGTATATAAATATCTTGTATTATTATTATTATTATTTTGTGAACCAAATTTACAAGATGCAAAAAGAGTAAAACAAACAGGTTTTTCTTTCACTGTTGTTAATGATCGTTTGTTTGGCCACTGATATAAGAAAACAGGCAGTCAAAATAAGATAAAACTGTAATTGTGATGCAAGGGAATTCACTGAAGGAAGCGCCCTCGTGTGGTCAAGAATGTGGTCAATTAACGCTTTGGTCAACGGCTGGTGTTACTGGACACGATTCTACAAATCACTGACATTGAACTTAAGATGTTTATCAATGTTTATGAGGGCTAGTGTTACTGGACACGATTCTACAAATCACTGACATTGAACTTAAGATGTTTATCAATGTTTATGAGGAGAATTGTTTAGTGCTTAATTACTTTTTGTGCTTAACCAATGCCAATGTCGAGTTTACTCGAAAAAACAAGGCGCAGCGTTTGAGAGCCTGTATTTATTTTGTTTGGCGCCCTCTGTTGTTGACTTTTACATAGACCAGTAGCTTGTTTATTGATCTTTACAGTGGTGTGTATAGTATAGGGGGTCGCCATTACGATTTTCTGAGAAAAATCATAAATCATGGCTGTTCGTAACCCGGAGGTTTTGGTTGAAAAATTTGTTGTTAGTCACTCAAAATTGGACTCGGAAATATCTGAAGAAGAACCTAGTGAATATTAGGATGAAACTCGTGACGTTTCATCGCCAGGCACGTCCGATGATGACAGTGATCCTGACGATATACCGGTAGCTGGACCGAGCACGCCACCCGTTTAACACCGTGGGCTTGGCGGACCCCGACCCATTAGTGCCGATCGAGGTGGCAAAGGACATGAAGAAAATATTTACAAATTTGACATCATATGAAAGGTCATTTCATAATTAAGCTACAAATTGTATGCACAAAGTTTTTCCAAAAAAATATGTCTTCACACAGAAAATCAAGATTGAAAAAGTGAACACTGCACGTTGCTTTTTGTGTGTGAAAAAATGCGGTACACAGCAGTGTGACCCCTATAAACGATGCGGTATTATAGTAATAATAATAATAATTTGGGAGGCTAATCATCCTTACTAGCAGCTAAAAGCTGATTTGCGAAGGACGTGGCTACAACGTGTTCGAGAAGCAGGCATGCAAGGGTGCCTTTGGCCAGCCACATCAACCCATTATGACCACGGAGCACAGCCAGAGATCGAAAGTGTCTGATTTTTCCCGAGGGAGGGCCCACAGGAAAACCGGAGGGCCTGGAGGAAAACCCTTGTGGCACAGCAGAGAACCAACGCACAACTCTACTCACATATGGCCTTGGCCAGGTCTTGAACCAGGGTCACTTTGGTGAGAGGCGAGCGCTTTACGTACAAGCCAACCATGCCCCCCTATTGAAAGGGTTAAACAGCTCTATGAAATTGGGCCATGGAGCCTTGCATGTGGATCAGGTTTTCAGTCCCTACCTGATTGCATGGGTTTACCCCCATCATGGGTTCTCCCTCCTACATCTAAATCTGATCATTTCTTCGTTTCCTATTCACCATCCTGATATTGGCGCTTTCGCTTTTGGATGTGTAATGAAATAAAAAATGAAATAACTCAATAAATAAGTCTTTCTGACTATATGTTCCTTGTATAACATTGCAGTCAAACAACTTGTATAGTTGGCACATACATGTAAATGACATAAATCACTCAAATGAGCAAGAAACCAGTACCTGGAGAACTGAATGTTCCATTGCCCCATTTTCACTGAAAGACCAAAATCTTATAGAGTGCGCAAGTTGACCCCCAAGAGTTTTCAAGAGAATCTTGACATCCAGGCACCTCACACAGCAGCTACAATGTGTATTGTGGCAATTGTGTGTATGAAGAATTTTTATTATACCCTTTTTACATGTAGTAAATTTCATCAATTGGAGTTTAAATAAAGGAAAGCTAAAGTTGGTAAAGTTGTTAATTGTAACGATTTTTACAGATCTTGGAAAAAAAAATTAAGCTGATCTTAATTTCCGCTTCACTTTTGAAATCTTAAAGCCCATGTAATAAAAGGTGATTGACCTCAATCGTACCAGTGATGTTATAAATAATTATCATTCAACTGAAATGTTTTTTGGGAAGTGAACAAAATTATATGACACAAAATAACCTAAACAAACAAACACAAAATTGCATCCAAGTGCTAGTTCCCCTTGCTGATACCTTTCACAAACTGCACTCATAGAGTTGTTTACATTGTCACCTTCATTGATAACAACCCAGACAAACAGATGTTCAACATCACTAGCTCCATGACCTTTGACACTGAAGTTCATTGTCAGCACACAGTACTGTAGTACATTGTACATTCATTGTACAAGCAACTTGGGACACTCTGCACAGTACATGTACAACCTGGCTATGTACAGTAGGTGTTTCCTTGACTGTGTTAGTTATGGTAGAGTCTGCATTGTACCAGGAAATAAGAAGGCTTTAAAACAAGAAACATCCTGACAGGATTGCAGACGTATCTTTGACATCTTCTTCAACAGTGCTATGTGCTGAGGTGAGTACAGATCACAAACTGATTCAACTTTGCTCAATACTCTAGCTTAAGAAAGGCCTAAGACCATACTATATACAAATACTACTTAATTTGTGCAGTTTCATCAATTGTAGTTTTGTAACTTAGAAGATAATGATTCATCCTTGGTTTAACATGTAATAGTGTTGTACAATTGAAATGCTTGAATGGTTTCTCAAATAATGTACTTATATTTGAACCTTAGTGTCTTCCAATTCAGTGGAGGTAAAGACTGATTATTTAGTGCATGTTCTTGATATTTGATTGCAACATTTTCTAAGACTTGAATTCAGTATTGTGAAAATGAAGTTTAAAGAAGAGATGATATCAACACAAATGAATCATACTGTATAATCAAATTGTCTTGTTTTCATAAATCATATTAAACTAAAGTATTTGAAGAAACTGAATCAGGCACGAGTAAAACTCAATATGGTTGTGGGAGCAACTTGTCCTGTAAGTTCCAATACAGGCCCGACTTACACAGACTATTTTCATGTGGTGTACAATAGTGTTAAATGGACACTTGTACATGTAGGCCTACATTTTGAGCGTGTTTCTAAATAATTACACTCTTACAAAACAGTGTATTTCACTATTTCAATATGACTCATTATTTAAGGTACCGACGTCTTTGTTCATGAATGTACATGTATTTCATGATGTACATGTAAATGTAGTTCATGATGCAGTTTGTATATTTCATGACATGTAGAGAATTGGAATGGATGTTGTCTTCATAAACTGCTGTACATCCTACATTTAAAGGGGGCTGTGTCAAACACAGCCTGTGGCTGTACATGGAATTATGAACTCTCGCCCAGTTACTGCACGCCCTCTCCATAATTATGATACAGAGGGAGGGTGTGTACAGTAACTGAATGAGAGTTCATAATTCCATGTACAGCCACAGGCCTGCTTTGATCTTGACTACACAGCCTCTTTAACTGGATCCTCCAAATAAAGAAAACATTGCTTAGTTTAAAGAGGAAAATAATTATTTCATTGATTTAAATATTTGATGTCAAGTCTGCATACATGTACATGAGATGTACATTCACTTATTTAAAATGATATTAATACGGTACAACAAAATACATCTCACATTGACATATTATTCAAATTTCATAATGTTTTATTACAGTGTAGGCCAGCAGAGCTTGTTAGTTTCTGTCCATACAGGCAGCAGATTAGTTTCGAATATTTTGATAGTTTGTTTTAGTGTGTCATCAAAATAATGTTAACTCTAATGAGACAACACAACAAAAGTTTGGCTGTAGTTGTCTTTAGAATGAAAAGAAAAATAATCAAATCTCACAGCCTCGAAACTGCTAACACTTATTTGACATTGACTGAATGGATGCTATTTAAAAGCTTTATTAATAAAATATACCTCATAGAAATATTGTTTTCGCATAGAATGTTTATGTTTCATTGCATTCCTACATTAATGTACAGTGCAAGGATCAATTTGATAGCAACAGATGGAAGTGGTTTGTGCAAATTGAATGTTAATTCTGTTGTAACCTTAATATATTTTTGCTCTTTGATAATTATTTTCAGACCAATATGGCATCTTCTGAACCAGCACAGGTTTCAGCTCTGGAGAAAATCAGAAAGGAATATCTGGAGTGCAGTATTTGCCAAGAGGAGTACACAGAACCCAAACTACTGGACTGTCATCACAGCTTCTGTAAACACTGTTTACTTGAATGCCACACTACCAACTACAAAGATGCTAAGATGCTTATTTGTCCTTTGTGTCGAAAGGAGACACAACTTCCTGAGACGGGTGTTCAAGATCTCAAGACTAGCTTCATTTTAACTGGTCTTGCACTCCAACTGGATCAGGTCAGTTCTATTGAAAACAGCAAGTTGGTTTGTAAATTGTGCAAGGAGGAAAACGAGGCAACACACTTCTGTTTTGACTGCCCCATGATCATTTGTGCAAACTGCAATGAAATTCACCTGAAAATTCCAGCATCGTCAAGCCACACAGTAGCTACTTTGAAAGACATTATTGATAGAAAGACTGCATTGATAAAGACAAAACCAAAACGTCAATGCCGTCATCCAGAATGCCAAACTCATGAAGGTGAAGTCATGTGGTTCTATTGTACAACATGTGATGTGATGATTTGCCAAGCTTGCACTGTCATAGATCACTGTAAACCACAACATGAGTATATTGACTGCAACCAAGCCTCATCCACATATAAACAGTCATTGGCTCAACTCATTACTCCCATTGAAGAAATCCTGAAGAACCTTGAACAATCTCAAGCAACTGTCTCAACAATGAAAGACAACCTAAACACTGCAGTTGAGAGAATCATGGCAAAGGTGACAAATACAGCTGATAAGATTAGGGCTGAGGTAACAGCTCAAGAGAGTCACATCATGGATGAAATAAAATCCACCCACAAAGATCGTAACAAGAAATTGGAGGAATTTGAGCAAACAGTGATTGTAAACTCACATGAAATACAGCATTCACTGCAGACTGCCAAAGATGTCAGCAACAATTCATCAGCTCTTGACTTCCTTGCACTCTATCCTACTATCAGTAAGGACCTGAAATTACTCAGAGATCAAAATCAACCCAAGGTAGATTCTACCCTTTCCCATCTGAGATTCAATCCAGGGGTTTGTGATATCTCCCTGGGTACTCTGATTATGAAGGAACCAAGGTGGGAGCTTGGTTCGGAGTATGATGTAGGAAACTATGGAGTTTTTGATATTGATGCCTCTGTACCTGGGATTGAGGTGGCAGTGGCAGACTGGGGGTAATGACAGAGTGGTAATTTACAACACTATGGGACACCAGCAGAAAACTATCCAAGTATCACAGTGTAAGTTCCTTACAATGTCTTTTTAGTTAGAGGTGTATAATGCTGTTGTAAATCTCAGATCAGACAGTGAAAAGGGTAGCCTACTCTTGATTGGTTATCAGGGGGACAGTCCAAGAAATGAATTGGTTTATCCAATCCAATACTAGGTAAAAAATTTAATGAAAATGAAACAAATTATACAAGAGTTCTTATGATAGTAGTCACCTCGTTTAACAGATTGTTGTTTTTTCTACTGTATGTCATAGTCACATGTAAGTGTTGCATTGGTTTTTACAACATAGGAACAAATCTAGATTATTAAGTGTCTTTTGTATTTTTTGCAAAAAAAATAATTAAATAGGTTGAGTAATTAGCAAATGAGGATATTTTGTATTGAGTCATATCTATTTGTTAATTTGTTTTCCAGGCCCTCAGGCTGTTGCTGCATTCCAGAATCAGTTAGTGGTTGTAGATGAAACCAACTCTGTCAAGATGTACAATAGGAATGGCAACAAGATATTTGAATTCTACACAGTACCTCATAGTGAAGTGGGCAAGACAGAAGTAAAACTCCGCGGTGTAGCAGTCATGAAGGATACAATCATTGTGGGGGATGTGAAGAGGTCAGTTATAACTAAACACTGCTCCAGTGATGGTTCACTCATTGACACTGTTTCAGTTCAGACAAAACCTTACTACTTGGCCATTGACAGCAAGGACAGAGTTATCATCAGTGGTGGAGACCAACAACAAGTAGACATTGTTGATGACAATGGTGCTGCACTAATCACCATCAAACCACTCATTGATGGTCAGCAAGTTCCATACTGCACAGGTGTATGCTGTGACAGCTCAGCTATCTACATTGCAGTGCACAATTGGGATGACTACACTGGTCATATCCATCAGTATGACATGAAGGGTAAATTTGTCAGCTGTATTAAACAGGGTCTGTACCGGCCACTGGGAATCTCATTGACATCAAATGATCAGCAACTTGCAGTGGCAGACTTGAAATCAGTGAAGATTTATTACAAGGTGTAATGTTATCTAATTATGATACTGGTCAAATACTGCCTCAAGGGTTAAACTGACCAACAAAATAAGTCAATAAAATTAGTCCACAAAATTCTGCAAAGTTATATAAATGTTTTCACTCCAACAGTTATAATAACCAATCAGTTTTAATTCTGAATTAACTGAGAACTTGCGTTAATCAATTCTGTTACTATCCGGTTACAAATAACATACATTTGACTTATTTTGGATTTTGCAATGAAATGACATCTCAACACAAAATGCTCTTTGTGTACAGGCTTGTCTATTTTAAATGATTTTGTAAAAACATTCCAGCAGGCAGGAAAAATTGTATGCAAGAAATGATAGCATGCAAAGGGTTGTTTATTACATTTAGGGGTTGTTCACTTGTATTGAAACCTTTTCCATTTGATAAGAAATGCAACTTTTGAAGTTTAACATCACATGTAAGTTAAGGTTGTTATTAAAATCATTACTTGTAAATACCTGACTATTGTATAATTGCCATGTTTGCTTTGTTATTAAGATTACATTTATTATGGGAAAATGGGTACACAATGTAGGAAATGTCATATAACATCCAAAAGAATGTGAATTGCTTTTGTTATCATCATATTAACAGCGGTCATCCAATTATGGGTCTTATCTGGATAACTATGATATTTCACATTTGGCAGCCATCTTGGAATTTCTCTTGCTCAAATCTATTTTGAAGTGATCATATCCATGCAATATTATGTGATATGAATATCTGGTGTGCATGCGTACAAGGCAAATGCGCCATTTGATTTTATGGAAAATTAGTTGGGTTTTTTCTAACGTCCTTTTTCTACCATTTTGATACGTTGATTAGAAGGTCTCAAGAGAGTCTTGCTGTAGAATTCATTTCTGTTGCATTTGTTTCCTTGTCAAACCATTTATTGGAAAGACTGACTAGACTAACATAAAAAGTACATGTAGTTTAATTGGAGTTTGTGGAGTAAGTTTAATCTGTATATAATCAAGATTGACATTACAGTGGATTATTGCTCATGTAGACTTGTTTGGATTAGTACTACTCTGTCTCTAAAGCAAAATATATTCCTAACTTTTGACATTGTCAATAAATCTGGAGATGATTCATACTCTATTATTATTTCTGTCAAGTGAAGATTTATTCCACTATCTCTCTCCCTCAATCACTTTGCTTGTCTTGTAAAAACTGCTGTAAGTTTAGAAATATTTTCCATTGTTAAGACCCTTTGCATATGATGTCCCAAGCTCAAGCCCTCACTTGGGTCAAAGCAAGACCTATCCATGGCTGAGAGTTGTGCGTGGCGTGTACGCGTTTTCACATTTCCATTGTTTGATCTCAGTGATGGCCGCCAATGCTATGGGTCTATAGGAATTATTTCAGTTATTTGATGGATCAGGAAGAAGTTCCAATCTCTTCTGATGTGAAAACAAATCTAACCATACATTTGAAAGCTACTAGAATTTTTATAAACACACGTCACATGTTTATTTTTCTTGTCTTTATAACAAGTAAAAATATCATTTGAAATATTGACTTTCACTAGGATTAGCTTGGAGACACATAATCAAATAACACAAAGGAAAACTGAAAACAATCTTATTTCAAATAAGAGTAACAGCAAGTTACACTAGAAAACACGTGCTAGTGAGCTGTATTTGAGCAAATACAAGTATCTCTGCCCAGCGAGTTGGCAGCCGCAGAAGTTGACTAAAAAGCCAACAACAGACGACAACTGTCAACAACCGAAGACAAGTCGTCTACGTCCAAGTTGTCAGTTGTTGTCACCAGTTGTCGGTTGTTTTAAGTACGGCCCGACATCTGGGTACCATTTTTTGTTCCAATTGTGGCCGTTTACAAAACCACGACTTGAGCTTGCGCTCCCACTTGGGCTCCGGCTTGGGCTCTGTCTGCCTGTTTGAAGCCCCGTACAGCGGAAAGCACGCGTATAACTAACTGAGCCTAAGCCCAAGCCCAAGCCCATGGCCCAGGCTGTGGTTTCGCAAACAGCCTGACTGAAACGGCCTGACTGAAGGAGAAGAAGAAGAATATCCAGCACAAGGACAATATCTCTGCCGTTGCACGGGCAGAGATAATAAAGTTGCCCATTATTAATAATGGTAAACTTGATGTTATGAAGTGGAGGGATTTTAACTCCTATAAAATTAGGGTTTGAAGCTTCACCCTAAAGATGAAGAGAGAACGGAGAGCTTCTACCCAGTACAGACAGACAACACAGTCAGCTGTAATAAGCATTGGACATGTGCATCCTATGTAAGGGATAATGAACAACCTCATTCCCAGTGCTGTAGGGTCTTACCTTGCTCATTCATAACACCTAAAAGTATGACTTTAAAATATCGAAATATATTGGTTATTTGTGGTTGATCCATTCTGTATTAGAGAGGTACGCAGAGCGTGGGATCAAAAGAGGCATCAAGTCAAAGAGCAACTGGTCCCCTCTCATTGATCTTGTGGTGTGTCAATCAGGGTGACTCAATTTGTAAAACCATTCTTTAGTAGTGGTTGTACAGAGCAGTCATTATTCTAAGCCAATCGTCATTGTTTTTCAGCTGATCTCTTCCAGGCGCTGTTCATTCTTTTGAAGTGGGTGTGTCAACATAACTTGTATTGAAGCACACATCACAGGTTTTGTTTGGACAAATTTTAACAGATGTTGCTATTCCAAAACAAATACAATTTAAATATGGGAAGTTCATGTAGTAGTCCCGTCCGATTTCTGAGAAGTCTCCCGAATTCAAAAAAATCTACTCCGCAACAGTAGAATAAATAGCAAGACAAATTCTCAAAAGAACATTATCTATACAGCAAGTAGATTTACACATGGTGTTAATGTAAACCAAATGAAACCTCACCATGCAATGCCTCAAATCCCATAATTTAAATACCATCGTGTATGCCCAGCACTGTACACAAAATATTTGTAAATTATTTTTTTACATATAATTATCGGCTGGTAAAGGAAATACATTAGCTATCTAGAATAAAAAGAGCATTATCTCCAGCAAGTAGATATACACATGGTGTTAATGCAAACCAAATGAAACCTCACCATAAATGCCATCGTGTATGCCAAGCACTGTACACAAAATATATTGGTAACTTATTGTTTACATATAATTATCGGCTGGTTTTGTGAAATAATATCAGGTCTGGACAATATCTCAAGTTGAAGTAAAAAACTGTGAGGTCAAAAGTACAATGACCTGTAACTCCTAAATCATATGGCCCAGAACTCTTGCATTAGATTTTCCTTATGACCCAGCAATTTATGCAAACGAAACAAATATCTGAGATTTAGCCTTTGGTTGACATCCATGTACCAATATGGACTTTGAGCACAAGTGTTATTTTCCTCTGTACATAGAAAGATTGATGTGTCTGCATACAGGGAGATGTTAGGAGGTACATTGCTGGATTAGGGGAATTCCCCTGAGCTGAATGATGTCATCATTGGTACCTGACCAATCACAGCCGGGAATGGAGACTGACTACTTGGGTTGGGTTGTCCAGTGTGATATTAGAAATTCTTAGAATCCATTCACTGTACAATATGGATGCGTATTGTTCAGTAAAGTCGTAGTTCTGCCTGGCTGACTGGAAACAACGGAGAGTAAATCAAAGGCCAATGTTGAGATAAACTTTGTGTAAATCAGTCAATTTGGTCAACTAAGATAAGTCACCATGGGATGTATTCCAGCTAAGAAGTGGAGGCAGCGACCAATGAAGGAGGAGGAGGCTATTGATACTATTTCAGCTGAGGTGTTCAGAAAGATTTGGTGTCACCCTTATGGGTATACAAGAATGGTATGATCTAACAATCAGCTGTGCACTAATGGGTACAATGGGTATAAGAGAAGATTAGAGTCTGGTAATCAATGGTACCCTAATGGGTATAAGAGAAGATTAGGTATGGTAATCAATGGTACCCTAATGGGTATAAGAGAAGATTAGGTATGGTAATCAATGGTACCCTAATGGGTATAAGAGAAGATTAGAGTTTGGTAATCAACGGTACCCTTCAGGGTTTAAGAGAAGATTTGAGTCTGGTAATCAATGGTACCCTAATGGGTATAAGAGAAGATTAGGTATGGTAATCAATGGTACCCTAATGGGTTCAAGAGAAGATTAGAGTCTGGTAATCAACGTTACCCTTCAGGGTATAAAAGAAGATTTGAGTCTGGTAATCAATGGTACCCTAATGGGTATAAGTAGGGCTTTAGCACACTATTTTTTGAAGTGCTTACAATCTCTTTAATTTTGAGGTTATTGAATAGAACATGTCAAAAGAAAAAGAATGGTGGTTGAATGACCAACATTGCTTTACGCAAAGCGAAGTTATGACCAAACAAGCGTTCATCCAAACACATTTTTTTCTATGGGAAATCGTCGCTAAATAGCCAAATTAGGCCAAATAGAACGAAAAGGCATTTTCAAATTAGCATAAAACAGAAAAAAGCAGGTATGAACCTCCTCTTTTGTTTTTGTTGCTAAGTTTCCTACTCATTTGCAATTAAAATAAATTTCAGTTTGTCAGGAAGGCTAATTTACACAATAAATTATGTAAAAAATGCCATTTTATGCTAAAAACGCCCTTTTATGCTAAAAACGCCCATCCGCAAGCTAAAAAAAATGACTAAGTCCCACTGAAAATCAGTTTTTGAGGCATAACTTCACTTTGCTTTTTTTTTTAAAACCAAATTTGGACCACACATAGACACATACTTCTGATATAAATAAAACTCTTAATGTACAGTTTTGCTGTACTTAAAGTATTTTTTCTTCATTTTTTGACAAAAAATATGCAAATTTTGCTAATTAATATGCGAAAACGACGTATTTCCAGCATGGAATGACATATCTTTCCCAATTTTGGCACATGTGTTTATTATGATATTGTGGATACTTTTGGATAGTTGTTATGTGAAAAAGACCTTAAGTTTTGAAATTAATCCACAATTATTTCCAACCACAAACACAACCTAATTAATATGCGTAAATGTTGCCTATTTAATATGCATGAATACAACATATTGATAGTTTTGATTTGTTCTCCACCTTGAATTTTTATTATCAGTTCAAAATCTTTTAAACTGATCAAATAAACATGACTGATTTGAAGTTAAAAGTACTTCACTATTTGTGCTCCATTTTTCATTTTCTGTTTTGTCCTATTGTTTACTTTTGACTTAAACAGCCTTTTGTACAGCGGAGACTTCTCTTCATATTCTAAAAGTCCATTAAATTGTTAAATTGTTGTGCAGCATGTCAAGTTCAAGAGTCAATCAATCAGCTGTGTTGAAAAATACTTATTGAAGTAGGCATTGTATTTTCTACTGACATCTCTAGCAGCAGCATCATCCAAAGTCAAAAAACGCATACTAGGATCCGGAATTAATTCAAGTTCACATGCAAACACAAACTTGCGCTCCACATCTCCAGCTTGTTCAATGGATGATGAGGGCCATCCCCACTTTCCACTGGGATATCGTTTTAGCCAGTTAACAGTTGCTATGTCTTCCGAGATTACTGTGGCGACCACTGCCAGAAACCAACCATCTTCATAAGCAATCGCAACGGTGTCTGCTAGTTTCCAAGCATACTCTGCCATCATCTGCTCTCTGCTGTTGCCACCGATGTTTCTGCTGTATCTTTCTCTTCCTCGTCTGTTTCTTCCTCGTCTGTTTCTTCCTCATCGGACTTATCTTCTGTTTCCTCTCTCTCTCCCTCCTGGTTAACAGTTTCATTATCTTCCAATGTTTGCTCATCAATTTGTAATTCACTTGGCTGCAAGTTATGGGTGTGAATGTACTCCACAATTGTTTGTAAGTTTAAGCTTAAGAGTTTGTTCACTGATTTTTTCTCCTGTGGGTTGCTAAAAGACAGAGTGCTCTTGAGGGGCTTTGGCATCTGCTTTGTTAAGCTGTACTTATTCTTCAGATGGGTGGTGTGTTTTCTAAGCACTTCTAGTTTGCGTGTTTTAGAGGCCTGGCTTTGTTCCAAATTGATCACATCCTCTGTGGATCTGCATTCCCCTCCAGTTTGTGCAATGTACCTTTGTCTTTCCACTGCTAGTCGTTTCTGCTTTCTCTTCTTCTCATCATAGGTTGCTTTTGCCATCGTAATTGCCTTAACCTTCTGTTGCTGATTTAAAGCTGTACGATTTGAGTATCGTTTTGCCCATTTTCGTGTGGCGGTTCTGATCTGCTTCATAACCTTTGCAAACTTGCTGGGATCCTTCTTTTGAAGATTCAGAAGGTATCTGCTTGTATAATTTCTGCGATAGGCCATTTTGCCCTCTGCAGCCATCACTCCTATAGAGGGTGCCGTCTCTATGATGTGTGCTCAGTACCCTAAGTCATTTTCACCTATTTTGTTGGACTTTCGAGTCTTCGCTGTCTGCTGCCATAACTCTTCTGACATCTCGCCGCTGTACTTTCCGTCCAACTGGTCACCATGCCGCCTCTTAAAAAGCACTTTGAGATTCGTACACTGTGCTTCCAACAGTTCTTTTGTTAGCGAGTTGAACTCCTCTGGCTGCTTGGTGTATAATTCATGAAAAACCTCATCTCTCACTGGTTCAATTGCTTCGAAGATTGTAGTCACCTCCTCGTTAAGCAGTGGTGATGCATCTTTGCTACAAGCCTCCAACAGATTGTATGCAGTCTGCACTATCTTTCCAAGTTTCAGGATGTGCACATCAGGGTGCTCTGTTAACTTCCAGAATGGTTCGGTGACCTGCTTGTGCAGAATTCCCAAAGCACGCACTCCAGCAAGAAGCTGCTCACACTGGATGTCGGCTAGAACAGCCTGGGGAAGCTTGTTTTCAGCTCTCACCCATCCTTCTAGAAACATGGTCTTGATGTGGATCCGATGGAAGAATATCCCGGCTGCATTGCTGAAGAGAACGTTAAATCTGTTTGCTCGAAACGGCACCACTTTTACTCGCGGTATGTCTTGCAGAATACAAAAGGAGCGGAAATTAAAGATGCATCCCGATTTCTGGTCCCCACCAGGAGCAATGGCATCTGACGCTGTCCTCACCAATCGTTGTACAGCAGAATCTGAATGTTTCCAGGAGTAGTTACCATCTTTATCTTGAAAACCCTTAAGGGACTCTACACCTAGTTGACCAAATTTGGTGCGCCATGTTGTTTCCAACTGTTTCATAGCTGCATCGCAGTATGTAGCTGCTCCAATAAGCGTATGCAGATTGCAAAAGAAATGGTTCATATTACCCAGTTGCTCTTGAGCTGCATTGTCAAGCTGGTCCCATTGCTCCTGAACGTCAGGAAGAATAGTCCTGCGGTACATCTCTAATTTGTCATTAAAACTCTTCTGCGTGGCTGCCTGGTCTCCCATTGTGTTTTTGATTCGGCTCAACAGCTCCTTGGAAGCAGCAGAGGCATCACCATCATTCAGCGCATCACCCAACTTCTCCATGATAAAGTTGAGGGCTTCCAGCTGAGTCGCAGAATCTCCCGAAGGTACATCCAGCAGTCCAAGTGTCCTTGTTCCAGCATCAGTTGTGATTTGAAAACCAATAACTTTGTTGCCATCCTTAGAGGTACCATCACTGTGTAAGGATGCATGCTTGGTATTGCCGAGTTCATCAGCAACTTGTATTGTGGACGCTAAATTGCAGTCTTTAAATCGCTCTCGGCAGTAGGTTTCCTTAGAAAGATCATCTAGGGAAATGTCAAACCTTCCGGAGCTAATTCCCAGGCTAGCTAATGTCATGAAGGCAAGTTTCACATTGTCAGAAAAGTGACCTGATGCATCTTTAATCAGTGGCTTGTTTTCACTCCGAAGAATGTTGATTTCCTCTTCTGCAAGTTGTAAATCACTCCTCAGATGTTTTGCCTTTAGTCTCAACTCCTTCAGCTTTGCCAGGAGATGCATGGTGTTGTCGCGTGGTGTGGGAGGCCTGATATTCTTTGTAGCTGTGCATTTAAGTTTTCCCACCTTCTGGCGGAGAGATTTCAGTTGTCTGTTTTTATTTTTCAGTGCACGAGTGAGAACTTGGACGTTTGTTTTCAGTTTGTTAAAGTTCTTCATGGATAGTTTGTTCTTTTCAGACTTTAAGTTCTTAATTTCTCTTTCTTTGGTTTCAAATCGACGTTTGACATTGTACGGCCGGAACTGTACTTCTTGATCTGCTAATTGCTTTGCACGCATTTGAAGTCGAGCTTCTTTCTTCTTATCCGATTTCTTTTTCTTTTTGATGCTCTGATTTACTTCCCTCAGTTCTATATTTGTTTGCCGTAGCTGTGACCGAACATCAGATTGAGAAGTCTCCAGTGTCCTTACTTTATTAAGGTTCTTTGTTAGCTGCTTCTTTAGATTCATTCTCTCTTTCTTTAACTTCACATTGGCATGTTCAAGCCTGACCAATTTTGCATCATTCTGAATTGATTGTGGTGGATGGTCTGTGACTCGTTCTTCAGCAAATGAAAACATTGTCTCCTTATACTTTAGTTTTAAATTGCCTTTGTATTTCTTTCGCATGTCCTCTGCACGCTTGGTCAAACTTCGGTCAGATTTACTCCGACATCTGTCCCCAAGAAGAAGTCGCATCCATTTTCCTGTCGTCACCAAAGGTGCCTTGGATTGGATCCTGTACAAGTCAAGTTCAATGATGACTGCCTCTGTTATCTTCTCACTTTCAATCAGGATAGGTGCACCAGCCTGTAATCTTCTAACAGTTATTCCAAGATTACTGCACTCCTCGCCAACATAATCAACATAATCTGCAAGTGGAAACAAGTAGAAATTAAAGAAAATCAGTATAACATTTCTCAATTACTTTGTACTTTGTACATGTATCATGATTATTTTAAATTATTTAAAGTTTTATGTGTTAATAAAAAAAAGTAAAAAACAAACAAAAAGTAAAATTGAAGAGTTTCGTAAGTAGGCCTACACGTAAGTACAACAAAATGAACTGGAGTCATGTGGTTATCTCCCTCAATAAATATTTCAGTAAATATTTATTTATAAATTTAAGAGTTTCATAGTAATTCATGACTTTAAATACGTGTTCTAATCTAAGCACAAAAAATGAACAGGAGTCATCTCCCTCAACAAATATTTAAAAAGTGAAACAAAATAGTAACCAATAAATATTTTATAAATAAATCTTTCAAAAGTAAAAATATTTCAAAAATGAAACAAAATTATTAACGAGAATTAAAATAATTCATTTAGTTTAGTACACTGTTAGTTTGTGCCCATTTGTATAGCACAATAATGCAAATCAAGTCTAATTGATTCTAACATACAGTAATATTTATTAAATGTATTTGATCAGTCTCGTTTTAATTGAACAAAATAGGTTTTCCAACTTATTAGAGTACCCACTACTTCATGCCAACCCCCATCATGCATAATGGAATGGTCCTCCACTCAATGAAACGTTAACTTACAAAGACCGTACCATTTTAGCATCGGTTCCACCAACGGTCTACTACGATAACGGAGGTGCACTTTCACTATAAATTCAACTTCATAATTTACGACATAAATTGAACAATTATTTGGCAATCTTTCGAAAAATTAAATAAATGACTAGGTACCTGTGGGGTATTCTTTACGATAATCAGTGGATTTTCTATGACATCAGAGATTGAAGATCGCTGTGAATTCGACTTCTTTGGAACACTATCGGAACCGTTCATTCCATGAGACGCGGACGCCATTGATGGATAAATTTCTCGCAGCAATCGATACATCGAAATTGGATCGCAGTATAAATGTGTCCAGAACTTAAAAACTAAGCAAATTTTGTTAAGCAAAATATTATTAAAATGTAGCTTAGGAGTTGCAGAATATATTTTTTAACGTTCACAAATTATTGGTGGCAATTTTTAAAAAGAAAATAGCGTGTGAAAATTTCAAAAACTTGTAACTTTGCAATCCGTGGATGGATTTTTTTTGAACGAGGATGAAAAAACTGATCCCCTCTGTAGCAATCGCATTTTCGGCTCAGATACCCTCTCTCCGATAGAGGGCCTCCTTCAGTGGACATTGGAAAACACGACATGGGAAATAGCTGACTGCAGTGCTGTGTCAAACCCATGCACGTTGTGCGAAACGAGTCCGACCTGTGAAAACATGGTGCAGTAGATCGACCGTTAAATAACTTGACCGTTAATCAATCTTCTTTAAACTTGGAATCTAGCATTTTGATAATGTATTTCAACTAGTCCTACACAATTTTTGCAAAATCTAAGGAACTTTTTGAGATATTTAGCTTGGAATATGGGGTGGTCCGTTGTTGAAATTTGGAATTGGCCGACTGTTTACGCAGTGTGTGGTGATTTTGTACACGTAGTGACTACGGCTAAAATGATGTGAGTGTGCGAGCCCTAGTATAAGAGAAGATTAGGTATGGTAATCAATGGTACCCTAATGGGTATAAGAGAAGATTATAGTCTGGTAATCAATGGTACCCTAATGGGTAAAAGAGAAGATTAGGGTCTGGTAATCAATGGTACCCTAATGGGTATAAGAGAAGATTAGAGCCTGTCAATAGTACCCTAATGGGTACAATTGGTTCAGTACATCAGTTCATGATACTTTGTAAAATAATCACATTTTCATTTTCATATTGGATAATTTGTTTCTGTGAAAGTACATTGTCATTGACAGATTATGTTTTTGTGCCAGGTAATGTCGGAATTTATTTTGAATTTGTTGTTCCTCTCTTATTGTCATTTTGTTTCATTTGCATTAGATCATCACAAAGGAAGAGGCCAATCGGCGGCGGATGACCATCTTAGAATGCGAGATGAACCTTCCATTACCAGAACTTGAAGGAGCTACGAGTATCCTGTTGGAACCGGAACATGTCAGGAAGGTAAGATACTAGCAATCTCAATCCATCTACAAGATTATAGTCAAGAAAGGATGTGGGACGGCATGGCCAAGAATTGTTTCATATATTTCTACATTTGTAAAACAAAACAAAATTGCAAGTCCGAACAACCGACAAATAGGTACACACTACTACATGCATGGTATTCATCTGTTAGTCAGATTTGCTTCGAAATATCTTTTCCTATTATTTTGACCAGAAAAACTGAATCAAAATAATTCATCAATAATACAGAAATAAAGATTTCTGAAGAGTTAAAAGAAGGAATTTTTAAAGTTTTGACAAACGGCTTCCTTGGCTGTGTAATTTCTCCCCTTAAAAAGTTAAGCGGGTCTTTTCCGGCAAATTACTAGATTTTTATTTACTGAAAAGCTTGACTTGGAATAAAGTTGGTACTTCATACAAATCTTATTGTAAAAGATTTCCCCTTGGAAAGCTATAAACCATTTTTAGATGAAGTGGACACAATACTATCATACAATTTGGTTTTAGGTAAATCTTTTTGTGTACACCCAAACCGAACAGTGCACTCCTATAGACCATGTTACCTTTGTTTACAGAGTGGTGACCTTGTACAATATAATGCATTTCCTGATGGGCAAGATACTACACAGGCTATATGGGAAAATTTACATTTTGTGTAATAATTTTCACATCAATTCAAAATTTACAAAAGCAACAGCTGTACAGCTTTTGAAATGTCCCCCCTTTCTTCATATCAAAAGTCAAGAAAAATCAGACAGTGCAATCTCCATAAAACGTAAGATTTGTTGTATTCTTCCATTGAGCTGTGTACAAATGTGCCTGCAGGAAGTCCAGGCTCTGTGGCTCTTTTGTAAACATGTGATGTCACAGGTCACATGGTCTATAGTGTCCACTAAATCTCAGGTAGGCTAATGGTGTCGATGAAAATTATTTTTTCAATTGGGTCATTGTAACAAAATATACCACAAGAGATACTGACTGGGTAATTTTAAAATAATTTTGGATGAAAATAATGTTTGTTTACTGGAGTTGTATTTGAACCTGTGACTTCTAGATTAACATGCCAGCTCCCTACCAGTTGAGCTATCTAGCCCTTGTTGGCAGTCTCTCTAGATTAACATGCCAGCTCCCTACCAGTTGAGCTATCTAGCCCTTGTTGGCAGTCTCTCTAGATTAACATGCCAGCTCCCTACCAGTTGAGCTATCTAGCCCTTGTTGGCAGTCTCTCTAGATTAACATGCCAGCTCCCTACCAGTTGAGCTATCTAGCCCTTGTTGGCAGTCTCTCTAGATTAACATGCCAGCTCCCTACCAGTTGAGCTATCTAGCCCTTGTTGGCAGTCTCTCTAGATTAACATGCCAGCTCCCTACCAGTTGAGCTATCTAGCCCTTGTTGGCAGTCTCTCTAGATTAACATGCCAGCTCCCTACCAGTTGAGCTATCTAGCCCTTGTTGGCAGTCTCTCTAGATTAACATGCCAGCTCCCTACCAGTTGAGCTATCTAGCCCTTGTTGGCAGTCTCTCTAGATTAACATGCCAGCTCCCTACCAGTTGAGCTATCTAGCCCTTGTTGGCAGTCTCTCTAGATTAACATGCCAGCTCCCTACCAGTTGAGCTATCTAGCCCTTGTTGGCAGTCTCTCTAGATTAACATGCCAGCTCCCTACCAGTTGAGCTATCTAGCCCTTGTTGGCAGTCTCTCTAGATTAACATGCCAGCTCCCTACCAGTTGAGCTATCTAGCCCTTGTTGGCAGTCTCTCTAGATTAACATGCCAGCTCCCTACCAGTTGAGCTATCTAGCCCTTGTTGGCAGTCTCTCTAGATTAACATGCCAGCTCCCTACCAGTTGAGCTATCTACTAGCCCTTGTTGGCAGTCTCTCTAGATTAACATGCCAGCTCCCTACCAGTTGAGCTATCTAGCTCTTGTTGGCAGTCTCTCTAGATTAACATGCCAGCTCCCTACCAGTTGAGCTATCTAGCCCTTGTTGGCAGTCTCTCTAGATTAACATGCCAGCTCCCTACCAGTTGAGCTATCTAGCCCTTGTTGGCAGTCTCTCTAGATTAACATGCCAGCTCCCTACCAGTTGAGCTATCTAGCCCTTGTTGGCAGTCTCTCTAGATTAACATGCCAGCTCCCTACCAGTTGAGCTATCTAGCCCTTGTTGGCAGTCTCTCTAGATTAACATGCCAGCTCCCTACCAGTTGAGCTATCTACTAGCCCTTGTTGGCAGTCTCTCTAGATTAACATGCCAGCTCCCTACCAGTTGAGCTATCGAGCCCTTGTTGGCAGTCTCTCTAAATTAACATGCCAGCTCCCTACCAGTTGAGCTATCTAGCCCTTGTTGGCAGTCTCTCTAGATTAACATGCCAGCTCCCTACCAGTTGAGCTATCTAGCTCTTGTTGTTGGCAGTCTCTCTAGATTAACATGCCAGCTCCCTACCAGTTGAGCTATCTAGCCCTTGTTGGCAGTCTCTCTAGATTAACATGCCAGCTCCCTACCAGTTGAGCTATCTAGCCCTTGTTGGCAGTCTCTCTAAATTAACATGCCAGCTCCCTACCAGTTGAGCTATCTAGCCCTTGTTGGCAGTCTTTCTAGATTAACATGCCAGCTCCCTACCAGTTGAGCTATCTAGCTCTTGTTGTTGGCAGTCTCTCTAGATTAACATGCCAGCTCCCTACCAGTTGAGCTATCTAGCCCTTGTTGGCAGTCTCTCTAGATTAACATGCCAGCTCCCTACCAGTTGAGCTATCTAGCCCTTGTTGGCAGTCTCTCTAGATTAACATGCCAGCTCCCTACCAGTTGAGCTATCTACTAGCCCTTGTTGGCAGTCTCTCTAGATTAACATGCCAGCTCCCTACCAGTTGAGCTATCGAGCCCTTGTTGGCAGTCTCTCTAAATTAACATGCCAGCTCCCTACCAGTTGAGCTATCTAGCCCTTGTTGGCAGTCTCTCTAGATTAACATGCCAGCTCCCTACCAGTTGAGCTATCTAGCTCTTTTTGTTGGCAGTCTCTCTAGATTAACATGCCAGCTCCCTACCAGTTGAGCTATCTAGCCCTTGTTGGCAGTCTCTCTAGATTAACATGCCAGCTCCCTACCAGTTGAGCTATCTAGCCCTTGTTGGCAGTCTCTCTAAATTAACATGCTAGCTCCCTACCAGTTGAGCTATCTAGCCCTTGTTGGCAGTCTTTCTAGATTAACATGCCAGCTCCCTACCAGTTGAGCTATCTAGCTCTTGTTGTTGGCAGTCTCTCTAGATTAACATGCCAGCTCCCTACCAGTTGAGCTATCTAGCCCTTGTTGGCAGTCTCTCTAGATTAACATGCCAGCTCCCTACCAGTTGAGCTATTTAGCCCTTGTTGTTGGCAGTCTCTCTAGATTAACATGCCAGCTCCCTACCAGTTGAGCTATCTAGCCCTTGTTGGCAGTCTCTCTAGATTAACATGCCAGCTCCCTACCAGTTGAGCTATCTAGCCCTTGTTGGCAGTCTCTCTAGATTAACATGCCAGCTCCCTACCAGTTGAGCTATCTAGCCCTTGTTGGCAGTCTCTCTAGATTAACATGCCAGCTCCCTACCAGTTGAGCTATCTAGCCCTTGTTGGCAGTCTCTCTAGATTAACATGCCAGCTCCCTACCAGTTGAGCTATCTAGCCCTTGTTGGCAGTCTCTCTAGATTAACATGCCAGCTCCCTACCAGTTGAGCTATCTAGCCCTTGTTGGCAGTCTCTCTAGATTAACATGCCAGCTCCCTACCAGTTGAGCTATCTACTAGCCCTTGTTGGCAGTCTCTCTAGATTAACATGCCAGCTCCCTACCAGTTGAGCTATCGAGCCCTTGTTGGCAGTCTCTCTAAATTAACATGCCAGCTCCCTACCAGTTGAGCTATCTAGCCCTTGTTGGCAGTCTCTCTAGATTAACATGCCAGCTCCCTACCAGTTGAGCTATCTAGCTCTTGTTGTTGGCAGTCTCTCTAGATTAACATGCCAGCTCCCTACCAGTTGAGCTATCTAGCCCTTGTTGGCAGTCTCTCTAGATTAACATGCCAGCTCCCTACCAGTTGAGCTATCTAGCCCTTGTTGGCAGTCTCTCTAAATTAACATGCCAGCTCCCTACCAGTTGAGCTATCTAGCCCTTGTTGGCAGTCTCTCTAGATTAACATGCCAGCTCCCTACCAGTTGAGCTATCTAGCTCTTGTTGTTGGCAGTCTCTCTAGATTAACATGCCAGCTCCCTACCAGTTGAGCTATCTAGCCCTTGTTGGCAGTCTCTCTAGATTAACATGCCAGCTCCCTACCAGTTGAGCTATCTAGCCCTTGTTGGCAGTCTCTCTATTTTGTCCATATCTTTGTTTGGGGGTGCCAGTCAGAAGCCATTCAACCTGCAACTGCCGTGTAGCCAGCTTACAAACTCGTAGTGAAGATCTGGAAAAGAATAAGATGTTGTAATGAAATTTATCTTCTGCTTTTTTAGGGTGCTATTTGTCAAATTGTTTTTCATATTTTTTTACAATTTGTTTGTTACAGTTTTTGCCTATGTGTTATTGTTGTGTATTGAACAAAGATATTGACAAATACAAATAGGGAGAACGCCAACTAGATAGCTAAGTTGGTAGAGCGCTGGTGCGTTAAACCGAAGGTCATTGGTTCAGATCCCGCTCTAGCAAATGTTTCTTTAGTCAACCCCAAGTTTTTGAAAGAATCAATTCTAATTAGCACCTGTCACATAGCACAGTAAGGTCTCCCACAATGGTATTTGTATTTATCTTTACACCTGTAGCTGACAAAACAGCTTCCTGCTAGAACTGAAGGGTATAGCTGGAAGAACATCTACAATACAGCTGAGCATGGGTACAGCTTACGCAATCTGTATCGCAGTATGAATGGTATAGATAGCCCTGTCCTACTAGTGATCAGGGACTCTTCAGGAATGGTAAGTCACACATTGTGCGAACTTAGAATTTCATCTTTGAGAGGGCAAGGCCAATGCGCCGTATTTTTGACCGCGTAAGGGCGCTCTCAGAAATATTTCTATCACTTCCGGGTTATAATAAGCGATTATTGTCTGCTAAGCTCTGTGTACAGTTCATCGGTGTTCTGTCATCATCACTTCTGTGCACGGTATAGTTTTTAGTTGCTTCGAAGGTGGGTTATCGGCTCCTTTAAAGGTCTTATTGTTTGTGATAGATATGATGTCTGGTGGCAATGTGTTCCAGTCTTTAACTGTTAGGGGGAAGTATTTGAAGCAGTCTTTACTCTTTGTTTGTGGAGTACGGAGCATTTCATTTTGCAAAAGGTACTTCCAGTAGAAAATCTTAGTCTTTGGGAAACTTTTGATGGGGCATCAAGGCCAAGAACAAGGGCATCAAGGTCAAGAACAAGGGCATCAAGGCCAAGGGCATCAAGGCCAAGAACAAGGGCAACAAGGCCAAGAACAAGGGCAACAAGAACAAGGGCATCAAGACCAAGAACAAGGGCATCAAGGCCAAGAACAAGGGCATCAAGGCCAAGAACAAGGGCAACAGATGCCTCCAGAATCTCAGTGTTATTCCAGACCTGAGTGTGTGTTTTAGATGAAGGAGATGTGACATCATTGGTTTTTGGGTTGTCAATTCATTCCTATCCTCAAACAGTTTATATCTTGTCACAGTTTTTTTGACGAATTCAAAGACATAAGTAACGGTGATTGTAGAGGTATTTAATAGATGCTAACTTTTTAGCATCGGGGATAAAGAATATAATTTAGTTTTTAATTTATTAACTTGTTGCGGTACCCGCTGCTAAGGCTCGGTGGTCTAGTGGTAAGACATTTTTGCTCTAGCAATGCAAAGGTCGTGGGTTCGAATCCCACCTGAGTGATTTGCCTGTGGATTTTTTTCACAGAACTTGGTTAAGTACTGAGTATACAGTTGCACACCTACAATTCCAGTCAGATCTCATTGGGTCCCTCGCCTATGGCCCCTGGTCAATGTTTGCTCTCACTGCATGGTCTGCACTCCTGCTGGGTAAACAACATATTGGGGGGGGGGGGGGTATGTTTATTGTCACATGGCCAAGCATTGTGGCCCAGATTTATAGGTTATACCTTTGGAGGGGTCTTTAAAAAAAAATCTTCATTGTGCAGGTTTCAGCGTACCAGTTTCACCCCCAAGTGCCTTAAACACTCCTTAAGATGCAACTTTCTTCCCTGTTTATTACCCTTAAATTGAGCCCCTCTTAGGTGCTTCACTGGTGTTACAAGGTTCTTACTGCCATATCTTCAAAAAACATAACTCTATTTATTTCTATTGGATGCAGATCTTTGGTGCACTCACTCCATGCCCAGTTAAGGTCAGTGAGCATTACTATGGCACCGGTGAAACGTTTCTTTACAACTTTGTGGACTGGGAGCTGAACGTGTTTCGGTGGACGGGTGAAAACAACTTCTTCATCAAGGGCAACTACAACAGCCTGACACTTGGGGGCGGAGAGTAAGTTTGAATTTAATTTGTATTCTTATTAGTGCTGAGAAAATATAATCTGTTGCAAACTGCTTACAACAAAAAGGACCTATGGTATAAAAGCCAAAACGTGTTGATGGTTGACGTTTGGACCCTAGCAGAGTCTTTCTCAAAGGCTAAATGACAACACAACACACATAAACAGGTATACAAGTGAAACAGAAACAGTCAAGTGGAAATACATGAATAGAAAGAGACAGAAGCAGAAAGCATACAGAAAAAGCAAGGCATGAATAATGAAGGAGACAAGGGAGGGGGGATGGTGGGGTAGAGGGAAAGGGCTGGTTTAACCACAAAAGCTTGTAAACACAAGACAAAATCAATGGTTGGTAGAGGGAGAAAAATTAAATAACTATTGAATGAGGCAGACTAAAAAGGGGAAGGCAAAGACAATGATTTTAAATAGTTTCCTTCTTGAACGTTCAGACCATGGGGTTGAATGGTCTGGAGGCGCCTTATCCACAGTTTCTCCCTACTCAGACAAACAGTCTCTCTGTGGTTACCTAGTGCCTCAATGCCCTGTATAATCATGTCAGAAGCGAATCAACCTGTAACTGCTGTAAGGCCAGGGATCACTCTCTAGATTCCGATACAACCTGGGAAGCGGCAGCCGAGGGATCACCTTAAGGGGATGCACATTTTTTATTTCAATTACCAAGTGATAAACCACAAGGGAAACTGACTGGGTAAAATAAAACATTGTTTCCACTCAGAAAAAAAGGCAGCACAAATTGTGCAACAACACAAAGCCAAAGTGAACAATTGGGAAAATGTGTTTCCAGGAAACATAACTGTGATGATTATTTGTTTTTTCCACAGTGGTGCATTTGGTCTGTGGCTAGATGGGGATCTGTACCGAGGTAGAAGTAGAAGTTGTAAAACCTTCTCCAATCCATGTATAGCTCACGATGAGGACTTTATCATTGCTGATGTTGAAGCTTGGGGCTTCGGACTCGGTTAAACTCGGAACTTGGGTATACCCTGAATATTTGTACAGCTTTGGAAAGCCATTTCTAGGGGATGCCGTACTGACTTCATATTTTGTAATCCCATTCGGCTTAGGTTCGAATCCAGCAACAAGTTATAAGAATACACAATTGCGTGTGGAGAGATTGGAACCAATGTCACACACAAGCTTTAAATGACATTTTGGCCAGCATTACTATTCGAATGGAATACTCAATTGAGAATGCAAGTGAAATGGCAGCTGAGGTTCGAATCCAGCGATAGGTTATAAGAATACACATTGGCCTGTGGGAAGATTAAAAAACAATGTTCCATGCAAGCTGTAGATGACATTTCGGCACAAAAGCACTGTCTGAATAGAATGCTTGATTGAGATTGCAAGTGAAATACACAGAAGTGCATTGGACTGAGGTTCGAATCCAGCTGCAGGTTTATAGGACAAGACGGCCCGTTGGAAGATTGGAAGTGACGTACAATAAAAAGCACCATCGGAGTGATATGCACAATTGAGATTGCAAGTGAAATACACGGAAGTGACGTTCAATTTGAAAACATAATTACTCCGGGAAGGATTTGGCGCTGGTTCATATCCATGCAGGATTAAGATGATTTTTCAATCTCAATCCAAAATCAACATGAATCTCAAAGTACAGCAAGATTACTCTTTTTTTTTATGAATGTGCATCAGATTGGAAGAGATATCTGTCCGTTCCGACCCAACTGCAACATATGTTTAGGAAGTCGTTGAAAACAACTTGAATTACTGAATCCAGAGTTGGAAGTCCAGCAATGAGTGCAGTTGACATTATTTTTGAATGAGGGGTGTTTGAACCCAGCTGTGGCAGAAGGAGTTGAGGCATCCGTCTAGTATTGTTTAATCATTTGCAATTAACAACGTGGTGTCTACAGTTCAAATCCAACCTAGTTCCTTATTGACACACAAGGATGAGTCTGGCAGCTACTCCGGATGTATCGTAGGTTGCATTGTTACTGTAGCCAAATGTGAATGAAACAAAATAAAAACTTGCCAACAAGTATTTATCAGAAGCCTCCTAAAGTGTGGACTTCACTGTATATTGGATTTAATAGCTCCCCTTCTTTTGAAGTGGAGTCACCCAGTTTACACCAGGACTTTTTGGGTGAGACAATGGAAGGAGGATTGCAGAGGACAGCATTTGATGAATCTTCACCCTCCTTTGTGAATGGAACAAAATATGACACTGCAGGATGGAATGAAGACAAGATTCAACCATTCGAATTTGTAGGGGTGATGTGCACAAATGCAATTTGAAGGGAAACTGGAAGTCTGAAAAATGAAGGGAAACAAACGAATGATTTGAGATCGCATAATATCCTGCTCAGCACATTCTCAGTTCAACACTGTACAAAGATGTGCCAAACATGTACATACTATTTCAAAAGACTGCTTGTACTGTATTTACCCTTTCAAATAGTTGTTGACATTTTCAAACACCAACAGTCTAATTGTTTAGTTTGGTTTTGAGGCGCATGCAAACCTTTGTAAAGATTGTTTTATAACATTGATGAGAGCATTACATAGAATCCTTGATGCATAAAATGTTCTGAAACATTCTGGGTGCAAACAATGTTGATGGCATACATAAGTGTGTGACACTGAAGAACAGGGCCAAATTTCATAGAGCTGCTTAAGCACAAAAAGTAGCCAAGCACAACAACATTATGCTTACCAGAACAAGGTTACCAGCCAAAATACCATGTCACATCAATTGTGACTGGTATCCTGTTTATTTTTGCTTAGCAGAAAATTTGTCAGCAATATTTTCTTCCTAAGCAGCTCAATGAGATTGGTCCCAGGTTTCATTTTCAGGGAACTTTAATCCAGTGAGTTTTCCGCATGTTAAAACTGATGCGTAGCTTTGCATGAGGCACCCAGTCAACTTGACAATGATTGAGCATCCAAGTTTGAGTCATAGTGATTGCATAATAATAATAATAATAATAATAATAATAATAATAATAATAATACAACAGCCGCACAAAACTTCAAGATTGCATGGTGAATTCATATTGCATAAAATAGCATTGTTCCTTCATACAATATTCAATTCTTTCATTCAGGTATTCAACTTAATTTTTCTCTCTCAAAGTCTCCACCCCAAATCCCAAAGTTGTAAATTTAATGTTAGATTAATTACCACAATCCCCTTTATCAACAAAACGCCTCCCCACAATGTGATTTGACAAGTTGTAATGTGCGTATAGGACATGATATGATGTACTAATTGACTGTATGAATAATGTACTCCATATGTTGCTTGTATGATGCCACCCTGTATATGAAGTAACAATAACAAATTACATATATCTAGTTAAATTATAAACATCCAAACATGGAGTCGTTATATGTAAATGAATACATTGGCCAGTATTAGTTTGATTTGTGTCATTTGTCATAGCGAAGTATGGGAGACTTTAGAGTGCAAGTTGGCAGTAGATTCACAAGGTAAATATCCATTGATTCAAAGGTCTGAGCATGCGCACATTTCTGTGTGTCATTTGTCATAGCGAAGTATGGGAGACTTTAGAGTGCAAGTTGGCAGTAGATTCACAAGGTAAATATCCATTGATTCAAAGGTCTGAGCATGCGCACATTTCTGAGAACAATTGATTAGTATCTTACATAGTGAAAGTATCTACCAATAAGGTACTCAGGTTGCTTGAACAAACGGAAACATTTTAAGACGGCTTTTTGAATTTGTTGAATTGTGAGACCAATTTATGTACAGCGTAGCACCTTAAAAGGGTTTACAAGGTGCTGCAGTGCATTTTGTAGCCACTGCCAGAAATACCGGGCAAACTCCTTTTTAGCAATAAGTGTAACTGGGTTCTTTTATGTGAATTACATCACATACAGAACCTACGGCTTCAATGATGGTTAAGTATCTTACTTACGGACACAAGTGTCAAGACCGGGACTTGAACCAACACTCTGGTGATCAGAAACACCAGAGCTTTAGTCTGGTGCTCTTAACAGCTCGGCCACGACACACCAGGTTTACTTGGTGAATCTGCCTCAACCTAGAAACCCCAAATCTCCCATTAAAAGTTATCCCAGATAGTTACAGGTATAGACGTAATTGTATGCAAAAGGTTGATCAGTCATCTTCAATTAGAGTGCTTTCTAAAACAAAACTAACATTTCCCCAAACACTTGATTCCCAAAAATATAAACGTATAAGCGCCGAATTCCGCTGTAAGATGAGTCCTGAATTTGGACCCTGTTCTACAGAGTTTATGCTTACTAATCTTGACCATCCAATTTGACATGATTTTTGTAGATTGGTTGACCTCCATGGTTGTGCTGCATATTTATTTACAAACTGGATAGGTTTGATTGATGTAATTAGTTCATGAAAACCTGAATAGAATTGAGTGTGCCAAGAAAGACATTGGTATGTAAAAGGCCTATTAATGTTGGTTTTGTAAACAGCTATAAAAAAGTAACCAGTACAGCGACCACACTGGAATAGGTAACCTGGTAAACATTACAGGAAAGCTCCATTAAAGAATTTCTGAGTTTGGCCACAAAAACTCAACCTTTTCACCAATTAGGTGTTTTATATTGAATTACTTGGGTCATTAAACTGATTGGATGAGCAGTTAATCTGCCTGGGGCAGTCAGCAGCCCCTCTGGTTTGTGCATGATCCAATTAAGTCCACTGTTTGGAAAAGGAATTACATTGAGATAACAGGTGTGAGCTGTCACACAAAAAGGATGTTTCATTTGAGCCTATTTCTGTAATGGAGCTTTCGTCTAGGAGTTTCACCACAGCCTTGTTGCTCAAAAACAAATTATTAATATGTCAGATTCTTTGTGTGCTGTGTCCGGTTTGGCGGCTACGGCTCTGGCTGTGGCTAGATCAACATGTCATCATGTATTGAAGTATAGGACATCCATAGCAACACTCTTAGCAACAGTCGTAGCCGTAGCCGCTAATTCAGATAGAGTATGTTTTTGCGTTAAGGAGATGGACAGAATTCTTGTGGTGGAGTTTTGCCTATTCCTTCCTCCATGGTTCTAGTGTCCTTTGTAGAATCAATAACTACAATTTGTTTTCACCACGTTTACTAAGTTCACATTATAATCTCATTCATTAGTTATTTATGAATTCATTCTTGTTATTCCAATTTTGCGTTACTGTTATTTTGATGTTATGCCTTTTCTTGTAAGAGGCCATTAGATTAAGAGGAAATCTTTTAAGACTTGTTGATCAGTAACAATGAATAGGCCCATTGCATAATGCGCAGTGCTGCTGGAACGCTAAAGTCACATGCACCTTTTTACATAACAAGAACAGCTATTGTTCAGTGGGGGCGCTATTTGAGAGTGTGGCATCATTATGCAAGGGGTCTACTCTATACTAAAAGGTGATTTGTCTCAATGCACTTTCCCTGGAATCAGAAGATAAGCTAATGATTGAGATAAGCAGGACCCAATTTCATAGAGCTACTTAATCACAAAAAGGAGCTAAGCACAACAAAAGTATGCTTCCCAGAATAAGGTTACCAGCCAAACAACCACGTCACATGTACAATTTGTGACTGGTATCCTGCTCATTTCTGCTTAGCAGACAATTGTTAAGCAATATTTTCTGCTTAAGCAGCTCCATGAAATTGGGCCCTGGTCTCAATTTTATAGAGCTGCTTAAGCACAAAAGTGTGCTTAGTAATGTTCCGCTATGCAAAAATTGGCAGGAAACCAGTCACTGAGACAGTACTCGTGGAATGGTATTTTGGCTGGTAACCTTATTTCTGGTAAGCAAAATTGTTTTGTGCTTAGCTGCTTTTTGTGCTTAAGCAGCTCTATGAAATTTGCCTAGATTTTGTACATCAACAAAAGGTTATGTTCCGAAACAAGATGATAAAGTTGGTATAAAGCAGTGGTTGGTTTGAGCTGTTGATTGACAGAATGCTTTAAACATTCCAGAAATGAATACAGTTACGGCATTTTGGTGGATTATCTTTGTATGTTGTGGTGTACAATCACAAAGAGGCAATTTACATGTACAAATAACGGCAACCCAAACATAGAATGCTTTTTGCATTGAGTATGAAAGCTTTGATTTACAAAAACTTATTGGGTGAAGTTTATGCAGATTGGGGTTGGCTAAAAATCAGTGAAACATTAAGTATTTACATATGGCTTCTGACTGGCACCCAGTAACAAAAGTATTGACAAAATAGGGAGATCGCCAAAATAGGGCTAGACACATGTAGCTCAGTTGGTAGAGCACCGGCATGTTAATCTAGAGGTTGTTGGTTCAAATCCCGTTCCAGTCAGTTTCTTTGCTCAACCCCAATCCAATAGATACTCCTAAATTTCTACAAAATAAAGATGGAACAATTGCAAATCTTATGGGAATGGCCTCGTTCGTCTTAGTAGTTATTACTGTTTCAAACCATAAAAGTTGCCTACAACCAATTTTTTTGACAGAATGTGTTTAAACAAAAACTTAACTCTAGAAAGTGCAGAGAAGTTGTTGGCTAAGCAGAGGATATTAAAATAGTGTACCAAGTTAACTTGTCCTTACCAAAGCAACTCGTTTACATCCCTTGCACATCAGTCATATTGGGTGACTGCTATACATTCAACATTTTGAGATTCGACAGGTAAGCATGTAAACGCCATGTGGCCTAAAGTTCACACTACACTGTATGACACATTGAATACCAAAATGGCGCTGCCCAGAATATTGTGATGATGACGTCGGGTGATCCTACTAGCAGCAACTTGCTCTTGTGAAATTTGAATTGTACGTGACCCATGGACCATTGAGCATTTACTCACCTTTACAAATATCAGTATACAATTCTACTTAAACAATATTTAAGAAATGTGCGACAAATGTAAAATATGTGTACAGAGATAATGGCATTTGGATAAATAAAAGTAGACAAACATGTGGAAGTAATGTTCAACCAGTGTGTTATAGTGATTGTTATTTCTCTCACTTTGAGTTGAAAGTATGATGTAAAGATTATTTTACTTTCCATGTATTTGTATTCAAGTGATTTTGCCTCTTCAATAGAGACCTACATTAGCTTATAAATCGTTCGTGTTGGCCATGAGAAATGGATAGGGGCATCTCTACACAGATTTCTGTGAGTTCACCAGATTGGTACTTTTGTTTGGTTTTGCGACAAGCGAAAATTAACAAAAATGAGCAAACGAAATTAATGCAAACCTTGATTCCTTCTAAGGAGTTCTAAGACGAAGTGTTTAGGGGATCGAATCCTGCAAGGTTGTATAGTTTGTTCATCCCCAAAATGAAGCCGCAGCCGAAATCATTATTTAAAACGCGGCCGTACAGTCGCAAAACGGAGGTGGGCCAATTAATAATTTGTTGTAACGAATGATGTAATTCAACATAACGAATAACTAAATTCTTGACAACGAATGACTTAATCTGCAATAAGCCAACGAATTACTTAATTGGTAATAACATATTACTAAATTCTTTTTCTAGAGCTTCCTGTTTTTACCGGAAGTAAAGGTCAAAGAGGGGTCACATTTGAAAATGTTACATCGACCTATACCCTCATAACAAGACTTGTTGTCTCCCCATGTACATGTATTCTTTCAATTCATTTTGAACTGTTGCTTTAAATAAATTCCACCCTGCAGTAAAATGCAATAAACCTTTACCAAACATAACAAGACTTTTTTCTATCAAGCATCGCTCTCCCCAACCAGGCCAAGTCCTATACCCATCCCATTCATCCCAGCTAGCCATTCACCAGCACGATGATTTATACTGCTAGTCCATCCCCCCCCCCCCCCCCCCCCCCCCATACCCTCAAATCTAAATCCCCGTCCCTGGCCCCAGTCATCTACCCAGCTTGCTCATACCCATGTCCAACCAGCCACACCCAAGCAAAATTACTTCTAGTCCATCTCCACTACCCTCAAATCGAACTCCCAGTCCCTGGTCCTTTAGTCATCTACCCAGCTTGATCATAATCATGTTCAACGAGCCACACCCCAGCAAAATTACTAGGCGTACATGTCCGAGTCCGACTATTAAATTTCTGTTCATTACCGAGAGATCTTGCGGGAGCCAGTTGCGTACCCCTGTGGTCTATGACAGGCACATGTGATTGGAACCAGCCGAAGAAAACGACATGTATCCGACTACTACCTAAAACCAGATAAACATGTAGTAGGGGTGGGGTACTCGACGGCATGAGACGCGTAATTCAAAATGGCCACCAGCCATGCTTGACTTATGTAAACACCGTGGATGTATTACGATCATTTGGCGTGATTTAATATCTCTAGAGGTAAGCTTTATTGTGTAGTTTACTTCAGTTCAAAATGTACAATAGGAATAGGGCTCGTGGAACCCGTGTAAACACTAAGATTGTCATAAAACGGGTAATTTTGTGGTGCTTTCTATTTCCACCTTCATGCACGTAAACAACGGCACTTGAAAGTACAACGGCCGGAAGTAGCCATGGCGTTTGGCCCATGGCGTATTGTATTGTGCCAGTCAATGGCTACTTGCCGTCAATCAAATGAAACAATCGACTTCTCTTTTTAGAGTACTGGGTTAAGCAATCTTTTACCACTTGTAGTTTTCATAATATTGTATTTCTACCTCTATGCGTGGATAGTCTGAGATCAATGTGTGGGCCTATAGGCCTACATGTTTCTAAAATGAAGAAAAGGGAAATAGCCTACATTGAACGTCAGCTGTTGTAAACTGCTTACCAAACAAAATATCATAAACAGGATTGATAAAGGTCTGACGTTTCGACCTTTGCAGAGTCTTTCTCAAAGGCTGACGTTCTAAAACGGGTAAAAGTTTGGCACCTACATTCATTCACCCTGAACTTAATCAAATTGTTTCTCTTTTTAAGACACCGTAATGAAGGGGGTTGGGTGGGTATCAAAAGTTGATGATTTCGAGTTGTGAATTCTTTGAAACAATTAACAATTACCGAATGAGAACGACGATACTGTGTAATTTTATTTCTGGCAGATAATGATATTCAATGTTTTGTGTATTCGAACCTTGCCCAATTCACTGTAAATAAATACAATAAATAAATGAAAGCAAGAGTACTTAACCATAATGGAACTTCGGTAACAGCTCAAGTTTCATTTGGCATTTTGACCGCACATCTTTGGTTTAAATTGATAAAATAAGCTCTTTGTTAAAGGAACATGTACGACCCATAATAATGATAACAGTGTTCACTTAGACTTTTCGCCTTTTTCTTTGACGAAAATAATTAAAATATGAAGTTAGTTTTTCAGTTTAAAAAAATAGACAAAAAATACAGAAAAATATTTTTTAAATTGAAAATCAGGTTGTGCGTTCGTTTTCAGCAAAATTGTGGATTTTATTATTATTATTATATATATGTACATTTTTTCTAACAACGATAATGATATCGTTGTCACACCCCAGCATTATTTGCCGCACAAATTACGGTATTCTAATTCTTAAAATCTTTGTTTGAATTTATGTTCACAGTGAACGAACGAACACCTGTATACAACTTGGTCCAATCATCCAGCATGCCCGAACGCGGTCTCTTTCCGATGAGTATTTTTAAACCCTAACGAGACCACTCAACCGAACACGCAACCTCTTCAATTCAATGCATTATCCCAGACGATACCACAATGAGGATACCGGCCAAGAACACTGGTGGAATCAACGCTGTTATTCCCGCGGTCATGTTGATCCCAGCTCGCCACGACTGGAGACCCGCCACCCCCCCCCCCCCCCCCCCCCCCCGCAACCCCCCCCCCAACAACCCCCAATGTAATCCCATCTGTAGTCAAACCAATAATTCCATATATCGTTTCATAATAATGTGCACTAATTTTCTATACCTACAGCGTGTGCCTTAAACTCACATATTTTTAAAGTCCGAACCAAGCAGTCCTCCATATATGTCTATGTTTCCTTAGTAAACTAATGGTCCATACCTACAGCGTGTGCCTTCCACTCGATTTGTTTTCTTGAGTCGGAACCAAATAGTCACCTGTATACCTATTCCCCTTTCTAAGTAAACTAATGGTATACAGCGTGTGCCTTCCACTCGCAAATTAGTTACAAAGTATAAAGCAAGGATTTCCCTATGCCATAGTACCCTGTGTACTCTGTTAACTAAATAAACCAATGGTCTGTACCTAAAGCGTGTGCCTCCAACTCGAATTATTTTCTGAGTCCCCTGTATACTTATACCTATTCCTAAGTAAACTAATGATATAGCGTGTGCCTTCGTACAAAGCACTGATTTCCCCATGCCTTAGTATCCTGTGTAAAGTATTCCACTCGCGAATTATTTACTAAGTATAAAGCACTGAATTCCTATGCCATAGTATCCAATGTAAAGAATGAATCGAAGGTTCATCAAGTTCAAAATGCATATGTTCCTGGGGGGGACCCAAGTGGGTGTCGTGGAAGGGCAGCGGACTCCGAAGCCAGAGGTCCCCGGTTCGAGCCCCGGTGGTGACCAGGTGGTGACCAGGTGGTGACCAGGTCCGAGAGGGCGGGTGAGTGGTGCCGCGAGGGCGACACTCACCGCGCGGTGAGACGCGCCGCCCATTCGAGGATGGGAAGGAAACTTAAAACTTAAAACGAACCTCTGCACTTTTTTTATATGATTTATTTTTATTTTTATAAAATAAGGTTTTTAAAACGCCATGAGTTTTTTATGTAGCGGGATTCGATCCCGGGACCTTTCGGTCCAGAGTCTGGAGCCCTTCCATTGGGCCACTGCTCCTCTTTCTTTAAGTGTGTTTGAGTTTAATTTTAAACCTTAGAATGAACATCTTTATATCAACAACATAAAAAAAGAACTCCCGAGATTCGAACCCGGTACCATTGGTATCAGAGTCCGGAGCCCTTCCACTGGGCCACTGGTCCTCTTACTTAAATTGCGTTTGAGTTTAATTTTAAACCTTAGAATGAACATCTTTATATCAACAACATAAAAAAAGAACTCCGGAGATTCGAACCCGGTACCATTGGTATCAGAGTCCGGAGCCCTTCCACTGGGCCACTGGTCCTCTTACTTAAATTGCGTTTGAGTTTAATTTTAAACCTTAGAATGAACATCTTTATATCAACAACATAAAAAAAGAACTCCAGAGATTCGAACCCGGTACCATTGGTATCAGAGTCCGGAGCCCTTCCACTGGGCCACTGGTCCTCTTACTTAAATTGCGTTTGAGTTTAATTTTAAACCTTAGAATGAACATCTTTATATCAACAACATAAAAAGGAACTCCAGAGATTCGAACCCGGTACCATTGGTATCAGAGTCCAAAGCCCTTCCACTGGGCCACTGCTCCTGTTACTGAAATTGCGTTTGAGTTTAATTTTAAACCTTAGAATGAACATCTTTATATCAATAACATAAAAAAAGAACTCCCGAGATTCGAACCCGGTACCATTGGTATCAGAGTCCGGAGCCCTTCCACTGGGCCACTGCTCCTCTTACATAAATTGCGTTTGAGTTTATTTTTAAACCTTAGAATGAACATCTTTATATCAACAACATAAAAAAAGAACTCCAGAGATTCGAACCCGGTACCATTGGTATCAGAGTCCGGAGCCCTTCCACTGGGCCACTGCTCCTCTGCTCCTGTTACTTAAATTGCGTTTGAGTTTAATTTTAAACCTTAAAATAAACAACTTTAAAATAAACAACATAAAAAAGATCACACACAATTCGAACCCAGTACCATTGGGTCCAGAGTCTGAAGCCCTTTCACTGGACCACTGCTCTGCTTGTTAAAATTTGTTCGAGTTTAATTTAAAATCCTAGGACATCAAATCAACAGCAGCCCAAAAGTAAACTACTGTTATATAGCCTGTGCGTTCCTCTCGCAAATTATTTACTAAGTATAAAGCAAGGTTTTTCATATGCCATAAACCAATAGTTTTAAGAGTACAAAAAGAACACCCGGGAATCGAACCCAGTACCTTTGGGTTCAGAGTCCGGAGCTCTTCCACTGGGCCACTGCTCCTGTTAATAGTGTGTATGTCTAAATAAAACAAATATTGACCGTAATGAAGCTGGCATACAGTACTAGTCACTGTGAAATCATTTGTAAACATTAATGTAAGATAGGGTATCACGTCTGCAAGTGAGTAATTAGATATAAATAGGCCTAATAGAAATTCATGGATAATCAACGGGAAAACTGCAAACGATACTGAATAACAGAGAATCATAGGATACACGCTATCGCCCATTGCGTTGTCAACAGTACACACAAAAGCATACCAGTCAAACGTAATGTGTAAAATTGAACATACCTATCAGCTACTAGAAACATATATAGCGCAAACATTGCTATAATCAGTGCTTTCAGGGGTCTAAGAGACTTATTATGAAACCAGAATAAACGAGTATACATTAGTCTTGCCTGAACAGTTCGCTGAAGATTAAAACTACGACAAAAATGCTCTAAATATCGTCCACAGCCGGCAAAAGAGACAGCCAAATTCAAGCGTGCTTGGAGACCATTTTGAATACACGTGTATGCGGCACATTGCCGGGTACCCTGAATAAAGAGTTGATTGATTGATAAGAGACCAATTAGGGTATCCGACTATTACTAAACTCTGCCCATACAAAATGATCCAGCGTTTTTACCAAAATCGGCCGAAATTGTTTTGTTTCCAAAACGCCTGATATTTAACATTGAGGTGAAACGGAGTGCGAGGAGAAGGAAAATCTTGGTTTGAGCCGTCTAGGTTGCTAACTTTTAAAGATATTGCCTGATTCTTGATATAACGGTGCCTCAAAATCAAAATTAACGGTGCCTCAAAATCATGACTAAAATGTATTGTTTAGTCCCAACCCTTTGTCACATGCACCTGTAACTTGGCGACTGTCTTCTACATACAAAGGACATTCTTTGGTGTAATTTTGAGGCAAAACGGAGAGAAATTTTTTTCGAGGCTAAACAAATTGCAAGACTATCCCCTTGTCGTTTTTTTCCAAAATCGGCCGAAAATTTGTGGTTTCCAAATCGCCTGATATTTGGAATATAGGCGAAAAGGAGTGCGAGGAGAAGAAAAATCTTGGTTTGAGCCGTCTACGTGACTAACTTTTTAAGATATTGCCTGATTCTTGATATAACGGTGCCTCAAAAATCAAGATTATAACGGTGCCTCAAAATCAAGACTAAAATGTATTGTTTAGTCCCAACTCTTTGTCCCATACACCTGTAACTTGGCGACTGTCTTCTACATACAAAGGATATTCTTTGGTGTAATTTTGAGGCAAATCGGAGAGAAAAGGTTTTCGAGGCTGAAAAAATGGCAAGACTACCCCCTTGTCGTTTTTTCCAAAATCGGCCGAAAATTTGTGGTTTCCAAATCGCCTGATATTTATAACAGAGGTGAAACGGAGTGCGAGGAGTAGAAAAATCTTGGTTTGAGTCGTCTTCCTTTGCAACTTTTTAGGATATTGCCTGATTCTTGATATAACGGTGCCTCAAAATCAAACTTTATTTTGGAAAAAACGCTGGACCATTTTGTGTGGGCAGAGTTTTCAAATCGTGCCTCAAGAGAACTAGATACCCTAGTTGGTTTCTTATCAATCAATCAACTCTTTATTCAGGGTACCCGGCAATGTGCCGCATACACGTGTATTCAAAATGGTCTCCAAGCACGCTTTAATCTGGCTGTCTCTTTGCCGGCTGTGGACGATATTTAGAGCATTTTTGTCGTAGTTTTAATCTTCAGCGAACTGTTCAGGCAAGACTAATGTATACTCGTTTATTCTGGTTTCATAATAAGTCTCTTAGACCCCTGAAAGCACTGATTATAGCAATGTTTGCGCTATGTATGTTTCTAGTAGCTCTACATTAATTGTGTTCAATTTTACACATTACGTTTGACTGGTATGCTTTTGTGTGTACTGTTGACAACGCAATGGGCGATAGCGTGTTCCTATGATTCCCTGTCATGCAATATCGTTTGCTGTTTTCCCGTTGATTATCCATGGATTTCTGTTATAATGTCTAATTATTCACTTGCAGACGTGATAGCCTATCTTACATTAATGTTTACAATGATTTCACAATGGGCTCAATTCTAGCACAGTGACTAGACCGTATGCCAGCTTCATTTCACGGTTAACATTGTTTAGACATAGGTCTACACACTATTGACGTTTGAATTCTTGATTTTTTTATATTTGCTGTATAGGCCAATAATTATTTTCTTTGTATATGATTATTTTCTAAGAGTATTAATTGCCTGCGATTATATTATCTTGATTTATACTATTGTTTAATATGAAATTAGTAAACTCGAATAATAAAACAAATAAAAAAACAAGCATTCGTGTCATGTGTTTTTAGAATGTATTTACTCAAGACTTAAAATATAATGTAGGCCTAGGCCCCTATATCATGTTGGCCACATTAAGCCCTCGGTGTGAATATGCCCCCAACCCAATTGAGGATATTCCCTGTTTAGTCCCGTGCATTTTATTGATCCAGAACACCGGCGAAATAACTGGCCCTGTGCATGCCAGAGCTCCGTCGTAGTCCCAATCCTTTCATCGTATCTGTTTATACTTCTCTACTTTAACGGTGTTAATTCATTCTGAGAATCTATATTATACTAATAATTATGCAAATAAGGAAGAGGACCAGTGGCCTTGCGGACAAGGGTCGGGATTCTGAACCCCATGGTACCGGGTTCGAATGGCACTCGCGGTACAATTTTACCATTACTTTACTTTTCCTTGGCCGTTGTTGACTTGGGTTGACTTTTGGGTTTTAAATTAAACTCAAACGCGATTTAACTGAGAGGAGCCGTGGCCCAGTGGAAGGGCTCCGGACTCTAAACCCAAAGGTACTGGGTTCGATTCTCGGGTGTTCTTTTTGTACTCTACTTTTTATGACTATTGGTTTATACGCAGGATACTATGGCATATGAAAATCCTTGCTTTACACTTTGTAAATAATTTGCGAGAGGAAGGCACACGCTTTGTGTACCAGTAGTTCTCTTTTGGCCGTTATTGATTTGATGTTCTAGGGTTTAAAATTAAACTCGAACGCACTTTTAAGTAAGGGGAGCAGTGGCTCAGTGGAAAGGCTCCGGACTCTGAACCCAAAGGAACTGGGTTCGATTCTTGGGTGTTCTTTTTGTACTCTTAAGACTATTGGTTTATACGCAGGATACTATGGCATATGAAAAACCTTGCTTTATACTTTCAACTCAAACGCAATTTATGTAAGAGGAGCAGAGGAGCAGTGGCCCAGTGGAAGGGCTCCGGACTCTGATACCAATGGTACCGGGTTCGAATCTCTGGAGTTCTTTTTTTATGTTGTTGATATAAATTTGTTCATTCTAAGGTTTAAAATTAAACTCAAACGCAATTTAAGTAAGAGGAGCAGTGGGCCAGTGGGCCAATGGTACTGGGTTCGAATCGTGTGTGTTCTTTTTTATGTTATTTATTTTAAAGTTGTTTATTTTAAGGTATAAAATTAAACTCAAACGCATTTAAAAAAAAGAGGAGCAGTGGCCCAGTGGAAGGGCTCCGCACTCTGATACCAATGGTACCGGGTTCGAATCTCGGGTGTTCTTGTTTATGTTGTTTATTTTTAAGTTGTTTATTTTAAGGTATAAAATTAAACTCAAGCGAAATTTAAGTAACAGGAGCAGTGGCTCAGTGGAAGAGCTCCGGACTCTGAACCCAAAGGTACTGGGTTCGATTCCCGGGTGTTCTTTTTGTACTCTTAAAACTATTGGTTTATACGCAGGATACTATGGCATATGAAAAACCTTGCTTTATACTTGGTAAATAATTTGCGAGAGGAACGCACAGGCTATATAACAGTAGTTTACTTTTTAGCTGCTGTTGATTTGATGTCCTAGGATTTTAAATTAAACTCGAACAAATTTTAACTAAGCAGAGCAGTGGTCCAGTGAAAGGGCTTCAGACTCTGGACCCAATGGTACTGGGTTCGAATTGTGTGTGCTCTTTTTTATGTTGTTTATTTTAAAGTTGTTTATTTTAAGGTTTAAAATTAAACTCAAACGCAATTTAAGTAACAGGAGCAGAGGAGCAGTGGCCCAGTGGAAGGGCTCCGGACTCTGATACCAATGGTACCGGGTTCGAATCTCTGGAGTTCTATTTTTATGTTGTTGATATAAAGATGTTCATTCTAAGGTTTAAAAATAAACTCAAACGCAATTTATGTAAGAGGAGCAGTGGCCCAGTGGAAGGGCTCCGGACTCTGATACCAATGGTACCGGGTTCGAATCTCGGGAGTTCTTTTTTATGTTATTGATATAAAGATGTTCATTCTAAGGTTTAAAATTAAACTCAAACGCAATTTCAGTAACAGGAGCAGTGGCCCAGTGGAAGGGCTTCGGACTCTGATACCAATGGTACCGGGTTCGAATCTCTGGAGTTTCTTTTTTATGTTGTTGATATAAAGATGTTCATTCTAAGGTTTAAAATTAAACTCAAACGCAATTTAAGTAAGAGGACCAGTGGCCCAGTGGAAGGGTTCCGGACTCTGATACCAATGGTACCGGGTTCGAATCTCGAGAGTTCTTTTTTTATGTTGTTGATATAAAGATGTTCATTCTAAGGTTTAAAATTAAACTCAAACACACTTAAAGAAAGAGGAGCAGTGGCCCAATGGAAGGGCTCCAGACTCTGTACCGAAAGGTCCCGGGATCGAATCCCGCTACATAAAAAAACTCTTGGCGTTTTAAAAACCTTATTTTATTTTTAAAAAAAAATCATATAAAAAAAGTGCAGAGGTTCGTTTTAAGTTTTAAGTTTCCTTCCCATCCTCGAATGGGCGGCGCGTCTCACCGCGCGGTGAGTGTCGACCTCGCGGCACCACTCACCCGCCCTCTCGGACCTGGTCACCATCTGGTCACCACCGGGGCTCGAACCGGGGACCTCTGGCTTCGGAGTCCGCTGCCCTTCCACGACACCCACTTGGGTCCCCCCCAGGAACATATGCATTTTGAACTTGATGAACCTTCGATTCATTCTTTACATTGGATACTATGGCATAGGAATTCAGTGCTTTATACTTAGTAAATAATTCGCGAGTGGAATACTTTACACAGGATACTAAGGCATGGGGAAATCAGTGCTTTGTACGAAGGCACACGCTATATCATTAGTTTACTTAGGAATAGGTATAAGTATACAGGGGACTCAGAAAATAATTCGAGTTGGAGGCACACGCTTTAGGTACAGACCATTGGTTTATTTAGTTAACAGAGTACACAGGGTACTATGGCATAGGGAAATCCTTGCTTTATACTTTGTAACTAATTTGCGAGTGGAAGGCACACGCTATACCATTAGTTTACTTAGGAATGGGTAGAGGTATACAGGCGACTCTTTGGATCCGACTCAGAAATACAAATCGAGTAGAAGGCACACGCTGTAGGTATGGACCATTATTTTACTAGGAAACATAGACATATATGGAGGACTGTTTGTTTCGGACTTTAAAAATATGTGAGTTAAAGGCACACGCTGTAGGTATAGGCCCTATATAGAAAATTAGTGCACATAATATGAAACGATAATATGGAATTATTGGTTTGACTACAGATGGGAATGCATTGGGGGTTGTTGCGAGGGAGGGTGGCGGGTCTCCAGTCGTGGCAAGCTGGGATCAACATGACGGCGGGTATAACAGCGTTGATTCCACCAGTGTTCTTGGCCGGTATCCTCACCGTGGTATCGTCTGGGATGATGCATTGAATTGAAGAGGTTGCGTGTTCGGTTGAGTGGTCTCGTTATAGTTTAAAAATACATCGGGAAGAGACTGTGTTCGGGCATGCTGGATGATTGGACCAAGTTGTATACAGGTGTTCGTTCAATTGAATTTTCACACTGTGAACATAAATTCAAACAAAGATTTTAAGAATTAGAATACAGTAATTTGTGCGGCAAATAATTTTGGGGTGTGACAACATCAGGGGCTAATCAGACTTTGTTGTTTGACAAAATTTACATATAGGGCCTATATAATAATAATAAAATTCACAATTTTGCTGAAAATGAAACCACAACCTGATTTTCAATTTTTTTTCCTATTTTTTTTTACTGAAAAACTAACTTCATATTTTAACTATTTTCGTCAAAGAAAAAGGCGAAAAGTCTAAGTGAACACTGTTATCATTATTATGGGTCGTACATGTTCCTTTAACAAGGAGCTTATTTTATCAATTTAAACCAAAGATGCGCGGTTAAAATGTCAAATAAAATTTGAGCTGTTGCCGAAGTTCCATTATGGTTAAGTACTCTTGCTTTCATTTATTTATTGTATTTATTTACAGTGAATTGGGCAAGGTTCGAATACACAAAACATTGAATATCATTATCTGCCAGAAAAAAAATTACACAGTATCGTCGTTCTCATTCGGTAATTGTTAATTGTTTCAAAGAATTCACAACTTGAAATCATCAACTTTTATTTTTAAATCGATACCCACCCAACCCCCTTCATTACGGTGTCTTAAAAGACAAACAATGTGGTTAAGTTCAGGGTGAATGAATGTAGGTGCCAAACTTTGATCCGTTTTAGAACGTCAGCCTTTAAGAAAGACTCTGCAAAGGTCGAAACGTCAGACCTTTATCAATCATTTTGATGATACCACAGGTCATTACAACAGCTGACGTTTATACATGTAGGCTATTTCATTTTTTCTTCATTTTAGAAACATGTACTGTAGGCCTAGGCCCACACATTGATCCCAGACTATCCACGCATAGAGGTAGAAATACAATATTATGAAAACTACAAGTGGTAAAAGATTGCTTAACCCAGTACTCTAAAAAGAGAAGTCGATTGTTTCATTTGATTGACGGCAACAAATAGCCATTCACTGGCACAATACAATACGCCTTGGGCCAAACGCCATGGCTATTTCCGGCCGTTGTACTTTCAAGTGCCGTTGTTTACGTGCATGAAGGTGGAAATAGAAACGCCACAAAATTACCCGTTTTATGACAATCTTAGTGTTTACACGGGTTCCACGAGCCCTATTCCTATTCTACATTTTGAACTGAAGTAAACTACACAATAAAGCTTACCTCTACTGACATTAAATCACGTCAAATGATCGTAATACATCCACGGTGTTTACATAAATCAAGCATGGCTGGTGGCCATTTTGAATTACGCGTCATCATGCCGTCGAGTACCCCACCCTACTACATGTTTATCTGGTGTTAGGTACTAGTAGTCGGGTACCTCTCGTTTTCTTCGGCTGGTTCCAATCACATGTGCCTGTCATAGACCACAGGGGTACGCAACTGGCTCCCGCAAGATCTCTCGGTAACATGCTCGGTGTAATGAACAGAAATTTAATAGTCGGACATGTACCTAGGCTTAGTAATTTTTCTGGGGTGTGGCTCGTTGAACATGATTATGATCAAGCTGGGTAGATGAATAAAGGGCCAGGGACTGGGAGTTCGATTTGAGGGTAGGGGGGATGAACCAGTAGTAATTTTCTGGGGTGTGGCTCGTTGAACATGATTATGATCAAGCTGGGTAGATGACTGGGGCCAGGGACTGGGAGTTCGATATGAGGGTAGGGGAGATGGGGTAGTAGTAATTTTGCTGGGGTGTGGCTGGCTGGAAGGGTATGAGCAACGGGTAGATGACTTTGCTGGGAGTTCGATATGAGGGTAGGGGAGATAGACTAGTAGTAATTTTGCTGGGGTGTGGCTGGTTGGACATGGGTATGAGCAAGCTGGGTAGATGACTGGGGCCAGAGACTGAGATTTAGATTTGAGGGTATGGGGGATGGACTAGTAGTATAAATCATCATGCTGGGGAATGGCTAGCTGGGGATGGGCATGAATGGGATGGGTATAGGACTGGGCCTGGTTGGGGAGGGCGATGCTTGATAGAAAAACAGTTTTATGTTTGGTAAAAGTTTATGGCATTTTATTGCAGGGTGGAATTTATTTAAAGCAACAGTTCAAAATGAATTGAAAGAATACATGTACATGGGGAGACAACAAGTCTTGTTATGTGGGTATAGGTTGATGTAACATTTTCTAATTTGACCCCTCTTTGACCTTTACTTCCGGTAAAAACAGGAAGCTCTAAAATAAAATAAAAATCATTTCCTGCGAACCACATGTCATAAAAGTATAGTCTTTGTACCATACTCAAATAAGTCGCTTGTTTGCCGAAAATAACCGGAAAACCGGTTTACATAAATCCAGGACTCAGTACAACAACAAGAATCTTTAAAACTTTTAGGGCTATGTCACTTGGGGCAATTTACAGGCAACAAGCTCAAGGTAATCTCCAAGAAGAAGAAACATTCACATGTTAATTTCCACACAAGTCAGTTGTACTCCACAGTGTTTCTTTTTGCATGCAGTGTTGGTGGTTGCCTTCAAGTTACCTGTAAAAAATGCCCTGTGTTTTCTTCGGCTGGTTCCAATTTCTCAAGAAAACTTAAAACGTACTTCTTAAACATGTATTTACTAAGCCAATAAAGTGATAACTGTTGACTGTCATTGGTAATCATATTAATTTTACTTAATAATACAATGTAACAATTTATTTATCTGGCTGGTCTCATCTGTCAGTTTGTCTAACTGTCAAGTGTTTCATGTCCTTGTCCAGTCCGAGTCTTTGTCTGTCACAGGGAAAATCTTAAAAGCACTATGCTTCACATTATTCCCTGCATATTGGTAATAACGTTAACAGTCTAAGTGTCTTAAATTTGTAATAATGATGTTTCAATCGCTGTTTGTAGGTATGTAATGCTTAAACTATATTTGATACATTTGTTTGTTGTTACCAATATTGGAATAAATGTCTAAACTACTACCTGTGCCTGTCAAAGACCACAGGGGTACGCAACTGGCTCCCGCTGAGCTCTCTCGGTATTAATGAACAGAAACATTGAAAAACATAAAGGACTGACCACATCAATTTACTGTACCAAATTCATTCGAATTTACAAACAGACAGAAAGAACAAAACCTGTCGAGATATGACACCGATTTTGAAATGATATGGACATTTGAATCTCAAGGTATTTTAATTCCACATGACAATATTTAAATTCTTTTCATAAGAAAAATAGTCTATATGTTAATACCTTTCCATTATTTACAACCTGTACACAAATTAATCTAAATACATGGTACGGTTCCTACGAAGTTCAAGCAAAACTTTAACAAGGTTTGGGACTGCACCTTTTTGTTGGTGAAAATTGTGCTTAAAAACATTTAGGTGAAAATCATGTAGCCCACCATGGCCAAGCAGTCTACCATCTACCAAACTCACACTTCTGGGCCTAATTTCAAAGAACTGCTTAATCACACAAATATGTTGCTTACCAGAATAAGGTTACCATCTAAAATACCATTCCACATACAGTATGTGACTGGTTTCCTGCAAATCTTTACTTAGCAGAAAATTATTAAGCACATTTTTCAGCTTACAGCTCTATGAAATTTGGTCTGGGTGGCAGAGTCATCAGTGTCATGACACTTATGTCCTTGGCAAGACATTCAACAATAATTGCTCCACACCACCCAGGAGTAAATGAGTATCAGCGAGGGTAGAGGATTTGGTTGTGCACAATGTGATTGCTGGTGCTGCATACTCCTAATGAGTTAAGATGGTTTCAGGAATCCCTACACCAGGCCAACAACATAGGGAAGTAACAATGTAAGGTCATTTTTTACTTGGGAAAAATACCTTGTAAATGCCTACTATTCAGACAGAAAATAACACAATTTAAGTTAAGTAATGTTTTGCAAGGCATATGGAAAAGGCAAAGTTCAAAGCAGAATGCACTTCTAGATGGTGATTTTGAATATAATCTATGTATCTATGCAGGGAGGTGGATACAATTATTGCTAGGATAACCAATGCAATGGTCGCCTCTTCACACAGAGATATAGAGCATTAGTAACAATCATGCATGCTACTTAAAAGACATGCAGATGATGCACTACTCAACAGTTTTGACCACGTTGGTGTCAGTTGATGTCACTGTTTGTTACAGTCCTCTACCTAGAAATAAATAAATGCATTCCTACAACGAAAACGCACAGATTTTGCATGAAAGATTGATTAGCATCTGCTGCTTATCTTGAAAATAAAGACCCTGAAACGTCTATCCTAAAAAAGTACATGTAAGTATTCATACCTGCTTGGGGACAGCTGCATTTGTTTTCTTTCTAAACTTGAGCCTTTTCCAAGGATCAGCTCGGACTCAGGCTCTGGATTGGGATCCATCATAAATTTTGTGCAACATGCATTTTACACAGTGGTTCAAAATCAATGGCGATCAGAACTGGAGCTGAGTTTGGAAAGAACTCTTGGTCTCGGCTTTAAGAAAGGCTGCATCCATATTGGCGGCTACAGCTACGGCTATTGTTAGGTGTGTTGCTAAGAATGTCCTATACTTCAACACATGATAATGTGGAAATCCAGCAGTTGATGTAGCCACTAATTTCGGACATGGCCTAAGCCAAGTTTGGAGCTCTTCTCTGTGCTATCTATAACAAAGTAAACGTCCTCCAATCCATAAAGCTGCTTACCACACAAATTTGCTTAGCACAAAAAACCTTGCTTAGCAAGCACATCAGCACCCAACATACGAGATATAGACCTTTATGCATTGATGTCACCAAGCCGCCATCTTGGAGGTAAACTGATGATGAAACAATGGAAACGCGCCGACTTGTATGCGCGGCGCACAAGACTGGCCAATAAACATCTTCCTTTTGACCTCTAGGCGAGGGCGCCCTACTAAAATGACGTCATATGCATAAGGTCTATTGGAAGATTCTTAATGACTTTGACAACCTCCTTACAGAAGACAGGACCCAGTAGACCCTGTAATGATGACGTCATGGTTTATTTACTGTAATTCTTAAGTGCTGAAACTGGGTCCTGCAGTTCCGACAATTTTGCAGAGACATAATGGTTTCCAATTCCTCCAGTAAACAACCCTTGCTGCCATCAGTCAGTACTAAGGTCTATTTCTGCTTACCACATAATTATGAAGTAATCAAATAGGCCCAGGCATTTTGTTGTAATTAAATATTCTACCCAGAGATTCAGAATTCTTAGAAATTGAATTTTCTGTTAATGTCAGATACAATGTAAATGCAATTCTTGTTATAATAACCAACACACAGTTCAGTCAGATTTTGCAAGAACCAGCTACATATTTGTAAAGCAAAGAAGTAATGATGAGCTGAGACAAGTCTCATGTATCAGTGTTTGTCATAGCTCAGAACTGGTTCCTTAATTATTTGCTCTGAAGAATAAGCAATATCTTTTGCTAAATAGCTCCAGAAAATTGAGCCAAGATCGGTATTTGTGTCAGTGACACTGGTAAGAAAAGATTTCTGTGCTGTACGTTTACAAAAGCACAGCTAATGCTGCTGATAATGCAATGTCTTTTTAAAAATATCAGAAACTTATTGCTCAAACAAGATTACAAAATATCAACAGAAAAAGGTGGTTGTTCTAAAGTTGATAGTACAGTTAAAACAATGTCTGAACAAAGGTTCATATGAAGTTGGAATATTCTCAGTACCTTCGAGTAAGGATTGATTGCGTTTGGGGTGGGCTGGATTCATCACCTTCTCCAATACACCCTACAGTTTAAAAATAATCATCAAATATTATCTTACAATAATGTTCTAGTTTTACAATTCTGGCAACAAATGTTTTAAGTCACTCTCTTCACACACCATGCACATTCAATTTAAAATAAAACCGAACAACTAAATTACATGTCAGTTTTTAAAGCCCAAATCCACATCGCTGAAACTTCAGTGCATCAATTTATATTTCTCTAAATTTGTAACATGGTTCCCATCCAATTTCAATTATACAGTAGTTTGAATGCTTGTAAATTTTGTGTCATCTCCATGTTTTAAGCCACTTTAACACAAAAGGCAATCTTTACTGTCTAAACTAGAGCTTTATCATGCCGCCATGATCTTTATGCTCTCAGTAGATTGTCGATAGCAATAAAATATGCAGATTCTTAGCAAACCAAAACGGCGGCCATGAAATGTGTTTGAAAGCAACTCTTGGCTTTAAAGGTGTGCATATTATAACATTGGCAAGATCGTAAATCAACGTTTACATTTTGCACCTAACTTCACATGGCATGCATGTTATAAATATGGTCATGGTGGAAGACTTCCCTTGAAATACTACAGTTTTTGAGAATTGAGTCAAAGAGTGACAACGTTTTTCACTATTTTGTTTGTCTACGAAGAGCGATTAAGCTTTAACTATCACAAGTTTGTTGTTTCTAGTATATCGTGATACGGGTCTTGGGACAATTACCAATGTTGGCTGCAAGCTTTTAGAGAAAAAAACCCAGGCATTTTTGCAAAACATACGTTTACTTCTTTTATATATTTTTTACTTTATCCTGTTTGTCTCTAGACTTGGCTCCAAGTCTGTAATTGTGCTTTTTTGTCTACCTGATAAATACCCGAAATAGCGCCCTCTTGTGGATCAACTGCCAACAAGCAAGTTAGACCATGTGACAGCCAATCTGTGGGGGATGATTTGCAAAGCTGATGCAGATAAACACGGCGATCGCAGACTTGAAATCAAGTCTAGTTTGTCTCCCTCTTCTGTCCAGGACCTTTGCTATTACGGTTCACTTTAGACCCAAGAACCAGTTAAATATTGTCATCATTATTGGTTGTTTGAGATTAAACAATCTCTCCAATTGAGTGTATTTGGGCTTTAAACCACTGCACAAAAATATATATAGCGAGTAGCTTCATCTTAAAACATTAGACTAATCACAACATCTATTTAAATAATATAAAGAATAAATCTATCCCTCCTTAATATTTCAACATAAAAACTAATCATTTAAAATTGTGTAAACTAAAAGTAATTCCTGATCTTTATAGCAAAAAATTTAAATATTCCAGGAAATCCAACCTAATAGAAATGTTCATTTAGTTTAAACCATTACACCATCCGTTGAAACTTAACTTGAAGGAAACATGCTGGACTGATCAACCAGGCTGCAATCCGTACCATAATAGTGCATCAATGTCCAACAGAAGTTTCACATGTTAAAACGACATTGTAAAATGTGAACAAGCATTTTGAGTGACAAGGTACGCATTACGTAATTCAGCAACGCTGCTTACAGGGAGTGGCAAAGGTGGGTGTGGCTTAATGAATGGGTTTTTCAGGTCTGGAATTTCATCTGTGAGAGGTCAAGGCCAGAGTTCTTCACCCAGGGGTAAAAATGGGTACCTGCGAGGGTAGAGGTTGATATTGTGTTTGAAAAAGCCTACTGAGCGCCACGGCAGCTCGGCCGGGCTGCACACTCCCCAGGGAGCTGAGAAAGATTTAAGAAATGTTATTGGCCCAATGACCAGGGCACTAATGTAAAGCGCATTCAGACATTATTGTAAAATGCGCTATATAAGAACTGGTTATTATTATTTTTATTAAGGCCATTTTCATTTTGCAAAGAACAAAATCTGGACAATCTTCAAGTCTATGGGAAACTTTTGAAGGAGCACCAATGCCAAGATCAGGGGCAACAGACGCCATGGCCTCCGTGGCCTCCAGACACCCAGAGTTGTTGTTCTGCCCGTCATGATCCATTTGAATATCAAGATTTGAATGTAACCGGAGGTGAACAAAGTACACTGATATTTAAAGACCCAAATCAACCCTGGATCTTCACACAACTATTACTTCTTAAGCAGAGATTAACATAACAAAAGAGTTGTCAACTGCAGCACTAGTTAAATTATACACCAATCATGCTCGGTGATTTATACAGACCAGCCTCAATCCAAGCTCAGAATCTCAGCTCAACTATTGTTTGGGTTCCATTCTAGACTGAGAGACCACAGGACATATTCCATGGGATTTGAAAAGCTTTTCCTGCGTTCTCCCTGAACAGTGGTCCGCTGGCCAAATGCCAGTTAAAATGCATGAGAACCAGTCACAATTCTCTGCAAATTGTATAGCTTGCTAGTTCAGTGTCGAAAAGCATCCGCATTTCATTTGAACTATTGAGTATTGTCTTTAGTGACAAGCTAACATGTCCCACCGGCCAGTCACTAAACACATTTAGGGCAAACCCTGGTACAAGTGCTTTACATGTAAATCAGTGAAGGTCAAACAACAAAATGAACTCAGTTAAATTGTTACCTTTCCTTAAAACATAATATCAGATAGAAGGAAAATGATCCCATACTGGGCCCAATTTCATGGCTCTGCTGACTGTGGAATTCTGAGCTTAGGTTCCATGGAACTATGTGCTTTACAGGGCTTGGAAAGCGCAGAAATCATAGCAAGCAAGGCTATGAAGTCCAACCCTGATCACCTCAGTTATGAGTTATCAACTAAGAACTTAGTTTCTTTGGAGTTTGAAGACTTCATAAGAGATTTTCCAATCAAGGCATTTACAACTCACAGAGCAGTCTTCTTGGGTTCCTTCATACAATGCATGCAACTCAATTCCAACAGCATGAGGCTTGGTGCCTAGGAAGACTGGTGCCTCCTTGATCACGACTTCATTGAATGGTCTTTATGTGCCTGTTGACCAGGAACCCAACATCTGGATGCTGTATTCCTGTAGCTTGCTTGGTTACACACAAATGCCATCCAGGTCCATAGTTCAATACAAAACTCCACTTCTTTATATTCTTATTCTATACATTTTCAGTCTTTTATACTTTATAAGGATATTTAAAAGTTTTGTTGTCTTTTCCGTTTGACATCCATAGCTTCGATGATTGGTCTTCTTTTTTCCTGATACCGCTTTCTGAGTTCTTCAATTTCTTGCTCCATCTGAGGGTCTAAGGCCTGTAATCTGCCCTGTAGGTCGTCATAATTTAACTTTTTTAACTGCAATGTGGAAAGAGGAATTAAAAATATAATATCAGTGATCCAAATTGTCACAAAAAACTGAAACAATTTGACAAAAAGGTAGTAGTTTAGCAATGAGACCACTGTTCTAAATGGGTAGCAGTCCAGCAATGAGACCAATGTTCTAAATGGGTAGCAGTTTAGTAGTGAGACCACTGTTCTAAATGGGTAGCAGTCTAGCAATGAGACCACTGTTCTAAATAGGTAGCAGTCTAGCAGTGAGACCACTGTTCTAAATGGGTAGCAGTTTAGTAGTGAGACCACTGTTCTAAATGGGTAGCAGTCTAGCAATGAGACCACTGTTCTAAATGGGTAGCAGTCTAGCAATGAGACCACTGTTCTAAATGGGTAGCAGTTTAGTAGTGAGACCACTGTTCTAAACGGTTAGCAGTCTAGCAATGAGACCACTGTTCTAAATGGGTAGCAGTTTAGTAGTGAGACCACTGTTCTAAATGGGTAGCAGTCTAGCAATGAGACCACTGTTCTAAATGGGTAGCAGTCTAGCAGTGAGACCACTGTTCTAAATGGGTAGCAGTCTAGCAATGAGACCACTGTTCTAAATAGGTAGCAGTCTAGCAATGAGACCACTATTCTAAATGGGTAGCAGTCTAGCAATGAGACCACTGTTCTAAATGGGTAGCAGTCTAGCAGTGAGACCACTGTTCTAAATGGGTAGCAGTCTAGCAATGAGACCACTGTTCTAAATGGGTAGCAGTTTAGTAGTGAGACCACTGTTCTAAACGGTTAGCAGTCTAGCAATGAGACCACTGTTCTAAATGGGTAGCAGTTTAGTAGTGAGACCACTGTTCTAAATGGGTAGCAGTTTAGCAATGAGACCACTGTTCTAAATGGGTAGCAGTTTAGTAGTGAGACCACTGTTCTAAATGGGTAGCAGTCTAGCAATGAGACCACTGTTCTAAATGGGTAGCAGTCTAGCAAAATGAGACCACTGTTCTAAATGGGCAACAGTCTAGCAATGAGACCACTGTTCTTAATGGGTAGCAGTTTAGTAGCGAGACCACTGTTCTAAATGGGTAGCAGTTTAGTAGTGAGACCACTGTTCTAAATGGGTAGCAGTCTAGCAATGAGACCACTGTTCTAAATGGGTAGCAGTCTAGCAATGAGACCACTGTTCTAAATGGGTAGCAGTCTAGCAATGAGACCACTGCTCTAAATGGGTAGCAGTCTAGCAATGAGACCACTGCTCTAAATGGGTAGCAGTCTAGCAATGAGACCACTGCTCTAAATGGGTAGCAGTCTAGCAATGAGACTGGCCCAAAATGGGTAGCAGTCTAGCAATGAGACTGGCCCTAAATGGGTAGCAGTCTAGCAATGAGACCACTGTTCTAAATGGGTGGCAGTTTAGCAATGGGACCAATGTTCTAAATGGGTAGCAGTCTAGCAATGAGACCAGTTCTAAATGGGTGTGGCAGTCTAGCAATGAGACCACTATTCTAAATGGGTAGCAGTCTAGCAGTGAGACTACTATTCTAAATGGGTAGCAGTCTAGCAATGAGACCACTGTTCTAAATGGGTAGCAGTCTAGCAATGAGACCACTGTTCTAAAAATGGGTGGCAGTTTAGTAGTGAGACCACTGTTCTAAATGGGTAGCAGTCTAGCAATGAGACCACTGTTCTAAAAATGGGTGGCAGTTTAGTAGTGAGACCACTGTTCTAAATGGGTAGCAGTCAAGCAGTGAGACCACTATTCTAAAAGGGTAGCAGTCTAGCAATGAGACCACTGTTCTAAATGGGTAGCAGTCTAGCAATGAGACCACTGTTCTAAATGGGTAGCAGTCTAGCAATGAGACCACTGTTCTAAATGGGTGGCAGTCTAGCAATGAGACCACTATTCTAAATGGGTAGCAGTCTAGCAGTGAGACTACTATTCTAAATGGGTAGCAGTCTAGCAATGAGACCACTGTTCTAAATGGGTAGCAGTCTAGCAATGAGACCACTGTTCTAAAAATGGGTGGCAATTTAGCAGTGAGACCACTGTTCTAAATGGGTAGCAGTTTAGTAGTGAGACCACTATTCTAAATGGGTGGCAGTCTAGCAATGAGACCACTGTTCTAAATGGGTAGCAGTCTAGCAATGAGACCACTGTTCTAAATGGGTAGCAGTCTAGCAATGAGACCACTGTTCTAAATTGGTAGCAGTCTAGCAATGAGACCACTGTTCTAAATGGGTGGCAGTCTAGCAGTGAGACCACTGTTCTAAATGGGTAGCAGTCTAGCAATGAGACCACTGTTCTAAATGGGTAGCAGTCTAGCAATGAGACCACTGTTCTAAATGGGTAGCAGTTTAGTAGCGAGACCACTGTTCTAAATGGGTAGCAGTCTAGCAATGAGACCACTGTTCTAAATGGGTAGCAGTCTAGCAATGAGACCACTGTTCTAAATGGGTAGCAGTCTAGCAATGAGACCACTGTTCTAAATGGGTAGCAGTCTAGCAATGAGACCACTGTTCTAAATGGGTAGCAGTCTAGCAATGAGACCACTGTTCTAAATGGGTGGCAGTCTAGCAATGAGACCACTGTTCTAAATGGGTAGCAGTCTAGCAATGAGACCACTGTTCTAAATGAGTGGCAGTTTAGCAATGAGACCACTGTTCTAAATAGGTAGCAGTCTAGCAGTGAGACTACTATTCTAAATGGGTAGCAGTCTAGCAGTGAGACCACAGTTCTAAATAGGTAAGAGTTTAGCAATGAGACCACTGTTCTAAATGGGTAGCAGTCTAGCAATGAGACCACTGTTCTAAATGGGTAGCAGTCTAGCAATGAGACCACCGTTCTAAAAATGGGTGGCAGTTTAGTAGTGAGACCACTGTTCTAAATGGGTAGCAGTCAAGCAGTGAGACTACTATTCTAAATGGGTAGCAGTCTAGCAATGAGACCACTGTTCTAAATGGGTAGCAGTCTAGCAGTGAGACTACTACTCTAAATGGGTAGCAGTCTAGCAGTGAGACCACAGTTCTAAATAGGTAAGAGTTTAGCAATGAGACCACTGTTCTAAATGGGTAGCAGTCTAGCAGTGAGACCACTGTTCTAAATGGGTAGCAGTCTAGCAATGAGACCACCGTTCTAAATGAGAGGGGAACACAGGGAGACTTACAAAATCAAAATCCATATCATGAAATGGTCGACTTTGCTCTGTTCTTGTGGGTGGGGTTTGCTGACGTCGTCGTTGCTGGGCTAGTTTTTCTTGTTCTTGTTGCTGTTGAGTGAAGGGTGGTGCTGGTGGTAAGAGTTGAGGTGTCTGTATTGGTTGCTGTTGAGAATCCGCAGATGCTGCTTTGCCTTGTTTGACCTCAAGCTGACGGTCAAAGTGATCCATGAAGAATGGTCGGTAGTTCTGGTTCGCCGAGTCAGTGTTTATTCCTATATTTTCATAAATAAAAAAATTGTAGCACATAAGTGGTAAGGTAATAATATAAATGGGAAAGGTGTTTATACTTTCCTTCATTGTGGACACTGGTCTCGGCCACCAGGGCCCAATTTCATAGAGCTGCTTTTAGCAGAAAATATCGCTTAACATTTGTCCGCTGAGCAGAATTGAGCAGGATACCATTCAGATGTGGCTTATGGACGTGGTATTTTAGCTGGTAACCTTAATATGGTAAGTAAAATTTTGTTGTGCTTAATAGACTGTTTGACTGTGTGTCTCGCAAAACTAGATTAAAGCTGAACACTCACTCTTCATGGTAGAGTCACCGTTGATGTCTTCATCTTTATTGATGACCATTGTACCCATATCATTCTCAACCAGTCCATCTTGATCCCCATGTGATATCATGGTCCCTGAGTCTTCATGCATGATCATCGTCCCGCTGTCATGTTCCACCATCGTCCCGCTGTCATGCTCCACCATCGTCCCACTGTCGTGCTCAATCATTGTACCACTATCATGCTCAGTCATGGATCCGCTATTATGTAAGATCATGGTGTCAGAGTCTGTTATGGAGGTATCCTTGGCACTGGCAAGAGCAGTGGCTGACCCTGATGATCTCCCTCTTGCAACCATGGTTCCACTGTCAACAATGTCATCATCATCCTTAACGATCAAACAAAGAATACAAATTAAAGTATAGTAACAACTTCACATACAGAGCCCTTGCACTAACCTCAGTCTGCCCATGGGTTGCCATTTGAAAGTCAAATCGCATGTAAAAATTTTAAGGAGCTTTTGGGAACAGTATCATTAGCACTAGAGAAGTAGATCAAAGAACCTGACTTAAATAGTTTGGAGAAAAAATAACGTCTGAAATTACTTATCCATGGATATGGAGCACATCTCACCATGTGTGCAAAACACATGGGGAATCAGACTCCAAAACATCACAACAAAACCATATCATCAGAGATAACATCAGACACATTGGGTCACTAAACGATGAGACTTATCCAACAATTCCAATCCAGGGGTCTACTTCATAAAGCCTGTAAGCAGATATTTTCTGCTTACAGAGTGCACCATAATTAACTGCTGCTTAATGTTAGGCAAAAAGCTTAAATTGCCAGCAGTTCTTGTAAGAAGATGGGTGGTGAGTTGCTTATGCACATTTGTTTACTGTAGTAAACACACAAACTGTTAAACAGCAGTAGGAAATTGATGGTTTGACATGTTCAACAATTGAATATGCCTGAGACTTGTTCAATCTATTATTAACATTACCATGTTAATGTTTAAACAAAGTCAATGGATTTGAAAATGAACAGCAAATCAAATCCCTTTTCGTTTGATTATCTTATTTCAACAGAAATTGAAGCATGCAAGTGCAACAAATAGATTAAATAAAATTAACTTGATACATGAACTTAACATGTTAACAAATAAAAGAATAAAAATATTAATTCACTCAGGGGTCATTCAGAACTATCAATATTGTTACATTCCATTTGTTGTTCACCAACTTTATTTGACCAACCCACCAAATTTTAAGTTTCACATTTCCGTGTTTCTTCCTTTTGTTTTGTTTTAAAATTGAATATCAAATTAAAAACATTCCATAAGATTCTGAATGGCTCCTGAAATAAAATAAAAGTTGCAGAAATTAAAGAAACAAAGAACTTTTTAGCTCACTACGTAGAGAGTTTTTCAGCTAGAATCCTGTAAATACCCTTTCAGAGTTGCAGTGGCTCTGAAGTTATCTGGGTCTAATTTTGTACAGCTACTACCGTAAGCAAACAAATCAATGCTTATACATGTATTAATAAGAAATAAAATCCACATTTGAAAGTGAACAATGTACTTCACTTGTTAGCAAGGACTTTTTGCTTGTACACATACATATTTAACATCATCAGGAAGTATTTCTGCTTAATAAACCTGCTGCAGAAATTTTGCGCACATCCTCCACGTGGAGACTTGTAAATAGTAAGCAGTAAATACTACGGTAAGCAGAATTCCCTCTGAGTTTGCAACACTGGGATACACGTATTTACATGGTACCACTGTACACCTTTCTAGTTAGCTTTCTACATGCAAGGTTGCAGTTTAAAACAAAAACCACCAACAGCAACAAAGGAAGAAAACAAACACCATTTATTTCACAAAGCTCTTCAAAATAAAATGTTTCTGTGCTCCTTGCAATTGTTACCAGAACAAAAATCTGTCAGTACATTTTGAGACTCAACTACATGTACATGGGTGGTCAATTATTCTGGATTCCGCATCAGTGTAAAAATAAACAAACTAAGTGACAGACAACACACCCTCCTTCAAATGATTGAAGTGGTTCCAGAAGTGGTTCATATCATGCATAATTAGCATACAGATTTTGACAATACACCTTTGTCATGTATGTGTACTGCAGTCTCATTGATAACCTTTCCTTGATGCAATTTGGTTGTGAAAATATTGAAGCACCCCTAGTGTTACTGCTTGCAGGGATGTACACGTACACGTACATGTAACAAAGATGGCTGGAGTCGATTAAAGATCAATGAACCCTCACCACCTTGTTACATGCAAAACCTGCATCTTGAACACCATTTTGTGGTGATTGTCACTTCATTAGAGGCTCAAATCCATGTCCACTGCATATTTAGCACAACACATTGCAGGTAATGGGTAAACATTAATGTATGTAAGCCAAGCATTGAGCATGAACATACAATGTACAGTACTTCCACATATCAATATTGTGTAATACAAAGTAAGCATCAGCAAATAAACCAACAGGTCACAGGTTCAACTCTCAGTCAATTGTGGGTTTGAGTTCCGGTCATGACGCTTGTGTCCTTGAGCGAGACACTTCGCTATAATTGCTTCTTTACACCCAGGGGTATAAATGGGTACCTGCAAGGGTAGAGGTTGATATTGTGTTTGAAAAAGCCTTCTGAGCGCCACGGCAGCTCGGGGCTGTATACTCCCCAGGGAGCTGGGAAAGATTAAAGGAATGTTATTGGCCCAATGACCAGGACACTAAAGCGCTTTGAGAAGTTTTTGTAAAATGCACTATATTAGAACTAGTTATTAGGTGTTCGTGCAATACAGCACGAACACCTCTTGTTATTGTTCTGATTTATTTTGTTTTCTTCTCCATCTTCTTGTTCTGCGCAACTCTTCTCCGCAACATAACTCAAGATTGAAACTGAATTGAACCTTGAAACTCATCAGACAATTGAACCTCAATATGAAGACAACACAGTTGTCATTGTTATGACGTGATGATGACGTCATCAGGTGTCGGATTACAAGGTTTTTAACGTTTTAAAAATGACCATTTGCTTTTTGCTGTATCTCACTAAATTTGAAAGATATGATGTTCATAGTTAGGCATCTGATAGATCAAGACTGGGGCAACATTTGAAAAGTTTACGCCAAAATCGTATGACCTTAACTTCCGGGTCGTTACCCTGGGTCGAAGTCATTTTCAAGCTTATCTACGGAATAACTCAAGATTGGGATTGAATTGAACATTGAAACTCATCAGATATTTAACCCAAGTATCAAGACGACACAAAATGACGTCATGACGTCATCGGGTATCGAATTACAATAAATCAAAGTTTAATATTTGTACAAATCATAACTCATGAACCATTTATTTTATCATCGGATAGGTAATTTAAAGTTCGACAAACGCTACACAAAAATTGACCCCATTTGACCTTTTATTCCAGTTCAAACAGGAAGATGAAATTTAATATTTGAAAAAATCATAACTCCCGGTTGTTTATTATATGTACATCATCAGATAAGGCTTTCAAAACATTACTTACTTTCAAAACATAATTTGTGACCTCGATTGACATTGACTTCCGGTTCAAACCGAAAGTTTAAACTTTATAGATGAATAAAATCATAACTTCTGAACCACATATTGGATTTTTTCAATCTATACATCCTCTAAAAGGTCTTCATAAACTAATCACGCACTACACAAAATGTGACCCTTTTTCACCTTGACTTCCGGTCCAAACGGGAAGTTGATGTTTAATTTTTGACAAATTCTTAACTCCTGAACCAGGCAGTGGATTGATAAGGTATAATGTCGTTGCCTATTCATTCAATCACTCACCACGAACACCTGGTTTTTGTAAATAACAAAAACTTAATCTCTAGTGTTGTTTTTTGTTATTTACTTTAAATTTGTTTTGGAAGGGTCTGATGGCTTGTTGATTATGCTGCACACATTTTCAATTTTTCAGCGAAACCACAAATTAGCACTCCATGTGTTCAACCATTTTAAAGTTTTTTTGGTTTTTTTTTCTTCTATTTATTATTCATCAAGGCCTACAATTTCATGGAGTTTCAAAGGCTATCCCAGAGCTTTACTTTTGAAATTATCTTTGGTAAGCTTTACACAAAAGCGGCGGTTTTCAAATAGCGCTCCACATACCATTGCCATCAGTTTAAATTTAGACCTAAGGTGATGCTGTTATCATTACATTTTGGTTTCAATCTTGTCAGTGCTGTTGTTATTTTGTGCTCTCCTAAAAAATATCTCTGGTTTGGATAGTTGGCATAGTTCGTTGTGTGTCAAACGAAAGTGTAGTGGAGAAAGGGTGTTTCAGCAAGTAATGTGCAAGATTGTTTATAAAGATGAGTTTTTAGGCGAGACTTGAACAGCTCGATGGTCGACGACTCCCTGATGATTGGTGGCAGGTTGTTCCAAAGTGAAGGAGCTACAACGCTGAATGCTCTACCTCCATACGAACAAGTCCGTGGAGGAGGGGAAGGTTGATGAAGAAGATTGAGGGATGCAGATCGTAGGCGACGAGTAGGCTGATGCCGTTGAACGAGCTCCTGTCTGTATGACGGTGCTAGCCCAAGCACTGATTTGAAAGTGAGGACTAGTGTTTTGAAAATTATTCGCTGTGAGACGGGAAGCCAGTGAAGAGACTGTAGGATTGGGGTTATGTGTTCATTATGGTACCAACCACGTCTCTGGCCGAGCATTCTCTTGAACAGAAACCAACCGTCAGAACTCTGATGCATGTAAACATGGTAGTATTGTTTCACTGAGAGTTATTCATTTACCCAAAAAATGTAAGATGTATGGAGAATCAAAAATCAGAGTACATACAGAAAGCTACTAATTTCCAGCAATTTTTATCTTATACAAAAGTTTCCAAACTTGTAAACTTGTTTGTACTGTATATGAAGTGATTCTTAAAGTAAATGCAGCTATCCAATTACATCAAACCAAATACAAGTTGAACAAGTTTGTAAAGTACAGAGCTTGGTCTGAAATTAAGTTTTAAATACCTTAACCCTCTTGCTATCTGACCATTCAATACCATTCACTGTGGTTCTGAATGATAGATAAGCTATGCCAGCCTTGCAATATGATACCATGAGGGAATGCATGTACACAGTACACAGTTAGTTCTGTGCACAGTTGTGCCACCATACACAACATTGGCAGTTGCATGGTTTCAAATGGTTGGTCAACTCACTTGAAAATGTTGCAAACAGTAGGAGGGTTAAACTAGTAATCCTAAACTATAATACTGTAAATACCTTAAAAGAGCTTTAAATAGTAGGCAGAATATTCTTCCTACTTAAAATCTGATTTCTCTTATTATAAGATTATTAAATAGCTTGAAATAGTCTTTATAAGCCTATACTAATGTATGTCAGCTCTATACTTAATGCAATTCATCTGCCTATTTTTCAAGGGTCAGTATCATGCCCGATAGTTAATACATTTTCATTCCTAAAAGAAATGATAGGGAAATACATGTAGATGCAGCTGTTTTGTATTCACCAAAATAGATGATATATCTGAAAATGAGGTTGCCCCTGAAAACAGACAAAATTAGTCTGGTTACCTGATTAGGTGAGCCTGAAGGTCATTGCGTTATACCTGCATGCATTGGTTGCACACCTAGACTGTTCACTGTTTGAAATTACGCCCCTACCACAACAGGATTGCTTACCCATAACATCTTTGTATTCAGGGAATAAGACTCACGATGAAAAAAATCATGAATGAGGCCCATTTTTATTTGTTTATATACATTTTAACTTTCTCTGTTTGTACTCACCGACTTGTCTTGTTTTTTTCATTATTGTAATTACAACTACTTTTTAGCAAAAAGGCATCTGCTTATTATTATACATGTAGGCAGTAATATTCTGTAAATCATTAACAATTAAATGAGTTGATCTGAATAGAAAGTCTTCTCCTTTGTTAAGAAAACTAAAAGTTCTTTATAATATATTAACAGGCCTGGAGTCTCATCTTTGAGAAGGCAAGGTCATTTGCATTTAGCAAAGGACACTTCCATTTGAAAATCTTAAAGTCTATGGCCAACTTTTGAAGGGGCACCAAGGCCAAGACCAGGATCAACAGAGGTCATGACCTTCATAGCCTCCATGTGGTTCCAGGCTTGCATAAATTGAAATTACTCACAGATTGTATTCAACAAACACAAACAAAAAATGTCTTTGCGAATTAGGAAGAAAAACGCATGGCTGTGTATATACATGTACATGCTATTCATAAAAACAACCCAGATGTAACTTTGATACACAATACAGGATGTACAATATTATGTACATTTAGCTTGGCTTCTGTTACAAATATGTACAAGTTATTAGCAAGTATCTTTTTATATGCCTAATACTTTCAAGAGCGAGTTGATTATAATAATTTTAAATTTTTAGCCAATTGTGTTCTGTTTCAGATAGGTTCATCAAGTTCAGTGCCTTTCTCTTCAATCTTCACCCAGCTCTCCTTAACAGTGGTTGTGCCTCTCGTCCTTGGCATGTCAGTTGATTTCTCTAAAAGATTTTATCACACATGTGCAGACAAACTTACATGCTTTTCTTTTTCCAATTGAAGGCAACGTTTTCAAAAGAGGTTCAGGAATAGCAGGTCTTGTACAGCAAAGTTTGAAAGCATACCAAGCAAATGTGCGGGAAGTGTTAAAACATCTACATGTAACTAGTTTATCTTTTTCCAATTGAAAGAAAATGTTTCAGAATATGAGATGGTTCAGGGATTGCGGACCATCTACAGCGTAGTATACAGAGCATGACCTCCTTGAACATAGGGTGCTTGGCTCCGTAGAGCATTGGGTTGACCGCACTGTTGGCAAACAGGAATATTACACCATACAAGAAAAGATGATCCAATTCCAGCATCAAGAAAATGCAGTTGGGAAGCGGAAGGATGAAGCAAATGCAGGAAACAATGAAGAGGTTTTTGGTAATCTCAATCTGGTGCTTGTGGATACGCTTCTTACGCTTTGTTTGATTGATTACTGGTGGGTCCACCATGCTTTGTTCTTGAGAACTTGTACGAGTGGAGACGTTATTACTGAAGACTCGTTGCTCGTTCTTGAAGTGGCGTTGGATGAACACAAAGATGAGAGCATAAGATATAAGAGTTACAGTTACTGGGACTGGGAAGAAGATCCCTGCCAATATGATCTTATAGAGACCTGACGACTGAAGCTCACTGTCATCAAAGCATGCATGGATGTCTTTGTTGTAGTTAAGTGTCCCAACCCCTGTTGCAAGCAACAGTGTTGTTACTGCTGTTGGGAACAGCCAAAGAAATGCCACCATGGGTACCAGTTTGTTGGTGGTGTATATTTTTCTGTAAATGGATGAGTTTTTGGTTATCAGTAGCATTCGATTCACTGCAATAGAGGTAATGCTGAACATGATCACCCCAGCCAAGATGGGAGATAAGAATGCTATAGCTCGGCACAAGAAATCCAGCGAAGTTGGCGGGCCACCTTTGATGAATAAAAAGATGGTGTTGAACAAGGCACAGATGCTAATCAGGAAATCTGCAACACTGAGGTTGGCCACAAAGATATTTGTGACTGTCTGGAGCCGGCATGACACTGCAACAGCGATCAGAACGATTGCATTGCCAACAATCCCTGTCATAGAGATGATAAGTACAGTAGTTGCAACAGCTACTCTGGCACCATAGGTATAAAGTGAAGTATGGTTTGTGAAGCCATCCTTCATGGTGTCAGACGACAGTAGCTGATCAGTTATGTTCTCTAATAATGCCATTCTAATATGAAGGCTAATAAAACTTTAATAATAATACTTTAGTCTCTCACTTGGCTTATATAACTATACATGTATTTAGACAAGAACACCAGTCAGACTCAGAGATGCTTCTTGTTCACTTCAGATAAGTACAAGTGAAAGAAGACAGAGAAGGAATTGATCAAGTTGATGTCTGCAACACGGTACCAGATACTAAACTGTATTGAATTCAGATTGTTTATGATAGGAAAGCGACAATTTCCAGAGAATTGACAACATAGAAACAAGGAAATCCTTTTTTTAATTACATTATCCTAGACCTAGTTCTGGCGGACTTTGACTTTCCTATTGTACTACAGTGACGCCCTGGATATCAGGTACCATTTCTGGGCGGAAAGTTTCAAAGCTTCATAAAGTCAAATCTTACCTGCAAGAAGCCACTAATTTCACAAGATTCACATTCATGGCGGAATACATTTTTCTGCGGTGGGTTTTGGTCGTCATATATTCCTCATTAATCCGTCATTTTCGTGAAATATTGCAGCTCCTAACTTTAAAAAATACCTGTTTTGTTTTCGTCTTCTCACAGTTGTCTGTCGTGCATACGCATACATTCGCGTGTAAGACGCAGGATACATAACGCGCATTGCGTTTGCGTGTTAACGCTGTGCAGTCAAGATACTGTGACCAAAAAGTGCGATACAAATTTGGCGCGGTATGCGAACACATGCAAACGCCCGCGTCTTGGTTTTTCTTTGTTAAAAGTTTGCAGAATTTTTTAACGTTGAGAGCTGCATTATTTCACAAAAATTACGGATTAATGATGAATATATAACGTCCAAAACGCGCCGCAGAAAAATGTATGCCGCCATGGAATGTGAACCCGGTGAAATTAGTGGCTTCTTGCAGGTAAGATTTGAGTTATGAAGCTTTGACATTTTTCCGGGCCCTAATGGGCCCTAATGTTTAGGACTCTATCTGTGTACAGCACAGAGGAAGAGTCCTGTATAGGGCTATCCTAGACCATGACACAGAGAAATAATGTTCACGTACCTTTTTGTTTTTCAAATTTGTAGGAGATTGGAAGCTAAATTGACCAAATTCAATCTGTATAAACTTCGTCAGTCATGAAGTAGGGTCCCATCTATGCACACGTGGAATTATATTTTCATGTTTGTTGGCTCTTGTAGGCCAAAATGTTTAGCAAACATTGTTGTACGCGAGGATGGTTGGTGTGATTCAGTTAATAAATGTGTAGTGTTATAATTGAAGGTGTTGTACAGTCATTGACTTGAACGGTTACATATTGCTTGATTGTTTTGTTAGTCTTTATAATGAGCTTCATGATCACAATGGTCGTTGAGTGATGTTTGGCCATGTAATGGTCCATCTACATGTATGGTAGAGAAACTTCCTTTGACCTACGTCCTTTGACCTTTATGAAGACTTTACTGTTTTGGTTTATTTCTGGAGCACATGTGTTCTAATTTCTTTGGAACTATTCATAGAACATTGAAACAAGCATTTTTATTTTAAAGTAAAAAAAAAAAAAACTGCTTCGAAAAATTTCAACTTTTTCTTTCATTTTGATGAGACATATCAAATAGCTCTTTGGTTTTATATAGAAAATTAAAAACAAACAAACAAACAAACAAACGAAAGGAAGACAAATTGAATTATGTGTTTCCTGAAAGCAAAGTCTTACTAACCTATTAAAGTATCTTAAGAACTGTAAATAACTCCCGAACCTCATGACCATTTCCTCACATTAACTTTTGCTCACCATCAAACCAATAATCTAAGTACTTTGTTTTGTTCTTTTGTGCGAATGTTTATCAAGGGATGGTTGGAAAGAACCAAGCCTCCATTTGGAACCTTGGGCAAAGCTGTACTTCTCCTTATCATCTACTCCACATTCTGCGATACGTTATCAAATACGGCTCTTCATATTGATCACTTTAGTTTATGTGCAATGGTTTTCATAGGTAAGCTTGACTTTGTTCACATTTCTCTTTAGCCTTCTTTTACATATTTGTGTACCAATATTATGCACAAAGCTGATCCGAGTCAATTATTCAAGTGCCAAGTCACAAAATCATGCAACTCAAGAAGTCTCAATCCTAGTCCTCAAACCTGGCCCAAACTGTTTTTGAGATTTTAAAAGGATGTGAACACAAATGGTAATAAATTGAAATGTTTTTTTTTTTTTTTTTTGGAAGTACCTGGAAATGTATGAGCAATTTTTATTTTATTTCCGCCCCCAAAGTGTTATTGAAATTCACCCAGTTCCCTTTGTGGTTTATTACTTAGAATTTGAGGTCAAAGGTTGCATCCTCTCAATGTGATCCCTGTACTGCCACTTCCCAGAATGTATCAGAAACTTGACTGTTAAATCTCTGGTTATATGGTAATTACAGGTTGAATGGCTTCTGACTGGCACTCTGAACAAAGATATTGGCAAAATAAGGTGACCGCTAACATTAGGGCTAGATAGTTCAGTTGTTAGAGCGCCCTCATGTTAATTCAGAGGTCGCAGGTTCAGATTTCATTCCACCTCACTAACTTCCGTTTACTAAGGGCTTCTGCAAGATTGCACAAGACCTACCCACAATTTAGTGCGCTAACTTACCCCGCATTGTTTACGCATGGATCTCATAGTCGTGAACAATTCTAATGGAATATTCATAGGATTTTGTTTTTTCCTCAAATACCCAAGTTTTGTTCAACTTTATTGACAGAGCACCCTTAACCCCTTGAGCACGGTATTGTTTTGAGAGTGAATGCTGGTCGGCCGGGATTCCGTGAACAATAGCGCGGATTACCGAAACAATAGCCCGTATTCATTCACACGGAGCCACATGTTGCAGTAGCTTTTCACTCGAAAATACCAATCTATTCAAACACAAACAAAAGGGCAATTTCTATGAATAGATCCATGATACAGGGCCAAGAAAGGTTCAGCAAACTCTTCCCTTCGCAGGCCAGCAACCTCAGAAACCACAGGTGCATAATGAATAGAAAGTATGCAACCAGTATGCGGCTATAGCCGTCACCTGTCACCTGTCACCTGTCACCTGTCACCTGTCACCTGTCACCTGTCACCTGTCACCTGTCACCTGTCACCTGTCACCCTAACCTTCTATCAAGCCGCGGCCATAGCTGTCATCCGTCCGCAAGAGGTTAAAGGTGCTGTATACGTTTGGTAATTGGAGCCTTCTGTTGGTTTCAAACCTATATAATTGTAGATATATACCATAAAACTAACCTGTGAAAACTGTTTTTGAGATTTTAAAAGGATGTGTACACAAATGGTAATAAATTGAAATGTTTTGGTGTTTTTTTTGGAAAGTACCTGGAAATGTATGAGTAATTTTTATTTGTTTTCGCCCCCAAAGTGTTATTGAAATTCACCCAGTTTCCTTTGTGGTTTAGTACTTAGAATTTGAGGTCAAAGGTTGCATCCTCTCAATGTGATCCATGTACTGCCACTTCCCAGAATGTATCAGAAACTTGACTGTTAAATCTCTGGTTATATGGTAATTACAGGTTGAATGGCTTCTGACTGGCACTCTGAACAAAGATATTGGCAAAATAAGGTGAGCGCTAACATTAGGGCTAGATAGTTCAGTTGTTAGAGCGCCCTCATGTTAATCCAGAGGTCGCAGGTTCAGGTTTTGTCTTTTCCCCTTTCATTTTCTAAAAAGTTATGTTAATTTTGTCACGTTAAAGTCAGTTTGTAAGTCACATTTTTTCCTGTAAAGGATGTGGACAACATTAGTAAGACTAAAAACAAGAACGTTCACATAATATGCATAAAACCTACAGGATATATCGATGGTCACGGTAGAAAACTTCACTTGAAATATTGTTGCTTTAAATGCTATAGTTTTTGAGAGATCTATTAGTATTGATCTCACAAGTCCAAAAACCTAGTTTGATATTCCATTATGAGTATTAGTTAAGTTAAAACACTTTCCTTGTATACCCAGTGACACAGATTCTACAGCAATATTTAAAAATATCTGTGCCGTCAAACAGACTTTCTCTTGTGTTTGGAGTGACACAGAGTTTACAGCAAAAGGAAAAAACATGCGCCGTCAAACAGACTTTCTCCTTAGTTTGGAGTGATCAGTAAGAAGAATCAGCGCCGTCAAATAAACTTTTTCCTTTGTTTGGATTGACGCAGAGTCTGCAGCAGCAGGAAAAATCTGCGCCGACACACTGACTTTCTCTTGTGTTTGGAGTGACACAAAGTTTACAGCAATGAGAAAAATCTGTAGTTGCGGGCGACACAGAGCTACATCATTAAGAAAAATCTGCACTGTCAAACAGACTTTCTGCTGCATTTGGAGTGACACAGTGTGTACAGCAATACAAAAAATTGGTACTGTCAGACTCTACATTAGTCAGATAAACCTTTGCCATCATACAATATTTCTCCTTTGTTTAGAGTGACTCAGAATATTTGGTTTTGTTCGTTTGGATGACACAAGTATAAGCACGCCACCATGGTCACGTGTTATATGGGTTTTTGTAGTTGTATAGTTCTTTGGCACAATGGTTGGTGACGCAACATTCCTTTGCGCATTGAAGTGTACTCGTATAAGAGTGCAGTGAAGTTGTATTGTTTTCAGTTCACGCCATTATGCTGCTTGTATATAGTATTCCTTTCGTCAAGTTCCAAAATTTGATGTCAAAAAATAAGTTAGTGGCCTGACGTTTCGACCCTAGCAGAGTCTTTCTCGAAGGCTAAATGACAACACACAACACACATACAAGCAGACAAGAGTTGCAAGAGTGGTCATGTGGAAATACATGAATAGAGAGAGTGGAGGGAGAAAAGCAGAATGCATTCAGAGAAGGCAGGGGGTAAAATTTGATGTCGATAGAAGACCAACCGAGAGGTTCTGGTTTAAACACCGAAGAACTGTTTGACAAGTTCCAACGGTACTTTAATTCGAAGTTTGACTGCATATCACACTCCAGCAAAGAGTCGGACGACACGAAACTAAAAGAGTTACAAAATCAACTTGAGTCTCAGAAGCTGTCTAGGGCCAATAATACAGCCCAGTTTGTTTTTTGTGGCCAACTAGAAATAATCATTGGCAAGATGAAGGTATCGCTTCTTCAGAAATGCGATGTTCAAAACTCAATAGTTGCATCCAAGAAGCTGAGGAACTTCTGGCCGATAGAAAAAGAAAGATCAAGATTGCTGACTCAAGCAATGCCGGTTGGGCCATTATACAGCACATGGAGAAGGACAGTCACCAAGGCATATCTCCAGAGTTAAACAAAAGAGTTGTGGTAGCGAAAGAAGCTGCAATAAAGGAGAAAGAGGCCCGGAAACGCCAAGGACGAGCAACTTCGGACCGACAAGGGCAAGACGTTTATAAAATGGCTCCTGCTGACCGTACTCTTTTTCGAGGTAATGAAACCATTAGACATACCCCTTGAAAGAAATCTTTGTGCTGGTTCATACCTGCCACTAATCGGTACTTTCCCATGCTTTAATAAAACAATCCAGAAATGAAAGAATGTGTTTCTTTGTATTATTCTTGTGTTGTCAATAAGAAGGAAACAGTTTTTCATGCGTATGAGCAAAGCGAAGTAGCCTGAAAATTTGGTTTTGTTCGTTTGGATGACACAAGTATAAGCGCGCCACCATGGTCACGTGTTATATGGGTTTTTGTAGTTGTATAGTTCTTTGGCACAATGGTTAGTGACGCAACATTCCTTTGCCCAATGAAGCGTACTCGTATAAGAGTGCAGTGAAATCGTATTGTTTTCAGTTCACGCCGTTATGCTGCTTGTATATAGTATTGCTTTCGTCAAGTTCCAAAATTATTATTAGGTGTTCGGGCAATCCGCCCGGAAAACCTCTTGTTTTTGTTCCTTTTTTTTCTTACTTTTTAATACTTCTTCTTTTTCTTCTTATCCCCCGCGATTGTCCGCTAACAAAAGCACACTTCCCAAGCTCACACAACCTTCAAACTTTCGATATAGTTAAATAATCATTTTAATAGTAGATGCAATGACGTCATGATGACGTCACCAGGTGTCGAATTACATTAAATCAAAGTTTAATATTTGAAAAAATCATAACTCATGAACCACACGATGGATTTTTGCAATCTATATATCATCAGAAAGGCCTTTTAAGACTCAACAATCGCTACACAGAGATAATATCGTTATGACCTTAACTTCTGGTCCACAATGGGCGTTGAATGTCAAGAACTTTCTGGCCCGCATATAAACCACACAAAAAAAGAACTGCACTGAAAACCCGTAACTAATCCACATGGCTGGCTGTTGCGCTCCGTTGACCACATGGTTCAAAGTCAATCAAACATGCTTGTAGTCTCTGTTCAAGGTTCACACAACCTGATTTTGGCATTATGCTTTCTTAGTCTCTAAAACAGCTGTCCATGCAAACCTCACTAACAATCAAATGTCAGGCTCGCACGGTCATGAAACTTGGCAACAAAATTACACCTGATAAATAGATGAAACAAAAGTATGGACAACATAACGTCACCCAATGATTTATTGGGTACAAATTAAATGTAACTTATTTCAATCAAATTTTGAGTTTTTTGTTAAACAAACATTTCAATGGCTCAACACTGCTGAATTGAATTCCGCCCAACCTGTGCCATGTTCGGCGTCAAATTGTTCCCAGCCATTCTGATGGCTTAATGGTGAATATGAAATTGAAGACGAAGTTTCAATGAGATGGCCACCTGCTTCAGTGATTCGTGTGACTTTTATATATGTGAGAAAATGCAAGCAGAAAAAGACAAACATTGGTTATGTTTTGATCACACACTGAGAAGCAGGGATGTGACTTCGGCTCGTGAAGGGCATTTCACCGGCACTAACGACAGTGTTTATCGGTGAGACACGGTGAATAAAACGGTACGCGTGTCAACATAAATTTAATGTTTGTTTTCCTGGTGAAATGACGTCATCAATTGTAACATGACGTCACCTTAAAGTTGCAGTTTTACCAGATTTTGTTACACAGCCTTACATATGCTTGGTCAAGCCTTAAACCAAGCTGATGTATTCAAGCTGATGTGAGTAACATCCCAGACTTGAACGTCATGCCAAACACCTTGTTTTTGTTATGTAACACAAATTTATGTCTAGTTATTATTATTTGTGTTTGTTCACCCCAAAATCATAGAAAATAAATATACACTATTAAAGCCTATGACGAATCACACACAATGATGGACACATGGATTTTAGGCCTTAACAAGTGTGTTCAAACTTCCCCACCCATTGGCTTCATCATACAGCAAGGATCATGCTCTATGCATTGGTTGTACATGGTTAATGCATGGGGAACAAAAATGGACACAAAATTATAATATCAATGAAAATCAAGGTGGGATTGGTTCATGCAGTGAATGTCATGTGACTGTCATGTGACATCTGCTTACCACTCTACCATCTGCTTCGTCTTCTTCCTGTTAGCAATAGAGGATCAAAATGAGCAACTTGTGATACTCAGTCAAACTAAATTAAGATATTTGTAGTCTTAATAGATGCATCTAGTTCTTTCAAGCTTCCTTGAAGATGCAGTGCACTGATGTTTATTTCAACAATCTTGAAAACATTAATGTCAAATTACCTTGAACAAGTACCTTTAACAGCCATGTACAGTGCATGTACATGTATGTAGGTGCATACAATGTACAAACAGCAAGCTTCTACAAAATATTGCTGCATAAATACATGGGCCCCTTGCGTTCACAAAGTCAGGTACAGTACTCAGACCTGTAATGTCACCTTTGCGAGGGAAAAGCCATTTTAATTTACCATTGAAAAAACTTAATATCTATGGGAAATTTTGGGATAGTGTTTATCTAAACACCGACGTTTGCCATTCTGCTACAGAATGACAAAGGTCGTTGGTTCGAATCCTATCAAAGTCTATGGATTTTGTTCACAGGATGGGACGTAAAGCCGTTGGTCCCGTGCGTTGTGAATGCACGTAAAAGAACCCAGTGCACTTATCGAAAAGAGAAGGGGTTCGCCCCGGTGTTCCTGGTTGTGGCTGCTTAATGCGCCGTAGCACCTTGTAAACCCTTATAAGGTGCTAAATAATTGGGTCTCAGATTTTCATCACTGCAATAACCTATCTTTCTGAAAGTAATGTATATACTCAGCGCCTTGAGTACCTTGTTTGGTAGATACGTGCGCTATATAAGACTTCGATATTATTATTATTAAAGTACTGAGCACACAGCGCTTAACCCACATCGGTGTATGGGTGTATAAATAATGTAATGTGTAAAAAACTTTTGAAGGGGTACTGAAGCCAAGACCAGGACAACAGAGGGCGGCATTCGTGTAATTCCAGGCCTTCTGAGGTAAAAAAGAAAGAACCTGCCAGTCGTACTCAGCATGTACAGCCATATACATTTCCAATAATAGAATGCAAAGAGGTTTACTGTAAAAGATGTTTGTATAATGTGTCTCCAGATGTAAACAAGTATTTATTTACCTCACACTTCACATGCGTTTGAGGTTTCATTGAAACTAAAGATGTGCACAAAATAATAAAGTCTCCAGACTTTGGTACACATGTAACATTACTAACTGTCTCCCAGATACATGCTTACTGATAACAAGAAAATAAGTAGATTACAGTTTAATATCAGACTCAGCCAAAAATAATTTGAGCAAAACTTACTTTAAATCGGGGGGGAAAAAATGGGGCCTTTAGAGCAGGAAAACATAAAATTGCATGAATTTGCATAATCATCATCTGATTAGCATATGGAAATAAAGAAACTCATGGCAGTAACCGATGGAATTCGTGAGACAAGTGCACTCCAATTAACCAATAGTGACTCATACGCAGGTAACAAAATCAAACATTCAGAACTTTTGATCCCATGACTTTAAAAAATTCATATTCCTTCTCCACAAAAATCTGTCAAATAGTATTGAATTTTGAAGCACATGTAACAGGCAGGTTTTTTTTATGAAGAGCTGTTTTGCTATAAGTGGAAAGATTATTCCACCCAAATTGTTTTCCAATATGAGTGGATTGGGGTAGTTAATGCTAGTACATCCATGTAGTCTCTATAGTACTGGGATCAAATTTTATGCTAGACTGCCGACCAAAAGTAAGAGACTTAAGCATCAGACCGATATAACTCAAGACTGAACAAGTCCAGCGGCCTTGTGTGGTTCAGTTGAACAATAAAACTCACTGTGAAGTATCTTCAAAGGTGAAGTATACCTTTGGTTTTTGGAACCGTTTGATTGTTTTAATCCTATATAAATGTATACAATAAAACTAACCTGTGAAAATTTCATTTCAAAAGGTGGTAATGTTTTTGAGATATTGCTGAAAATCTGTTGAAAAGCAGTTATTTTCATCAGCTATTTCTATATTTTTCCCCAACAAACATTTTCCTGATGATTATTGATAGTTAACATAGTTAAGGGCCATCAAAACTGATGTACATAGTACGTAGAAGCCAAGAAAGCTTAAAAATGTACTTGTAAAAAGATCTAACAAGGAAGTGAAACTACATATGTCACATATCACAAGAATACCCAAGTGTCTGAGTGGCCAGTTGGTGATCACTTCACATGTATGTCAGAAAAGACATGTACTAAATTTGTAAGATCCTGATAGTCAGAACGTCATATACGCAAACATTGGTTGCCTGCTCAAAAAGCTAGCATTCCTCTGTGTGTAACTTAACCTGAATTGCTGTGTTTCATTCAACTGTTATGACAACAAATTACATTTTTATTGCGTCTTGAGTTGGAGTTTGTGAAAGGCTCGTCCAGAACTTCACAGTTTCTTGAAAACAAACTCATGTATTCCTTTGGTGTTTAATAATTGTTGGAGCTAACAAACAGCGAAACTGTGCAAAGTGGATGTGACTTACTGTGGAATTACATCACATTTACTAACAGGACGCCTTCAGTGCTAGACGCCTTCAGTGCTAAAGTCATATGATGTTCCTTTCATGACAAATGTACACATTCCTTTCAGTATCATGCAATCATGTGCATATATGAATATTCATGAGACCCTTGATGACGCTGTTAACATTTATGGACCTTATGCATTGACGTCATCCCTACCCCCCCCCCCCCCCCAAAATCTCAGAGGTGTACTGTAGGGCTGATGAAACGATGGAAAGCACACACCTACCGGTACATGAATATACGCGCGACACACATAATGGACCAATGAGCAAGTTTCTTTTACTTCTATGTGAGGGCGCCCCCACTGGAGTGACGCCCAGAGCCGTTTATTGAGAGAGTTGCAACAACTTGCGATTAGAAGCCATTTTGTGTCCAAAAACGCATTGCTGAATACAGGGTGCCAGACTAGTCTGCCCATTGGGTTGTGCTGCATTTGGACCGAAAATGGCGTCCAGCAACCATGACCGAAGAAAACTGGTCACTCTTCATCGCAACTCTCTAAATACACAGCTCAGGTGACGTCATGTGCATAAGGTCTTGTGAACACGATGCAATGTAATGCAAAATGAGCATGCTGCTACCATTGCCTTACCACTATAGTGTACATATCGTGATCATCACCTTTCACAAATGCCTTAAACCAGACCAAGATGAAAGAAGGACAAGGAGGGGAGGGAAAAGCAATCAGCATCAGCAACAATAGAAAAGACAAGAATGACAAATCATCAAAGTCAATAGACCATGTGACCTGTGACATCACATGTTTACAAAAGAGCCACAGAGCCTGGACTTCCTGCAGGCACATTTGTACACAGATCAATGGAAGAAAACAACAAATCTTATGTTTTATGGAGATTGCATTGTCTGATTTTTCTCAACTTTTGATATGAAGAAAGGGGGGACATCTTAAAAGCTGTACAGCTGTTGCTTGTGTAAATTTTGAATTTATGTGAAAATTATTTCACAAAATGTAAATTTTCCCATATAGCCTGTGTAGTATCTTGCCTGGCAGGAAACGCTTTAGAATGTACAAGGTCACCACTCTGTAAACAAATGCAACATGGTCTATAGTGACACCCCTAAACTTGTAGATATTAGTTATGGCCATATGTAATGTACCAAGTCTGTCAACAAAAGACACACCTGGCCCCAGGAGAAAAATGCAAAAATCAAGAACTACAAAAAAAACCACCCAAGGTAATTACAATGCTCAGATATAAGGATTCAAGACTATTTACATGTACATCACCACACAGCAAAACTAGAGGTTTTAACACAAGAAGCACCAACTCTTTCTTTGATGATTAGTACGAGTTTTGAAGGTCTTTCAAGTTTTGAAGGCAAAGAGAAATGTATGAACAATTCTGACAATCAAAGACCTGGAGAACGTTATGATGCTCGAGCCTTTGAGAAAGACTCTACTAGGGTCGAAACGCCAGGCCGTCAACAAATTTTGCGTTTACACCACAGGTCGTTTTGGTTGGTAAGCAGTTTGACTAAATATGTACTTTTGTCACCAAACTTTTTTTTGTCAAAGAATCACAAGCCACCTGGACCAGTAAGCTTGTAAGTCAACCAATATTTTTACTTGTTTTTAACTTAAAACCATTTCCTTAGGGTCGATACTAGTAACTTTGTGGGTAAGATATTTTCCATGGTTACTTGCATTGGAAACTTTAGAGATGTCTTCAACAATCTCAGGAGAAAAAGCATCAGGAATGAATTCTCTACAACAATATCTTTTGGTAATTTTGACATGTCCTACTTTCGCCTCAAGTTTTAAAAAATGAAATGAATCCCCAGACTGACCCGCTCAAGTTTTCTAACATGAAAAGGGGAACAACTTTTCAGGGTATTTGGTGCGCTTCATCTTTTAAATCATATTTCGGAAGAAACTTTTTCCATTCTCATCAAAACTAGTTTTCAGATCAAAATGTCAAGTTTACAAGACAATACACTGAAATCACTGGGATGGGAAGGGAGAATGGATTTAAAGAAGTGTGTGACAACATCATCATGTTGGAGAAGAGGGGTGTGGGACTATGATGAGGGGAAAATGGGTCAAGGGAACGATGGATTTGAAGGAAGTGAAGTGAGGTTAGTTACAGAGCCTGCATCTTCATCATCCTCCATGAGGGAGGTTGTGGGACTATGATAGGATGGGATGAGGGGAAAATGAGTCGAGGGAACGATGGATTTGAAAAAAGGGAAGTGAGGTTAGTTACAGAGCCTGCATCTTCATCATCCTCCATGAGTAGGTGTGAGAAAAAGATGAGATGGGATTAAGGGGAACGAATATAGGATGAGAAGAGGATACTAACCGAGGCCGCGTCTTCATCATCCTCTCCATCTTGGGCTTGTAATCTTAACTTCTCCTTCTCCCGGTTCTCATTTGCCTCATTAATCATCTCGCGGAGAATGGACACTGGCTTCGCATTCTTGATAAAAGGATGCTTCAAGAGAAAGACAAAGAACAAATTAGGTCTCAATTCATCAAAATAATGTGTCAATGTAGGATGCGTATTCTAAAATATTTTTTCGAGTATGTAGTTAAGTCCATCTTAATGATAGCCAGTCTCCCTTGCACTGCATTGGAGGAGTCCAACCTAAAGTAATCTTCATATATGTGACGGGCTCTGTGAAAATGAGTCACTTGGGGGGACAATTCACTTTTGAGTTTTATACATGGCTGTAAAGAGCACACAACAAGCTTAATTTTGACATCTTTTACACACTTGTGTCATTTTGGGTTCAAAAGTTATGACCTTTTGAAAAACAAAATATGTCGATATCTGAAAATAACCCCTAATGGAGAAATGGCCCGTTTAATAAAAAAAATCAAATATTGATGTCAAAAGAGAAATACTATTATTTTGTTTAGAGGTCATAGATACCACAATGTTCCTCAATTGCTACAGACTTGTAATTTTCGGGGAAGTTTTATTAGTGTATTCACATGACGATGCAATTTTAATATTTTCAAAACTAATTACAAATGACCTTATTTGCATATCTGAAATAAATTAAAGGGAGACATTTACAATGCCTTGTAAAGTACAAAATAGGAACAAAAGGGTCACTAAAAACTCTTTATTCATGTTTATAAAAAATTAAAAAAATTCTATTTAAGAATTATGAAAAGATAGACCCTTAAGAGGCAAGAAACCGTTTTATCACAACATTTTATTTCAATTTTTGTTTCACCCTACCAACACTCAACTGCCCCGTAATTGAAAGTGGGTTGTGCGACAAGCGACTCATTTTCGTAGAGCCCGTCACATATGCTTATTTATTGCTTGCAGTGAATTTCTCTGACCACCACAAGGTTCTACTCTTAGTCTCTAGCACTCTTAAGGGTCACACAAGTCTAATGGCCAAGGCAACTCATTTCATTTTTATTCAATGGGAGACTTTAGACTTTCAGCCAATCACCAAGAGAGGGCGCTCGTCACCAGGTAAAGTCAAAATTTTAGGAATAGGAGAAGCATGGGAGTGACGGTCACCGACAGCACTCGTCAACAAATACTTCGCGTTTTGCGTGTTGTTTTCTTTTCTTTTAAGTTATATTAGATTCAACCCTACTGTACTTTTGTTTTGATAACACAATACCAAACACGTCGTGTGCAGTACCAAACTGTTCTGGAACAGCACGTACTGTGGACATGAGTTCCCACACAAAAAGCGGTGTGCTGAGTGGCGAGTAGCATTGCAATCCGTACAGTCACAAACGACAAGGGCCGATCTTGGTGACAAAACTGCGAGTGACATGATTTACTCTAAGCATTTTTAGAAACAGAACATACACTGACAACACTGCCAGACAGTGGGATCACAGACGACATAGTTGTTTATTTCCTTTTCTCCCGCCATCCGAAAGCCTAACACTGTAGTGTAACAGCCAAACAACTTTACCTGGTAGGTCTGCTGCCCTCTAGTGGCAGAGATTTCCAAAAGTCTCCCATTGCATTTAATTCAATTTTTCTGTTCTATAGATAAATCCCTTTGGGACGTCATGCGCAAGTTTTGTCTGTCATTACTGAAAAGCAAACACCTCAAAACGTCAATTTGTACTTGGTTCTGATATAGCGCTTTATCACACCCCTATTAAGGGCAAATCAAAGCGTTCAGTATTTTTTCCTGAAAGGTACATGGAGCTTTGAAGTATGAGATCTTTTTCCTTTATAGCACAATGTAATGGTTTACAAGGTGCTGTGGCGCAATATGCTGCCAATCAAACCAGGAACACCGGGGCGAACCCCTTCTCTTTTCGATAAGTGCACTGGGTTCTTTTACGTGCATTACACAACACACGGGACCAACGGCTTTACGTCCCATCCGAAGGACGCAGCAACAATGTTTAAAGGGACACGTTACCTTGGATCGGGTGAGTTGGGCTATGAAAAGTGTTTGTAACCATTTTAGTTCACGATGTAAAAGGAAAACCACGCAATTTCGAGGTATATTTGTGTGGATCATTGTATTCTACTTTTAAAACATCTTTCTAACCATATGCATTTTATAACAAACGGTTACAAACGCTTTTCATAGCCCAACTCGCCCGATCCAAGGCAACGTGTCCCTTTAAGTGTCTTGCTTAAGGACACAAGTGTCACGACCGGGACTCGAACCCACACCCTGCTGATCAGAAACACCAGAGCTTGAGTCCAGTGTTCTTATCCGTTCGGCCACAGCACGCCACTATAATAATAACTAGTTCTTATATAGCGCATTTCACAATAACGCATCAATGCGCTTTACGTTAATGCCCTCGTCATTGGGCCAATAACATTCCTTTAATCTTTCTCTCTCTCAGGGGAGTATACAGCCCTGGGCTGCCGTGGCGCTCCGAAGGCTTTTTCAAACACAATATCAACCTCTACCCTCGCAGGTACCCATTTATACCCCTGGGTGAAGAGAAGCAATTATAGCAAAGTGTCTTGCTCAAGGACACAAGCGTCATGACCGGGACTCAAACCCACACCCCGATGACTAAACCACCAGAACTTGAATCCGATGCTCTAAACCACTCGGCCATGACACACTATACAATACTCTTGTTAATTTTTGTTCTTACCTGTAAGAGGTCAGTAGCAGTTGCTCGTTCCTCTGGGTTCTTGACCAGGCACTTGGAGGTAAAGTCAATCAGCTCTACTGAGAAGGGCTCAGGGTCGCTGAATGTAGGAGGGGGTTTGGTGGGAATCATAAAGATCGCCTGAAGAAACATCAAAGACATGAAATCAGTTTTACATATAAAACTTAAAGGCTGGAGTCAATGGATTGCTTCTTACTGTTATGTAACCCTTTGTTTTTATTTTTAATTGATTGTTTATCCTCTTATTTATGTAAAATAACTTTTCTTTTCTTTTTTTTTGTAAGGAAAGAAACCTGGTTTCTTTTGCTGCACATACGTAGCTTTCTGCTGCTTCATCATGATTACTAAAATAAGTTTGCAGCCATTAATGGAAATAAATACAAATAAATGAATGAAACTCAGATCTCAATACAGGACATCCAAGGCCATTCTCACCCCCCCCCCCCCCATCCAGCCCAACTGGATTCATATTTATCCTCATACACATAGCATTATTACAGTATAGAATAGACTGGTTACCCTTTGCTAACTCTTTACTTCCCTCTCCAACCCCACCCCACCCCAAAACCACCTTAGATCTCAGATCTCTCATTACCCTCATTAGCTTACCTCAACCCCTCCAACACAAGCTCACCCCAATGACCAATCTTGGATTTCCCCTGTCTTTTTTTATCTCAAATCCCTTCCTCCCTCTAACTGATCCCTTTGAACTTTCTTATCCTCATAAGATTATCTCAACGTACAGTGACTTCCTGTTGCATATCCACTTACCCCCACCCCCAACCTTAGCTCGGCCCTGTCAACCCCCATTGGATTCCTCCAGATGTTCACGAGTATCTATGTCAAACCCCTTCACCCCATCTTACTGATCCCCTTGGATTTCTTAGTATCTCAGCTTACAGTGGTTTTCCAGTGTACATTCCCTTACCCCCTCCAACCGTTCCAACCGTTTATCTCCATTCCCTTTCACCCTCTCCAATCCCCCTCCAATCGTTCCAACCCAACCCCAGCAATCAACCTTGCATCAAATTCCTTCTACCCTCTTGGCCTCTATCTTACCCTCATGGGATGTATCTCAACATTTATTGTTTTTCATGTTGCAAGTCCCTACCTCAATAACCACTTTAACCCGATGCTAACATGACTCTCATGGATACCTTACCACCCTTCGACTATTTATCTCCATTCCCTTTCACCCTCTTGGCCTCCATCTTACCCTCATGGGATGTATCTCAACATACTGTGGTCTTCACGTTGCAAGTCCCTTACCCCTAACAACCATTCTAACCCGAGCAAACATGACCCTCATGGATACCTTCCTACCCTTCGACTATTTATCTCCAGTCCCGACTATTTATCTCCAGTCCCTTCTACCCTCTCCAATCCCTTCTACCCTCTTGGCCTACGTCTTACCCTCATAGGTCGATCTCAAAATAAAGTGGTTTTCACGTTGCAAGTCCCTTACTCCCAACAACCATTCTAACCCGATGCTAACCTGACCCCCATGGATACCTTCCTACCCTAGACTATTTATCTCCATTCTCTTCTACTGTCTTGGCCTCCATCTTACCCTCATGGGATGTATCTCAACATACAGTGGTCTTCATGTTGCAAGTCCCTTACTCCCAACAATCACTCTAACCCGAGCTAACCTGACCCCCATGGATACCTTCCTACCTTTAGACTGTTTATCTCCATTCCCTTTCACCCTCTCCAATCCCTTCTACCCTCTTGGCCTACGTCTTACCCTCATGGGATGTATGTCAGCGTATGGCGGTTTTCCTTCACACATCTCTAACGCTGTGATTCCTAATGACCAGATATCTGCCTTACAGTCATAACCAATCTCCTGGATCACCTCGGGTGCCATCCAAAACGGAGTACCAATGACTGTATTGCGTTTAGCCATCGTGTCCTGTGGTGGGAGAAGGGGTAGCGTACATCAAGATATTATCATCTGATAAAATTTGAGAAAGCAGGCCAACCCAGAACAGACTGGACAACGGCCTAAAACCGACATGATGATGATGATGAACATGCAAGAATGTAATAATGTGGAAGTAGAGGGTCTTATTTGAAATGCATCACTGGCTGGTAAAACATCAACTTTTTCTTTAAAGGTTTTGGTCACCCAAATTGCAATACGCACTGTTATCAAGATGCATGCATTTTACATTTATCCAATGGGAGACTTCAGAACACAACGATGCAGCAGACTCTCTTGGTAAATTTTGAGCATGCGCACATTAAATGGATTTACCTCGCAAGTCTGCCATCTAGCAGCATTCTCCCTTAACAGAGGTCAAAAATGGCTTCTAATTGGAAATTGTCACAACTTTCTTAGTACACAGCAGAGGTCAGTACTACTGCTTAGCTACAATCCCAACTATATCTCGTTGGGCACCTGCCCCCATCCCCGTTCATTGTTGGCTCTCATTGCGCTGTCTGCGCTCCAGCTGGGGTTAACAACATTGAGCGGGGGACCAGGGAGGGTATGTTTATTGTCAATGGCCCAAGCATTTTGGCTAGGATTGAATGTGTAAATCACATCACACAAATTGCTAATAAAAATGCAACCCTCCATTTCTCAATAAATGTAAAAACTCTCTTCTGTCAGTGACAGAGAAATCCTCAGCTCTTTACTGTGGGTGTCGTGGCCGAGCGGATAAGAACACCAAACTCAAGCTCTGGTGTTTCTGTTCAGCAGAGTGTGGGTTCGAGTCCCAGTTGTGACACTTGTGTCCCTGAGCAAGACACTTAACTATAATTGCTTCTCTCCACCCAGGGGTAAAATGGGGACCTGTGAGGGCAGAGATGGTTCTTGTGATTGATTTAGCTTAGTAGCGCATATTTGTTGCACAGGCTGTATACTCCCAGGGAGCTGAGATGGTTTAAGGAATGAAATAAATGGCCCAGTGACCAGGGGTAATAATGTTGGAAGCGCTTTGAGATGCCCTTCGGGTGTATAAAGTGCTATATAAAAACTGAATATTATTATTATTATTATTATTACCGTGAGTTGACCAGCGACTCCAAAGTCAGCCAGCTTAGCGAAACCATCATTATTCAACAAGATGTTACCAGCCTTGATGTCACGGTGGATCTTACGCATGAAGTGAAGATATTCTAAACCCTTTAGTGTGGACTGCAGAATTGTGGCAACCTCGTCTTCTGTTAGCTGCAGGAAGAAATAGGGACAAGATAAATACCATTACAACACTGGTCATGGTCATTGAACACACCTGAGGCCCTGCATGGTGGATCAGGAATATAACGGCTTCTTGTATAGCGCGCATACATGTCACTCAGTGACACTCAAGGCGCTTCAACAGTCAGTATTTTCCTGACAGGTATATTTGGAGCTACGTTTTTAAAGTATGAGACCTATTCCTTTACATAGCACCATGTAATGATTTGCAAGGTGCTGTGGCGCAATATGCAGCCAATCAAACCAGGAACACCGGGGCGAACCCCTTCTCTTTTCGATAAGTGCACTGGGTTCTTTTACGTGCATTACACAACACACGGGACCAACAGCTTTACGTCCCATCCGAAGGACGAAGCAATAATGGTTAAGTGTCTTGCTTAAGGACACAAGTGTCACGACCGAAACTCGAACCCACACTCTGCTGATCTGAAACACCAGAGCTTGAGTCCGGTGCTCTTATCAGCTCGGCCACGACACGCCATACAGCTAGGAAGGGAAAGCTTTGTTTTTGGAATCATCATTTGTCAGGGTTGTCTATGGGGCAATGGATGTGTTAGTTCTTCTGAAGTGTATGGGTAAAACTAGTACAAATTCTTTATCCCGATGCAAATTTGACATCTATTAAATTGTTGCTGTACCCGCTGCTAGAATAAAGGATTCAAACTGCCTCCACCTACTGGGCAATCTCGGTGGTCTAGTGGTAAGACATTTGCTCTCGAATGACGAGTATAATTTGGTTTTTACCCTACACCGATGTGTGTTAAGCACTGTATACTCGGTACTTTCCCGAGTTCTGTGAAAAAATCCACAGGCAAATCACTCGGGTGGGATTCGAACCCACGACCTTTGCATTGCTATTAGAGCAGATGTCTTACCACTAGACCACCGAGCTATCCTCATGGCTAGAGGCAGTTCGAATCCTTGGCAGCGGGTACCGCAACGATTTAATAGATGTTAGAATGACGAGGTTGTGGGTTTGAATCCACTCAAGTAATACGCCTGTGGTTTTTGTTCACAGGCATGACAGGACTTGGAAAGTACCGTGTATACAGTGCTTTACACACAACGGTGTATGGGTCAAACCAAATTATACTCTTTATCCCAGATGCATATTTAACATCTAATGTAATGGTAATGGTAATAAGGATATTTATGCCAAATTAGTGGGGGGTTTTGTGTTTTGTATCCTGTAGTTTTAAAAAAGCTGTCTTTGGGGTATTTGAGAACCAAGACACATTCCATTAGGATAAATGAGCATGTCAAACTTTAAGGAACATGGGATGTTCCTGGAGGGCACTATGGATGTTCCTGCTAGGAACAGGGCATTGTTGGTATGTTAATCTTGTTTCAGATGGAACAATGGACTGCTCCCCATGAGAACAGCCTGTATTCCTTAAGAGAACTCTCCAAGTAGAAAGCAGCAACAAGCAGAGTTTGGAGACACTTCGTATCTCTCTATTTTCAGATCAGTTATAACCCTATCTTGAAAAAGTTTGGCTGAAAAGCTTTAAAGAAGAATTAAGAAGATCCAGACTTATCACTGCCACTTGGTTTGGGTTATTTAGTTTACAATTGTCATTATGTCTGAAACCTTGAATCTGCCAAACCTGAGCAAAGAGTGGAGCGGCCATGACCAGCCAGCCACTTCAGTCGATACGGGCCTGTTCAATGGTTAAAAACATGCAGAAACAAATCAGGATCAGGATAAAACAAGAGTTTTTGGGGCAGTCTATCTGCCATTAATAACTAAACTCACCGTCTTACTACGCCGTCTCATGATATCAGATACAGAGCCTGCTCCACAATATTCCATCACAATCTACAACCGACAATAGAAAACACTTTAATCAGTATTCACAATGAAATAACAATTTTCATCACTCAATCAAGTGAGGTTTGCAGAGACACTACATGTATGTAGTTAAATCTTTTATTTATTTATTTATTTATTTATTTTTCTTTGTAACAATTTTATTATCTTTGTGTGTAATTTTTTTGCTTTTTGTTTAATCCATTTGCTTATATCAACATGATCAAGCGCCTTGAGGTGGAGCCGATCTTCTACTGTTTGCCCTTTATAAATTTCTCATTACTATTATTATTATTATGAGCTGTGACAGTTCCGAGAAAAACCTGTGAATTAACAACTCAACATTTTGATCAGTGTGCTCTGATCGTCTTCATCACAGTAAAGGAAGAATGATTTCAAAAAAGCATTTTCAAATGGATTGACTTTAGGTAAAATATAACCTTTGTTTCTAAGAGAAACATGAAAACATGATTTTAGAAAAATAAACTTGTAAAAGTATACATTACTTTTGGAAGGAAATCTTAAATGTACTTGTCTGTTGTCTCAATTATCTTTACCACAGATATTGTCCAAGAAATAAAATTGGAAACAAAACCAAAAGTTTCATTTTGGGAAAAGTAGATTGTTTTTATAAATAATATATAAATCCAAGGTTTGTTTCACTTTTTGCAAGTTGTTTGTGAGTACATGTACTTGTCTATGTCATGTATGCACAGATGTAGGCGATTCTTATTTAAATTGGTTATTTTTCTTAAATTGAAAACAGGCAAAGAAATTTCCCTTAAAAATAATGTAAACAGGAATGCAGAAAATATTGACTGACAACAGACTGTGAGCTGTACCATCTTGAGTACTATATATGAATGCTCTACTAACTGAGCTAACCAGCCTTTATAAAACACATGTGCTTCAGAGTTTTTATTATTTATTGATAATATATATTTCTGGTAATGAACCCACTTAATCACTGCAGCGAGCAAGCCTGTAAATCAGGGTGCTTGCTATGTAAACAAGAAACACCAGGGTGGGGGAGGGGGTAAGCCACTCACCCATAGGTCTGTATTCTTGAAGTAACTGCCATAGTACTTGACGACATAAGGACTATCACACTGCTGCATAATAGAGATCTCCTTGATGATCTCTTGTAGGTCTGTATCTACAGGTACCTGCTTGATGGCCAACACCTGACCAGACTCCTTGTGCATTGCTTTGAAGACACTGCCATAGGATCTGTAGTGTAAGGAAAAGGAAATGATTACATTAACCCTCGCAACATTTTCAAGTGAGTTGACCAACCATTTGAAACCATTCAACTGCCAAAGTTGTGCATGGTGGCACAACTGTGCACAGAACTAACTGTGTACTGTGTACATGCATTCCCTCATGGTATCATATTGCAAGGCTGGCATAGCTTATCTATCATTCAAAACCACAGTGAATGGTATTGAATGGTCAGACAGCAAGAGGGTTAACCTTGAACTTCTTAAAGGCAAGAAAGCAGTGGTAATACCAGGGGGTGAGAGCCCCCCTCCTTTTCAGAATAATACCCCCCTCCAAAAAAATAAAGAAATGAATGGTTTGATGCATTAAATAGCTCCCCCCCCCCCCCCCCCCCTTCATTTACATGTCGTCTGCTCAGAACTACATAAGGTCATTAGTGCAATTTGTAAGGGTTTCATAAAATTGCTTTTGCATAGCTTGGAGCTCCTGGTAAATGGGGTTTATTGACCAAGAGTGGTCTTCAAAGCATTTGGTTGGCAAAAAGAAACATTAATTTTCTAAGTAAAACATCAATTTGTTGATTTAGTTTTTTTTTTCTTTAAACTTACAAGCGTTTTTCATTTAATGTCTTTGATCCACTTGCCCAAATCCCCCAAATGAAAATGTCTGGTTGAGAGTTAAGACCAGTTCTTACTGAATGCGAATTTGATCGGGGAGCTGTGTTTTTGCTGCAAATGTTTCAAAGAGTGGAACACAGCCAAACTCTTGCGAATCGTTTGTTGCAAATTTGTGAAAATCAAGATTACTTTGCATTCGCATTCGCAGGAAGTATGAACTGGGCCTTGTACCACTGCAAAGGGAGGTTAGCGTAACAGGTAACATTTTAATATCATGTTCTGAATTAAAACAGTGTTTTGGCATTTTGTTTTATTAGTTATCTACTTGTAAATAATAATAATAATAACCAGTTCTTATATAGTGCATTTTACAATAACGTCTCAATGCGCTTTACATTAGTGCCCTGGTCATTGGGCCAATAACATTCCTTTAATCTTTCTCAGCTCCCTGGGGAGTATACAGCCCTGGGCTGCCGTGGCACTGCGAAGGCTTTTTCAAACACAATATCAACCTCTACCCTTGCAGGTACCCATTTATACCCCTGGGTGAAGAGAAGCAATTATAGCAAAGTGTCTTGCTCAAGGACACAAGCGTCATGACCGGGACTCGAACCCACACCCCGATGACTAAACCACCAGAACTTGAATCCGATGCTCTAAACCACTCGGCCATGACACCCTAGAAATCAGTGTGTTTCATTTTAGAGCATCACGAGTGACCATTTTGGACACCTCGTCTTTTAGTTTAGAGCAAACTGATATTTGTGATCAGCCTAGTCTCATTGTCACGGTGCTGCTGGCCAGAATATCAACACATTTATTTGCAAGCCAGAAAAGTTGTGCCACCCATCGATGCACAAACCTGTTGACCTTACAGGTATGACCTTTAGTGTAAAGGTCAACACATAGTTCCCTGCCCCCTCCTGACCTGAATGTAAATGTAGTAAGCCCTTATGTACTTGCTCAATATGCCCCCGCGGAAAAATTTCAACACATCCCTCAAAAATTTTCTCCAGAAGTCCCTTTAATCATTCACATGAACATGCATTTGTTACAGCCAGATGCAGCTGTTATTGTTCATTGATACATCTACTGTACATGTACCTGAATCCCTCAAACAAATTGTGCACAGTATGCATGCATACTCAGCACGAATTTCATCAATGAAACACACTGATTTGAGCTTAGTATTTTTAGTACCAGTCTGTTTGAGATAGCTGAATGAATATTTACCCTTCTCCAAGTTTCTCCAAGACGTCAAAGACTTCCTCTGGCTGCCTGGTCAGACTCTCCTCACTCAGTCTCTTCAGCTGACTGCAAAGCAACCAAAATAAAGCCCCATCAATGACAAGTCAATTGGTATCAAGCACAAAATAGAGACATTTGAAGACGCATGCTGAGGCCGTCATCCCGCAGTGGATCGACAATGGCTGACAAATCAAAATCAAAATCATAATCAAATGACAAGTGATCACTGTGGACAGAATAAATGTTGATTAAAGACTTTAACATAGTTTCAGAAAGTGTGCAGTCTGCTTCGAAAGTAAAAAAAAAATTACAAAAGGCAAACAAAATATAATAAATAAAAATGAATGTTATTCAGTGTCCAGGTTATTTGTTTAAAACATTTCTACTTTCCATAACACTTTCCACAAGTTGATCGACCATTTGGAACCATTCCACTGTGCACAAGTTGTGTATGGCAAAAAAAAAAGTGCACACATGTATGAAGTACATTTACCACAATAAATGAAGCATCATATTGCTGGCTAACAGTTCTACATTTAACATCAGGATTCTGCCCACAGTAGTCAGTGCCGGAAAACCCGCCCAGTATTCATAATTCTCCAACATACACTGACAAAGTTTTTTCTATTTTCCCGACCACCACACATTTAAAAAAATGTGTACTAACGGTAGTCTCGCACTTTTCCTTTGAAAGGTTTTCAATAAAATGGAAAAATCATGTACACGTAGTTATCCAAAGCTGTAATCTAGCCAAAAATTACCTGCATTGATATTGCAATGGTTTCCAGTCACGCTGTCTGATCATAGCTTTACAATTGGTATTTGATACAAGTTTCATATATATGTATCTTATTCCATAGCATTGATACACAATAGAAAAATTAAACAACGGGCTTAAACACCATGATTTTCCATTCATTTTGTTCCCATAGTGGTAAAGGCCTCATTCAATTCAATGCAAATGGCTCACGAGTGAATACAATCTGTGCACAAGGAAAAGTGCCTAAACCACACCAGGGGGGAAAGTGTCCGCCACTCAAGAAATCCTGAGCGTACATGTAATCAAGATCAAGTCAACCCAAATCAGACAAAACTACATGAAGGGATAGATTTTGTAGGATTCAGAGGAAGGGCTTAAATGTTGATCTGATCAAGTCAACGCATCTTGACGTCATTCCAAGCCTCTATTATTAAACACAGCCTTTAAAGGCACTGTACACGTTTGGTAATTACTCAAAATATATATTAGCATTAAAACTTACTTGGTAACGAGCAACGGAGAGCTGTTGATAGTATAAAACATTGTGAGAAACGACTCCCTTTGAAGTAATGTACAGTAGTTTTTGAGAAAAAGGTAATTTCTCATAAAGTATTTGAATCTGAAAAAGACTTCAGGCCTGAAGCCTTTTTTCAGGCATCTGAAAGCACTAAATTTGTGCAACAAGGGTGTTTTTTCTTTCATTATTTTCTTGCAACTTCAATGACCAATTGAGCCCAAATTTTCACAGGTTTGTTATTTTATGCATATGTTGGGATACTCAAAGTGAAAATACTTGTCTAATGACAATTACCAAATGGTCCAGTGCCTTTAAGGAGTTGAAGACTGAAGAGGTCAAGTCTTGAGAAACCATTTAAGCATGATGAGAATTAAAGGGTGGATTCAGCCAATTATAAATCAAATTCCAACATTCCAAGCTTAGAATATACCAATATGGAAAACTCATCATTAATGCTAAACCCTTGTGCACTTTCTTCAGTGTGAATTTTGAAAAGAAGTCACTAATATCGTAGGTCAAACAAGGGTTGTTGGTTAACCTTCACTGATTTCGGTAATATTGCAAAATGAACCAAGTCCACAATTACATGTTCTGCTTTTAATGGTGCGCAGGTATTTTTGGCAGAGTGGTTGTAATGGTTAAAGTGCAAACACATAATTTTTTCCACTGGATATCACATCGTAGGCCAGCATAAATTCATAGTCAGGAAATAAAACAAATTGTGCACTTTCTTCAGGGTAAACACCCTGGCTTGAATGTTACACAGTGGATCGCAGGCGAGGCCCCACCCATGTCAGTGGTTATACTGTTGGGCCAGTAAACTTCTGTCCTGACAAGTCCGATGGTCTTGTTTTTTCAATTGAATAACAATAAATGTACATTGTACGTGTGCATCACTATGATATTTTGAACAGAAACAAATTTCTTCAAATGTTGAACTCTAATGAAGTTTACTTACAATATAAAGGCCCTGAACACTTTTGGTAATTACTCAAAATAATTGTTAGCATAAAAACTTACTTGGTAACGAGCAATGGAGAGCTGTTGATAGTATAAAACATTGTGAGAAACCACTCCCTCTGAAGTAACGTAGTTTTTGAGAAAGAGGTAACTTCTCACTAAAATAATAAAAGACTTCATGCATGAAGCCTTTTATTAGCATCTGAAAGCACACAAAATTGTGCAACAAGGGTGTTTTTTCTTTCTTAATTTTCTTGCAACTTCGATGACCGATTCAGCCCAAATTTTCACAGGTTTGTTATTTTATGCATATGTTGGGATACACCGAGTGACAATACTGGTCTTTGATAATTACCAAACATGTTCAGTGCCTTTAATATGACAAAAAAGACAGATGAAATAAATCCTCTTTTACAGTACATGTACACATTATGTCTTAGTGCTCCACTGTTCAACATGTTCAAATAAAAAACCCAGTTAAATCCATGTTTACCAAGACCTAGCAAGTTTTTTCTCATTTTGATTCTTGTCTTGTACACAAATTTCTGGTAAACATTTTTAGCTACAAGCTTTGCGGTCTTGTGGATTTTTCTCCCAAAATCGAGCCCTGGTAATTTTTGAAAGAAGTCACTAATATTGTACAGTAGGTCAAGATGGTACAGTAGGATTGTTGTTTAACCTTCACTTAGTTTGGCAATATTGCAAAATGAATACCAATAAAGTATTAGACAGACTGACCATGGACAGATTTGGAAAGATCTTAGATTGCTGACGCCATGAAATTAACATAATGAAAGCTCTTGTACATGTACATGTACATGTACTCAGCCTTGTCATAAATATGGAATATATGTAAAATATGTAATTTCACATGCATGATCGGCACGCAAAGGATTCTGGGAGTCCCAGCAACACCAGCAACCATTATAGGCAAACTCATTTTGAAGCAAAGCAGTACATGACTACATGTATGAAACCTGCCATGCCAGGACTACATATACATGTATGTAGTTTTCCCAAGATGCAATGTGGTATACTTTTTAAGACAGCCCTTGTGCAAATGAGCTATGGGTTTTTGGGTACCTGGAAATGGACTGTAAAAACACCAAGAAGTGTTGTTAGTGTATGGGGTCCTAAGACTTTTGTCTAAACTTCCTAAACCAGTAAGACCAACCTGTCAAAAGTACAATGTAGTACCCATTTGAAACTTGTTCCACATTAATCACATTTTTAACATGTCTAAAGGATATTTGATTCAGTACAAACAAATAAGTCCAAAACAAAAGGTCTCCACTGAAGAATAGACCTACATGTACATGTGTACCACTTTGTAGTTTTGGAAGTCTCAAAGGAGCCGGCTAGACAGAGTCAAGAATCCAGGTCATGTATTCCACTGCTACAATGTGCCTTACACCCAAACCAATCCATTTGAGTAATTTTAGCATTTACAGCACTTCATTGAAGATTCACAAAGAAGAACATGAATCCCTATGTTTTATTGTGTCTTACTTTCTACCTGTGGAAGTCTGTGATAATTTTGTAGTGCTTAATGTTACCGATTTGCAGTCATGAGTCACACTTTTATTTGTATATGACAATTCTCAATAACTCTGTTTCAAATGAACTAGGCCCTATACATGTAGCTTCCAAATTATCAAAAATTCATATATAAATTAGTTTTACATGTATGTGTATTAACCCTCTTGCTGTCTGACCATTCAATACCATTCACTGTGGTTTTGAATGATAGATAAGCTATGCCAGCCTTGCAATATGATACCATGAGGGAATGCATGTACACAGTACACAGTTCATGAGGGAATGCATGTACACAGTACACAGTTAGTTCTGTGCACAGTTGTGCCACCATACACAACTTTGGCAGTTGAATGGTTTCAAATGGTTGGTCAACTCACTTGAAAATGTTGCGAACAGTAGGAGGGTTAAATCAAAAATGATTGGTCAATACATAAACTATCTGCAGAAATAAACAATCCATCAATGAATTTTCAATTGGCAAACTCATTGTTTCATACAAAAAGAGACATTGAGTGAACGTAAACAATGTGATTTGCATTTTTATACTACCGTACTGTAATGTTTACAAGTCTTTTACATGTAACTTATTTTGGGGATTTTTTCAGTCAGTGATTGTTGAAAGTTTGTTAGTGGTGTCTGAAATGTTACATGGAAATGTTTATGGTAAGTTGCGTTAAATGGAACCGATAAAATAGAACCAATATTGACATCGGCATTCACGTGACTGGGTACCTAGATACCGACTACCCGGCACAGGCCTAATACATCTGAATTAAGTTGAATGAAATAGCCTCCTAGTCTACTGTGTACAGTATTGGTTACATATGTAGGCCTATGCATAGACATACCACAGCTTGCTGACATTCCACAGTAAATCCAAATCACCCTGACATATTGGGTGTTTGGTGAACGCATCAAGCTAGAATACATACATGTACCACAGTGAACAAGTTCACTACAGGTACGTACATGTATGTATAAATACCCAGGCCTGATTGATACATGTACATGTACTTCAAGAAGGTAACAGAGGCGACCGTTGCCCCTGGTCATTGCCTTGGTGCCCTTGAAAGTCGAAAAAAAACTACAACAGAAATTGACAGTAGAGCTGTGCAGGGGCCCTTTACCATGTTTACCAGAGGAAACGCCTTGGTGCCCCTGCCCTTTGAAAAAAAAGTATCTACAAACTCAGGCCTGAATGCCCTTTACCATGTTTACCAGAGGAAACGCCTTGGTGCCCCTGCCCTTTGGAAAAAAAGTATCTACAAACTCAGGCCTGAATACTCAAACATGCATACAAAACATGTGATAACAGTTCAAACAATGCATGACCCTTCAAACTATTGCTAGAGTATGCAATTGGTGGTACGGTGTAAGTATAATTACCAGAAAAACAAATTCTTTATCCCTCCTACTGTTCGCAACATTTTCAAGTGAGTTGACCAACCATTTGAAACCATTCAACTGCCAAAGTTGTGTATGGTGGCACAACTGTGCACAGAACTAACTGTGTACTGTGTACATGCATTCCCTCATGGTATCATATTGCAAGGCTGGCATAGCTTATCTATCAGTATCATTCAAAACCACAGTGAATGGTATTGAATGGTCAGACAGCAAGAGGGTTAAAGAACATTATTTGAACTTTGAATAGATAACATATATTATTTTTGTACTGTTTGAGTACTAAAACCAATAATGTTGAAAAAATAACTGTGTGCACTACTGTCATTTTCACACAACATGATTGGGTCATGCTGTGTACACTGAACCTGTGCTCGGAAAAACATAGCAAATTGCTGAAGCAAAGTTCAATGAAGTTAAACATGCATTTGCCCGGGGCGTTAGTACATGTGCAAGCACAAAATTTCTAAAGTACAGCACCCAGTTACTGGGTCTAATCATGTGTTACTGTGAGGTCCAACAGATATTTCACTCAAAATACCTATGGAAACTTCTACCCGCGGTATTATTTTCAGAACTTTTTTGAGCTTCTTGAGTAATCGTTTTCCTTTGAAATATCATTGCCACAAAGAAACCATGACTTGACAAAGGAAAGCCAACAAACATGCTCTATAATTATTAAACCACATTTGATGTTGTGTGAGAAAATTGAGTAGGCACTCATCGTGATTTGCAGAACCTTGCTCACGGCCAAGGTTCTGCAAATACGTCATGGTATGCTAGAATCTCGAAATGCTCGGACTTGCCTCCCATTTGAGTCGAATATGAAGAACACAATAGTGGCAGCCTCAGCCTGTCTACATGTATTCTTGTAAGCCCCTAGCTAGACCCAGTAACTGGGGCGCTGTACTCCTTTTTTCGAAATTTCAACATCATCGGTCGTACTAGTGCCCCAGCGAACGGCAGTATGGTCATACATTGTACATCATGATCCAACTCTCAGTTGTATCGACAGGTGCCCTGCCTCAAGTTGCCTCAACCGCGTAGTCATAACGGTTGAGGCAGGGCACCCGTCTAAAACTTGACGGGTGCCCTTTCTCAACCGCGTAGTAGTCATGGTTGAGGCAGGACACTCTGTCAAATTTTAGATGGGTGCCCTGCCTCAACCGTTACGACTACGCGGTTTGAGGTAGGGCACCTGTCGATACAACTGAGAGTTGGATCATGATATGACCATACTGTCGTTCGCTGGGGCACTAGTACGACCGATGATGTCAAAATTTCGAAAAAAGGAGTACGGCGCCCCACTGGGTCTAGTAGTAAGCCCCATAATTTGTATATAACAACAGGACAACAAAGGTCTTGTATATCGGGGGTCACACAGAATCTGAAAAACTTGCCTTGTAAAATCCCTTTACCGAAAGGGATTTTACAAGGCAAGTTTTTCAGATTTTACCTCTGGAAGTGGAAAGGGATTTTACAAGGCAAGTTTTTCAGATTCTGTTGTTGCTCTTGAAACAGTTGAAACAATTCGTATTACACTAGTTGATGCCAGCCTCACACGATACATTTTGTACACACTGGTGACTGGAAAGTCCATGATGTGAATAAAAGATCGCAGCCGTCCATGACCCGTGTCATGAGCAGTCTATTTATTTGACCACAGACAGAGAAAGAACAGACACAACTCAAACGAACTAAACAAGTTGTAATGTTAAAATGTGAAAAATTAGGCGAATACAGACCAGAATCACATCAGATACTGAAATACAAAGACGAAAAAAGTTAATCTGAATATGAAGAAATTAATAAAAATCACAATCTATCTCAGTATCTATCTCAGTATCTGATTTTAGATTTAGAAAAGTCATAAAGAACTTCCTCACAAATTCAAAATTCTTACCTTGTCGACGTCATTTTAACAACTTTGTAAGGTAACCAAGTCAAATCATGATAAATGAAGATAAATTGTGCAATTTGGGGGGTTAATAACCTGTGCCGATAAAGCGGAAATCGCCGGTCTAATTTCACATGTAGTGTGCCGTAAACTGAACAGCAGCAGAGAGAAGATTCTGGTTGTGGTGACATCATATATAAAGGTCAAAGTTCATAAAAATTACGCCCTCTTTGGCCGGCTGGGTAAAAACAGATCAGAAGTTTAGACTAGTTTCTTCAGTATTCAGCAAAGATCGTATAGCGCCGTATTCAGTTTTTTTAAATCTAACATACAAAAATTAAAGCATTGTGCTATTACGATACTACTATAGATAGTTGTTTTGTAGAGTTATAATTAAGCTACTTTATGGTATACTCGCCAGAGAATAATGGCATACTCTTGTATGCAGGATTTTGATTACGTAATGATATTTGATTAAAATATTGTTAGACTCCCTCTCAAGAAACTTTTCAAGAACTTGTTTATATTTTTGTATCAGCTTAATTTAAACACTATGACTAAGGAAATAATCGTATATTCTGTTCGTAAACAATGATATCACAACAAGTATTTGAGAAATATGTTTGATTAGTGATTGTTTTGAATATATAAATGTTAGAGTGCTTGAACAAAATCCTTGAAATTGAGATTACACTATCCCTGCAGCTATAAATTGAGCAACATGGCAGGTACCGTACAGGCGAATGTATTTCGTCTCTTGCAAGATGTTGGAAAAGCGGCGTAAGTTGACTTGGAAATTCTATGATTTTATTATTCAATTGTGCATTTAACCCAAGAGATAGTGAGGGCAGAGATATTTATTGTGTAAGATTCCAGCTGTCTTTTGAAACAATTTCGCCGATGTCCAATAACTAGATTATATACCACCTAGCTATGCGGCATACCCACCGCCGGGTGATGCACTCTAGGATGACCCTGCAGTGCTCTGTCTGCCCCGCATTTTTATGCATTGCGTATCAATACAGAACGCGTGGCTTGAGTTGCATAACAAACGTGTTGCCGACTGCTACGCTAACTAATGGCACTGGCATCAGTTTGCATTCTTCTTAACTTTGTGATTTAAAAAATAGTAAAGTTTCAAGTTTTCATCTGAATAAAAAAATTATAATAATCTATATTTTCAGAAAAGATTATAAATTGAAAGAAAAAGTGACAATCTGTAATCACTGAATCAGATCATCCAGATGGATAACATTGTTTAAACTTTAATTTAAATAATTTTGTATTTCCCTTCTTCATCAGACCATGGAGGAAGGAATTCCTTCCTCCATGATCAGACTTCACCATAAGTAAATAATTTTATGATTTAATTTCTCTTCACGAACAAGATGCATTCACCATTTTCATCCTCTTCTAGTTTCAATAGTCGTAACCCTCCATCCTCCAGATGCTCACAGACCCAGAGGATTACAAGACGGTAACAAATCACTATTGTGCAATTTTTGTCTGTGATCATCAGGAGGATGGAGGGTTATGCTTATCGCAACTAATCTACGTCACACATCTAATTTCTACCTTCTAAATAACTTTCATCCAAGCGGCAAGGAACAGTGACCTTACTATGATCTACATACTCTCTTAATTTCAATTCTTTTTTTCCTCAGAAAAATAATTTGCAAACAAATTGTGAGAAAATAAAATAAAAACTTACATGTTCCTTTCCTTTTATTTGTTTTGTCATTTGAAAAAAGTGGTCCGCCCCCTACCCTACCCAAACCGACATCTGTGGTGTGCAATACTCATAAACATTTTGTTCTTATTCTGCTATCCTCTCCAAGAATGTGTTGTCAATAGCGGAACGAACCTCATAGTTCTAGGAGTAGAATCTGCATAGACCTCATCATAACAAGATACTCTTTGCTATATTTCTTTAGATGCCGCTGTCCAGCTCACTCTCATGCATTCGGGTTAAATCAGCCTCGTAGTAGTACTCCTAAACATGCCTGTTCTGGCTCAACAGAGTCGGCCAGCCAACCCGAGTATGCATTTGAGGTACAGTATTATCAATATCAGGGCATTTTGTTCCTTCGGGATAAATTCTGCGGACGTCATTTGCCAAGAGTGTTTGAGTGATATTTAAAAGGGGTATTCAGGCTTGGAATTTCATCTGTGAGAGGGCAAGGCCACTTTTGTTTTGTGAAGGGCATTTCATCAGAAATCTATGGGAATCTGTTTAAGGGGCAAGGCCAAGACCAGGGGCAACTGAGGCCATGGTCTCCGTGTAATCCCAGGTATGGGTGCTTGGTGTTCACTCATCCAATTTCACCACTGGATGGGCAGGGCCACTGCAAACTTCTGCAAGAATATGTCATTTTTTACTCGGACAAATTAACTGACAATGTATCAAAAGCAACTTGATTTTTCAGCTGGGTTTATTTGCACGCACAAAATTGTGAAATTGCTAACATAAATGACATAAGCTGTGACAAAGTGACGATTGATTTGCTCCTGCTAAACTTTCAACAACTCATTTGCAAGACCAATTCTTATTGGTCAACCTTGTTAATCAATTCAAAACAAACTTAAGTGAGCCTGACTCTCATTGGTCGTCTTGGTTCCTTCACTTCCATGAAAACAGCTTCACAGGTCAGGGTCAGTTCATATGACTTCTGAACTCGCACAACACGCAACAGTAAATCAATTGGGGGAAAACTAGACTGGAAAAGCAGTCTTGCCATGAATCACGAGAGCTAACCCTGGTGCAAACTACAAAGGATTCATGTGCCGAGTATAAAGCATTTGATCATTTGATAAAATGAATTATCTTGATAATTGTGATGTGTAATGCTTGTTGTTGTAAGGCTTAGGCTATATCAAATTTGTTAACTTATTAGATTATTTGAGATCAAAAGGATGTCCAAAATTGTGTAGGAATTCTTTTTATTGCGAGTTATCTATACTATTAGAATTTGTCTTATTTCTAGATCTTTATTTTTGTTCATTTCATTCGATACATAATGTTTTCTGATCTTACAGTCACCTCCCCACTAACCTGTTTACTTTATTTTGCATTTTCAACAGTGTACCCCTCCTCATGCTCCCTTCCTTGGCCCCCTTCATGTTTCCTTGTCCGATCTGTGTCTTATCCTGTCCTGATCTTTCTGCATTTCTGTTACCTTTTCTTTGCATTCATTCATCCTTATTTTTGTTGCACTTCCTTCCTCATTTAGATGGCATGCTCCAACATCCGGTATGGCAAGGGAGTCACCCAAGAAGTTGGAATGGTAAGTTATAAGGCCAAATTTGTAAGAACATTTGAAAACACAGTTCGTTCAGCACAGAACGAACCAGGAGCAGGGCTCAAATTTTACACAAGACTGCAGGCTAGTCTTGGTTCAAGACTCTCCTGTTATTAATATCTTCCCACGATCCATCGCCACAAGAGGGCGCGCTCTCTCCATAGACCGCTATCATGGGCTCATTTGCTATCACAGGATAGCGGTTCTCGGGTTGATAGCGGTTCGTGGTTGATAGCGCCCTCTAGTGGAGAGCTTTCAAGATGAAACAACAGGAGCGTCAGCGGTTCTCGGGTTGATAGTGGTTCGTTGTTGATAGCGCCCTCTAGTGGAGAGCTTTCAAGATGATAAACAACAGGAGCGTCTTGAACCAAGACTAGCCCGAGGCCAGTAGTTTTAGTGTTGATACATTTTTGACGGGACAAGTCTGGTGGTTTTAGGTTTTTTTATTTCATTTTAAATAAGAATAAAACCTCATTATGCATTTTTTTCAGGATTTTCAAAATCTTGGGGCGAAGAAAGTTTGCGTCATGACAGATAAGCAGGTAAAGAATCTTGACATCGTTTTACCCTCTACTTCATTACTGCATTTATGATCATGGGAAATACTCACAGCTCAGTGTTCCGATTCCAATGGTTTATTGCCATTTCATTTTCAGTAATTCTTAACTTATTTTAGTGTCGAATAAAGAAAAAAGCTGACTAGACTTGGACTTGCTTGAACCAACGATCTCCGGATTAATGTGCAGGTGCTTTAGCTATTTAGCCCTAATGTTGGTGGTCTCCCTATTTTCTCAATATCTTTGTTTGGGGTACCAGTCGGAAGCCATTCAACCTGTAACTGCCGTATAACCAGGGATCACATCCAAGTTTTTGATACGACCGGGGTAGCGGCGGTAGAGGGGATCACCTTAAGGGGATGCAACATAAATATCAAGTAATAAACCACACGATCACATTTTCAAGCAAAGTTGGATTAACTGAAGTCTCAAAGTTTCAGTCAGACTGAGTTTCATCATAGAGCAATGATCTGGTCTACTCCTTGAGGTTGAATCTAACTTTGATGTGTCATTATTTCTTTGTTATCAGATAATGAGTCTTCCCATTATGACTGCAGTGGAGGAATCACTCCATCGTCACCATGTCAACTATGATGTGTTCCAGAATGTTAGAGTAGAACCAACTGATGTGAGGTATATCATTGGGGTATGGGTGTTGGGGGAGGCTAGGAGATTGAGGCCGGGGTGTGGGTGGGTGGGGTGCTGGGGGAGGATAGGAGATTGAGGCCGAGGTGTGGGTGGGTGGGGTGCTGAGGGAGGCTAGGAGATCGAGGCCGGGGTGTGGGTGGGTGTTGGGGGAGGCTAGGAGATTGAGGCCGGGGTGTGGGTTGGGTGTTGGGGGAGGCTAGGAGATTGAAGCTGGGGTGTGGATGGGTGGGTAGGGTACTGGTTGAGGCTAGGAGATGTAAGCTGGGGGTGTGGGTGGGTGGGGTGCTGGGGGAGGCTAGGAGATTGAGGCTGGGGTGTGGGTGGGTGGGGTGCTGGGGAGGCTAGGAGATTGAAGCTGGGGTGTGGGTGCTTGGGGAGGCTAGGAGATTGAAGACAGGGTGTGGGTCGGTGGCTGGGGTGCTGGGGGAGGCTAGGAAATTGAAGACGGGGTGTGGATGGGTGGGTAGGGTACTGGTTGAGGCTAGGAGATGTAAGCTGGGGTGTGGGTGGGTGGGGTGCTGGGGGAGGCTAGGAGATTGAAGACGGGGTGGGGTTCGTTAAATATAAAGAGTGATTAAATTAAGGAACTGGTTAAAATTATTTAACATTTTGTATACATTATATAAACATGAATAATAGTTATCACTATATAAATGATTTGACATTTTTTAATCAGAAAAATTCCATAGGTTCCGCAGGGAATTTTTTGCCTGTGTGGGTGCGTACTCCATGTTTCTAGGCATTCTGTGCTTGCACAGCTAGCGCAGAAATTCGGCGCTTGCCCTGTAAGAAGAATAGTAATTCCAAGCACAGAATTCTGCGGTAAGCAGATCCATGAAATTAGGCCCAGGTTAATTGGGTCACTAGGGTTACATTATAAGTCCACTTACAGACACCAATGTTCTTGTTATCCTCCATGCAGTTTCAAAGAAGCAATAGCATTTGCCAAAGCAGGTAACTTTGATGCGTTCCTGGCAGTGGGTGGAGGGTCGGTGATGGATACCTGTAAGGCAGCTAACCTCTATGCATCTAATCCTGATGCAGACTTCCTGGACTATGTGAATGCACCTGTAGGGAAAGGGTTACCAGTTAGGGGTCAAGTTAAGCCACTCTTAGCTGGTAAGTCAATATGGAGTGGCTCACTATTATAATTTTTTTTCTATGAGAGATCGCCTTACATCACAAGGTCGAACAGCCTCTTCAAGGTGAGGGCTACACTTAACTGATTTGGGCTATCGACCCAATTCAACTGTCACCAGGGGCATGTTGCCACCTACTCCAAAGGGATGTATGCAAGGGTATCATCCACTAGGAGCCTGGCTGGTAGAGCAGAATGCACTACCTTCCCAACTTACACAGCTTTGTGTTAAGTACTGCATACTCAGTGCTACTCTATTCGAACCCACATTCTAGAGAAGGGCCCAATTTTATAGAGATGGTTAAGCAAAATAATGTTGAACAACTGTCTGCTAAGCAAAGAAAAAACCAGGATACCAGTCACGGATGGTACATGTGACATTGTATTTTGGCTGGTAACCTTCTTCTTGGCAAGCATTTTACCGTGTGGATTCTACATGTACATGTGTGCCCAACAAGCTAACAGAAGTACTTACAGAACTGCATTCCTTTCACTTCTTTTGTAGTTCCAACTACAGCAGGCACAGGTAGCGAGACCACTGGGGTAGCCATCTTTGACTACTTGCCGCTCAAGGCTAAGACAGGTATTTATTTAGTTGCCATGGTAATCCAAATGGTAGAATTTTACATTTTCAGACCAATTATAATCATTACTTTTCACCTATATACGCTTTTCAGTTATGAGGCACTGTAACATACGGAATCACCTGTGTCTTATTATTATATATATATGGTTTTTAAAACCTAACTCCAGTTATTGTTTATACTTACTTTTCTACAAAGTGAATGTTTAGTTTCTACTGCTTCAAAAGTAACAATTACAGAAGTTTGTTACCGAATGGTACCTTCTTTGTTGTCTTGTTCAGGAATTGGAAGTCGTGAAATCAGACCATTGCTCGGAATTGTAGACCCGTTACATGTGATGCATATGCCAAACAGAGTAGCTACATACAGTGGGTTTGATGTACTATGGTAAGTTGCAGGTCTTAAAGTGTCAAGGAAAACATGTTGGATGGTGATTTGAAAAACTTGTAGGTGTAAAAAATGAGCGGGTAAAGAAAATGTTTGTTAATCTGAAAGGTTTTTTTGTGACGCATCTTTCTTGAGCACATTTTTTACCCTAGTAGTGCCCAGTATTTTGTAATGCCATGCATTTTATGCTGTAAATGATTACTTATTTTAGAACTTGCAAATAAACATTTTAGAAACAATACTGCACAAATTTGAAGCTGATTTTCCAAACTTTAGTTTGGTCGCAACTTGGACTTTCACAGTTCGGTCTTTTTAAGGTGATGTGGTGTGTTGCAACCAAAGCAAACACATTATTAACCACTTCAGATTGGATTTTTAAATTAACATTTTTATGACTGCGCAGGATTAAGTTTGAAATTTGTAAAAGCAAAATTAGTTTTTGAGAATAGCTTTATCAAAATGAAACAATAGACTGTGCAAGTCTCGCGCGTATCCGAACGAGAAAACACGTCAAACGAAGAACATTTTTATTTCTGAAATTAAATCTTTGTTTTAAATTATATCTCATGACAAAATCTGAACAACAAAAATTAATCATTACAATTTTATGAAAAGGTTTAGCTTTTGAAAAAAAAATCACAATAGTGTGTATATTATTATTGAAAACAAATTAAAACTCTGGGACAAGGATGCCTATTTGATGTTAACTTTTTAGAAACCCCTTACGCAGTTTAGAGGATGCTGACGCCTCAACAACCATAGACTGCAATGAAAAGGGTTTGCTTTGCAATTACAGCATCTGGCGATTATAATTGCGCATCCAAAACAAGCGTTTACGTAAGTTTTATGATCGGAGGCGAGCACAAAATTCTTAATTTTTTGCAATAACTGGAAGCTGAGGTCAAGTTTAATTCTTGGGTTTTCTTCGTTATATTGTTGAATTGGTTTTACTTTCATATTTTGTTATCACTTAGTATTACATTCTAACAACATGTATACTTTTCTAGGTCATAACCTACGTTAAACTAAAATAATTGACGAAACAAAATCTCGCCCACGTAAAACTCCATATGGTTGGGACCACTATGGTCCCGGAAGTTCGAATGCGCGCGAGACTTGCACAGCCTATTGCTTAACCAAGTAGAGACAACAAACATTATGTAAAAATGCACCAGGATTCATTATTTTCTTTGAAGAAAACTCTTTTTGTTGACCATAAACGTGTTATTTCCCAATCAAGTCATGCATTGGAGTCGTTCACAGCAATCCCATATGAAGAGAGGACACCACGGCCTAGTAACCCCATTGAGCGTCCAGCCTACCAGGGTAGCAACCCAATCAGTGATATCTGGTCACTACAAGCCATGTCTGTCATTAAAAAGTACTTCGTTAGGTAAGACACATCAGCAAAAAAGTTTACTCTCACCAAAGCCTGGTTTATACTTCCTGCGAATGCAAATGCGATGCAAATTTTGAAGTCACAATATCGCAACGAACAATTAGGAAAAGTTGAGCTGTGCTGAACTCATGCAAAACATTCACAGAAAAAACAAAGCTGTTCACAGGAAGTATGAACCAGGCTTTACTAGAGATCAAAAACAATCGGTCACAGTGCCTTTGGGTTTGATGGTAAATCAAAACGCGAGTTGTTGCCATTTCAAACATTAGCATATCTTTCTTCACACTTCACACTAAAGCAGCGTTCTCCCTTAACAGTCGTCCGCTGGCTAAATGCCATTTAAAACACATGAGGACCAGTCACAATTCTGTCCAACTAGTCTGGCTGGCTAGTTCAGTGTCGAAAAGCATCCCTATTTGACTTTGTAAATAATGGACAAGCCGACTTGTCCCGCTGGCAAGTCATTTAAAAAGTTAAGGGCAAACCCTGTAATGACTTAACTTTTGCTCAAACACACACGTGTCATAACAAACATTCCACTGCTAGCTCTCACACGAACACTGCATCGGCGCGCCAGACCGCATTAATACATTAGTGAACTTTAACACGCTTTCTGAGGTACAGCATTAGCATTAGTGTGGAGTGCTGTTGGTTCTCACTAAAGTTGGGACGTGTTCCTTTAATAATAACATTTACTAACTTTTTAAACAGTTTGCGTTGATGTAAATATACATGTACCAAGTTGAATTTCCACAGGTCTTAGCTTGTTAAATATTTTCTACTATTACTGACTCAAAAGGAACAAAACCAGAAGTCACTCTTGGTTTTTTATACAGTTCAGAACTAGAAGCTCATCTGCTGCACAATTTTTTAATGTGGATATTTTTATTACTTGTTATTGTTGAGGTCTGTTAACGATCCAGAGGATTTTGAGGCTCGATCTGCAATGCATCTTGCCAGTGTCTTTGCTGGAGTTGGATTCGGTAATGCTGGGGTACATTTGTGGTGAGTTTTGTTTAATCTATATTTATTTCTGTAAATGAAACGAAGGATGTGTAAAAAGCAAGTATTTGCACTAAAACATTGAAAACACTTATAGACCAGGGTGTTTCCCAAGAGCAAAAAACCTCTTAGGTAAATCCCAACTCTGCCACCAGAAATCTCTTGGTAAATAAATCCCAACTCTGCCACCAGAAGTCTGTTTGGTAAATCCCAACTCTGCCACCAGAAATCTCTTTATCTTGAAGTTGAAATTTGTAGTAATTTTTGTTATTTATCAAATGACCTCCCCCATGTTGGGAAGGAGTTAGATTTCAAATAAATTGTTGTTTCTTTCATTGATTATTGATTTGTTTATTTCTGCAGTCATGGCATGTCTTACCCCATTGCTGGTATGGTGAAGAAGTTTCAAGCCAAAGACTACAGTGCAGACCATCCTATTGTGGTAAATTTGGTCATGACAATTACGTGTACAATTTTTAACAGCTTGATTGTTAGAAAGGGCATCTTTAAATTTTCTGATCCTCTATTTTCAAGAGAAATCTCCCAAGACTAACTTGTGAAAGAAAGTGCATGGAAGTGTGTGCTGTCCTGTATTACACTACAGCCACACCCTTGTCTGTCATCCTTGCTCCATGTCCTGCCCATTTCCATTTCATTGACATAGTTTGTGATGTCTGTCACAAACAACACCATTTAAAAAACAAGTAGCTTGTACATTTTATTTAGAAGGACTGATAGTGTAAGATCAACTTTTGGTTCTATGTTCCTCCCCTTGACAGCCTCATGGTCTCTCAGTAGTCATGACATCACCAGCTGTATTCCAGTTTACTGCACCCATGTGCCCAGAGAGACATCTGCAAGCAGCTGAGGCCCTTGGTATGTACAAATAGAAACTATAATAATAAGCATTTATAATGAGCGGTATCCATCTTTGAGATGCTCATGGCGCAGCGACACATCAGTTTATGCAGTCCTCATAAGGTGCACAAATGAATGGTTCAATAGACCAGTGCCTTGCCACCCGTGGCATGTTGACAAGAAACTGCTTCCAAACACGCACAGATACTCAAATGCAGGCTAATAATACCATCGATGCTTGTTGCATAAGAGTTTGGCGCAGTATAGCTCTTCCTAACAAGCCAACTGTTTAAAGTGCAATTTGTTGTCCAGTTGCCTGCCTATAATGTTCCATTTACTGCAGCAGTTAGTTATGCGCAGAGGCAAGCTTATAGCTACACAACAAACAATGTCTATAAGTGTTTCATAACGCACAGTTGGCCGGGCTGACAACAAAGTTTGAAACTAGGATCAAAATTTTAGGAGAGATGCTGAAATAGCATTTCCACCTTTTGGTAACCCCTGGGGTTCAGAATCCAAAGAGCCTTTAGGAACAGTGTCCTCAGCACCAGAGAAGTACATGTAGATCAAAGAGTAGGATTTCTTTATGTGTGGACAAATTTACAGCTGATTTTCTTCACCAGGGTGACTTAAAAAGTCTGAATTCAGATAAAAGTCTGCAATTTCTCAACCCTGAAAAACTCAGATCTCTACACCTCTATAACCAATCGTGTACTTTTGACAGGTGCTGATATTAGCAATAGGAAGAAGGAAGATGCTGGTAAGGTGGTGGCCGATGTGATGAGGCAATACATGTATGACTTGAAGGTAGATGACGGACTGTTGGCATTAGGATACACAAAAGAAGATATTCCAGACCTAGTCAAGGGTACACTCCCACAGGTAGGAAGAATAGGAGCTCCAAAGTCAAATTCTGTTTTGTGGTCCACTCATTTTCCTAGTAAAAGAAACCTTAGATAACTATGTTCTTGTCTTCAATCTCACGTTGAAAAGTTGGGAAGGTAGTGCATTCTGCTCTACCAGCCAGGCTCCTAGTGGATGATACCCATGCCTACATCCTTATGGACTGTGAAGGGGGTAACCCTGTTTTAGCCCCAGGAGTAGGAGGCAACATGCCCCTGGTGTCAATTGATTTAGGCCGATAGCCCAAATATGTGTAGCCCTCACCTTAAAGTGGCCGTCCGTGGCCTTGTGAGTTAGGCGATATCTCATTAAAAAAAAAAAAATTAATATTTAAAAAAAGTGTAAAATGCCACTGTGTTTGATACCATTTCAGTGCAGTTTTTGTCAAAATCCAAAAACATTGGATGACGTCACATTTTGAATGTATGGTCAGTACGTTTTTGTTCAGAGTAGGTTTAGTTCATTGCTGAATTTTGATCAAAACGAGACTGGATTTGACTTTTTGACTGGCACAAAATCAATCTTCTTTGTAATGTACAAACCAATTTGTTTTTGATGTCCGATGACATCACATTTCAAACTTCGCTGTGAAAGAAAAAAAGACAAAATGATATTTTGATTCAGTGTAGCTTAGCTTCCAACATTAAAACCTCAGAAATAGGAACACCAGTTTTACAAATCCACAGATAGCGACGCAAGAAGTCATGCGAGTAAAGCTTATTACATGTACACATACAAATGATGTATTGATGGATTGATAGGCTTTCGAGTCACAGTGGTTAGGTTCACTTTTATTAATCCTGGCCATCTTAGAATGGGCTTGTCCTGTCTGATTTTATAGTTGTCTTGCTTTGATTTGTCAGTGTTCTGTTTCCATTTCATCATTGGATAACAATTGTTGGTGTCACATGTTTTTTAAGTTTACATTTGTTGTTTCTTGTACTGGTATATTTTTCGGTAATATTGTATCTTGTACTGTTTGTTGAAATCTTGGCCTAATAATAATAATAATAATAATATGTATTTAAAACAATGTAATATAATAATAACAAGAATGTACAACAAACATTGTATCCCGTAAGAAAAATCTCTACTGTTGCAAGCAAATGGCAACCCCTCTTTTGCCAGAACTCTTTGATCTTGTTCATTGCAATCCCTTGTCAGAAATAGGAATGTTCTGATTTTTTGCAGTCTGTAATCAAACAATTGGACAAAACAATTAAATCTGAACAGCTGGCAGGTATGGTAGCAACCCTTCATCAAGTATTCACAACTCTGTAATTCTCTCTTGCAGAAACGTGTGACCAAGCTAGCCCCCCGAGAGCAGACTGAAGAAGATCTAGCCAACATGTTTGAACAATCCATGAAAGTGTACTAACTGACTAAAGCTAATCTCGAATGACCAAAGAGTGGAGACTGGTGGGAGACTTCTAGGGGTTGTACTGGGCAGCATACTTGCCCGGTAAACCAAATACTTTCTTTGAATTTTCTGGGGTTTGGGGTTTTTCCCTCAATCATGGTAGCAGAGCTGAAAACTCTCCCTGATTCTGCAGAAAGTTCCCTGAAAATAAAACCCTTCTTTCCATGATCTGCTGAACAAATTTGACAATCTCCCTGATTATGGAAACTTGTTCCCAATTGTGTTGAATGTAATTCTTAGTATCTCCCCGATTGTTGGGCAAAAATCTCCCGGATTGCAAGATGCAAATGTTGGCAGCTCTGTGGTAGCTACATGTAATTTTGTGATTTAATTAACAGCACTTTTCCTGAGGAGCCATGATACATGTAAAAATTTGTCTTTCTTTTTTGCTGCTGAATTTCTATGATTTTCTGCGGATTAGGTACTTGTATAGAAGTTTGTAAAATAATTTCGATCCCATGTCATTTCACAGCTTTGTCAACTATGCAAAGTTCACCATGACAAAAATTTACTTCTTTTTAATGATTTGCTTCTATAAATTCTAGTTTCAATTTATTCTTTTTGCAAAATGATTTATATTCGTTGATGATTGCAATTTGTAACTCTGTCCAATTTTTGTGTGATTAAATCAAGTATTTGCCAAATATGAAATACTCTTAATAGTATTCCAATAAAACTATTTCTTAATAAAGTCATATACTCAAATCAGATATTTTTAACATGTAATTTTATATGACAAATATTTTGTGTTACTTATTGGTATATATTCCTGTTATAATATTTGAAAAATTAATATTTAATGTACAACAATGTGAATAAATTTGAAAATTAAAGCTACCTTGAATTTCTGGTTGGTTAGTTAAAAAAGTATATCAATTACACAGGGATTAAGGGGCAGTGTTGGCATGATGAAAGCAGGCCCATGGCTGTACATGAAGTTATAAGATTTCACTCAGTTCCAGTTCGAGCTCCCTCCCTATCTCTAATACAGAGAGCACTTTCGCGTGCAGGAACTGGGCTAGATTTTAGAACTTCATGTACAGCCACAGGCTTGCTTTGATCATGGGGATAATGGTTACTAGTAGTTCTTACCCTACTTCTTAGTAGTTGGTGATGGATGGCCTTCTGTTGATGCTGAGACACTGGTCCGCTCCACTCCAATTAATTAATGGGTGCGTTTGATTAGCTTCCCGGGGTCGATCCAGGTCTGACCCCAGTGCTTTCGATTAGCTCTGACGTCATTGCTGTGGCTCACCCGGGTGAGACCCAAGTGCCCTGCTTGTGGAGCGGGTTACTTGGGGCTGCCCCTGGTTCATAGCGTCACGACAAAAATCTTTCTCAATGGCCACCATTTTGCTTGTAATTCAAAACAGTGAATTTGTGAGCAATAAGTATTTTTTTATTTGAAGACGGATACATTTGTATCACTGTGGGCATGTCAAATTAATTAACGTTGCAGTTTTTCCTGGAGAGTCATTATTTTACAATCTTTTCGTGAATCCACGAAAAGTTTCGGACGCAATGCACACAAAGAAACTAGTTCCGGTCGGCTGTCCCAAGATGCATTGGTGTGAATGCTGGGGGAAGTTGGCGTTTGATTAGCTCATGTCAGGGGCTCACCCGGATGAGCACACCGGGGTCAACCAGGGGAAGCTAATCGAACGCACCCTATATGCGTTTGATAATATTTACACTATACTTAACTAGTTTTACACCTACTTGAATGATCATGGTGTTCTCTAGCCGAATAGTTGCTGTTTAGGAGTGGCATACTGCCAATTCAGTTTCAATCCAGCCTTCGGACAACCATTTACAAAATAGTTGTATCAGCTAACATGAAGTGTTAGATGTGTCTCTGTTGGAGGCTGGAGTAGAGTGAGAGGGAGTCTTTTTGTCTCCATGTGTTTTATATGGGCTATCACCTATGGGAAAGGATTACTGTGTGCTCTTGGCATGCACAAAAGAAGTTTTCAAAATTCCTTTACAATAATTATATAACATATGGGGTTTTGGCTCTCCCCAGCTACGTAGAAAGTCTATTGTGACTAATTCACAGTTGACATTCCAACAACAATTGACACTAAAGGGGAAAGGCAACAGACTCTTGATGTAAGCACTGATAATTAAGACATGGGTTTGGCAGCTGTTAATGGAATTTCACTACAATGTATTCTTTTTGTGAATTTGCACTTCAAATACATAGTGAGAGTTTACAAAAACATTGATTGTCACTGGTGAATCCGCCATCTGTACCATGGAACTAGGCACTGCACCTCTACAGATGGCACTTGCTGGGACAAAGTCACTGGTGAATCCGCCATCTGTGCCATCTGTACCATGGAACTAGGCACTGCACCTCTACAGATGGCACTTGCTGGGACAAAGGCACTGGGGACCCTTAGTTGACAAAAACAGCACTAAGTTAACTGGAACAATGGTCCATCCTGACTTCGAGGCTCGTGAATAACACCAGATACCTGCCTGACCAGATACCTTCCTGACCAGATGTTGCCAGATGTACCTTTGACCTCGCATTCATTTCACATGGAAATTCGCAGTCAATTCACCCGTACAATCATGTACACATGATATAACAGTGCATAAAACAACATTAAATGCTTATGCAAACATTGAGCAGACGATTGAAAGTGCAAGCTTACCAACTACATCACCTCTGACCAATTATAACACAGATAAGGGAAGCTTATCCAATGAAATCCTTGTATCCAATGAAATCATTGGGCCTGTAAGACCAGCGCTGTCTTTATCCTTGCAGGTAAAGACAGGGACCAGTCTACATCCGGACTGACATTCATTGGACGACTTTTGAGACCCTAGCTAGCAGCAGACTTATCAGAAATGTGCACGTGGGTGCACACTACACTAAAAAGAAACTTGTGGGTGGAGCCTCGTTCATGTCATGAATAAAATGTAAACTCACATTTTGAAGGTCGCGGCTCTTATGTCAAATAATGTGCCTCTGGGGTTGTGTTTTGGGTACAATTGCCCAATTGATTTTGCTGAAGAGTGCAGGGTTTTTCTTTTTATAGTCTGGCAAACATACTCTTACAGGGCGTTTTTTATTTTGGACAAGCCGAGCTCAAAAGCTAAGGCCAAGTAAAAAAAAAAATACCAGTTGATCGTCCCCGCCTACATCCTTTTTTGAGGCCGCATCTTTTTTTTTTTTTTTTTTTATGTTCGATTTTTTCCTTTAAAAAAAAAAAATAAATAAAAATTGTTTGTATTTTTAATCCACCCTTGACATATATATTTTAATTTTTGATGTAAAACTTACCTCATGCAACAAATAGATATAAAGAAAGTTAGCGGTGATTTCAAACTGAATAATTGGTGGCCTGTTTGAATTGAAATACTTGGCGGCCATCTTGGAAAAAAAATAAAAAAAAATAAAAAAAAACCCCTCATCCTCCTCTTTTTGGAAAAATCAGGACGATCAACTGGTATTTTTTTTAATTTGGCCTAACAGTTAACCTACTAAAATTTGAAAAGAAAAATGAAGTTTAGTCATCAGAAAGTATGTCTGATTTTCCAGTGGAAGTGTCCTTTGCAAAACAAAAATGGCCTTGCCCTCTCAAAGATGAAATTCCAGGCCTCTCTAAATATCCTAAAAAAAGTTACAGCTCTGACTGACCCCTCAGATCAATCTGCCCAGCAGTCTATTAAACACAAAGAACATTGTACACATTTTGACAAATAAGAACGAGAGCACTACAACCACTTCGTATTCTTGCGTAAGATTTATTTGGCCTCATTAAAGAATACTTACGAACGCTAATGTAGATGAAAAAAGGAACCTATCCATGGCAACGGAAGGATGTCAGACTGCAAGAGCTTTCTGTAAAAACAAAGCCTACGTAATTCCTTCGTAGCTGCTGCCAGGAACTTTTTGCTCATAAATAATTAAAAGGTAATCAAAATACCATAGAATCAGACGATGAATATTGTATGCAAGGTCGACTTCAGGGCTCAATTTCATCGAACTGCTTAAGCAGAAAATATTGCTTACCAATTGTCTGCTAAGCAGAAATGAGCAGGATACCAGTCACAAATTGCATGCATGACATGGTAGCTTGGCTGGTAACCTTATTCTGGTAAGCTTAATTTTGTTGTGCTTAGCTACTTTTTGTGCTTAAGCAGCTCTATGAAATTGGGCCCTGGGTACTGTACATGTACATGTACATGTTAAATCATGGTAAGCATGTTAGAACCATTCATAGTAACCCCAGCTGAGCACAATAAGCAGTTTTGGAGTTCAGCAAAGACTGGTATCCTTGTGCCACTGGTATCCTTGTGTTCATTTAGAATTGTGTATAGTTACTACACAAGAGCTTGCATTCACTTGTTGGTGACTAAACAAGGCATTGGTCAAGGCATCAAACATATCTCGCCAATTTGTTCAGATATAACTTGGCTTACTTCATCAAGCAGGTAAGATTTTTTTAAGCACATATAAATCTTGCTGAGCAGACAGTTTATCGGCTAATCTACCATGAACTCCACACCATTTGGACAAGTGCCACTTTTGCTTAGTAAATATATTTTCTTAGCAATAATGTCTGCTAACCAGCTTTATGAAATCAAGTCTCTATTGCCCAGGCTCGTACAAACTGGTACAAACTGGTACAAACTGGTACAAACTGGTACAAACTGGTTCAGACCAGGACCTCTATTCTTCAATGTTCATAATTTGTTCTTTTCATTGTCAAAAGTTTAAAATTTTCTGTCATCAATCCTTCCGCGACCATGGACAACTTCTTTAAAAAGAAACACAGTACAATATAAGAAAGTCAGTGTTCTTCCAAAAATCAAATACATTTTAAATATGAAATGACTGCCTGGATGGACAGTGGTGAAAACACTGAATATTCATAAACAAAATGCTGATCATTCAAGAACAAAACGATATAACAATACATACTACTCATGAATATGCAAGCATGATGTCATTTATATTTTTGACCCCAACATGACAACAACTCACCTCAAAGAAAAAACAGTGTGTTGGACTGTAACACCAGAGCCATGGCATCTATATCTGCTTAGCAAAGCAAATTTTGCTGAGCAGATACAGAGTACCGGCCAAAATCCCATAAATAAATTGGATGCAACTGGTACCTTTCCTCGCAAAATTTCTGATGAACACCTCTTTGAAATGAGACCATAAGACACAAAACAAATATTTGCAATTTTTTTCAAATAGTCAATTCTAAAGTTACTTGCATTACACAGACCTCATGAAACACAAATGTGAATTTTTGATTGATTTTCAGGACTCGTTATGTTGAAATTGCATCAACACTTCAAGTCACAGAAATCATTCAAAGAACCAGATTTGTATGACCTATGGTCAATGCAATGTTAGTCAAACTGTAGTGCTGTTGCAGTCCAAACCTACGGACCCTTTGCAAATGTTTCCATCACCTTCTATCGGAATAAATTATCATCGACTGCAAATCTTTCGTCCAATGCGAGCCCCATACATTAAGGGTGATCCCCAACCCTCCAAAGCCACCGCACACTGCAGACAGGGTAGTGCATGGCACATTTGCAATGGGTCTACTAATTTTTAACCTAACAATAATATATACAGTTTCTCCTTTTCAGACAGTGCCGCATAACATAGGCCGAAAAGCAATAATGCCCATACAGAAACCCTCTTACAACTTCACTGAGTTTGCTTCCTGCACTACTTATGGATTGCCGTTTCATTTAGGTGGGTAGCTTGTGGGTTAAGTAGGTGCATCTGCGTAATTGTTGTTCAAAAATGCACTGGTGAGAGTTAGACAAGGCAAGAGTTTGGGTTAGCATAACCAGTTACTTGCCATTGTTGTTGACCATTCTACCAGAGTTTAAGTTAGCATAACCAGTTAGCATAACCAGTTACCGGCCATTATTGTTGACCATTATACCAGAGTTTGGGTTAGCATAACCAGTTACTGGCCATTGTTGTTGACCATTCTACCAGAGTTTAAGTTAGCATAACCAGTTAGCATAACCAGTTACCAGCCATTATTGTTGACCATTATACCAGAGATTGAGTTAGCATAACCAGTTATTGGCCATTATTGTTGACCATTATACCAGAGATTGAGTTAGCATAACCAGTTATTGGCCATTGTTATTAACCATTACACCAGAGTTTGGGTAAGAAGCACCAATTATTGGACATTATCATTTACTGGTTACAAGTAACTATAAATTGGCTGAACAAATATACTGTTATTACAAACATTTCCAGCAAAGCAGCAATGTAAAAGTTTACACAGGGCTCATATTCACAAAGGTGTTCAGCAGATAAATATTATTTAGTAAACTTAACTGCTCAGCTAAATCGCATGCAAACCAGTCATACAATACATTGTATGTGCATTGCATGAATATTTTGCACGAGGCCAGTTTATGTTAAGCAACCTTCATGCCTCAACCTTTGACCAGTTTCAGTTTAAGAAACAAGACAATATTATTGTTAACCTCACTTGCATTTATAAGAAACATTTGACTGTTCTAAAGAGATTGTAAAAGCTGGTAAATTTTCAATTTGTGCCCTTTTGGCTGGTGAGCATTTTGTTGTTAAGCAAAAGTGTTTATGTATAAATGAAAATGAGAAAAGCGGATTTATTTGTGCATGCATTCAATGCCAATTTACTGTGATGTTTTGTGCAAATATGTACATCTCATACATTGAACATGCCACTTTAAAAGGGTGAAAATGCAAAAAATTTCATTCGACTCAAGAACATGTTTATGTGAAAGCCTGTTCGAGTTTAAGACAACTACTGTTGAATTTTTTATTTTAAATCTAAGCAAAACATTTGATTTTGTTTTTCTCAGTCAAAACATTGTTCATGCAAATTACATAAATCGTGCTAAAATTTTCAAAAAATACTAGTCTACTATTAAATGTTTTGTTAGCATGCTTGTGCACTTCTGACATTTTTTATTGTTAGTGACAATACGCTGGGATAGAAAAACAACACATAGCAATTCATTCAAGATTGGAAAACACAATCTTTCATATGATGGTTGAAATTTAAACTGTGCAATTACTTTTGTTATTGAACTGTACAAGATTATCGATAACTACATACTACAAAACGGTTTTACAAGTAATTTTTAACTTTGGCCAAATAAGCTTTGAGACTAAATAATACAAGAACTCAAATAAGATTTCCCATTACATTTGCCATTACAATAATTAAATGTGCAGTGAGATACACAGTCAGCAACGCTGCAGCACAGCAACAACAACAACAGTGCCAACAACCCCTTTGCTTAGACATACTTTGTTCAGAGCAACAATAACAATCATTTCATCAGATCAACCCAAAACCAAACCACTTTTGGCACTGTTGGACTGAACCATTCACCCTAGTAGGTGTCACAGCCAGCCAAGATTACAAAAGTCGTCATATAGTTGTATAACGTTGCTGTGATGACACATGCTGATGTACATGTGCTTCAAGTTCTTGTAACATTTTGACAAATTTAAACACTGCACCAATTTACCTCGGGAACATTGGCATTCTACACAGCCAATTATCTCTTGCCATTTTCAGGGTTCCGGGATGGCTTAAAATTTATTTTCTATTCCTTTTTTTTTCAGAATCTTAAAAATCTGTCTTTGGTAAAGTTGGTACACCTCTTGATACATCAATTGTCAAGTCACCCAAATCTTTACCTCCCTGAGGGGTCATGCTGGTCCAGTTCCCTGACTACCAACTACAAATGTAATACAGTTGATCTAGTCTGTGTATTCGTAACTACCAAAAGTCCAAGCAGCTTGCTGATAATCTGTTGTCACCCTTTAATCTTGTATCTTCATCAGGATCCAAAAGTATTATGAGGCAATTTGGATTTGGGGCGACTTGACAGTAACTTGATTGGACCAGGTTCACTCTCTGCTCCGTGTCCTGGCCTCTTACCTCCAGCAGAGAACCCTGATGGTGAAGTCTCTGCCATTAGCCTTTTTGAGATATGGTGGACACTATAGGAGTACACTGTTTGGTTCGGCTGTACAGACAGATTTACCCAAACCTAATATAGTGTCATAGTATAGTGTCCGCCATATCTCAAAATGGCTTATGGCTACCACATTCAAGTAATAATGAAATGGATAATGGTTGATTCAAAGGGGCTGCGTCGTCATGATCAAAGTAGGCATGTTGCTGTACATTGAGTTATCAACTCTAATCCATTTACTGCACTTGAGCACACCCTCTCCATAAATATGGAGGGAGGAAGCGCATGCAGAAACTGGCTAAGACTCAAGAGTTCATAATTCCATGTACAGCAAAAGGCCTGGGCCCAATTTCATGGCTCTGCTTACCGTAAGCAAAGAATCGGCGCTTACGGAAGCAGGGAATTCTGCGCTTACGTCAAGTGTATTTCACGGGTTAGCAGGGAATTTTTGCTTCTGCGCGTGCATAGTCCACGTTACTAGGCATTCTACGCTTACACAGCTAGCGCAGAAATTCGGCGCTTGCTCGGTAAGCGGAGAATGGTGACCACAAGCGCAGAATTCGGCGGTAAGCAGAGCCATGAAATTGAGCCCTGATTTAATCATGACGACAATATCTATAAATTCATTCTCCGGACAAAAATTCTACCAAACAAGAGTTTTTTTCAAGAGAGCCTACCACTTCATTTTCACTTTCTATTAGTAAATCACTTCACTATGACAATCCACTAAAATGTGGACTACACTTTGTCCGGATCCCTGACCATCAAACACCATCATCATCAAACAAGTAAGACTCTGCTAGGGTCGAAACGTCAGGCCACTAACTTATTTTTTGCAAACAAGTAATCGGTACCAGTCTAGCTTTTGACAAAAGCCTGACTTTGAGTCCAATGGCAATGTGTAATGAATAGAAATAAGACGACGTTTGCCCGATGCTCAAGAATTTAGAATCTTGCAATGAATTGATGTAGAATCCACATTTTGTATGACACTGGATGTCACAGTGCAAAGTCAAATTACACAATGACCCATGCAATTATCAGACTTAAAATAAAAACAAAATTTACAAAACTGAAAAGCATTCTTTACTTTCAATGGTGTTTGAAGCACCGTCCAATTTTCAACACCAACAATTAATAACAAATATATTCCTTTTTCTAAAATTTGATTATCAATTTTTCACTTTTCAAGGATCTAGTGATTTTCTTTTTGCCCTCTCCTAGATCAAGACATCTATTTCTTTTTGCCCTCTCCTAGATCAAGACATCCAGAGGACATTATGAATATTATTATAATAATACTGCGCTATAAATTTGACAAAAGGAATATACTTTTATGTCAGCAACATTTGCAAAAACAATACAAAGTGTAGCAAATGAAAGAATACTCCAGCATTTTTCTTGAATTTAAATAAAAATCACTGTTCTTACATTTTTAGTAATTTAAAAATGGATGTGGTTTTTTCATCATCAGGAACTTACCAAAGTTATTTCATGGGCAGATTCTGACTCCGCTTGGCACTGTAAGGGAAGAAATGATTAAAAAGTTCATTAAGTGATGTTTGGAGCTTTGAATGGTGTGAAAATAAGTAACTATAACTGATAAACATCAGGTACAACCATGTGTATATCTCTTTTGGGAGGAATGTTGGCTCTGAAAAGAGCCAGTGTGGTCTTGACGTTTCGAACAATAAAAACAACTAGAAAGGGAAAAAATATAATTGACAATAAATATTTAAAAGCCGTAAAAACTGTAAAAATTTGCTAAATTGTGGCGTGTCGTGGCCGAGCGGATAAGAGCACCGGACTCAAGCTCTGATGTTTCTGTTCAGCAGAGTGTGGGGTTCGAGTCCACACTTGTGTCCTTAAGCAAGACACTCAACCATTATTGCTTCGTCTTTCGGATGGGACGTAAAGCCGTTGGTCCCGTGTGTTGTGTAATGCCCGTAAAAGAACCCAGTGCACTTATCGAAAAGAGAAGGGGTTTGCCCCGGTGTGATTGGCTGCATATTGCGCCACAGCACCTTGTAAACCATTACATGGTGCTATGTAAAAGGAATAGGTCTCAAAATTCAAAAAGTAGCTCCACATATATACCTTGCAGGAAAATACTGACTGTTGAAGCGCCTTGAGCGTCACTGAGTGACGGATATGAGCGCTATATAAGAAGCCACTATTATTATTATTATTATTACAAATACTGAGCATCAAGCTTTGTTAGCTTCAAGAGAAAAACGGTAAGAATGAAAAACATCAGTGATTGAACAATGTAGAGTATCACACTATTCATTCCCCATACTGCACCCAAACTCATTCTGCTGAAAAGTTTACAACAAAATAATTGAACAGATACTAAATTTGCATCGGCAATTTATTTTTTATTTGTTTGTTTTACCCATACATTGATGTGTGTAAAGCACTGTATACTTAGTACTTTCCCCCCCACCGAGTCTAGTGAAAAAAAAATCCACAGACATATTACTTGGGTGGGATTCAAACCCAGGACCTTTGCCATTCTAGAGCAGATGTCTTAACAATAGACCATCGAGATTGTCCGGTAGCTAGAGTCAATTCAAATCCAATATTATAGCAGCCGGTATAACAACCATTTAACAGATGCTAAATTTGCATCGGGGATAAGGAACATCATTTGGTGTTATCCAGTTACACCGATATGCAAAACAATTGTTCAACATATTCACAGGAGCTATCCACAATCAACTACAATCCACTCACTTCTGGGATCTTTTAGCAGAATCATCATCTTGATCGCTCCCAGCCAAGGCACGAAGGGCGGCCAAAGCAGCCACATCATGTGATTCATCTATGTCGGACCCAGAACCATGGCAGACCAGCTTGGGATCAGTCGACACGGCTACCAGGGAAAGAAGCTCTTTCTTGTTCGTCTTGGGATAAAATAAGAAACAAACATCAGTTAAATATCCTGCATTTAGAAGCAAGCGGCAAACCATAGCTTCATGTGGTACTAGATCATGATGCATTTCTTACACAGTAACCTTTGCTACAAATATGCCAACTATATTATAATGTCTAGGGCAATATTTCTCAGGGACAGAAACGGTCAAGAGTAGGGCAACAGAGGCCAATATGGGACAGGCTTTCTGTCTACAGGTAGTATTTGATGTCAACAACGGACAACAGAGTACAGAGTACAGAGTACAGAGGGAGCCCGACAGGCCGACAGGTTGCATTGTGATTTGTTTGACATCGTCTAGGGCGGTCAGGTTGGCAGTTGGTCTCGTCTTCCACCTCTAGGATCCCGGCTCAAATCCCAACAGAGGCACTTCCTGATTGTGTGGGTTTTTCCTGGAATAAGTCTCTGGGGTTTTCCTCCCACATCTAAAACTGAAACTTCCTTCCTTGTCTTCTCTCCATGAGGCTCTTGGCTAGTATAGTGAATAAGTTTGCTTTTCTGAGAATCCTTGGCTTAACAACCAGAATAAATAAACAAAATGAAAGCAAATTGGTGCAAGGATGAGCCAAGACGTCTTGTAATCACTCACCTCTGGGAAGTCGGTGAACTGGAGATGAAGTCCCTGAGCCAAGGCAAGGAACTCCAGCTTCTGGCGAGGGCGCACCAGCTTCTTCTCCACATAGTTCCCAGGACGACCCTTCATAATGCCGCTGGCTGTTGGAGATGTCCCAATGGTCAGCAGCTCTCGGGCGATTTCAGAGGTCACACTGCTCAAGGTGGGTTGTATTTTCTTGGAGGAGCTCATTACAGGGGTGCCAGGGGCAAGGTTCAAACCTGCGGGGGAGACGTGTAGATGCTTAACAGGTTGAAATACACTTTGCTCAATGGAATTATCATTTCAATGCATTATCATTCGAAGGATCTGGGAACTGATTTAAATTTAAGACTTGAACTTTCATAGATTTCCATTATTATGTATTGTTTTAAAGGCACTGAACACGTTTTGTAATTGTCAAAGACCAGTATTCTCACTTGGTGTATCCCAACATATGCATAAAATAACAAGCCTGTGAAAATTTGGGCTCAATTGGTCATTGAAGTTGCAAGAAAATGATGAAAGAAAACACACCCTTGTTGTACAAATTAGTGTGCTTTCAGATGGGAATAAAAGGCTTCTGGCCAGAAGTCTTATTATTTTAGTGAGAAATTACCTCTTTCTCAAAAACTACGTTACTTCAGAGGGAGTGGTTTCTCACAATGTGTTATACTATCAACAGCTCTCCGTTGTTCGTTACCAAGCAAGCTTTTATGCTAATATATATTTTGAGTAATTACCAAACGTGTACAGTGCCTTTAACATTGTTTTTTTTACTTATTAAAGGCAAAGTATACCTTTGGTTTTTGGAACCGTTCATTATTTTAATCCCATATGAATGTAGACATACAATAAAACTAACCCGTGAAAATTTCATTTCAAAAGGTGGTAGCGTTTTTGAGATATTGCAGATTATTATCTATTTAAGGCTTCCAAGTGGTACAGTATTAAATCAGTGTATTTAATATCTTAAGCGCAAGTACCCGGATGACAGATCAATATTGTTTTCGCTGGTACCCGGTCACTGTACCCAAAGTGCAAAACTGGAGTCCCTCCTGACAACGGAGCGTAGCGGTCGCGCATTGAACTACACACAGAATGGCAGCTTCCACCGGTGCAAGATTTGCGTCTGTTATAATGCAGAAGAATTCAATGAAGTTCTTCAAAATAAAGACGCCGAAAATACGATTAAGTCAACTCAAAAAATCGGTGAAAATCTTTCGCGACTACTATTGGATATAACAAGTTTATGATAAGATGGTAAGGTTCTTGTATCAATTAAATGAAGCAAATATTCTTTAAAACGTTCGACTTTTGTGAAGTTTTATGTACGTCTTTTTTAGCATTTAGGCAAGTTAAATTTTGTTATTTCGCTAGTCAGCCTGATATAGATAATAATAATATTGTATGGCTTTGTTTTCGTGTGATACAAGAATATATTGCTCTCGCTATATGACAATATTGGACTTGTCTTCGACTCGTCCAATATTGTCATAGCTCGAGCAATATATTCTTGTATCACACTCAAAGCCATCCAATATTATGTAAATATCTGGAGCGGTTATGTCCCCGCAGGAAGAATAATCCATAATTGGAAAACACAATCTGAGAAACATTTCTCAGCTTAAAATCTTTTTGAATCCCTCTTTCAAACCACATCCCTTTGCAGGGAATCGTTTCTCAAACTGTGATACATTTCCCAACGGCTGCAGTGCTTCTTAACAAGTAAGTTTTTATGGTCATAAATGTTGGGAGTAATTACCAAAGATATACCTTCCCTTAAAAAAAATCATTTTGGGTTGAACAAGGAAAAATTGACTGGAGCGGGATTTGAACCAACGACCTCCGGATTGACGTGCCGGCGCTCTACCAACTGAGCTATCTAGCCCTATGATGGCGGTCTCCCTATTTTGTCAATATCCTTGTTCGGTGGGTGCCAGTCAGAAGCCATTCAACCGTAGACTGCCGTGTAGCCAAGGATCACACCCAAGTATACGATACAACCTGGGAAGCGGCAGCCAGGGGATCACCTTAAGGGGATGCGACTTTTTATATCAGATATCAAATAACAAACCACAAGGGAAACTGCGGCAGTCTACGGTTGAATGGCTTCTGACTGGCACCCACCGAACAAGGATATTGACAAAATAGGGAGACCGCCATCATAGGGCTAGATAGCTCAGTGGGTAGAGCGCCGGCACGTCAATTCGGAGGTCGTTGGTTCAAATCCCGCTCTAGTCAATTTTTCCTTGTTCAACCCAAAATCATTTAAAATTTACCCAGTCAGTTTCCCTTGTGGTTTGTTATTTAAAATAATTCAATGAGTTTTAATTGAGTAGGTCACAAGATCTCTTACATACAAACAAATCAATCTTAAATCATTTTTGCCCTAGAATAGTGGATATGAAGGGACAGTGCTAATTTTTTTTTGGCAAAGATGCACTTGCAAAAAGAACCATTGTATGGGAGTACAGGTATTTGAGAAGGGTGATTTACCTGGAGATGGCGATTGTGGTTGCTGAATCGGTGGCGAGTTGATTGGTCCAGGGAAGCCTGCACTCACATTCACACCAGGCATCATCGGGAACAGACCTGGGGCAAGTTTATGGCCTGGTATTGGGGACTCTATCTTCCTATCTCCACCTAGGGGACAAAAAACACAGTGTCAAACTTGCCAAATGCCTACTAGACACCTACCAATCATATTTCAGGCAGTACAGGCGCTTATCAAGAGCCCAACACATTGCCAATGGAACACAATCATATGTAGTTTTTTAATGCGTCACAATACACTATTCTATTCTATTCTCAACGTACCTTTCTTATCAAGACTCTCCTTGAAGGTCACCTTACGATCACCGGAGCTGCTGTCTTCACTCTACAATAAGACACACAATATATCACACATTAGACTTGCAAATAAGGCAATCCCATATACAGTTCTCAGTAATGTTTTTTGAGAATTCTACCATTTGTTTGTATCAAATAATAATCCAGGGGAACTGACTGGGTGAAGTTTAAATAATTCGGGGTTGAACAAAGAAAATGTGACGTGAGCGGGATTTGAACCAACAACATGATGACCTCCGGATTAACATACCGATGCTCTACCAATTGAGCTATTAATTTAGCACTATGTTGGCGGAGGGAGAGCCCTAAAATAGAACTAGATAGCTCAGTTGGTAGAGCGCCTGAAAGTTAAACCGGAGGTCGTTGGTTCAAATCTTGCTCTAGTCAATTTTCTATGTTCAACCCTAATTTTTGTTTTATTATTCTAACCTTCAGGTTAGTTCAATTACATGGAAAGTATACATTGGATGTGTTTGATTAGCTTGCTTAGGTTGACATCTTTTGTCTAGAAAAAAACCCCAAATATATGAGACAAGAAATGCATGTAACACACCATTTTAAACAATATTTTCTCGACAGAATTATCATTTTTTTCAATGACTTTTTCACTGGCTAATTTATGTCTTTATTATTATCATGCATATATGAAACCAAGGATGCCTCATAAGTGAGCTTAATCGCTGTAGCTCGCAAGCCTGAGCAAATTTGTAGATCTGCTGTGTGAACCAGAAAAACCAGGGTTAACCCCTACTCTTCCACGATGTTCTGGGTTCTTTTTACGTGCCGTAGCAATCCTAGACTTGATTCAAGTCCCTTTCTCGTGCGAGGTCCCTAACACACATGTAACGCGCCAGCATGCAGCCACAGTACAGACATATAATACCAGTGCGCCCTCACCGACAAAATGTAGCTATTGTGGTGGCGATCAAGGGACTTGACGGGGTCGTTTCCTACTCCACGCATTGAATAGAAAAATCTCCCCGAATGGGGAGATGTACAAAACCAATAGGAGCGTGGAAGTGCCGCCCCTTTCATTTAGTATTCATCTAACTCTGTGACCTTACTCTGTGACGTTTGTATCATGTATCTACTGACGTAAGCATCTCCAGAATGGCTGCCGGGCGGAAGACAAGTAATTGGACAACAAGTAATGCGCCGTAACTTTGCAGATTCGTAAGTGAATAAATTTACATATCAGGCAACTGCGGGATCGTCAAGTCCCTGTCCCGCGCGCGGAACAGGTTGGGGAATGCAGAGCGCAAAACAATAGTTTTCTGACGACGAGGCAAGGAAGGGCCTTGCACGGGATTGGGACTTGAGTCAAGTCTATAGCAATCCTAGTACATTGGACCTATGGCTTAATGTCCCAACCAAAGAACAAAGCAATCATGGTAAAGTATCTTGCTCAAAGACACAAGTGTCAAGACAGAGACTAGAACTCACAATCTGCTGATCAGAAACAACAGAGCCCGAGTCCAGTGCTCTTAAACGCTCAGCCAAGACACGCCAAAAGAAACGCCTCTAAGAAACACTTTAAATAAATATTAAGATTTAAGTAAGATTTACTTTTTAAAACCTGAAAATCCTGACAATGACAGACCTGCAAGAGCAATTGAAGTTCTTTTTAAAGGCACTGGACACGTTTGGTAATTGTCAAAGACCAGTATTCTCACTTGGTGTATCCCAACATAAATGCATAAAGTAACAAACCTGTGAAAATTTGGGCTCAATTGGTCATCGAAGTTGCAGGAAAATAATGAAAGAAAAAACACCCTTGTTGCACAAATTTATGTGTTTTCAGATGCCTGAAAAGGGCTTCAGGCCTGAAGTCTTTTTCAGATTCAAATATTCTAGTGAGAAATTACCTCTTTCTCAAAAACTTCAGAGGGAGTCGTTTCTCACAATGTTTTATACTATCAACAGCTCTCCGTTGCTCGTTACCAAGTAAGTTTTTATGCTAATATATATTTTGAGTAAAATCAAACGTGTCCAGTGCCTTTAATACCAAGAAATAAGAAACAAGGTCCTTGACAAACCTCGGCATTGTTCTTGAGGGAAGACTTTCCTGGGGTGTTGGCAGATGCTGGAGGGGTAGAGGAGTAACCCATCTCCTTCAGCATTTCCTCAGCAGCAGCACGCTTGGCATTCTTCTTCTTGGGACCTTTGCCTGTGCATGTTTTGCCATCAGCTGTGACCTGTACAGATAATCACCAACACTTTTAGCTTTTGTGACAAACCATTTTGAAGCAGGAAAAATGGGGGAATTTTTTTTTTTTTAAATTAGACGGTGTCATTTAGACAAGTTTTCCTGGGGGTTTTCTAAACATTCAAGTAGATTTATTTTCAACAGCTAACCTGAACAAAAATATTAAATATATTTTGTGTCCGAGAGTAAAAGAATCATTTCCAAATGTTTTCTTAGTAGTTATAAATTTAGTAAATAGTTGCATCCCCTTAAGGTGATTCCTGTGCTGCCGCTTCCCAGGATGTATCATAAACTTGGGTGTGATCCCTGGCTACACAGCAGTTACAGGTTGAATGGCTTCTGACTGGCACCCCGAACAAAGGTATTGACAAATAGAGCACCGACACATTAATCTGGATGCCAGAATGTTCCATTAGAAAGTTACAATTTTCACATACAGGTGCCCTTTGCCTTGGTGCCCTTACCCTTTCAAAAACTAGAGTTGTCCGCTGTCGCCCCACAATACCACAAAACCATATTGCAGTGCACCACATGTGCCTTCCATACTCACTGGTTACCACACATGTGTGCATTCACAGTGCAAGTACAACGCCTATGCCAAGTCTAGCCACATCTGATGTCACACTTCAAGTCAAGTCCCCACATAACCGGCCCCAAAACAGCGCAGCCATGTGACATGGTGACGTCGTCTTTATTGATGAGAATTCTAATCGGAGTGCTAAAATGTGACCAAACAGGTCAGAGTGCAATACATAATTGAACCGGCAGCCTCCTACCTGCATTGTGAACTCCCGTCTGCGAGTGCGCATCCCTGGCCGTCCACTCTGCTCAGTCACAGTCTGGTCTTCTACAACTGAGAAGACCGGCTCTTTCTTATTAGTGGCTTGAAGGATCTGAACTAGACGGCTGATGGGGTTGAGGCCAGATGCTTCATACTCTGGATTAGTAGCACGAGACTGGAAACATACAAATATGACCCGCTCGATCAAAATGAGAAATGTCTCGGAAATCAAGTTTACGTGTAATTCGCCATACAAAAGTTATTGATAATCGAAAACCAAAAAAAAACACTACAAAAACCGATTCCGTGATTTTGGTGGTTAAACAAAACTTGATCTTTCTTGTCGTGGTCTTACCTTTAATTGAAAAGATGAATAAATCCACAAAAAGTATGTTTTCTTGAGCATGTTTGTAAGCAATTATTTTTCTTCCAGACGGTCTCAGTTACCTTAAAAAATCGTGAAAAAGGTGCTTACTTTGAACGACTATCTTTGGTACCGTTAAAAAGGTCATGACCTCAACTGTTTTTTTTTTACCTATGATAAAATAGTCAGGAGGCCGGAAAACTTCTCGATGAATTCTATATGAATTTTCATGAGCTACGTGGAGATTCATTCTATGCGTGTGTGGTTGTTCACGTAGCGGGAATAGCTAGCTGTTGTTATAAAAAAACGATTATCTAATTAAACACGTCGTAAAAAAATGGAAGTGGCCTTGTCTTGTAGACTTTCTTCATTGCCCGATAACTTCGGACAGGATAAGCTACGGAAATAATAATGGTATTGCTGGAAAGCCAGTGAGTTACTTGTTAACATGGTGTGCATAACTCAATTTTCGAAAATTCCGAGACAAGATTCCTCAATTCAATAGAGCGGGTCACAAATATGATCATTATTCTTCAACTTCAATTACAAAATGCTCTTTCACAAAGACACAACTCTTGTGTTTAAAGGTATTATACAAGATTGGTAGAGCTGACAAAATAATCACAGACAGTGTTCATGTTTTGTGTAATCAACCACATACATGAAATACCAATCCTGTGAAAATTTGAGCTCAATTGGTCATCGAGGTCACGAGAAAATAGTGAAAAGAGACCTTATGTGTTTTCTGTTTTTCAAACATCGAGTTTATTATCGCGCGCGATAAAAACTATTGTTTTACTCATTTCTCAGAAACGATAGCATTTTAGGCAGAAATATTTTAAGGAACCCTTTCTACCATTACTTACTTTAAATCATGTAAGTTATGTGTGAATCTGTGAACATTTGTGTTTTTCGATCTTACCAATAGTGTACAGGGCCTTTAAAGGAATTAAACAGGATTGGTAAGAATATAAAAGATCATTGTTTAATTTTAATCTGAAAACTTGCTGATTATGAAGTTCATGTTAGAAACATTTTTTTCTGTGAAATGTTCCATCTAAAGTGAAGTCATCTAAAGTTCCATCTAAAGTGAAGTCATATTCGATATCCACAGATATCCACTTTATTAGTCTGCCCTTCATTGTATTAACTAATTATTTACCTCTCTTCTAACCCATCCATTTTGTCCTTTGTGTTCCCAACTTCTTGTGGTCAAGCTATCCCCTTTCCTTGGTAACTCCCCCCCCCCCCTTTGTCTTCATAATCCCTGCTTACCCCCTGCCTTCTCTGAATTCTTTCTGCTTTTCTCCCTCCACTCTCTCTATTCATGTATTTCCACATGACTACTCTTGCAACTCTTGTCTGCTTGTATTATTATTTATTATTATTTATTCGGCCAAGAATTGTAACAATCAAACAACAATACATTGTACAGGAGAGTTACAGCAATCAGTTACCCCAAACAAAGAAATCAAGGTTGATAAGCCAATACAAGAACAAAACAATGGAGGATTAATAAAGGTGAACTTAAATGCTCGCTGCTGAGTCCATGAACAACAACAAGCAATAAAAAATCAATAAAAAACCCACATGCAATTAAATGAGGAATTGAATACGGCAGCAATAGCAAAAAAGAAGTAAAGGCTGAAAGACAATACAAGAACAAAAACAGACCCATTATAAGATGGCCAGGATTAATAAAAGTGAATTTAAACACTATGACTCGAAAGCCTATCAATCCAATCTTAAAATGGAACACTGAAAACAAAAATAATCAGTGAACAACATTTAAAAAAATATATATATATATATATAATTAATAATTAAATAATTAAATAATAAAAATATTAAATAAAAATAAATAAAACATGAACACAGTAAATATAATATATTTTTAATTTATAAATAAAAACAATATGGCATAATCATGTACTATACTAGTCAACTAGTCAAGTAAATAACCTTGGGGGAAATAACATGAGGATGCCAAACATTAAATAACTGACAGAAAAGAAAACGATTTACATGTAGCAGGCCAACTAAAAAATAGAAACAGGCCTTTGTTTGATGACAGATAAACCAAAAACATAAAAAAACAAGAACATGATGGCTGACAACATACATGTACGTGAACAAGCAAAAAATATGCAAGCAGACTAGCAAAAAAACCAGAATACATGTAGCAAACTAGCATCAGAAAAACAGACAGACAACCAAACGGGTAATGCACTGACAAACAATCGATGCAGCCATCAATCAATCAATAAGGGCAAGAAATGGCAACTTCGAGTATATGAAAATCTAGACATCTTGGAAATGGTTGCATAAGTAAACATTAAAACACTTAAACGAATCAATGATGAGAGAATTCTTAACATTTGTAGGCAGACTACTCCAAATACGTGGAAATGAATGGATAGATGTGTTCTTTAGGCCAAGAGTTCTAGCATACCGATGATTAAAGGTAAGTGTGTCTAAGTGCCGGGTATTAACAAAGGTATTAGAGTTTATTGTGCGACAGTCAATTAAACCGAATAAACATTTGGTGGTGAATTGAATGACTAGTCTTTGCCGTCTAGATTCTAGGCTTTGCCAGTTCAGTTTTTGTAGTCTCTCCTCATACGACATAGCTCCTTTCTGTTGTTTCAGAAACATTCTTGTGGCTCTCCTTTGGACCCGTTCTAGTTTTGATGACAAAGCTGCTGTGTATGGACACCAGGCAGGCAACCCGTACTCGAGAACTGGTACGACAAGTGTCCGGTATAGCGACATCAGTGCTTTTGTAGAAGTTCCTCCTGCGGTGTGCCAGATGAAACCGAGTGTCCTATTTGCCTTGGTAACCACAGTGTTTACATGGTCGTTCCATGTTAAAGTGCTGTTCATTGTGACGCCAAGGTACTTGTAGGTGGTTGCTATGGTTAAGGGGAATCCATGAATGGAGTACTGTGGAAGGGCTAGTGTCTTTGTTGATCTAGTCATATGCATTATCTTAGATTTGTTTGTGTTCAGTTTCATCCCATTGGACTCACTCCACCGGCCGAGGGCATCAAGGTCTGCTTGCAGGAGGAGTTCATCTTCACGGGAACTGATGGGTTGATAGATGAGCGTATCGTCAGCGAAGAGTAGAGATTTGGTGGCTAAGGTTTCTGAAATGTCACTGATGAACAAGTTAAACAATAGAGGGCCTAGGACACTTCCTTGGGGGACGCCAGATGTAACAGGGGACCAAGATGAAAAAGCTCCCTGGTACATTACTCGCTGATGCCGTCCGGTAAGAAATGATTTTAACCATGTCCAGGTCTGACCCTGTATGTTGAAGTTCCTTGCGAGCTTATTGAGTAGCGTGTGATGGGGCATGATGTCAAATACTTTTCTAAAGTCCAAGAAGGCGATGTCGATGCGAGGTGGGCGCGGCTTGTCCATGATTGAAGCCCAGTCAAAAATGGCATTAGATAGCTGGGTGACACACGATTTGCGCACTGTGAAGCCGTGCTGGACTTCGTTGCCAAGGCAACAGGAGGACACATGTTCATTGATGCTGTCAGCGACTGCCCTTTCCAACACTTTGCAGACAATGGAAGTTAGGGCAATCGGCCGATAATTGTTGATGTCGTTTCGTTTGGACGATTTGAAAACGGGTGTGACATTAGATAACTTCCAGTCCACAGGCAGGGTACCACGAACAAGTGACGAGTTCATCAAGCGTAATAATGGCGGTGCGATGGAAGAGGCTGTGGATCGTAGAAAGGTTGGTGAAATTCCGTCAGGGCCGGGTGCCTTGTGAGGGGTCAGATTGTGTAGAGACTTTGTCAGCCATCCAAGCTCAATTTGAATAGGAGGAACTTCGGGAATATGACGTGTGCAGGGTGGCGGTGTAGCTGGACAAGTTTCTGCTGGAGAGTGGACCGAGGTGAAGAACTCGTTGAATGCTCGGGCAATATCGTTAGGTTTCTGGAGCAGTTCATCAGCATATTGGAATGCTGTTGGACACTTTGATTTACGTTGATCTCTGACGAAACACCAAAAACTGCGCTTGTTGTCTCTAGTTGTAAATAGACAATTGACATAGTTCCAGTAGGATGTTTTAGTTGTATATTTCACCTTATTACGGACCTGCTTATACTGGAGCCATGCTGAACTGGTACCAGAGTGCTTGGCTTTAATAAACAGTTTATGCTTCAGGTTAATTAGTTTCTTTAGTTCAGGTGTGATCCATGGAGAACATTTAGTGCGTCGCCGTTGTTTTCTAGGTATGTGTGTTGTGTTGTCATTTAGCCTTCGAGAAAGACTCTGCTAGGGTCGAAACGTCAGGCCACTAACTTATTTTTTACTATTTTAACAGGTCTAACATTCCTAATTAATACTTTTAAAAAGGTACCCAGTGCTGGAAGGCACTTATGGACAACCAATAAAAGACACCGAGTGCTGGAAGGCACTTAAGGAGCATGGATAAATTATGTCACAGGCACAGCCGCGATCCGACGCGTTCATATGTGTGCAAGCTCAAACAAAAGAAAACCCACTCAGTGTCATGCGTTCTTCTGCAATCCCCTGGTCTTGAGGGAGACTCACTGTATAACAAAGGAACAATGGTGATTTGTAGTTTTAATTGGCTTACTAGATAAACCGTATATACCTGAGCTAGACCGCAAACATTAATCCTTCACTCCTTTGTGGGCTACTTTCGCGCTGCCCGAGTAATCCGACCAACAAAAGGCACCAAAGATAGAGTTTGATAATGAGGGAGCCTAAAAGTCACTGGAGCGCAAATCCCATCGTTGCACGGGGCCATGACAATTTTGGAACGACTCCATGCAGCTACGCGTCGGAACGCGTGCGAACGCGTTCTTAATTTATCCATGGTCCCTTATGGACAACCAATGAGATATCTTACCTTGATCAATGATTTGCTCTTTTTCTTTCTCAGCTGAAAGTAAGGGCGAGGGTGCTCCACTTTTGGAAGTGATGGGAGCATGCGAAGGTTCTTCACCATGGCCTCTGCGGCTTTACGTTTGGCATTCTTCTTGGAGTTACCAGCACCCTCAGTCTTGTATTCACCCACAATGCATTCCACCTTGAAGTTCTTCAGATGAGGTGGGCCTTTCTCTTCAGTTACCTGTAGACAAAAAGAGGTGAATTGCAATTTGTTTCCCTTCTGTTCAGGATAGACCTACTTGTACCCAAGATGACCAGCCTGTACCCAAGGTGACCAGCCTGTACCCAAGGTGACCCCCCGGCACCCAAGGTGACCCCCGGCACCCTAGGTGACCCCCCGGCACCCTAGGTGACCCCCCGGCACCCTAGGTGACCCCCCGGCACCCTAGGTGACCCCCCCGGCACCCTAGGTGACCCCCCGGCACCCTAGGTGACCCCCCGGCACCCTAGGTGACCCACCGGCACCCTAGGTGACCCACCGGCACCCTAGGTGACCCACCGGCACCCTAGGTGACCCACCGGCACCCTAGGTGACCCACCGGCACCCTAGGTGACCCACCGGCACCCTAGGTGACCCACCGGCACCCTAGGTGACCCACCGGCACCCTAGGTGACCCACCGGCACCCTAGGTGACCCACCGGCACCCTAGGTGACCCACCGGCACCCAAGGTGACCCACCTGCACCCAAGGTGACCCACTTGCACCCAAGGTGACCCACTTGCACCCAAGGTGACCCACTTGCACCCAAGGTGACCCACTTGCACCCAAGGTTGAAGGTGACCCACTTGTACCCAAGGTGACCCACTTGCACCCAAGGTGACCCACTTGCACCCAAGATCACCCACTGGTACCCAAGATCACACACTTGCACCCAAGATCACCCACTTGCACCCAAGATCACCCACTTGCACCCAAGATCACCCACTTGTACCCAAGGTGACCCACTTGTACCCAAGGTGACCCACTTGTACCCAAGGTGACCCACTTGCACCCAGATTGCCCAACTTGCACCCAAGATCACCCACTTGTACCCAGATTGACCAACTTGTACCCAAGATGACCCACTTGCACCCAAGATGACCCACTTGCACCCAAGATGGCCCACTTGCACCCAAGATGACCCACTTGTACCCAAAATGACCCACTTGTACCCAAAATGACCCACTTGTACCCAAAATGACCCACTTGTACCCAAAATGACCCACTTGTACCCAAAATGACCCACTTGTACCCAAAATGACCCACTTGTACCCAAAATGACCCACTTGTACCCAAAATGACCCACTTGTACCCAAAATGACCCACTTGTACCCAAAATGACCCACTTGTACCCAAAATGACCCACTTGTACCCAAAATGACCCACTTGTACCCAAAATGACCCACTTGTACCTTAGATGACCCACTTGTACCTTAGATGACCCACTTGTACCCAGATTGACCCAACATAGATGGCGAACTTGTACCTAAATCCTCACATAAACTTCTACTGACCTTGAAGATGACAGACATGTTGTGTTGATGAGCTTTCTCATAGACGATACTGATGTCTGACTTGAGGTCTTCGTCTTCACCTGCTTTGACTGCAAAGAGATATGGATGCAAAAGAAGTCATTTTCGCACATGTCAATTTTCTACTCTAGTAAAAGTCAATTACTACAAAGTAATTTGATTTACTTCAATAAGATTACTGGAAAGATAGGCCACACAAAATCAAATGAACTGTGGCTGGAGAAAGCAGAGCAACATACAAACTGACAAACATTCAGACAACTGGACAAAAAGAGAACATCTACATGTAGATACCAATCAAAGCATAAGCAGGAAGTATGCACAGAATCAAACTTCATGAATGCTCAATTGTTTGATTCATTTCATAAATATGGAAGAGTTGGGCGTTACATTCACAGGTTATTTTGTCGATTTGAAGAGATTGCTGGAAATCATTGTTCTGATTAACAGGATCAATGCTGAAATTACTTACTGGAGTTGATTGGTGGATCAGAGGTACTGACGGCCTGGAGGTACAAATTAAACAAGAGTATTACAGACAAGAGTTTAGTAGTGTTAACAATGAAATAAGTCTTAATAGAAACATTGTTGTGGGTGTATTAGTTACATGTTCATATAGCTTGTACCAGAATAATCTTTTTAGAAATTCCACCTGAAATGCTTTTGTCTTTGAGAAAGTGGTGCTTGAATCCATTAAAATCACTCTGGCCTTACAAGAGAAGTTAGAAAATGGCTTGTAAAAATCCTTCAAAAGCTGTGCCAAGACTATCTATTGACCTCTATTCTTCATGCACTGACAAATCAAAATGTGGCGTGACGTTGCCGAGCGGTCAAGCACACTGGACTCCAGCTCTTGAGTTCCTGATTAGCATGATGTGGGTTCGAGTCCCGGTCTTGACATTTGTGTCCTTAAGCAAGAAACTTAACAATTTGTGCTTCGTCCTTCAGATGGGACATAAAGCTGTTGGTCTCATGTGTTTTGTAATGCATGTGAAAGAACCCAAATACACTTATTGCCGGTAATTTCTGGCACGGTTGGATATTTAAATTGTTTGTGCTACTTGTATTAATTTGTTTTGTTTTTTGTATGGGAAACACAAGGCCGTAAAAACAGGCTACTCAAGGTGATGGCTTAAAAAATATAACGCTAAATATAAGATTTGAAATGGCTTCCTATTTCCAGGCTTGCTCGGTGGTCTATTGGCTAAGAGAGGCCCTGTGGACATTTTTCCACAGGAATCCAGAAAAGCACTAAGTATAAAGAGCTAATCACACATCGGTGTATGGTATAAATCAAATTATATCAATTTTGTTGTTGATAAACATACAGTCCATATGAACATGTTTTACCTGCTGTTGCCAGAACTTAAATTAGAACTTTTTTAACGAAAGAGCAGGGAACCAACTAACAGCCAAAGTGGTTACCTCATCCTTGACTTCTGGGAACGGATCCACTTCCATTGACTTCAATGCTTTGAGAGCCGCATTCTGACGGGCATCCTTGCGAGTACGTCCCTCTCCAATAAACTCACGATTACCAACAGTCACTTTGACGTAGAACGTTGGACGAGGCCCCCCATACCTGAGATTTTACAATGGTTAATTTTTAAACAAAGCGAGTTGCAATTATACCAAGATACAAGTTATTAACTTAAAGGCACTGAACACGTTTTGTAATTGTCGAAGACCAGTATTCTCACTTGGTGTATCCCAACATATGCATAAAATAACAAACCTGTGAAAATTTGGGCTCAATTGGTCATTGAAGTTGCAAGAAAATGATGAAAGAAAAAACACCCTTGTTGTACAAATTAGTGTGCTTTCAGATAGGAATAAAAGGCTTCTGGCCAGAAGTGTTTTATTATTTGAGTGAGAAATTACCTCTTTCTCAAAAACTACGTTACTTCAGAGGGAGTGGTTTCTCACAATGTTTTATACTATAACAGCTCTCCGTTGCTTGTTACCAAGTAAGTTTTTATGCTAATATATATTTTGAGTAATTACCAAATGTGTACAGTGCCTTTAATTCAAAAATTCAAACAATGTTTGTTAGTTTTAAACTGGGCTTTGCGAAGGGACCAAAAGTCATACATGTACTAATTATATTTTATACGTGTTTACTTTATGTGTCAAGAGTTGTGTCATCCAATTGTGCCAAAAGTACAAATATTAATCCCTTCTCAACTTGGGCAGATAATCTAAATTTTGAGTTTGACTACAATTTGAATTTATGAACAAGAAAAGTATGAACCATGCGCCTGCACCATTGATATCTCGATAGTGGAGTTTGTGTGCAGTACTGAACAGAAACAGAAACTAAAATCAAATCAAATAGAATTATGAAAGAGGCCAGGACCCAATTTCATAGAGCTTCATAAGAGGCCAAACAAAAAAAAGGTTCTGATAAACATATTGCTTCACAATTTTCTGCTGAGCAGAAATGAGCAGAATACCAGTCACAATTTGTACATGTGACATGATAGTTTGGCTGGTAACTTATTTCTGGTAAGCAAAAATTTGTTGTGCTTAGCTACTTTTTGTGCTTAAAGGGACACGTTGCTTTCGGATTGGGAGCTTTGGGCTATAACAAGCGTTTGATGTGAAATGAACACGGTCGGAAAGATGTTTTGAACTAACACAGTCCGCCATTTATGGGAGTCGAGATTTTGACTCCCATAAATGGCCGACGTGTTCCTACTAGTCTTATTTCCAGTCGTAAAACGATGATCAGAGTGCTGCTGTGATGTGCCGTGTCCAAGTCCTCATCCCTCCTGTCCACAATAAACATTTGGTATAAACAACACCAGTTGTTTCTCTCGGTTAGTCCCATGAGAGTTTTCTTTACCCTGATTCACGAGGTTTCTTCTTTTTGGACAAGTCTTAAATCTGTTTTTTGTGGCGATCCATTTTGACAGCCTAACTACTGTTCATCGCGCATTTTGTCATTACATGGACGATGGTATTTACGGCTGGAAATACATATACGTTTCGCGGGAAAGATGTCGAGGGGTCAGAGGCCAATGTTTTTTAAAATCACCATTCACTAATTATTACACATTAAAGGTGTTTTATTGCAAGAACAACTCTTAATAAGGATAAGGAACACCTCCAAACAGTAAAATTTCATGAGATTTGAAGGCAACATGTCCCTTTAAGCAGCTCTATGTAATTGGGCCCTAGTGACCATGTGTGTTTAGGAGTTCTGTTTTGCCGCAAAAGAAAAAATGTGACCCTCACCTTGGGTGAAACTGTGGGCGTTGTCCTGGTGGTCCCTGTCCCCTGAAATCAGTAGGACCCCCTGGACCTCGGGGTTCACCCCCCATACCTGGTCCTTGTGGTCTCATTCCACTATGACTACCAGGTCCCCCATGACTACCAGGTCCCCCATGACTACCAGGTCCCCCATGACTACCAGGTCCCCCATGACTACCAGGTCCCACAGGACCAGGCATACCTGGGCCTCCTGGTCCAGAGTTACCCTGTCCCTGGGGTCTTGGTGGCCGGAAGCCTTGCCCCCCTCGCCCACCCCTGTAGTAATTGTAGTGGGGTACAGGGTCGGGACCGATGGGTGCATAGTGAATCATCACACCAGCCTTCATGGCCTGACTGTTTAGCTCCACTGTTGCTGTCAGGGCATTAGGGTTGGGTACAGCGGACCTCTGGAGGCGGGGATTTCTTGGCTTGGGGGCCGGCATGTTGCAGTTGAGCAAGGCCTGTTCAGCTGCTTGGTGCTGAGCCTTCTTGATACTTGTCCCCTGCAAACAAGAACTAACCTTCTGAATTTGTGGCCTTTGAAAAAACTTTATAAAAATCTTATTTATAAAGAAATCCCCTTCCAAGCCAGAAAAATTACTTACAAAAACAAACAAACAAACAAACTATGCAATAATTACACAGTCATTTTCATTTAAGTTCCATTCATTAGTTTCAATTCTATGATATAAACAAAGATGGTTTGATGAAATGTGCTTTTCCAAATGGCCATTCAAGTTGGCTCAGTTATTTCTTTCCTGCCTTTCACCTCTGGGACCCAGTTCTAATCCGGGTCATGAGCCTCGCATGCAGATTGGTTTTCAATCCCGACACGATTGGGTTTTTTTCCCTCACACATATAAAACTGACATGTCTTCTCCAGACGAGTATCTTTAGGCCTACGGGTGACAATGCAAGACACTTTTGAGGATCCTTTGGTTACATTACCAGAAAGATACAACAACCGACAAACCCCTATGATGTAAACTGAATACACTCAAACACAAGATGACCTCTAGCCATAGTGTCAGCCAGAGGGGTGTCTGGATGTCTTTCGGACACCCTGTTTTAAATTTGGACACCCTGTTTTATCCGTCATTTACATGTAAATGTATTGTAAGTGAGCAATTTGGACACCCAGTTTTTAAATTTCCAGCAAATTTGGACACCCTTTTACCAAATCCTGGTTAACTGAGGCCCTTTTTTAAACCACAGCTTGGGCTTAGCCTAAGGCTCCATCAGCTTTTTAGAAAACGTGTACTTTCCTTTACGGGGCTTCAAATAGGCAGATGGACCATGGTTTTGAACAGGGCCACAGTGTAACTTGCTGTTACAAATTACTGATTTAAAGAAAGATGCCAGTCCTCCTTTACATACCTTAGCTTCATACTTTTGATTGCCAAGAATCAAGCGGACGGTAAATTGCTTCTCGTGGGCAGGGCCCGTCTCTTCCACGAGCTCATACTGGGGTTGGAGTTTGTTGAAACGAGCAAGCTCGTTGAGATGGCACATGGGTGTCTTCTCTTTGGTGTTTGCCATGTTCAACTACCAGAGGGAGACAAAGACTGCAATGATTATCTAAATATAAGAAAGTTTCCCCATTTCATTTTGGACCTTTCAACGAGTTAAAAAACCTTTGGAGAGCAAATACCCTTGCATCTAAAGTCTAGATTACGGCTGCAACACACAGAGTTCCATTAGTTCTAACCCTCGTGTTATCAGGATCACCCAACAGTTTATAACCACAAAAATACACTGTGCTCAATTTAGTCATAACACAGTGTAAAAGCAAGCGTATTCACCCACTGCACAGTCAGCCATTTGCATGTACAGTGTAGAGCCTTAAATTGAGGACAGAAGTAACTAGAAACATTATATAACTCTGTCTTCAACACAGTAATGTAATGACACTTTCATCCAAACAGATACATAAATACAATACAAACGAAGCATGCAGTTGAGGCTCTACACGCATATGGCAGATCTGTGCAAGTAGTGAATAGTACAAACACTAGCCAGGTGTGCTGAGGGATATTTAAACTTGCTTCTTAGCTACCCGGACAACTAGTCAAAACTTCGAAACCTGCCTTTATGAAAACATGTTTGTAATTGTATTACCTGGAATACCACACACAAATCAAACAGGCAAGAAACATGAAGTGCAAGCAAAATTTATCATGTGATGGCGTCAGGTGACTGGGATAATAGAGGTTAACAGGAATAGAACTACATGTACACTGCTATACAAACTGGGATTCAAACCCAAACTGGGATTCAAACCCAAGTTGGGATTCAAACCCAAGTTGGGATTGAAACCCAAATTGGAATTGGAACCCAAATTGGAATTGGAACCCAAATTGGAATTGAAACTCAAGTTGGGATTGAAACCCAAATTTGAATTGGAACCTAAGTTGGAATTGAAACCCAAATTGGAATTGGAACCCAAGTTGATGTCAAATGAAAGGACCAACGTACAATATTTACCTCAGTTGGACCTGCACCTGCTGCCCCAGCAGGACCCTGCATAATCTGGCCTACAGTCCCTGAGCCTGCCGACATATTATTAATACCAGCAGAAGCAGATGGTGCTGCTCCAGATCCCGGGGAGCGCATTGGCATCTGGCCGCTGGCTACTGGGTGGGATGTCACCTGGGACATGATCGCAAGATTTGCTGTGGAGAAAAATGTAAGTGGGAGAACAAAATGGGTTTCAGAGTCAAGAGTACACACAGGTTAAATCTTATACACTTTCTAGGGTTCTGGTAAGCTGCTGCCATGAAACTGGGCTCAATACAAATGGATGACCCGACACTCGGGCCATTCCTGTATTTATTTGATTCAGGCGTGGATTTAGGGGTGGGCACATTGGGCGCCGGTGCTCCCATGATTTTGCTTTATACTGAAAAAACAAAATTGAAAGGCAAAAAATACATCAACTTTGCCTCAAAATATAGTAAAATAGGACAACAATGCACAAATGGAGTACCATTTACCGCAACATTTTCTTGGGGTCTGTGCGGCCCCTGAACCCTTGGCCCAATTCCTACACTTCAAAATACATATTTGTGGGATTCCCAATAAAAAATAGTCACCTGTTATAAGTATCGCCCCTTTACCATACCTAGGATCAGCATTGACAATAAACCCCCAAATTGATTTAAGCATGTTTTTCACACTAAATGTGTGCCGAGTCTGACATTTCACAAATTGCTGTACGTCGTGTGCCCAGGAGAAAGATGTAACAAAAATAACCGGAGAAAGGGCATAGATCCAATGTACAATGTTTTCACACAAAAATACTGAGTCAAATAAAAAAAATAAAAAAAATCAAAACTATTTGGGCTCTAAAGCAGGTTTTAAGCGCTCACACTAATAAATTTTAAATTCCCACACTTCAAAATACATATTTGTGGGATTCCCAATAAAAAATAGTCACCTGTTATGAGTATCGCCCCTTTAACAACTGTTTTCTTGGCATAAAAAGAAAGCCTCATGCCTTCAGCATTGAAACTTTTTGCAAATAGGGGGGCTAGAGTTTTTTTAAGGGGGAAATATTGAATTTTAGCTTAAGGAATACTGACTTTTTGATAAAGATTGAATTGGTAAAGGTTGGCAGCTCTGCATTTGCCAGAAGGTAAAGCAATGTTTTATAAAAAAGCAATGTCATGAATGTGTAAAGCTTGGTTCTTACTTCACATGAAAGTAAATGCAAAGCGAATTATGTAACACAAACAATCAGGTACGTGCCGTTTTCAAATTGTGCCTCAAGAAAATTGTCTTTGCTTTTAGTACTTTATATTACACCAAAATGAAAAAAACGTTTTAATGTACTCTACGTAATTATGATAATCAAACAATGGCATGAATGGTAAGGCCATGGTAAGTGACAACTGAGGGAAAATTTTGCCCCCAAAACTTGAAGTTGAGTTTCAACTCGAAAGATCATCCCACTTCCTGATGGAGTGATGGTCGGTGTGTGTGTGTGACTGTGGGGCCTGGGCCGAGAAGCAGAGGGAGTACACTACCAATACCATGACTACAGCGTGAGCATATCGGCGTTATATACATTACAGGATATAATGTTACAAATTCGTCAAAATCCCTAGACTTCCTTGTTAGTCATTGGGGGAGGGATTGAAAAGACTTTTTGACATCGTTGATTTTTTTGAAGAGCAATCATCCCATTCCCAGTGAATCACATTTCTCTTTCTTTGTCTTCAATTTTAGTTTATCAAATTTATACATTACAACGTCTTAAGAGCTTGACTCTTCATCATGTGCATACAGTCAGACGACCTGCTATAGTTCTAAGTGACACCACAACAAGAACAAATACTGCAGTTTACAGTGCAATGGGCATGCAGTACGGTGTACATCATACATGTACAACATTGTGTGTTCACTGCCCTGGCCAAACTGTCATGGCGAACACAAAATATCCCATCCTCAAAACGTTCACAACCAAACGTCAAGTTTGTCATTTTTTACCTTAAATATCGCTCCGATAACACCAAAACTTGAAACCACGTTACCTGCAAATCCAAACTGTGCTGTGGAGAGGGGTTAAAAACGCGACATTGGCAAACACTAAAGAAAAACTGGTGTGCGAGAACACACGTGTATTTCGTTCGACAGAAGAACCCGGGTGCAGAGAAAGTGAGCTACAGAACACTGACCTGGAAATATTTATAACCCATCTTCCAGCGGAAACTACGTCACTATGTAATAAAAAATTAAGGAACGTGTAGTTCGGTATTTTTTTAAATCCTTGAAAATTACCATGGACTTCAATATTGATGATTTTCCAAATATAGGTTATAAAGGTTCACATAAATTCGTGGTAATGCGATTCACAGATTTGTTTTAATTAAACCAATTTGGGCAATTTTTCTTTGCAGATTTGTTACACCATCTGTAAGATACCTACTAATTTTATGTTTGCGTCCCATTAAATATTTATGGTGGGCAAGGTGCGTCAAAGAATATCTGCGCAAACAAATAGCGATTTGCCTGAACTAGTGACCCTATTTAAAAAAAATTATAAAGGTTTTTATACTAAATTGCCATAAAATTACCAAAGTTGTTTCAAAATATTGTTTGGCACCGTAAGGGTGTCTCACTGTTGTTTCATCGACATCAAATATTTGGGTTTATACTTGTACATAATTGTTTAAAAAAACAACAGACAACACATTTCTCATGGTTCTGTTTCTATAATTATTAAAAGGCATAGCAGTAACTCACCATCACAGAAAAGGACAGTTTCTAAGTTGTGATGGAAGATGCCAAGCATGAAGGTAGCTCTGCTGATCTCTGTGGATCACAATGATATGTTTGGGGGGTTTTCTGACTTTTTAACTTAGGATAATATTTGTTCTCGTACATAAAATGAACCGCATTATCTACATTGGCCTACCAAACATGCTTGAAGATCAACTGCTTTTTCAGGCTTGCGAGCTAAAGTGGTTAAGTTCACTTTTTATATGATACACCCTTGATTAAGTTACCAGAAATATATAATAATAATCATCATAATAGGCAATTTACTCAAACTTGCCCCAAACCTGTTTGATGACGTGAGTTTGCAATTTTCTTTAAATTTTTAATTGAATTTATGTAAATTTCGACACTATTCAATCTGTTGATTGTGATGTATTTTTATTTTGAAATAAATAAACCATTCATCTTAAACGAAGGTCGGGTTGACAGTTATACAAATTCAAAGAAATCGCACCGGGATCACCGCACAATAGACACTGAGGCATTTTATGACGAACCTGCACTCCATACAAAACGTAATACTATTTTATTCTATAATCAATGGGTTTAAAGGAGCTGAGATCCGCGGCCTTCGCGCATTTTCATCATCAGCAAAGTTGTGTACATTGGATACGGTATATAGTCGGTAGTATTAATTCATGGATAAATTTCTCCACATTTCGTTGATGAGGAGACAGTGTTTTCCATAGTCATTCTTGTGGTTATATTTAGGTTAAACCTTAGTACGACTTGATTAGCTAGAATGGCATGGTCTGGAGAGCAGAAGAGGCTGGAAAATAAGAAGAAGAATTTGGATTCCAAGATTCGTTTCAGTGCATGGACGCCTATGAACCATCACCCAACAAATGACAAGGTGCGGTACTTTACATACTTCAATTACTGTTCCGTTGTTAATTACATCATACATAGTTATTGTGAGTTGTTGTAATCTAAAATCCAAGGATGTAATAATGAAATATTTTTGGAATACCATCCTAATTAATTTAGTTTAGTTTGTTGTTGTTTTGTTTTCTTTTTTTCGGTTAATTAAATTATTCATTCATCAATATTTTCACTTGTTCATCAGAAAGTAAATGAATGGCTAATTCCGATCGATGTAACTTATTAAGATGATATCATGCTTCAGCATCAAAAACCTTTTTGTAAGAAACAAAATTGATTTTCCCTGCTCCCTTTTTGTTGACACTTGAATATTATTTATATAGAGTTTTTTAAGTTCCTGTTAAAAAACATTGGTTGCTAATCATTCATATTTCTTCAATTTTTGTCACAGTCCTTGATTCAGACATTGTGGAATATTGGAAGAAATATACTCACTAATTAATCTGTTAATTAATGAAAGAGACAATATTTTCATTCTCCTTCATTATCTCTAGGTTTATGAAGAAAGGAAAGAAGTCTTACAAAAATGGGTATGTTGAAATGCTGAATGACATTCACTGTTAAAAAACTATCAAATCATAAATTCACAAAGGGCTGTATGAATTTGAAATATACTATACACATATAACTCAATTTTTTTGAAAGTAACCAGGTTTTTTCAAAGTTATCAGTGTTCACACAACTTCATTACAAATACTAACACTTCTCAGTTTTGCAATTTTCTTTTTAAAACATTACCTTCTTGTTAAAAATAGACAGGGTCTTACTACATGTACTTAGGCGATTTCTCCCTGGTATTAAGGGCACATCTCTGTGAGTAAATTTAAATTTCTATAAGAATATTCAAGGGGCACCAAGGCAATGACCAACAGAATTGGAGGCAATTGCCTCCGTCGCCTCCATGAAGTATCAGGCGTGCTTATGGCTACAACATCTTAGACTAACCACACACAATGCAATTTATTTTTTGTGTACTCTGTTATTACTAATACTTTATGTATTTTTATATTTTTGTTCTGCTGTCTAGCTCTTGTGAAATTAAGCAAAAAAACTTTCTCTAAATCGTTATACACACATTTTCCATGCACCAATTTTGATCATTCTTGTTGTAGTTTGATAGATGGACAGATAGCCAGCGGAGGGCGGCCATCTTGGATGTTACAGATAGATGTACTCTTGGTCAGCTACAGTTTTTGAAGCAGATTGTGATCAATAAACTGCCGGTTGTACGGCAGGACTTCACCAGGGAGTTACCCAGGGCTATCTGCTTGTATATATTCTCATTTCTGGACCCAAGAAGTCTATGCCGCTGTGCACAGGTTTGTCAATTCTAGACGGTGAACAGCTCATTAAGCTCATTGGCAGTGGTGGCAAGCAATCTAGTGCAATGGACTCAAATTCTGTTGGTTGAGTCGTGAGGGTGTGGGTTCAAATCCCAATCACTATCGTGACACTTCGTGTTCTTAAACAAGAAACTTAACTATAATTGCTTCTCTTCACCCAGGGGTATTTGGGTACCTGTTAGGGTAGAGATGGTTCCTGGGATTGAAGGGGTATTTGGGTACCTGTTAGGGTAGAGATGGTTCTTGGGATTGCAGGGGTATTTGGGTACCTGTTAGGGTAGAGATGGTTTCTGGGATTGAAGGGGTATTTGGGCACCTGTTAGGGTAGAGATGGTTCCTGGGATTGAAGGGGTATTTGGGTACCTGTTAGGGTAGAGATGGTTCTTGGGATTGCAGGGGTATTTGGGTACCTGTTAGGGTAGAGATGGTTCTTGGGATTGCAGGGGTATTTGGGTACCTGTTAGGGTAGAGATGGTTCTTGGGATTGCAGGGGTATTTGGGTACCTGTTAGGGTAGAGATGGTTCTTGGGATTGCAGGGGTATTTGGGTACCTGTTGGGGTAGAGATGGTTCTTGGGATTGCAGGGGTATTTGGGTACCTGTTAGGGTAGAGATGGTTCTTGGGATTGCAGGGGTATTTGGGTACCTGTTAGGGTAGAGATGGTTCTTGGGATTGCAGGGGTATTTGGGTACCTGTTAGGGTAGAGATGGTTCTTGGGATTGCAGGGGTATTTGGGTACCTGTTAGGGTAGAGATGGTTCCTGGGATTGCAGGGGTATTTGGGTACCTGTTAGGGTAGAGATGGTTCCTGGGATTGCAGGGGTATTTGGGTACCTGTTAGGGTAGAGATGGTTCTTGGGATTGCAGGGGTATTTGGGTACCTGTTAGGGTAGAGATGGTTCTTGGGATTGCAGGGGTATTTGGGTACCTGTTGGGGTAGAGATGGTTCTTGGGATTGCAGGGGTATTTGGGTACCTGTTAGGGTAGAGATGGTTCTTGGGATTGCAGGGGTATTTGGGTACCTGTTAGGGTAGAGATGGTTCTTGGGATTGCAGGGGTATTTGGGTACCTGTTAGGGTAGAGATGGTTCTTGGGATTGAAGGGGTATTTGGGTACCTGTTAGGGTAGAGATGGTTCTTGGGATTGCAGGGGTATTTGGGTACCTGTTAGGGTAGAGATGGTTCTTGGGATTGCAGGGGTATTTGGGTACCTGTTAGGGTAGAGATGGTTCTTGGGATTGCAGGGGTATTTGGGTACCTGTTAGGGTAGAGATGGTTCTTGGGATTGCAGGGGTATTTGGGTACCTGTTAGGGTAGAGATGGTTCCTGGGATTGCAGGGGTATTTGGGTACCTGTTAGGGTAGAGATGGTTCCTGGGATTGCAGGGGTATTTGGGTACCTGTTAGGGTAGAGATGGTTCTTGGGATTGCAGGGGTATTTGGGTACCTGTTAGGGTAGAGATGGTTCTTGGGATTGCAGGGGTATTTGGGTACCTGTTGGGGTAGAGATGGTTCTTGGGATTGCAGGGGTATTTGGGTACCTGTTAGGGTAGAGATGGTTCTTGGGATTGCAGGGGTATTTGGGTACCTGTTAGGGTAGAGATGGTTCCTGGGATTGCAGGGGTATTTGGGTACCTGTTAGGGTAGAGATGGTTCTTGGGATTGCAGGGGTATTTGGGTACCTGTTAGGGTAGAGATGGTTCTTGGGATTGCAGGGGTATTTGGGTACCTGTTGGGGTAGAGATGGTTCTTGGGATTGCAGGGGTATTTGGGTACCTGTTAGGGTAGAGATGGTTCTTGGGATTGCAGGGGTATTTGGGTACCTGTTAGGGTAGAGATGGTTCTTGGGATTGAAGGGGTATTTGGGTACCTGTTAGGGTAGAGATGGTTCTTGGGATTGCAGGGGTATTTGGGTACCTGTTAGGGTAGAGATGGTTCTTGGGATTGCAGGGGTATTTGGGTACCTGTTAGGGTAGAGATGGTTCTTGGGATTGCAGGGGTATTTGGGTACCTGTTAGGGTAGAGATGGTTCCTGGGATTGCAGGGGTATTTGGGTACCTGTTAGGGTAGAGATGGTTCCTGGGATTGCAGGGGTATTTGGGTACCTGTTAGGGTAGAGATGGTTCTTGGGATTGCAGGGGTATTTGGGTACCTGTTAGGGTAGAGATGGTTCTTGGGATTGCAGGGGTATTTGGGTACCTGTTGGGGTAGAGATGGTTCTTGGGATTGCAAGGGTATTTGGGTACCTGTTAGGGTAGAGATGGTTCTTGGGATTGCAGGGGTATTTGGGTACCTGTTAGGGTAGAGATGGTTCTTGGGATTGCAGGGGTATTTGGGTACCTGTTAGGGTAGAGATGGTTCCTGGGATTGCAGGGGTATTTGGGTACCTGTTAGGGTAGAGATGGTTCCTGGGATTGCAGGGGTATTTGGGTACCTGTTAGGGTAGAGATGGTTCTTGGGATTGCAGGGGTATTTGGGTACCTGTTAGGGTAGAGATGGTTCTTGGGATTGCAGGGGTATTTGGGTACCTGTTAGGGTAGAGATGGTTCTTGGGATTGCAGGGGTATTTGGGTACCTGTTAGGGTAGAGATGGTTCTTGGGATTGCAGGGGTATTTGGGTACCTGTTAGGGTAGAGATGGTTCCTGGGATTGAAGGGGTATTTGGGTACCTGTTAGGGTAGAGATGGTTCTTGGGATTGCAGGGGTATTTGGGTACCTGTTGGGGTAGAGATGGTTCTTGGGATTGATTCGGCTTGGTGTGCTACATTTTTGACTTCACTGGCTGTATACTCCCCTGGGAGCTGAGATGGTTTAAGGAATGAAATAAATGGCCCAGTGACCAGGGGTAATAATGTTGGAGCGCATCACTGTTTAATTTAAGCATCACTGAATGATGGATTTGAGCACTGTACATATTGTATAAGAAGCCACTCTTAGTATTATTAATTAAAGTCCAAGAAATAAACCACAAGGGGAACTGATTGGGTAGATTTTAATTCAACAGGTTGAACTAAAATGACTCACTGGCACCTCCAAACAAAGATATTGACAAAATAGGGAGACCGCCAACATAAGGGATAGATAGCTCAGTTGGTGGAGTGCCGTGCCCTGCATTAATCCAGAGGTCACAGGTACAAATTGCCTTCTAGTCTATTTTTTCTCTGTTCACAACAAAATTAAAAACAAATTAGACAGTTGCAATCTGAAAGCTTCTTCATTTATAAATAAAACTCCCACCCAGTACCACTCCTCCAGATAAATACATCTGTCTGAAATACTGTTGGATTAAGAAAAATAGCATTTGAAGACCCCCTATCACCAGTACTTAATAGACCAATCCATTAAGCCCCGCCTCCTTACGAGTTGACCAATCACAGCCACGAAACCTGATCACCATTAGTGCAAAGATCACCAAACGGCTCAAATGGTGATCAGATTTCGCGGCTGTGATTGGTCAATGAGAAATGGGCGGGGCTTAATGGATCGGTGTATTTGATTGCCTGCAATCAAAATAACACCTTTATGAACATGCAAAAAATCCCTGCTGTCAAATAAACTTCATTTCATTTTGGTTGGTGTGTAGTTTGCAACTGCAGTTTCACCCAACGTGATTTCAACTGATTTTGATCGTTCATGTAGAAATCAGGGTCCACTTTCATGGCTCTGCTAACAGCAACATTCTGCACTTATGGCACTCTGCTAAGCGTACAATGCTATGAGCTGTAAGCCTAGAACTTCGTGGTAAGCAGAACCATAAAATTAGGCCCTGTTTAGCAAGCAAATTTGTATGACACTGTTTTCTGTGAATTAGCTTCTTCTAGATGTTGACTTTGTCAATTGTCGATAGGTTTGTTGGTTCTGGAAGTACTTAACGGAGCTAGACCAGATCTGGATGCCCAAAGCTCTCCGACTTGGCTGGTACTTGCCTTTCTCACCGAGTCCCTATGAAGCAGGAGTATGGAAGAGGCACTATCTTGAGAACGTCAGGAGCTTGCATTACATTGGTCCAAAGGTCAGAAGAAAGGTCACATCCAAAAGTTAAAAGTTAGCAAATCTTTGTAAGGAAACAGAAAGAACAGGAAACAGAACAATTGGTTTTGTATGATTCATAAATACCTGGGATAGAAAAACCATTCTGATTGGTTGAGAGGAGATCCATGGACATGTATAAATATGGCGAGGAGTGTTTAAACATGGCCTGAGTGAATTAAGTCAAAAGAGGGCGCCATCAGAACATTGCGCGTGCAAATTTCACGACCAAATTTAAAATGGATGGTCCGATTTTTGGCTCCCGCAAATTTGAAACTTACCTGTGATAGTTTGAAACTTACCTGTGATAGTTTGAAACTTAAGCATTCAAGTTCGAAACTTCGGCAAGGTGCGACTTAATGCTCAACAATGATAGAAATTCAACGCTGAGTTGAGGCAAGCTTAAGCTAAACTGTCAGATGTGTTGTCAACTTTTAAATGTTGGCTGTTTTTAATGAAAATATTTTTATGATTGGGAATAAAAAGTTGGTGACTCCGTCTTAAACGGCCGTTTTTAAACCTTGCAGGGTCGTGGCTGTGCGACATAGGACCTTGCTTTGGTTCTGTCCTTTATCAAAAACCTTTTGTTTTTTGCTGTTGAATAAAACTCCTGAAACCATAGTTAAACATTGTCATAAAAACTTTGTATAGCAATCATAATTTTCCGGTTTGTTTTTTGGGTTGGTGAGTTGCATGCCTGTACAACTTATAAGTGACACTGACGGCGTCTGACCAACGTGCTTATTAGGGATCTACAATTATACCCCTTTGTATTAACCTATATGTATTGCTTACATATGTATTTTGATCACCATGCTTTAAGCTTTAGCTTAATTAATAAACGGTGTTTAAAGTTAGAGCGCTTTCTTTTCAGGAATCTTCTGTACCAGCTGCCAGCACGCAGTTAAATGGTGATGCAACAGACAACAACAAAGCAGAGAAGAATAGTAAGAGGACCACACCCAAGCTAAAGAGTAGACCCCCCAAGCCACTGGATCACAAACCATGGAGAGCATCAGCCCCGGTCGTTGATGACATTAAGCGAAATAACTACTTAGATAACCCAGATGAGATTCTCCTTCAAAGGTACTCAACCAATAGGACAATCTAAAAAGGCTAACTCAACCAATAGGACAATCTAAAGACTAAAACTCAACCAATAGGACAATCTAAAGACTAAAACTCAACCAATAGGACAATCTAAAGACTAAAACTCAACCAATAGGACAATCTAAAGACTAAAACTCAACCAATAGGACAATCTGAAAAAGGCTAACTCAACCAATAGGACAATCTAAAGACTAAAACTCAACCAATAGGACAATCTAAAGACTAAAACTCAACCAATAGGACAATCTAAAGACTAAAACTCAACCAATAGGACAATCTAAAGACTAAAACTCAACCAATAGGACAATCTAAAGACTAAAACTCAACCAATAGGACAATCTGAAAAGACTAAAACTCAACCAATAGGACAATCTAAAGACTAAAACTCAACCAATAGGACAATCTAAAGACTAAAACTCAACCAATAGGACAATCTAAAGACTAAAACTCAACCAATAGGACAATCTGAAAAGACTAAAACTCAACCAATAGGACAATCTAAAGACTAAAACTCAACCAATAGGACAATCTAAAGACTAAAACTCAACCAATAGGACAATCTAAAGACTAAAACTCAACCAATAGGACAATCTAAAGACTAAAACTCAACCAATAGGACAATCTGAAAAGACTAAAACTCAACCAATAGGACAATCTAAAGACTAAAACTCAACCAATAGGACAATCTGAAAAGACTAAAACTCAACCAATAGGACAATCTAAAGACTAAAACTCAACCAATAGGACAATCTGAAAAGGCTAACTCAACCAATAGGACAATCTGAAAAGACTAAAACTCAACCAATAGGACAATCTAAAGACTAAAACTCAACCAATAGGACAATCTAAAGACTAAAACTCAACCAATAGGACAATCTAAAGACTAAAACTCAACCAATAGGACAATCTAAAGACTAAAACTCAACCAATAGGACAATCTAAAGACTAAAACTCAACCAATAGGACAATCTAAAGACTAAAACTCAACCAATAGGACAATCTGAAAAGACTAAAACTCAACCAATAGGACAATCTAAAGACTAAAACTCAACCAATAGGACAATCTGAAAAGACTAAAACTCAACCAATAGGACAATCTAAAGACTAAAACTCAACCAATAGGACAATCTGAAAAGGCTAACTCAACCAATAGGACAATCTGAAAAGACTAAAACTCAACCAATAGGACAATCTAAAGACTAAAACTCAACCAATAGGACAATCTAAAGACTAAAACTCAACCAATAGGACAATCTAAAGACTAAAACTCAACCAATAGGACAATCTGAAAAGACTAAAACTCAACCAATAGGACAATCTAAAGACTAAAACTCAACCAATAGGACAATCTAAAGACTAAAACTCAACCAATAGGACAATCTAAAGACTAAAACTCAACCAATAGGACAATCTAAAGACTAAAACTCAACCAATAGGACAATCTGAAAAGACTAAAACTCAACCAATAGGACAATCTAAAGACTAAAACTCAACCAATAGGACAATCTGAAAAGACTAAAACTCAACCAATAGGACAATCTGAAAAGGCTAAAACTCAACCAATAGGACAATCTAAAGACTAAAACTCAACCAATAGGACAATCTGAAAAGACTAAAACTCAACCAATAGGACAATCTGAAAAGGCTAACTCAACCAATAGGACAATCTAAAGACTAAAACTCAACCAATAGGACAATCTAAAGACTAAAACTCAACCAATAGGACAATCTGAAAAGACCAACCTCATGATGAGTCGACCAATCATAACTCAAAATACCTGGGCCAAATTTCATAGCGCTGTTTAACGGTAAGCACATTTTCGTGCTTACTGTAGCAGAAAATTTGCTTAAGCATAAGCGATTTGCATTGTAACATCATACATTTTCTTACAGTAAGCACCGGAAGGTTAGCATGCCTTTTCGTGTGCTTACAGTTAGCAGCGCTATGAAATAGAAACTCGTACAGTAGGCACAATTCAATTCAATTCAATTCAATTAATCTTTATTATATCCCAAAAAGGGTAATTCAAATGCTCGCATACAGTAAAAACATTAAAATTGGTTTTAGGGATAATATACAATTACAAGAAAACACACTAAAAGGTGATAAGTATATAAGACAAGAAAAAAACAAACCTGGGGACTGAACGATACAATTTATAGTTTTAAATGAAGATTGTGATGTGTTATTGCACGAGGGATAAAGGAGGATGGGTACCGGTTTGTCGCAGCATATGCCACTCGCATACGACCAGACCTTGGGATCAGCCGGCTGGCAAGCACATCATGAAGCGGATGGTTTGTGTCATTCAGTAGCACTGTGAGCTTGCCAGCCAGCAGATCCCCATATGCTGCGTCTACTAGCGGCCGCGACTCGCCAAGAATCCTTCCTGCTGCTTTTATAATTCTATCTATGCGATCCTTGTCACTCCTCCCAACATTTCCACCCCAACAGATCAAGCTAGTAGCCCCAAACACTAGCAATCACAGTGTCGTAAATTTGTCATTAAGCAGCTCTATCAAATTGGGCCCTGATGCCTTATGTAAGAATATCATAGTTTATCAATCAATCAATCAATCAACATTTATTTCCATACAATTTCCATACAAAAATGATTACTTGATTACTTAATAGAGACAGAGATTGAAACTGTATGGAGGCATGACCCAATAAAAGCAAAAGCTTGTAGGCTGGGATGCCTTGTACAAAACGAAACAAATAAGGACAGTAATTAAATTATATTAAAATTTGATAATAAAACAAAACAGATTAACAACAGATCCAACAAGGATCAAAACGAGGCGGGTGAACAAGCGCAAAAATGAAACAAACAAAGAAACAAAGACAAAAACACAACAGACCACGACGAACGAGCTGAACAATGAAGATGGATTAAGAATAAGAACTAAGCTACATAATGGGAGACAAGGTGTTTTTTTAAAATAGTTTAAAAAAATGTTTTTTTAAATAGTTAAAGGGTCTGTATACATTTGGTAATGACTTTGAAAATTTATGGCAATAAAAACTTACGTGGTAAGAAGTACAGCAGCTTTCGATAGTATAAAGCATTTTGAGAAAAATGTTATTCGAAATAATGTGGTTATGGAAAAAGATATCAGGTTTTATGACCTAAAATTTGAATCTGAGAAACGTTTCTGTCAGAAGCGTTTCTCAGATTGTGTATTCCTATAGGGATTATTCTTTCAGTGTCGACATGTTCGCTTCAGATTTTAGGCAATATCTCAAAAAAGCGACCACCTTTGAAGGAAAATTTTCACAGGTTAGTTTTATTGTATGTATCTACAGTTATATAGGATTAAAACAATCAAACCGTTCAAAAAAAACAAAGGTATACTTTGCCTTAATAATGGTAAAAAGACAAACTTCAAGACAGAGAAGTTGAGATGGGCAGATGAAGTATGGGATAGGACTGGGTCCACTTTCATGACTTTTGTAAGTGAAATCTCCGCACTTTGGTAAGCAAGGAATTTTTGCTTATTCACTAGTGTAATTTCACAGCACTAAGCATTCTTTGCTGACACAGTAAGCACTGAATTTTAGTGCTAACCCTGTAGGCTGAGAGTGAGTATAGTGATAAAGCAGAATACCAAGGTAAGCGGAGTCATGAAACACCTTGGGTGTCCTGGCTGAGCGTTCTAGGGCACCAAATTCATGTTCTGGTGTGTCCCAGTCGTTGCACTTGTGTCCTTAATCACCTCACATTGGTATTCCGAAAAATGTCTGCAGCTGAAAGATTCTCGGGTGCTGCAGCTTTTATTCCAGGCGGCGTATAGTTCAAAAATGTCGGTACTCTGATTGGTTGGACCCTGTAAGTTTTACTTTTTTGGAGTGAAGCCCTCATGGAAACTCTAGGGAAGGAGACAATTGTAGAATCAACTTTTAAGTTATCTGTTCATGTTTCATAACCAGACAGAGAAGACTTGAGAAGAATAAAGAGATGAGAGAAAGAAGGAATTCAGCCTCAGCGTCCGACCTGAATAAGGAACCATCAGCTGCAGCCAGGAAGACACCAGGGTCCGTCAGTATGGCTTACAAACTCAAAAAGGCAAAGTCATCATCGGTAAGCTAGTCAATTACCAAAATCTCCTTGTGTATAAGCCGCTTGGTGTAAATGTATAAGCCGCAGTACACAAAAATCAACAAATCAAAATTAACGTGTCACAATGGGTGCGTTCTATTAGCTTCCCCGGGTCGACCCAGGTCTACCCCCGGTGCGTTCGAATAGCTTTGACGTCATTCGCGGGGCTCACCCGGGTCAGCCCCAAGTGCCCTGCTTGTGGAGCGGGTCACTTGGGGCTGCCCCTGGTTCATGACGTCACGGTGAAAAACTTTCTCAATGGCCACCATTTTGTTTGTAATTCAGCGGGACATTTTAGGAAGTTTGACACACATTTTCGCCATTACAACAGCGTTTTTGTGAGCAATAAGTATTTTTTATTCGAAGCCGGGTACCTTTGTATCACTGTGGGGTTGTACAAATTGTTTAATGTTGCAGTTTTACCTTGAGAATAATTATTTTACGATGTTTTCGTGAATCCACGGAAAGTATCGGGCATCGGTGTGAATGCTGGGGGAAGTTGGCGTTCGATTAGCTCATGGTTAGGGGCTCACCCGGATGAGCAGACCGGGGTCAACCAGGGGAAGCTAATCGAACGCACCCTGTATAAGCCGCAACTTATAGCCACACTGTGGTATATAAGCGCATTATGACCACACACAGAGTGGTACCCGACAGTTCCATTGATGGGCCGACAAATTCTATGTGATGGTATGCAAGTCCCTATGGTCCTGTCTCACTTTCTACCAATGGAATAAATTTTTGAAGTGCTGAATGTTACCGATTTGCTATATTAGGGTCTTACTGTTTGTACTGTTAACATATCTGTTTTCCTCATCTTCAAACCAATGTAAGTGACTTGTGAGTAAAACAAATATTTGTGGTCATTTTCGCAAACTCAATTTATGAAAAAGATAGTGAAAACTTGACAAGGAGGCAAGAGAACAATCTTGATCATCTCAATGAGAGAAAAAACAGAGTTTCCTTTTTACAGACGCAGGTTTTGCTTGGGGTTTTTCTTTTTCCGCTTTTTAGTGTTTCATCTCAAATTTTGTTAGAAAGTTGACAAAACAGAAACTAATTATTTTTCCTTTTTAGAATATTAATGTGGACGAAAAACCCTCGAGTACGTTGCCAGACAGACCGATGTGGGCACAAAACACGGAAAACTTGCCTCCAGGGATGCTGATCACAGCAGATACTATCGGAGGAAAGGATGCCTCAAGACGCCCTCCACCTCTTACCAAGAACCTACCTCATCCATCGGCTGCAGTCAGGAGGAATGACAGAGACTTGCCAGGTATGCTCAACCTGTGTATAGACTGTGCAAGTCTCGCGCACGAGAAAACACGTCAAACGAAGACCATTTTTATTTCTGAAATAAAATCTTTGTTTTAAATTATATCTCATGACAAAATTTGAACAACAAAAATAAATCATTACAACTTAGTTTTAGCTTTTGAAAAAAAAACACAAAAGTGTGTTAATTATTATTGGGAAATTATTCGGTGATGGTCAAACGAGTTTAAAATTGACCCGTATCGCAGTTTAAAGAGGATGCTGACGCCTCAACAACCATAGACTGCAATGAAAAGGGTTCACTTTGCATCTGGCGATTATAATCGCGCATCTAAAACAAGCATTACATAGGTTTTATGATCGGAGGCGAGCACAAAATTCTTAATTTTTTGCAATAACTGGAAGCTGAGGTCAAGTTTTTCTCGGGTTTTCTTCTTTATATTGTGGAATTGGTTTTACTTTCATGTTTTGTTATCACTTAGTATTACATTCCCAACAACATGTATAATTTTCTAGGTCATAAACTACGTTAAACTAAAATAACTGACAAAACAAGTCTCGCCCACGTAAAACTCCATATGGTTGGGACCACTATGGTCCGAATGCGTGCGAGACTTGCAGTCTATTGACCTCTTGCACCATGCTGAACGCACCTGCGCATCTACCATTTCCACCATTTCAGGAGTCAATTCCTTTCTGTACATTTTGACTCCTAAAATGGCGGACAGGATATGAGCGTGTAAGTGCGCTGCGCATTGTACAAGGGGTCAATAATGTCACACTTACAAAGAGGATAGTCTGTGTACAGAACCTTTGTATTCAACAGTGCTTTAACCAAGTCATTTCTTCTCAAGTCCTGAAATAAGCCCACTACCATGATGTTGTGACAAACTTTAAAACTATCAAAAACCTATTAAAGGACCAGTTAATAAATTTAATCCATGAATCGGAGCTCATTTACTCTGACCTTTTATTCACATGAAAACTGAATTAAAGTTACGGGCCAAAGTGGAAAAACACACACTTGTACAAGCCCACCTGGAAATTGACCTGCAGTGAAGCCACATTTGTGTTAAACAATAATTGCATTGTTGTAAAATCAAATTTATCAAGATCAATTTTCAACTTTCAAGTCATTTTCCCTCGAGTCAAGTCTCTAGTGATTTTTCCCAAAGTCAAGTTGGGTCAATGAAATTGGCGACTCAAGTCTGACTCGAGTCCAAGTCATCGACTCGAGTCAACGGCACTGATATTCATGGAATAGATCTGTAAGTCCCACAACGAAGGTCATCATTGAGCTTCTGAGCCACCAGGGCCCAATGTCATGGTAATGCTCACTACAGAATTCTACACTTAAGAGCCATGTAAAGTGCATGAATCTATCAGCAATAAGTGGGGGGTCTCCATCTAACAAGCTTGCTTTTAGGAGACCTCCTCCACTTAATCTATTAAGTGTTTTCTTTCTCCTGTAATGTTATATTTTGTTATTTTAAATGATTGAGTGGAAATAAATTGAACTAAATTGAACTAAAAAAGTGCGAAATTCCACAGTTTTCAGAGCCATAACAGGGAGTCCAGCTATGGGAGAATAATGTGGGTTTAATTTTGTGTGATTTATATCACTTTTTCCACCCCAAAACATACTGGTGGAATGATCACATTTAAAAGTTGTAGTGTAATAAAAGAAACCTTAAAAACTTATGAGAAAATAATGTGATATTGCTTGACCTCCAGCATCCGGTTCGAGGTGTGAAATTGTGACTTTACGCTGACTTCATTACGCAAAATGTGTTTAACAGTACTAACAAAGCTTATTTTGAGTGGGTAAATTATTGATTGAGCATTTCTGTTTTTACTCACAGTAGGAGAACTTTTCCCAACAAGAGGCTGGCAACCAGTCGATTCTTCAGATGAAGAAGGCTGATATAGCAGTCAGGGTACTAAACCTGCAGATGTACTCCGTGATTAACTCCACCTGTGCTCATCTTTCACAAATTGGCGTTGCTGAGTATTAACTGTAAGGATGGAGGATGCTGCCCTGACTTACTGGCTTGCTGATGACTGGGTACTTAATCATGGTTGATGAGCACCTAGAACACTGCTTAGAAGGTCTACCACCCTACTGGGCAGGTTATTTACCCATGGTGGGCTTGGGCCTCCCCATAAAGCACAGAATGCTGTCGGCCGTAAGTGCAGAAAAGGGCTGTGTGCAATGGACACTTTGATGCCAAGTTATGTACATACACTTACAGGTTAAAGTACTGACTGTTACCAGCAACTGACTACATCATTGCCTGATATGGGGCACAGCATACCCCAAATGTTCTCATGCTTTAACCCTCTTGCTGTCTGACCATTCAATACCATTCACTGTGGTTTTGAATGATAGATAAGCTATGCCAGCCTTGCAATATGATACCATGAGGGAATGCATGTGCACAGTTGTGCCACCATACACAACTTTGGCAGTTGAATGGTTTCAAATGGTTGGTCAACTCACTTGAAAATGTTGCAAACAGTAGGAGGGTTAACACACTATTTTCCACTTATACAGAAATACCCCCCCCCCTAAAATCCTCAAAAGAATTCCTGAGATCCCAATGAAGACACAATAGAAGGGTGGGGTACCACTATGCCACATATCCAGCACCAAATCTTACTATTTTTTGTTTCCCGTCTTAGGCAATGTCCAAATCAAGTGACCTCATTTAAAGGCAGTTTATACTTTTGGTAAATGTCAAAGACCAGTACCCTCACTTGGTGTATCCCAACATATACATGAAACAACAAACCTGTGAAAGTTTAATCTCAATCAGTCATTGCAATCGGGGGAAAACCTGAAGTGTTTTCACCGTTTTCAAACATCGAGTTTTCGACTCGTGAGATCAAAACTAATTGTTTACTACTCATTTCTCAAAAACTATAGCATTTAAAGCAACAATATTTCAAAGGGAGTTTCCCATCATGACCATCTTTATACCATGTAAGTTATGTGTGAATCTGTGAACATTTATATTTTTTACTCTAACCAATGTTACAAACACCCTTTAATCTATGGCTGTTGGCTGCAACAAGGTTTAAAGAAAATTTTAAGGCTTTTTCAGCAATAGACATATCCACTGTCTAGTTCAGACACAGAATCATTTTGGCAATGTTCATTTGTATAGAAGGGGGAAAAAGCAAGACTGGTACTGTGATAAATGTTAATGTTATATTTGTTGAAATATAACTTTTATTTTAATAATGACAATTGTGGCTGCTAAATGATTTCAAGTTAAGTGCTGTATAGAGAAATCATGGCTGTAAATTTAAGATATGTTTTCAGAGGGAAGGGAAAGTTATGTTTATATTATTATTGAATGTAAAGGACTGATCCAATGTTAAGCTGCCTGTTTCATATTGACCAATCACAGCCCTGGTTACAAAGCATTCACAATAGACCCATTACATGGCCGACCATCACAAGCAAAAGTATACCCTTTCGTTACTGAAGTGTTTGACTTAAACATATCTTGGTGACCCCATTGTTTGACCACTCAAGCGTGAAGCATACATTATTACACTAGAGAAAGCTTTCGTTGAAATTCAATTTTTACAAACTCTTATAATTTATCAACTTGAAGATATTGTCTTACATTAAAACAAGTAATACGAGATGTGTAACTTATTGAATTTCCTTTCATATAATCCAAAAATCATTGAGATCTAAATTCTTGGTCTTTGTTTCCCCAGTGTGATATAAGATACATTATTCATACACATTATAATATAGCACAATAAACTCACTCATCAAAATCTGGACTGTTCCATTTCACTTGGCTTCGCCCGTAAAATGGAACAGTCCAGATTTCACCTTGTGATTATAATTATTCTGTTATATTGTACTCAATATACATCCAATATTTGTATACACTCTTGTTGCTATGGACTGACCAATCAGAAGCGAGGATTTGCCTGAAGATCATCGCATAGCAAGCAGATCGCTGCATATACGCAAGTATAAATTACTGATAAATCAATAACCGATAATCAATAACCAATTACAATGTACTGTTTAATCTACAAGTAATTTCACAACATTTTGTTTTTTCTTGGAAGTAAAAAGTGCAAAAATTGACTCGGCTACGAAAATGGCCTTTATTTTTATGAGTACAAAGGATTTTTGTCGGAGTGAAGCACCCCTTTGGTGATCGTGTTTCATTTCGCTTCTGTCTTTCTCCCATCTATTGTTTTCTCTGTTGTCCCTAGTTGTAGGTCTATGCTTTTCCAATGTGTTTTTGTATATGGGTTTTGAGGCATTGCATGGTGAGGTATCAATGTATATTTGGTTTGTGGTAACACCATGTGTATATCTACTTGCTAGGTAGATTTGTTCTTTGAGAACTTGTCTTGCTATTTATTCTACTGCAGCCGTGGAGTAGATTGTTCGGAATTCGGGAGACTTCTCAGTTTAGAAAAGAACTGTCCTGGTTATTAACTACTACCTGGGCGGGACTACTACTTTCGCTTAGTGGATCGAGGGGACCTCTTGTTATTAACTTCACTGCCGCGGAGTGAGTTCTTAATAGGTCTCAACGTTTCGACTAGCTTGCTCTAGTCATCGTCAGGAGACTGATTTTTGTGTTTCCTGTCCTTTTTGTGCCCTTTTCCTTGCCTTTAGGCCTATCAGAAAATCAGACAGGTGCAAAAAAATACATTACAAATTAACGTTCCACTCTGAGCTTTTTAAAGCTGAATATCAGGATCCAATTTCTGTGCTTACCGAGCCTCCAAAGCAAGTGCAGAAGTACACAGTAAGCAGAGCCATGATATTGGGCCCAGCCAGTTGGCAAATTTTCGATCTCCAAATCTTTTTCAGTCACTTGGGGACAACACTTATGTGTACGTACAAGATAACTATTGCAATTATAGTTATCTTGCAATAGTAAGCCAATAATTTTTGGCTTACCTTGTACGTATACAAACACCACATAGCTATCATGTACGTACACGTACACACAACTACATGTATACGTACTATTATCGTGTTTATCGTACATGATAATTATCATGTTGCGCACACAGCTAACGTGTATGTATGTACAATAATCTACCATGTATGTCCTCGATAACTTCCATGTAATAAGCAATAACTTGACATTTTGGACTCACAATGAGTTTCGTTTACGTACATGATAGTTATCGTATACATTACGATGAGATGGGATTTTTCGAGCACTTCACTTCCGTAAGTATCCACCCTTTTGCAAAAAAAACATAGACTCCTTTACAAGTTCTTGGAACATAGCCTATAATACGTTACGGTACAATATTCATACACAGCTTACGCACATTTGGAAATAATTTCCTCACTTTTCAACACGGAACAACGGGATTGGCTCAAATCTGTCAAATGGAATCTTGACTTTGATTCAAGTAACTTGGGCATTAAGAACAATATAAACAATTAGAATTGATTTAACTCTATCAAAAATATTCTTGATTCGGCTGAGTCGTAGTTGTATCAATTATCAATATTCATCAACGTGTCAAAATAGAAACACGGCATTTAACATGCCTCCTAATACCGAGCAAGCTAGTGGTAAGACATAAGGTCGACTAATACGCCTGTGTTGTTTTTTGTGTTTTTTTCCACACAGGATTCAGCAAACGCAAAACCATCAACGGCTTGAAGAAGAAAGAAACATGGCATTTTAGGGGAAAACTCTTTTTAAAATGGTACTTGTAATATTTTATTAGCCAAAATACAAAAAGTTATGAAAAGTCCCACTGGCATAATTATTCTAGAAATAAGATCAATTCGATGGGCCCAGAGTCGGTAACGAACCGCTGAACAGCGAAGTCTCTTGGTTGTCGCTAACAGATCAGCCTGTCTCATATCATCACTCATGATACTTTCATTGGAAATACATCCATGAGTCTCTATCTTCCGCTCAGTGATGCCAAAAGAACTCTGAAATTACATGAAAGTAACACATGGTTGGAACTTGACATACTGCCCGGTGAAGGGGACCAGGGATCGTGATGTACTGTGAGGTTATACAATAGAAATAGACAATGTGCATAATAGTGTTGGTTGTGGTCATGGTTCTTAAAAGAACCGGTTTTAGTCGGAATCATAAATCTTAACTTTTTCAGCATTGGTTTGAATAGTGATAGTCCTTGGACTCGGAACACCCCGTCACAAAATATCACATCAAAAAACAAAACAAGTATGACCGTCGCCTAAATTTGTTTTTGTTGAAACTCCCGGATCAGAATTGTGTCCTGACCAATTACTGGGTCAGAATGACATGGAATCTGTGTCAGACTGACCCAGAAAAGGGTCAAGACACTGACACAGAATCCGAGTTAACCATTCTATGAGTCAGGATGACCCGGAACTGGATCTTGCCCCGGGACCTGGAATCTGGGTCATTTTTCTGACCCGGTGTCACGTCCTAACCGTTCCGGCGTACTGAGTGTTCCAGGTGACGTACGCATGCGCGGCCGTACACGTGCGTTCCTGCCGTGTGGGTGACGTAGCCGGTAGCCGGTCATTTCAGTAGTCGTGGTCTCCTTCCCGTTCTCTTAAATTGTCAGACCATGTCCTTGCTCTATGGTCAGACAATGTTTTTTTGATTGTGAACGGAAGACCCTCTGTCAACCCTTCCATACTTGCTGCCGCTCAAATAGTGAACAATTCTTTAAAACGATTTGTACCTTCAACACTACTAGCTAGAGCTCGTGGACGCCGCCATGACAGCTTCTGCGAGAGTCTAGAGAGTAGAGGAACACCCAGTGCGGCACAAAATTGACTACTTTCGCTTGCTGCGCGCAGGCATGACATGATCGTAATGTTATTATTTTGGTCATCTGGAACGGTTAGTACGCCGGAATGCTCAGTGCGCGATACCGGGAGTAATCGCAACATTTCAGTTAACTCCACCATAATGTACCGTAACCTGCCAACTTGTTAAGTCATTTGACATCAATGACGTCACAATGCTATCATTATTTTTCTCAGAATTGAAAATAGGGTGATGTATGCTTCGTTCTAAGAGAATTATTTTGATTTAGAAGGTCAGCCCCATATTATGAAATAATAATATCCGAAGTAATCATCTTCAAACGACAGAGTCCATACGGCTGTCAGCATCATAGGCCTATATTTGAGATAAATGTGTTTTCATTTTGAAAATTGACTTAGCTTCATTGTTTAGGTCTTTCAGGCGTGGGCAAAGTTTGCGTTGATGATTGAGTCTCGCCATTGTTGTTGACCTGGTACTGTAGTTAGTTATACAGCAATCCTTCACCGATCTTGAACTCTTGGTGGCAGCAGATATGCCTCCATTACTGCGGTGTACCTGGGTGGTAATGCACTGTTTAGCGACTGGTATAAGGTTTGGGCTGCACGGCGATCATTTGATCAGTCGCGGGTTATTGGACTTTCACTTTGCAAATCGCTTAAACCCGTCGCTAGGCAGCGCAGTACCACCCAGGTACCACCGCAATAATGGCGGTATCTGCTGCCACCAAGAGTTCAAGATCGGTGAAGGATTGCTGTATTAAAGAGACTCGCTAATGCGTTCTCGATTGGTTAAGTGCTTCATGTGACAACCTGAAAGGGTTGGCCTCGTTACTTATGACAACAATTTAATGATGTTTCCCCATCAAACTAAACTCTTTGATTGAAAATCGCTGTACACATTAGGAATTTAATGTAAACTTGTAAATTAATAACAAATTTGATAAGAATTCTAGGCCTATTGTTCAATGGAAAGACGAGAAATTAGGTTTTTGTTCCAGAAAAAATGAAGCATTTTATACTTTCGTCTTTTATAGACTTTTCAACAGCGCCCGGGCTTTTTAGCATTTAAAGGGTGTGTACAACATTGGTAAGATTGAAAATATAAATGATCACAGATTTGCACATAACTTACATGGCCTAAAGATGGTCATGGTGGAAAACTTCCCTAAAAATAGTTTTGCTTGAAATGCCAAAGTTTTTTAGGAAATTAGTAAAACAACAGTCTTTATCCTGCAGGATAAAATCCGATGTTTGAAAAAAAGTCAAAACATAATTAATATAATGGGTTTTTTCACTGTTTTCTCATGACTCCGAAGACCGATTTAGCTTAAACTTTCACAGGTTTGTTATTTCATGTACATGTTGGGTCACATCAAGTTTGGATACAGGTCTTTGGCAATTACCAATGTTGTACACACCCTTTAAGTCAAGAGTTGAACTTATGCTTCAAAATAGGCAGACTTCAAAGCTCTATAAAAGTATCACATTACGAGCATCCATGAGATAAACTAATAGAATTCATTCAACTTTTAACCGGACTGGGAAGAATGCACGTATATACACAATCTCTCCTTGTGGTTGAGAATCGGACATGTACATGTATGATGGACCTATGGTGGCCCTGAATGGACATCAAACATATTTACGTGAACATTAATTAAGTAAATATTCGCGTTTTTTGCCCCAATTCGTGTATTCACGTAAAAAGTTGCGATTGAGGCACAAATCGTGCTAAATACTGACGTAAATAATCACGACTTGTGCCACAAATCGCAAATATTTACTATAATACGTAAATATTCATAATGTGTACCAAAAATCGTGAATATTCACCTAAATATTTACTTGAATACTCGTGTTTGTGCCCAATCGCAAATGTTAATATTCACGTTTTGGATAAATCGTGACTATTTAGGTAAATATTTGCGATTTGGGGCACAAATCAGGAATGTTTGATGTACATTCAGGGACACCGTCACGTACCTCTGTCTCCAGAGGCGATACAGAATGTGGTGTCGTTTGCAGACATACCATTCGCTCATATCTTTTGGCGCGAAACACCAAAATGTGAACAACCGCATATTCCATAAGTCCAAATATGGTCATCTGCAAGCAAACTGCTGTCCAGACATCCAAAATCTAGAAAAAGAGAAAACAAGCGATTATTTTTTACGCACATTCATACAAAACAAACGGTCTAACGCACTATAGACTCAAATACGTGACGTGATACCGTCCTTTAATTTGCAAGACACTTTACTCATTGCATCTCTATTTGAGTATAGCCGTGGTGACAAAAGATGGTTTTTGTACTTAATGTAGCTTGTTGCACTATTATAATCTCGAGGGACATGAAAGATCGGTCCAATGAAGGATGCAATAATGTTCTGGCGCCATACTGAGCGTCTTATAGGTTGGCGCTCAATGTCCTACAAATAACAGGGCAGCGCTTACAAATTTCCACGAGTTTGTGCTGTTTTGGATTTGGGAAAAGTAGTTTGTCTGGGTGGTTTGACTGGGTGGACATGTTTGTACGGGTGGACATGTTTGTACTGATGTACATAGTCGTCCACCTTTAAATAATCACTCAAATGGAAATTCTTGGCATCAGGTGTGATAGAAAAAGAGAATGCCTGATCTATCACGTGTTAAGTTTGCAGTAACTGGTGTTTTTAACTTTTATCAGTTATTCAAATTTACACTTCGAGACAACGTATTAGTAATTGACTATTACATTAAAATTGTTGAAAACAATGTTTAGTTTCAATCTAGAAAGGCTCACCGATTTTAACGGTCATACAAATTTTCACCACAATACTTATTTCGATGGACGTTATAATTAAAACAGTCACGCAGTCATTACGAGTAAACAATTCTATACTGTTTCTTCACTCAAAGTATAACGAGACCACCTAAAAGGTGAAGTTTTTAAAGAGTTGGGTGATGTAGAAGCTCATGGTGGTAATGAGTTTACTCTCCCAAATATCAATGTTGGGTCAGATGTAATTATAAGCAGAGTTTTGTTGTGACGACATACTGACGTCACAAATGAGAACGGCCCAAAACACTGAAGTATTTTCCGAGTTTTGGGTGATTGATCATCTGTTAATTATCTTTTGAAACCGGATTGAACTCACTGTGCTGTATGCCAACTGGGGCAATCCGCGCTGTGCCGTGCTGGCCTGGGTTACAGTCGAGAGGACTGTGGTGATGCCGAGTGACACCCTGGCCGCCGTCTGCTCAGGATCCAGGAAGTAGTTCAGCCATGACAACATGGTCAGCAGAAACGGAATAGAGATCTGGGCCAATATGAAGCTACTCGGTCCTCGGTAGAGATAGATAGACGCGTTCAGTGCTGAGTACTCTATGAACGCAGGGATCATAAACAAAGAAGCAAAAACAAACATTGTAAACATGTAAAGTTGGCAATTTGGGGGCAAAACCGTGAATATTCATCCCGTAAGTATTTTCTATATGGTGTTCTATAAGGGCAACAAATTAAAACAGTGACTTTTGGGGGGCGGCGACTTTTTTTAAAACACAGCACATGTTATTTATTTATTTGTTGGTGGTGCCTTCCCCACCCCTTTTTTTTGCTCCACCAACGTAAAAAGTCGCCGTGTAAGTGTCCATTATAGAACACCATCATTTTCAAGGAGCTGTTTTGCACACAAAGTACCTCTCAGTCAGCACAAAATAAATGTATGCTTACAATAATGAGATTTTTATACCACCACCAAAATACCCTGCTGTCATGTACCACGTGATCTGCTCATATCTGGGGTGCGTTTTCGCGGTCGTAACCAATAACTGTTTCGGTTTAATTGGCCATTGGTTAATCACTGGCCAAAGACCGAAACAGTTATTGATTACAGCCGCGAAACAGTTATTGGTTACAGCCGCGAAAACGCACCCCTGCTCAATACCTCATAAACCAAGGCCCCAAAATGGACCAAAATTGCTTCCCCGGTTTAAATACAATCCATGAAGCCGCTTGGGACAAGCTGTGCTTGGACCCAAACCAGGAATTATTATTATTATTTTATTATAATTTATTTATTTATTATTTATTTGTTTTGTTTTTTGGGGGGAAGCGAGTATGAATTTTTGGGGAGGCGTATTATGAAAGTAAAAGAACATCGGCGCGTTAGCGCCAACCGTCGCAGTAGAGCGACGCAGAGGGGAGTTGGATTGGGGATTTTTGAAATTAAGACCCAATTTAAGCTTCTTTTTGTGTGTGCTCACCATTTGTTTTTACATTTTGGTGCACTTTTTCTCCTTTTTTGATTTGGGGGGATTACTTTGGCGTTCGCCCTTCGCCCCCCCCCCCCCCCCCCCCCCCCTCATTTTCGAGCCTGGCTGTGCCACACGGTGGCTTGAATAGGAGGCTGATTTGGCCGGGATCTTGTTTGCATGGCTAGATCAAAATATCACATGACACGCTCTTAACCAATAAACAAGACAGAATCCTTGCATTGGATGTAAAAAAAAAAAAAATCAAACGGTTGGTCTCATCACGTGCATCTTACCAATATCATAGTTTTGATAATAGTATTCATATATGTTGAAATTGCTAGTCTTGATTGGCTCGTATTCATATAACTCGAACTGAGGTAAGTTGTTCGTTATGAACCATGCTGTGGATTGATTCTCAAACTCATCTATCCAACGCAGCTCGACTTCATTCACTGCGTACATATCTGGAAGGAATGTAAAAGTGTATCATTCATACGTCAACAGTATTCCAGTAGAATGAACTATTGTCAAAATTAATTAAATTTGAACGGTCGTCGGGGGGGGGGGGGGGGACAGGTGGACGTTGCGCCTATGAATATGTATAGCTATAGTATAAACTACCACTTTGTACCGACTCTATTTTTAAGCATTTTCATGATTGGAGGATCGGAGGGGAAGTTTTGTTTTTACCACATTTTCCCACCTAAACCTATGTTGTTGCGATTTGCTTGTGATCGAGTTAAAGCGCTTGAAGAACGATGTGGTTTTGGTCCATCGAGGCATACCCACTCAGTGACTTGTTGGACTTGGCTCAGTGTCTTGAAATAAGACTAGTCCAATATCTGTTTACAGGGAGGTGATGGTTGGATTGAAGTTATTAGTACATTTTTTTTTTCTCACCAGTTATTTGGCGACTAGTGTGTGGTTCAGAAGATTCATCAATGAAAGTGACGTATATTCGTATTGTATAGTATAGGATGGTTTGGAAAGTATCGTCACAATCGCTAAGGTAAGTTTTGGTATACGTAGTCCAAATACGTCCAGGTTATAGTTTTGTTCCGTATGCATTATAAAAACTCAGTTGAGATCAAGTGTATACGATGCATAACTATTTTGAGACAACTATAGCGTAATACGTCTAACCATGGTCTAACAGGACCTCACATTGTGTCTGTACTTACATGTAGATATATGAGTGTCGCACTTCTGGTTATCAAATGGGAACCAATGAAGGTCCAATGAGCAGGTCTGGGTCAGTGTTAACCTGAAGGAGCAAAGCGTTTCAAAATGAAAGCCGTTTATACGCCAACAACACATCGCTATAAAATTGACTTTTTTAAAACTAACTTTAGGCTGTCGTCATCCCGACATAATTATCTAGGTATGTCGACTTATTAGTCTGTAGGGTTTCGTCATCCGGAGATTAATTATGTCAAGAGATTAATTATTTCAATATTTCGGATGGCACTTCCAGAGCTCCGTACCTTTTAAATGTACTCCCTTCACACTTAAAGCGGAATTGATGCGGATCTGGGTTCCGGGGACACTCCCACTTTCCGGTCAACACGGAACCTAAGGACACTCATCGCAAATATTGTGATGCAGTGAATATCTTGTGATGTTGCAATTTTAGTCACACGGGGGCCTACTGTGCCGCATACCATGATGACCAAATTGGCATAAAGAATCTATCAGAGGGTCAAGTTTCTAGTCCTAATGAAACCCCATCCCTTTTTCGTAGAAGGTATTTTTTTATTATGAATTGAGTTCACATCAGATAAAACAGATTTGAATGGTGTAAAAACAGACATTTTGAATGTACCCTTTGATTTCACAAAGCACTAAGATTCATCTTAAGATGAGTTGTCAGTATTACCATAGTGATTTGTATTGTGACATCACTCTTTGCTAAGCAACTGCGATGGATTTGCAGTTACGATCAATCTTAACTCTTTGTGAAATCGAGCCCCCTGGTGCTTTTCAGAAAGATTCGCGCAAAGCCCTGTTACGTCATCACTCATGTGACGTCATAGTGGGAACTCCGTTTTGCATAGCCGCTTCTTTGCAGCACGGAGGTATAACCATAGAGCTTGCTCTATGGTATAACAAAGCAACATCCCACACATAACGTCAAAGTATTGTCGTTTTGACGCACGCTGTCTACGGCAGAAGTGTTTCTAGTTTTTCAAAACCTTGAGGTCATAATAAGGTCAAACTTTTTGTTCGATAAGTTTGAAAAATTCAGAAGTCATACCAATATTAAAGTTACTTTAAAACAAGCATAAAATATAGCATTCCCGTTCACATTTTTGCTCATCGTGTGCTTCGGTGAAATCGAGTCATGTCAGCCTAGCAGATAAATAAAAGCTATACAAACCTGCTTATGTACCACACCCCAAATACCCTGTCAACAAACACAACTTTATTTGGCGTCGTTAGCTCGTGAAATTTGCCGGATTTCATCAGAGGGAAAAACAAGTTAGGCAGCCAGATTTTATCAATGGAGTCCCCTCGGATTGCGTACGTAACGTTGGAGTCAACGGGAAGTAGGCTCTGCAGTCGGTGGTCTTCCCAATGCTGTTCCAAAGTCAATGTCAAGGTGAACTCCTGAAAGAGGATAACAAGATCTCAGAAACACATATATTTTGTTACGGATTCACGGAACTTAATGATTAGTAATCTTGGACGCTCAAATTGCAATAATAAGCTAAACTATCTTAGAAACTGGAAATCCAATGATAAAGTGAACTCAGAACGACAACTCGGAATTCAGGATTAGCTTAATTGCCTTCACGTGACTGAGTTACCAAGATAATTATATCGAAAATATTTGTTTTGTTTTGTGTGTGTTTTTTTTTTTCATGGAAACAAAGAATTTACTGAATCTTAGTAAATCGGAATTCTGGGAAACAGGAAACAGGGTTTCAACGATAGTTCTCTCAGAAGCTCGAGCTGAAATATCATAAAGTATTATTTGCAGTGAGAAGGTACGGATCAGGCGTAGCGCCGGCACATAAATATAAAAAATCCCACTCTTATCGTGTACGTACACGATAATTATCTATCATGTGCATGTCGATAGTTATCAACATGATAACTCCGGACTTATTATGTATCTGTACACGATAGTTATCGTGTACGTACTGGGCTTCCGTAGAAGGTACCACCCGAGTTATTATAAACGACGATCATAATAACAAAATAAAAATACAGTGTCGGTTATATGGAACGCCAAAGAGGCAAATAATCAGACCAACACATCGATCGGACTTTTCCACCGATCGATCGGTGCTTTCAACCGATCGATCGATGAAAAAAGAGCGGTCGAAAAAGAGCGATTTAAAAAGAGCGATCGGTTGAAAAAGAGCGATCGGTTGAAAGCACCGGTCGATCGGTTGAAAACACCGATCGGTTGAAAAGTGCGATCGGTCGGTTGAAAAGAGCGATTGAAAGACCGATGTGCCTACATCGATGCGTACACCTCACACACAGGGCACGTATGTGTGGGTGTGAGTAGGTAACCACATTCAAACCGGGGACCTATAACAAAAGAGGACAATAGGACCACGGTTGCTATCACAAAGGAAAGCATTGTGGTCCACGGTTGCTATCACAAAGAGTTGAACAAAGGAGGGTCCACGATTGCAGGCTGTTACACACTTGGGTGTGTGCGTCGGGCTGACAGCATTCCTTTCACTCCCACATAGGACACAACTCAACCAATCAGACGTAAGATGCATATTCATGAGGTAAAATATTTTATTCGCCACGAGGCAGCGTGCATGGGTTGATACAATGTACGTACATGTACACGAGGCAGCATTACATGTAGTTCATTCTACCTCCATGATTTAAAGGTGCTGTATACGTTTGGTAATTGGAGCCTACTGATTGTGTTAACCCTATATAAATGTAGTATAAAAAAATTATATACAATTAAACTAACCTATGCATTTTTTTCAGATTTTCTGAGATATCACCGAAAAGCTTGGAAATGGGCAATGCGGGCGAGGATCCCCGGCCCGGAAGGGACCACCCGTTCCCGGTCGCGTATTACATGTAGTTCATTTAAAGGTGCTGTATACGTTTGGTAATTGGAGCCTACAATATTTTACCACGATGCCTGCAGTGTTTCTAGATACATTTTTATTGGGAGTTCATGCATTAGTTCATCGAACAGACCGAAAAAATTATATTATTATCATTGTCTACTCTTCCCTCTGCTAGTTATGTTCGAGATGAATAAAATCATGATGGCATTTTGAAATTTTGGCGATTATTTTGTTATAAAATCAAAACTGTAAATCACTCCAACAAAATTTCTCCCCTCTCTATGAGGTTAAAGAGTCTGTATGACTCTGAAAAATAATGGCGAAAACAAATTACTTGGTAAGAAGTACAGCAGCTTTGAATTAATGCATTTTGAGAATAAACTTAACACTTCGAAGTACTACGGTTCTGGAAAAATATATCCATTTTTTAGCCCCCAAAATTTGAATCTGAGAAACGTTACGTTCTCCTCAGACTTTGTATTCCTATAGAGAATCCTGCATGGAAATATTCGCTCCGGTTTTCGGTGATATCTCAGAAAATCTGAAAAAAATGCATAGGTTAGTTTAATTGTATATAATTTTTTTATACTACATTTATATAGGGTTAACAAAAATAAATATTTTACCTCATGAATATGCATCTTACGTCTGATTGGTTGAGTTGTGTCCTATGTGGGAGTGAAAGGAATGCTGTCAGCCCGACGCACACACACAAGTGTGTAACAGCCTGCAATCGTGGACCCTCCTTTATTCAACTCTTTGTGATAGCAACCGTGGACCACAATGCTTTCCTTTGTGATAGCAACCGTGAACCTATTGTCCTCTTTGGTTATGAGGTCCCCGGTTTGAATGTGGTTACCTACTCACACACACACACACATCTACGTGCCCTGTGTGTGAGGTGTACGCATCGATGTAGGCACATCGGTCTTTCAATCGCTCTTTTCAACCGACCGATCGCACTTTTCAACCGATCGGTGTTTTCAACCGATCGACCGGTGCTTTCAACCGATCGCTCTTTTTCAACCGATCGCTCTTTTTCAACCGATCGCTCTTTTTAAATCGCTCTTTTTTGACCGCTCTTTTTTCATCGATCGATCGGTTGAAAGCACCGATCGATCGGTTGACAGCATCGATCGATCGATGGAAAAGACCGATCGATCGATGGAAAGACCGATCGATCGATGGAAAGACCGATCGATCGATGGAAAAGTCCGATCGATCGATGGAAAAGTCCGATTGATGTGTTGATTGGATTATTTGCGTCTTTGGCGTTCCATAGAATTGTCTGTAAGCACCTTTAATGATCACTGTGGCTTGACTGTATAATGGTTCTGCCTTGATCCGGGTTCAATGTGTGTTGAATCGTGTGACTCATAAATGTATACGCCGAAACGAACAATACGTGTATGCTTGGAATGAGAACATTTTGGGCTGTGACGTGTTTTTTGTACTTCGGCTTTGGATCCATTGTAATAAAGCGACCTCCTTTGATAATAAGCGAAGACATTTATTATTATAATATCCTAGAATACAATCGTCGGTTCGGGACCATTGCTGGCTTCGGTGTATTTGGAATAGGCATATCGTATGTCTGTACACAGTACTCAACTAGGCGGAACGGATGACGGTATATTCTTCTTTGCCGGGTATTGTGATCATTGGATAGTGACTACACATGCAAGTGACTTCGTATAGATTCGAATTCTTGTTGGTACGTTTGTCTGAACTGTGTGCTGTGTATATTTAACTACACGACTATACACTCAGCTCGCCAACAGTGAGGGACTGTACCATTTATTTCTAGAGGTCATCAGCTCAGCAAGTGAACGGTAAGTTTTATTGAATGTCAGCTATTGCAATGTTGTGATGAAAAAAATTCCGTGATCAGTCGTTGTGATGATACCGGGCACTGAATGCACAATTTTCACCATAAAAAGGAGTGATAACATTGGTTTATAGCATACGTCCATGGTGAGGGAGGTCCCTCGACAAGTTTGGAAATAAAAACAAAACAAATTAACAGTCAATTAAAATCTCAGCAGACTGTCATTAGTGGTTATGTCTTCCCAATAGATGCCTATCTCTTATTGTTATGATTGTACCGTGGAACAAGAACGTAACCTGTAACTCGTACAGATAATCGGGTATTTATAAAACAAATTTTGATATGATATTACATCAAGATCAATTGTTTGTTGTCTTTGCAGTTTACGACAAGATCTGCCAATTCATGATGGGATTGCAGACACTTATGCGTGGTCTGGTTCTGCTGCATGTTGTGACTTTAAGTGCATCCTTAATATCTTTCTCCAAAAACATGGACTGGCTTCGAAGTGACGGTACAGGCCCTTACTTTGGGGGCGAGTTCGACGAGGGTGACACGACTATTTGCCGTTGCCGAATCACCATCAACGAAGGCCCTCCTGTTGAGTCACTGGAGTTTGAGATGATGCCGTACGGCAGTTCCCCCTGGCCCTCTGATGATTTTGTTACAATAGCTAGAGGCGAGCAAATCGTTTACTCTGACGGGCAGGCAAGATTTTCAGACGTGAATCTCACTGTTGTCAATGTGAACACTACGGATTACCGTATGACCCTTAGTAACGTTGACCGATACGACTCGGGGAATCGCTACTTCTGCAAAGCCATCTGGTCCGGAGCAGGTGCAACTTCAAGTACCACATCCACGGAGCTCAAAGTAAGGTGGAGCCCCCCCGAACCACGATGTTCGTCAGACATCCCTGACAAAGCCAAGGAAGGCGACGATGCAACGTATGAGTGTGATGCAACTGATCGCGATGGAAGATCCGAAGGGACCTTTTCTATGTGGAGAGGCGACACCAAGCTTGAAGCTTCAATAAATAGCACAAACCTGTATGTTGGAATGCAGTACAATGCTTCATATTCTACTGCCATCACGGATGATAGTCTGAGAGACGTATACTCGTGCCGTTATATCGGCACTGGTGGCTTTCAGGAATACGACTATAACTGTACCTTTAATATGCCAATGTGTGTAGTTGATGATTTGAAGGACCAATGCAGTGGTGCGTTGCCGTCACGTGATCAGCTCCATATAATTACGGTGTTCTTTGTTTTGGTCTTTTATTACGTCACCTTTAAATAGCTAGAAGGGAGTCAGCACCATTCTCTAATCTTTGCCTAAACTTTCTTGCACAGTTAATGCCGAACCATGGACCAATTTTAAGTCATGATGTACAGTGCAAATAATAATATACCCGCACTTTCCCTTAATCTCATGACAGCACCCCATCTTAATTAAACCAAAGCCCACCCATGCACCAGTGTCTAGATTTGCTGTCTGGGACTTGTCAAGCCCAGTGCAACGTCTTGCACTGGACTTGTCAAGCCCAGTGCAACGTCTTGCACTGTGGCCCAATCCCGTATTTGTCTTCTATTTATATTATTGCCTGTTACTCATCGTCTTGTTATACTCAACTTCTTTGTATAGCCATACAGTTATGAATAAACGTCTGTATCTTCAGTCCAATAAAAATAGTTTATGTTTGAGTTTTATTAATAATGCTTTATCGACCAGCCTTTTATGAGTGACATAGGTGTGTTACACATGACTGCATTAATGTATAATTAGGTCTATAATACCGAGATGTTGGTCTTGTCCTATATACCGATCCAGCATCTCGAGAAAGAAGAGTTCCTCAGCGAGGAGAGTGGGGGGGGGGGTGGGGGCGGGGTACAGAAAGGAGCAGAAAAGAGCAGCGACAGAACGCACACACCTGATGGCTACAGTTGAGTGCTCTCTCATTGTCACGGACTAGTGCCCAGCTCCTCCCCGGCCTTCCCCATCAGTTTTCTCGAAACCAACGGCTTTTCTATCTCAATGTACTTTCCGTATACTACAGATCATTATACAAGCAGGCACGTTGCCTTGGATCGGGCGAATGTGGCTATGAAAAGCGTTTGTAACCGTTTGTTATAATGGTTAGAATGATGTTTTAAAAGTAGAATACAACAATCCACACAAATATGCCTCGAAATTGCGTGGTTTTCCTTTTACATTGTGAACTAACACGGCCCGCCATATTGTAGAGCCAAATTTTTGACTCCACAAAATGGCGGACCGTGTTTGTTCGCAAAGTAAAAGGAAAACCACGCAACTTCGGGGTGGCTGCCTCCTATCATTTAAAGAAAAAAAAACAGAAAAAGGGGAAAAGGAAAGGAATGATAGAAAAGAAAAAAAAGACAGAGAGAAAGGGAGAAGCGGAAAGGTTGAAGAAAAAATGAAAAAGAAATGGGACTAAGAAGGGGAAAGATTGAGAGTGTAGTGGGCGCCATTAGTAGACTAACCCAAGTCTAATGTTTATCTTCCCATCATGCACCACTTATATAATGGCTGCATGCTTTGTAAGTTACATATTATGCCCTTATCAATCTGAATAAAGCTCGACTGGTCTGTACATAACGAAGTCCTCAACATTATTTAGAGGGCATCATTTACATGCCTGTAAATCCCGCTAACCTACAACTGTGTACATAATGTTTTTATTAGAGTATATTTTTATCACTTTCCTTGTATTTTTGGTATTTGTCTGTTTTTTTGTTTCTCCATTTTAAGGGGGTTGCTCTTTTAGATAGTGATTAAGTTCGCTTTTGGGCAATCCCTAGGCTGCTGTTTGGTTTTTTTCTACATGTCCCCCTGTTTTTTCATATTTTGTCTGACTTTTTTTTCAGTCTTCTGTTTATTGTATTGTTTGTTTTTAAAGCCTGAATGAATAAATAAATAAATAAACCTCGTCTGCCCTTTATCGATCACACGCAGGTGCATACAAAATGGTGCAGGCGGGTCCAGGATAATGCGCCAAAATGCTACTTTCTTTATAGACTTTGAAGCATTTGGAACTTCACGCAAAATTGCCAAAAGATTAATTTACTATTAGCATAAATTATCAATCTTCATTGAAATGTTGAAAATGATTTTCCGATAAAAGCGTACTCTATGGACCAGCCGACCTTTGAAGTCGGGTACACAGGTTTTTATTTTTTATTTCACATAAATTCTTACCATATGCGCCACGTCGATGTCATCAATGCTTATTCTTCTAAGAGCGCAGTAGACGATATCATTCGTATCTATAAAGAGAGAGAGGGAGAGAAAAAGAAGATGAAACTTATGAGAAACATAATTTCTTTCCTCAGTGCCAAAGTCATGCCTTTGTGCCCACTGCAGTTCTTTCAGCTCCTCATGCAAGCAAAACGACACAGTTCAAACAAAACTCAAGAATAAGTCATCAAGGAAATCGATTGAAAATGGCAGGGACGAACTAATTCAAAGCAAAAAGGTTTATCCTTGTACTATTTGTAGAGAGCACTTAATTGCAGGGTGTGTTCACTCGTGGTACGATTGAAAATATAAATGTTCACAGATTTGCCTATAACTTACATGATATAAAGATGGTCATGGTGGAAAACTTCCCTTGAAAAAGTTTTTTTTGAAATACCATATAGTTTTTTATGAAAAGAGTACAACAATAGTCTTTATCCTGCAGGATAAAATCCGATGTTTGAAAAAAAGTTGAAACATAATTATATGGTTTTTCACTGTTTTCTTATGACTCCGAAGACGGATTGAGCTTAAACTTTCACAGGTTTGTTATTTCATGTATATGTTGGGTCACATCAAGTGTGGATACAGGTCTTTGGCAATTACCAATGTTGTACACACCCTTTAAGTCAAGAGTTGAACTTATGCTTCAAAATAGGCTGACTTCAAAGCTCTATAAAAGTATCACATTACGAGCATCCATGAGATAAACTAATAGAATTCATTCAACTTTTAACCGGACTGGGAAGAATGCACGTATACACAATCTCTCCTTGTGGTTGAGAATCGGACATGTACATGTATGATGGACCTATGGTGGCCCTGAATGGACATCAAACATATATTTACGTAAACATTAATTAAGTAAATATTCGCGTTTTTGACAATTACCAATGTTGTACACACCCTGCCCCAAGTTCTTTTGACATAAACAACTGCTGGAGCCCATGTTCTTTGACCACTCAAGCGTGAAGCACACTTCCTCACACAACAGGAAGCTGGTGTCCAAAGTTTGATTTTACAAACTCTATTATTACCTTGAAGATTTTATTTTAGAGCATAATTAGTAATAAAAATTGTCTTACTTACTAAATTTCCTTTGATATAATTCAAAAATCATTTAAATCAGCCAAAAAATGTTCAAGTTCTTGGTCTTTGTTTCCTCAGTGTGTTCTGAAAACCCAAACACTTTTTTGCACACAACCTTATGGCGCTCCGTGTTTGGCATTTCGGATCTTTCTACTCTAATTTGAAGTGATTGCAAAATAGCAACCCTATTTTATTTTACCGTCATTGGAAAGATACGATCTTTCTCTTTCCAATGATGATAAGCTTGGGTATGGAGGGTGAACAAGGACAAAACTACAGCTTTTTAACAAATGGCCTTTGTGCCCAGGCTTGAGTGTTTTGTTGTGTGTTATCTTGGGCGACTATTAGTCGCCCTTGGGGCTCAAGCAGGGTATAGTGCACAGTCGACTATAGTCGCCCTTGGGGCTGAAAGGGTTAAGTGTAGGCCAAGTAGTAGAATGAAGTTGGGATAAATTAACCAAGATAGAAACAACCGGGAACGAACAAGACCTAAAGTGGTTGTGAATTTTCCAATTTGATGAAGGAGTGGATCCTCGACGGACCCTGAGACGCTACCGAGAACAAGGGCCATCAGAAACTTACCATTTCTTTCATTTGGTCGTTCGGCTTTATAGCGTGCACTTACATCAAGAATGTCGTCGATGCTAAAACCAGAGTACAATCTGTATGGAAAATCAACATTAAGAAAACCTTGGTTTCTGGACGCTCAGCAATTAGAACATGTAGGCCTATCTTTGAATTTGCATTAGCTTAATACTATGACCTTGTTATACTGACAGTGGCTCACAGCAAACATCCACGTTTACATGTTTCCCCATCATGCTCCCAAACAACTCTTTAATCTGATAACTGTAATCGACGAGTTTTCTGTGATTCTTTCAGCTCGCGAGGCATCGTTCAATAATTTCAAGCAAGCAAAAAAACAGTACTGAATAACCTAAGAAGATGTAGTATAAATTGTCCTATCAAACTGGGTTTTTATTTTTTTAAGTATAATTACTGAAAAACACAAACTAAGTGCTGTTTTATTTGAACTAAACCCGAGACTAAGAAGGATTTCTATAATTTTATAATTAATAGGGCCATGTTGCAATGCCCTCGAACAGAATCGATAAGTGAAATAACAAGTGAAATAATAATATTGGCTTCTTATAGACCATCTTTGTTTACATTATATAGTGACCTTGTACATTCTAATGCATTTCCTGACGGGCAAGATACTGCACAGGCCATATGGGAACATTTACATTTTGTGTCATAATTTTCACCTAAATTCAAGAGTTACAAAAGCAACAGCTGTACAGCTTTTGAGATGTCCCCCTTTCTTCATATCAAAAGTTGAGACAAATCAGACAGTGCAATCTCCTTAAAACATAAGATTTATTGTATTCTGAGCTGCGTACGAACTGTGCCTGCACGAAGTCCAGGCTCTGTGGCTCTTTTGTAAACATGTGATGTCACAGGTCACATGTCTATATAGCGCTCAAATACGTCACTCAGTGACGCTCAAGGCGATTCAACATTATCAAAAAAATTCATGCAAGCATGTAGATCTACTTTTGGAAGTATGAGACCTTTTTCCTTAACATATTATAGTGTTACATACGACCAACTCGTTTGGGGTTTTACCAACTGAGGCGGTTCGCACGACAGCGAAGTTACAATAAATGGGAATAACTAAGTGATGATGAAAGGGAAAACCAGCAAAAAACAAATTGGTACAGGTCCAGACGTTGTATATATCATAAATAACAAATATATGAATTTATTTACAAACAGCAACGGCGAATCAAGCAAACTTACATACAGTGAATAATGAAAGGCATGAATAAAGCGACATGGTATACATAAATGACTATTAATATTTGGCCAAATTAAAGATTTAAATATACCGTAAATAAATGCCGCCTGCTGAAACAACTCAGGTCTCGGGAATGGGGAGTCCGACGCCAACCACACAGTCACACGGAGCGGGGTAGTGGGTAGTCCTCACAGCGGGGCTTCTCGTCAGTCCAAGCCCCTAGCCAGCGACCACGCCCAATTGTCGGTCCTGCCAGTGGTAGTAGCGCCGTCAATTCACGTAGTGTGGCCGGTCAGCATCCCATCCCGAGCTCTGAGTCGAAGGAGGCCGCAGCGTAGGCATACAATGCTTTATAATTTATACGCACATTAGACTTTAAATAAATACAACACTTGCTAAAGTAATAAAAGAACTAAGGAATGCAGCCAGCCGAGAACAACCCAGCAGAAAGGAACAGCTAAACTAGGATTGTTCATCTCGGCAATAATGTGGCTGAAAGGAATTCCAAAGATAAATCAGATGGTACAAACTGTGACCATAACAACAGCACCATGTAATGGTTTACAAGGTGCTGTGGCGCATTTTGCAGCCAATCAAACCAGGAACACTGTTGGGCCAACCCCTTATCTTTACAATAAGTGGACTGTGTTATTTTTACGTGCATTACACAACACACGGGACCATTGGCTTTACTATACGTCCCACCCGAAGGACGAAGCAAAAATGGCTTGCTAAGACATTGTGACGAACGGAAATCGAACCCACACGGGAATTAAACAAAAACACCAGAGCTTGAGTCCGGTATTCTTAATCCGCTCGGCCAAATAAAACACATGACGGAGAGCAATTTTTAGTCTGGAATGCACAAATTGGGAAAATCAGTACAAACGAAACCGCGGACAAGATAGATAAATAAATTTGTATAACTTGAATTTTCATTTGCATATTCACAGAACATCAGTATATACTTATAAAAACTATTCTATAGTTATAGTAGTTGAATATATTTTAAATTGAGCCCTATTTCCCATCATCTTTTACACAAACTCCCCGTTCATTGTAATTTTACAGTGTCTTATTTATCTGTATACCGGCACAAATAGGTTATCTTATAATTTTCAATATTACACTGCAAAAACTTGGGTGTTGAAATTGACACCATGTGTGTAGTCACATATATATATATATACCGAAGAGAGAGAGTCAAAACTAACACCATGGGGGTGTTGAAATAACACCAATGTAGTTGTTTTTGCAGAAATTGGTGTAATTTAAACACTCTGTGGTGTAATTTTTTGATTATGTTTAGGTATCTATAATTGCAACATTCTTTTATGGGATTTGAGGCATTGCATGGTGAGGCATCAATGTATTTGGTATGCGGTAACACCATGTGTATATCTACTTGCTAGGTAGATTTGTTTCTTTGAGAACTTGTCTTGCTATTTATTCTACTGTCGGAGTAGAATATTCGGAATTCGGGAGACTTCGGGAGACTTCTCAGTTCTGAAAAGAACTGTCCTGCTTATTAACTACTACCTGGGCGGGAGGTAGGAAACCGGCCGGGACTACTACTTTCGCTTTGTGGATTCGCTTTGAGGATCTAGTCTCCTGACGATGACTATAGAGCAAGCTAGTCGAAACGTTGAGACCTATTATTAAGAACTCACTCCGCGGTAGTGTAGTTAATAACGAGAAGTCCCCTCGATCCACAAAGCGAAAGTAGTAGTCCCGGCCGATTTCCTACCTCCCGCCCAAGGTAATAAAGCAGGACAGTTCTTTTCAGAACTGAGAGGTCTCCCAAGTCTCCCGAATTCCGAATAATCTACTCCGCGGCAGTAGAATAAATAGCAAAACAAGTTCTCAAAGAACAAAATCTACCTAGCAAGATACACACATGGTGTTACCGCAAACCAAATATACATTGTAACACCCTTGGTGTCAATTCTAACACCTCAATTTTTGCAGCGTGTATTAAAAATCAATTGGCAACCAAAAATGAATACTGTTGTTTCAATTTGCAATTCATTTGCTTGTTTACGAAAAATTTGTTCACTGCAAGGCTACTATTGATTTCACATTAATCTTGTTGACTCGCTATAGTTTCTTGAAGTTTGCATAAATTAATGCAAAATGAGAAACTTTAACAATACACACACTATGACATAATTTCATCGATACAATAAAAAGTTATAAAACACCTCACGCAATTACCCTCAACAAACACACACCTTAATTTTTTTTTAACCCAACCTCCCCCCCCCAAAAAAAACCACCACACAAACAAACAAACAAACAAACAAACAAACAAACAAACAAACAACCCAACAAACAAACAAACAAACAACCCAACACCCCAACAAACAAACAAACAAACAATCAATCAAACAAATAATCAAACAAACACTTTTTTTTTATATTTAAAAACCACTCCAACAAGAACCCCACAAACATACAAACATTATTTTAAAAATACCCCAAAACACCCCAAAACCACAGCAAACTATAGGCACATGTTAAAAGAATATTATGACAGTTTTATAGACCTTCGATTTTGTTTCTATGTTGGATGGTGAACAATTATGGCCGTTGCCAGGCAATATCGCAGGATCTTACCAAGGACGGAGAGCAGTGCATGCATAATATTTATGCGGGAAAAGACATGTAACGACTGAATACTGTGCATAAAATTGACACCAACCGTAGTAATAGTATACTTACCCTCCTGGTACTGGTTGCCCGTCATTGCTTGACGCGTATGATCCATTTAGACGATCACCAAACACACCAGCATAGGCGAGGTGCCAAAATGTGATAAGAATAGAGATACCAAAACCCCTATACAAGACGTAGTTACTCCAGCGACGAAAACTTCCCATTTTGAGTTACGCTTTTTATTATTTTAGCCCCAGACTGTAACCATAGATGTATTGAACATAATTATACTCAGCTTGCTTGTGTCTGGTTGGGTTCAGGGTTGGAGAAAAAAGGTCCCTACTCTAACATAGCCGAGTCAAATTATATGCATTAACATAATAGACTGTGCAAGTCTCGCGCGTAATCGAACTTCCGGGACCATAGTGGTCCCAAACATATGGAGTTTTACGTGGGCGAGATTTTGTTTCGTCAATTATTTTAGTTTAACGTAGGTTATGACCTAGAAAAGTATAAATGTTGTTGGAAATGTAATATAGGTTTTCTCGGTCAATTTCGGCAAATGAGCAGCCGATTTCATTTTCGTGCGTTCGAATTAAAGCTATTTTGCCTCTCCAGTTGTTACTGCGTTTCAAATTCAGAATTCGGGCATTCAATTTCGTATTGAGGCATTCAAATTCCTTTTGCACTGTGTTCAATTTAGCATATCGTCATTCTTTTTCGTGACGCACAATCATCATTCAATTTAGCAAAGCTGGTTCGACTGGAGATTTTACTGGTTTAATTTTTTTCAATTTCGTAAAGAGGCAATCAATTTCGCTAAATGAGAATTCAAATAAGTACGACTAAAGAAATACGAATAAACAGATAATCTGTATTAGGCAACTGTTTCGTATCTTCACTTTAATTCAGGCAAACCTTATTTTCTTTATTTATGGTTCCAGGAGACTTTACATGGGGCCCATGATGTTTTTTCTTCTTTGTTTTCTCCTATATTCTTTTTTGGGGGGATCTTTATTGGTTAACTGGCCTAATTTTGTATTGTGTTTGAATGGGGTGTTTCTTTATGTTTTTCCTGGTTTTTGTTGTTTATGTTGTTTCTTCCTCAACCATCAATCTGTTGGCGTGCCAGACATATTGGCGTATATGTTTAGGTATGGTTGTACCACAAGCTGCAAACTTATTGAAATATGCGTGTAAAACTGTAGCAAAAGCTCGTCTTCGAAGTACAAAGTGACTCAAGTGCAAATAAGTGAACCGTATATGCCTTATTAACAAAGCGTTTTTTAGATTGCACAAATTACAGAAATGACTGCCCAAAAATGAATTTGAATGACTAAACACACGCCTCAAAAAGCTCCGGCGAATTTGAATGCTGCTTTGATGAATCGTTAAATTGAATGATTATTAATTTTGTTAAATCGAATGACGCAACAGTACATTTGACTAGTCATAAAACGAAATCGAATGACCCTTTTTAGTAGCATTCGATTTCGCGCGAAATAGAATAGCGTGGTGGTTAAATTGGCTGCTCATTTGCCGAAATTGACCGAGAAAACCTATACTAAGTGATAACAACATGTGAAAGTAAAACCAATTCAACAATATAACGAAGAAAACCCAAGAATTAAACTTGACCTCAGCTTCCGGTTATTGCAAAAAATTAAGAATTTTGTGCTCGCCTCCGATCATAAAACTTACATAAACACTTGTTTTGGATGCGCAATTATAATCGCCAGATGCTGTAATTGCAAAGCAAACCCTTTTCATTGCAGTCTATGGTTGTTGAGGCGTCAGCATCCTCTTTAAACTGCGATACTTGTCCATTTAAGACCCGTTTGACCTTCACGAATCCGCGTAAAGGGGTTTCTAAAAAGTTAACATCAAATAGGCATCCTTGTCCCAGAGTTTAAATTTTTTTTCAATAATAATATACACACTATTGTGATTGTTTTTTCAGAAGCTAAAACTTTTCATAAAATTGTAATGATTTATTTTTGTTCTTCAGATTTTGTCATGAGATATAATTTAAAACAAAGATTTAATTTCAGAAATAAACATGTTCTTCGTTTGACGTGTTTTCTCGTTCGGATACGCGCGAGACTTGCACAGTCTATAACAGTGCTAGTGCCTTTCCTACATCTCCGTCGGTGTCATGACAGCACTGGTGGCGCATGACATAATTACTTTTGTACAGCAGACTATACCTGTCATGTTAGTTCCAAATCCGTGTGTGCACTACTAAGGCTAAGTAAATATTTGGTTTTTAGAATCTTTCGATTGTTTTAATCCTATATAAATGTAGATATATACAATAAAACCAACCTGTGAAAATTTCATTTCAAAAGGTGGTCGCGTTTTTGAGATATCGCCGAAAATCCGGAGCGAATATGTCCACGCAAAAAGAATAATCCCTAATAGGAATACAGTCTAAAACTGACATTTTTTTCATAGCCACATTTCTTCGAAGTGAAATGTTTTTCAAAATACTTTAAACTATCAAAAGCCGCTGTAGGCTTCTATAAACCAATACGTTTTATTGGCATTAATTTTCATCGTATTTTTCACCGCATGAGGGCGCTTTCGATGGCAAATAACCTTGTTATCTTATTTTGACTGTCTGTATGCTGTTTTCTTGTATCAATGGCCAAACAAATTGCGCAAATAGTTGGATTTGTTATTGATCGTTTTGCTTCGCGTAAAATTTAGTTCACCCACGCGGTCAGAAATACAGCGAATAATGCAGTGAATACGACATGTGGTGAAATAATAATAAATAGTAGCAAAATCAAATATTTTGCAAGCAAATTTTCTCATGATGGTTGCCATCTTGTTTCGCTGGGCGTGAATTCATTACCTTCAACTGACACTTTAAAAAAGCTTGTTTTTTCCCCCCTGAAAATTACCCAGAAAACCACGGATTTCAAAATCTGCACACAGAAAAGGACATTGTCACGTTTTACTGCAACCATCGGCTTTGCATGCCCATTGTTATTGGCTTTTGGGAGAGAATACAATATCGTCCTCTGTTCTGTAGGACAACAACAACCATGCAACAACGACATCAAAATTGCGATCACGCTGACGAGAAAAGAAAAACAGCCCATAAATATGATTGGACATTCTTTTTAAAAGTAGAATACAATGATCCACACAAAACGAATATACGTCGAATTAGCGTGGTCTTTCCTTTTACCTTGTGAACAAACACGGTCCGCCATTTTGTTTTTAACACAATTTTTGATTCCACAAAATGGCGGACCGTGTTAGTTCACGAAGTAAGAGGAAAATGACATTTTCAGTTAATATTTGTGAATCATTATATTCTACTTTTAGAACGTCTTTCCAGTGTTATGGTGTAAATTTACATTATACGTGTCCCTTTAAAATTAAAATAAACTTTAATGAAACCACATTACAAGTACGAGGTTCACTCAGATTGCTTTTTATTATTGTTAATAATTAATTATCATCCACTAGTTAAACTAAATAGAGCATCCCATATTTCGACTGTTTCTCCCTTTTTTTTTTAAGTGTGTGTGTAGGCCTAGATTTATACTGGCTGAGCCAAAAATTACAGCTGAATTAAAATACAATAACAAATTAAACCCCTACTCTTTTGAAACCATTCTTTTCAATGCATCCTAAGGTTCAATTATATTTTGAGATTAACATTTCTGGGAAAAGCCAGGAACAAAATTTGCAATTCTAAAGGAGGCAAAAGAAATTTACATGAATTTTTTAAATTCCCTAATATTTTATGCAAATTGTTATTACAGAAAAAAATTATAATAAAGTGTCTGACACAACTACACGTGTAAGCAAGTACATGCCTGGAATAACACCGAGGCCACGGAGGTCTCTGTTGCCCCTGGTCTTGGCCTTGGTGCCCCTTCAAATGGTTCCCATAGACCTTAAAATTGTCCAATGGAAGTGCCCTTTGGAAAATGAAAACAGCCTTGCCCTCTCAAAGATGGAACTCCAGGCCTGCAGTAATTACACAAAACAACAAACTTTGAGAGAATTGAGAAGATATTTTCAAATTCTGTTGCATTCTACCCACTAGTGATATCATGGCCACTATTGAAAGCACCACACTTAACCCTCAATCTACTTTTCATAGGATGGCCACTGGAGTATATTACAATGTATAGTCAATTTCATTGGAACCACATAGCAACATGATCTATTCAAAGCCACATCTCTTTGGCAGAATTGGTAGAATTAACAGTAGATGGAGGCCGCCATCTTGAAAACAACTTCATCTTGATGCTCGAGTATTAAGCCTTATCAAGGTATGACAACTTCCCGCCTGAAACAGAAAGTGTGAGATAGAAAGGAAAAGAAACAAACATAATCCCAACCTCCATATTCCAGGCTGCAAAGTTAATTCCAGTATAGACCATGTGACCTGTGACATCACAAGTTTACAAAAGAGCCACAGAGCCTGGACTTCCTGCAGGCACATTTGTACACAGCTCAATGGAAGAATACAACAAATCTTATGTTTTATGGAGATTGCACTGTCTGATTTTTCTCAACTTTTTATATGAAGAAAGGGGGGACATCTCAAAAGCTGTACAGCTGTTGTTTTTGTAAATTTTGAATTTATGTGAAAATTATGACACAAAATGTAAATTTCCCCATATAGCCTGTGTAGTATTTTGCCCGTCAGGAAATGCATTATATTGTACAAGGTCACCACTCTGTAAACAAAGGTAACATGGTCTATATCAATAATGAAAATGCATGTGAAAAGTAAACCCCATCTGACTATTGGCTAGGTATATTACCCTTACACATAATAAACTACAAAGCAGTATGACATCAGGTATACGGAACTCAACTATTAAAGGATTTTTAGAACAATTCTGAGTCTACTGTCCAGTCCATATCAAATAACACTCATTTTGTGTACTTCACTGGTTCAATTATTCTTAAAAATTAACACAATAAAATTATATTTGCATACACATAAAACCAATATAAAACAAGTGTCTCAATTAAATTTAAAAGCGACATGATATGACAAATAGTGCTTTCACCCAATGTAAATTATGCAGACAACGGCAGATGTTCAAATTGGACAAGACTTTATAACCATGGTAAAAGGAACACCAACTTGGGATAAACCTAATGAGGTTGTTAAGTTTCATCTTGTTACACTGTAACCAGTTTCATTATAGTGTCCATGTGGCACAACATTCCCTTAGTCTTCAACACACATTAAATATCATTTAACAAGCCACATAAGATTTTTCCATAAAATATCACAGTAAAACACTTTTTTGAAATTTCATGTCTATGGCCACTTCCCATCCCAGCTGCAGTACAATGTACAAACTGCAGTTTGCTAATGGCCTGGACCCCGCTTAGCACAGGAAAATCTTGCTTTATAGAAACAGGTTACCAGCTAACATTCAATAAAGCCAACATTGTTGTGACTGGTGCCCTGTTCAGCATTATTTTTGGCTAAACGGCTTTATGAAATTGGACCCTGGTGAAATGGAACCTGCTGTGAGTAATGGTTGGATTACAATTTTATAATAGTTTTTGAAGCTTAGTTACTGATTGGTTTAAAAAGTTACCACTGAAGTTGTTCCACCCAGTGAAAGGTCCCAGAGTTGAAAACAGAAAGAATGGACCAAGCTTAACACTTGCTGAACAAAAAATACCTACCAGGTATTTCCCCCTGCTCTTCACTACCACAAAAAGTTGTGGAACGCTGCAAAGAGGTTTCTTACAAGTGAGACCAGTGTTTTAACAGTAACTTCAACTGGCCATGTTGAAGGATGGATTTCATCAAACAGGATCCAATCCATTAAAATGCTACCCAATTCAGTGCACAAATGTGCTAAGCGCAGAGTAATGTTGCTTAACATACATGTTACCATCAGCCTGGTTACCATTCACAATGCTGTATTGTGTACATGGGTTGTCACTGGTTCACAGCTTGTTTCTGCTAGGTTGATATAGTTTCTGCTTCCAAGCTTGATAAAATAGGGCCCTGTATTACAATACGATGGAGGTCCAAACTACAAGTAAAAAATTTCTGTCATGAATGACAACAAATTTAACACATTTAAAGTTGTGCTAATTTTTAAACAGTAAATTTTGGCGTCATAATTTGCTTGAATTGTATGAACAGATCGTAGCTACATGTAGCTTTGGAAACCAACAATAACTGGGGATGCTGAATCACCACCAATATGCCCCTAAGGTTGAAGTAGAATATCTGATGCATACATTTAACCAAATTTGTTGCTTTTTTAGGGACAGTTACCTTGCCCATACAATACTCAAATCCAGGAATGCTACAGTAAACTACCTGTAAATAGTCAAAGGTGCTGTGCGGCACACTTAAAATTAATAATGTTCTCAATTACACAACCACCACACACTATTAAGATTTAATGTCTTTGGATGGGGCTTTTTGTACCCCCCCCCCCCCCCCCAACCTGTTAGGTTTACATGCCACAACACAATAAAATAAAAAAATCTGCTTACCGGTGATCAATTAATTTAAATCCAAGCTGAATTTAATAATGCTGTTAAAATCAGTCACATATTTATTTGCCAAACATTCAGCTGGGAAACAGCGACGTGACTATCTTTATTTTCCCCCCCCAAACATAATTTGTTTCTCCATTACGAAATAGGCAAACGTCACCAATACCCACCAGCAGAATCAATTGACATGATTCCCTTTGCTCATAAACATGATGAGCCAAATTGTCTGTTTAATGGCTAGTGTATATCAAGCTGTACTCACTTTTACTGCCCCTAAAAATAGAAAGAAAATCTAAAGAAATTTCAGATTTTCAATTCTAAAAGATTATAAGGGATTTTTTGTACAGAAAGTAGTGTCGCTTGTTTGTGCTGTAACCATCTTTTCTCGCCATTGAACTAAGAAATAGAACCAGAAGAGTGCAAAGTTCATCAATATTGGACAAGTCTAATGCTAGGCCAGTCTCGAATGCAAAGCCATGAGTGGCAAACACCACCTGTTGGTGAATTTGGCTAAAATTTACCTGTGTGATATGGAACTGGGTTTCTTTGGTCACAGACTCTGAAGGTCTCCACAGCAGACAGATGAGAAGTGGGATCAAACATTCTCCTGGTTCTATTTCCATTACACAAAGCTGTAGTCAATGGATGCTAGATGTGAACAAAAAATCTTTTCTCTCATAGGGTAGAGTGGCAAGGCAGCCATGACACCACAAAGTCTGTCCTATTAGCAAGTCATTTAGCAAGTCAACGCATATATATGCAAACACTTAGTTGTTAATGAAAACATGAGCCCTTGGAATGTGAAAAGCAACTCCACCGGTTTTCAGTTTCTTGCAGAAATCCCAAGTGCAAAGCCTGGCCAATGTATTCCCAATGTCTTTAGGTGATGACAAACTCTTACCTGTGTCTCAAAATCTAGGCTGGGGCAACTCAAATACCCCAATTTGAAAACGTTTGTTTAAACTGCCTGATCAATTAGCTATAAACAGCATCCATGTGTCTTGGCCATCAATATTTTAACTAATTCCTATTTTAAGCAGTTTATCTCTTACATGTGCTTGCAAAACTGTAGGTGTGGATCGGGGGGGGGGGGGGGGGGGGGTGTTCCCAAGTGGTCTGGAACCCTCCATGCTCACGACAGGTTTTTTTAAAACTATGTTTTCCCTTTTGTAAAATGTAAACTTGTCGCATCACATAGCCATAATCTCGCTACAAACTTCTAAGTTGAGACTCATTTGCTGTAAGAAAAGCCTCATACAACTCCTACCAATGATTGTTGAAACATGCTTATTGTCATCCATTTTTTGCCACGCTACCGCGATCCGAAAGAGTACTACATCTGATCGTATATGACTTACTGTTGCTGCTTGCATTGAAGCTTTTTGCACAACCATGGAAATATTTTGTTTTTTACCCCATCCCTGGATCCATGCCTAAACTTTTTACAACTTCTTTTAGGCCTAATCAGAATTTACCAAGTGTGCTGTGAAATGGGGACAATGTGTTTCAATGACTGATGAAGAGCAAACTTTGGCCTACCTCTATTTATGACCAAATAATCACTAAAGAAAAAAAAACTTAAAAACTTTTCACTGTAATCCAAATATGAACCATTCAATTGACCAATCACTTAATACCATAAAGATTGCTTTGTATGTCACTAAAGCACATCTTTAAATCTAAATATTTGATAATCAATCACATTAAGAAAAAGCCTATCTTCTGTTCTGTTGGTCACAAATAGACTCAGTACAGGGCTCGAATTTGGGGAGAAAATCCACAAGACTACAGGGCTCGAATTTGGGGAGAAAATCCACAAGACTACAGGGCTTGTAGCTCAAAATCTTTACTGGACCAGACATTTTTTTACAAGACCCGATTCAAAATGTGAAAAAAAACCCAAAAACTTGCTGCCACAGTTTAACATGCATTTGACTGCTTTTATATGAACCAGAACTGAGACAAGTAATACTAAAGAGAAGAGTATACTTTATTACTCATAGAATTGAAAGATAATTTATCAGACCCAAAGTCAACACTTGAACATAATGTGTTTCTGTTATTCAATTGAAAAACACAAGACCATCGGACTTGTTAGGTCATAAGTTTACTGGCCCAACACTAAAATTACTGGCCTCTGGCCTGTGGTCCAGTGTAAAATTCGAGCCCTGTCAGTATTGTACAGCTAACTGTATGCCTACCGGACATGACAAGGTTCACTTTACCATCTTTATCAGGGTCAACAAGTTTGGGTGCTACATGTATGCTCACCAAGTCAGCAGCTTGTCTAAAATTTCTTGGAGGCCATGACATTATTAACCAGTTTTTCCCCTAAATGTCCCCTTTTCTTAACTCGGGAAAGGTGTCCCTAGAACCACACAAATTAAATGCCTGGCCTAATGTATGATTCATAAATGTTGCCTCACCACAACTTTAGTAAAATGTTGCAAGAATAATACCTCTAGTGAATTACTATAAGAATGCGGTACCACACAAAAAGGCTATAGAGCCTTGATGCTGACTGGAAGTATTGACGAATCTGTAGATTGAACACACCAGGCTGCAAATCTCCCACTATCTGACATGTCTGAAGCAAGCAGTTTCCTTAAAGCAGAGAGCAGACCACCTTCAAACTTGCAAAATGAATCTCTCAGAAACTTTCTTGATATCACAAGTGCTCAGTCAAACTGAAGATCTGACGAAAAAAAGAACAGACCCGCAACAAACATGGAAGCACACATCAAGAAGAGTCATGACTTCACGTGTGACGTTGTATTATCACTACGCTTAAAGAAAAGGCTGTTTCTTGGCTCCACAGTGTGCTTCGGTATGCAGAGGTAGTAGACTTTGAAGAGTTGGAAGTGAAGTCTTCAAAAGGTTCTTCCAAAGAGCTGTTTAGTGTCACAAGTGTGACTGCTGGGCTGGCGAAGCACAGTCTGAAAGGGCAATAAAAACAACATGTTGCCGTTGCAACATGCTTTCTGCCAGGAATAGTCTCCAGCCGTCCAATTTCAAAATACAGCATTCTTAGTTTTGTTGTCTATTCTTTATAATCGTTTTTTTTGGTTTTTTCCCCAGAGCAAAGCATGTTACTCTTTTAAAAAAAAAATCCAATAGGTTTCCAAATTGCAAGGAAAAAGGGGATTGAGTGTTTGTATATTCTTGTTCTCACTTACACCTTTCGTTGAGTTCCTTCCATTTGAACCTTGCTCATTTGAATGTTTTAAATTTTGAGTTGCATTTGGGGAGTTTCTCCTCCCCTATTTTTCATTGAGAATATGTCTGCACATTTCACTGGTCCAAAACTCTCAAAGAAACAAATACAAGTTACAGCAGTATTTCCAACACTTGGCTCTTACACGCTCCTTTTCCAGTAGTCCAGAAAAATCCTGTTTTCTTCCATTGTGTGTTTTTATTGTTTTTTGTTTATAATCCCCGAGCGTTGAACAACTCACTTTGGAGTTCGTATGAAGAGGCAAAAGCAAAGAAGCATTTAAGCACAATAAAAGGTATAGTTTCATAATAATTCGTAGTTTTCCAACATCCATCTTTAGACGTCCACAAGGAGTAAATAATGTAAAACAAGTTGACTGCTATCCAGCAATAATTATGCAACACGGGGATACGACGACCACTCATACAGTTCGTCACTACTTCAATAGTTAATGTTCAATTTTCGTTTTTAATACGTTTTATTTCCCTTTAAAAGTTTTGCAGAGTTTTCTTTTGTTGTTTTTTTCCATTTACGTCCACAATACTAAAACACTTGAGTCTTTTTCAGAAGTTTTGGGAGTTTTTTTCCAATTAGGTACGACAAAAATACAGACTAACGATCTTTAATAATTTTTGAAACTTCATAAGTTGAAAGATGCTTCATGATGACTTATTTGCACCACACACTCAGGTTGCAGAAATCTTTTGGAGTTCAATTTCAATCCCGTCAAGACAACTTCTTGGATCCGTAAGAGATAAGACATAATCCTAGATCTAGATGATTCATCCATGAGATTAGAGACATGACGTCCTGCAGATCTTGCCTGATCCAATCTGATCCAATCTGATCCAATCCAAGCATGAGGAGCATCACCAGAAGAAACTTAGTTCCTATGCTGGGTCCTGCGGTCACGTCCAGATGGCTGACAGAAAAAAGAAAACAAACAAAGGATCAGAATCAACTTACATCAATGCAAACTTCCCAATGTACTAATAACCGCTCAGCAAGCAATTTTCCATGAACAAATTCTCTGTGTTGAGCACCCTAACCTCACTAAGGAAATGGAACACCACAAATAAAACTTATCAATCTAGCCAGCAGAAGGAGTGTCTGGGTGTGGGTGCCTTTCAAGTTTCTGGTTTTAAATGTAGACATTTGTATGTCGTCTGCTCAGAACTACATGTATAAGGTCGTTGGTACAATTTGCATGGGTTTGATAAAATTGCTTTTGCCTATTTTTGAGCTCCTGGTAAATGAAGTTTATTGACCAAGAGTGGTCTTCAAAGTATTTGTTTGACCAAAAGAAATATTCATTTTCTAAGTAAAACATTTATTTGATGATTTTGATTGATTTTTTCAAAATGTACTCATTTTTCATTTAGTGCCCTTTTGATCATTACGAATAGAAATTGCAATTAACCCTCCTACTGTTCGCAACATTTTCAAGTGAGTTGACCAACCATTTGAAACCATTCAACTGCCAAAGTTGTGTATGGTGGCACAACTGTGCACAGAACTAACTGTGTACTGTGTACATGCATTCCCTCATGGTATCATATTGCAAGGCTGGCATAGCTTATCTATCATTCAAAACCACAGTGAATGGTATTGAATGGTCAGACAGTAGGAGGGTTAATGACCTTATAGCACTGAGATGATGATGTATTCTTTCCATCTATTACATGAAGATGAACTGCAAATTAAGAGTACTGGCATGCTTGAAAATGAAATATTTGGACACCGTGCTTTCATGCATGTATTGAATCAGCAGCAAAATTACTACCAGCACTATAATATGTATTGCCAATTTGTGAAAGGACAAACTCTTTTTGGTGCCTGACCCTAGTGTTTCTTTTCACTTGTCATGCATTTACTGCGTTTGTCACTACAAAAATGCAACGTACTTTTTTCTGATGTTGAATGTATTGTCTACATGTATTTGCAAATGTGAATGTGGTAAACAGAAAAGAGAACTGATTACTACAGGAAAACTAACAATTGAACAATCTGAATCCAAAAAAATGTACCAGCAAACAGAAGTCCTTTTTAACGTGTTAGCAAATTGATTCGTGAAGTTTTTGTAAGAAATTTTCTACATGCAAAACACTTCAGAACAACCAACACACCAAAAACCTAGCTGTACATGTACTGTATGTATTTTTAAAAATTAAAAAGTACATGTACACTTCCCCTGGTTGGAATAACAACAATAGTCACAGAAATAATATTGCTAAAAATACAAAATACTTTTACAAATTTAGGAATGCATTTACAGGTATGTACCAGTTTGTATATAATTTGAATGTTTTATGGGATGTTTCTTTATATTTTCAACAATTTACATGCATCACAAATTTGTTTTAAATTGGCAAAAGATCACAAAATGAATCAGACCTTAGCCCATTTCAGCTAAATTGTCCATCAAGTTTCTTCAATGCGAGAGATCAGATGTCCTTGTTTGGGTGATTTGCTGATAAGGTATGCAGGTGCTTTTTGCTCTGCACTTTACATAAAGGGCAGACTGGATTACTACATGTACAATCAAGTACAGTAGACACTTATTTGTACATGTACATGAACCAGCTTAGTGTGGACTAAGTTACATTGCGAGTTAAAAATATAATGAGGATAAATCTCTGATCAATTTTTGTTTCAGTTGTGCTCATAAATATTAGATGCTGCTTTGAAGTTAGCAATACCTTCATACAAATAAAAAAATCCACTTTGCAGAAATTTAAACCTTTATTAAAAAATGTATTTGAAAAATGCACATTAACATTGTGTGTAAAGGTTTCACACCAACAGGTCAACCCACTCAACAAATAATGATGAGAACAAGGCCTAGCTAAGCACAACAAAATTAGGCTTATTAGAATAAGGTTACCAGGCAAAATACCATGCCACGTGTACAATATTTGACTGGTATTCTGCTTATTTTGCTGAGCAGAAAATTATTTTCTGTTTAAAGACATGAAAGAAACTCTATGAAACTAGACCCAGATTGGAGACCAGCATCAGTGACAAACTGACAGCGAGCAGCTGTAGTTTGAATTGATGATGATACAACAAGAAGCACGTTTACTTTACCTTACGAGCAGTGTCTTCTTCCTGACGCTTCTCATAGTGCCCAAAGTCGTCAAAAATTGACGTGGTGTGACGGTACGCATGGATGATCTTCAAGACCTGACGCCCTTTATCCAGTGGCACTTCTTGGGTGTCACGAGAGTTTGTCACGGGCTTATTATCGTTGTTTTCCAGGCGGATATGTCGCAGCTGGCTATTGGGAACATCCTTGACATAGACCCAGCGCACATCAAAGCGCCCTTTCCATTTATCCTGCATCCAGACACCCGTATTGACATTGTAGTCCACCACTGACATCATCTCTGCTACGCCGCAGAAGTGTCCGCTGCCGTTTACGCTGTACAGGAGATAGATGGGTCCCTTGCTGGTGCGCTCACGGAATGCACTGTCCAGGCGCTTGTTGCCATGCTCCGTGCTGCACCATATCCCGTACTTGATAGCGCGGTGGATATCGTCCTCCGAGTAACTCTTGATGATGAACATGCGCGAGTTTTTGATGTCCATATTGAACGTGTTGGGATTGTAGGTGTTTGCTGAACGCAGTTTGTCCAGTACAGGGCTGGGTTGGCTGTTCTGTGGAGCAGCTCCACCCGTGGCTTGGCCAACTGAAATGGCACTCATTCCCGACGCACCACTGCTAGTGCTACCATTACCTGCATTCACACTGCTCCCACCGCCACTGGAACGATTGGCATAACTGTTGCTATTCCCCTGGCTGTTGCTGCCACTCCAGCGCTGCTGCATTTGCTGGTGTTGATTGGGTGGGTTGCCATGGTTCCTTTGCTGCTGCTGTGATTGTTGAGGCGCACGGTTTTGGTGTTGCTGCTGCTGCTGCTGTTGCTGCTGCTGCTGTTGCTGCTGCCCAGGGGGTCCACTCTGCTGCCCCTGACCATGTTCCTGCTGCTTATTGGACTGTCCTCCCTGTCCTTGCCCATGTGATTGGGATTGGGAATGGGGCGGCTGCTGCACCTGAGGTTGCTGCACAACAGAAGCTGCAGTAGTGGTGGCTGGCTTAGCTCCCTGTTTATCATTCCCATTCCAAGTTCCAATGGTCATGGTTTGTTTCATGGGTGGGAGCTGAGTCGGTACCGGGGCATGGGATCCAGTCTTGGTTTTCATTTTTGGTTGGGGCTTGGCCGGTTTGCTGGCAATGGCTGCCCAAGACTGGGGTTTAGCAGCAGTCACTGGGGCTGAGGCAGGGGGAGGGGGAGCCTGTTGCGCCATTGATGATGAAGTAACTTGCTGTCCACGCACCATTTCTTGCTCTGAACGCATACCATGAGTGTTCTGTGTCATCACCCCACCAATGGCATTCTGCTTGTCACCCGCTGCTCCAATATTCAGTCCGGACATTCCCTGTTCCACCGCTTTCATACCATGAGCTTTGCCATCATGCCCATCCAGTCCGTTAATTCCCTGATAGCCCCGCTGCCCCCCTGGAGCCACCTGTTGTTGGGAGGCATTGGGATAGCGGGCATAATCATAGTAAGAAGTCCCCTGCGCTGCTGGTTGGCTGCGCGACGTTACCTGCTGTGCCTGTTGTCCTTGTGGCCCAGGAGCAGAGCTGTTACTCCATGAGCCGGTCATGAAGTCCGCATTTCCTGGAAAGAAGTTCAACCCTTGGTTCAAGTATGGTGGAGTAGTTCCCGGCTGGTTGTAGTAGTTTTCCGCAGCATAGTTGTTGTCGTAGGTACCATAGTTAAAGTTGTTGAAGTCCCCTCCAGTGGACCAGGTGGTCTCACTACCAGGCATGGAGTATTGGAAGGAGTATGATGGATAGTAACTCGGCAAGTAGTCCTGTGCAGGTGCCATATTGGGAGCCGTGTACCCCTGGGAGAGATGATGATGAGCCATTGGAAACAGTGCATGGGAAAAGAAACAACAAATAAAATATGTTATTAGTGTTTTAAAATAAATTTAAAAAAAACTTTTTGCTGTGAAGATCAAGTAAAAAGTAAAATCTGTGGCTCATCGAGACGGTGTTTATATCCAGTTTCATTGGCATGACTGAGAACACTTCTCTTCCCCCTGGACAGGATGCCAGTCCATTACAGATTACTATCCAGCTCTCATCAGTACCCATTTGTACTCTTAAGAAGAGAGAACAATTACGATAAAGTGCCTTGCTCAAGGACACAAGTGTGTGAGTGACCAGGCCAGGATTCAAACTCACATTCTGCAAAATCCAGAACTTAAATCCACCACCCTTGACACCCCCCCACCCCCCGGCAACGACACCCCACTTGCTTTCTTGGCAATCAATATCTTCAATTTAATTGCACTGCAATTGTTTTAAAATCTTAATGTGACTAACCTTGTTAGAAAACACAAGACCCTTTGAAAGACATCTTCCAAGAAAGTAGTTTTGGTAAGGTTGGTTAGGTGAACATTTCTATTCTACTTGTACAGTATGTTTAATCAGGGATAATTGGCATACACCTGTACCCATTTTGGCCAAAATTAATGACACGTTTTCCCTGCTAGCCTCTGTCAAAAACAGCCAATTAACCAAGACATGTTGAGACTGAGTCAAAACACACAGCAAACTAATTTGGTTCTCATCCATTTCAAATAAATGGCCCAGAGAAAAGGTAATGAGCTAGATTGACCAGGGGCTGATATCACAAAGAGCTAAGATCGATCTTAACTGTGTATCAATCTTAATTGCTAATCAAAGTGTGATGTCACAATACAAATCACTATGGCGACATTGACAACTTGGGGAAATCAAGCCCAGGACAGTGGCTTTGCTAATAGGGAATTTGTGTTTACCACAGACATTACCACTATAATAAAGAGATGGTAAAAAAGTCTACTTCTTTCGTGGTTAAGTGGTTACATGTATCACTATCAGTGATTAGTTTGGGGGTTTAGGATTTTTTTTTCCACAATTTGTTTTCACCTATCAAGTACATTTATTTGCAGTGAAGTTATTCTGAAATCTGAGCTAAACTGTTAACTTGTACAATACGACATACCATTTTTTTTTTTTTAACAACCACCCAAGAAAAACAAACTAGTCTTGTAAAAGAGCAATTTCAATTTAACTTACAATTCAAGTTAATAATTATATAGCGGCTTAAAACAAAGAGCTTCACAAAAGAACTTGAAAATACACATAACCTCAAAATAAACATCGTAAGAAAACGGACCAACACCAAAAACTACAAGAAACAACCAACAAAATACGAAGGTGAACTAAAAAAGTGAATTAATTAAGTTTAGTCCTCCAAGGAAGACTCTCCAGTGAACATTTGTCAAAACCATCAAAATCATTCAAATATAGCGACAGATTTTTCTTTCACTGACTCAGTATTGTACATGTACCTTACACATACAAAAATGTACATGTTACTAGTGCAAATAGTAACATAATACGCAAAGATAGTCAATAAATAAAAAACCCACAATTGTATAGTTCTATTGCTATACATGCCAGGGTTCTGCCCACGGTGGTCGGTGCCGGAAAACCCGACCGGCACTCATGATTCCCCGACCGGCACTCGCAGAATTTTTTCTTTTTCCGACCACCACACATTTTCCTTTTTTTTTTTCCATTTCCTTCAAAATATTTTGAACAACGTGTAAAACAAATTATTTACCAGTAAACAGTTTTATCCAAAGTTTCAAGTAGCCTACTTCTTTGGTTTGAGTCTATTTTAATGATCCAGGATCGAGCATTCCTCCCGCCTGTACGATGTACAATATATCCAACGCACGAAACCTGCATTGATTTTGCAATGGTTTCCAGTCATGCTGATTATAGCTTGGAATAACATGATACCAGTTTCATCATGTTGCGAACCCTATTCTACAGCGTTTAATGCAATGGAAATGAACTGCAGAGTAAGCACCATGCTATAGATGCTGTAAATTGTTTTCCCATGGCGGTAAAGGCGTGCGCGCACTGAGGGCCTACATTCAAGGCACAGCTGCAGGGCGCACGTGTGTAACCACTCCGTGCACGATCGAAAGGAAATTGACTTCACTGTACTAGGAAAAAAAAAAATTTCCGCCACTAAACAAATCCTGGGCAGAACCCTGACATGCTACAATGTATACCCTCCACTTACAACATGTACCTGTTAACTTGTACATTAAATTCTGACGGACAATCGGCACTGTTTTCTGACACACCTCAATGCCAATGATCAGCACTGATTGCACTCCAGTTTGAAATTTAAGGTCAAAATGCTATCTTAATGCTGGGAAGTTTCCAATAAGAAAAAGGCAGGCAGCCAGGGCAGTAATTAATTGATACATGCATTAAACACAAATCTGTGTGGTTTTTTAACCCTCCTACTGTTAGCAACATTTTCAAGTGAGTTGACCAACCATTTGAAACCATTCAACTGCCAAAGTTGTGTATGGTGGCACAACTGTGCACAGAACTAACTGTGTACTGTGTACGTATGCATTCCCTCATGGTATCATATTGCAAGGCTGGCATAGCTTATCTATCATTCAAAACCACAGTGAATGGTATTGAATGGTCAGACAGCAAGAGGGTTAACATGCGTACAACATCATAATTTAGGCCTACATGTACATGTATGTGGTTTTAACCTTCCAGTTTGCATTTTCTGAAAAAGTAACACCGAATTGGGCTGTATCCAGGAAAGATGTGACAAGCAAAGCACAGTACATGACTACATCATCGTATGACTGAGTCATGGAGGAATGCTTTCTCATTTAACACCAAAAGGCAATTGTGCACATTGATAACAATGATGCAACAAATGTCTCAAAACCATTCATAAATCAATTATTCATTTCTTTGCAGGCCTAGAATGTAATTACCACAGAGGAGTGGAAGAACACTTACAAATAAACATTGTTAATGTATGTTTATGTACATAAAAAGTACATTTACAATGTACTATAAGTACACTACAATACAATGTATAAATAATGCATGTGTACAATTACGTGAACATAAATAATGCACATGTGCACAAAAGGTATTAAGAATATGAGGTCGTTTTATTACCTTCTTGTCTTTCTGATAGTTGAATGTAAACTAAGGATAACTACAGAATCTTCTAACAAAAATTAGACAAACGCTGAGTTTTAAATAAAGCTGATCAGGGAATGATTTCGTCTAGCAATTTTGCATAGCAAAGTATTTAGACTGAGCGATATTAGTACACACTGAATGCTAATATTGAATAGCAAATGATACATTTTGTACAGCATTTGGCTAGGGAAATTGTTCACTGGTAATGTAAAAATTAAAAAATTTTAAAAAAGCTTGCTCAATTTAGGCAAACTTAAGCCCTTTTCACACAAGGAAAATAAGCAGGGGGTCCTTGGTCCCAAGAACACAACGTTGTTTAATCCACATCGTGTGAAATGTACCTCTGCTTAAATAAACACGGTTCCTTAGTCCTTTTAAGACCACGGTCGAGACCAGCGACTTAAAAACACAACGTTGTGAAAATTATACCACGATCGTCCGTGCGTGCTGTGTGAATGAACACCGCTTGCGTAACGAAGGACCCTGGTGTAGCTGGAGCTACCACGCATGCGCACAAATACTTTACTCACTCAAAATGTCATCCATTTCGTTGAAAAAGACGAACGACTTTCTCCCCCGTCCACTCTTGTTATTATTTTTCTTAACCTCCCGGTACTTCCTCTTGAGGTAGTTCCATTTGTCATGGCACTTTTCGGCCGAGTGCCTGCAGTCCAACGCTCCTGCCACGTCTTTCCACACCTTGTGGTTGTGGACAAGACCGTCCAACTTTTGCTGGACATCGGTGGATCCTACCACTCCAATCAACCGGACAGTTTCATCTAACGTCCAGGTGTTTCTTTTTTGTTTTGGTTTCTTGGACGAAAGCTCGCCAAAAATTACAGATTCTACGTCGTTATTATTACTCGGCATTTTAACACCAGTGGGAAAACAGTGACAGAGTGACGCACGCACAAACAGCGCGGGAAAATAATTGGTAAACAGCACATGCATTTGCGATGTTATGCTGGATGTGCGGATACCAGTGAAACGGACCATAAACAATGTTGACCTTTGACACCCCAAAAGACGAAGGCTCTGAGAGACGGGACGTTGGTTTCTGCGCCGTGTGAAAGGTACTGTTCGAGCGAGACCAACGTCCTTGGTCAAGACAACTGGCGCCTGAGACCAAGGACCCTAGTTTGACTTTGTCGTGTGAAAAGGGCTTTAGTGATGACACAGTTGAACAACTCACATTCACAAGCAAGCAATGGACTTTACATGGATTCTGCTTATATCACAAATAGTCAGCAGGGTTCTCCACAGGGTCAAATTTTGTCCGGGCGCACGCTGGCCGCCGAGGGCGGGTGATTTTTTCACGCAAGCAATGCTTATAATGTGCAAGCGCAATGAATCATCAAATCTATGTGACACTGGGTGGGAGTCTACAAACAATGGGCCAAGAAAAAAACAGTTTTCTGTTAAACCAGGCCTAGAAATCCTCCGCGAATCGATTCGCGCCAAGATTCGCGCCCTGCGTTAACGCCGCGAATCCGAGTAGATTCGCGTGAAATTACCAGCATTCAAAAGGGGAAAATCACTTTTTTCAGCTTTATATTTGGGTCAACAAGAATATGTTTTTACTTTTCCATAAAAAAAACATTAACAATTTTCCGTTAATACACAAAGTTAAGTTTTTTCACCCCTCATTTCTTTCTGTTTTATTTACAAACTTAAAAGGTATCATTCACGATCAACCACTCACGTCTGTCGTCGAGTCGATCGATACCGCCGAGTCGTCGTCCTAAACACCGGCACACTCCATTACGTGTTGCCGTCACATAAGGGGTAATTTTCGCGGTCCAATAAATGTTTCGGTTGAATTTTGGCCATATCCTATAACACAGGCCAATGACCGAAACAGTTATTCGTTCCAGCCGCGAAAACGTACCTCTGGTCAATCTGTTTTAATCTGTCCGCGGATTGGTTGATAGCGCGAAAGGTCCCGTTTTTGAGCCAATAGTCTTCCTGGATAGTAAGCTCACGGCATCAATCTGCTTTATACACGTGGTTACCATGTACCGAGATAGTCGATTTCCCAAGATTATCACAATATTTCTTTTCTTTTCGTTTCCCTTTCTGGACTCCAGTTTATTCTATAAAAATCTGGAAACATTGAATAACGATAATGTATAACCAAATAGTGAACTTTTATGACCAATTGGAAAATAAATCCAGCAATGATGGAGTGGGCACATGTCGGAGCCGCCGAGCGTCAGTGTGTAAAAGACCACGAGGCAAGTATTACAAAATGCTACTATGCACTTACCTACCTCTGAACCCACCACACAAAACTATATGCATCGTGTATCGTGTATAATGGTGCCACACTGCGCCACGCACGATGTTCGTGAGGGGACGGCTGTTACCTGTCCCACGAAAAACAAAAGCCCCACACAAACCTGCTATTGGCAGCGCAACTGCACGATGCACTGCCAGCGATAGCTCTATGGTCCGTGTGTATGATTTACGTAGATTGAAATGACGGCTGTTATGTGTGCCGCGGGGGCGCCGTGAAAAACAGTGCGGTGATTAATAACGATCGTTTCATTGTGGAAAATACTGATTGACACTAAATTTAGGACCGAACAGTGGCTGCGATTTTTTGTCCGGGCACTGACAATTTTGCCCGGGCGCAGATTTTTTTGTCCGGGCGCACGACCATTTTGTCCGGGCGCTACATTTTTTGTCCGGGCGCATTTTGTATTTTGAAAATTTTGTCCGGGCGCAGCGCCCGGACAAAACCGCGTGTGGAGAACCCTTTCAGGTGCTTTAACACTAAACAGTGTCCCTGTAACAAAATGTATACTACGCGAATGGAGCTCTGCAACCAGGCCAGCCATGTGAGAACAAAAGCTATAATGCCATCCTGTATTGATCTTATGTAGTCAGCAGTTCAATTCATTCGATACATTCTCATTCATTTGATAGTTGTTTGTTTATATAAGGGGCTTGACAGATCAATTATTTTAATTTTTTTCTATTTCCCCAGGTCAACTGCAGAAGTTGCTCCCCTTGTTTATGGATCTTGGGCACCTGACGGTGTTTATATTTCTATACTACACGGTACTAGTACAATAAGCTGCACATGGAGCACCATGCTCATAAAAATAGTGCCGTAGACTGGTTTGGCTAGCATTCAGTGAATAATAAACAAGTTTGTAACAAAATAAAAAAAAATTAAATCATATTTAACCCTAACAGACTAGACCCTTGGGTAAACATACTGCCCAAATCCTTCTATATCCTTCAGATTAAAGTTGTCATAAACCTAAAGTGCCCAAATCCTTCTATATCCTTCTCCTTATTGTAAATATACATATTAGCCCAAATCCTTCTAAATCCTTTTGAGACAGAAGTTAGGAAGTCAACTTTGTGATTTACTTTAGGTGCTCTGCTGGGGCAAATATGTCAGCTTTATTACAATCTCCACCCCTAAAAGCCCAAAACCTTCAGAATCCTATTTTGGCTAAGCTGCATAAGACCTAAAACCTTCTAAATCATCCTACATGTATGTAAAAACAGCCCGATAGCCCAAGTCCTGCTAAATCCTACCCTAACAAAAACTCATTGTAGCCCAAACCCTTCTAAATCCTCCTGTGTTGCAGATCCCTAAAAGCCCAAATCCTTCTCAATCCTGCACTTTGGCAATGAGGATATTGAAGGACTTGGGCCCTTTAGGGTTAATCAATCATTACATTATTTTTGTTTTAACTGAATCTTATGAACTGACACTTTTGGCTGGTTCAGTGGCTTGGAATCAAAGCAGTTGAGGAAGTTTACCTTTCTCAACTACATGTAGGTACATTGTATAATTTACACAACAAATGCAACAAAGACTACAAAGTCACTGTGTACCCAAGTGAGTAACAACAAAGCCCACCTACATGTACATGTACATGTACATGTACATGTACATGTACATGTACATTGTACACTGTACAAGGTACTATACTTGGAAAGAAACTCTGTCCTGTACTGCAGTCTGGAAGTTGTTTTGATAAAGCTTGACAATGAATAGTTTAGCAACCTGTAATATCTTTCTCACTTCCCAATCCTCTGAAAGTGAATCCTGGTTTTGATCAAGTTCCCTATACTCTTCTTGGAAATATACAATTTGAATACATACAGTAGTACATTTTTCTTGAGTAAAGGCCACACACATGTAAAATAGTATAGACTCCAATGCCATCCATGTCTGTGAGCCAGCTGCCTCTACATGTATGGAATTACTGACATGAATTTGGACAGTTTTCTTTTCACAACAAGAATACTTTGAAAGGCAAAAATATTCACCAAAAGACTACTTTAAAGTACATTGAACATGTGTTAACTGTTGATAAACCAGGCTTGAAATTTTTATTCCTGCATGGGCAAAGCCACTGCACAATACTTCCATACAAAGTAACAAAGTAACAAGTGGAAAAAGAAACTGTAGTCTTTTGACCTCCTAGTAATTTCAAGCCTCCTAACAAAATCACAGTTGAGTTGATGAGTTGTATACCCTGTTGAACAAATCGGGTTCCTTAGTATGTGACCTTGTCAAAGGAATTAAAAGTAACTTTTCCATCAACCCATGGAACGGAAGAAAGTTATACAGGTGTGTACATGTACATGTAGCTGTTAATCCGTAATCCAGAGTTTTAAAAAGGGGGGCTTTCATATGCAATTCTTAGCAAGGCCCAGGCCTCGAATTACACGGCGGCCACGACGGCCAGTGCCGTCGATCCCTTGCAACTGGCCGTGGTGCCCCTCGAAAAAATACCCTTTTCACGGCCATTATGCCGTACCCTTTTCCCCCGTTGGCCGCCGTGCCCTTTTCCCAGTTGGCCGTCGTGCCCTTTTAACGAAAATTAAATATTTACTTGTTTTAGTTTCAGCCGACAATTTATCTTGTTTAATGTATATCCAGCACAAACCGCCCAAGAGAGAAGTTAATTGTAGCGTAAGCTGTTTACGTTCACGCACGCTATCGCGACACTCAAACGGTTGCAAACACGCACCCGTTGTACACGAACATCCGACGTCTTTAGCAAGGGACCAGTCTATAACAAAACCATTGACCAATAGAGGGCGCTCTTTTGTTTCTACCGCCCTCTTCTGGTGGAATTGTTGCACTGCATGGTGATGAAAAGGGCCGTTTAGTGAATGAATCGCGTCCAAAACTTTTCTGATTAAACTATATATTTTAATAATGCTGCGAAAAGAGCAATTTAAGCGGACTCTTAAAGGTAAACTCGAACACTCTGCTGCCAAATGCAAGAAATTGAACTTCTTTCTGGGGTAACTTTTATGTTATTTATTACTTATTTAAGTTATTTTTTAAATAACTTAAATAATTAGTTTTTTACAAATCATGTGCAGTTTGCTTGAATAAGATACGATTTTATCCATTTTCATATTCATGTAAACTGTTTTATCGGGTTTACCACCCATAGGGGAACCTCTGGTCAATTTTTTTAAATTATTTAAATTTATGTTTTTAGTGTTCTGGTGGGGAAACTTGCAACTTATTTTCTAGCCAGATGTTTTCAACCCAGCTAAGTAATTGATATGACGTTCCTTTTTTCCACGGATCAGGAAATATTATCTTGGACACTTTTTCAATAAAAGAGGCATGTTTAATGAATCAACAAAGTAGTTCGCCATTGGTTATATTTTGTTTAATAACTTTCAAAATTTAGTGGCCTTCGTGCCTTTTTTATTTTCACATTTTGGCCTTGGTGCCCTTTCTACTGGCCTTGGTGCCCTCCAAAATTTTGAAAACTCCAAGACCAAAGTGGCCTTGCCCTAAAAAATTGTAATTCCAGGCCTAATAAGTGACTGCAGATAAAGTCCCCTTAATCTGAGGGCTTGACCACCAATAGATAAATCAAACAAAATTTGTGTGAATTTAGAAAATGTATCTCTTCCCATCTCAACTAAACACAGTTAGTCACTATCTTCAGATCAGCCCAACTTATCATAATTCACTGTTTTACATCTTGTTTTGAATCAAAAGACAGAACTCAGACCTATAACAACACTGACATGTACTCATCAACAGAGGTTTATTAGGAATTGTGAAAACACAATTAGATTTACCCAAGGCCACCTGCTACTTCAGCAGGCAATTGAGTTACCCGCTACCCTTGTACACATGTACAATACATGTACATGTACAGTGTGCATTCCAGTCCAGTGAAAGTCTACTTACTGGCAAGCTAATTAAGCCTCTTGTCAATTAATTACTGTCCTAACGATCCTCTGGAAAACCTATGTTGTTTACAGGAATCAGGTTTATAGTGTATATTTTGCCCACAGGCCAAATGTGATAACTTATATTTATAACACCATGATATCGTGTAACAGAGAGATCATTAAATATCCACAATGATCAACCATGTTTAGACTAGATGTCAGGGTTCTGCCTACGGTGGTCGGTGCCGGAAAACCCGCCAGGCACTCATGATTCCCCGACCACCACTGGCAGAATTTTTTCTTTTTCCGACCACCACACATTTTTCAATTTTTTTTCCCATTTCCTTCAAAATATTTTGAACATGTAGAAATAAATTATTTACCCGTAAAAAGTTTCATCCAAAGTTTTGAGTAGCCTACTTCTTTGGTTTTAGTCTATTTTAATGTTCATCCCTCCTGCCTGTACGATGTACATTATATCCAAGAGGATCCAAATAAACCAGTCACTCTGATTATAGCTTTACGCTTGGAATAACATGATACCAGTTTCATCATGTACACAAACCCAAAATCCATGTGTCAGTTGTGCACTAGAGAACAAGCATTCTTCCGTGTATCTGCATTGTGTCATCTTTTATGATTGAATACCTTAGAGTGATTGAAATGGATGATGTACACATACTCCTATGGAGTCATTGTGTCAAATAAACCAATGGGGTTACATGTCACCTCTCAGATTTGGCTGAAATTCATTTCTAATCTATGTGTATAATGAACACACAAAATTTCCAACTTCATTTTGTCATTTCTGAACTAAGGCCCCTTAAAGTGGGCGTGGCCAACTCCTTTTCCTTGAACACGAATTGCGACATCGAATATTAATGTTTTTTGCAGGGAAATATACTGTACTTCTTTTCTTGTCTAGAAATGTGTATTGTACATCTAAGGGCAATAAGTCATTACTTCTACCAAATACACATAATACCATGTGTGTACTTATTATTCAAAGTACACAGCTATAGGGCATTCGTGGCCTACTTCCAACAGGTCTGGCTTACAAAGCCATGAAAATCTAACACACTTTCCTTAGCAGTTAATATTAATTCCCACTTAGCTCAATCTTTGCCGTTTGTGAAATCGAACCCAGGTCTTGTAAAATTGATTTGTGCTACAGGTGTACCGCTGGAGTTGGAAATTTAATTCAATTTTTATTCAACTTCAATAAATAACCCACCTAATTCATTAAAAAGTCTTCAATATTACAAAGTTAACTGTAAAACAAACATTGTTAGTTACATTTGTTTCACTAAATGTACCCGTTACTAATTTTAGTAATTGTTTCAAATACCAACCTGGTTGGCTTGACTGGTCTGCATGTATCGCTCAAAATCTTCATCGGAAACTCCTTCTTTTGTGTTCACCGGACCATTTTGAACTGCAAAACAAAAATAATTGATATTCTCAAAAGATGGGACTGACTTCAAGAAACTTCACATGAAACTTGTTTACCTAGGCGTGCAGGATGCAGTGTCCAATTGTGGCAAGAAAACAAGAGGGAGAACTCTCTAAAACGACATTGTTAAATTTGAGGCACATGAAAAACTAAAAAGTTCACTTCTTTGTGTAGCCTGAGTCTACCATGACACAGCAGACTGCAAGTCAAATCTTTGTGGCCAAGTGCACGCAGATGCACAAGCCGAGAATCGGAAATTGAATCAAACCTACAATCAAACCAAAATGGAAATATGATCCAAATAAGCAAACTAATTAAGTATCCCAATGAACAAAGGCAAATTTCATGTGAACAAAATTTACGAAGAAAAAAATTTATAAATAAAAAAATGACTGGTCAACAACTGACTTTATACAGGCTTGATAGTGATACTTCACCGACGCAATTGCCTCCACTGGCCCCCGGTCATTGCCTTTTTTCTCAAAGTCTCATAGAGAACCATTTACAATTTCAGACTTTATTTCCCTTTGAAAATAATCCCTTTGAAGGAAAATGAACAACCCATTTAAATGTAGCTAGGAGTCCATTTTTAATAACAAAACAAGAATTATCATTTGTATTCGTTTTCTTTTTTTCGGGGGGGAGGGCGGTGAAAACAAAACAAAAATGAAAAAGGCCTCAAACTTGTCAAAAGGGTAGACCCAGTAACTGGGGCGCTGTTAAACCTTTTTTTTTCGAAATGTTGACATCGACTACTACCAGCCCCAGAGAATTATCGTAGACTGTACGATTGTAGACCTCAGTTTGCTAAGATTTTGCAAACATCCAGCCACAAAAAATGCATCAGAATGACAAAAAGACCCAACAATGTAGCTTAAAAACCGCCTACTGGCTTTTTGATATGTCTTAAGATGCAACATCAGGCATTCATTTGTACTCATGATCATGCTTTGTGCTCCAAATTGACGATTGCTTACAATCGGAGAAACAATCCATCAAGAGCCACATCTCGCATGTCTCGGGAAACTCTGAAAATTTGACGGGTGCCCTGCCTCAACCGTGTTGACGACACGGTTTTCAGAGTTTCCCCAGGACATGCAAGATGTGGCTCGTGATGGATGGTTTCTCCGATTGTTGACTTAAAAAATCATCATTTTTTGTGGCTGGATGTTTTCAAAATCATAGCAAATTGAGGTGTACAATCGTACCTACGGTAATTCTCTGGGGCGCTAGTACAACTGCACATGTCAACATTTCGGGGGAAAAACTAGTACAGCGCCCCAGTTACTGGAACTATTAACAGGGTATGATCGCAGAGCTTGATGATTTCAAAGCAAGATTGTTTTCTTTACTACCACTCAGGATGAGGTTGAAATTCTCAGTAAATTAAATAGAATAATACCTTTTATTTTATCACACACAGATCACGTGCGCATAGATATTAGAAGGCGCTATACAATCTGCATGCTTAACTAATGCTAGTTTACTTTTTTTTAAACATACTATTACTATACTCAGACTATAGCAATAGGCTTACCAAATATCATTTTAAAATTTAATGAAATATGCAATTAACAATAACAAAGTTAATAATCATATGATTTCAATATTAATAAACCCTTGATCTTCCAGACCAACGAAGGTTTAATACGATTATCATCAAGGACTGAACTAGACACAGTTATTCAATGCAACAAAACAATGTGTTTAGAAGTTCTGACAACAAACACATTAAATTTAACAGTCACTGTCAGTGTCACTCAGTCAGTCATGTCACTTTTGTCAGTAGTCAGTAAAGTTAACAATACAATTATCAACACAAAAATCACTTCCTTACCTTGAGCCCTTTGCGATTTCGGCTTCTGCAAATACCCAAGCATATCCATGGAACAAAAAAGAGAGAAAAAGAGAGAGACAAATTAGAAATAAGAAGATTTGTGCATCAACACGATTGCGGAAGTGACATGGAAGCATGCACACATAAGCGCCATTCCCATTGATTGAGAGGACGAGTTAGCGCCGTGTGCATTACGGGCTGTTTTCAAGGTTGACAACGAACGACAAACGCCAATGGATCGGATGGGACTGAGGAGGAGAGTGTCGTTCGACTAAAATTGACAACTGACCTGGTCGACCCCAGCAGACATCGCCCGATTTAGTCCCGAATATATCCTAGTCAAACTTTATAAAGGCCAAAAGCTGGCAGTTCAGTTCTCACTGCTTGGGATGTCGGTTAATCTAGCACTGTAAATGCTGTCCACAGTCGGCAAATTGTCCACAAATTTGGGGTGGCTTCGGTTCGTGAAATACTTATTTCCTCGCGAAACAATGGCGGAGTTGCACATGCGCTGAAAGGAGCCTCGGTCCCGCTTTTATCTTCTCTCACGTGACAGTGCAACGTCAGCAAGTTTGGAATGTATGATTAACTGGTACCTTGTCAAAGCTGTTATAAAAGCGTTACAAAAATGTTAGAGAACCAGTGAAATATTCCCGAACAATCAATTAGAAAAAATAATGAGGCGGGCGTACCGTCACCCACCGCTTAGTACTTCACCAAAGAAAAGGAAAGTCTCTATTTCATTAAAGTTATGATGAATCCAATAAAGTAAATGATTTTCCCCTATCACATGAATTTGTCAGTTTTCAATTTTACTGGCTAACGGTAACGTTTATTTGTTTTTCTAATTTGTTCAATGTCCAAACAAAATCATTTGAATGTCATGGCAAGGTAGGTCAGATTGAGGACTAGTGGGGTGCAGGAGGAAAGGGGCCAGCCTTTTGTCCTTTCTCTATGTTTCAATGTTCCCATTCGGCGTTGTGTTTATCTTTTTTCAATGTAAATACACTCTAAACCTCCAAAACAATACTAAGGCTCGTTGAATAAACGTAGGAATCTGGGAACACGGTGCCCCTGCATGCCTGTTCTAGGGAAATCTGTCTCCCAGAAATTATGTGTACCCCCTCCCCCACCCCCCCCCCCCCCCCAATTATTATGGGAAATTAACATGGGCTGGGGAGGTTGATTCAAAAGAGGGCGCTATCGGAAGAAATTAGTACACCGTTCGCCGTGAAGGGGGGGGGGGGGGGGGGGGGTAGGGAAGAATCTCCTGCCACACCCGTGTTTGAATACGCGTACAGCTCGAGGAGTGTGTGTTCTCTGATATCATGCAACAAAACATCTTATGTTCTTTTGTCAAAAAGGAACAATGAATTAAAGTAAACAGCTGTCCGGTCGAGAAGAATTACCTTCCTATCATCGTAAAAGATTGATACTATAATTATGTTCGCGATACTTCGATCAGAAATTCCACCTGTGGTCCATTTAGCGACGATGTAGTTAGTAAAAATTGTAAGTGCGTGCAGGGTAAATTCGGTGTAGAGAATTAAAGAGCGAAATTTTTCCAATGATAGCTAAGAAGTTCTTATAGGAAATAGGATGAACTTCCCAGCTGTATGAAATGTTTCAAATATTTTTTTAAGGCAGTTATTTACTGGGACCCGAAAGTATTTAAACCCTTTCCCACACCATCTGCGCTCCGTTTTGTCTGTGGCGATACGACAAGTACAGGACTAGACTTGGTTCCAAGTCTGTGATCGTGGTTTTTAGTCTACCTGATAGCCGATACGTTTTGTCTGAATTAGCGCCCTCTTGTGGATAAACCTCCGTCTTTATTGCGAATTTGTAGTGTGATAGCCAATCTCTGCGGGGGAATTTTGTGATCGTAGGTTAAAGACGGAGGTTAATCCACAAGAGGGCGCTGTTTCAGGCAATATTGTATTGGCTATCAGGTATACTAAAAACCACGAGCACAGACTTGGAACCAAGTCTAACAGTTACGTCGGACAATATATAGACTGTGCAAGTCTCGCGCCTAATCGAACTTCCGGGACCATAGTGGTCCCAACCATATGGAGTTTTACGTGGGCGAGATTTTGTTTCGTCAATTATTTTAGTTTAACGTAGGTTATGACCTAGAAAAGTATACATGTTGTTGGGAATGTAATACTAAGTGATAACAACATATGAAAGTAAAACCAATTCAACAATATAACGAAGAAAACCCAAGAATTAAACTTGACCTCAGCTTCCGGTTATTGCAAAAAATTAAGAATTTTGTGCTCGCCTCCGATCATATAACTTACGTAAACGCTTGTTTTGGATGCGCAATTATAAGTGCCAGATGCTGTAATTGCAAAGCAAACCCTTTTCATTGCAGTCTATGGTTGTTGAGGCGTCAGCATCCTCTTTAAACTGCGATACGGGTCCATTTAAGACCCGTTTGACCTTCACGAAATCCACGTAAGGGGTTTCTAAAAAGTTAACATCAAATAGGCATCCTTGTCCCAGAGTTTTAATTTTTTTTTCCAATAATAATATACACACTATTGTGATTGTTTCTTCAAAAGCTAAAACTTTTCATAAAATTGTAATGATTTATTTTTGTTCTTCAGATTTTGTCATGAGATATAATTTAAAACAAAGATTTAATTTCAAAAATAAGCATGTTCTTCGTTTGACGTGTTTTCTCGTTCGGATACGCGCGAGACTATAGTCATTGCGTGCTAAGCGCGCGCGGTGGAACGGCAGACTTCGACTCCGATCCGAGTGCGTGTTGGAACTGTTTGGATTTGATAACATTGTTGATGTCATTTCAAAGGCTAACACCACTTTTGTTTGTCAAAGGAACAGGTTATGCTTCCTCGTAGCTTGTGGTGTCCTTTTCTTCAAGGAATGATGTACCAAAAACTTATTAAATAAAACACAGAAAACCCAAGTTATTGAATTACAAAATACATATCTTTAAAAACAGTGACTTTTGTCGGTAAAAATTGCTCGTGTTTTAATTTTTAGACGAAAGTTCATGACGTCTTCATCTACTCGGGCAGAAAGAAAAAAGTTTACGCTGAAAGGGAGACGCGCGCGTGCGCGACAACCAGTAAACAAAAGTTGTTGAAAAGTAAACAAATCGCCAAAACTCAAACGGTCTGAACACACCGCTACACCTTTCTGCAGTTAAAATTGTTGCAATTTACCGAGCTTTGCAAGTTTTCGAAGGATCAAGTATCCGGTAAGTGAAGAGACTTCAATCTCTCTAGTTTGAGACTTCTCAAAAAATTTTTTGACCTTAAATACGTTGGTTTCAAGTTAATACTGAACAAACGGCCGTGATGGGAAAAACAACAGTCTACCTAGCCGCAGTCGGCAGTGTGATGCTGCAAAGTGCAACTATAAATAAAGCATGTACATTTGTACACGACTTGTTTGACAAAGAACTGATACATTTCCAGCATGTTTCATAAGTTCAACCACATAGGAAGGAGGATAAAAGGGGGGTCTTGGGCCTCAACGTCAAAGAAGACCTCATCCAATCGAATGAAGTTCATAATGCCAGTAATTTCTGTCGGTTTTTATTATTTTCATTTTGCATTGTTCTCCCCTGCCCTAGACTACCTAAATGGCAGCCATGCAAGCTGTGACATGTATGATGACCTCTGACATTGAGCTCAATTCAGGCCTGAGTACCAAGCTGGCACCACCCGGAGAGTCTGCCGAGACTCAATACAAGCTGATTGCAGCTACTCAAAAGTAAGACATCAATGCAAACACTGTTCTGGAAGGAAAACAAATAAAATATCCATATTATTTTTTGAAGAAATGTCTTCTATTTGTATTGACTTAAAGTTGATTTTCTATATGTAAAATGCTCTCCAATGTGGCTTTTTCATTTGAGGCAAGTTGATTTCTCATCTCTGGACTAAAAGAGAGTGACAAGGAAAAGTTCATGAACAAAACCTAGCTAACAAAAGTTGCATTATACTTGTTTGCATTCTCTAAACCTCAACCATTCTTCTTCACAGGAAAAACCAGAAGCGTATGTCTGGATTGAGGAAAGCAATCAGGGCCATCTTCAGGCCAAAAGACAAGGTCACCAAAATGCTGACCACCAAGCAACCTGGCTCCGGCCAGCAAATCAAGTCCTCAAGGTCTGTAAAAGTAAAAAAGGGGGCCTAAAAAATTACTCTTGTTATTCTAAAAAATAGTATCTTCCTTTTAGAAAAAAGTATTTGTAAAAGAAATTATCATAAGAAGGTCAACAAACGCAATTTTGTTTCAATTGGGTCACTCCTCAGAAAAACACCAGCAGTCAATACCATCTTTCCTCCAATCTCTTATCCTATTGATTCCTTTGTTTTTGAGAATAAAGACTTGTGTTTCTTATAAATGCTTGAACTGATAAGCGTTTTCTTTCATACTAACAGGGAAGAGACTGGAAACAATGATTTGACACAATCTAGAGTTGCTGACTCTGTGCAAGCTGAGCAGAGCTCTGAGACATCATCAAAGTCCTCTACCTCTTCACCATCATCCTCTGAGATTTCAGATATCTCATCTTCATCTCCATCTCCTGCCAATAAGACATCTTCATCTCTGGAGGATAGGTCTCTTCCCATCCCTGCCAAACCTGCACTTCCCACAAAGGTGCCTAAGTGTGTTAACAGGTCAGGGTTCTATACCTGTTGTGGGCAACCCACCTACTTTGGAACCCGCTTGTACCAACCTATTGATCTAGTTCCAGAGGAAGGCATCTTTGGAGAGTGGTTAGAGTTAGGGTGTGGTGAGACATCATCAACACGTCTTGTCAAAGTCATGCCTGATGGTAAGCTGGCTGCAGCAAAGATTCTTTACAACAATCATCCGGAAGATCAATTCCGCGATGAACTTGATGCCCACCACCTGGTCCAAGGGCACCCTTCATTTCCTGAGCTAATTGGAGTTGTCCACCAATCTCCATTCAGATGCATCCTCCAGGAGTTTGTAGGCAATGAATTCATTCCAGAAAACATAACCCTAGAGGATGTACTGGCAAATAATAAAGTCAAAATCTCAGATATTCCAGAGAAGGACTGGTTGCAAATTGGGCAAGACATTTCCCAAGGACTCCAGCACATTCACAATCAGGGGTATATTCATCAAGATCTTAGCCCCGATAACATCCTCCTGTATGCCACTGATGGCAACTGGAAGTGCTGGAGAGCTAAGGTCTGTGATCTTGGGAATTGCACATTTGCTAAGCTGACTCCTGAGGGAATCAATGGCCAAGCTCAACTTGCCATGGCTGCTGATGTATATTCCCTTGGGAGAATGTTCAGATCAGTTGGAAAAGCAGCAAATGTGCACATCCTGAAATCAATTGGCAAAAAGTGCTCCAGGAGGGATCCTAAAAACCGCCCCCAGATGAATAAGGTTTGTAAAATGCTGAGCAAGGTTTCCCGTTGAATGCTGTCGTTTTTAAAGATTGGTCATATTTTAGTAATTTACACAAGGGCAAAGCTTTCAGATGGGCAAACCCAATGGTTTGTGAAGGGAAAACCACATAAGCTGCCATCAGAAATTTGAAGATTTTTTATTTTTTGGGGGGAGGGGCTACCCTACAATCTTGAAATAATTTTCATGTGAGTTTGCTTTGAACTTAAAGAAGGTTCAAGTTGTTTGCACAATCATCACAAGCCATTAGCCAAGCTGAGTATATTTGCCTTATTCATTGTTGGTCATTTTCTTTCTATCATGCATTCTCAAGAACCCAGAGCCAGAGATCTATCTTGCCATAGAGCCATATAGATCTTGTCATATTTTCCCTAGAAACCATAAATTATATTATCAGCAGTGTCATTGATGGGCACAAAACAAATCACGTTATCAAATCAAATCTTGCCGTTAATTTTCTGAATTCATTGATGGGAAATCATGTTTTGTAAACTCAAGACAAATATGCTTAGTAAACCAACATTAAAATTTCATTCTCTGGTATAAATGCAATCTATATTTGTTATAACAAAAACTTAAATAAATATTTTCCTAAAAACTAATTTTATGAACCTGCAAACTATATGTTGATACTCTAGTATTTATAATAATATTTTTACGTGCTGGCTGATAAAGCAGAAGATGAACACAATTTTAATGAATTCTTGAATGATCAATTATGATATAAATTTTCAGTGTGATTTTTACTGGACAGTAATTAAGTTTTCTTTGCTGGCTGACCAGGCCTCACATTCAATCCACTAAAGAGCAACATTTATATATTTATATTTTTATAGACAAAAAGTGATTCTAATGTGATGACAAACATGTCACATCCTGCAACCTAGTATCATACCTTAAATATAAAAGCATTCAGCTTTGGCCTCAAACCAATAAATTATTAAAAAGAATTTGTTATTAACTCAAATCAGAAGTAGTCAAGTGTTTTATTTTTCTGTCGTTTTGTTTGATTTAAAAGCAGGTAAATAAAATTAAAATAAAGCTACTTGTTTAAAATGATTTTTTAAATAAATATCTTGGGGAGTGTGATGGTGGTGATAGGGGAGGTTGAGGGGGCTGGCTATTTCCAGGATGTGCTACATCCACCCCTAGCTCTCTAATATTTAAAACGCTCCCCTTTAGTGTGCCAACTTTCAGTTCACTCGATTTGTCCCCAGGTTTTCATTTTTTTCTCAAAATTAGTAAAAGGATGTCCATTCATACAGTACAGACAGATTTTTTTTTTGATTTTTACACCAGTGAGCACGTAGGCCTACAGTAAGTCTACGACGGGCAAGTCATTGCGTGATAAGCGCGCGCGTTGGTTGGAACGGCAGACTTCGACTCAGAGTGCGTGTTACTGTTTGGATTTGATTACATTGTTGATGTCATGTCATAGCTATGCTAACACCACTTTTATGTCAAAGGAACATGTCATGCTTTATCCTCGTAGCTTGTGGTGTTTTTTTCTTCAAAGAATGATGCACCAACAACTTAAATAAAACACAGAAAAACCAAGTTATTGAATTACAAAGTACATATCTTTAAACAGAGTGACTTTTGTCGGTAAAAATGCTCGTGTTTTAATTTTACTTTTTAGATGAAAGTTCATGACGTCTTCATCTACTCGTGCAGAAAGAAAAAAGTATACGTTGCAAGGGAGACGCGCGCGTGCGCGACAACCAGTAAACAAAAGTTGTTGAAAAGTAAACAAATCGCCAAAACTCAAACGGTCTGAACACACCGCTGCCTTTTCTGCAGTTAAAATTGTTGCAATTTACCGAGCTTTGCAAGTTTTCGAAGGATCAAGTATCCGGTAAGTAAAGAGACTTCAATCTCTCTAGTTTGAGACTTCTCAAGTTTGTGTTTTGACCTTACAATACGTCGGTTTTAAGTTCAAATACTAAACAAACGGCCGTGGTGGGAAAAACAACAGTCTACCTAGGCTAGCCGCAGTCGGCAGTGTGATGCTGCAAAGTGCAACTATAAATAAAGCCCCAGTCAGTTTCCCTTGTGGTTTATTATTTGATATCTGATATAAAAAGTCGTATCCCCTTAAGGTGATCCCCTGGCTGCCGCTTCCCAGGTTGTATCGTATACTTGGGTGTGATCCCTGGCTACACAGCAGTTTGCGGTTGTATGGCTTCTGACTGGCACCCCCGAACAAAGATATTGACAAAATAAGGAGACCGCCAACATAGGGCTAGATAGCTCAGTTGGTAGAGCGCCGGCACGTTAAACCGGAGGTTGTTGGTTCAAATCCCGCTCTAGTCAATTTTTCTTTGTTCAACCCAAAATCATTTAAACATTTACCCAGTCAGTTTCCCTTGTGGTTTATTATTTGATATAAATAAAGCATGTACATTTGTACACGACTTGATTGTCAAAAGTACTGATAAATTTCCAGCATGTTTCATTTGTTCAACTATAGGAAGAAGGATAAAAAAGGGTAGGGCCTCAACGTAAAAGAAGACCCCATCCAAACGAATGAAGTTCATTACATGCCAGTAATATCTGTCGGTTTGATTATTTTCATTTTGCATTGTTCTCCCCTGCCCTAGATTACCTAAAATCGCAGCCATGCAAACTGTGACATGTATAACGACCTCTGACATTGAGCTCAATTCAGGCCTGAATACCAAGCTGGCACTACCCGGAGAGTCTGCTGAGACTCAATACAAGCTGATTGCAGCTACTCAAAAGTAAGTCATCAATGCAAACACTGTTCTGCAAGGAAAACAAATAAAATATCCATATTATTTTTTTAAGAAACAGGTCATGCTTTGTCGACGTACCTTGTTGTGTCCTTTTCATCAAAGAATGATGTACCAACAACTTAAATAAAACACAGAAAAACCAAGTTATTGAATTACAAAATAAATATCTTTAAAAAGTTCATGACGTCTTCATCTACTCGAGCAGAAAGAAAAACAGATTACGTCGCAAGGCAGACGCGCGCGTGCGCGACAACCAACAAAAGTTGTTAAAAAGTAAACAAATCGCCAAAACTCTAACGATCTGAACACACTGCTACCTTTCTGCAGTTAAAATTGCTGCAATTTACCGAGCTTCGCAAGTTTTCGAAGGATCAATTGGTATCCGGTAAGTGAAGACTTCAATCTCTCTAGTTGAGACTTCTCTAGTTTGTGTTTTGACCTTACAATATTTATTGGACCGTTGGTTTGAAGTTGAACAAACGGCCGTGATTGAAAAAACAATAGCCTACCTAGCTGCAGTGTGATGCTGCAAAGTGCAAATAAAGCATGTACATTTGTACACGACTTGTTTGACAAAGTACTGATAAATCATAAAATTCTGATAAATAATTGGCAGAATTTGGTCCGTCATACGGAGATACGACACAGGGGTCAGAAAGGCACCGATGCAGAAGATGACGTTCGTTCTCCACCGGAAGACGGGAGGCCTATAAAGAGCGGGAAAACAAGCATGACCAACATGACCAAGAACAAATGCAACACACCATCGGTTGTCCCGGAATTTGGCACACTGCAAATCCACCAGACAACGGCTGATATAGCTGCACTGGACATCCTGGAACCACAACCATACCAGAGGGAGCACAACAAGGAGAAAATCCGGCTCCTCAAAAAAAAAAGACAGCTCCTCCAAGAGAAACCAGCTCCTCCAAGAGAAACCAGCTCCTCCAAGAGAAAAGCCAGCTCCTCCAAGAGAGAAAGATCCTCCCAGAGAAAAGCCAGGTACTCCAAGAGAGGAAGCCAGATTCCTTCGAGAGAAAAGCCATTCCTCCAAGATAAAAGCCAGCTCCTCCGGGAGAAAAGCCAGCTCATCGAAGAGAAAAGCCTGCTTCTTCCAAGAGAAAAGCAGGCTCCTCCAAGAGAAAAGCCAGCTCCTCCAAGAGAGAAGCCAGATTCCTTCAAGAGAAAAGCCATTTCTCCAAGAGAAAAGCCAGCTCCTCCATGAGAGAAGCCAGCTCCTCTAAGAGAAAAGCCAGCTCATCTCTAAGAGAAAAGCAAGCTTCTCCAAGAGAGAAACCAGCTCATCCAAGAGAGAAGCCAGTTTATCCAAGAGAAAAGCTAGCTCCTCAGGAGAAAAGCCAGATTCCTTCAAGAGAAAAGCCATTCCTCTAAGAGAAAAGCCAGCTCCTCCAAGAAAAAGCCAGCTCCTCAAGATAAAAGCCAGTTCCTCCAAAAGAGAAGCCAGGTCCTCAAAGAGAAAAGCCAGCTCCTCAAAGAGAAAAGCCAGCTCCTCCAAGAGAAAAGCAAGCTCATCAAAGAGAAAGCCAGCTCCTCCGAGGGAAAAGCCATTTTATTCAAGAGAGAAGCCAGCTCTTGCAAGAGAAAAGCCAGGTCCTCAAAGAGAAAAGCCAGCTCCTTAAAGAGAGAGGCCAGCCCCTCCAAGAGAAAATCCAGCTCCTTCAAAATAAGCGCCATGCAAGAGGCTGAAACACCGAAGATGTAACATCGCTAGATCCAGACACAATCTCAATTGCACACGCCAGAACGCCGAGATGTTGACAGATATTTCAACCAGAGGAGACCAGTCTCCTCCAGTTGTTAGATGAATGTCTGCAGATGCCTCCTCCCGTCGAACCCGAGCTGTCCCAACAAGATCTTTGGGTCAAGGAGATGACAGGGAAAATCAACCTAATGATGCCTGATTCCCCCCCCCCTTGACGACGGATCAAGCGACTCCCATGTCCCCGGCCCCCAAGATGGTGAGCTCGAGCCCCAACAGACTAATCAGAGTGCTGCTATTCCTGTGGCGTTTGGAAACTTCCGTCTTCCAGAAGGAGACATCGACAACCCAAGATCAGAGGCTGGCGGTGAAGTCCAGTGGATGGGGGAAAGAGCCAAGCAAGATCCACCGGCAAAGAGGACCAGTTGGGGTCGATTTCACAAAGCACTAAGATTCATCTTAAGATGAGTTGTCAGTATTACCATAGTGATTTGTATTGTGACATCACTCTTTGCTAAGCAACTACGATGGATTTGCAGATCAATCTTAACTCTTTGTGAAATCGAGCCCAGGTAGCTGTACTTCATAGTTTGAGACTCGGAACTGGCATAATCATGCGCCAAGTCGACGATACAGCAACTTTTGCCGAAGGGCGGGTAATATTTCAAGTGGCTTTCACCGAGTAGTGGCTCCTCAAAAATTGGCCAGCAGTTCCCAACATCAGCCAGCCCGACGATGGTGTGGAAACAAGACAGAAATTCGGTAGGCTTTGATGCACCTGTTATTGAAGCTTGGCTATTTTGTAATTTGTATTCATGACGAACAAGAAAATCAATTTTGTATATAGCCCCATATTTCATGAAAATTTAGAAGGCGTCACCGTAAGCCCTCGAAACAAACCATATCATTAAAATTAAAATAAATAATTACTAGATAGCCTAGAGAAGTTTAAATGAAAATATAATCACTTTATAATTACTTTAAGCTTGCACTATTTTTACTCAAAAGAAGAGCGATGGTTTTTTTTATTCAGTGTGTGTTGAAACTATCAACTATGAACTTGTCAGTGTGTTCTCCGAAATAAACATAAAACAAAATGAGACAAATCTTTGTATTTGTCATGTCACAATCCAAACACAGGGTATACTTTCAATAACCTGTGAAAATTTGGGCTCAATTGGTCATCGAAAAAAACACCCTTTCCACTTCAGAAGAAGATGCCCGAGAAAGGCTTCAGTCAGCATTAAGCCTTTTTCAGATTCAAGTTTTGTGTGAAAAATCACCTCTTTTTCTTCAAACTACTATCAAAGGGGGTCGTTTCTAACAATGTTTTAATAATCAACAGATCTCTAGTGCTCTGTAATAAGTTGTTAAGGTCATACTTGTGGAACTATGACCAAAAGTACACCCTGCCTTTAAAATAGTAAAACTGATATAGTAAGGCAAAAGCATGACACTTTCCCTTTTCCAATGGGGAAGTATTCAAAAATTGTGATCATTCTATTATTACGACCAAGGATGTGGCACACAGCCAGCATTGGCATAATAGTTGCGATGGGCGATGAATAAACAAATTTACACAATGGGGTAATCTTGTTTGAGGACCCATTCTTTGTGTACCTAGTTATAAAGACCATGGAGGTAGATGTAAAGAGTAACTCGGAGTCTCCTGAACCGAAACATTGAAACCGGACCTTGCATGCTGCTGCATGTTTTCACTCGCACTCCACGATCGAAGAAAAGACCGCAATTTTGTTATCTCACAACCATTTTGCTGTTCACAATCTTCACAGAAACTCAGTTGTTGAAACTGCACCGCCGGCAAACTTTACAGCTGTAGCAGTTATTTTGGATTTTTAACATTGTTAATACTAGTATATTAATTGTGTCACTGAGTAAAATCCGACGAAGTAGGTGAAAGGAATTGGTGAAATGGAGAAGAGTGGTAAATTTGGGAGTGAGGCTACAAGTACAACAACGTACGGTTCTTCAGTCGCACTGGTACGATTTCAAAGGTATTTCGTTTAGGTTTTACTACACAAATTGTGAGCAGGCCGCAAAATTTACACCGGACCGAAGACGGGCCAGTAAACTAATGACCAGGGAAAAACGGTGGTCTTGTGTTTATTAAGTTCAAATGTTGACTTTCAGTCTGCTGATGATAGTGATATATCTCTTTCAGTTCTGTTGAGAAGAATTCTTACCCATAAATACAAATGAGATCATCTTCTCGTAGTCGTACCTAGACCCACTCGAGTGGCTAGCTTGGCCACAAGTGGGGCCGAGTCTTTTCCTTCCTCCATGGTCTTACTAGTCTTAGCTCTAGTGCTCGTTCAAATAAAAACAACCCAACTGCTGTGTATGTATTTTTCCTCGTTTCAATTACTGTCTTATATAAAAAGAATTCTGCTCTATAAACATGTTGAGCTACAACCAAGCCCAACGGCGGTCTTTGTGTATTTTTCCCCAAAGTTGCCTGTCCAGCATTGGATATTTTTTAGTGGTGAGACTGGGAGTAACTGCTGGGAATCTTTGGATCAACATTGTTAGATAGGTGGCATGTTGAAATGATGGGAGAGTTTCAACTGTTGTTAACCCACAGAGTCATTAAAAAGTCTGAAGTCAGATTGAACAAAATGAGTCTGAAATATCTTATCCTATATATAGAGTGGAGATGTTTTTTCCCTAGCAGCTTCAGACTGTTTCAAGTGAGTGGTCGGACTCTGAAATCAACATTTTCTTTAGACATTAAGTATAGAGTTGATCTGCTATCTTAATTGAATTTGTCAGTTTAATATTTGCAAGTGTAAACAATTTGTTGTTTTCCTTTTTTCTGCAGCCTACAGAATGTAACACAGAAGAAGAGTTTGTGTTCGCTAAGGAATCGGATTTTCTTCGGTCTTTGCTGGTTGCCATTATTGTTTGCGTTCTTCTTGGGTCTTTCAATAATAATACCGTGAGTGTTGTTAGTGCTGGGTACCAGGATGACTGTTTAAACTCACTATAAAAGTTTTGGGGGGAAAATCATGTGAATGATATTCATGATCAGTGGTCATTCCATGGCTGGTGGTAGAAGAGCCGACTGCGTACTGCCTAGATGCATTTACTGCTTGATATCATATGTTATTAAAGGCACTGGACACGTTTGGTATTTACTCAAAATATATATTAGCATAAAAACTTACTTGGTAACAAGCAACGGAGAGCTGTTGATAGTATAAAACATTGTGAGAAACGACTCCCTCTGAAGTAACGTAGTTTTTGAGAAAGAGGTAATTTCTCACTAAAATAATAAAAGACTTCTGGCCAGAAGCCTTTTATTCCTATCTGAAAGCACACTAATTTGTACAACAAAGGTGTTTTTTCTTTCATCATTTTCTTGCAACTTCGATGACCAATTGAGCCCAAATTTTCACAGGTTTGTTATTTTATGCATATGTTGGGATACACCAAGTGAGAATACTGGTCTTTGACAATTACCAAACGTGTTCAGTGCCTTTAAGCAGCTCTATTAGGCCCAGGAGTAGGTTCAAATACTTTTTTATAACTTTTAGTAGTATTTGTTATCATTGTTTGCAGGTATTGTATAGCTGTTGCACTAGGACATGTCAAGCCAATATTTCCATCTATAAGGTATACTTGGCTCGATTCTAGTTTCTTTATCTCTGATTCCTTTGTAAATTGTAATTGTTTTGGGGTTTTTTACTGTGGAAAAACAAATTGACGTTTAAGTTCAATTTGAAAATTTGATTTTGAAAAAGGTTTCCTTGAGTTTTGGGCTGAAATCATTATAGTACGTAGAAGAGCATGGGTAAATGTCAATTGGTCAATCGTGGACTAACACAGTCCCCCATTTTGTACAATCAAATTGTTCACTCCTTTGTTTTGCTTTGTGATAGCAACCACAGACCTATTGTCCCTACCACATACCCTTCCCCACAAACAAAATAAATAAGTGTAAAGACAATGAAATAAAAGTTGTTTTTGAATTACTTGGCAAAATCTCATGCATTAAACAAATTCTTGCAAATTTTCTTTCTCCAAATCATAGCTTTATTAAACTAAAACTATGCGATCTTGTTTTCCCACGTTTTATTTTAAACTCTCTCCCCTTTTATCGCTATGTTGAGCGTTTGTAAAATTGTTTATTGAATATTTATTATTTTATCTATTATTCCCTACAGTGAAGATGGAGCCACACCACCTGAGAGTTGTATATTCAGTCAGTTTCTCAATCTTGCAGCATTTTTCTGTGAGTTCCATCACTGCTCCTAATTCACTGACCAATCAAATCTGCTAATGCGAACTGAAAAGGCTAACAAATGTGAGACACTTTAAAACCCCCAAAACAATAGACCTTATGCATATGACGTCATTTGAGTAGGGTGCCCTCGCCTAGAGGTCAAAAGGAAGATGTTTATTGGTCAGTCCTGTGCGCCGTGCGTACAAATCAGCGCGTTTCCATTGTTTCATCATCAGTTTACCTCTAAGATGGCGGCTTGGTGACGTCAATGCATAAGGTCTATTGTCAACCACTTGGATTGTGCCTCCTGAAATTTGCTTCTGGCAAAAGTCAGACTAAGGCCAGATCCGAATTGGTGGCTACAGCTATGGCTGTGAATGTTTCAAAGAATGTTGCCAAAGATGCAGCTGTAGCTACCACTACATGGGGGAGGGGGTCAATGTTGTGTGGCAGTTGCTATTATGAAAGAGGCCTTATTGGTCCAGGTTGGTTTTTTGTATTGTGTATAGTCAAAATGTTATATTTTTCTTTTTTTCCTGCTCAGGTTTTGCCACAATCCTAACCCGTTACAAGCAGGTTAACGATTACCACCCTGATGTCAAGGGGAACGTTCTAAAATGGAATAAGGCGGCATTCTTCTTTGGATCCTTGGCAGATATTGGGATGAGCGTTGTAGCAAACTTCCAGGTCAGTAGAATGTTAGGTCATGTCTGAATTAGCTGCTCCAGCAACGGCTAGATCCCTGCTTCATCGTGCCTTGAAGTATAAGTTGTCCTTGGCAACAGTCGTAGCCAAAGCTGTATCTGCAAAGTTGGCTACGCCCTCAGAGAACACAAAGGTTCTCTAAGACAAGAAACAAAATTATGCTGATTTTGATACATTTTCTGACCTCAAAGAAATGTTTCCACCACCAAGACTTTGCCACATAGAGGTAATTTTCAAGAAAGCCTTCTTTCATTCAGCAAAGCTTACCCTTGGTCTAGTAAAAATTACTACGGGCTAGTAAACACTTCTCAACTTGCCCTATGGGCTACTAAAAACCGTCAACCCTACTTATTTGAAATTCTCATTCTTCCTATAGACCTTATGCATTGACGTCACCAAGCCGCCATCTTAGAGGTAAACTGATGATGAAACAATGGAAACGCGCTGATTTGTACGCGCGGCGCACAGGATTGGCCAATGAACATCTTCCTTTTGACCTCTAGGTGAGGGCGCCCTACTCAAATGACGTCATATGCATAAGGTCTATTCAGATGTGAACAATATCTTTAAAATGTGTTCATATATTTTAGAGTGTGTGAATGTCATTTGACCAAACTGGTTGTGATTGCTACCATTCACCCATCACACAGATATATTAATAACATACATGTTTAAAATGTGGGCAAACAACTATCGTTTGCTATCGTTGAACACCTTTTATTTCCTATAATTTAAAAATTACTTAGGTTTTCTTTGCAATAGCATATTAAATTCGTTGATCTTGTCACAAATTGTATAACTCTTTGCTATTTTTATGTTTGAATTCTTTGATTTCACCACATTAGTAGTATTATTATTGAACAATTTTGGGGTCATTCCATGTCAATTCAACACGCTTTTGGACCTGACCGTCACGGATTGAAATGAAATTCGGTGTGCTGATTGGACTCCTTGAGAAACCCCCAGAACTGAAATTTTATGTAATTTGGTCAATTATTTTTTGAGATATGGGTTAACGAACTTTTGACTAATTAGCATGACCTGCTATGTTTGGGCGTTCATATCTCCAAAAGTAAAGAACCTACAGAAATAAAATTTACACCATTTTAAAGCTCTTGAAATGTCCCTCATTTGAGGGTAAAAACAAATTATATTCTTTGTCCCCAATGCAAAATTAACATCCATTGAGTGTACACAACGCAATAACTATACATTACACTGTACATATGTACATTTGAACATGTACATTTGAACATGTACAATGCGTACATTTTAAGAGTTTTTGTCCTTACTAGCAATGTTCAAAAAATCATAACTAAAAAACTTAAGAGTGCCCATCCCAAATCTTTCTGAAAACGTTGCTTACATCTTAAGTTAACAATGGGGGGAAAATTACGCATTTTGAAAAATACGCATTTTCGCAAATCAAGGTCAAAGGTCATATTTTTGCGTATTTTTTTGCGCATGAGGTATAATTTTTTATTTTTTTTCTCAAATGAGGGACATTTCAAGAGCTTTAAAAATTGGTGTAAATTTTATTTCTGTAGGTTCTTTACTTTTGGAGATATGAACGCCCAAACAGCAGGTCATGCTAATTAGTCAAAAGTTCGTTAACCCATAATTATCTCAAAAAATAATTAACCAAATTACATAAAATTTCAGTTCTGGGGGTTTCTCAAGGAGTCCAATCAGCACACCGAATTTCATTTCAATCCGTGACGGTCAGGTCCAAAAGCGTGTTGAATTGACACGGAATGACCCTTTTGGTTAATTTTTTAATTTTTTATGTTACATTACAGAGTACTTTTTGTTAACTTTAAACAAAAAGTTTGGGATGCAAATTTGTAGAAATGGTAACAATAGATAAAAGTATACAATCAGTGGATCACTCTATTATCAGGGATGAGAACTTTCAGACTTTTATCTGAATTCAGACTTTTTAAAGTTTGCCTTTATTTTCTCCAGATTGCTTTATTTTTCTCCAGATTAAATAAGTCGTAATGTTCTTTGATCTACCTCTCTAGCGCTGAGGATGCTGTTCTTAAAATCTACAATTCCAGGAGTATTCAAAAGGTGGAAATGTTATCCTTTAAACATACCTCCTAAGATCTGGAGCCCAGTTTCAGACTTTCTTGTCAGCAACGACTCTCACCCCTGTATTCTTAATGTTTGTTTGCTTTGTTTAGATAACCAATATATACATTGTCCACATAACTGGAGCGAGCATGTGCTTCATTCTGGGTACTGTTTATGAGTTCATCCAGAGTTGGATTTCGTTTAAGCTGACGCCTCAGCACTGCTCTCTCCAAACAAGTCGTGTGCGGTTGTCCCTGTCCATCATAACTACAATCTTCACAATTTCATGTATCCTTTTGAAATGTTCGTCCTAAAAACCCTTTCATGAGCCCTGTGCCCTCTTACAAGCTATGTATTTCATTGTTTTTTGCAGTTGCAAAGCCCACAGCAAGTTGAACATCCCTGATATTCTTGACAGGATCATCCCAAAATATCAAAGAGGGGTGGGGGTCAGTTCCCAGAGTTGTGGGTTCTTTTATGCAAGTGAAACTCTTTATAAATTTTGTTTTTCTCAATATTAATGTAGAGACCCGGGAAGGAGGCCAGTTTAAAAAAGGACGAGGATTCACCAGAATACAATAACAGCAACAAATTCTATGGATGACGTCCAAAATATAAAATGATCTCCTGTACTGATTTAATACTTCAATGCAACAGCACATTGACTACAAAATACTAATAGCATACAATACAAAATAGCACAGTCACTATGACGTTATGTAAAGACTAAAGTTAAAGGTCAAAAGGTCAGCACAACAGAGGCTGGCTACACACACACACACACAAGTTTACAATATACATGTACCGATTCAAATAGCCTTATAAAAGACAATATTTCTCTAATCAAAATATAATTTAAGACGAAATGGTACTCACAGGGAGTTCAAGGACATTATCCCTCCCCAATGAATAATATTTGGAGCATGGCCAGAGCCATGCTCCCAACAAAATGGAGAGAAATACGGACCAAAAGTATATGTGCTCTCTCTTGCTAAAAAGCTAATTGGAAAAGAGCATGGGTCTACAGGTCGCGATCCCAAAGTTAACTTTTTACAGTAAATATGTAAATCACAAAAGTTGGAGTACTGATGTGAACACTGAGGGCGCACTTGGGTTCCCTACATTAAGAAAAATCTAAAATATTATACACTGTTTGGCAAACCTTGTCTTTTAAAAGTGTCTTTTAGCAAACCTTGTTTGTTGGAAGTTATTTTAACCCGTTATCTTGACTTGGCCGTCCTGGTCCTGTGCTGTGTTGGAGCTTTCCGAGCTATTACATTGACTTCAGGTTGCTGAATACCCTTTCATGAGCTCCCACCTTCCCCCGTGTCCTGCTCAAGGAGCCACAAGTTGTGTATTTTAATTGTTTTTCCCAGTTGCAAAACCCACAGGGAGTTGAATGTTCTTAATATCCTAGACTGGCAAAGGTCGTGGGCTCTAATCTCAATCGAGTAACATGCCAGTGGATTTGTTCACAGGACTCAGGAAAGTACAGCGCTTTACACACATCAGTGAAAGGGTAAAACCAAAAGCAGCTCTATGAAGTTGGTACTTTGTGGCAGAGCCATTAGAATGTGGGTTCGAATCCCTGCTAAGCCCGGGCCAATTTCCTATGCTTAAACAAAATTTGCTTAAGCGTAAGCGTATTTCACAGGTTAGCAAGAAAATTAGGCAGCCAGCTTGCGCGCTGGCCATGGATTTGCATTGTTACGTCATTCATTTTCATACAGTAAGCAGCAAAAGGTTAGCATGCATTTTTGTGTGCATACGGTTAGCAGCGCTATGAAATGGAAACTTGCACAGTAAGCACAAAATCAACCGTTAAGCAGCTCTATGAAATTGGACCCTGTATGTAAAGTAAAAGTTGTTATGTTATGCATGGAAACTTCTTTTACACTTTAGCAACTTTTTTGTACTTATAGTATATTGGTTTGTGGTTGTTGTAGAAATTTGTGTGCTTATTATTACACCTTGACTTACTTTTTGTAGTTGCCTTGTTTGGTCTGTTGGCTGAACCCAGGGAATGGTTTCCAGAAGAATTGGTACGTAATGGCTGTTGGGGTATAATGTTATACCCTGATCTGATATTAGAGCAACCAAACTACCCCAATTGTGATATACTTCTACCCCAATTGGAACTGTCTTTACCTCATGAAAATATTAGTGGTCCCTAATCGGGCAAGCTTGGGGTTATTTTTAGAGCAAACAAACTACCCCAATTCGAATACACTTCAATCACACCTTAGGCCGTGCCTAATGAAATATTCTACAATGTGCTTTACATGAAATTTTATCTGGTAACCAGTTTTTTCTCAGCAAGGTTCTTTTCATGATTAGCGTGGTTTGTTTTGGTTTTGGGGTTTTTGCTATAATTATTATAGTATTGAGCCATTACTTGCCTATGATTTATTTCTAATTTGATTTCAGCGTTTTATATTCAAGGTTGTCAGCGCAATGTCAGAATGGGCAACTGCATTCTCCTGTATGTTCTTCTTCCTCACGTTTGTCCACGAGTTCCAGAAGATAGAGATAGAAGCCAAACGGTGTCAAAGGATATTGTATATATGACTATGACTCAATGGCATAGTCGATAATGCTGCATCGTGTTCAATAGATCCCAGCACCTCATCCACAGCCGCTGGGATGGGCTGACGTACACAATCATGCTACCCAAAACAGCCAAGAAAGAGTGTAACCACCCCTCAAAATGCTCCAAGTCCAGAAAAAACCCAGCAACAAAACAGAAAGGCATCTTTGGAGAGTGGTTAGAGTTAGGGTGTGGTGAGACAACATCATCAACACGTCTTGTCAAAGTCATGCCAGATGGTAAATGGCTGCAGCAAAGATTCTTTACAACAATCATCCGGAAGATCAATTCCGCGATGAACTTGATGAACACCACCTAGAGTCCAAGGGCACCCCTCATTTTCTGAGCTGATTGGAGTTACCACCGAACTCCAGTCTGATGCATCCTCCAGGAGTTTGTAAGCAATTTGTAGCCGGACAATGCTACAGATCATCGCTTTTTAAATTTGTTGAAATAATGCTCATTAATGAGATGCACCAATGGCTGTGCAATCTTGTATTGTTCTTGATCAGGCATAATAAGTATCTAGGCATATTTACTGTGATGAATAAACTTAACAATATTGATGATGGAGTTCTGACTGCTGTTCTATCGGTATTGACGGCAGTAACAGTGATGAAGTAGAGACGGGAGGTAGCAATAATTCTACCATTAATGGTATGCATGTTTGGCAATTTACTGATGGCAGTTTGTAGGTTGCCGGTAACGAGTTGTCTATAGTGTATGACTAAGACTAAGACTCTTAAGAGGTGTACATGTATATATGGTAACATGGTGCAGTGCAACTTAGTTTTGGTGTCAATTACTGTACATTGGAGTTGGTGGTCAATTACTTTAGGTGATCAACAATGATTAATAAACTCATAGGTGTCATGAAGTGGTTCGACTGAACTGAAGTACAAATACTAAAAAGAAAGAAAATTTGCTAAATTAATATCTAACTAAACCCAAGTTATACACTCCCAAGTCCTTTACCTTATTTGCTAAAATTAAAAACTGCATGGATAATTAATATAATTAATTATGCATCAACTCCATCCATCAAGGAAGTGGGTCCTCAACAAACACATACCCATATATCGATACTACACTATCTATCACTAGTCACTGCACTCTATGTATGTTCAGACCATAGAGAAAGGGCATCACTCAGGCCTGCCTCGCCTGCGCCTACACAGACATTGTAAAAAGTAGTATTGTATCCTCCCGTCCTGTTTTCGAGGTACCATGCCTTTTTCTTTAAATTGAAAAAAACAAAAATGATGCCATTATATCAACTTATGCCCTAATTACCTTCCTTTGTTTATAAGAAGTATGCAAACATTATATTAAAACTTGATGGACATTGAAACTTTCACACCACGCACCAATCTTCGATGACTTTAAGCGTCCCATTTGTTTTGAGTTTTAAGTGCAACTAACCAGTGGGAGCCTTACATGTTTCTAAGTTCTGGTCAAAGGAGAGGAGACTCTTTGCTTGGCAAGTCAAACCACAAAAATTGTATCTAGGGACTGTTTACATCGCGCGCAGAGAGGTAAAAGATTTGCCTCGATTTCAGGGACGCCCTGAATACAGGACGTCCTACGATACTTGTAGTTTTGTACTGTGCCCCACCCCAGTGCAGTTGGTCTACCTACACACGTGTAATTTTCACTCGACATAAAAACCTTAATTTTGTACATCAAAAACACTTCCAAATTACTCAAAACTTGCACTGTATAATACTAAATAAAAGGAAAACACTCACTTTGCTGAGCCGATAAGGTATTATTAGCAGAATTATTGACTGAAACCAAAGATTTTCTTGGCAATCTGTTCGATGAGTCAAACAACTTTACACGGTGACTTCAAATTGCGCCCTCTATTCAAAAAAATATTCTGGCGGGAAACCCAATGGTTTGTGGCGGGGGCGGGGGCGGGGGCGGGGGCGGGGGCGGGGGCGGGGGCGGGGGCGGGGGCGGGGGCGGGGGCGGGGGCGGGGGCGGGGGCGGGGGCGGGGGCGGGGGGGTAGGGAACCCTAATTAGCTGTCACCAGATTTTTGAAGAAGAACAAAACACCTTTGATTTTGGTACACTATAGTCTTGAAATAAATTTCATGTGAGTTTGCTATTAATCTAGTTGCGGTAATCGGGCCCGCCATCCTCCCCTCCCCCGACGGTCGGAGACCGGATCGGGTTACGACTAGACTATTAAACGCAACGTACGTAACTCCATACTTGCAATTTCGACCATTCAGTGACGGACGACTAGTCACCAGATTTGCCAGGTTTTTACCACTTTCGAAAATCATTACACAAATTCTAAGAACACTGATTTGATTTTCAATGTCTAATGAATCCATTCATAAAACTCAAAATATCATTGAGAAAATATTTTGAAGAAAAAAGGACAACTTATCGGTCACCCCAATGTTTCAAACGCTCCTCTTCGGGCCAATCCTTCGAATTCCGTACGTTTGCTTATTGTGCTTGTAGAAAAAAGGCAGGCCCTTGAAAAGGAATTGTAAAGAATCAACAGAGGGCGCCCGTAAAGAAGTACATGCCTCGATGACCCTTTTCGAAACTACGGTATTGACTTTGCCTCTAGCACAGGCTTCGAGAGTTATTTTGAAAACATGCGCTTTCGGTATGTGTTTAAAACTGGTTGACGGTGCTGAAGCCAAAGCCGTACGCAAGTTTCGAAAAGGCCAATTAAATTTGCTTGGCGCGGTTTAGTGTTCACTTGCTCAATGGTAAATGCATGCTGCATGTTCATGTTGTTGTCATCTATGATCTGCTCTGCCTGCCTGCCTGCCTGCCTGCCGTATGTATGCGTACGATGATGCGCGAAACAACAAAAGTCGGCTGAGAAAGTCCTATTAAAATTCAAGCTTGTTGTAACTAGCTGGGGAAGGTGCCAAAATAGTGATCACTAGACTAACAGTACAGTACTACAGCAGTAACGATACACATCATTCATACGTGCATTTCGTAAGTAATAATTTGCATGGGATATTCATTTTATGACTGAGTGGTTTTGATCTACTCTACTGCGTTGTACTTGTAGTACTTATGACTTAGGCCTACTACTAGTACTACATACCACCTAGTACGGTTAGTCGGAATTTCAGTTGTGATCCCATGATATATCATATTCATATAGTGAGTCGTTTATATATAGAATGGTTTATTGACATTGTTATAACTTATAAGCAGCCACATGCTGAATTGCAACAATTTACAATAAGAATTAAAAGCTTTAAAAATACAGAAAATTAGTTTATAGTTTAAAATTAAAAAAATTACATGCAACTTGTCTTGTAATGACAGATTTTAGATTTAAAACCAGAGGAGAAAAAAAAAAAAACCCAAATTTATTTAAGGCAAAAACCAAGCTAAAAAACTTGGTGACATATTTAAAAATTGAAAACAGCATCAATTTAATTACTACTGAGAATTAAAAAGATTGATTAAATATGGGGAAGCACTATCTCTGAGTCTGTTTTACATTTTGGCTGAGATATTAAATTAGTTTTGCGAAGGACCCTGTGAGTTTTGGGAGCTCGTGGGAGGCCGGGAGGTGCGACATAGACTGTTTTGCAGTTAACTCTGAGGCAAATTTTAAACACAATGACCTACGTCGATTGCTCAGACTTGTTAAATTGAGGGACTCTAATGCACTGAGGTAGTCATTGTAATCAGCCCCTAAAATTAGCTTGAGAACACGCCTCTGGATTCTTTCCAATTGTTGTTCATGTTGTTGAGTTATTGCACCATTCCAGAGAAGTACTGCATATTCAAGGAGTGGTCGCAGGTGGAATTCTCGCAGGTATCCTTTGTAGATGCTAACTAGGTCATCTACTGGAAGGGCATGGCCCTTAAGAACTCGAATCATAAGAATTCGACCGTTAGCTCGTTGGAGTTTACCCTCAACAATCATGACAATCCATCGTCCCTCTCAATCGTCTCAGGGAGGATGGAGGGTTGATCAGCCATTGTTTTTAGCATAAATTATATGATAGTGTCCAGATGAAAAAATAAATAAAAAATTATGTGTAAAACGTAAAAGGACAACTATGAAGTTCTTGTATTGTATAGTGGGTCTGGGAACCCTTGCGCTTATAATATAGAGGCCGACCGACATGTTCACAATGCTGAAGAGGGTCAATAGCCGAGTGGATCAAGTGTTACAATTATTGCAACTACAAATACAATGGATGGTTACTATGAACCATTCAGCTTTGTTTTCAACATTTTAAATGTCCCCTATAGTATAGATAGGGCTTACATGTACACCATGAATATCACCATAGAGCAAGGATTGTCCTTGCTTTATGACACAGTAGCCTTTCATATTGATTAAATATCCCAAAATTTGAAGTGTAAAAACTGAGAGAAAAATTACCTAGGCCCTACCCAGATTTTCTGAGTATTAAAATGTTGCAGTTCTGTCGCTGCAGATTTGTATGTATAGCACCAATGTACTCTGCTGCTGGCTGAGGGGACCTGTCTTATTTCACGTTTAGTCGACACGGTACTATCATCCCATCAAACCTTCAAAACGCAATTTTTCAAATCTTTACAATAGGCCTATTCGTATGGTCAATTGTAGCTCTTTAGGTTGAAGTAACGTGACCAAAGACCAAGAGGTGCAATTATAAGAGCTACATTTAGTCACCTAGATCAGTTAAAAAAATTATAGGTCAGCAGAAACAGCTGAGTTTTTCGTCATTGTTTACCCAACAAATTTAATATTTGGAGACTTGCATATTATGTAGATGTCATGCCATAGATTCATGTACAACATAGGGCCTACATGTACAGACATGTATTGCAGGGTTTTGCATTCATATCATGATAAATTGGGAATGTTGATGCTCTGCAAATGACAAGTGATTTTTACCATCATTTCATTTGGGGCCACAACAATTAACATTCCTTTTTAAAATCAATAGTATACTATTTCTTTTTTATATCTTTAGAATTTTTTAATGCTGTAAACAATAAAGTATGCCTATTACAACATATATTTGAATTTAGGGGGGCCGCCGCGCCCCACCCATACCTCCTCATTAACATAAAATCCGTGACGTAAACAAAGGCACTCAACAGAACGACTTGTCATACGTCATGTGCGTGGGGCCATGCAAACACTGCACAGAAGGAACAAGTTCGAATGAGTTTGTCTCTCTCTTTTGGGGTCTTTTTACGTTGATTTTAACAAATGCCATCAAGGTGTGTTGCTGCTGGGTGTAGCAACACCACTAAAGATGCAGTTAGTGTCCATAAATTTCCATCGGACCCAAAATTCAGACGGATATGGACGGCGAATGTGAAGCTGACCAGAGCCAATTGGTCTGGACGGAGCGAGCAGCCTATGCTCTGCAGTGCCCACTTTGAGCCAAGTTGCTTTGAACGTGGCCTTCACAACCAATTTGGTATGAAGTATAAGGCCATGCTGTTGCCAGATGCCGTTCCAACAATATTTCCACTAAGCAAGAAGGCTGCGAAACGACCGGAGAAAAGGAAGCGGGAAAAACTCGGGGTAAATAATTTTGGCCGTTTGGAAAGTTCGTACCCGTCCGTGCACACAATTCACAATACCCCCAACAAGCACCGCAGTCCAGTTCATGTTCTACAATTACAAACACATATTTTTCGCATTATTGTTGACGACATCATATCTGATCTTATATTCTAATATATACATGTAATTTTATAGAATGTATCAATAGTCCACTGACTGAACACGTACTTCTGAAGATTTATATTCCACCCCCAAAATATGGTTGCGTTATTGTCCATCGGTATGGTGTGTGTGTGTGCGTGCGTCCAATCCGACATGTTCGGTGTCCGGTGGACGACTCGACTCGTACTCGGCTGTGTACTTAAACTGGTACCCGTTGCGCGCCTGGGCACCAGACCATGGCTGATCTCGATTTGGGAGCCGCTGCCTTTGTGTACGTCACGAACAGAGGCCCAACTGATGTAGTTTCAAATAAAAATTTAAAAAACTCAACAAAACACCACACACAGAAAATATAAGTCTGACAGAAGAGAGCATAACATTGACGTAAAAACTAAGCAAATATTGTCTGTTATTAATTTATTTCTGGCACAACACTACCGTAATTTCTCTGAAATATTTGCAGCCTCTCATACCTAAAATCTATTTTTAAAAAAAACTTTGTCAAGCTTCCAAAAAATTTTTTTAGGCTATCAACACGAAGTTTTGAACGTCATTTTTGACGGACTTTAATGACGTTCGAGAAAAAATGGCGGAATTTAAATGACGTTCGAGAAAATTGACAGAGTTTATTGCAAATGACGTTCGGTACTTTATTACCTTCGCGCAATCCACATCAAGCGTACTTGAACATAAGTTGATTTAGTTTCCAAAAACTAGCGTTCGGAAGGAAGTATTTCCGTTGTTAATCATCTCAGATACGTTTTGGTTTTTCATCTGGAGCTGTCCGATGGATTCTCGAACGTCAGTAAGTATGAGCGTGATTTACTTGACGGATTTATTTTGCGCAAGTATTAACAGAAAACAGAAAACATGTGAGAGTCGAACTTACTTCCTCTATGTTGACATCTTGCCAAACTGCAAGAGGACAATAGAGGGGGTAAGTCTCATCAAGGGTTAACTTACAGGCTGATCGGTAAGTTATCCGACGTCACGTAAAAAAATTGACGGACGCTGAAAAAATGTCGGCGCTGGAAATTTGAAAAAGGGATTACTCTTATTGTTGACCAGGTATCGTAGTAGTCATTGTTTCAAAATAATAATTATTTAAACGTGTTCTCATCATATTTGTTTCGAATTTATTGAATGTTTGAAACTTTGGTTAATTGACATGTTTTTTATTGTTGAAATTTGTGACGGGAAAAAATGACGTTCGGGAATTTGCGATTAAAATAAAAATTTCTTTTCAATCAATTGTCGGATTTTTATTTTCTCTTTAAATAAAAATTAGCTTTCACTTATGAAAATATGGTCCAATTTTCAGGCTTGCAAATGGTGCATATTTTGAATAATATGCCTTATGAAAAATAATTTCTTTTCATATGAACTGATTTAATAAAACTTTAAAAAAACACACACAAAAACCCCACTTCATAGGCCCTTTAATCAAAACTTCTGAACAGGTTTTCATATTCAGAAGCCCGTCGTTGTGTCCTTGGTTAAATGGAAGTGCGCCCTCTAGTGTTACCATTGTTATATTGGAAGTCTGGGGTTTTACGCCATCTTGGATTGTGTTTACATGAACATGAAAGCATTTACATAACCAGTTACTTCTGCGTCCTGTGTCTTCTTTATTCGACTACACTACACCCATGTTTCTTGCACAATGCTCTGACGTATCTTTTCACCTTTATTTTCACCTTTATTTTTTTGACAGTATCCCCAAACACAGACTCAAGAAATGGAATACCTTGCCATAGACTGTAATCTCATTGAGACTGTTCAACTAAAATCTGAAGAACCAGAATCGGGGCTCACCATTGAAGATTTCCTGGAGTTTTCCACAGCTGAATTGAAATTTGTCTTACTTAATCTTGGGGACTCGATTGCTGGTAAGATTTGGATCATCCTCATGTCTGAGTTAGTGCAATACCTCCAGTCTATGGGAAAACTGTAAAGCTATTTAGTGGAGGGATCAATGTTGAAGCCATGTGGAGTATAGACCCTGTGCACAGCGCACTTACACGCGCGTCTCTTGTCCGCCATTTGTGGAGTCAAAACGTGCACAAAAGGAGTCGACTCCCCAAAAGGCAGAAACATGCGCGTCTACCTTTTCGGAGTCGATTCCTTTTGTGCACATTTTGACTCCCAAAATAGCGGACAGGAGACGCGCGTGTAAGTGCGCTGCATGTTGTGCAATGGGTCTATACCATAGAAATAGAACCCGGAGAACGCTGAGCTCGACCACCCTCTGTGTCGTCTGTGGACGCGGCGTATCGATACCACGTGACACGCGTGTATGGCAAAATGATCATCACGTGACACGCGTGTATGGCAAAATTGCAACGCACATAGACCGTAATATGCTAATTTTGTCATACACGCGTAAAAAAAATGGCGTACGCGCGTCCATAAAATGGTCTCACAACGAAATCGCACGCACAGTGACACACTCGCCGTTCTCCGGGTTCTATTTCTATGGTCTATACCCATTGTTTGCCATTTCTGATAACAGTTTAGAAATACAGAACATGGCATGTTGTGTGTTACTGCCAACTTATTATGTTGATTTGCATTCACCGATGGCACTGGTTTCATGTACATAAATTTAGTTTCCATTGGATTATCGCGTCTATTAATTGAATTGAATTAAAATAAAAATCCTGCACACAGCCCGTACTACAGACTTAGTGGACCAGCGTTCATAAATGGCACATGCTGTCTTGCTCTGTCTGGTGCCAAACACAGGGACCTGGGTAGAAAAAGACAACCTGTGCTATTGATTGACAGTTACCATCATGGGCGGGGTTTAATTAATCTGTCAGTTAATGAGCTCTATAGGAACTCTTTTATGATGCTGCTAATCACATATTGAAATGTGCTTAGCATGTTGACTTCAAGTGCTCTGCTAAATTCTTACAAACAATGTGAAATAGCTAACAATATTGGGCCCAGTTGTGAGATCGGTTTAGATTAAGGGGTCTGTATACCTTTGGTAATGACTTTGAAAATTAATGGCAATAAGAAATTACGTGGTGTAAGAAGTACAGCTGCTTTCAATAGTATAAAGCATTTTGAGAAACATTTCACTTTGAAGTGATGTGGTTACGGAAAAAGGTATCGGGTTTTATGCCCCAAAATTTGAACCTGACAAAATGTCAGAAACGTTTCTCAGATCATGTATTCATATAGGAAATATTCTTCCTGTGTGGACATATTTGCTATGGTTTTCAGTGATATATCAAAAACGTGAACACCTTTTGAAGTGAAGTTGCCACAGTTCAAATTGCATGTGACACTCATCAGTTTGGTTTTTTTCGTGTTTTTTTTCGACATTTCGAAAATTGTGTGCAAGCGTACCTGCGGGCTAGTGCAAAAAAAATTTACGGTCGGCGAGTGATGTTCAATTTTCTGACTTTTTGATTTTGTCACAATCTCATCCCTGCAATACGCATGAATGTCGAACGCACTTTAGCCAACTGGTCTTAATATCTTTATCAGCCATTTGATACCAGGTAACTGTGATCATGTGACCTTTCAATTGGACTGCCAAAACTATCTGGGGTATTTATGAATATCAAATTTATCAAAATCATTCAAACCTTTCATTTATTCGTTCTGGATTCTTCTCATAACAACAGGCTGTAGAAATGAACTGGCAGAACGTGCTTTACTTGCTCAAAAGCGGAAGGATAATGCAGGGCCCAGTGAGCCTAAAAAATTCAAGATTGAGCAGGAGCAGAGCAAGGGAGAGTATATGACTGTCTTGGAGGAATATGGTCTGACAGACCCTGATGTCCTCAATGCCTGGAGTGTGGACATCTCAGCTCTACCTATCCTAGATGTTGGAAAGATCTTCCACTACATCCTAACCAAGGAAGCGTTTGACACGTACTACTTGAGTGATTATAAAACCAAAAAGGCATACCAGTACTTAGAATCTGTCTGCGTTCGAAGTATCAAAGTTCAGAGTTCTGCAGATTTCATCTTTGTGAGGGGGTCTGTTGCCCAGCTGAATGCAGGTGGAGATGGGTATGACGCTAAGAAACCTGCCAATATTAGCAAGATTTTAATGACATTAGATGGGGACATTGTTGTGTCATGTTGCTCATGCACAGAGGACTTGTACCAGTGCTGCAATCACGTGATCGCTGTCCTGTTCCGTGTAGAGCGGCTTGTCAGAGAGATGGACTCGACCGACAGTCAGACAAGGTCCAGCAAATCTAAAGAAGACCAAGATGAAAGCGTTAAACCTGTCAAGATCACTGATCTGTTCAAGAAGAAAGACCTTTTTGCCCAGTCCCTTTTGGGGAAGATTCCGAAGCCATCCGCTGAAGAGAAGAGGAAGTTCATGGAGAAGATCTGTAGGACAGCCCCGAATAGCTTGTTTGCTCAGATGTTCAGAGGGGCCATCGATGCAGGACAGAACCTTACTGTTGGTCAGCAGTCAGAGCAGCAAAGCACGGTTTCAGTTCGGATGAAGGATGGAAAGCAAACTATCGTGGTTGTAGGGAGGGGGCCAGATGGACCAGGGGAAAAGGTAGTTTTTGGTGGACATGGTGCACAGAGGTCAGGTGTACAGGGTTTAGTAAGCTTACCAAAGGCAGTAGGTGCTCAGACATCGGTCATGGCTGTTACTACAGGCCCTCCAAGTACAGTAGGTATACAGGCATCAAACATGTTTGTACAAGGAGTAACCCCACTGCAGGTAGTACCGGTAGGTGTACCAGTGTCAAGTATTCAGGTAGCAGGTGGCAGTGCAGCAGGAGTTACAGGCATTCAAGTTCTATCAGGTGGACAGATTGCAGGATTACAGACTGTACCTTCAGGCCTTTTTATGGTAGGTGGGCAGGCAGTGGTAGGTGCCCCAACATTAATAGGTCAAGCACTAGTTGGGACACAGGCTGTAGCAGCAACTCAGGCCATTCTTGGTGCACAGGTTGTGGCAGGCAGACAGGCTGTTATTGGTGCACAGGCTGTGGGAGGTGGAAAGTCAGTGGCAGAAGGGGAACCTGTGGTGGAGGGACAGGCAGAGGTAGGAACTGGTGAAGGAGAAAGCCCAGCTGCTGTCTGAAGCTAAAAACCAAGATCATTGTTGGGGTTTGGATGATTACTGTTTGTTCATATTGCCATGTTTTTCATTCCATTGCAAGGAGAAAGTTCTTGAGGGCATTTTATATTCCAGACATGTAATTCGAACTGCCAAAACTTACATTAGAAATACAATGTGCGTTTAATACACTGAATTAGTTTTAATGAGCAAAATTGGTCCAGTGTGCGGGGGATTTTTTTGTTTTGAGGGTTCAAGGTCGTTTTGGTTACACAACTGCCCTCGCTTTTGAGTTCACATGGGTAAACAAGAACTACTCCAACCAATAAACACAAGATTCAAATTGAGTTCCTCAGCTTCACAAAAGGCACAATGGCTATTAACATCAAGAGACATACATGTTCAAGTTTCTGATATGTCAGTGCATGTTAAATCATTGATGGTTTAGTTTTTTTTTGTATTTGTAGAAACCAACGCTTTGTAGTTTAACATACTTGTAGACTTCGTCACGCGTACCACGAAGTGACCTATCTTGTTCACAGCCCCCAAAAACGTGTTTGGAGAAAATCGCGATTGAAGTTGCACTATTTTTCAAACTGCTGCTTCAGGGTATTCTTAACAAGTTTGTTTCATTTTTTTAAGACAAAAATAAAGCTGAATACTTTATTCGTGCATAACTGTCGGAGTGTTTTCATTCTTGCAACTATTTTAATTAGTAATACAGTCCTAAACACATACGTCACTTCGTGAAAATGAAAGCGAGTATTGCCCGCAGCGCGCGCGTTGTGTACAAACACATTTCATATTGAGACCTATCGTGATAGGTCACTTCGTGAAAATGCGAAATGTCACACACGCGCGCTGAACTGTGTGTGTAACGCTTCGTATATATCATTGGTGAAGTGGCGTGTCGAGATAGGTCACTTCGTGGAAATACAAAACGGCAAATCTAGTGACACGTCGTTTTTACTAATTAGTGTAATTACGAAACTATTAAGTATTAATATAGTTGTGATAGTTGTTTTTGAAAAGAACTTGTATTACAATGTTTTTATAAATTTCACCCATTGAATATGGTTGCAATAAAACAAAAACTCATTTTAGAAATAGTTAATTGTAAACAATTTCCCAAATCTTTGACAAATGTTATTTTGACCTCAAGTTCCAATTCAGGTTTGACCAATAAGAGCATGCAATAAAAAGGCGACCATCGAGATCCTTGACTGACACGTTCGCAATTTGACACTTTGAGCCGGATGTTTGAGGTCAAGCACTATTTCTATTACATTGTTAGTTTTGAATGTAATCATTCCACTAATATGTTTTTGGGGGTTGAAAGAAGGGATATGACAAAAATAAAAATCACACCCACGTTAATCTCCCATAGCTGATGGCACACAGAGGTGCCCGGAAGCTCAATGGTGAACTCATCGTCAAGAGACTTACATGGTCTATTCCTGCTGTTGTAGATATAGTAGCGCCTAATATTTTAAAAAGGCTATAAAATAGTGTATACAGCTAATATTTTAAAAAGGCTATAAAATAGTGTATACAGTTTTGTATTGCCTTTGTGCTATTTTCGGTGCTTATAAGAGTACATTCTGAAGTTCCAAATCTCATTTCTGCTATAATTTGGCCAGTCCCTGCGATGTTGTTATAACGAGAGTCAACTGTTTAATAGATGTCAATTTTTGCATCGGGGATAATGAATATAATTTGGTTTTTACCCTACACCGATGTGTGTTAAGCACTGTATACTCAGTACTTTCCCCGAGTTATGTGAAAAAAAATCCACAGGCAAATCACAAATTGCATCTGATCCAATGTATGTAGTCGGTTCCCACCTGGAGATCTCGGCATGTGATGCTATCAAGAGCATTCAAAGAACGTACTGCTCTTATCAGGACCAATTGTTATTTTGGATTTTAATTTTGAGTAAAAGACCACTACAAATATGGAATTCATGAACAGTGATTTCATTAAAAAATTACTTTTATTCAACCATTATTTCATTTTGTTGGTAAAATTAATACAATAATCAGAAAGAGCTCTCTCTTTCATGGATACACTTCAGAGCTACCAACGTTCACTGAATATAAACCAATCTGTCCACGTCCTGATGAGCAAATTAACAAAATCTCCCTCATTATAGAAACCTTTTTTCCCATTATTTTGAATTTTGTAATTCTAAATATCTCCCTGATTGATTTGCAAGATGGAAATATTGGCAGCTCCGACACCTTTATAACCAGTAGACTGTCTGCCCATCAAGTCATACTCAATGACAACCAAACTATTAAGAGATTTGTAGAATATATTTAACTTGGTTAAGTGTGCAACCTAGTCACCTGACTACAACTAGAGAACACTATTAAAAATGTTGAAAACAAACCATTACCAACCCGCTCTTTTCAAGCAAGTCTTCCTATGAGATGTACACATAAGATTTAATTTATACTTTCAGTTTTCCTGTGTCTTTTTGGTAATTGTTTTACATGTAAAAACAAAAATCAACTATGGAGATAGTATATCTTAGTTTTAATCTACACCATGGATATAAACTAAATGCGTAAGAAGCATTGTGTTGTTGCTTTCCACATCCTGCAGGAGAAGTTGTGATTGGTAAACACAAATGACCCGCAAGACAGTCCATTTCTTGACATTTGACCTAGGTGGTCACCCAAAAAAAGGTTTTTGAGAGATCCCAAGACCTTAGCGAGTTTTGACTCGGACAACATTGTTTTAGCCATAATAACCTTGGCATTTGGCCTATGGTCCAAAAGTCTTCTGGAGGGAGACCAACTGAATCCAAGTTATCACTCGGACAACATATCTCCTGACCTACATAAGCTATTTCAACACTCTTTACGCCACAATAAAAAAAAATATATATGTTTGTGACTCAGCAAACATATACCAAGATGACCAGGTTTTCATGTTAAATTTTGAAGGAATAGTACATCATTGCTGCTTAAAGGCACTGAACACGTTTGGTAATTGTGTATGACTCAATTGGTCATTGAAGTTGCAAGAAAATGATGAAAGAAAAAACACCCTTGTTGTACAAATCAGTGTGCTTTCAGATAAGAATAAAAGGCTTCTGGCCTTTTATTATTTTAGTGAGAAATTACCTCTTTCTCAAAAACTACGTTACTTCAGAGGGAGTCGTTTCTCACAATGTCTTATACTATCAACAGCTCTCCGTTGCTCGTTACCAAGTAAGTTTTTATGCTAATATATATTTTGAGTGATTACCAAACGTGTTCAGTGCCTTTAAGGAGCTCTTTAAAAAAAAAGACGGAGACACAGAGCCTTGTACAGCATACACATGGCTTTTGTAGAGACTGGCTTCACGTACGTGGGATGCGGCAGCAAAAAGACACTCTGAAAACGTTTATCTGCAAGCCCACGCCCACGCCATCGTGGAGTTTTAAACATCACAATCGCTGCAGCGATCAACTAAAATGACAAAGATATCATCGATCTGATGAAAACTGTCGATAAAAGGTGTAAAGAAGGCAACGGATGGAGATTGAATTGGTTGGAAAGGCCAGTTGACGAAACACAAAATTCCACTTGCTGAAGTTGCTGTGCAAACGTGAGCATTATTCATTTTATTAAACAATGGGACAGAAACCAAAGCATGTTGTTTAAGTTGGAAAGAGTTGCAGTATGGGTTCTCTTCATGCAAAAAAAAAGGGGGGGGGGGGTATTTTTTGCATCTAGCCTAAATATTATTCATAATTGTTTGGCCTCTAAAGCAAGCCTGCATTAAGCGATTTGCAATGAAAATATTAGTTTATACATCATAAATGTAATTATTTTGTGAGTTGCACGTCTGGTTATTTAACCTGCACTCGAATTTAAGTGCTCGGTGGTGCTACTCTTTTTCAGAATTCAATGTTGGCATCTCTGATGAATGGTTTATGAAACTGGGTTCAGGTAGAAGAACCTGTTCCCCTTATTAAATCTTACTACTCATAATTATCCCAACCACAATTGGGCCAGTGCAGGCCCACCTTGAATGTTCCCAAGTTGGGATAAGCCCAACTATTGTTAGAGCTGATACTCTACTTGGGGCATGACAACCTTGTCCAAGACTGATGTTAGTCTTTTTTGCCTCTACCAACAAATGATTCCATGCATTCATCGAAGCCAAGACGACGGAAGATAAGTAATGTTGCCTTCTCTGGCAGCAAGCTAGAAAGAAAGAAATAGTCCACAGTGAATTAAGTCATGAAAACTACATTGATACTACACTGTTGATATTGGTTCCTCAGCCTTGCACAACTCGGGATGCACCTCCGCACAATGCATGTCTACAATTTCCACTATTTTGGGAGTCAATTCCATAGTGTGCATTTTGACTCCAAAAATGGTGGACAGGATAGGCGCATGAAAGTGTGCTGTGCAAGGGGTTTAGTAGGAAATGTTTTATATTTTAACATAAATTGAAGTATTGTTAACATAATAGAGTCCATAATCACACATTAGTTTTACTCACACAGTCCATAATCACACATTAGTTTTACTCACACAGTCCATAATCACACATTAGTTCACACACAATCGAAACATTTTTTTACTTCATCTTTAAAAGCTGCAATCCTCATTGATGACCTTTTTGTCTGTTAGTGTGTTGGTAATGATAAAACTTATGTGCGGGGCTTCAAAATTCCTTTCTGAGCGCACAAAACAAGTTTCCACCAGCATTGGCAATTAATTTGCAACAGTTGTCTTCTGTAACAATGACCTATCCGATTTGAGATCTTTATGACAAAATACATTGTCTCGTGATTTCCCTAAGCTATGCTAAGCTTATGACAAATACGTTTACTTCATTGCTGGTGTGTTAACAACACAGAGTATGGTTATTATCATTTACAAATTCATTCCCTTACAATTTGAATTGACTTTTTAACTAGTGTATTTGTTATTGTCAATTCTACATGACTGATAGATGTTTTTGTAGATTTACACGACTTACTATTTAATGTAAGCTGCAACGGTGATAAGCCTGGGGAGGATGCACATCTTTTCCTCCAGAAGGACAGCATCCATGATATTTTTGATGACGTAGGATGGCTTGAGCAAGGAAAGAGTCATCAATGGATCTCTAGCGCCATTCAAAGAATAAGAAATGACTTATCAAGATTGTATGACTTCAGACTCTGCTTGGATTCTCAAATCACACTGAGGTATTGGAAATTCAATATGTACAAAAACTACAAATTCATTTTTGTTAACTATCAATGACAACTAACAACAAACTTTGTCCTTCACATGAATAAATTAGATTGCCACCACTGTGCACTGTGCAGTCAAAATATACTCAGACTTGTATTTGGTATAATGAGGTACAAGCACTAATTCTTTTTGTTCTTCGGAAATGGTATCAATTGAGTATTGCATCTTTAACAGAGTTGTGTAGAAAAAATATCTTAAGAAATCTTTCATGCAGTGGCATAAATCTGTGTTGAAAAGTGCCAAGGATGATTGTGAAAGTTTGGTATATACGGTAACCAGTGTGAAATAACGTATGCCTTGTATTTTTGAGTTTCCAGAGTATGGTTTGGGGCGGAAACTCCTATAATCAATGCACAACAGGGACGTGTAACGGCTTTGCGACTGGGTACCACCCCAGGAGTCCGGGAAATTGTTTTAAATGACAATGCCCTCTATTGCATTCTAAGCCTTTCCGAGTAATTTTTTGAGCAAAGGCAGTTAAAACGTTTTTAAATTTTGAGGATTAAAGGCACTGGACACGTTTGGTAATTGTCAAAGACCGGTATTCTCACTTGGTGTATCCCAACATATGCATAAAGTAACAAACCTGTGAAAATTTGGGCTCAATTGGTCATTGAAGTTGCAAGAAAAAAATGAAAGAAAAAACACCCAAATTTGTGTGCTTTCAGATGCCTGAAAAAGGCTTCAGGCCTGAAGTCTTTTTCAGATTCAAATATTTTAGTGAGAAATTACCTCTTTCTCAAAAACTACATTACTTCAGAGGGAGTCGTTTCTCAAAATGTGTTATACTATCAACAGCTCTCCGTTGCTCGTTACTAAGTAAGTTTTTATGCTAAATATATATTTTGAGTAATTACCAAATGTGTCCAGTGCCTTTAACACCTCCTACTCTTGGTAACATTTTCCAGTGAGTTGACCAACCATTCAACTGCACTGGTTGTGTGTGATAGCACAACTGTGCACATACACATGTGTGTACTGTGTAGATGCATTTACCACATACATTGCAGGCTGGCATAGTTTATCTACCATTCAAAACCACAGTGGATGATATTGAATGGTCAGACAGTAGAAGGGTCAAGGTACTGTTGGGATTCTTGGCCTTCCTGGGCTATCTTTTCAGCAGTATAAGCCTAAACTGTTTGTGCTGCCTTTTCTCTTCCCAATGGGTGTACATTATGGAACGATATCATGCATGCATCTTGAAACCTGCAAGGGCATGGGATCTAGGACCAGCTGAATGGCCACCAGGTAAATGAGGACTAGACACTTTTGGTGTATTCTCAGCCCTTCTGGTGTATCTTCAGGGGCAAACTGTCACTTGTTATTTATTGTACCTACTATTTTTTGTTTTTGTACCCGAATTCACAACTCAAACACATTTTAAAGCCAAAATGTTAATTTATAGATTTAAATTTCTAAATACATAAACACAAAGGAAATGTGCAGATTGCTTGTAATTTTGTGACAAGACTTTGTTCTAATTTTGCTTGAATGTTTACTTTTTATGAATTAGTCAAATATTATGCAAATTTATTTTTCCACTTGGATCCTAAGGTTTTACAACATACATAAAATACTTTTTTTTAATTGTAACTAAATGTTGTTACACAAAATCATGAGCACTTTTCTCTACAGTACAAGATTGAAAAATAAACATCAAACACTGTACTTATAAAAGAAAAAGAAACGATGTAAACACATTTACTAAGAAGTGTAATATTAACAAAAAACAAATACTTACTTTACTTTGACTCCACTGAACATGCCAGTGTCAATAAAGAAAGGACACACTACTGTAGTCTTCACTCCAGTCTTTCCAGAGAACACCAGCTCATATTGCAATGCATCGTGCAGGCCCACAGCGGCAAACTTGCTGGTGCAGTAGTCTACCAGATTCTTCATACCAAACAGTCCAGCTAGGCTGGCTACATTGACAATGTGGCCCTTGTTGTTTGTAATCATGGACGGCAGGAATGCTTTCAGTGTCTTCAAAGGATGATAACAATGCATGGTTAAACCTTATGGACAAACCATTATTCCTATTGGGTCCTGTATTGCAATAGGGATTTCCCTCCATTTTGTTTAACCCTCCTGCTGATACACCATTCAAAACCATTCAAAATTCACTAACGTTTACAACCCAATTGTTTTTACTTTTTGTACACACATGGCAGTACCATTTGACCTGTATTGATGATAAGCAGTGTCACCCGCCATTCACAACCATTCAAATGGTTTTGAGTGGTGGATAAACTGCACTGTGGTATGCCCCCAAGGCTAAATGGTTTTGAATGGTGAATGTACTGCACAGTAATTACCTTTACCAAGTCTTTAGAAAATGTATCCTACAATTATTTTCTTTATAATATTATGTAATTAGTTATATAATACTTATGAATAATATCAAAACAATTAAAAACATACAATAACATAACAATTTTAACCTCTGTAAAAATGGAACATGCCCAGAAGTCTGGTATATGTTTACCCCAAGTGTAATGCACCAAGCCTTGTGTTTATCAGTTCAGGGGAAAACACTGGCACTGTGTTTACAAAAACATTGTAACCCTAATTGAGTTCACAATGCACTCAAAATCACCACTCCAAGGGCAAACCATTCCACCACTTGAAAGTATCCATACTGGGCTATAGATAAGCTGACATACCATTTGAAACCATTCAGGGGGTCTACTCTATACACAGTTAGCTCACCACTCAAAACCATTCGACTCAATAACAAATTGTGTTGGCAGTAGGAGGGTTAAAGTTCAGTCTACCCTTTCAATGTTAATTGCTGCCTCCCGATAATGTTCTGGCCTTCCTGTCCCCAATGGAAACACTGAGACTGTTCCTATGTATCTCTTGTTCCTATGAAAATCCATTTATTAATATTATTAAAGCTATAGCTGCCCCAATGTGAAGACTATAAATGTCAAAAATGTTGAGGTCAGCACATGGTAATATCACCTATAAAATGTGATGTAATAATAATAATAATAACTAGTTCTTATATAGTGCATTTTATAATAACGTCTCAATGCGATTTACATTAGTGTCCTGGCCATTGGGCCAATAACATTCCTTTAATCTTTCTCAGCTCCCTGGGGAGTATCCAAAAACAGTCCGAATATCTGCATTCATTTCTGGAAATGATGAAAACTGGGGCCAATTTCATAAAGCCTGTTAGCACATAAACTTGCTAAGCACAGACAAATATTGCTTAACTGAACAGGTTACCAGCCAAATTTAATAGTTTTTACATTGTTGCCTTTCAGTTGCCAACTCATTTTTTGCTGGGCAAAGAAATTTGTCAAGCAGGAACTTGTTAACAAAGTCTCTGCTAATGTTAACAGTTACAAACAATATACAAACTTGGCTGGTGTCGTCTGTAAAGGGAAGGTATGCAATAGGTGATCACTCTTAAAATGAATGGCAATACAAACTTATTGGTCAGAAGCTTACAGCAGCTTTCGGTAGTGTTAGGCATTTTGAGACACATTTCACTTGAAGTAATGTGGTTATGGAAAAAGATATAACCCAAAATTTGAATCTGAGAAGTGTTACTGTCAGAAACGCTTCTCAGATTTTGTAATCATATTACGGATTATTCTTGGACATATTCGCTCCGGATTTCGGCGATATCTCAAAAACGCAACCAGGTTAATTTTATTTTAAATATAGATGCATTTGTATATGATTACAACGATAAAACGGTTAAAAAAAACAAAAGTATACAGTCGTTTGACCAGTTCCGGATCATTGACCAGTTCCGGATCACTTAAACTTTGCAACAACCACTTAATTAAATTACTTCTCACATTACCAATTCCTGTTGATACATGTGAAGAATAACATCCAACAAACCCAAGATAAGGTGACAAACATCATCGACAAATAAATTATGGTAATTTTTCTTAAGTTTGTCGGCGATAATGATCATTATTTACCCCCCAAAATGTTGGTTGAAAAACGCTGTTAAAACTTCTCACCTTTCAAATTTGAATGCCAGGGCGAATAGCATTTATGTAAAATGGTAAGAATGTGTAAAACATATTTCCCATAAATACTGAGCAGACGTTTTGGTTTTTTTATGAGATAAAATTACCGAAATCGTTTGTTGGGAGGCATCGTACCTTTGCCCAGTTCCGGATCACTCAATATGTTGGTATGTTAAATGGTGGCGCACTCAGTTAGTTAAAATCATACGGCTGTTGTAGAAAGTTTGTCATTTAAGTTGCACTGGAAGCGTGCATTTTTATATTTCAAGGAATGTAAAACTACATGTACTTCATCCAACAGCCGTCGATAACGGTGCATGTATTTTCAGTTTTATGAATGGGATTTGGAGTATTGGTTTGCAATAGAGGGCGCGCTACTGATTCGGAATAGATTCAACCGATCCGGAACTGGTCAAACGGGTGACGATACTTTTCTCGAAGCCACTTCAAAAGTATTACTTGTTTTTGGCCAATGGATATTTGGTGAATGTTATGACATGTGTAGGTAAACTGATCGACTTTTGTTTGTTTAAAATGTTAAAGAGAATGCAACAAAAACATCGTGAATTCAGAAAGTGATCCGGAACTGGTCAAACGACTGTACTTTGCTTTTAAAGACTTGGTATACTTTTGGTAGTTGTCAAAGATACTTGGTGTTAGTATCCCAATATGTGCATAAATTAACAAACCTGTGAAAATTTGGGCTAAATTGGTCATCGAAGTTGCAAGAAGATAATGAAAGAAAAAACACCCTTGTTGCATAGAATTGTGTGCTTTCAGATGCCTGAGAAAGGCTTCAATGCCAAAGCCTTTCTATTTTGTGTTTGAAAAATTACCACTTTCTCTAAAACTACATTACTTCAAAGGGGGTTGTTTCTAACAATGTTTTATAATAAAATTAGCTCTTCAGTGCCCTTTTACCAAGTAAGTTTTTATGGTCATTAACTTGTGGAGTAATTACCAAATTCAAATATGTTCGGTTGAACAACCATGTGTGAATTAGAACATATTGGTTTTCTTCACGGTGCATGGGCACGCATTAAGGTTGAGGGCGTGCTACGGAATGCGATGCATTGTGGTTAGGGTGTGGCATAGCTAAGGTCACTTCACGTTGGTTCGGCACAGAGTAAACATCTATTTAAAATCTTCTAATTCTTACACAGTTGGTTATTAAGACATTTTGTCGAAACTAACATCATGCCGGGTGACGAACAACCGGCAACCAAGGATGATATCAAGGCTATGTTAGCGAAGTTTTCGTACGCTTTCGAACAAAAATTGAATAACACCAAAGCGGAGGTCTTAGAACTTCATTCCAAGACTACATCATCCTTAACTCAGAGGCTGAAGGATTCGAAAACTACCAAGTGGAAGAGAGAAGGGAATCAGAGACAATTTGAGTTTAACCTGCAAGTGACAGCTAAGTTTTTTAAAACATTATTATTATGTTAAATATTGTTTATTACAATAGCTTCCGTAAAATTGTCAGGCCTCTTTAACCTTCAGAGGGAGCCTGGTTTTAGACAGGCAGCCGTTTGTGCCACAAATACACCAACACAAACTCAATAATTGTGTATGTCTGTTATTATTAATGGTGTCCTAATAGGGAAGAAATTCAAATATGTTCGGTTGAACAACCATGTGTGAATTAGAACATATTGGTTTTCTTCACGGTGCATGGGCACGCATTAAGGTTGAGGGCGTGCTACGGAATGCGATGCATTGTGGTTAGGGTGTGTCATAGCTAAGGTCACTTCACGTTGGTTCGGCACAGAGTAAACATCTATTTAAAAAAATAAAAATAAAAAAATGGTTTGTTTGTACATCCTTTTTTTCTTAGGGAAGTAAAGAGACCTCGTACAATCTGCATTGGAGAAAGCAGAAGACTGCACAGAAGCGGCACAATTAGAGTTAAAAGACAGTTTAAAGAAGGCATCCGCAACCATCGACAAGCGGCAAAAGCTGATACGTCTTGCAGATTCGAGTACTTATGGCTGGGTAACTGTCAACGAATATGAGGCACATCAGTTGGCAGATGATGAAAATGATGATAATAAAATCAACAGAGCAGAAAACCGTGCTGGAAGAAAGTTCAAACAGAAGAAAGAGGCAGCAGCTACACAACAACAGACAAAGAAGTTCAAGTGGGGTAGCATTCAGAATGTGGAGGCTAATGACAATAGTTCTTTTCGTCGCCCAACATACAACACCAGTTTCAGTCGAGGCAAACGCGGGGGAGCATGTTTCCTGTGCGGTAGCTTCACACACTGGAAGGCTACATGCCCAAGACGCTACAGCTTTAACAAGCCAACAACCACAACAACTGGCCAGTAAAATAATTTTCAACAGCGGTGTGTGGGCTGAAAAGAGACAAGACACAAACAAGGATCTGGGGAAACTTGCCGCAGAACTACCGGAAATTATATTAAAGTCTAGAGCAGATTCTACAGTTAAGTCTTATTCGTATGCTTTCAATAAATGGGCAACATGGGCAACAAAATATGATATGAAACCTATTGGGGCAGATCCCTATCACATTTCATTGTATTTAGTTTACCTGTCTCATACATGTAATTCATCAGCTTCAATAATCAGTGCTGTATCAGCTATATCATGGGCTCACAGAATGGCTGGGTCTAATGACCCTACTCAGATGCCTCTGGTAAAATATACCAGTGAGGGTATAAAAAGATCAATTGCAAAGCCCATAGAGAAAAAAGAACCAATTACCCCAGATATTTTGAGAGATATTGTAGATATGCAATTAAAACATTTTTCCGATTTAACAATAGCAGATCTTTCAAGTTTGAGGACAGTAGCTATGTGTCTTCTAGCTTACACAGGTTTTCTTAGGTTCAACGAGTTAGTGTCAATAAGATTGAGTCATATCACATTCAACCAGCAAGGTTTAAAATTGTTCATACTATCTAGTAAAACTGATATATATCATGGAGGAAAGTCTGTTGTCATCAGTAAATCTTATACTAGATATTGTCCAGTAGAAATACTTAATAAATATATATTGTTAGCACAGGTCAAAATTCCAGATTCTTTCTTATTCCGTAGCTTGTCCAAAGTGAGAGAAGGTTACAAGCTAAGAGAAGCTAACCAACCATTGTCATATACCCGTGTCAGAGAGATTGTATTAGATGCCATTCGTCCCTTAGTGGAGGACGTGTCCAAGTATGGGGTACACAGCTTAAGAGCAGGTGGGGCCACAGCAGCCGCTCAATCAGGCGTCCCAGATAGACTGTTTAAGAGGCATGGTAGGTGGAAGTGCGAGAATGCAAAAGACGGGTACGTCAAGGACAGCCATAGAGATCTGCTGTCAGTGACAAAGTCTCTCGGTTTATGAAAGTATAAAAACAACAAATTTTCAAGATTAAAAAATACAGCAAAATAAATATAAAGGTAATTGTTTTCATATAAAATGTAATACATAATCAGTTAGTTAATATCCGAATATTGCGTAAAGTAATAAAAAGAGGTCTAAGTTCGTATAATTAAATTCTGTTTTTTGGTAAAAACTGTTGAAAAGGATTAAAGTTGTATATAGGTAGAATATAGGCAAAAATTAAAAGAGAATTCTACTGTGTGACAACAAATTTAGTTTTTGGTTGCAAATACAGTTTATTTTTTCAAACATAAGTAAAGTAATACGTACAAGGACAAGCTCTGTCTGGGGCGAGTTGTAATGCATGGATCAGACCTACGTTTCCCACAGGGTTTTTCGTAGCCGGCTTACAACGGTTGTCATGTCTTAGTTAAGACTAATGAGAGGGAGCCTGGTTTTAGACAGACAGCCGTTTGTGCCACAAATATACCAACACAAACTCAATAATTGTGTATGTCTGTTATTATTAATGGTGTCCTAATAGGGAAGAATACTACACCCTGCCTATGACATTGTACCAAGGTTAGGCCAAATATAAAAAAATACCAGTTGATCGTCCTGATTTTTCCATAAAGAGGAGGATGAGGGCCTTTTTATTTAATTTTTTTTTTCCAAGATGGCCGCCAAGTATCTCAATTCAAACAGGCCGTTTACATCAAAAATTTAAAAAAATTATGTCAAGGGTGGATTAAAAATACAAACAAATATTGTCTTTTTTAGGAAAAATCGAAAATAAAAAATAATAAAAAAAAAAGGATGCGGCCTCAAAAAAGGATGCGGGCGGGGACGATCAACTGGTATTTTTTTTTAACTTGGCCTTAGCAGCCACAGTGACACATACTACTTTGCTTGTGACTGGTTTCATCAAGTCATTCATTGAATGATGAGTCATTCCCTAATATTAAAAACTGTCTTACCCAAAAGTGTGCATTGATATTGACGTCCATTGTTCGTTTGATCAAATGGTCGGGACAGTCCAAGAATAGTTTTCCTGTCACAATGCCTGCATTGTTGACTAGAATTGTGACCTGAGTGAAAATGGCAAGTTTAAAGGTTATAGCTGGGGCTTTGGTGCAATAAGAACTAAAGAATGGGGGCATGACAGGCTCTGTTGTGTAGTGCCAGAAATTACAGTCCATGTAAGCCATTCCAAACCATGCTAAAAATCTGTACAATGTCAACTGGAAATAGACCGTGCAAGTCTCGCGCGCATTCGAACTTCCGGGACCATAGTGGTCCCAACCATATGGAGTTTTACGTGGGCGAGATTTTGTTTCGTCAACTATTTTAGTTTAACGTAGGTTATGACCTAGAAAAGTATACATGTTGTTGGGAATGTAATACTAAGTGATAACAAAATATGAAAGTAAAACCAATTCAACAATATAACGAAGAAACCCCAAGAATTAAACTTGACCTCAGCTTCCGGTTATTGCAAAAAATTAAGAATTTTGTGCTCGCCTCCGATCATAAAACTTACGCAATTATAATCGCCAGATGCTGTAATTGCAAAGCAAACCCTTTTCATTGCAGTCTATGGTTGTTGAGGCGTCAGCATCCTCTTTAAACTGCGATACGGGTCCATTTAAGACCCGTTTGACCATCACGAATCCGCGTAAGGGGTTTCTAAAAAATTAACATCAAATAGGCATCCTTGTCCCAGAGTTTTAATTTTTTTTTTTCAATAATAATATACACACTATTGTATTTTTTTTTTCAAAAGCTAAAACTTTTCATAAGATTGTAATGATTTATTTTTGTTGTTCAGATTTTGTCATGAGATATAATTTAAAACAAAGATTTAATTTCAGAAATAAAAATGTTCTTCGTTTGACGTGTTTTCTCGTTCGGATACGCGCGAGACTTGCACAGTCTATTCAAAGAGGCTATGGTTTTGGTTTTAGCTCCAAACACTAAATAATTTTGTTAAGATTAATATTTAAGTGATTTTGCCTCCTTTATATAAAATAAAGTTCCATGACTTGAACATAATCATGTTGTCATAGAGCTGAGAACTTTATACAAATGGCAGTTCCCCCAGTCGATGAAGCAATCTTGAGAACCTTTGCAGACAAGTGACACAAAAGGTTAGAACAAGACTTTAAATGCGTGATAGCCAAATGACCTGCTGGTTAACTCCATTGCAACCACTAATAGACCCCTTGTATATGGCATCACAAGCGTAAACAGCACCCTCAATGAGGTCAAAGGAAGTCCTATCATTGGCCGAGACTTGTGCGCGGAGCGTACACGCGTGCACTTTTCCATCGTTTAAAAACCTTCAAACGAGGCACCTGTTTCGGCCTAACGTATTTTCGGATGATTGTCAGTCGTGACTGGCACACGTAATAAATCACTTAAGAGGGCTTGCAAGGGCTTATCTCCCATTTTCTAACCGCAGAAATGATGGCAAGACATCAAAGGACTCCCAGCTAGTTGGGGAACAGATGTTTTCAATCAACTCAATGGGTCCAGGACTTTTGGCGACCACGTGCGTGACCTCGGTGTCATTGACATTAACCAGGCGGCCATTGCTTTGTGTACAAAACCAATGCACAGGCACAATGGGAGGATTTTTTTTTCTCAGCCCCTCTGACCCAAGTCACTGACCCCTGTTGATTGACACCCCTTTCAGACTGTGTCTAATGGTACTGCTGAGGATATCATGGACTATCGCATGCCCGGGATTTACCACGTGGGTGCTGTTATGTTTTTCTTGACTTGTGACGGCCGCTTTGACAGCCAAACTCGCTGCAAGGTTTTAACCACACAGCGACGATGGCCAATGCAAGGGATCTATAGAATGTGTAGTAATGACTAGGTAGTCAACTCACATCACCAACGTCTCTCTTGACATTCTGTGCTGCATTATAAACATTGTCACTGACGCTGATGTCCACAGTGTAGTCATAGACAGTCCCGCCATTTTCACGAATCTCGTTGGCTGTCTCCTGATTACCGGCCTCATTGATGTCCCATAGAACAAGCGTTGCACCTAGATCTGAGAACTTGTAAGCCAAGAGTCTTCCAATTCCGCTACCTGTCATTTTATTTAATTAAAGGCGAAACTGTCATGATTTGGTTATTTGACTTTACTTACATTCAACTGAACATGTTGAGAGTAAACCAGACTGAAGATATGAAGGAAGTCTCCATTTCAGAAAAACTATGTATCATAGACCGTGCAAGTCTTGCAAATTTGTTAACACTCTGAGGAACCTTAAATCCCTAGTGTTACATTGCTTTTCATGGAGGTAAAAATAGACTCCATGAAGGAAACAAAATCACACTAAATAAAGACTTGCAAAAGCTTTGTTACCAAATTCAGCATGTTCATTGAGTATATAAATAATGTCACTGTGTTACATACAAATGAAGGTCAAAGTTGTTGGGGGTTAGAACTTAGAGTGATGTTCAAAACCCCTGCCCTCTTTTTATACAACACATTTAAATTTAGAAATGAATATTACCCCCTTTTCGCTTTTCCCTAATTAATACGAATATTTATGTTCACTCATCCTCAGTGCGTATGTGCCCATCTTCACACTTTTGCTTAGCCCACCTTGTTGGGCTGTTATGGCTCTCTTAACATCGGTCCAACACTAACCCTAACCCTATGATAAGATTGATGTTAAGAGAGCCATAACAGCCCAACAAGGTGGGCTAACTTTTACATGTTTAACACAAATTATTGTTAAATTGCAATTGAAATTTGGCAATGGCTTGACAATCAGTCAGCGCCCCTGCAACTTTTGTCCACCGCCCTATGACCATGGCCAGTGATCATGCCTCATGGCAAGCTCTGCTGATGCCAGTGTACTATTTTTGCTTGGAATTTGGATGCATCTGCAGTCACACCAAGTAGATTTCAAAATTTTGAAAATAAACGAGTACAGCGCACCACTGGGTCTATACCCCATGACCTGTACAATGACAGTAGCACTACTACATGTAGCAGGGCTTTGATTAGCTTTACAATACAATCAATACATAGCCTTATGACTGTAGTTGTGATAATCGTAACCCTCCATCCTCCTCCCGACGGTCACACTCACAGACCGAAGGGTTACGAAACAGCTCATGTACAAAATCCAAAATATCCGTCTTTGCAATTATGACCATTTTTGCCAGACTTGTCACCAGATTTGCCTAATTCCTACCATTTTCAAAAATCACGACACACATTTTTAAGAACAAGGATTTCATCTTCAATGTCTAATGAATCCATTCATAACATTAACACTCAAAACATCATTGAGAAAATATTTTGAAGGAAAAAAGACAATCGCAACTACCTTACCTGCACCAGTGATAAGCACAATTTCCCCTGCCACACTTTTGCGTTTCCGCATAGATCGAGGAATAAATGACAGCACTGTTGCCTCCAGGAAGTACCACCAGATGAGAAAAAGATCCCTAAGCAAACCTAAGACCACGGCTGAAAGTGACATCTTGCTACACTCTGTAAAACAATCTCACAATGTTATTTATAACTTTCCTTTCGGTCATGTACAAACCTGTTTTATTTGTGTGTTTACTCTACTAGACTACTTATACCGCATCATGCGACGCATACTGCATGGAGTAATACTAATAGTTACAGTTATATTCATGGTACCAGACTATTTGCACTTTGCACTAGTTCGTGCTAGGCGCGCATGGCGTATACTAGAGTTTCCTTCAAAAAAATCTGACTAAAGACCTGTATCCAAACTTGATGTGACCCAACATACATAAAATAACAAACCTGTGAAAGTTTAAGCTAAGTCAGTCTTCGGAGTCATGAGAAAACAGTGAAAAAACCCCTTATGTGTTTTAACTTCTTTTCAAACATCGGAATTTATCCTGCAGGATAAAGACTATTATTTTACTCATTTCCTAAAAACTATGGCATTTCAAGCAAAACTATTTCAAGGGAAGTTTTCCACCATGACCATCTTAATTATACCATGTAAGTTATGTTCAAATCTGTGAACATTTATATTTTCATTCTTACCAATGTTGTACACACCCTTTAAGTCCTAATTATGAGATAATTTATAAAAATGACTTTAATTTTGTCTCTCGCTCAACATCCCTTTAATTAACACTTCCGTATAGTAGATTCGTCCTACGGAAAATCAGGAAGGAAATCCGATGTAAGATTAGTGGACTACGCGGGGGGGGGGGGGGGGGGGGGCTTGATCCAAAAGACCAAATGATGCTATTACTTTTATTAGTTCGTGCTTTGGTCGGGTGTTGTTTTGGGTTTTTTGTAGGTTTGTTGGTTTGTCCATCTCGTACAAAGATCGTCCCCCGCAAGCGGCAAGTCCTTAATGCGATCATGCAATCAAGCCCGCGGCGCGGCGCCCATAAATGGGATATTTAAAAGGCCTAGCCTATTGAGTAAAAAAAAAAATTGTATTAGTATATTATACCCCTTGCAATGTTTGTTTGGGGTTGCGGTTTTTATTTAGGCCATATTTCTTTCTTTCTTCTTCTTCTTCTTCTTTTCCTTCTTCAAGCTTGTTTTTCCTTTTCTCTTTTCTCTTTTCTCCGTTTATTTTTAAGGATAAACAGACCTACGGGAATGCGGCGTCTGCCGCCTTTCTCCTTTGATGCCACCGTGTACTTGACACAAGCGATCTTTGCCCCCCCCCCCCCCCCCCCCCCCCCCCCCCCCAGTAAAACTTGGATCTGCATGCGTCTGGAACGAACATGAGCGTGAGCCATCTTTATTCAATTGTCTTCTGATTATAATTTTCGAGAAAATTAATTTTTATCCCTTAAGTGAAACTACTAAAACAATTGTATAAATATTAATTTCTGATGCGTCCGTATTGAACCAATAGGGTGTCATGGCCGAGTGGTTCAGAGCATTGGATTCAAGTTCTGGTGGCTTAGTCATCGGGGTGTGGGTTTGAGTCCCGGTCATGACGCTTGTGTCCTTGAGCAAGACACTTTGCTATAATTGCTTCTCTTCACCCAGGGGTATAAATGGGTACCTGCAAGGGTAGAGGTTGATATTGTGTTTGAAAAAGCCTTCGGAGCGCCACGGCAGCCCAGGGCTGTATACTCCCCAGCCCAGGGAGCTGAGAAAGATTAAAGGAATGTTATTGGCCCAATGACCAGGGCACTAATGTAAAGCGCATTGATAAGTTATTGTAAAATGCGCTATATAAGAACTAGTTATTATTATTATTATTATTAAATATTGGCCTTTTCGGGTGGTACGCGATACATTCAACCCTCCATGCATCCAAGCAGCAATGGTACTCGGCAAGATTCCCCTAGAAAAATGATATTGATTGGCGATGCTTTTTCCCGATACGCATGTTGCAGTGAAATTTACCCCATCCGATCCTATAGATAGTAATTTCAACTCTACCCGATCCGAGCTCATGCTTGGATACTATTTTATTGACTGCAAAGCTTACCTTTCCTAGTTATGGTTTTTGATATTGATCGTAGACAGCTGAATATCAGTAGACCAGCGACTGCCATGATAGAAGTAACCATCCCATTTCGGCTGTAAAGTAACTCATCATTTCCTCTCAGTGATTGAAAACACATTATAGTAGAAGATCGTACGACGAAGTTTCATGGGGATAGGGCTACCACGCCTCTAACAGACGTCACAACCCTCCCTTCGGCGGATGAGACGGGCCTTTTCTTTTTTGTTTGCCTGTGTGGCGAAGAAGGGTCTCACGTTGAATGAAAGACACTCATTTGTAGAAAACTTAAGAAGTCGAAAAATATGTCAAGTTCGCCACGGATCAGACAGTGATGGTTCAAGAAGCTTTATCCCATATACGTCTTTTTATCGGCATTATTTCGACAACCAACCAGCCATTCCTGATCCTCATGGGGCGAATTGCTTTAGCCCGTATAATAGAAGTAGCAGGCTATTCTTCTATTATCAATTGCCTTAAGTGATGGACTTTGACCTGAATTATCGGCATATGAGCAATATTATGTAATCATATCATGAGGTGCCATGGGCTTTTTACATTAGGCATAAAGCATTGCGAAATTAAATACAAGTTGTTTGAAACTTGTTCAAGCAATTTGTGATTTAGTTACCTATTGCATTTAATAACTGTTTTTATTTTTATTGTGTTTATTGTCTTTTGTGATGTATGTTTTAATTTCGGACGCGTAATAAGTATGATAAAAAAAAAGCGTGACAGACTTTGGCCTTAAAGGCACTGTACACGTTTGGTAATTACTCAAAATATATATTAGCATAAAAACTTACTTGGTAACGAGCAACGGAGAGCTGTTGATAGTATAAAACATTGTGAGAAACGACTCCCTCTGAAGTAACGTAGTTTTTGAGAAAGAGATAATTTCTCACTAAAATAATAAAAGACTTCTGGCCAGAAGCCTTTTATTCCTATCTGAAAGCACACTAATTTGTACAACAAGGGTGTTTTTTCTTTCATAATTTTCTTGCAACTTCAATGACCAATTGAGTCCAAATTTTCACAGGCTTGTTATTTTATGCATATTATGTTGGGATACACCAAGTGAGAATACTGGTCTTTGACAATTACCAAACGTGTTCAGTGCCTTTAATTAGATCAGAGAAAGGACACAAAATAATGCGCCAGTATGAAACTCATCACTACCATTGGTGGCGCTATACAAGAAGACCGTTCGCGGCAAGCAAACACCACGTTTTTGGGGGTGGACTCTTTACATACCTGGCCGGCTGGGGGGGGGGGGGGGGGGGGGGGGGGGTAGGGGGTCCAATACATTTATACTTTTTAATGGGATTTTATGTCATCAAAAAATCGGGGATGGGACGATCAAATTGTGTTCGACAAGTAAACATTCTGCTGGTGCACGGTAGGTTTGAAAGCACGAGCCGATTTATTTCCGTAAATGGGGTATTACATGCTTTAAAATTACTTTCTTCGATTTTTAAAATAGTGTCCTTGCCTGAAAATTGTAGTTTTAGATAGAGTAGAGAACGTTGCATTATGCATTCCAGAATGGTGACGTCATGTCAAGCTGCACAGCTCAAATGCATGGTAGGTATCCCATGATTCATTGCGACTCGATTCAAGATGTCGTACACGACTAGTGGAATGATTCATTAATGGGGTCTTGTTAATCAGTCGTCATCCCGGTAAGATTTCCATAAATTCTATTGAATCCAACTAATATTGAGGTTGAAAAGTTGATGCTCGCTATCAAGTATGCTCAGCGAAATCAACGGGATCCTAAAGGATATATTTGGGGTCGCAACTGGTGGGTTGAACGGCGCCGTGTTCAAGATTTGTTGATTGCGTACGGTTTGCATGCATCGTGTGTATTGCTATTGGCTGTTCATTGTTTTGTTAGTTTAGTAATAATTGTACGTCTCATTGTTAAAATTAGCTGAAATTATCCACGACTAGTTTAAATTATATTAATTTGCAAGGCCTTGATAAGCATATGCAAGCTCGCTTGATGAATTGATACTTGGTTGTTCAGATTAGAATAGAGGACGTTGTCGTTTATGCTTTTTCATAAACCTCATGACCAGATCATCAGATGACTGATCCCTGATGACCTGGCCATAAGGTTTATCGCGATTCAGAATCGCAATGGATCATGGGAGGGCAGAGGGGGCAAATGCTACAGTCGGTCGTCGTGCGCGAGTTCCCGGGTTGCCCCCTTTCACTACACTATCATGCGCGGCAAAACAGCGCCCTCTCTTGGTATTTTGCTATTCGCGATAAACCTTATGCACCCACCCCCCCCCCCCCCCACCACCCACCCTGCAAGAAAAAGAATGAATAATTTAACATAATATTAATAATGATAAATAGACTAGGCCAGGAACCTAGCGCCTATATAAATAAAATTAAAAAGTTGAAATTGATAATTGTAAAATAACTTGATGAGATTTTTTTAATAAATAAACAAATTATTTCCTAACCTCACCATGCTCACGATGCCTCAGTTAACATGTTAATTGCAATGTCTATTTCCTACCCTACATGTAGGTCACGTCTATTGGAGTATTGGTTGTAAAGCTAGATAGTAAAATGGTGACTAAATTGTAGGGTGACTCTACAACTACGTAGTTGCGATAATCGTAACCCACCATCCTCCCGATGATCGAAGACCAGAGGGTTACGAGACAACCCCAGTAACAAATCACCATAATGTTTGCAATTTCAGACTAGTGACAAGATTTGCCAATTTTGTACCTCTTTCAAAAATCATAAAGCACATTCTAAGAAACCAGATTTGATCATCAAATTCAATGTGTAATGAATCAATTTAGAACACTTAAAACGGCATCGAGAAAATATTTTGGGAAGATCTGCATTTTCATGGTCACTGCTTCCTCCCTGCACTAACCCCCTTTTAACCAGCAACAGCATACTGGACAGTCAACTTGACACGCTGGTTTAGCATTGCAAACAACCATCGCTAGAGCAACTGCACCTCAAGTTTGTCCAGATTGTCATATTTTTCATCCCCACTTTCCCATAAGTCGCCTGCCGATCCAGAAGGGTCGTTTAAAAGGCAACATCCTCAGAAATAAACGCTATCTTTTCAAAATCCTAGAGGTGTATGACTTGGCCATGATCTTGGCATGTAACCTGCTATTGTGTTCTTTTCTACGGTAGTTCTGATGTGTTATTATCCTGTAATTTTTACAACGCTTGATGTGTTCTGAACCACCAAGCCAAGCGGTGAAATCGCTTTGCCCACAAAGAAAGTAAAATCCTCGGTCCAATATCCGTTGGAAACCGCCTTGCTGCATGCATGTTGGACTATAGACCCATTGCACAACGCGCAGCGTACTCGCACGCGCGTCTCCTGTCTGCCATTTTGGGTTTCAAAACATGCACAAAAGGATGGTACACGTGTTTACACGCGCATTGGTGCGTAAACGCGTGTACTATCCTTTTGTGCACGTTTTGACACCCAAAATGGCAGACAGGAGACGCGCGCTGCGCGTTGTGCAATGGGTCTATAATTTAAATAGTCACATTCACAGCCATGTTGATTGGAACTCATGGAGTTCAGGGGTGGGTTTGGGTTAATTCTGTACAAGTATAGAGGCAGTCCAAATCAACTACATGTAGTCACCACTGATGTCAAGAGTCTTTTATCACATGGTCTTCTTGCCCTTACGTTTTTTCAGTCTTTCGCTGAGTGTTTCTGAGAAAAATCACTTTTGCCCTGCTTTAGTGTGAGGTTAGGGACTCAACGTATTGTTTTCCTATTTTTTGTTGTCTCCATTAAGTGGAAAAATATATAAACTCAATATTTCAGAGCACCTTAGACTAGAGCTGTCTTTTGATTCTGTTGAGTGTTGTAAAATGATAAACAGTATGTGGAATAGAAAGATAGTCCTGTGTTAAATATTTTGATTTTAATGTTACACCATAGGACCTTGCTCTATTTGGTTTAAGACTGGTTTAAGACTAATGGTTACACAATTACAATTCAACATGTTCAGTGCACTGTCACAAACACAGTGCTGTGTACTTGTAGCACTAGCACTCGGCAATGTGCGTCTTTTGTGCAATGCATAGAAATTCAGGCCTGGAATTACACGGAGGCCATGGCCTTCGTTGCCCCTGGTCTTGGCCTTAGTGCCCTTTCAAAAGTTTCCCATAGACTTTATGATTTTCCAATACAAGTACCCTTTGCAAAATCAAAATGGCCTTGCCCTTTCAGAGATGAAATTCCAGGCCTGGAAATTAATATAGAAATTAATATGCTTTTTGTACGAACTTTTTGCCAGAATTCTCGGAATTAAGGAATTGGATCTCCTCAAAATGTGCATTTAAAAATGTCTATCCTCTCAACACATTTCTGTATGTTATGACTGGAAGCTTGCGAACGGTGGGTAAAAAATATATTTTATTTTGCCACAAATGTCGATAAAATCTTTACGGTCGCATGATTTTTGTACGGATGGTCGGGTTACCGGAAACAAACAATTATTTTTATTAGGCCTATAATGATTGCTCACACTCTCTGACACTGGATGTAAGTTTTTGTATGTTGTTGACTGGCAGGAAAAAAAGCAGCATTCTGTTGACCAATTTTATTAACTTTACAGTCGGTGGTAACACATGATTGTGTATGAATGTTTTGCAGTTCATGGAATGCGTGATCCCCGTCCGGAAACGAGTGGAGTTGACCCCACGAGCTCCAGTGCAGAAATGAATGAAAGTGCATGGGATGATTCGCGCATTGCCGCCCACCAGAGCTCAGGTGGTCCCCGGCCCCAACACCAAGGGGGTCCGGTACCACCCCAGCGGGCTCGGGACGATGCTGCAGTAGGTTATTTCTACCAGCGACCAGACAACGATATGACCCCAGATGGAGGTGGACAATCCGGGAGTAAACAGCGCTGGGCAGTTGGTGACGATATGGTTATAGACCAGGTAAAGGTAAACCTTTTTTGTTTAGTTTCTGTAATTTGTTTACCAGTATATTTTTGTTTTGTAGAATCAGTTTGGACTTGAAATTGAAGGCCAGCAGGAACCTCAATGAGTTAATTTTGTTTACCTACTGTATAAAACTGGAGAGTGAGGGAGAAATAATATTTGTGATTTGTCATCACTCCTCAATCCTTCTGTACTTAACCAAAATTTAAGGTGGAGCATACAACTAGCCCACAGTCGTCCATTTTTAGCTGAGCTGAATGTTTTTTGTTTGCAGTTTCCAGTTTTTTCCTGCCCCGGCCCTGCCGTGGTATGCTAGTTTAGCTTGCGATAGATTCACCACACAAAGATGCAAATTATGCGATTCCATTTGGTTGAGCTACCAGTAGCAAGGCTGCTACACTATTAGAGCGCCACCTACTAGCAGCGTGTATAAATTTCGACAAAGAGTGTCATTCAGTGGCAGTCTTTTGATAAACTCAGACAATCTGCGACTTCCTGCTTACACGTGTGGATCCACGTCCAGGGTAGTGGCTGGCTGGCTGGTTAACAGATACATGTATCAGCGGTGTACAATGTTCCCAAGAATAGGTTTGCGGGTCCCAAGAAACTGATTGCACACATAGAGAGTGTATCCCGGTATTTTCATCAAAGATCAACCATGACAATTTATTCTTAATGCTGACTCACGAATAGTAAGCGTTTTTTTAAAGTTAAAACAATTTTATTTTGAAAACAAGTCAATCTGTTTGTCCTTAATAGTATTAAAATAGAAAGACAAGCTCAGCACTAGCCTATGTTAAGTAGTGTGGTCATTGGCATACAAACAACAAACAGAAACCTTTCCAGCACTAAGACTTGTAGCCACTGTATCAGTGGCAGTGCTTGCAGGGCACCAACCAAGCACAGTTGACCTGACCTACCTTGTACTTACAATGTACATGTACTGTGTGTGTGTGTTTGTGCAAGTCTCCCTGACACCAGTGTTACACTCATGATCTCCGTGGGGTCATTAGGTGCAACTGAATAATTTATAAGAGGGATTTTCCCTTCGCAAGAATGGAAGCCCACCTTTTATTGAATGTTAGTGTTTTGAGCTGCTGCCTTAGTCTTGTGTTGTTTGCATGATAAACCAATTTCAACCTTGATGAAATAACCTCATATTGTATTCAAATGCAGGTTAAATCAGAGACAGTTTATTACACAAAGAACAGCTGTCCATTTTCAGGCCTGGAATGACACGGAGGCCACGGAGGCCATGGCCTTCGTTGCCCCTGGTCTTGGCCTTAGTGCCCTTTCAAAACTTTCCCATAGACTTTATGATTTTCCAATACAAGTGCCCTTTGCAAAATCAAAATGGCCTTGCCCTTTCAGAGATGAAATTCCAGGCCTGCATTTTTTTCTGTAGGAAAGATTTTCATGAAATTACAATATTACTTGTAACTGGTTATACAGTGTTGATTCTACTGGTAATACAATATTGATTTTTGTTATGAAATTGCATGGCTGCCCAAGTTTCAGTCTCAGCATACTTAAAAATTCAAAATAATTCATGGAAGTGTACCTTTCTTGTTGAAAGTACTTCACTCCTGCTGGAAGAAAGTTCCAGACATATCATGTATTCACCAAATTATACAACATGCTTGAACATATTTTAAATGTGCTTAACTGTTCAAAATAAATTGGGGTAATTAAATATGACAGCATTGATCAAGTTCGGACAAGGAACCGTGGTCAACCTTTGTTCTGGGTGCTATTCAGAAGCTTCTGACTGGCACCCCCGAACAAAGATACATTGAAAGATAAACTGCTAACATTAGGTCTACATGTAGATACATTAGGTCTACATGTAGATACATGTAGCTCAGTTGGTAGAGCGCCAGCATGGTAATCAGTGCTGACGGTAATACGGAGGTTGCACGTTCTGCTTTATAGTAAATTTTTCTTTGTTCAACCCAAAATTATATTTAGATACATTTTCCAGCTGCTTGTCTATGCCAATGAGCAGCTACTTAAAAATAAATAATAAAAATCTCCCTCTGCTTAGCATTCCATGTTCATCCTGTCTGCAAGACTTTGCCTCAATTTCCCCACTGACAAAAGACAAAGAAAAGTGCCCAGTTGTAATTAAATTTTCAATGGAGAAGCTGTGCCCAGGAAATATTGGTACATGTGCATGCATGGACAAAGGCTTTCTTGGTAGGCAACACTGATTGACGGTGCTAGCAGGGCTTACATAGACATGCAAGCTCACAATGATATTATGCCCGGATACTCATTTTTCTCTTGTGCTTTGGGCCAGAGTCATGTTTTTTTTTGTCTTTGGCCATCAATCAGGTGTCACTTAAGGCATTGTGTTGCTGTGGTAATTCAATAGTTTGCAGCAACCTAGTAATGGGATATACATGTGAGCACTGAAGCATCTGTTGTGCTGTATTGGAAGGCTGCATTAGATGTTTTGAAAATGTAGGAAAACTGTGAAAATAAAGCAAAGTTCAAAGGAAGAGACCTTTCCATAAGACATTTTATCTTTTTAACCAAATTAGAATGTAGTGCCTGCTCTGTGAAGAAAGTTTTTATTTTGGTTGAGAAATAAACCTTTTCTAGATTGGATTTCCTTTTTATAATATTAGTAATGGTGTGAAATTTAGCTGCATTTTTAGTCAGGCTGGCAGGTTGGAGAAAACTACAAGATTTCGGGGCTCACAGTGCCTTCTTTAACCACTTATCACCAGGGGTTTTTTGGTGGTCGTCTTTGGCAATAATTTTCAGGATTTCCCAAATTATTTTAATTTCTTTTTTATTTTATGTTTTGTTTTGATTATTGTGGTTACATTGAAGCCTTAACTAAACCGAGTAAAGACAACAAATGTCTCTTTTAATACCAAGGGTATACCTTAAAACAGGTTTATACATGAAGGCCTAAGTCCTCCGTCTTTGACTGGTTAAGTGTTTACTGCAGTCAGAAAGCAAACTATCTTTGAAACTTTCAAAATATTTAACATTATTAAGTTTTCATGTGGATTGAAATTGCAGAACTTTATGTGAGATTTACTTGGACATGTAGGGCTGACAAATATGTACACTATGAGGATTTTTACAAATGAAAACACACACACACACACCCAAGTGTGTAACAGCCTGCAATCGTGGACCCTCCTTTGTTCAACTCTTTGTGATAGCAACCGTGGACCACAAAGCTTTCCTTTGTGATAGCAACCGTGGACCTATTGTCCTCTTTTGTTATAGGTCCCTGGTTTGAATGTGGTTACCTACTCACACACACACACAATAAATGTTTTGTAAACACATGCATCAGCCTTGAGTTTGGATAATAGTTACATGTATGGTACAGTTGCAATGTACATACATGTACAGGTGTATACATCGGACACGGTCGGACAAGTCTACTTTGGCTTTGGCCTATAGCTGGCTTTTTAACATGAATAAATTACAGTGTCTGCCTTTACAAAAACCTACCCAACGCCAGCCAATATTCAAAGCGCTAGCCATTACTAGAGTCTATTATCATGAGACTAGTCTCTGACAGTCATTACTTAAATGTTTGTCTAATAAGTTGGAAAGCAATCAGTTTCAACATAATACTCTGGGGATAATCTCAGGACAGAAAAAGAACCAACCAACAACACAATGCATGCACTTTGCTAGGATAGTGTTTGTTTAACACAACCACTGTAATCAATTCATTGGTGCATATAGGTACATTTATTGTTAAGGGCTTATCTTTGACCATTGTTCCCTTTGCAGTTAGTTTTAAAAAAAATCATCTGGACTATATAATTTATAGTTCTATGCTTATTGTGTCTTAGTTGTTGAGAGTTCAAAAGTATACATAGCACATAACTTTTTATGAAATTATTTTTGTTTAAATTAGCAAACCGGTGCACAATGACTTGCACAAAATGAACAATGTCTGTTAAATTGGTACACATGTACATGTACATGTACATGTACATGTACATCATTACTGAACTGAAGTTATGCCTACAGCTTCCTTTAACTATCATAACGCTTTTCTGATGAATATTACAAGGTACTGTAGAAATGTAATGTCTTTCTTACTAGTGACCCCCCTCCCCCACACCTTCCTGAGTACTGTATGATACACCTCCCTCCCTCCCAACCCCCAATTCTCCTTCCCGGGTACTCTAGATTTTCTCAATTAGCCCCATGGCCCCCCCGACAATTCTACAAAGACATAATTTCTTGATTGTCTGTGTTCATTTTTTCTGGGCTTGTCCAGCAGTGATATTGGAGGGCATTTTAATCAGACGAAAAAGAGAACCCCCAAAGGCCCCCCCCCCCCCCCCCAAATCCACTTCTACCTGTTGTTCGACAAATCGATTGCAGAAATTTGTTCTGGCTATGCTGTCGGCTTGCCTGCAGAATTGCTACAGTCTCCAATAGTGTATTATCCTCATCCTACTAGGCCTTGGGTTTGAGATGCAAAGCACTGAACTGTAGTCATCTTCTCAAACACAACACTGCAGCCTGTCTAGCTGACTATGGAAAGTGCAATTTAAAGCCTGATTGTGATTGCCCCCCCCCCCTTTCCCATGCAGGAGGCAAGACTTTGTTGAGTGTACATTCTGGTTACTTACAATTTTCATCGAAGACTTTAAAGGTTTTGGGACTGTGGAGTAGGTCGGAGTGCCTTAGGATAGATATGTCAACAATCTTGTGCCTTATTGCCATGGTAACTACATATGTATAACATTAGTAAATGGTGCATGCAATCGATCACCTTCTTTAAAACACTTTTAGTTTGTTGCATATAAACAGACACCATTTTAATTCAGACTTTTATTTTGTAGTCGTACTGATTTCTGCCTTCAGTAGGATTTTTTGCGTCTTCAAAAAATAAATGCATGAAATTTCATAAACAAGTTTGTGTGAAGAAAAAAAATGGTCCAAAAGTTTTTTTGGGGCATACTCTTGGTGCATATAGTCCATTGACACTAGGTGTATAGTGAGATTCTACTTTTCTAGTCACTTTCATATACAATACAATACAGACAGCATTCACAAATCAGACAGTTTGATCAAATTCCCCATGGGGCGTTATGCCAATTTCATGTCTCCATAAACATAACCCAAGGACAGAACTTGTCTGTCAGTGTCACTGAGCCCTTTTGTCCCAGCCAGTGTGGTGGGGGCTGGGGGGGGGGGGTGCACTCTAGTGGCAGTGCCCATCCAGTTGGCAGCTCTATCTTCCTCTAGGTACCGTAATTTCTTGCGTACAAGACGCGTCTTATCTGACGTTTTTGACCACAAAATCATCACTGCGCCTTGTATTCCGGTGCGCCTTGTATGATGTCGCTTGAGATCAAAATGACCGCGGCCGACGTGCAAATAATCTAGGCCCTATTTAATGTAGCTGCGGTCAGGTTAATAATGCGGTCGCCAACCATCAACTCACCACACATTGTTGACGTAGTACATTATCAGCGCTCAACTCTCCAGACAATGTCGCCAGATTTTCATTCCGACAATGACGCGATGTATTGCCTTTGTGGCCACGTGTCCCTATACATAACGACCGTGAATTCATACCAACAAATGCAGCAACGTGTTCATCACTTCTTTTGTGGCCGCGATTTCGTACCAAAAATACTGCATTCAGATTAATCAGAACGATTGCGGAAGCATTCACCCAACCTCTATTGTGTGAACGGTGATTCACGCATTCACCCAACCTGTGTGAAAGGTGCGACCATGTCCATGGTTTACTTTAATCAACTTTATAAAAATAAACTGTAATCGTTACTTTTTAATTGATTGTATTTTATAAACGAAAAAACAATTATAAATCACGGGAAGTGACCCTTTTTCGAAACTAATTCTATGGTAGACCTTCAGCTTAGTTAATTGTTTCGTTTATTTTAGCTCAAAAGTTAGACATAAAATAACTGTGGAGAAAACAAACCAGAAAAACGACGTCTTTGAATAAATGTTTGTGGTATAAAATAAAGAAAAGAACTTCTCATTAATTATAAATGTCACGTCCCCATCGATATCGGAATGGCAGGAGATTTTTCCTGTATGGTAGCGCCCTCTGTTGAACAAACAGATCTCTTCAGCCCTGCGGTAGCGCCCTCTGTTGGTCACCTGTAAACTCCCTTCAACCCCTTGTGACACACGGGAGAAGAATCTCCTGAAAAAGTCGCTGAACGGTAGGTTGTTTCAGTTTAAAATGAACTTTTCTACATGTCTCTACATGTTTCAAGCACATGTGATTTCTATTTATTCACATGTTGATTAGCGTGGTACTTTTAGGGTAACAAAATGACCTCTTTTTGGCGATGTACCGATACGGTCTGCTGTTTGCAGTCACAGTGCATGTAAGATCATGCGCCTTGTACGGCGGTGCGCCTTGTCTGTTGACGCTTGATTTTTTTTTGGTAATTTCACGGCCCTGCGCCTTGTACGCCCCGCGTCTTGTACGCAAGAAATTACGGTAATGCTTTGGTGAATGGTGCTGGGTGCTCATCCTGTAGTCTTTTGTTACTGACTGCACCAGTATTTGATGTGCATTATTTTATGTTTTTGTCACCATAGATTGATTTGATAAGAGGGAAGTCTCTTTATCATGATTGAGCCTCATGGCTGATCATTTTATATGTTTTTTTATGAATGAGCCGGTAGGGTTGAAATAGGAAAATGTGTAGTGAGGCTTTTTAAAAGGTTGCTCTCTCGCCTCCCAGGAGGCAGGTTGAGTGTGCATTGTTGTGGATGCTCAGTGGTTTTTTTGTTGTTGCCTTGTGGCAATGCATCACACCAGGGTCTGTGCCCTGATCGCCACGGCCCAGTGATGTGTGATCCGATACACTGTCTCCGCTACAAAGCAGTGACTCATTAGCTCTGGGGGTCTGACTGAAACCAACCGACTTGTCCGACAAGAGAGAAAGAGAGAGTGAGAGACAGCGTGCATATGTAATCACAATCGGCAACTGTCTGCCTTTGCCGTGGTCATTCAGTGGAAAGCTGTCGAGGGGCTTTTTTCTCCCCACCCACCTACCTGCAACTTGACGATTTCCATCAGCTAGCGTGGTGCTGTCGCAAGCCGCCCCTCATAGTGCATCACAGCAATGGATGTACCGTGCATCCCTACTTACAGTATTTTTGATAATTTGGAGATCAGCCGGTGATCATTAGCCTTTTATTTCATGACAGGAGGAGGTCACATAATGCAGGCAAGATGTCACAATTTGTTGTCAATTTTTTATCTAAAATATCATCAACATGTTTTTCCTGTGCTTTCTATTATTACAGTGCCTATATTTCCCTAACATTTTTAAACTACTCTTGCACAAATTATTATTAGGTGCTCGCTTAAACACCTATTGTTTTTATCTGTTATTAAACCAGAAGTTATTTTGTCATTTGTTACCTCGCCTGGCATGAAGATTGGGGTCAAACTCTTACTGAAAATTGTTTGTCAACTGTTGAAATTTTGCCAGTCCTGCAAAAATACATTGATGTTCCTTTTTGCAAATAAACAACTCTAGCTTTTCAGGTAGCATTGATTTGATTGTCTGTGTTTTGGCATTTAGTACACATGTATGTGACATTTCAAACTTTTGTTTGAGTTATTGTTGCTTAATTGTTTTTTAAAGATTGCAGTCATCATTCAGCAGTTTACATGTGGAAATTTCATGGGGAAGAATAATAGCCATGATTTCAAGAACAATGAATACCCTTTTCCCCAGGGGTTGCGTTGCACTTTGATATTTTTCTGGAGGTTGTTAATTTAATGGAAAGAAAAATGATTTTTGAATGGTAATTTTCTTGCACATGTCACAATTTCAGATAAAAGTATATTTCTCAAGACAAATTGTACCAGTATAAAGTTGATGAAACAAATATTTCAGGTTTAGGATCATTCTGTTGATTTAATTTTCAGATCATTAAAAACTTTAAATTATGATACAAAATCTTCAATTTATTGTTTTATTTGAAAGAGAGCTTTCAAAATTATAATGTAGATCAACACTGTAGTAGTCCTGCAATGTAATCTGAGGCTTGAGAAAATCACCCCTTCTAATTAACAATTGGTTCAGATTTAATTTATCTTCAATGTACATGTACGCTTTTATTTAAAACAAAAGTTGTATTCTAAATGCAACAATGTAGGCCTACTCTGTATTCTATGTTGTACCTGTAGGTCATTTTCTTAAGATGGCTTGGATACATTTACAGTACTCGCTATTTTTTTTTCTCTATGAAACTTAAATTTCAGAACATAAAGAAAGTGAAACTGAGTGTCTTTGTAGGTTTATTTAAGTTGTTCAGTAGGCTTTGCCCCAGCGTATACAGTAGTTATTTAATCCTTAAAAACAAAAACATTACAATGAAGCCTGAAACAACCACTAGAAAATTTAAAGGGACAAAGGAGTAAGTAACTAGAATTAACATGATGTGAGATGAAAAACTACAGTAACAGTATGCATGCACACTATTTTGTAGTGTAATCTGTACCAACCTTGTATGGTACATTTACCACAACATAATCAACATAGTGTTTCCCAATGCTATAAGGTTGTCTGAACTTTTGTTGTTTACAAACAAGACAAAGATCACTGCCTTCCACCCCTTTCAAAACCTATGCCTAGAATTTGAATGTGCTGTACTGTTTTTGTACAAATACACTGTAAGTTGCATTGTCAGTGGGAAAGTACATTTACTTTGCTATAACTAATGGTAATAGTAATACTGCCAGACATGGTAATGTACTGTACATCCATGCACTAAGCCACTTACAATTACATGTATTAGATACATGTACAATTTGTGGCTGTAAATCCTTTGTGTGCTGGTGTGTGCAGTGGAAAGTGGGGTGTGCAGTGGAAAGTGGGGTGTACAGTTCAAGTACATGTATGCCAATGCACATGTACATGTATGCATGGCTGCATGCACTACTAGTTGTATCATGTACAGTCAGTGCAGATGACTCTTCTCTGCAAGCATTGTCCACACACAAAGAACTGGATGCACCAAAGGGCTTTCCCTGGCTACATAGCATTATGCATGCAACTGGGTTGGGATGAGCTGTAGGATGGGAGGACGAGTCTATTCAATTCAGTATATTTACAAACCGTCAGTAAATGCTTCGTGAAAAGTCTCAGAGATGGTTAACATATCATTCTGTGAAACTATTTACGTATAGGAAAGTATTGCCAGTTTGCCTATTTAATGGCAAGAAACATAAATGGATTGATATTTTGGGGTGTTTTTTTGCATAAATGCAGCACAGTAGCAATGCAGTGCTGTTAGTTGGATAGCATATAGTTATTAATAGAATGTCAGCTGATGATGCTTGTTCCGTGGCCCTTGACTTTTTTACATGTTCAAAAAAATGCAGATCGATTTAGTTGTCAAACAATCGTGATTTTAAACTAAAACATTCATGTTTTATTTAAGTTATTATATGACTAATACTTTTGTCTTTGCCTTCTCCTTTTCCCACACAGATATCTACTATTTTAGGCTGCCCTACATTGTATTAACTAATTATTTACCATTCTTCCCACCTTCCATTTTGTTCTTTGTGTTTCCAACTTTTTGTGGTCAAGCTATCCCCTTCCCTTTATAACCCCCCCCCCCCTTGTCTTCATAATCCCTGCTTACCCCCTGCCTTCTCTGAATGCTTTCTGCTTTTCTCCCTCCACTCTCTCTATAGACCGTGCAAGTCTCGCGCGTATCCGAACGAGAAAACACGTCAAACGAAGAACATTTTTATTTCTGAAATTAAATCTTTGTTTTAAATTATATCTCATGACAAAATCTGAACAACAAAAATTAATCATTACAATTTTATGAAAAGGTTTAGCTTTTGGAAAAAAAAATCACAATAGTGTGTATATTATTATTGAAAAAAAAATAAAACTCTGGGACAAGGATGCCTATTTGATGTTAACTTTTTAGAAACCCCTTACGCGGATTCGTGAAGGTCAAACGGGTCTTAAATGGACCCGTATCGCAGTTTAAAGAGGATGCTGACGCCTTAACAACCATAGACTGCAATGAAAAGGGTTTGCTTTGCAATTACAGCATCTGACGATTATAGTTGCGCATCCAAAACAAGCGTTTACGTAAGTTTTATGATCGGAGGCGAGCACAAAATTCTTAATTTTTTGCAATAACCGGAAGCTGAGGTCAAGTTTAATTCTTGGGTTTTCTTCGTTAATTGTTGAATTGGTTTTACTTTCATATTTTGTTATCACTTAGTATTACATTCCCAACAACATGTATACTTTTCTAGGTCATAACCTACGTTAAACTAAAATAATTGACGAAACAAAATCTCGCCCACGTAAAACTCCATATGGTTGGGACCACTATGGTCCCGGAAGTTCGAATGCGCACGAGACTTGCACAGCCTATTCATGTATTTCCACTTGACTACTCTTGCAACTCTTGTCTGCTTGTATGTGTGTTGTTTTGTCATTTAGCCTTTGAGAAAGACTCTGCTAGGGTCGAAACGTCAGGCCACTAACTTATTTTTTGCATTTATACCTCGGGTCCTTTTGGTTGGTAAGCAGTTTGCAACAGCTAATTCTATTTTCTAAGTTATTATATGTTGGGTTTTTTCCCCCCAAAACTTGTATTCAGGGAATATTTACAATTTATATGTGACAAATTAAACTATACTTTAGGCCAAGTAAAAAAAAAAGAAAAGTTCATCGTCCCCGCCCGCATCCTTTTTTGAGGCCGCATCCTTTTTTTAATTTTGTTTTATTTTCGATTTTTCCTTTAAAAAAAAATAATAATTTGTTTGTATTTTTAATCCACCCTTGACATATATATTTTAATTTTTGATGTAAACTTACCTCATGCAACAAATAGATATAAAGAAAGTTAGCGGTGATTTCAAACTGAAGAATTGGTGGCCTGTTTGAATTGAAATACTTGGCGGCCATCTTGGAAAAAAAATAAATTAAAAAAAATAAAAAGGCCCTCATCCTCTTTTGAAAAAATCAGGACGATCAACTGGTATTTTTTTATTATTTGGCCTTAGTTTAAGATGATTTTGGAGCATTAAAGGCACTGGACACTATTGGTAATTACTCAAAATAATTGTTAGTCAAAAAACTTACTTGGTAACGAGCAATTGAGAGCTGTTGATAGTATAAAACATTGTGAGAAACGACTCCCTCTGAAGTAACGTAGTTTTTGAGAAAACTCAAATAATAAACTCAAATAATAAGACTTCAGCGAAGCCTTTTATTATTGCCATCTGAAAGCACACAAATTTGTGCAACAAGGGTTTATTTTCTTGCAACTTCGATGACCAATTCAGCCCAAATTTTCACAGGTTTGTTATTTTATGCATAAGGAGGGAGTCGTTTCTCACAATGTTTTATACTATCAACAGCTCTCCGTTGCTCGTTACCAAGTAAGTTTTTATGCTAATATATATTTTGAGTAATTACCAAACGTGTTCAGTGCCTTTAAAAGAAAAACAAATTCTGATTAAAATAAATTAAAAATTCCTCATTCAAAATTCTTAAGTCTTTCAACCCATTATTCATTTCCATGCACACTGAGCTGAATTTCAACCGTACAGATTTATTTTGAGTTTAGTTTGTATTCTCATGAACCTGTGACACGAATTTCATTTTTACAGAACTTTTTACATGTTTACAAAATAACCGTAAACGCACTAGGCTTAATTCTCCTACCATTTTCCATGTATTATGTATTTCGAAACTGCATCTAGAGGGATCCAGACTTAAAGGAATAAACTGACTGACACCCAGCTTTATATGAGACAATAAAACAGCTAGGCCCTATACGGAAACAAGTTCCTACTTTATTCACTGCAGCAGTCCAGCATGTGCTTGTCATGTTGTGTGGTTGAGATTTAAAATGGCCGCAGGCTTTGCCAGACAAGTTCAACAGAAGTTTGTTGCCCCAGATGGACTTTTACTACGCAAAGGTTGTGTGCACTGAATTCCTGCTAGTTCATAGTTTTATATAGTGTTATCAGGAACTTAACAAGAAGTGAAATTGGGTATTTGTGTCACATTGATTGACTCTGTGAATGTTATTACACCAGCTGAACAGTTTAAAATGTTATGATGATAAAAAACGTTTTAAGTAAATAAAATGGGGAAAAATTAATTTTGTTAATACATTTTTTCTGAGAGATCACCTTGGCCACTTCAAGGTGAGGGCTACACTTAACTGATTTGGGCTATCGTTCCAAATTAACTGTCACCAGGAGCATGTTGCCACCTACATGTACACCTGGGGCTGAAACAGGGTTATCCTCTTCACAGTCCATAAGGATGTAGGCATGGGAATTATCCACTGGGAGCCTGGCTGGTAGAGCAGAATGCACTACCTTCCAACTTTTTAAGAAGCAATTATGGTTAAGTGCCGTGCCCTTGCTCAAGGGCACGAGTGTCATGTCTGAATGGGATTCGAGCCCACACTCTGCTGCTGACAACACCAGAGCTTGGGTCCCGTGAATTAGACCGCTCGGCCACGACACACTAAGAATAGAATAACTATCACTGAAACTTTTGAAGGGCGAGTTGTAATTGTATTTTGTGGTTGTGTGTTTTCTGCAGGTGCGATCGGGAGAGGTGGTAAAGATGAACAGCATGTTCCAGGCCCTGCACATGGGAAATGATGGCAGAGAGGTAAGCATGATCAATGGCATGGTGAACATTAAAGAGACTATAAATTGACAAGGGCGTTAACTTGCTCTGCATTTTGAAGCCCTGTGAACTGCATCCATTGTGTTCAAACCTACAGTATGTAAAAGCTTGAAATTTTATAGGGCTATTTGCATGCAAGTGCGTTTGTTCTTTTCTATACATCATGAAATCAAATATTCCACAAATGTGAACACACAATCTGTTAATGTGTGTATGAGTCTGCGAACGTAACCCACCCATGTGTGTCAGGGTTAATTAATTGGGGTGCCGATTTAAATGCCATTCCCCCTTCCATTCCTGTGTGCCATGACTTGGCAAGTTATCAAAATAAAGTCTTTCTTGTGTCATTTTTTGAAGCAGATTTTGCTCCCCTTGACATCTAGAGAAGCAGATAATCACAAATAAGCCTGGGCAAACTAGTGTTGAAGTTGCGACTATTGATTGCTCAGTCGTGTCGCGACTGCCGTTTTTCAACTACTCGGTTAATCGTGCCGCCACGGCTACTGAAACCACTCTGCGACTATTTTTCGCATGTACATTACTAAAAGTGTTGCTCACAACGACATAATGTACTTACAAAACAATCCAAGACGAAACCACAATTATTGCTCCATGTTTATACATGTCCACACACAACACCGACGGAATTCCCACGCTACGAACGCGCACAGCCACAATCAGCTTCAGCCAGGCCTATCCATACTCATTAGTTACGTTATGTGTGGCTTTTGATTGGTCTGGAATTGATCCTGTACATGGATTGGATCTCTATGGGGAGCTCTATAATGGGGATGCGTTGTGTTCTTTCCCAGTTAACTTAAATTGGATGAGTGCTGACTTTCAATTTGTGTTGAATAACTATACAATAATTCGTCAGTTAATCAATGATCATCACCATCACAGTGTTTTCTTTGCTGTTTTATTTGCTGGAAATAAAATAGAGAAAGAAAGAAAAAGTTATTGTTTGAAGTTATTATGTATTTTTAATCCACGTAAACTGTAGTCCAATGGAGTTTATTTTTTCCACCCGTGTCTTTATTTTCCATCAGACCGTAAATTGTCTTCACTTTTTGATCATAATCCCTAATTGTTTATAGCTGTAGTCCTTGCTTTCTATGGTCTGATGGTCTGATGGTCTGCGTTCTATTTCTCAAAGATTCGCGACAGACCCAGCTCCAGATAAGAAAACCGTTTGTAAAATGCAACAAAGGCAGGACTTATTTTCATAAGAACGTTTCCATCAAAGAATGTGTGCAGGCGGGAATGGCAATTTTTTCTCTTCCTGCAACACATTAAGCTTGGGCGATATTGCTTTTTTTCATCCACAATACATCGTCACAAATTAATCGCGATATTCGATGATATCGCGATTAATTTGTGACGTGCGTTGAGGGAACCCACTTCTGTTTTAATAGCTTTAAAACTGAAGTGCCGCGAATTGCTTATATGTCTGAGGAAATTTGATACAGCCTGTAAGGCTTCCCATTCTAGCCATGGTTTGTTTTCTTCATGTTATCGCCGAAGCAGCACGAACGTAATTGGCACAGGCTGATTGGCTGATTCCTGACTTGCCGCTTTCCGATTGGCCGATCGTGTGAATATTTATGACGTAGTGCTTCTCACAGCGCTGCCATCCCATAGTATTCATCACCTCGATCCCGCGGATGTGCTTGCTCCTAACGTGGTAAACTTTATAGTTAGGGGGTGAAGGAATGGCGTGTAGCTGTGGGAGCGAAAAGGCAAGGGAAATTCTCTTTGTGAGAAATCCGGGAAACGTCGGAGGAACGTTTTTATACGTGCGTGAGCAATACCGCACAGTTTTCGTTTGTCAAACTCAAATACACACGGCTTTGATGTTGGTCTGTGTGAGACCGTCTTTTTGATGTTGGTCTTTTCGAAGAATCCCAGTCAGGTCACTAGTAGGGAATCTTGCGGTTGCGGTCGGTGACTTTTTATGTTTTTAAACAGCTCTATGTTGTTGCAATATCATCTCGATTAGGAAATGCATCGCGATACTTCATCGAAACCGCGATTTGCCGATATTGCGATTAAAAAAACCAGACACTTTATCGTAATCGTTTAAGAAATTGTGTCGCGATTTTCGATAATATCGTGGTATCGCCCAAGCTTACAACACATGCAGTGTCATACGGTAGTGAGTTATAGAATCCTATGTACAGAAAAAACTATTACGTTTGGGTCAGACGGGACAGCTACCTATTTACAGGTAGATCTTTTCTGTAATCGCGCTCGCCCAGTCATTTTACTTTTAAAAATATAACAATAAGCGCCATAGTAGAAATCAAACATTTACAGAAATTCAGGCTATTTAATTTAGTTGACTATATTTAAAAAAAAATTATGACAAGTTTTGAATCTTCAATAAAACTGATAAAATTTGACAGCATGGGCTAAGCTTTAAGGGGTAATCCTGTACCATGAATGAACTGAGCTTGGCACGCTCAACTCACCGGTGCCAAGAGATGGGGTTGAAAAGGCACAAGATGGGGTTGATGCCATTTTGGTAAGCAAATGTTTTGCAACTGTACTCTGTTGTTTTAACCCTAATATTCTTCCCACTACAATATCATTGAAACCATTACTCAGATCTCAATTTTATCTTTCTTATCTCTTAGCACTTGCGTAATTACTTTAATCTTGACCACCTTCTTGCTACAACTTCCCATAATCCCATAATCGTAGACGTCATTCCTCGCTCCACCTTCTCACAAACTCTTGGCTTGTATCCTCCCCCTCAAAATTAAACCTGTAGTTCATGCCTTCTCAATTCTTCTTCTTATCCTATCCTCTTAATCCCATCTCATTGCACTTTCCTGCAAGTTCACTCCACCAGGCCTGCCTTTCCAACTACCAACCACAGTGTTCTTCTCTCTGTCATGATTCCATTACCTCATTGTTCTCATTCTAACTAGTTTATTTCCAATGCAAATATCACAACCTTCATGCCTTGCTGATACTCTTCTCACCATTCCAATCATTCTACCATCCCTCTCCTCCTCTATTCATTATTCCCCTTCTGTCTGTCCTGGTTGGGTTCCTTCTTGTATCCTTTATTTCTCTGAATCAAATTACATCTCTAGTCCCTTTTATTTCATTTCCAATTGCCCTCATCCTTCTCATCTCTTTTATGTACACTAATTACTGTCTTCTTGCACTTTTCCTGCAAGCTCTTTCCAATGCCCATCTTTCCAGCATCCCCTCCTGGTCAATACTACATTGGTCTGCCCTAATCAATCAGTCACTTGTTGTATCACCTACAGGACACACACCTTGAATATAATAGCATCACAGTCCCTTTGATTTGATATCCCATTGTCCATCCCATCTCATTTTCCATGCACAGTATCTCCCATTTTCCCTCCCCCAATTCAATGTTGTCTCCCTTTCTGCCTTCATCCTCTACCTCCCTGCATCCCTTCCCATCTTGTGTCTCATTATCCCCATCCTATCCGTCTCACTTCCCATACCTCCTATTCCTGTCTCCTTGCACTTTCCTCTTCATCCATCCCATCTGCCCTACCCCCCCCCCCCCCCCCCCCCACGCTCAGTCTGACTTCAAGCCCCATCTCCTGTTTCAATGCAATTCAATATGGTCAGTAATCATTAGGTAAAAGTGAGGAATAAATAAATACAAAGAAATGTATTGCTAGCTTTGCAAAATAAAACTGAATAACAATCTGTCTAGGGCTTGGCTACAATCCATCTTCAAGGAGACAGAAAAAAGCATGACTCAGAGTGTGTCATCAGTGTTTGTTTGTATTTTCTTTGCAGTATACCTTTGAGAATTACAAGACATGAATTTCATTTTCAAAAGGTACATACATCAGTTCATCATACACTGTACGAACATGTTCAGTCATCCGTTTCTACCCATCAGGGTATAGGATAGGTTTACTCTGTGCTTCTGTTTCAAACTGTGCAAGCATCCAATCTTGAGTACAACCATAGGGTTTTCCTAGCTTAAAAATCATCAGTTAATAAATGAAATAAATAAAATATTCAGGTTTGCTTCTGAAATACAGATTTACATACAGTAGTGATATGCAAACCCCGGTAATGTTTGTTTCTGCATTACTTTGTGCATCATACACCTAATGCATTATGCGGCAATGTTGCTATAACTGAGGTTAGTGTTGGCCTCTGGGCACTGAGTTCAGTAGTCTACATGTAGAATAGAAAACTTGTCTAGAAGGAAGTTTGTCAATTTGTACCTCAAAGTTCACACAAATCACCGGACAATGACATACTGTGTACTGTACAGAGCTTGGGAAACACTCGGCATGTCTACAGGCATTATACCACACCAAGAGAGTTCATTGTTTGGATGGCAGCATCTGAGTAATGATGAACAACCATTGACCATTTCCATCAATAATTATACAATGTAGAACCAATGGCCCCTGATATCCACATCCAATGGTATGATTCACGATGTATCAGTGATATGGACATCTTCATTACCAATCCACCCACATGTTTTGACGATGTAGTCGTCCTCAACAGACACCCCCCCCCCCTTTTTCAACAGACTCTTTACCCATTGTCTCTGGTGGCTGACAAACTCTCGGCCCAAGCACCATAAGCCTGTAGCATCAATTTACTCAGGTCTTTGTGCTGGGTTGCTAGCCAGGCCATTTTCCCCTAACTCCTCATCCGTTGGTCGTTGTCTTGGATGATGCAGTCGGTACACTTAAAACCATAGAGCTGATGATTCAGCAGGGAGAGTTGTTAGTCACTGAGTTTATTTTTAACCCTTGGATCCATTTGTGTGTGCTGTGTGTGGATGACATGGGATATTTGGTAGATAATCATTTTTAGCGTCTCTCCACACACATGTATAATATGAAGGTAGGAGAAATTTTGTGTTGCTTGTTTGGATTTGTTATGTGTATTTTTGCTTTCACTGGTGTGTTAAAGGGAATGCATACTTTTTGTAATCACTCTTAAAATTAATGGCAATCACAACTTACTTGGTTAGAAGTACAGCAGCATTCGATAGTATAAAGTATTTTGAGAATCATTTCACTTTGAAGTGATGTGGTTACGGAAAAAGATATCAGTTTTTATCCCCCAAAATCTGAGTCTGAGAAACGTTGTACTGTCAGATACGTTTCTCAGATTGTGTATTCCAATTCCGACTACATGTATTCTTGCTGCGTGGACATAACCGCTCCGGATTTTCGGCGGTATCTCAAAAACGTTACCAAATTTTGGAATGAAACTTGCACCTACATGTAGGTTAGTTTTATTGTATATACTGCATTTATATAGGATTAAAACAATTGATCTGTTCCAAAAAACCAAATGTGTACTTTCCTTTTAAATACCAATTGTCTTGTTTTAAAGGTTGTTTTAGAAATGAAGAATTTTTATAACGAAGCCAAAAAATCAATCATGATACATGTATGTACTTTGAATACCTGTTAAGTGTGAGTGAAGGGTTCAATAAAAGCCCTGGAACAGGGATGTGAAATCGCAAACTGATTGACGACATTATGAATGGTTTTCAAAATGTGTAAGTTTCTTTTTGATTTGAGTGGAGTTTGGACTGAGTTACACGCTACACACTGAGTGTAGTAGTGTGAAATCATGTACATGTACATACATGTAGTACAATGTAGTACAATGAAGAGTGCTTCTAGAGTGGAGAAGTCATTTCAAGTTTTGATTTGATGTGTCGGGGGGGGGAAAAAAATATATATATATTTTTTACAACATTTATTCTGTTGCGGTTATGCCTACAGGAGTCACAATCTGTGTAATATTAATAACAGATTTTTCCAGTACATTTTCCCAGCAACTTCCTGTAAGATTTCAAGGAAACAACAGTGTTGTTTAATATTTAAAAAATGTAAGTGTTTAAACAGCAAATACGAGATTTAGTATGGAAACAAAGGTCTGCTTTTAGAAATAGAACAGCACTTGACAGCATTTGAATAGAGCGTCCTCGGCTGAATGTCAGAAGAAGGTTGCTCATTAGCCCATCCTGTGCATTGCGCGTACATACAATGTGTTTACATTGTTTTACGTCTAAAATGGCGATGTGCTGGCGTCAGTGCATCAGGTCTTCAGGGATTGATTTTATTTCCATTATATGTTAAACATAGCAGGTAGAGATTGTGTAGAAAAGTTGAGGTACATTTCAAAGAATGATGGTGTACAGTATGTGCAACTGCTTCAATGTTAAACATGACATTACTTCACCAAGGCTCACTTATACTGTGGTTTTCTGAACGCACTATAATTTGTTTCCCCAAAAGGTGCACTCACAAGCGTTCTATAATATAAGAGCGCATCAAAAACAATCCTTGACAAAACAAAACAACCTCTGTTAAGAATTGACTCTTTTGAATTAATAGCCAAATATTAATGTAATTTATGCATGCTTGAAGCATGTATGAGCTCTGACTATCTCATGTAGAATTGAGAAAGAGATAAAATGCAGACATGTCCCTACACAGTTGATGTTTTTTCTCTTTTTCAGAATGATGAGTTTTGTGTAGGTTTTAAACCAAGCTTTTATTTGGATGATGTACTTACCAATCCTCAATCAACAAAAACTGACCTATTCATTTTATTTATACCTTTCACCAGATAATGACTGAAAATCTTGCACTAAGTTGCTTTTCAAAAAAAAGCAATTATAAGAAGTAGTAACTCTCTTAATGAAAAAAATGTACACATGTCTGGGGTTTGTTCTCAACAAAATAACAAAAGTTTGCCCTTTTATCATGATTCTTTCCAGGAATTCAATCCCGTCCATATTGCAGTGATTAAACTGGTTAGCATGATTCCAGTCTGAAACCTTCTTTTCTTCCTCATATTCATGTTAATCAAATAGATATACTATGTATGTACATGTACATTTTGTACATATGTACCATCCAGTAGTGAATCCAACTTGAGGTTTTCCTTTCTGCAGCTCAGCCACAGATGGTACATAAATTCCTTTCCTTGAAGGACTCGGAACAAGTTGTGGTTTGAAAAATGTGACCTGGCTGTATGTAACCAGAGGGTAGAGTTCAAGGGTCACACAAACAGCCTGGAGCATTCAGCATAATGTTCAACACTGAACAATATCTGCTGTTTTCTTGAAAGAGTTACAAAAAATACAGTAGTACAACATTAGGCCAAGTAAAAAAAAATACCAGTTGATCGTCCCCGCCCGCATCCTTTTTTGAGGCCGCATCCTTTTTTTATCTTTTTTTATTTTCGATTTGTCCAACAAAAAATAAAAATTTGTATTTTTAATCCACCCTTGACATATATTTTAATTTTGATGTAAACTTACCTCATGCAACAAATAGATATAAAGAAAGTTAGCGGTGATTTCAAACTGAAGAATTGGTGGCCTGTTTGAATTGAAATACTTGGCGGCCATCTTGGGAAAAAAATTATAAATAAAAAATAAAAAGGCCCTCATCCTCTTTTTGGAAAAATCAGGACGATCAACTGGTATTTTTTTTATTTGGCCTTAAACTGTATGTAGTCAATTATGGGTTGTGCATTTACAGTAAATTCACTACATAAATCAAGTAAATAACGTTACATATATATGGTAGAAGTGTGATATTCTATTTGCATGTTCTTGTGGTCCTTACATACATGTACATGTACATGTAGAGGCTACATGTAGACCCTATGACATTATGAAGTTTAGGTTGAACACATTAGATTTATAGTAGACTGAGTGTAGGACTTTTTCATGCCTTGCCATGTTGTTTTTTTAATTGTAAATGTAGATGAGGAAAATATTACATTTGAAAACGTCTTCGCTGAATTCAGAGATGCTTCAAGTTTTGCTGTGGATCAGATCGTGGCCGAGTGGTTAATGTCGTGGCCGAGTGGTTAAGAGCACCGAACTCAAGCTCTGGTGTTTCTGATCAGCAGAGTGTGGGTTCGAATCCCAGTCGTGACATTTGTGTCCTTAAGCAAGACACTTAACCACATGCTTCGTCCTTCGGATGGGACGTAAAGCCGTTGGTCCCGTGCGTTGTGAATGCACGTAAAAGAACCCAGTGCACTTATCGAAAAGAGAAGGGGTTCGCCCCGGTGTTCCTGGTTGTGGCTGCTTAATGCGCCGTAGCACCTTGTAAACCCTTATAAGGTGCTAAATAATTGGGTCTCAGATTTTCATCACTGCAATAACCTTTCTTTCTGAAAGTATGTATATACTCAGCGCCTTGAGTACCTTGTTTGGTAGATACGTGCGCTATATAAGACTTCGATATTATTATTATTATCTAATTTGAGCTGAATTGACCTGTAAAAAGGACGGATTTTGTGTCAAGTTTGTTTTTCTTTTCAATTTTATTTTATTCATTTCTTAAATTTGTTTAAGTAGTGAAGAGTGTATAATGTGCATGTATGAATATGGTAAAGAAAGTTTGGTCTAGTAAAGTGTTGTTATTAAAACGCAGTATTTGAATTAACCACACAGGCTGGCTTTAACTGATTAATTATTTCCTAAAACCAAATTAATTTCTAACAAAATATCAATGAGTTGTTTACAGACTACACACGTATGTACCAGCAAAAATTATACGCCTGTTTGTGTCCTTTGTTTTCATAGTTGGAAACAAATGGAAATATTGTGTAAAACTGCTCAACTAATATTAATAATGACAGCTGTTTGACTAGAAATGGCCTTGGGTATACATGTAATGGTAAAGGGTGAAGGTCCATCCAATACACAATCATGAACTACCCAAACACAAAGTGACAGAGTTTAACACACCACAAATTATATTTCACTCCAATCCTTTTGATTTGAATAATTTATGAACTTAGCTGGCGATAGCCTTTTTAATGGTTGCATTTCTACAAAAGAACATCAATTGGCAAAGCACTTGTGTTGCAGTTGAATAGTTGTGTACGTGCTAAGCCTGTGACCCTACGTTTAATTTACTATCCGTTTAAACGAAACTTTTCTAAACGTTTAACCGTTAGTCGGCGGCAAGTGAATTTGTTCTAAAATACACGAACAACAAAGACGATGTATAAGGAAGCCCAAATGTTTTGACAATTAACATCGAGACTGTACCTGTGTCAGTATATTTTGTAAATCCTTGTTGTTTCATGTTGTTTCCAAAAATTTACCGACCGAGAGATAATCCTTCACGATCTTTATAAGCACAACATCCCGCAGAGTCGAAGTCGTGTGAATATCCCCCATCACTTCTGTGTGTATTTGAGTTTGACAAACGGAAACTGTGCAGTATTGCTCACGCACGTGTAAAAACGTTCCTCCGACGTTTCCCGACCACGCAGTGATTTCTCACCAAGGGGATTTCCCTTGCCTTATTGCTCCCACAGCTACACGCCATTCCTTCGCCCCTTAACTATAAAGTTTACCACGTTCAAGCACATCCGCAGGATCGAGGTGATGAATACAGCGCTGTGAGAAGCACTACGTCATAAATAATTATTCACACGATCGGCCAATCGGAAAGCGGCCAGTCAAGAATCAGCCAACCAGCCTGTGTCAATTGCGTGTCAATATTCGGTGATACCATGATGAAGAAAGAAAACCATGACTAGAATGGGAAGTCTTGCAGGTCGTACCAAATTTCCTTCAACGACATAACAGGTCGCGACACACTTCGGTTTTAAAGCTATCACATAATTTTATGACTGTGAAAAGCTTAACAAAACAGAAATTGTACGACAATTTCCCTTGTGGTTTTTTATTTGCAATTTCAACTAAACTAAATTTCAAACTAAACACAGTAAAATACTGCAAAGACGGCAGTGAATGAAACCGAAAAGCTTACATTTTGAATTTGTTTCGTTTAAACGGTCCGTAATTTACTAAACGGATACTGATTTTGTAAACGGTTAACCGTGTAAACGTTTAACCGTCACAGGCTTAGTACGTGCATGTTTTGAAATCCTTTTTCATAATAATAACTACATGTAGATTCTTATTCAGCATTGGAAAATAAAAGCTCATCGAATCAAGATGTTTGCATTCCATGTATTTTGACTTTTTCCAAATTGTGGATACCAAGAATTAGTTAATTTTGGGGGGGGGTGATTATTTTTTCCAGATTTTTGTTTGTGTATTTGAGGGATTTAGTGAAAGTTACATGTAAACATTATTTGCAGTGGAATGAATCTGAAATGGCAGGATACTTAATGTTCTTGTTTGAACTTTGTAAAGGCACCTCTGTAAGACAATAACATTTTAGTGAAACACTTCAAGAGTTGTCTGTTGTATCCTCTGAAGTGACAGACCTGAATGACCTGGGCACAATTTCATAGAGCTGCTAAAGCAGAAAGTATTTATGTACAAATTTCTGTTAAGCAAAAATTAGCAGTCACAAATGGTACATCCAACATGATGTTTTTGGCTGGTAACCTAAGCACAGTTGTTTTTTATGCTCGGCTGCATTTTGTTAAGATCAGACATTAAAATCTTACAATAAATAATCAAATCATTTATTCCTAGATTTCTCAATCTGTGTTTACTTACTTTTACCGACTTGTACATTGTGTGCACACACAGTGCTTGGTAACTACTGGAGACCTAATATGCATATTGAGTCTGCGTTACAAAGATTGCCTACCCAGGTAGAAAACTTGAAAGCTAATTTGACAGATTTCAACCAGCATTTCACATGAGGCACTTAAAATGTTAACTGATAATCTGTGTAGTTGTAGTTTAAGTTCATTTGCATGTATCCCTTAAATTGATGCGATGTCACAATGTACAGTTTACATTTATTAACATCCATCATGAGCTATGTGTACTTCTGCCGTCTGTCACGTATTGCCTCAAAATATTGGTAGATGAAGGTAGGCAATCAAGTAGGCCTAAATGGTGACTGATCATTGTTTGGTGATGTTGGGCTCTGTAATGAGCTATAGAATGTGCTTGTGGATAGGGTTATGTCTGTACAAGTCATGTACTATTATGTCATTTGGTATTCTAAATTGCCGCAAAAAATACTTCCTTTGAAGTTAAATGTACACATGTTCTAGTTTGGACCATTTTAAGAGCAGAAAATGCAGTATAATGATTTTGAGACAAACTCAAAAACAATAAAAATGTTTAAAACAATGGATTTAGCTGGTTAAATTCAGGTTGCCCAACAACTGTCGCGTCACCATGCATGGTACATTTCTGGTGACCATTCCAAATAATGTTTTTGTGTGGAATAGTATTTTTGTGTGGAATAGTATTTTTGTGTGGAATAGTATTTTTGTGTGGAATAGTATTTTTGTGTGGATTAGTATTTTTGTGTGGAATAGTATTTTTGTGTGGATTAGTATTTTTGTGTGGATTAGTATTTTTGTGTGGATTAGTATTTTTGTGTGGATTAGTATTTTTGTGTGGATTAGTATTTTTGTGTGGATTAGTATTTTTGTGTGGATTAGTATTTTTGTGTGGATTAGTATTTTTGTGTGGATTAGTGTTGTGGAAATGATTCCTTGACTGAAGGAACTGTTGAAGTGTCCCACACAGAATGTTCCGAGCAGGTTACCAAGTCGAGTCAACTGCATCGACACACAGACATACCCAAATGCGTGTTTGGATGGTTCTCAATAAGTATCGTTGCAACTTGTACGTCTTAACACTGCTTCTGGTGTTAAGTGGTTTAAAAAAATTGTTTTCCTTTTTGTTTGTGTTCCCCCGTTGATTTGAAGCAACTGATAAATCCAACCTTTGGTAATGCAAAGATATTAATAAATTGGGGCTAGTTAGTCCATTTTAAGAACATTTGGCTGTTAATAAGAGTAACAGTTTTTCATCCATGTAAAAGGCCTATACATTACATGTATTACACCATGCATTACAGAACAGGTATTACACCATGCATTTGGGTTGACTCAATATATGCACAAGTCTAAAAGACTTGGAACTGTGGCAAATCAATTTGATAGGTCTGTATAATCTCTCACAAACCAAGGCAGACATTTTCCAAGTAAACAAGGTTTGTCCCGCAGTAGCCAACATGTAAATGTACTATACTTTAAATTTGCTTCTGCACAGAAATCCTTTCATGGAGGGTTTTTATTTTCTGCGGTAAATAAGAAGCCTACATGTCTATGCATACAACGCCATGACCGAGTTATATCAGTGGATTTGCTTTATTGATCGGCAGCACCCCAAATAAGGTTGACATTTCATTTTAGGGAAACACCGTACTGTGAGGACAGTTTTAAATTACACCCATCCACATGAAATGCAGTGTGTCTATGTTTCTTTGTCATGCTTTCATAGATGTTTCTTTTTTTTAACATGTGTAGGATGCACCGAGTAATTCAACAAGGAAAGTACATGCCCTCGACTTCAATATCCCAAATAGATTTCAATATTTGTTGCAATGTTGCTTTGTGAAGCCTCAATATTAGTTCGTCGCTGTTCCCATGAAGTGACCTAGGCCATATGTTAAAATACACCAAATTTTGCCAATAATTTGTTGTACAAATTATTAACCCTAACAATCCCTAACCCTACAAATTCAAACAGGGCAAAGTGTTTAATTTTGTTAGGTTAAGTACAGTGAAGTTAGGATTGGGTGTTTGATTCTGTGGGATTGTGTATCCTTGCTGACAAGTAATGGTGTTTGAATTTGATTGAGTGGGTATGGTGGATGTGTGAAATGTACATGTCTGGCATTGCTCTTTCCTCCATGGTCTAATGAGATAGTTGTTGGATTATGTTATGTTGGGTACTGTGTGATTTCACTGATCAAATTTTGCACATGCCAAGTGTACACACTCCAACAAAATCAAACAAAAAAGGCCTGTTGGAGTTTGTTAGGTTGTGTATCGTCCCCCTAAGATTGGGTACAGTTCCCATCGCATGGTAGTATAAGCTGTTGGAATGTGTTGGGTTAGGGATGGATTCTAGTAAAAACGCTTTGGGAGTTAGGGTTAATGTAGTGATTACGGATAGCACGGAATAGTTTTGTAAATACACTCATTGGCATGACAGGTGTTTAACTAGATTTGCCATTTTGTGTTTCCATGAAGTGACATATCATGATTCCCAATTTTACCCGATGATATGTCTGAAAATTGCATGGTACGCCTTTTACGTTTTCACAAAGTAATCTGTTGAACCTTGTAATGGTTAACATTTTCTTAAAGTGACCTTTCTTAATTTGCGCATTGATTTTCTTTTTCATAAAGTGAGGCATGTGTTTAGGAATTATTTACTCATTAAGACAGTTAAATTAATGAAAAAGCAATGACAGATCTATATGAATAAAGAAGTCAATTTTATTTTTGTCTTCAAAAATAAAATATCTATAGTAATCAGTCTCAGAAACAGCAGTTTGAAAATTAGTTTAACTTCAAGCAATATTTTCTCCAATCATAGCTTTTTGGCTGTGGAGCATATAAGTCGCTGTGTGGGAATAGTGATTAAATGATGTGTTTGTATAGAATTTTCTGTGAAACCTTGTTTATGTAGTTTACCTAAAGTCAAAGTATTTTTTCAAAGTCACTTTGAATGCCTTGATTGAGTACTCACAAAGCATTGATCAGTTGTTCATTAATTGGCCATTTTGAACCTTCCATGTCTTGTCACAAGAATCTAGTCAGGCTACACACATTCCCTACCTGAATGCGAGTGGTGGTTTCTACCCGCAAATAAAACATCATGGCTTCATGGTTTCTCTTCCCAGGTGTCTACAAAAACCTTTAGGCCTTCTGAGCTTACGTATGGATTCCCTAACTTATGAGAAACCCTACAATCATTATACCACTTGTTTTCTTCTCATTTCACAGTTTGACGTATCGACGAAGAAGTTTTGGGAAACAGAGGATGGTGGTAAAGGGGACGTCTTCTTAAATCAGTGGCCAGGTCCAGGGGGCCCAACATGGGGTGTACCCCCAGCATCAGGTGGGTTGAACTTATTAAAAGTGCACCAACATGGCTGTGTCTGAATTGACGGCTATACACATGTAGCTGGATTGCTGCATCATCATGCATTGTGGACGTACTTAGCACTAGGTGTAGCCATAGCTGTAGCCGCCAATGACGTCATTAGCACTAGGTGTAGCCGTAGCCGCCAATGACATCATTAGCACTAGGTGTAGCCATAGCTGTAGCCACCAATGACGTCATTAGCACTAGGTGTAGCCATAGCTGTAGCCGCCAATGACATCATTAGCACTAGGTGTAGCCATAGCTGTAGCCGCCAATGACGTCATTAGCACTAGGTGTAGCCGTAGCCGCCAATGACATCATTAGCACTAGGTGTAGCCGTAGCCGCCAATGACATCATTAGCACTAGGTGTAGCCATAGCTGTAGCCGCCAATGACATCATTAGCACTAGGTGTAGCCGTAGCCGCCAATGACATCATTAGCACTAGGTGTAGCCATAGCTGTAGCCGCCAATGACATCATTAGCACTAGGTGTAGCCATAGCTGTAGCCGCCAATGACGTCATTAGCACTTGGTGTAGCCGTAGCCGCCAATGACATCATTAGCACTAGGTGTAGCCATAGCTGTAGCCGCCAATGACATCAGCACTAGGTGTAGCCATAGCTGTAGCCGCCAATGACGTCATTAGCACTAGGTGTAGCCATAGCTGTAGCCGCCAATGACATCATTAGCACTAGGTGTAGCCATAGCTGTAGCCATAGCTGTAGCCGCCAATTCGGATACGGCCATAATGAAAGTACTTTATAGTATAAAGGGAACTTTTCAGCAGATTCTGTGCAGCATGCTGCACAAAAGTATTTTGCAGTGCAAATCAGGTTTGGTACATACATATCGTGGAGGTATTGGTCTTTGTTGCCCTGTTCCTCTCTTTGGTAACTTTTATAGAGTTCCTGTATAATCTGATGCTGTTCTAGAAGTTCCTTGTTCTCAGAGTAAAGAGTGTAGTTCAGGTCTTGCAAATCCCATAAAGATTGCTGAAGTTATTCCAACTGAGTACATGTTGATTCTATTCAATTGTGTGGCGTCAATACATTTATAGAGCAATTGTTGCATCGCAAAACGTGCAAGACATTGGCATATAAATGATGAGTTATCCTGAAGCTTGATCAATAACTGATAACATTTTCCCACCCCTTCCCCTGCACCAACTACCTGTAGATCATGCAGTGTCTCAGCCCATCATGGTGCAGCGACGTCTCTCACCATCAACCTACCAGGGCCAGGAGAATGCTGTGCTGTCTCCACGCTCAGACACTGGTGGTCTAGGTCTGAGCATGGCTGAGTACGTCCTAGCCACATCACCACAGGGCAAGGCAGATATGGAAGCCAAACTTACTCAACGCATGAAGACTGGATTTGTAAGTGTTCTTGTACAAGTATGTGTAGAATTTTCACAATAGACTGTGCAAGTCTCGCGCGTAAGCGAACTTCCGGGACCATCGTGGTCCCAACCATATGGAGTTTTACATTGGCAAGATTTTGTTTCGTCTATAATTTTAGTTTAACGTACTTTATGACCATGAAAATTAAATATGTTGTTGGGAATGTAGTACTAAGTGATAAAAAATATGAAAGTAAAATCAATTCAACAATGCAACGAAGAAAACAAACTTGACCTCTGCTTCCGGTTACTTGCAAAAAATTAAGAATTTGTGCCCACCTCCGATCACCAAATTTGTTTTGGTCGCGCGATGATAATCACAAGACGCTGTAATTGCCAGACGCTAAGCCTTTTCATTGCAGTCTACGGTTGTCGAGGCGTCAGCGTCCTCTTTAAACTGCGTCACACGTTAATTCGTACGCCCGTGCGATCATCGCGCGTCTGCGTTTAAACCTGCTTTAGTGGTTGCACGTATTCAGGCATGGATTTACAAAAGGGTTTCCTAAAAAGTTCAGATCAAATAAGCATCCTTGTCCCAGAGGGTTGTTTTTGTTTCAACAAAAACTAACAAATAAATTGTGTGTTTATTATGAAAGCTAAAACTCATTTTATGCAAATTGTAATGAGTATTTTTGTTGGTCAGATTGTTTCATAGATCTAATTTAAAAACAATGATTTTATTTCAGAAAAAATATGTTCTTCACTTGACGTGTTTTCTCGCTCCGATACGCGCGAGACTTGCACAGCCTATTAATGCACAAAAGACACAATTGTTTCGCATTGACTATCACTAACTGTTCCTTTCCTTCAACCTACAACCCTGCTTTAACTTTCACAGTTTCAAGAAGAGTTTTTTTGCTATTTGCATGGCAAGTTCTCTTTGGTCTTGTGGAATAATAAAAATAATTTAAAGATGTGTTGTGCAAGTGATAAGTTACTTCAAGGAGTTTTTATAATCCACTGTGTTGGACATGAGTTACATTCCTTATTGCCTTGATTAGAAGAAAAGCAATATGGCCCCATCAGGATTGTTGTCTAATGTTTGGCTTGAGTTAGGCCGTATCCGAATTGGCGGCTACAGCTACGGCTACGGCTAGATTTCCGCGTCATCGTGCATTGAAGTATAGGACGTCCTTAGCGACACCCTTAGCAACAGCCGTAGCCGTAGCTGTAGCCGCCAATTCGGATACGGCCTTATCCTAGTTTTTGTTGCAACTGTTTGTCTTGGCAGCCGGGACCTGGTCCAGCAGGTGATGCTGACCCATCAGTGGGCAAGAATGGCACCAAGAAGAGCAAGACACCCTCTCCATTTGAAGGGGAAGGAGAGGATAAGAAAGGAGTAGAGACCAACAGCATGCCACACAAGGAGGAGGATGGTGCATACCTGTAAGCGCACCTTAAAGTCATCAGGCGTTTTCATCTACTCTTTGGAAGGAACCAAATGTTTTCCTTTAATTTTTTGATCTCATTCAAACCAAGATGAGTTTGTTCTTGCACCGTGTTTAGTGGGATGGTCTATGCAGTCCCGAATCACTCCAAATGAGGTGGGAAGGATTGGGAGGATTTATTGGGGTCAGTTATAGCCCTATGTAGGGGTCTTCCTCTGTGCTGTACACAGGTACAGAGTCCTAGCTCTGTTTCCAGGGCAGAAAATGTTCAGAGCTCTCAACGCATTAACATTCCATGGCTGTCAAAATGGCGTGTCAAAAATTTGGCTCTACAAAAAGGCGTGCCGTGTTAGTTCACGATGTAAAAGGAAAACCACGCAATTTCGAGGCATATTTGTGTGGATCATTATATTCTACTTTTAAAACATCTTTCTAACCATATGCATTTCATAACAAACGGTTTCAAATGCTTTTCAAAGACCAACTCGCCCGATCCAAGGCAAACTGTCCCTTTAACACACATCAGTGTAAGGGTAAAAACCAAAATTTATTTTTTATCATGATGCAAAATTAACATCTCTTAAATCCTTGCGGTACCCACTGCTACAACATAGGATTCAAACTGCCTCTAGTGTGGTAAGACATCTGCTCTAGCAATGCAAAGGTCTTAATGCACATCGATGTAAGGGTAAAACCAAACTCTACTAGAAACCTGACAAAGCATGTTTACAATGAAAACCTTTATGTCCATGGGAAGTCTTTGTCTTTTTGAAACAATCTTAAACATTAATGAAATTTTTTTTAAAGGGGTTTGGCATGATACATGTATATATCTGAGCTAAAGGAACAGAATGTGTTTGTACTCTTACAAGTATTGCCCAGTCTGGCAAAAGGGTGTTCAACATAATCACAGGCCAATTTGTTGCACTATAACAATTTATAAAGATAAAGTGAAGAACAAAGGTTTTCTAAGGACTTCCAAATACCCCTCTGTCTAACACTATACTAAGACACCCCCTTGTAAACAGATGCACAATGATGTATGTCTGTGCAGGTTTATGTACGTGTAATACAATGAGCCATTCTAATCCTTGAGCTTCTTAAGAATGTACTCAAATACAGTTGTACATTCTCTTTAAAGGAAGGAAACAATATTGGTGTTTGGAAATGAACCATTTTGGCTACCCCTCTAGCTTCCAGGAAATAGCGTTCACTTCACCTGTGAAATCCTTCTCACTGTTCATGCTCACAGTTTGAAGATTATGTGAAGACATTGTCAGTTGTTAATTAAAAAATGATGTACCTGTAATTGAACTTCAGGCTGATTACCTGGAATGATTGACGTTTAGAATCTTTAAGGCAAGTTCTGTCCCTAACCTTTAAATTGAGGTTAATTCCCCAAACTGATGTGTCCTATAACAAGTCTACGCACTGGAACACAACCACATGTGCCTTGGCTTTGGACGAAACATAACATCACGTTATAACATGTTAATCTGGTGCAGACATCTTAATGTATTACAGATGTCTTACAGGCTAGAGCAGATGTCTTGAGGGTTGTGCAGATGTTTTGATCGCTCCTCACGGCAATCTTTTCCTCCCAGTATTGTGTAGAGCATATTTCCATTCCTCCTGAGGACAACCACGTGGAGGACTCGTTGCTTTCCCTGCAACTAATGCCCCATGTTTTTGCCCATTTATCAATAAACTAATTTTGTCTCTTGCTTCATTGCCCGAAGGCGCAACCCTGGCAGTCGCAACGCCTCCCCAACAGAGAATGAGGATCCACGTCTGCAGCAGGCACACCAGAACCCCAACATGGCGCCAGACCAGTCTCACCACCATCAGCAGCCAGCGCAGCAACAGCAGCAGCAACCACACCAGCACAGGGCGATGTATCACCAGCAACAGCAGCAGCAACAACAGCCTCAGGGACGCAGCCAACAGGCAGCTGCACACCATGGATTGAGCCAACAAGAGGTAGCGTTCATTGAACAGCAGCAGCAGCAGCAGCAGCAACAGCAACAGCAGCAACAGCAACAGCAGCAGCAACAGCAACAGGTTCGTCTCAAACCATTATAAACCAGACTTAATATTTTTGCACAATGCAGTGTTCATGGATAAGTAGCCAATTGTACACAGCTTAGAGTTTAAAACACTTGGTTACTCTTTCAATCTATAACGAAGTAATTACATTTCATCCACGCCATCAATAGCTTATTTTGAAAATGTGTAACCAAAAGACTTTGAAAATATATATTGGCCATTTTAGTCTAACATTTCACTGCATTGTTTCAATATCAACCAATAATCATTCCATATCATACTTTATACCTAAGGCTCTTTAGTAGGCAACATTTGAAGCAATATTTAACAAATTTAAATTAAAGTATAATTAATATGCAGTAGGGTTTTTTGTGAAAAATAAGACGCAATTTGTTTTTCTCTCTTTATCTAGACACATAAGCTGCAATTTCTTAAACACAGAATGAATAATTCTAAATTGATGATCTATTCTAAGAAATGGATTAAACAGGGTCCAATATGTTATTATTTTGTTTTATTTATTTTATTTTTTTAGTTATCACAGGAATACAACCATTTTGATCAAATGTTTAGGGCTTAAACCACTGTACTTTGCAAAAAATTATCTTAGTAAATGTTTCCCGTTTAGCAACAAGACGATTCTTTTAATTGCGTTGAGATACAAGAAGGCAGAACTGTTCATAATTCACACTGCATTTGAAACATTATTTAATTTTGTACATACTTTCCCATTCATAGTGACATCCTATTTGTAGACAGAGTTACATAATGGCCCCGAAAACCAATGGAGATGGCTTTAATGGGTATATTTGGCATATTTTGGGAGTTTGGTTTTATTCATTTCATTTAAATAAATAAAAATTACACAGAAAAACACCATTAAAAACAGAAATGTGTGTTGTCTGCAATAGTAGCCAAGAAATATTTACTGTTCACCAGACACATTTGTCTGTGCCAGAAAACTAGTTACTTCTGAACTAACCCCCTAACAGCTTCACGGCATTACCTTCTGCAGTTGTTTTCAAACTTTGAAATGCAGGAAGTTGAGCGTTGCCAGAAGCATAAACAGGAAATCAGAAAGGTTGTCAAATAATGTCTGCAATTCTCAACTGGGAAATAACACAATGTATGTTTGAAGCCAACCTTCATATTTTCGCCACTGGTGCAATTTTTTTACTGGCTTTCAGTTTTTAGAAAGATTCAAATAAAAATTAATAATGGTTCAAGAGAAAAGAGAAAGGAAAACATACAAACTAAAAAACAAAAGCATTCTGCTCTCTTAAAAAAAATAAAATACAATTTTCCTGATTTTCTTTTGATCCCTGGTTTAAAAGACATCAAACAGATACGCGCATGTGGACCATCGACGCGCATATGGACCATCGACGTGCATGTGGACCATCGATAGCCTTTGTTTGTTTGACAAGGGGCGTAGCAAGTCTTAAACCCAACCACCTTTTTCACTTAGAAAATGAGGAAATTGGGCTTATCCTGACGGATGTCCGAACTGGCTCCATAGAGCTGTTGATGTTTGTGTGAACTGTGAAACTCGCACACACCCTATGACCTTAAACATTAAGTGGCTAATGCGTCCATAGCGACCTTTAAACTAGTGAGGATACAGTTAAAGGAAGAGTCAGGGATGTGATTTCTCCGTTTTAACCGGAAATCCGGGGGGGGGGGGGGGGGGGGGGTTTCCTCCAAAAAAAGAAATCCTGTTGTTTTTTTGGCCTGTTGTTTTTTTGGTTTTTTGTGTTTTTTTTGTCCCCCTTTTTTTTTTATACTTTTTTTTTCAATTCAAACTCACATTTATCAAACTCATTAAAAAATGAAGATAAAAACCATATATATTGCCCCAGATTGCAGAGTAGGCTTTTAAAACCAAATGTAAATGTTATTATTGGGCTTCGTGCTCGCAAGTTTTTTGTGTGTTTTTTGCCCCCTTTTTTTTATACTTTTTTTTCAATTCAAACTCACATTTATCAACTCATTAAAAAATGAAGATAAAAACCATATATATTGCCCCAGATTGCAGAGTAGGCTTTTAAAACCAAATGTAAATGTTATTATTGGGCTTCGTGCTCGCAAGTTTTTTTTGTGTTTTTTGCCCCCTTTTTTTTATACTTTTTTTTCAATTCAAACTCACATTTATCAACTCATTAAAAAATGAAGATAAAAACCATATATATTGCCCCAGATTGCAGAGTAGGCTTTTAAAACCAAATGTAAATGTTATTATTGGGCTTCGTGCTCGCAAGTTTTTTTTGTGTTTTTTTGCCCCCTTTTTTTTGTATACTTTTTTTTCAATTCAAACTCACATTTATCAAATTCATTAAAAAATGAAGATAAAACCATATATAACGCCCCAGATTGCAGAGTAGGCTTTTAAAACCAAATATAAATGTTATTATTGGGCTTCGTGCTTGCAAGTTTTCGAGCTCTTATGCTTTGCGCTCAGAGTTCAGGTTTTTTTTCCAACTGCCTATCACATCCCTGAAGAGTGCATCAGTAGATGAGGGAAGGCTGGTGCAAAAGTTTAGATGAATAATTGGTTTATGTGAGAACTATATCAAACAAACCTATATTCCCTCCCCATGCTGTACACAAAAACCAATGCGTTCTGTTTGTTGTTGATTTCAAGTTTATTCACTTGGTGGGGATAGTTGAACAGCATTTGTAAAATGCTACATCTACAATACCAAAAGTACAAATAGTTTGATTGAGACTACAACAACAGACAAAAACTTGTTGCAGAAAATATCAGTATTAGAGTAAAAGAAAATTTTTTAAAACTGGGTTTTTACTTAGAGGAAAACTGAAAGCAATTAAGTATTCTTTGCAAAATAATCCTGAATGTAAAGAATTAAAAGTAGTGATTAAAAAGTATTGATTTTGTTATTATTGTGAGTTGCTATTTGAGTAACACTTTAACAGGGTTCTTCTGGAATGAAGATGACTTAAATAAGAACTAAGGTTCTGCTATACCATTGTTACGGTCGGCCAGCAGCCATGTCAGTATTAGGAACATTGCTTCCATGCCTAGGGGGCATAATGATAGTAGGTTCTTGATTCAGTTAGTAATTCAGGAACCAGATTTGACACAAGCAAGATGAAGCAGAGAGTAACAATGGGGCAGTTTCTCCCTGAATCAATCTACATCTACAATACACCTCTTGTTCAATTGCAATGAGTATCCAATACAAAGCACCTTGATAGTTAGTAACATTCTTGTGTCTGGATTGACTTGATTATTGGGCTTTTAACAAAGCAGCTATTTACGTTTTGCTATTAAGTGACTATCAGTTTTGCAAATGTTGGGGACCCCCAAAGCAGCTATTTACGTTTTGCTATTAAGTGACTATCAGTTTTGCAAATGTTGGGGAAATCTGTTGAAAGCTAAAGTTTTCACATGTATTTTGTGTTGAGAGGTGTGTAAAATTAACAAATGATAAATAAGAAAGAACTGGTAATGCATTGGTGTTAGATTAGGATACACAGCACCAAGTATCTCTCGCATGTGTGAGAAACAGAGGGACATACATTAATAGTTTGTCTGCAGGTTTTCTGTATTTATGTGCAGTTCCTTTGTAGGCATGGGTAGAAGACCCACTGGTCCATGCACATCACGCAACTTGTTGCTTCAGTTCTCACAATTTTGCTAAGCACAATTCGTAGAATGAATAAAATGAAGAGGGAAAATGCTTCACTTTTAATTTCTTATCTTACATTGCCTCCTACATAACACTTTGGCACTGGTTTTGTTTAGGAAAGACCCACTTAGGGGCCATTCATTATAGTCAATGTTAAAAAATTTAGATTTGTTTTGTTCTTTTCTCGAAATTGTGGGTGGGTGGGTCAAAAGAAATAACTGAAAATCGAAATTCAGTTTGTATTCATAAATAATTGGGAAAAAATTAACAAATGATAAATAAGAAAGAACGTGATTCCCTTTTTACTTTGTTTAATTGCCTTTTGTAAATGGTAGGGTCATATCAAACTAAAAACTGTTGCACAAAGTTTTATGTGCTTTCCAATTTAATTTCTGATTAAACTACGATTACGAAGTTGTTTGTGTAAGCTATGAACAGCCATTGAAAACTACTGATGTTGGAGACCTTTGACCTTAAATATCTGCATCATTTGAGGTATTAGTTTGGGGTGGGTGTGTGGGTCAAAACAATTTCGATTTTTTTTTTTTTTTAACATTGACTATTATGAATGGCCCCTTACATGTAGACTTTTGTTTTTAAATAGTAATATGTATTTCTAGTTCAAAACAAGTTTGGTACCCATAAACCCAACTCATTTATCTGGTGTTTGTGTAGGAAGTGGTATAAACATACCTAGATGGCTGCAGTTGTCGTTTTAATTCATGCCATTATTATTGTTGATTACAGGTTTCAGGTCAGCTGCAGATTGACACAGGACAAATGGAGTCTGGAGGCAACATGGGTGACCCATTGCAGTTTGACTACGCTGGTCAGCAGATGGTACCCAGCATGGATAGCCCTAGCTATGTAGACTACTCACAAGGACAGGTCAGCACAAGCTCACCACACATTTCCTATCATTACAATTCTTACTAGTCATAACAGTCAGTCATCAATAATTGTTCAATTCTTGCAGCAGCAACTTTGGCTTGCCTTGCACCCATTTCCTTACATGTACATGATAATACAAATAGACCATGATTAAAGTACTGCATGTTTAATTCCTATTGCTGTACCTACTTCTTTCCTGCATCTTTCCTGTGCCCCTGAGCAAGGCACTTAACCATAATTGCTTCGAAAAAGTTGGGAAGGTAGTGCATTCTGCTCTACCAGCCAGGCTCCTAGTGGATGATACCCATGCCTACATCCTTATGGACTGTGAAGGGGGTAACCCTGTTTCAGCCCCAGGAGTAGGAGGCAACGTGCCCCTGGTGTCAATTGATTTGGGTCGATAGCCCAAATCAGTTATGTGTAGCCCTCACCTTGAAGTGGCCGTCCGTGGCCTTGTGAGCTAGGTGATATCTCATAAAACAAAATAAAAAATAAAAAACCAACCCTCTCAACATCACTTGCTGACCTAATGGCTAAGGCATCTACCTTAGAATAAGGTCATTGAGTTTGTGAATCCCACTAGAGAGACACACCTGACCCCTGACTGATACAGTGCTTATACCGTATTTTCCTGCGGATAAGACGCTCGGCGGACAAGACGCAGGACCCTAAAATGACCCCAAAAAAATTCAAACGTCAACAGAAAAGGCGCACCGCCGCATAAGACGCATGTTTAACAGCATACAGAAAAACACCAGGCGCCACCCGGTGTCGGTACATTGACACAAAGATGTCATTTTGTTGCCTTTTGGAGCATTCACACTATTCGAAGCATGAATGAAACTGTAACCACATGGGCGTGCAGACATGCCAACTAGTATGTTTTTCCCGTATTTCGTACGGGTTTTCGTTAAAAATACGGGTGTACAGGTTTTGCAAAAAAAATACGGTTTTGACCACCGCCACCGCAAAAATAATTCCATTCCCCCAAAACGAGAAATACTGTGCTAGCGCTATTAAGCCATGTGGTACAACCTCGTTTCCAATGGTGTACAATCTTGCCGCGCAATTATTTTCTTTCCCAGAATGATCGATACGGCGCAGGCGCTACATGTTAGCGAGGTTGTCTGTGGGTACGAGGCAGCGGAGGCTCGTTTATCGCCAATTATTCGTAAGCGCGTCAGTTATTGGTGCATGGTATGTAAACAAACCTGTATTAACCAATCGGAACACTGCATTGGTAATGCTCGGATAGCTCCCTCGTTGCAAGCTCGGAACTTGGGGGTTATTTTTGATTCATCAATGACACTTCAACCACACATCAACAACATCATACGTGTGTCATCATTTCACATCAGGAATATTGGTAAGATACGCAAGTACTTGAACAAGAGTGCCACTGAAAAAGTCATTCATGCATTCGTAACTTCTCGTCTTGACAACGGCAATGCTCTTCTCTACAGTCTTCCTAACAACCAGATTTCCCGCCTTCAACGCCTCCAAAACACCGCAGCCCGCATCGTGACACTGTCTAAAAAGTCTTGTTCTATCACCCCCATTCTGAAACAACTTCACTGGCTCCCTGTCTCTCAACGTATCATCTTCAAGCTGATGCTCATTGTCCACAAAGCACTTAACGGCAAGGCTCCCCACTATATCTCTGAACTGCTTCAAGTTTACACTCCGTCAAGGAATCTTCGATCCAGTACCATGCTTCTCCTCAAGGAACCCAAGTCTCAACACTCCTGGGGTGACAGGTCTTTTTCTGTAGCTGCGCCACGCATCTGGAACTCTCTACCACATAATCTTAGATCTTGTCTTTGTACCACAAAATTTAAATCACTTCTCAAAACTTATCTAATGTCACAGGTTTTCAAGGAATAATTTAGTTGTTTCTGTTTTTCTTTTGTTTGTTTTTTTGGTTTACTGCGCCTTGAACACCCAGCAGGGTGGATATGTGCGCATAACAAGTCTTTATTATTATTATTATTATGCAAAAGGTTACGATTGTTCGCCTTTCGAGAGCTGTCAGTGTCACTGTCAGTTCACGCTGTTTTGCAGAATTTTTTTAGCACTCCTGCATGAAATTGTATCATAAATATCTGATTATGGCTTCGACCTCGTCGAATAAAAGGAAGCAGTCATATAAAGGAGAATATTCAGCGAAGTGGGACTTCATAAAAGCGTCCAAAAAAGGGAGAAAATAATTAATTTATCAATAATAATGTTATTGTTATGTAAGCATCCCTCATCTCACTGTCACATGGAATGGATGGAGGTACGATACGCAGGAGATGTTTTTTGTTAATATGGAGGTATGATTGTGTCAGATATCTTTCAAAAAATATAAATTTCCGGCTAAAAGGTTGCCCCAAATCGTCCGCTTGCGACTTCTCTTGTCCACGTTCATCTGCACAACGAATTGGACAAACTCTTGCGCAATCTGCAGTTTGCGCCATGCAGAATCGGCAGCTCCCATTGCCTATCGAGTAAAGGTTTGCGCAATTTTCAGATTGCGCATTGTCTTGTACACCATGCGCGCTGTGTACTTCACGAAACACGGCGCGACGACCGTGGATCACAAAATCATGAGACCAAAATCACGGAGATATCAGTGGATGTGTTCTGGTTTTTAGTTCAATTTTGTTAAAAACATGTTTGGTTGGTCAAAGTCTGACATTTGATTTAATTTTTTTTTTTTTTTTTTTTAAGTCGAATAAAAAGTTTAGGGTCGTGGCACGAGAAACCGAAACAGACATGACAGAACACCCTTTTTGGGGCCTAAACTCTTTTATGCATTTTTTTTCAAAAATACAGGTTTTTAAGGAAAAATACAGGTTTTGGGGTTTCAGAATACAGTTTTGTGATCCCAGAGGTTGGCATGTCTGGGCGTGTAGAGCCATGCAGAAAAGACCAACGTAAATTGATACCGACCTTCGTCCATCCATTCAGCCAACGCTGTGCATTGTTAATAATATGAAGTCCGGCCCAATCAGCGGCCAGAAACGATGGTCCACGCAGTGTCTGAAGATATTGCAACACGAACCCAGGCCCTCCTAGCCTGAACATCCGACGTCCCACAACGAGGATCCTTGCTGATAAAGACAGGTTACCAGTCTAAGTCCCTTCGAGCCAGTAGATGTTGCGCCCTCTACCGGTGACTAATACCAAAACTAGCGTCGCCTTTATATATAGGCCTACCTTACGCAAATAATCCCGTCACACTCGGGAAGACGTAACAAAATGTTTCATTATATATATTTGTTTAAGTTTTTGTAATTTTTTTTTTTGTGTATATAAAATTCTTTTCCATTATTTCAAACCTTTAATTTGTTAATCTCGTTCATAAGATTTTGTTTTAAAGTTCTTTTTATTTATTTCAAACTTATAATCTCGTTCATAAGATATTTGTTTAAAACATCTCTCCTCTTCTTTTATAATGTTAGTTTTGTTTTCAAGGATCATTATCTTGTTTTCAAGGATCATTTTTTTATTTGATAAATGAAATAAACGAAACAGACACATGAACCATCTCTCAAATGAATATTTGAACGTTTAATCAAACAAACGAAAGTGCAATTCGTATAGGTAGGCCAACAAACATTGGTACTTAATTATCCCATCCTTAAATAGTACGTCAAGCCTAAAACACACTTCGGAGATATTCTGTACAATAAAAACCCTCAAAGTTCACCACACAATAGAGGTTGGGTGAATGCCGTTTGTACAACAGCATTGACAGTAAATTCGATTGCAGCATTTTCGGAACGATTACGCGGCCACACAGAAAAACGTTTGTATGACGCCGACGTCTGTTGGACCGAAAGCACCAACGCATTGCGGCATTGTTGGAATGAAAGCACGGTCATGGGGGATCAACACGTTGCGGCATTGTTGGAATGAAAGGATTGCGGCATTGTTGAAACGAAAATACGGTCTCAGTGTCTGGATAGTTGAGCCTTGTTTGACCGCATTATTGAGCAAGGATTCTTCACACAAAGACCGTTGATTTGAACTGGACAAAATAAAGGTATTATTTTACGCAGTGATCATCAAAAAAAAATCAATCGTTAGCAGACAAGGCGCATCGAAAGATAAGACGCACCGATGTTTTGGGGGTCTAAAAAGTCAGATAAGACGCGTCTTATCCGCAGGAAAATACGGTAGTTATATACATTGTTGAAGCAACAAACCAATCATATGAGTGATCTTGTTTCTCCTGAAGTTTACTATAGACCCCTTTGCATTGGCTGTCATCTTTGATGTCAAACAATGGAAACATGCATGTGTGTACGCGCTCAGCCAATGATAGCTCTTCATTGACCTTCAGTTAGGGGACTGTTTTGGGCTTGGTCTATTAAAGTTTGTGTTGAAAAAAAACCACAAGTGTGTAATTGTAAAACTCACTGATTTTATTGGTCTTTTAAAATTTTATTGTAGCCTGGTTCGGTACAGATGTTTCAGCCACGCCAAGCAGCACAGCAGGCCATCACTGTGCAGCAGTTGACACCACAGCAACAGCAGCAGTATGCACTGGCTGCTGCTGCCCAACAGCAGCAACTTGGTGAGTATACAAACTTTTGCCTCAAATTACACGTAACAGATTATAGTGTAAGAATTTTGTGGTGACACCATGTAAATAAATCTATTGAGTATGTGTGGTTCTGAAAAGACCTGAGGATTCAACCCTTTGGACAGCATGTCCATCAAGGTCCCTTTGAAATAATGCCAAGTAGACCTGACATCTGGGTTAACACTAAGACCATAGCATGATACAGCTTAATAATGTACCCCCAGTCTGATGGTCATCACCGCTCAGCTCTAGCACTCTGGCCAATGTTAGTGAGGTAGGAGTTGGCGTTCTTGATTATACTTGACACTTGCGCAGACATGGTCATCGCAGGGTCAAACATAGCACCAAGAGTTCTGACTGGCTTGGTTTTGACTAAGACGTCATCATGGCCATGCTGCAAGTCGGTGCTGGATGGCGACAGCTTTGATCAAATGGCTCCTGTTCACCTTACTTTGTTGTGCCGAGAACGAGTCACATCACTTTTGCTGATAAAGACTTCTCAGTCTATGGACCCAAACTCTGAAATAAACTTCCCAATCACATCAGGGACGCAACATCCTTCAACGCATTTAAGACACTTCTGAAAGCCCTCTTGTTTCTGGAGGCTTACCATCAATGACTTATTTATTTCTTCTGTGACTCGGCGCCTTTGATCAGACCTTTGGTTTAGGCGCTCTATTCATTTTTTATGATTGATTGATTGATTGATTGATTGATTGATTGATTGATTGATTGATTGATTGATTGATTGATTGATTGATTGATTGATTGAGCACTCAACTTGATATGATATGATTTTAGGTTTAGCACCGACTGCGTTTGCACCCAACCCCTACATCATCACTGGGGCACCCAACAGCCAGGATCCATACTTGGCTATTGCAGGTCAGTACATTCTTTGTCATTAGCCTTATTCCTATGGGTGTTGTAGGCACAGTTCTTAATCCATCAGAGTACTCAAGTCTATGGTAACTCAATTTAAATGTTTAGATTGATCAAATCGGCAAAGTCTGGCCCTCATGCTAAGATTATGTGACTTGAGGAATACAGTCACATGGCCATCAAATTCAAGCAAAACCATAAAGTACATTGTGGAGGCCTTGGGGAGGTGAGGGCCTACTGTATATACATTTTTTTTGTAAGTACTTTTTGTACTTTTGCTTTGATTTTTCCCTTTCATAACTCGTGCGAAAGCATCCCCTTGTGAAGGCATTTTACTCAGACGATGAAGGGAGGGAAGGGAGTTTCCCCTGGTAAAAGGCATTTCTATAAGAATATTGTAGATTTAATGGAATTTTACACAAGTAGCACTAATAAGTTGCAAAGACTGCACATCACTGGCTCATCGTTGTGATGTAGCCAATAATCAGATGTAACTTCCCATTGCTTGTTCATGGTTATGATCATGTTACTTGAGAGTCATTTCTTGTTACCTTCGCAGGTGGTGCTACTGTAGTACAGCCACAGTATGCATATGGTGTGGCTCCCTGGAGTGTCTACCCAGTTAACATCATACAACAGCAGGGACAGCAGCAACCTAATCAGCAGCAACAGCCTGGACAACAGCAACAGGTAGGATTTTCAAACTCACGTCTTCCAGTAGTATGGGGTGAAACATATTTGTGGATTTGTTTGGTAGACATCTTGTTTTCTAATCAATAACCATTTTGTTTGTGGTTGTGTACCAGGTTCGAGGACAGAATGGCCGACCAATGACCCCACAGCAGCAACAACAGCAGCAGCAGCAGCAGCAGCAGCAGCAACAGCAGCAGCAGCAACAACAAGGGGACCAAGCCAACCAGGCTGCTGGGAACCAAGCTGCTGCTTTGGCCCAGGCTCAAGCTCAGGCTTTGCAAGGTACCTTTTATTTCAAATTGTTGTCAAATCTGAAACATTTTGTTTGCACTCATTACATCTGGTAACACACATTAGACCCCTTGTGTAACGGTATGCTGATATCATTGCACGTTTTTACGCACCAAGATATTGATATTGATGAATGTAGTATAGCAGCCTTTCCATAAAGGAGGTTCAGGCTTTGAGCTTCAAGTATATTTTAAAACCTAGTGTAAGAATCCATTGGAGAGCTTGTGTGTTACAGAAATTAGACGTGTTAGACTGTCATTTTACATTAAGAAGTCAAGCTTTTATCAGACATCTGAGATCATGAATGTAGTCAATGGTTGCCTCATTCATACTTGATAAAAAAGCATTTTACGGGTAAACATTCATACACTGACTCATATTGTCTGAATACTTAGTGTAGCTGACAACCAGACGATTATTATTCCACAATTTGAATTCATTGGAACCTTGAGTGCATTTTTTAAATGGTTCTAATGAATATTCATTGCAGCTGGTTACCAAGTGATTGCCCCAGCATATTATGACCAGACCGGTGCCCTGATCATCAACCCGAGGCCAGGGACTGTTGGTGGACAAGTACGCCTTGTCTCACCTGCATCTGTTATAGTCAGTGCTCCTCAGCAAGGTACCAAGTAGTCTTCATACTCTAGTCTTATATCTTAACTGTGATCTGAAGGCCCAATGACTGTTTGGATACCTACTCACTTGTCAGAATTCTCCCTAATACACCGATCCATTAAGTCACGCCCATTTCTCATTGACCAATCACAACCGCGAAATCTGATCACCATTTGAGCCGTTTGGTGATCTTTGCACTAATGGTGATCGGGTTTCACGGCTGTGATTGGTCAACTCGTAAGGAGGCGGGGCTTAATGGATCGATCTATTGGCTAGTAAATTGCTTCATAAATACTAAGTGTTTTACAATTTTACACTTGTCACTATAATTATGTACAATTTGTTTCTATAATACTACCACTACCTCTACCACTACCAGGGTTCTGCCCACGGTGGTCGGTGCCGGAAAACCCGACCGGCACTCATGATTCCCCGACCGGCACTCGCAGAATTTTTTCTTTTTCCGACCACCACACATTTTCCCTTTTTTTTGCCCATTTCCTTCGCCCATTTCCTTCAAAATATTTTGAACAACGTGTAAAACAAATTATTTACCAGTAAACAGTTTTATCCAAAGTTTCGAGTAGCCTACTTCTTTGGTTTGAGTCTATTTTAATGATCCAGGATCGAGCATTCCTCCCGCCTGTACGATGTATATATCCAACGCACGAAACCCGCATTGATTTTGCAATGGTTTCCAGTCACGCTGATTATAGCTTTACACTTGGAATAACATGATACCAGTTTCATCATGTTGCGAACCCTATTCTACAGCGTTTAATACAACGGAAATGAACTGCAGAGTAAGCACCTTGCTATAGATGCTGTAAATTGTTTTCCCATGGCGGTAAAGACGTGCGCGCACTGAGGGCCTACATTCAAGGCACAGCTGCAGGGCGCACGTGTGTAACCACTCCGTGCACGATCGAAAGGAAATTGACTTGACTGTACTAGGAAAAAAAAATTTCCGGCACTAAACAAATCCTGGGCAGAACCCTGCACTACTGCATGGGTTGATTTAGCTCATTCCCCAAAGTCGAGGGTTTGACACATGTCGTCCCATTCCACCATGCCTCCCATTCTATGGATTCAAATTATAGTCATAACACAAACAATGATGTTATCAATGCTAGAAACATTATTCAAGTAATTGATTGTGATCCACAAAGGAAACACATTTCAGATAACAACCATGAACCATTCTGAATGTGTCTGAGATCATTTTACTGAAGAGATTTTGCAGTTTGTAATATTGATGATTTTAATTTACTCAGCACCTGTGATGAATGGTCTGCCAGCCAATGGGTTCAGGATGATGGGCAACCAGCAGCAGAATCAACAACAGGGGCCTGCCGCTCTATCCATGTATGGCAGTAACGCCATGGCCTCCAATGCCCCACAGAACAGTGGCAGTCTTGGCACCTACACGGCGCCTAGCAGCTCTGTGTTTAGCAATGGTAGTATCGGAGCAGTGGGATCATCTGTGGGACCAATTGGAACAAGTAAGGACATACAGGCTGAATTGGCTTCATAGACCCTTGTATTGACTACCATAGCTCTCAGCCAATCATAGGTCTTCCTTTGACCTGAGTGAGGGTGCTGTTTTGCAAGGGGTCTGTTGAAATATGAAGTGACTAAATGATGTGACGTTTGTTTACATAAAGAGTAACAGTATCAGTGCCAAGGTCTTTACTGGCAGGCAAACTTGTATTATGTAATTTGTCTAGGATTTGCATATTGTAAAATACCAAAGTGTGGTATCTAAAAATTCATTAATCATTATATATTCAAGCGATTTGTTTTTTGGACTTGTGTAAAAACTTCCTGCCGCTCTTTGCTGTGTTATTTATTGTTTTCTTATTATTTTTCTTGGTTTTTCGTAATTACTTGCAACATGAAGCTTTGCTGTAATTCAGTCAATATTACAAGTGGAAAAGCTTTGGTATTTACATTTTTTTAAATTTATGCTTAACGATACAACGTTATTGTTTGTTGTGTCGATAAGTAAAAAGGGAGTTGTACGTACTGGCAGTAGTTTTGCAAGTGTTGCCAGGTCCATATCTAGTCATTAATTCACAAAATGATTAAAACTATATATAAAGACCAATCCATAGTCTGTTCAAATGATAATCGGCAACGATAAGGGAAAAGGGTACATTGACACATTGAAATTGTGATGTCAATTTTGCCTTCAATTTGAGTATTAACTGGGGTAATTAAGCATGCAAGAAACATCAGATTTGCTTATAAAGTAGCCATAACTCAGAGTTGTTTCCTCGTTGCCAGGTTTGGGTTCTTCAGGACCAGACTCGCCTACAGCACGTCGTGATTCTCTGACTGGTAGTGACTACAAACGCCAGGGTCTCTCAATGAGCCAGTTCTATGGAAGCTCTCCCCAGCTGGGTCCCATTGGGATGCCCTCTGCAGGAGGCTCATTAACTCCACCCCCATCACAAAGCGGACTCGGTGGACTGGGACTTGGTAAGCGTCGTCTCACTACTCCAAAAACTTCTCAATAGACCGATCCATTAAGCCCCGCCTCCTTACGAGTTGACCAATCACAGCCGCGAAACCCGATCACCATTAGTGCAAAGATCACCAAACGGCTCAAATGGTGATCAGATTTCGCGGTTGTGATTGGTCAAAGAGAAATGGGCGTGGCTTAATGGATCGGTGTATTCCTGTTTCATTCCTGGGCCATATTTTATACAGCTGCTTTAAAGGGCTGTACACGTTTGGTAATGACTCTGAAAATGAATGGCAATCTTACTTGGTAAGAAGTACAGCAGCTTTGGGTAGTATAATGAATTTTGAGAAACTTTTAACTTCGAAGTACTACGGTAATGGAAAAATATATCACTTTTTATTCAACAAAATTTGAATCCGAGAAGCATTATGGCCATAACGCTTCTCAGACTGTGTATTCCTATGGGGAATATTCTTCCTGCGTGAAAATATTCGCTCCGGTTTTTGGGTGATATCTCAAAAACGCGACCACCTTTTGAAGTGAAATTTCCACAGGTTAGTTTTATTGTATGTACCTACATTTATATAGGATTAACACAATCAGTAGGCTCCAATTACCAAACGTATACAGCACCTTTAAAGCAGAATATATTGCTCAACAATTTTCTGCTAAGCAGAAATATGCAGGATACCAGTCACAAATTGTACATGTGATATGGTGGGTTGGCTGGTCACCTTATTCTGGTAAGCATAATAATGTTGTGCTTAGCGACTTTTTGTGCTTAAGCAGCTCTATGAAGTTGGGCCCTGCATAACACAGCTGCTGCAAACAGAAATGCATTCTCGCATTCTCTCAGACTGTTGAAGCTGCAAATTGTCCTCCACCACCTAATCACATGGCGACCTGTCCATCCCTGTAGGACCCTGTTGCCAATAGCAAATTGTTGCCATTACCAATAAAAGTTTCCAAAAATTAGAGATCCTTCAAGTCCAGACTTTTTGTGCATCTTTGTAGGGTTGGGGGTCGTCAAATTTGCCGATGAACTCAATATTAAAATTGTTTACCCACTTCAACAGAAAAAGAACTCTCTGTTGTTCAAGCCCTCATAAATGTACTTTGATTTAGATGGGTGGGTTAAAAGAGATTATACACTGTTTTATAGTTGCTTTGTTTCATTTCTCAGATATGTAAAGTGGCTGTTATTGGTCTCATTCATCTGAATGATGACTTGTGTCCAGTCAAGTAGGACGTATTCCATGTTGCTTAATTTGTTGTGATTTTGTTTGTAATTTCTAGATAATCTATTGACTGCTCCAAGCTCTTCCTGGGACCGTTCAATGCAGAAGAGAGACTGGGGCACTGGCAGAGCTGTCAACCCAGCTGCACCGTTTGGTAAGGAAACAAAACTTAGGATCAAACCTGCATGGTTGAATAGGCTGCAGCTTGAGTGTTCTTGTCTTGTGAATTAGTTATGAGGAAACACCACGTAATTATTCCCTGAATGTTTCAATCAGTATGCTGTGATTGTCTACAGAAGGATCTCAAAACTTACCCCTGAATGTTACTTGAGAAAAAGAGTCTCACCATCTCCTAAAGTGTTGTTGTTCTTGTTATAAAAGACTGGATAATCTTCTATCATAGATAGAAACAAGGTGTCCCGCCAATCAATTCATTGCAGCGAGATAGTGCCTTACACCAGTTGCTTTTTTGCACATCAAGGAACATTGTAGACAGATTTAAAATTCAATCTTTTTGCAGTAACAAAAAACAAATGCATACATGGAGCATAAAGTGACTTTGTATTCAAATAAGATATCAGCAGCACATGTATGAAGAGTACATTTATATATAGTTGGAGTTTCAAGTTACACACAATATGTTCTTATTGAAAGGTTTCTCTTGAAAAGGCTCATTTTATTTCTTGTTATTGTTGCTTGAATGAACAGGTTCAGAGGTGAAATTCCGCAGTGGCGCTGCTACCACATCCAGCGGCTGGTCCAACACCCTCTTCCCCCCACGCAGCCTCCGTAGCTCTGCCTACATGGAGAAGAGTGCCCCCGGTCGCAGCCGTCTGCTCGAGGACTTCCGCAACAACCGCTTTCCAAATCTGCAGCTACGTGACCTCTCTGGTCACATTGTTGAGTTCTCTCAGGACCAGCATGGCTCCAGGTTCATTCAGCAGAAGCTAGAGAGGGCTACATCCTCAGAGAGACAGATGGTAAACAAACAATAGCTAGATATTACCGTGAATTACATGTAGATCTCCCCGTAAACAAACTTCATCAACATTCAAGTGGAAATCAAGCTATCTTTGTCCTTGTGATTAATATTGAAAACTTCATTAAACTTTATCACTTTTGATTTGCTGGTTGATGAGGAGTTTAATTTTTTATATTAACAATATATATATATTTTTTTGATGCACCTATGCCACAGATTGCACAAGTGCTTTTCAATTTACCATTTTGGTGATCATGTCTACATAAGAAAAGTACATGAGGTTGATGAATATCAGCAATATTTGACAGATTTGAGCGGGAACTTTGTTATCATATCTGAAACTGAAAACTACTAGGCAGTGCTAGGGGGCCAATGTCCCCTAATGAATGCATGTACAAAGCTTACTTTCATAATCAAGTTAAAAGGTAAGATTTTATTCTCAACATGTGTCAGCCTGATGCACTACTACATTAAGCACACAATTAAGCGTAACAAGAAAGATTGTATTCTGTAATGATTGGCTCAATATTACATCACGACCAGCAAATTGTAACAGTTACAAGCGACTCAAATATGCACTGGTGATCACCAAAGAGACTGCACTGGTCAATGACGTCATGTGCACAAGGTCTATACTTGATCCACAATTTTTGTACATAGATACATGTATTTGAATGACTTTCATATGACATTAAATATATCTTGTGTTGTACGACTCCTTTGCCAGGTGTTCAGTGAGATTCTAGGTTCAGCCTACAGCCTGATGACAGACGTCTTTGGTAACTACGTCATCCAGAAGTTCTTTGAATTTGGCACAACGGAGCAGAAGCAGGCTCTGGCTCAGCGTATTCGAGGTCACGTCCTTCCATTGGCACTCCAGATGTATGGATGTAGAGTCATTCAGAAAGCACTGGAATCTATACCTCCTGAGCTTCAGGTAAGAGGAGGGTCAGCACTTGTTGTTTAGTTAAGGAATGCAATGACTCTGCCAAGTTTTGTATTGTACAAAAGTTAAGATATTTAAACAGCAAACCTATTTTTAAACTGCTGTTCAGTGGTATGCACAGTTGCAGTGAAATGTGCCATGGGGATACCGTCATCAAGGGTTTTTTATTTGACTTTTGTAACGATGTGATGTCACAGGTCGCATGGTTTGTACAAGACTTGAATATTAAATGATTGACCTATGAACTTTCTTCTTTTTGACTGTGGCATTATAGCTGGAAGTTGTCCAGGAGCTAGACGGTCACGTCCTGAAGTGTGTCAAGGATCAAAATGGCAACCATGTAGTGCAAAAGTGTATTGAGTGCGTGGATCCTGTAGGCCTGCAGTTCATTGTGGAGGCATTCCGATCCCAGGTGTACTCTTTGTCTACTCACCCATATGGCTGCCGTGTCATCCAGCGTATCCTAGAACACTGTACTGTAGACCAGACCAAGCCACTACTGGATGAGCTACACGAACACACTGAGCCACTAGTGCAGGATCAGTATGGAAACTATGTCATTCAGGTGAGTGCAGGTCTAAGCATTTTTATCACAGATCTTATTTCTTCAACTGTCTTGAAAATTGTGATTTTGCAATTAAAGGAGAAAAAGAAAAGCTCCCTTGTGTTTAAACCTGAATATTTCCTTCAACGTAAACCCTGTTTAATAAGTTAAGTTAGAGACTATGGTTGTGATGGAATTGACGGCTTCGGCAGTGGTAAAAGCTTATTAACCCCTTGCACAATGCACAGCGCACTTACACGCGCCTATCCCGTCTGCCATTCTGGGAGCCAAAATGTACACAAAGGAATTGACCCCCAAAATGGTGAAAATAGTAGACGCGCAGGTGCGTTTGGCGTTGTGTAAGGGGTCCTTTGTTCAAAAGTGCCGCTGTAGCCAAATAGCCATAGCCAATAGTCGTAGCCAAAAATCCTTGATTCAGACACAACCGCACTCTGCTGACTTGACTGAGCTTTCCTTTATCCATGGTATACCCTCATCTTGTACCCCTACAGCACGTCTTGGAGCATGGTCGACCAGAGGATAAAAGCAAGATTGTAGCTGAGCTGAGAGGCAAGGTCCTGCTGCTGAGTCAGCATAAATTTGCAAGGTAAGCCAAACAGATCTTCCTCAATGGACTAGTTTCAATTGCTTTTCATACACAGTTTGTTTTTAGAACAGAACCCAACCTTTGTATATCCAGATTGTGTGATTTAATGTTCTCTGCAAATGATTTTCAAAAAACTTCTTACCTTCCAGTTAGTGGATGCACTATGAGTTTATAAAAGATCAATCTATTCTGTAGATGTTAGCGATTTTTTGCAGGGAGGGGCTTACTTAAAAGGGTGTGTACAACATTGGTAAGAATGAAAATATAAATGTTCACAGATTTGCACATAGCTTACATGGTATAAAGATGGTCATGGTGGAAAACTTCCCTTGAAATAGTTTTGCTTGAAATGCAATAGTTTTTAGGAAATGAGTAAAACAATAGTCTTTATCCTGCAGGATAAATTCTGATGTTTGAAAAAAAGGTAAAAAAAACTTTCACAGGTTTGTTATTTCATGTACATGTTGGGTCACATCAAGTGTGGATACAGGTCCTTGGCAATTACCAATGTTGTACACACCCTTTAATTGATTATACTAATTTGGTTTCTTATTAGATAAATCTCAAATATACAAATCAAAAGCCAAAAAATAACACCAGATGTGATACTCCATACCATTTGAATATGTTTCGTTATTGTTAAGCATGTGAGAGCTGAAGTGGATTTTTCTGGCAGTAAGGATAGTGTAGAGTTCCAAGTTGTTCAATTTTCATTCAGGCATTGATAATATTGTTTGGTTCTTCATGTAGCAATGTGGTAGAGAAGTGTGTGACGCATTCATCACGCCCAGAGAGGGCTCTTCTCATTGATGAGGTCTGCTCATACAACGATGGGTGAGTCCTGTTTCGAGGGTTTTGGGACTGGTTCTAGCTTTGGCACTTGAGTCCTTGAACAAGTACACCTGTAACTGCTTCATCATTCAGATGAAACAATAAGTTGTAGGTCACATATGTTGTGTAATGCACGTTAAATAACCCAGGAAAGGGAACAGTTTGACCCCAAACAAATTTGTTTCAAAGTGGTTTTGGCATAGCTGCCAACTATTACGAATTTTTCGTAATTATTACGAATTTATCTATGAATTACGAAAATACGAATTGCTTGTTAAAAATTACGAATTTCAACTTTATCGCCATAGAAAAAGAAAAAAAACACTATTTTTAATGCAACGTTCTTTTTCAGCTTTGAAAAGTCGACGAAATTGTTCGTATTTGATTTTCTGTAAATAGTAATTGATTCTTTGCCATTTAAATGCCGTTTGTATACACTGTATCACCATGAACGACTCTGGAAGAACACTGAAGACATTTGGTTTTTATAGTATCGATATAAGTGCGTTGCAGGATACCAGGAACACGTAAAAGTATTAGAAAACGCGTGGAAACCAGCGACAGCATGCACACGTGTGGTCGGCATACGTGTACATGTTTTCGGCGACCTGTCAAAATCTATGCAGCACACCGCGAGTCTGTTCTGTCTTCTACATTGTAGTACATCGCGATTGTCAGAATTGTTGGAATATTGATCGTTTCCCATGGCTTCCAAAGGTAAACAGAAAGGACCATTTTACAGTAGTAAATACAGTGATGAATTTTCTTTTATCACAGTTTCACAAAAGGGGAAACAACATGCATTTTGTAAAGTATGTCGACGGGACTTATCATACAAATTGTGTGCATGTCAAACGCCTTGACATGCCACGATGTTTTATTACTAATTGAAATTTTCAAATGTTGGCAGCTATGGGTTTTGGGTATCATTGGACATTAGAAATTCCATATTTAAAAGGAATTAAATTGATTCACTGGTAAGCTTACAAGGGGCTGTGGGTTGTGGAGATATATGAATGGTCTCATTTAATAAATCATGAAATTGGCTTTGGTCGTTTTTCACAAGAACCTTTACGACCTTTTTTGAATAGCTTGCTAGTTTGTTCTTCACACCCAGAGTGTGATGAAAGAAGCTTATTTTAGATTGTTTCATACAATCTTTACAAAGACATTAACAATTTATAAAGGGCTAGCCTTTGAAACGTTCTCCCAAAATAAGACCCAATGAGACAAGAAACAGTCTACTTACATAAAAATACAATACTGTCAATCAGGATGTCCTGGAAATGTAAAGGATTTTTGTTCTGTAATAATGATTACTCTATTGAATATGAAATTAAGAGAATGCCTTTCTCAAATTTGCAATCACAATTGTTGCAATGGTTTCTTTCTTAAAACAGGAGTAAGTCAGAGAATTTGGTGTGTGCTGGATTATTTTTAATTTTCCAATAACTTTACCTAATGCTTAACTCTTTCAGTGCCCGCTATTTTTTGTGTTTTAACAGTAAAATGCCCAGCTTTTTGAGTTTTGTCGAAATTCTGAATATTAAAAATAAATAAGTCTTTCTCAACAAACAAAACGTATCTTGCTGATTTGTGTTGCCTTGGCACATTCCAAAGTCAACAGTATTTCTTGAGTGATAATGCCCTCTCGTGATAACATACATGGGTCGTACATGTACATAATTATGATGACACTTTTTGAGTACATAAAAAAGATCGTACATTTACAATAATGGCACTTTTTGAGTATTTAAAAAAAAAAGTACATATACGATAGCGGCACTTTTGGAAGATTTAAAAAAGACCGCACATGTACGACCCTAGCACTGAAAGAGTTCAAGAACACACAACTTGGTGTTTAAATTTTGTCTATGTATGTATTTTTTTGAAAACTTATCAATGATTTGTCTTAGAAACAACAGTGCCTTGTACACAATGATGAAAGACCAGTATGCTAACTACGTGGTACAGAAGATGATTGACGTTGCAGAGCCAAACCAACGCAAGATCCTGATGCACAAGATCCGTCCCCATGTTGGTACTCTGCGCAAGTTCACCTATGGCAAGCACATCCTGGCCAAGCTGGAGAAGTTTTTCATGAAGAGCAGCAATGATCTTGGCCCCATTGGAGGGCCTTCTAATGGAAGTCTCTCGGTATGAGTTGATAGCCTTCCAGAGTCGGTTGATTGCCTTCCTGTGGTCTACCAGTCTGTCATTCTGAAAAAGGGTGAGTACAGACGGAAGGAAGATTTGATGTCATCTCTTTTTCCAGGCTCTGATAGGATCTGATGTTAAAGCCAGTGTGGGGAAAATGAAGTTTAAAAAAATTAATTGTTAAATCTTGATGCATGGAACTTAGTGACTATTTCCCAGTTGGATTTATTTTTGGCTTTAAAATTACGAACAGGTTGAAAGAAAGGCTTCATTTAGTTTGTAGTAGTTTTGTGGCAAATGAAAAGAGAGAAAAATGTTCAAGAAAACAACAAAAATGAATAACTTTGTTCAAGCTAAAAAAAAGGAGGCAACAAATATTTGAAAATGAGGTTAGCTAAGAAAACAAATTGAGTGAATGCGAGAAATTATACAAAAAAACACAAAATGACGATCGAAAGTTCTGAAATGGGAAAATAATTTTAAGATTAGTTTAAAAAACATAAATAAAAATGTTTAGTTTCAACCATTATTCGTTTTAGTTCTTTTTAAGCCTTTTTAGTTACTGCTGTAAAAAAAAGTTTTACATAATTATTTTTGGGAGATGGGAGGAATCCGGTGAAGGAATTAATTTTGGTTGAGGAGTTTGCCTGTTAATGGTTAATGGTTAATGGTTAATGGTTAATGGTTAATGGTGGTTAGTTGGTTCAGTGGTCATAGATACTCTTTTTTCAATTGGTTATTTTTATTTTCCTTTTTTAAATTAACATTTCATTAATTGGTTATTAAGTAAAACTGTAAAGTAAATCAACTGTGGAGAGGAAGTACCGGCTTTTGTTTTTCCGGAATTACCGTAGATTTTGTGGAGTGTTAAATATTACAGGAAAAAAATGCTCAGAAATTATTATTATGCTTGCTTTATAAAGGAATTCTGTGTAGAAAATGTAGACTAGTAGAATATGTATAGTATATGCAGTGTTTTTGTAGATAGTTTTGAGAACACAGAGCTATATATGACGAGTTGAAAGAGAGGTTAAAAAAAAACATTTGTTGTAAGAAAAACTTGACATTATTTTTCTTGTTTTTTTAACTTTGTGGAGACTGGTGGCCTCTTGATAGCTGTTGATTTGACTGGATTCTCATTTATGGCTCTGTTGAACATGTCATCATTATCACACTAACATACTAGGATTATATGGTTGTATATGTATTGATGTATGGTTGCAAATAATTGAAAATAGTAGTTTACTGTAGTTTAGCTTTATAAGGAATCTAGCTACCTTTCGTTGTATTTCTTGCTTAAGTAAAGCCACTTTTATACTTGTGGATAAATACGAAGAGAAATTCCCTCAAATACTGTAAAAGAATCTTGAATTTCACAAACTACAGATGTATAAAAAGACACAATTTTTGATGAATCCGGCAAATAGTCTTCTCTTTTGCAGATATGAATATTAGATAATTTGACGCTTGTGATTGGGTAGGTTGAATCTTCTTTGTTTTACGAGCGTCTTGTTTTTTGAACGTCTGGCAAACTAGCGATGCAGTTTGTTCTTATAAATATGTAAAGCATGGGGACTAATGATCTCTCTTGTCTTCCAGTTTGTGCCTTGGTAAGGACAGTGTATTTTTTAGTTAATTTTCTTTTTCTTTTCCCTCACTCTTTTATCCCCCACCTACATGTATTTTTCCTCTTTTTTTTTTAAACCAATCTTTCCAACAAAATCATACTGAAGTATCCATCTACCTGTAAATTGAGTCTTTCCATATTTTTGGTAAATTGTTTTTATTAAAATACTTGCAACTGTTTGAGGCTCTGGCTGGTACATTCAAATGATTTTATTGGTTGATTATGGTCCAATTGATATTGAGTGTGGCAAGAATGTATGTAAATTAAGGGCGTGGCCTAGTTGTTGATATAGCCTGATAGATTGATTGATTGATGGAAAGATTCCCTGTAGAGTTTGGTCAACACGTTTTTTTGTTGCTGATGAAATAGGAAAATTTGAACTGTTGTTGATACCAGAAAGAACGAATGGTATTGTTTGTTTTGGAATTAAATGTCATTTGAAAACAAATTGGGGCCCATGCGTTGAAATGCAATTCTGGGTGCATAAGCCATTGGAAACAGATGAATTCACCTCCGTTCTTACAAAGGTAAATTCTTATCAGTGTCCTGAGGTTGAGTTGTCCAGAAGCATAGCAGATTGTTATGGGCTCATGAATGTCTCTATCTACTTCAAGATGGGATTAAGGTCAAAGGTCATCTGTATGTCCCTTCCAATGATCAAGCATCTTGTCAGATGCAGTCTCACTCTTCTTTTTACCTTCCCTGCGTTGTTTTAAGTTTATTTTATAGAATTTTAGGATAAATCAATTGTATTTTAATTGTACATTTGTATGATTTCAGAGGTATTTCTTTCTTTTGTAAAGTGGATAGCGGACCCTGTGGATTGTATTGGTATGTACAACTGGACATATTTTGTATAGGGGGTTTTTGTAAACAAGGTTTGCCCATGGGGGGGAAAAAACCATCAGGCCCTGGGAATGTATATACCTTTGAAGTAAATGACTGAAACTTGACAATACATATTGAGATTTGTAATTATTTGAAGGAAATAAATGGGGGACATAAAAGATAAAACAAATGTTGCCCAGTTAAACCAGATCAGAAAATGAATAGGGTTAAATGTTTGATTTTAAGACATGCATGTACAAGTTTAAATAAGGATTTTGGTTTTTTTACAAGGAAGAAGTTTTAAAAGAATTCATCTGCTAGAATTTGGAAAGATTTGTTGCATTGAGAAAACCTGATCTCAAAACGTGTTTTCCCTGAGCCAGTTCCATATAGCTGAAAACATTGCGTGTGTCATGTATGTACCAAGATAGCTGATAAATCGACAGTTACTACATGGCATTTTAACAGGTGTTTAAACCAGGGGTATACAACTGAGCTAATGAGGAATGGAACTACAGACTCCTCTGGGATAAACCTTCATCATATGCTGACTTGGTTGTTTGTACTACCCTGTGGGTATGGTTCCCTTTTCAATGTGGTTTTAACCATGATGAGTATCGATAGATTTCATGTTTATTGGGGACAAGACTATTTCTATTTGAATTGTATTTTATTGCACTGTCCACTAACAGCGAGGCATAGCTGGCTTCAATGGTGCTACATTTGTTTATAAAAAAAATGTTTTCCACATAAAAGCGATCCACGCTTTCTGTGGGTTCCTGTAAATTTTGTCGGCCATTTTTTGCATTGGCTCGACCCTGTAAATTACTGTACCAAATTAAAAGAAGACTCAAAAAACAGAATTAAAAACATTGTGAGAAAGTTGACCCTTAAGACAAAAAGTTCATGTCAAAGCCTTGTGTGTTGTAATAAAACAAATGGCATCAAGTCAGTCAATGTGCAGGTCATATCTTTCAGACCATTTTTTTAATAGTTAATGTCAGGAGTTTGTTCTGTATGCTCACCTAGCTTTAAATGGTGTTTAAGTTGTGTTTATGTGCATGTATTTTGTAGTGAAAACAGTGTTTGCTTGTGCCATTTTGAAACTGAAAGCATGGATTCTTGGGCACGTAAAATTTAAAATTGTGTAGTTCTAGTTGAGGTTTCAATCAAATGATAGTACACTCCCAAGAAATGTAACCCAAAAATGCTGTAGCTTGTTTTTATTACAGGCAAACAATAATTTCACTTTTGCTCCATCCAAGGTTGACATTATCACAGTTTCCTTTTGAGAATTTTGAGTAAGTCTAAAAGCAGCGATGGATAAAGTCGTGTAAGCAGTTTTGTAAACCATTGTGGATGCAGTCCAAAAAAGCCCTAAATTGTTGTGACATTTTAAAACTTCCTCAATGTTCACTGCAGGAATCCAAGACCATGTTTGTTTAAGTGTCTTCTTCCAATTATGTCCAACAGAAAATAAATGTTAAGTTCAAATATCAGAAGTTGCATACAAATGACAACATTTGCATAATAATGTTCAGAAGAATTCAACAGATTGGGTTTTTGACATAATCACGCCACACGTGTACATTTTATGGAGGGGGTCCCTGCACATTTTGAAAAGTTTAGTTTTCCATCTGTAGATGTAATGCATCTGTAGAATGTGGCATTTATTTCAGATTTATGAATACCAGTTGATTGGTTTTTGTTTGTTTGGGTGTTTTCAAGGATAACTGTATTGCTGTATTGTCACATGCCTAGCTTCAGTGTATAAAGAATGTCTTTACGGGCTTTGGGAAGATTTTTTTAATCCTAATTATTAATGGACTATTGCTTCTTTATATATTTTCTGTTTTGTTTTGTTTCTTGTAATTTTGGGGTTGTCTTGGAAATTTTGTTATAAATATCTTGTAAAATGGAGGATTTCTTTTATTTGTGCATAATAAGGAACGAACCCTGTTGGAATTTTGGCTGGTTTGTTATATGTTTCCACCAGTAAGCATGTATACATTTGTAGATTGTTGTTATGTAATTGCAAATACACTATACCTGAACATTTCTGCTACAGACCTGTACAAACAAAAAAGTATAATAATGTACAAAATGTGTAAATTCCCTTGTAGCTTTGGAACAAATAATGTATAAAAAGACTTCCTACTGGGTAATCAGTTTATTGATATGATGTTAATAGTACGAGTAAGAGGCCAGATCTCCGATAGGGTGGCTGAGATTTTGGCTCCCTCCCACACTCCCTTTCCTACTTTGGAGTTTAAAAGGCTCCTCAAATACTATGCAAACATTTTGTAGGAGAAAAAAAGTTAAAACATAAATGATCAGTTTACTTTTATACTAGATTATTATTTCTAGTTGCCTAGATTTCCTTATTCACAGTGGCCCATTGAACTTTTGTCTTAGTTTTGTTGTGATAACTGAGTGTCGCAGAACAGAATATCACAACTTCTTTTAGAATTCCTCAAGCTACTGCTTGTTGTTATAAGTCATGTGATTATTGATCATGTGACTTATGAATCCGTTATATCATGTCTACATTGACAAACATTTCACAATCCATAGCAGAGCTGCATTCAGTCGAATCATAGAAGCTTGGAATGACTACGCTATGCACTAATGACAATAGGTACCAATAATCAATGCCACCCTTGCTGAGATTGAACCTCTTAACGCCCTTCTGTATGAAAGAACGCATTGTAAATTTGTAGTTTATTATTTTTCTGAGTAATTTTTTGCAGAAAATATACCATAGTTGTTGATAGTCTCGACCCGTTTTTCTACGGACAGTGACTGTACAATGTATAATATCCCCTCACTCTGTACATTTGTGAACTGTTTGATGTATTCAAATTTTCAAGGATTTAGACTGACTCAAACAGTTGTTGGTTTGTCACTTGTATGTTTTTTTCCTTGCACAGAATTGAAAAGAGCAATACCTTACGGCTGTTTGAGTTCGTGTTACAAAACTAATCCATTTGTATGAAATAATATCTTTCTGTTCTGGCCTTTCCTTATAATTATAAAGACAAAGATATTTTGCATTTCACTAAACATTGTGAAAATAGTGCCTTGAGCTAAGAATGAATTATTTGTAATAAAACGTTGGTTTTCATTTGGAATCCTTGCATTGTACATGGTGTAACAAATTAAAAATAAATCATCGCGCATTTTTGGCGGAATTTTTTGGTATTTATAAAAACAAAGAACCTCTTTTCTGTTAAAACTTCTCACTTTTCTAATAAAACGAATACACTTGCAAATGATTGTGTTTTGGGGTATGACACAGTGGTGTTAACTTGCAAATGGTCCTTTTTCCCGAGGGTGACAAGTTTTAGGAATTGTCCGAGACACGAGGGGGGGTTTTATTGTAAAAAATTAAAATGTGTTTTTATACCTTGTTGCAATTGTCATATATACCTGACATAGTTGTCTTGCAGTATACGTGTGTTATGTTGACTGATCATGAAGTTTGAATGATTTATTACATCTGTCCTAAATAATGTTAGTTTGGTGTGTCAGGTCTAACCACTCTGATCAGTTGCAGGTCAGTTCTAACCACTCTGATCAGTTGCAGGTCAGTTCTTAACCTGTTCATTATGACTGATTGAAGTCTGAATACCAAACTATGGAACTGACTGTCACCAAAGATAAGCGTTCGATTTAATTTTTCAAATCGAGGCTTTACTCATATTAGGCTATTGCCTCACACTCTTTAAAATGGGTTGCAATGGGAACAATACAAAAGCTGCTGATCTGATGCCAATTATGTATGTTATGTTACGTTTCCCTGGATGTTCAGCAATCGTTTTCCAGAGTGTTTAGGCGAAGTGTGGGATGAGCCATAATAAACATGGTCTCTGAATAAGAAAACATTTACTGGTATTCCAAACACTGATAATTTGTTTCAACACACTCATTTTGACAAAGCTATGAAATAATCAAGAAATTGACACATTTTTGACATTGTACATTGGTGTATTTTCACTTTTGTTTTGCCGACAATTAAACAATTATCATCCTAAGTTATCAGTTGGGTTTGTAACAGTTTGGACATAGTTTGAATTAAAACCGGTAATATTTGTAAATGGTACATGTACTTTCTCCCCGATATAAATAGGCCAGAGTGCCATATTTGTTAAATAACAATTTTCTGTGTATACCTGTGTCTAAATGCTATAATTTATTTCCTATTTTATAATTGAGTTTTCTTTTTGTTTTCACTTTTGGGAAATCATAATTAATATGGCTTTGTAGATTTGTGTAATTAATATAAGAATTTTCTTTTCGCCATGCGGCAAATTCTTTTTGGGTCGTTGTTTTTACCCCGCCTGTATAATTTTTCTTCTTGGGAGTTTCACAATTGCAGATAAGATAAAACCAGAAGTGAGTTTTAATTTTGTTTTTTAAGAAAGTCGTCTGAACTTTCATGCTATGGTTAATAGTTGTTAATGTATTCAAAATGCAAATTGATGGCATGCAGCCAAAGTGAGGAACCAAGTTTTTATGAAGGGTAGGCTTTGTGATTTGCATTGTTGTTTCTACAACAACAGAAATAAGGTTGTCCCACATGGTATTGTGGGATGAAAGTGTAGTGTGACAAAGTAGTGTAATTGGACGAAGGTGTATGCTGTGCAACGCCTGTGTCCAAAGGGTGAAAATAAAAGGTTATGTGTAAGAATTTAGAGAAGTTGTCGTAAGCCAAAATGCATTGTAATTGCCTAGCTTTTTTAAACACACGCTGATCTGTACTGCTAATAGCACCCGCATTTGTGTCGCTGATGAAGAAAGAAAGAAATCGTGTCCTCTGCTAGGTTTGACTTATTTACTCAAAATAAACTTCCCGCTTTTGCAAATGTGATCCTGCGTGTCCTTGTGTGATTCTTTCATAGTACTGTGACATCCATTTACTGTATCAGGATACTGCAGCATTGTTTAGGGAGAAACTATTGAGGTATCAGAGTATTCCACTCCTGCTTTGGAATCACCGTTTACTTCTCTAGTAGTTTTAATATAATGCCTTTATCTTTGAAAAGAGCACATTCCTGAAACCTCAAATTTTGCAACAGTTATTTATATTTTCTCATTTATTACAACCTTTTAATATTATAGCATTATATAAAGTCACTGATGGCAAACAAGCTTTTTTGTTTTGTTTTTACAGCTAGAAGGCATTACCATTTGTTTGCCTTTCGGAGGAGGCTACCTTTAATTCACCGGAGAGAAATTACAATCAATTGTTTGCTTCTATTTCCCTCCGTTATTATGAGAAGTAAATCCACTGACAACCAGTCTAAATACAAGACTCTAAATTGTAATAACTTCCATTAAGGTATGTTTCTTAGCCTGGCCTAACACTAAGGTTACATGCTATAGACAATACAGGATTTATTTCTTTCTATATAATTATTTTCTACATTTTCAACAAATTAGAATTGTGTTTCAATCCACACGCATCTGTCTGAAATATGTTATAGTCAAGAAAACAGTGTTTTGGATACCCCCCTTGCTTACATGTATTTCAATTGCGAATTACTCTACAAAAACCGATATACATTTTGTAATATACATTTAAGCACAAATATTTAGAAAAATTACAGGGTTATATACAATGTAAAAAAGTATATAAAAGTGCTCTATTCTGGTAATTACTCAAAATATATATTAGCATAAAAACTTACTTGGTAACGAGCAACGGAGAGCTGTTGATAGTATAAAACATTGTGAGAAACGACTCCCTCTGAAGTAACGTAGTTTTTGAGAAAGAGGTAATTTCTCACTAAAATAAAAGACTTCTGGCCAGAAGCCTTTTATTCCTATCTGAAAGCACACTAATTTGTACAACAAGGGTGTTTTTTCTTTCATCATTTTCTTGCAACTTCAATGACCAATTGAGCCCAAATTTTCACAGGCTTGTTATTTTATGCATATGTTGAGATACATCAAGTGAGAATACTGGTCTTTGACAATTACCAAACGTGTTCAGTGCCTTTAAGCAGCTCTATTAGGCCCAGGAGTAGGTTCAAATACTTTTTTATAACTTTTAGTAGTATTTGTTATCATTGTTCAGTGCCTTTAAGGACAGGGTATACTTTTGGGAATTGTCAAAGACCAGTATCCTCACTGTTTGTATTCCCACATATGCATAAAATAACACCCTGTTAAAGTTTGAGCTCAATTGGTCATTGAAGTTGCAAGAAAATAATGGGGAAAAAACACCCTTGTTGCATTGAAATGTTGCATTTTCAGATGCCTGATTAAAAAAAGGTTAAATTTTCATTCTCTTTCAGGTGCATTCCATTAAACAAAGTCTCATTAGCAATTAAATGCAAAGTTATCAAAAATACTAAATACATATGTTATTCAGTATCTGTTTTTATTAAGCCTTCAATTGCTATGAAAAAAAAAAAATCCAATTGTTAATCATAGCCACGTGAAATAACACAAATGTGCAATGTCAGCATTTTTTCTTTTCCTTTTACTTTACTTGGGTTGTCCATGGTTCAGGGCCCTCCAGCTATCCCCTTCCAAATTAACAATTTAAATTAATCATTCCAGCAGGAGTCAAATTTATAAAAAAGTCAACATCCATCTTCCTTGGAAAAGAAAGTCTTTTGTGCCTATTTAGGTTACCAAAACCCAGTAGAAGAATATGTTGGGTCATCCATAATAATAATAATAATAACAATATAATAATAATAATAATAATGTATTTATATAGCGCATTTTCCATATACATGTTCAAATGCGCTTTACAGTTATATTGTTAACAGAAGAGGTGAGTTTTGAGAACATTTTTGAAGATGTTGACAGATTGTTGGTTACGAAGTGATATCGGTAGGTTATTCCACAGTATGTGAGCAGCAGTAGTGAAGGCTCTATCACCAAGTGTGGGTAGCATCTTGGGAGATGGGTGGTTCAGCGTGATGCCTTGAGAGGCTATCACCAAGTGTGGGTAGCATCTTGGGAGATGGGTGGATGCATTTGAAGGTGAGAAGAAGTATTTGGTATTGAATCCGGGACCTGATGGGTAGCCAGTTCAATTGACGAAGGATAGGTTTCATGTGGCAGAACTATTGGGTGAACCTGTGGCAAGTCTGGCGGCAGCGTTTTGAATTCGCTGTAGTTTCTCAATGTGAGTTGCAGTGGCACCATAGAGTAGACTATTACAGTAATCCAAGCGGCTGGTGATGGCGGCTGGTGATGGCGGCATGGATAAGAGTGAGTAATGACCTCTGGTCTAGATCTTGCGAATTCGACGGATATTGTGAAGATGGAAGAAGGCTGCCTTGCATGTCATCAGGACATGTAGATTCATGGTCATGTTCGAATCAAACATGCAACCCAAGTTCTTGACATGAGATGCAGGGAAGATATCAGTATAATTCAATCAACTCCTACATCTGTGATTTTTAAGTTGTGAGGGCTTGAGTGATTCATCCACAAATTAGTGTGATGTCTAAAATACTAGATTTTATGCAGATACCAATAAACAGTCGTCAGATATAAATTGCAATACCAAAAGCATTGAAGTACTTGTGCCCAAACAACTTTCTTGTTTGGTCAACTTAACATTTTAAAAGTCATAACGTTACTGTTTGTTATCTCCCTGCAGTCCAAGTCTTGCAGACTAATGTTGACAATTACATGATGTCTAATCACGTTATGGTCAAGTTGACCATGCTGTGATATGACTACCTGCAGCTCTTTGTATTTCTTAATGACCAGTAATTTGAACTTGTGGATGGAGAGAGGGGGTCACTATTCATCATATTCCTATGCGGTGCAACACTTGGTGTGGAAACTGTTGTGTCATCAATCCTGGAGAACCCAGAACTGAGTTTTTCAAGGTGCGGGGTTTGGTTCTCATAAGTGTTTAGAGAGCTGGAAGTTGAAACCATCAAGTGACCTGCCATTGACGGTGCTGGTGGCATTAATGTCTGGTCGGTTGAGGTGACATTACAGCCAGTTACTGATCTAAAGTCATAATTGTCCTCTTGTAGCCATGCCCTTTTAATCTCCTTGACATTGTTAATCCGGGAGGGTCTCTGAGTGACAGTTGGCCAGTCTCTTTTGCCAACAGTTATGGACAATCCAGAGCAGTTACTGGATACATTGCTGTAGCCTTTTGTCAGTAGTAAGTGACCAGCCAATGATGGTACCGGTAATGCGTGGTCTGTAGTGGTAATAATATCTGGATCTAATGGTGGCAATTGTTTGTGATGTAGTTTGTGGTTAATCTGTGTTCTGTATCCTTTGACACTATTCCCAAAAGGGCCACACTCTGATGACATCACCGTGGGTCTTTGAGGCAAACCTCTTCTTTCATGATTAGCAAGAGAATCAGCCCAGCTGGAATTGCATTGATATTCTGTTGCCATTGGTGATGCCAGAGGCACCCTTGATGGCTGTACCCAATGTCTTGTAGTATCATGATCAGGACTGTATGGTGCGGTGGAGAAGTTGAGATCATCTGCTGCAGTATTGACATCCCACCTGTCGTGTGTGTGGATAATGTCACTATTTGGTGTTGGGGCAAAGTTGTCTTGACACACTGGTTGCAGTTGCAACCGTTTACGTTGATTGCCTGTAAAAATCCGTGTGATGTAACTCTGTACCTGAGATCTGGGTCTTGGAGTGAAAGTTGTAATTGACTGTGATTGATCAAAGAAGGCAGAGGGTTTGGTGCGGATGTTCGACTCATGGTGACGGCTGTTGTGATTTGGGATTCTCCGTGATACAGATGAAGTGTTCTGAAAACCTGTTGATGTTGATGCTGCCGATAGATGACCTGTCATGGACATGTCATCACGATCCGGATGACGTTGAAATGACTGATGTGGACTTCTCGTAACCCGCGTGAAGTATATTCTTCCCTGGGACCACAGTGCCAGCATGCTGTGCCTTGAAACACTACGCTGTGGCACTATGGGGCGTCCAGGGGTGACAGGCAATCTTGGAAGAGGCGGTGGAGGTCTGGTGGTTAGGGAGGTGGGATTTGGCAACTGCGCAGACACCATTGGACGGGATCGTGTGAACACTCTGTATTTTTGGAAAGATTTGTAGCTGAAAACCACCGAACAGATAATAAGCAAGCCTACAATTACACCTGTCACAATTGAATGGGTCCCTGTCATGGATTGATGTGTTGTTTTGATGGTGGCATGGTTCCTTGATGAAGTTGTGGACCCACTTGTCAATGTTCTTGCATTTGTTGTCTGTGATTGTGGAGAAACTGTCTCACATTTCTTCTTTAAATCCCTTGAGAGTGTTTGGTTCACTGGTGTTCTGCACTGGGCAACATTGTTGGATATCTCCTGCTGCTTAATGTACCAGTCAAGCAGTGGCTGAATGGACTCACAGTCACAGTCAAGTGGGTTGGATGACACATTGATATCAAACTTATAGTTAATAGAGGTCAAGTGTGGGTTCAGTAACCAGTTCAATTTTGAAATGCTATTTCGATGAAGGTCCAACACATTCAGGAAACGCAAATCACGAATGGCTGACACAGACACAATTTCATTAAATGACAAATTCAAATTTGTAAGATTTGCAAGATCCTGAAAGGCCATCCATTCCATACGTTGAATGTTATTGTGGCTGAGGTCTATCTCCTTTACTGTCTTCAAACCCTTGAAGGTGTAATTTAACAGTATTGTTATGTTATTGTTGCTGAGATTTATCTCTTTCAGCTTCTTCATTCCCACAAAGGATCCATTGCAGATGTTGTATATGGCATTGTTGGCTAAGCTAAGATGCGTAACACAGGGGAGATCCAACCCAAATACCCCACGTAAGATTTCTGTAAGTTTGTTGTGATCTAGATTCAATACACTTAACTTATCAAGTCCAGCAAATGAACCTGGTTCAAGTGTTCGCAGTTGGTTACTTTGGAGATGAAGCTTCCCTGCCAAGTGTGTGAGGTAAATAAAAGTTTGGTTGGAGATCTCTTTAATATCATTTTCATCCAGGTAGAGATGGTCGTTCAACCTGGATAAGTTGATAAAATCTTGGCTGCTAAGTGTTGTGATTTTGTTGTTTGTTAAGTCGAGGGAAATCACCTGATTGCAGTCCGTAAGTCGAGGAAATTTTCTAAGATTTTGTTCAGCACAAACTATTGCCCTATGTGCCCTACATGTACATTCGGAAGTGGCTTGCAGAGAATGTAATGCTAGGAGTGTCCAGACAAGAAATATGTCGCTTAGATAGAATTTGAAGAACATTGTCGGTGCTACCTCGTACAAGTTGGATGACGTCGAGGCAAATTGAATCCAAATTACATTTATTTATTTCGGGATTAAAAGTAGTATTGTCAGAGTGTAGCAATCAATTTCCTCAAATGTTGCAGAAAATGAGCTTTGAATTTGTCACACTGAGTTTATATCCATGTCAGGTAGAGTACAGTATTGAAATCAGCAGCATAGCAACAGAATCTCAAATGGTAGCTGTTATAATGTCAAAGTGTTCAACATGGATTTCAGAAATGCAGAAAGTCACAGTTTCAGCTCACAATAATTAAGAACTCAATATTGCAATCCAAGTTTGTCCAGGATTTTTAAAATGGTGGCCGAGAGAAGTAGTGTTGTGATCTCTTACTCAGATAGAACAACTCCTCAATTTCTGGCAACACTTTCCTAACATTCGACAACTTGTGACAGTTGTTCTTTTTCTGTGTGATTATGCAGTAGTGAAAGGTGCGACTGTACAGAAAATCTCAGTGATTGTTTACTTTTCTCACACAGGATGTAAAATGTGTTACTTTCAAAATTCTAGTTTTGTTTTGAATATGTACACATTAAGTTCCTTAATTATGAATATCATCACTAAGTTGGCGTGATTGACAATGGCTCAACACGGAAGCATTTGATGCCAGTTGTTTCGATTCCCACCATTTGAAGGTGTGACATGTATGTTGAAGAGAGGCATGACATTAAACTAAGGTTTTTAAAAAGAATCGGGGATAGTATTTTTTGATTTTTTTAAAGAGTTCTGGATTGGAGAGGAGGAATCGATCAATTTTGTCCCCAAAGTTGGTGAAATACTGGAAATATTTTGGTGGGTCAGGAAGAAGGAGGCATGACAGGCATGGGGTTAGGGTTGAGAACTTGAACTTTTCTCAAGACTGCATTAAAAGAAAAAACCAGTGCTCCATTTTCCAAAGAAGTCAATTCAATATTGTTGCTACATGTATCCCACATCTCTGTATTGATGTTCCTTCCATGGGGTTCATGATGGAAAGACCCTTGTCATTTATCACTTCAGCAACTTTACCCTTAAGCAGCCCTTTCTTTTATTTTACCTCCAAGTTAAACCATTTTGTTTTAGAATGATTAAATTTATCTTTATCATCTAGTTTTCAACAAAAAAACATTTGGACCAACATGAAAATTTGAACTTGTCACAATCTCATTTTAGTGAAAACAATGCAATAAGGGTTTATGTTCTGTTAAGGCCTGCATTTTATGTTCAAAACCAGCAAAAAGTGAAGGATTGGAACTGGTTGGAACTATGAACAGTGAAATTAAAAAACAAAACTAAGCAAACGTTATTTTTGATTACACTTCCTATATTTATTTTTAACTTATTTAAAGGTAAAAACCTATTGTTTCTTTACTTTCACTATCATCTTAAATATACTTTCTAAAGTCACATTGGTATTTAAATCAGGCAGTCATACTACGAATAACCATTCTGAATTGCTTTATTGTTGTCAATTCATAGCTAATTTGACCTTGTGAGGACATGTGTGGGGTGTGGACCAAATTACGGTGATACAAAACAAATGGGCCCTAACGAACCATTTTCTCATTTTTGTTAGCATTTTTATTTATTTAGCCATTTATACAAGAAAACACCAGACAACCAAAATAAGATAATACTGTGAGTGTGATATAAAGAAAATGTGCAATTGGAAGCGCAAGATTAGGGGGAAGGGCAGAATGTACACGAAGGCAAAGACATCTAATTCTTAAATCCACTGAGACCAAGTCATTCCGAAAGAGTGTACAGAATAAGACGGCCGTGCCTCCTTCTGGTCGTACACCAACCAAAAGCAAAAAAATGACAAACACAAAGTTAGTTTCTGGCTTTATTTAATAAGCCTACTTGCAAAACGGCACTGGTATCTCGCCCCTGACAAAAAAATAAGTGTTTGTATGGATAGATTTTCTCACAGGATCGGAGTCCCTCAAGGTACAGTTCTAGGACCACTATTCTCACATTCATCAATGACATCTGACTCCATCTCATTGTCTATTATTAGCCTCTTCCCTGATAGTTGTTAGTTGTACCGGCCTGTTAACACAAGGATGTTTGCAAAGCACTACAAAAAGATCTGGATTTGCTTCATTTATGGTCAGCTAAAAAGTGGCAGATGAAACTCAATTCAAACAAATGCCATGTAATGTAAGTCTTAGCCGTTACTATCACTTAATAGGCAAAGACGTATTGACACCAGTTAAAGAACATCCATACATATCTAGGTTTAACCAATTCACATCCAAGCTCTCCTAGAAGTTCAACACACCAAACAGCACCCTGAAAGCCAACCAAATGCTAGGATTCATCAAGATGAACCTAAGACACAGTACCCAAAATTGAAAGAGTAGTCCTACATCTCCCTTGTGTACGAGACCCAACCTAGTAGAATATTGCTCTACTACCATCAACCAGATTGAAGCCATTCAGAAGAGGGCAGCCAGATTTATCCAAGAGGTTTGTTTGCTACTTAAGGGGTTCAAGACAAAAATTTGACAATACATGGGTTATTAATGGGCTTAAATGCCTTCTGACCCTTTTCACACACCAGACCGACCACTTGGATCTGATGGAGGAGGTGTGTGGTATCAAGGTAAGTCAAGGTACTTCTGACTATGCACAACTTTCTACAATGCTTCACATAAGCCTGGTCTTCACCTCAGCTTTACATCCATAAGTGGACTTTGATGAGTACCAGTGTATAGTATGTAGATACTGAGACATACAACATCTGAGATGTACATGGACATGCTACAAACATCAACCTTTAACCCTTTATACTGCAAATATTATTGCATGGTTGATTTCACACAAATGGTCGAAGGAAAAACGTGCAACAGTGACACTGACAGTGTTCCTTTTTCCTTCCCACAATGGCTTTCGACCATTGTATGGTATATGAAATCAAGCATGAAGTTATTAATAACTTATGGATAACCCCAAAACCTAGAGTAGACCAAGTAACTGGAGCACTGTACTCAAATTTGTTGAAATTTTGACATCTGCGTCGGGTTTTTTCCATTGAAATTTAAACATCTGCGATTGTACTACTTTGATCGCAGATGTCAAAATTTTGAGACCAAAAATACGGAGTTACTGGGTTTTTTTCTCGAAATTTGCGATGGACTATGGATAAGTTTTTCTTCTTCGTTTTGTTTATTTTACCAATCTGATAAAAAAGTGACAATAATAATAACAAAATTGCAATGCATATTAACCATGGAGGTAAAAATAACCAAGTTCAAATTACGTCAAATTATGATAATGTTGTAAGATCTACATGTTATGTACAATTGCAAATCAAATTTTAAAAACTTTGTTTTACAAATTATAAATAATTTAAAAAATATATATATTATTAAAAATGGAAAAAAGCAATCACCTTGTTGTATGTAATTTTTGTAAGTTATTGTAGCAGGCTTGTTTACTTTTTATATTTAATAAAGTTTCCCACATTCTTTGGCATTCATCACAAGGCTTTGCTTGATCGCCTTCAGTCGATTCATTGATGTTTTCCACCTGGTCTGTTCCTTCCTCCATGGTCAGACGGTCATTAACAAAATAATAATTTCAACACATTTTCAACCATTGATAGTCTAGTCAAACTTCAAAGTAGCCGCGCACGCCCACCTCCTGTCACTTCCGGTTCCTTGTCATCAGTGTGTAGCACTCCATCAACAGAGGGCGTTAAGAAATGTTTCCGGAAAATAACTATCGAGAACTAGTCTGGTACTGGTAGAAAATAAAATGAATTGTGTAACTATGATGTTACATGGTAACAGGCACCAGACATTTATTCTAGAAATAAAAAATCTCATGTGCCAGCTGCCCTTTCATCTCCCGATATCTACGTTCAAAGACAGAGACATAATCATGCAGGTTTGTTTGACTTTATGGAATTGTTTGTTGTTATTTTGTGTGTTAGGGAGTTCAACAACATGAAAATGTCTTTTAAAAAACGCACAGCCCTGTTTTAGCCTTGTGTCGTGACTGTTGCGAACTAAACAATCGATCGAGTCCCGAGTCCCGAGTCCCGAGTGGACTGACTTCTTGAGTGAGTGAAGTGATGACAAAACCAAATCTTGATTTATTTCCTTATTTGGGCCCGGTCGTGGGTGAAACCATAGAGTGACTGTAGGCATGGTAGGCAGAGGTAGGGGCTAAAATTCGGTATCCTGCCACCACTTTACATGCTTTATCTCATTTAATTTAGGTCAAATTATATCCTATTCCTTAACTGTCCAGAACAGAAGTCGGTGTTGACTACTCCTAGAACTATGATGAGGTTCATTCCGCTATCGTCTCCATTACCCTCGTCATAGTCATAGAGTGACATGTACAAAATCCTAATCAAAACTTTTTCTTCTTCACGTTTCTGCACCTACAGTTATTTTCCCAAACCGGATCTGGCCAAAATTAGGCTCTATGTGTTCTTTGTTCTCACAGTGTGAGCTCGGGTTGGGTCCAGAAAATCCACTCCGCAAAACAAAAGTTGCAAAAAGTGATAAATTCTCATAGTTTTCAGAATCCTCGCCTTCCGTTAATAAAATGGCCGCCACTGAAATTTTTGAGCTGGTAATGCTGCGCGCTACGCTGGTAACAAATCCAACGGTTCACGTATACAATCATATTCACAGGCACGTATCACTAGATACGACCGATTATGTCAAAATTTCGAAAAAAGGAGTACAGCGCCCCAGTTACTGGGTCTAGAGACAGGCAAGCTCAAATCATAAAAAGCTACACAATTTAATACATAAGTTTCAACCCACGTCTTAAAATGAAGAGTGCAGTAATCTTCATTCGTGAAGCAGCCCTTCCAAGAAAGGGCATTATAATATATAAGAGAGGGGCATTATAATATAAATAAGACAAACATCAATCTAAGGAATTCCCTTTTGTCTGGGCAGAAACGATAAAGAATGAACTGTTTGTAAACAAACGAAACATGAAAATCCCAAGTCCAAAAAGAGGGTTTAGCTTAAATCTCTCTAGTGAAGGTAGGACTATTAAATAGTTGAATACAATGCAAACAGTAATAACTTCAGATATTTATTCATGTTTCAAGTACGCTTACTGGAAAATACCAACAAAACTACAGAAAAACACGGGAAAACTTTCCCAAATCACACAAACTGCTTGCTGGTGTTTTTGTGTGATTTGGGAAGGTTTCCCGGTGTTTTTCTGGTATATTCCGGTAGTTTGCCGTGTTTTCCATAACACCATGATGCAAAACCACAGAAAAAGTTTGAAAACCAGAGTTAAAATAAAAGCCTTAAGTTTACAATTGTCAGCACTTCTTCTTCTTCCATTAGAGTACAGTCCACCATCTGGTGTATTACGTACTGTCTGATGATAGAAGTATAAATGGTGCCAGTAGTAATACTTACCAATACTTGTCTAGTACAGTTGCTATAATCCTTTCATCATCCCAATGGTCTGCGATTATCGCAACTATTACTACTGCTACTGTTTATGAACAAGCAGAATTTTGAAGAACGAATGCCCCACAATATTAATAAAATAATACTAAAATGTAACGCCACTGCTGTTGGCTTTCTCAGGTTCTTGGCTGTTGGCCAAAGGGCCAAGAAGCTGAAAAAGCCAAGAGAAGTGAACACATTCCTGAGCAGTGGACAATGACAACCAAGGGCCATCAGTGCATTTTCAACTAAAACAGTTTTTTATTCCAAAGTTTCTCCCACCATTTCATTTAAAGGCCCTTTCATTTAAAGGCCCTTTCATTTAAAGGCCCTTTCATTTAAAGGCCCTATTGGTAAGATCGAAAATCACAAATGTTCACAGATTCACACATAACTTACATGATTTAAAGTAAGTAATGGTGAAAAGGGTTCCTTAAAATATTTCTGCCTAAAATGCTATCGTTTCTGAGAAATGAGTAAAACAATAGTTTTTATCACGCGTGATAATAAACTCGATGTTTGAAAAACAGAAAACACATAAGGTCTCTTTTCACTATTTTCTCGTGACCTCGATGACCAATTGAGCTCAAATTTTCACAGGTTTGTTATTTCATGTATGTGGTTGATTACACAAAACATGAACACTGTCTGTGATTATTTTGTCAGCTCTGCCAATCCTGTATAATACCTTTAAGTGAGATTTATAAACACAATCTTGTATTATCACTTCACAGAACCCAAATGAAGACACACAATGGAATGATATCCTGAGAGCAAAAGGCATCATCCCGCCCAAGGAGGCTGAGGTGACTGAAGATGACATCTTGGGAATGATGGAGCAGACAGTCAACGAGAAGACAGAAGGTACATGTAAGAGGGTGTTGTTGTTGCTGTTGGGAGTAACTTTGGTAGCTTATAAGGGATGAAGCCCTCTGTAGTAACTTTGGTAGCTTATAAGGGATGAAGCCCTCGGTAGTAACTTTGGTAGCTTATAAGGGATGAAGCCCTCGGTAGTAACTTTGGTAGCTTATAAGGGATGAAGCCCTCGGTGGTAACTTTGGTAGCTTATAAGGGATGAAGCCCTCTGTAGTAACTTTGGTAGCTTATAAGGGATGAAGCCCTCGGTAGTAACTTTGGTAGCTTATAAGGGATGAAGCCCTCGGTAGTAACTTTGGTAGCTTATAAGGGATGAAGCCCTCGGTGGTAACTTTGGTAGCTTATAAGGGATGAAGCCCTCTGTAGTAACTTTGGTAGCTTATAAGGGATGAAGCCCTCGGTAGTAACTTTGGTAGCTTATAAGGGATGAAGCCCTCGGTGGTAACTTTGGTAGCTTATAAGGGATGAAGCCCTCTGTAGTAACTTTGGTAGCTTATAAGGGATGAAGCCCTCGGTAGTAACTTTGGTAGCTTATAAGGGATGAAGCCCTCGGTAGTAACTTTGGTAGCTTATAAGGGATGAAGCCCTCGGTAGTAACTTTGGTAGCTTATAAGGGATGAAGCCCTCGGTAGTAACTTTGGTAGCTTATAAGGGATGAAGCCCTCGGTGGTAACTTTGGTAGCTTATAAGGGATGACGCCCTCGGTGGTAACTTTGGTAGCTTATAAGGGATGAAGCCCTCGGTAGTAACTTTGGTAGCTTATCACTGGCATTGAAGGATGACTCCATCCAGTAAGAGGTATAGAAATTAAAGCAGACTTTCTTCATTAGAGATTAACTTCCTAGTTATTTAAAGGTAGGGTCATCATTTGGTTTTTGTCAGGGCAATGTTAATTTATTGGCAAAAATTTCAAGAAAGATCAAATTAAAGTCACTTGTGAAAGTTTCAGCTGAATCCAGTGTAAACTTGTTGAGAAAACAGCCAAAAACTTTCGTGATATTTTCACAAGAACGTCAAATCCATCCACATTTCGCAAGGTGATGGCGTTTACCAACCGCATCTCTGGCCGCAGCATTCGCAAAAAGACACCAACCCTCAGAAATCTGAAAAACGATTCATGCATGAATCGTTTACCAGATACAAATGTTTTTATTGATAAAGATCAGTTCAGGGCATTTCAGATGGACTAATTTTGCAGGATGCTTACTACTATACTACCATTACCAGGGTTCTGCCCACGGTGGTCGGTGCCGGAAAACCCGACCGGCACTCATGATTCCCCGACCGGCACTCGCAGAATTTTTTCGTTTTCCGACCACCACACATTTTCCCTTTTTTTTTGCCCATTTCCTTCAAAATATTTTGAACAACGTGTAAAACAAATTATTTACCAGTAAACAGTTTTATCCAAAGTTTCGAGTAGCCTACTTCTTTGGTTTGAGTCTATTTTAATGATCCAGGATCGAGCATTCCTCCCGCCTGTACGAAACGATGTACAATAATATCCAACGCACGAAACCCGCATTGATTTTGCAATGGTTTCCAGTCACGCTGATTATAGCTTTACGCTTGGAATAACATGATACCAGTTTCATCATGTTGCGAACCCTATTCTCAGCGTTTAATACAACGGAAATGAACTGCAGAGTAAGCACCATGCTATAGATGCTGTAAATTGTTTTCCCATGGCGGTAAAGGCGTGCGCGCACTGAGGGCCTATTCAAGGCACAGCTGCAGGGCGCACGTGTGTAACCACTCCGTGCACGATCGAAAGGAAATTGACTTGACTGTACTAGGAAAAAAAAAATTCCGGCACTAAACAAATCCTGGGCAGAACCCTGCATTACCGTCTTTATAAAAAGTAAGCTTTCACATAGAAATTACACAAATTGTTTGCGGACTTGGAGTCTCAAAGGCAAAATATACATAGGGCCTTTGGAACTGTTCAATAGACTGTGTAAGTCTCGCGCGTATCCGAACGAGAAAACACGTCAAACGAAGAACATTTTTATTTCTGAAATCAAATCTTTGTTTTAAATTATATCTCATGACAAAATCTGAACAACAAAAATAAATCATTACAATTTTATGAAATTAGTTTTAGCTTTTTAAAAAAATACACCAAAGTGTGTTAATTATTATTAAAAACAAATTAAAACTCTGGGACAAGGATGCTTTTTTGATGTTAACTTTTTAGAAACCCCTTACGCGGAATCGTGAAGGTCAAACGGGTTTTAAATTGACCCGTATCGCAGTTTAAAGAGGATGCTGACGCCTCAACACCATAGACTGCAATGAAAAGGGTTCGCTTTGCAATTACAGCATCTGGCGATTATAATCGCGCATCCAAAACAAGCTTTTACATAAGTTTTATGATCGGAGGTGAGCACAAAATTCTTAATTTTTTGCAATAACCGGAAGCTGAGGTCAAGTTTAATTCTCGGGTTTTCTTCGTTATATTGTTGAATTGGTTTTACTTTCATATTTTGTTATCACTTAGTATTACATTCCCAACAACATGTATACTTTTCTAGGTCATAAACTACGTTAAACTAAAACAATTGACGAAACAAAATCTCGCCCACGTAAAACTCCATATGGTTGGGACCACTATGGTCCCGGAAGTTCGAATGCGCGCGAGACTTGCACAGTCTATTACCAAAGGATGACCTACCTTTAATTTCCTTGTGTAGAAATGCAGCAGAACAAGAGTAGTATTTGAATCCCTGCCAAAAGAAAGGTAGTCCAAACACTATCTATAGTTAATGTAGTCACTATTTCATCAAATTTTTAGTAAACTTATGCATTAATAATTTTCTTGGCTCATCGTTAATTGGAAATTAGTATGGAATGATAGATCTGAAACTTCAATTACAATTACTGAGAGTGACACAGAAAAGACTGCAATAACAGCACTACACCACTTATAGCAGTGCACGACACAACACTGAAAGAAAGTTTCAAACCACTATTGTAATAAGTACCATGTCGTCACACGTCATAATCCAACCGCCCACTTATGATCGTATAGCTTTTAAAACGCATTCATATTGTTAAACATTTGGTCTGTATTAATAAGTCTGAAAGTAAATGATCATCATTGTACTCACCCACACCCTTCATTCTCAAAGTCATTTAGATGAGAATCCTGTCTCAACATCTTCTTTTAAAGGCACTGGACACGTTTGGTAATTACTCAAAATATATATTAGGCCACATAAAAAAAAACAATTGTTGATCGTCCAAGGTTCTGCCCAGGATTTGTTTAGTGCCGGAATTTTTTTTTTTCCTAGTACAGTCAAGTCAATTTCCTTTCGATCGTGCACGGAGTGGTTACACACGTGCGCCCTGCAGCTGTGCCTTGAATGTAGGCCCTCAGTGCACGCACGCCTTTACCGCCATGGGAAAACAATTTACAGCATCTATAGCATGGTGCTTACTCTGCAGTTCATTTCCGTTGTATTAAACGCTGTAGAATAGGGTTTACAACATGATGAAACTGGTATCATGTTATTCCAAGCGTAAAGCTATAATCAGCGTGACTGGAAACCATTGCAAAATCAATGCGGGTTTCGTGCGTTGGATATATACATCGTACAGGCGGGAGGAATGCTCGATCCTGGATCATTAAAATAGACTCAAACCAAAGAAGTAGGCTACTCGAAACTTTGGATAAAACTGTTTACTGGTAAATAATTTGTTTTACACGTTGTTCAAAATATTTTGAAGGAAATGGGCAAAAAAAAAGGGAAAATGTGTGGTGGTCGGAAAAAGAAAAAATTCTGCGAGTGCCGGTCGGGGAATCATGAGTGCCGGTCGGGTTTTCCGGCACCGACCACCGTTTTTTTTTTTATCATAAAAAACGGCATTTTCAATGATATTTTCAGTCAAATTTGGCTCTGACATTGTGTTGATCTATTTTTCCCATGTCTTGATATCTCTTTATACTTTAACTGCCCAGATTTTTCAGCTGATATTTTTTCAAAATCTTTAGGTTTGAAAAGATGTTTGAAGAAGGTTTTTATTCATGTTGGCAAAGCAAGAACAATTCTTCAAATATTTACTGCGTTTTAGTTTTTTGAAAATTGTTATAGAAAATGTCATCTAGGAGTTAAATGGGTTTAACAAAACAATCCAAAACACACAAACCCTCTGTTTTATAGTGATTGTGATGATTTCTTTATTCTTTATTTCATATTTGGCCAAGTCAACAAAAATAAATAAAAAATAAAAATAAAAACCGCCCTCCGTTCCCCACCCCCCGAAAAAAAAGGACGATCAACAATTTTTTTTTTTTATGTGGCCTTAGCCAAAAAAATTACTTGGTAACTAGCAACGGAGAGCTGTTGATAGTATAAAACATTGTGAGAAACGACTCCCTCTGAAGTATCGTAGTTTTTGAGAAAGAGGTAATTTCTCACTCAAATAATAAAAGACTTCTGGCCAGAAGCCTTTTATTCCTATCTGAAAGCACACTAATTTGTACAACAAGGGTGTTTTTTCTTTCATCATTTTCTTGCAACTTCAATGACCATTTGAGCCCAAATTTTCACAATTTTATGCATATGTTGGGATACACCAAGTGAGAATACTGGTCTTTGACAATTACAAAACGTGTTCAGTGCCTTTAAATAGTACATTGGCGTCTTCCACTCCTGTAGCCAATCCAAACAACAACTACAAGTACAAATATAAAGCCTGTAGAGATCTGACCAGTTCACATATACATGTACCCCCATCAATCTCTCTTAACAGTGGTCCGCTGGCCAAATACCAGTCAAAACACAAGAGAACCAAAACCAGTCAAAATTCACTCCCAAGTCGCAAGTGGATGGCTAGTTCAGTGTTGAAAAGCATCCCTATTGAAATATAAACAATTGTAAAAGCTGGTGGACTGGTGACATGACAAGCTTACTGGCCCTGCTGGCCAGTCACTGAAAAAGTTCAGGGCAAACCCTGAATGAATAATGCATTGAGTATAATAAATCATCAACAGGATAATTTAAAGCCAATGAAGGTGGTAAACATGTAAGCCCTGAGAATGCTGAGATGTTTTTTAATGACAAGGGGCGAATTTTGTTTAATCATAAAGGATGGGACCCAACAAGAGAGCCACAGCTTCTACTGTTCTTTATTATAATTTTATACAATGATTCTAAGTTGTGCACTGTGTTCATATCTGCAGGGAAGGCAATGGAAGACATGACGTTAGATGAGTTGGATGAACTGGAGGATGATGAAGATGAAGACGTCCTTCTACAGTACAGGTAAGGAACTACACACCAAGATCCTACTCACTGGAGCCAAAGAAAGATCCATCATTAATGGGAAATAGTTAATAACTTTAGTTACACTAAGCTGAATACTACACAAACAAAATGGCTCTTCCTTGGTACCATTCATCCATGATGTTAAATTGTTTCTCAATTTGGTCTCCCAGACAGCAAAGGATAGCTGAAATACAGAGACTTCAAAGAAAAGAAAAATATGGTGAAGTGAAGGAAATATCGGCTCAGGACTACGTCCAGGAAGTAAATAAGGCAGGAGAAGGAGTTTGGGTTGTACTTCATTTATTCAAGCAGGGGTAAGTAATATGGATGGAACAGCATTGGTTTTTGAAAACGCACACGTTGATCAGGTTGGTTCAGTGGTTTCTTTCCCTGCCTTTCACCTCTGTGGACCCGGTTCGAATCCCACCACAGACCGGAGCTTGTTTGTGGATTGGATTTTCAGTCCCTACCTGAGTGCAAGGGTTTCCCAATTTGAGATTTTCTTCCCACATCTACGACTGAGCATTTCTTTTCATTTCCTATTAATCCTGTTATTGGTGCTAATTATACTGTTGGATGTTTAATAAAATATAAATACATGTTTACTAATCCTATTTGTTATTAGAGACTTATTTATTAAGAATTCAAACCTGATGAAATTTTATCTCGTCCCTCGGATAGGACAGTTGAATAAGGAACTAAGAACAGTTAAGCTAGGAGAGGTTCAAGACCGTAGCTCTAGTTCTCTTAACTAACACCCAACCAGGGCCAAATTTCATGGCATCACTTACCAAAAAACTTTGTGCTTACGGTGCCCTGTTAAGCAAATGATTCCATGGGCTGTATGCGCAAAAATCAGTTCTGTCATGTACATCACTATTTAAAACATAATTGAATGTTTGCTTCAAAATGTTCTGGTGAATAATTTTTGATAATTGTTTAATAAATTTTCGATTTTTTATCATAAAGTCAAATTTGTGTTGCTTTTGAATCAAGATACTGAGTTGTGATTGCTTTTTATTCATATTGATTTTCTTAATGACATAATTATTTTTTACAAACTCCTTTTTAAAATTGATGCCTTTATTTCCCACAGGATTCCCCTGTGTTCCCTCATCAACCAGTACCTCCCACAACTCGCTACTAAGTTTCCTGCCACAAAGTTTCTCAAAAGTGTCTCCACGACGTGTATACCTAATTACCCAGACAAGAATCTCCCCACGCTCTTTGTTTACTTTGAGGGAGAGCTCAAATCACAAATCGTTGGGCCACTCGATTTTGGCGGGATGAATTTAACATTCGAAGGTGAGCCATCAAGAGTGCTCTAAGTATTTTATTCAAGTGGAAATCTCATTGTGGTAATAACCTGGCCCAAGTTCCTCAAGCTTTTCACCAGTAAGCAAGCAAACAAGGATGTGTAGGGCAGAATGTATGCATTGCAAATTTATATTAATTGTCAACCATTGATGGCTTTTGCATTTCTTATTAATAACATTCCACTGCTTTGAGGCTCCTTGAATTTTAGCTCTTGTGACAGCTACCCTAAAATCGCTACAAAGATTAGCTGGACCCACATTTCTGCTGATCACAGGAAAGTGTTGCATTGCAGAATCAGATTGCCAGCAGAAAATTCCACATGCTGAATAACGTGTTCCTTTGCAAATACAAATAGTCGTTAAAACTACCGGTTCTTTTCAGAACCAACAGTTACTCAAAAGAGATTTTAACATGGTGTTACCGCTAACCTCTCTTAGTTATTCTCCCACCATGCAAAGCTTCAAATCCTACTTATTAATGAAGCAATTTTTACTGATCTTTATGGAAACAGACTCAAACCAACTTGAGTATAACATCAAACGTCTGTTGATTCTATGCCAACTTGAATACTGGTCAATCAAGTTTGGGCATATTCACAAAAAGGGAGTGAGATGGGAATAGTATTGGGTGCATACATGCTACTCTAAATCAATCTCAAGTATCTTAGTTTTACCCTCAGAAAATCAGTAAGTATTATTAGCGTTAAAAAACTATCATAGCTTATATTTTTTTATTTGGTTTTACCCATTACATACACCGTTGTGTGTAAAGCACTGTTTACTCAGTTCTTTCCCAAGTAAAAAAGTCCACTTGGGAAGGATTTGAACCCACAGCCTTTTTCTTTCTAGCGAAGATGTCTTACCACTAGACCACAGAGATTGCCAAGTAGCTAGAGGCAGTTTGAATCCTATATTTTAGCAGCGTGTACAACAACAATTTAAACCTACTGATCAATCAGATTTTTTTTTTTTTTGGTCATGCCTGATCATGAACTGGGACATAAAGTTTGCTTTCTTGTCATTTATAAAGTAGGATAAAGCATCTGAAGTTTGAAGACTCTTCTTAAAAGCTCTCAATATCCTGTTTGACATTTACTTGGATGATATTTCTCAACAGAGTTAGAATGGAAGTTATCTGAAATGGGTGCTGTACTGTCAGCCCTGGAGGAGAAACCTCAGCCAAAGACAAGAACAACACTCAGCTTTGCCAGCGGTCGGGATCGTGATGAGGATTCAGATGATGATGACTACTAAAAAACAAGAAACTATGTCAAAGGGATGGTACAACAATATAGGGTTCCAAAATGTCAACTTGTGTACAACCCCGATCAAACGAGTAACATTCTGTCAAGATTGTGTGTTGCTGACAAAAAAAGTAAAGCAAGCAAGTTTTTTTAAAGCACCCAAAGACCTTCATGCTGCCGCCCTAATTATTGTACCGAAATACGGCCAATCAATTTTCCATCAGTTGTTTATTGATTTAAATAGAAGAGTCGTACAATGGCTGTAGCTATGATGAAGGTCTATAATGATGGTATGACTCAATTGGAAAATGTCTGATCAGTAGAGTGTTTGCATGGTGTTTGCATAGATGGTGGTTTGCGTCTATCGACTCTAGTAGTGCCTTCCTTTCCCTTTGAGATATTATAGAGAAGTTGCCATTACCTCAAGATTTCAACCAGTGGATTGAAATAAGTTCTTATCATAGATTTTATTTATTACTTTTTAGATGTATAATACAAATGTTGCTATTTTTAATTTGATTTCCTTTTTAACGAGGCAGCTATTTACCTTATTTACCTTTTCCATGAGGTGTGCTAGTTGCATTCATGCAAGCATACAGACACTATTGGTTGGCAAACACCATAGAGTTGTGCATTATAGAGTCGATAGACACACACCATCATCAGCCCCATACAAAAACACGCAATGTTTCCTCTTTCTGCCAACCAGTAGTGTAGTACGATTTACAGTTTTCATGGAAAGGATTAATTGGTAACAACCCCATTTGTAATTTTGTATTAGTAATAAAAAATAATGCTCAGGTGGCACAAATTAGAAAATGTCTTGACCTAATAAATTATTTATCATGCTCACTTTATTTTTCAACCTTTCCTGTCATGTTTTTGCTGAAAAAACGTAACATTTATGACTGGACCACTTTAGCATGAAGATTATTGTTGTTTGCTCAAGTTACACTGTACTGCAGGGATGCACACATGATGCTGGATTGCAGTGTTATTCATGGTGTAAGTTGGCAATCTTCTTAAATAATGAATGTGCATAGCGGAAGTTGTGAGATAATTTTGGTTCTGGAAACTCACCATCAAATGAACTCACCAAGGAAAGGTTATCAGTAGGTCTGTCATTTGTCATGGTTTATTTATAACCCCCCCCCCCCGATTTCAGAACTTGTATTACTTCTCCCTATCTTCAAAATATCTTTAAAGAAATGAATTGCTTAGCCAGTAGTAGTATGCCCAATTGTGGTGATGTACAGTAATCCTCGATCATTAATAAAAAATAGTTGGTTCTTATTTGGTGCACATATCCTAGTAGCTAGATCAAGGCACTTTACAACGTTATTATCCCTGCTCATTGTGCCTTTTTTTGACCATTCTTCTAACTTTGGAGAAGCAACTATTCAATCAGAATTTGCGTCCAATGCAGTAGGCCACGACACCACACTAAGAAAATACCACTTCTCATTTTCAGGAATCTGCATTGTTGTAAATCACACCAACAAGTGTTGAATTGCTTTTTTTAGTTAACCCCATAAATTTAAACATTGTAAAATATTATTTGCTGCCAAACCAGCAAAATAAAGCAGTGCACTTTGTGATTCGGATTGGCTCATCAGCCCAAAGTCCATTTTGACCATGGTTCGAGTGTGCTCAACTAGAGAAGAAATAAGTTTGAACTCAAGCGATGTAACTACATAATTGTTTGAGACAGCTGTGCAACTTGGTTTGGCTTGCCCCACCCAGCCTACCGGAGAACTACGTGCTGAATATGTAATCCCCTTCCCCTCCCCCCTCCCTCCCCCGCCCCGCAAACACCTCCTTCACTGTACTCCTCCGCTGACAGTAATTATCTGAACTGTCATAGCGCCCTCTATGTAGGGGTCTTCGAACCGTGACGACAGCCCACTGACCCTTCCGTGGGCTTCGCATCCATAGTAACGGCGTCCTTCCATTATCTATACTAACAATGCATTGAGACTTGGGCACACACAATGTACCCCAAGCCCTGTGTGTGTGTGTGTAATCTGCCCAAAGGGATATTTGTTGGCACCAATTTGATAGCATTATTGGTGCTGCATTGAAATCTGCTTGTATATGGCGATTTGTAAAGTCTATGAAAGGTGTGTTACAGGTTTGCAACAGGTGCCCACAGCAACAAGTGTACGTGCTCATAATTGGACTTTAATAAAACATCATATTGCTGATTTAGATTGTCATCAACTGATTGCCTGTTCGTTTGGCGACCCGTGAATCGCAGTGCAAGAACAACGGTGGATGTCCTAAAGTTTCTCAGACGATATTTTATTTATGCCTATGGCTGGATGACATCAACTTTATAAAATAATTGTGAAAGTTCTGCGAAGTTTCCTGGATGTGACTGAGTTCATTTTGCTGTAAATCTTCCTACGAGACTGCACGAGACTGCTACGAGACTGGAACAATAATAAAGTTATTGTTTTTTCAACGTCATATTTTCATCAAGTTTTTGGTTTGGAAGTCTGCGGCTAGGTGGAACAGTGTGTTCGCTAACTAATTAACGGTCTTATTATTCACTGAACAAGGCAGACATTATTTTTAAAGAGCAACTTGCTCGTAGCTATGCTCATAGAAACACTTCCTGGTTTCGGCGTCAGTGACGGAAACTTCACCGGGCAACCAGAGTGTTATTCCCGGTGGCACAGGTGCTAGGGACACAATAGATAAACACCATTAACGAGAAACACTGAGTGGTTCATGTAGTAATTAAACAGAAAAGGTTAAAGGCGAATATCATTTTGTGTGTGTGTGTGTGATGTGACTTTTCTTTCCGCGCTAGTGTTTGTTGACGAATGAGTGGACTATGTACCATCACCACACGAGACTCTAAAATGTGCATTACTGTGAGATAAATGCAATCATTCGACAAAATCATGCTTCATAATAGGTGGTCTGTGAATTATTAAAATTCACCGTGACAATCACTGTTGATATATGGAATTCTTAAACTAAATTTCTGGACGATAATGCATCGTTTCTGCGAGTTTGCGTCTATATTATTACAAATTAATCTATGAAAACTGTGCCTTGTTCTCGATCGGACTAAAGAAATTTGTGTTGAATTTAGAAGTTACCTCAGTCGTATTGGACATCAGTTTGAACTTCAATTAACTTTCTAAATAACTTTACACAAAACTATAAGCTGAAAAATGGCTACTGAAGACATGAGGCTTTCAGTCCCTCTCTGTCTGCCGAAACATCCCCAGCCCTTCGCGGTCATCAGTGAGCATTGGCAGGACAAGCTACAACTCAGCTCCCCCCGTTCAGACATGACTACTGACTCTCCAGAAGATGATATCTACAGTTTCGGTCAGGTCTACGAGAACAGCCTTTACAAACTTATTCACAAACACCTGGAGCTGGATACACACGACCTCTTGGCGTACGTTGGTGCCAATAAGGGTAGCCTTGCAGAGAAGATCAGGGAGAAGTTTTGTCTTTTGCAACCGATGGTCAACATTTTCCCTGGTCTTATTCACTATCAGCAGACACCCAACCAAAGAATGCTACCCTTCAAAGTCTGCCACGTTGGAGCGGAAGAGTACTTCCGCCAACTCGCAGACGATCTGATCAAGGACCACAAGGAAGCGCCTTTCGACAAAATCATCTTAAAGGACTCTGTGGAACACTTCACCAACCTCGCTGAGACTTTCTCGCACATCATGAGGACATTGAGTGAGACTGGAAAGATGCTGATCATTCACCGTCCAGGGCCAATGAGCACCCTGCCGGTCTTCAGCGAAGCCACCCGGCGCTTTGCAGAGGAGGATTCGACGGATGAACCCTACATCAAGATCATCCGGAGCCTTCAAGATGTCAAAGTGGACGCCAAATGGGAGGTCGAGACCGTCCCAATCATCATGCCAAAGGTGAAATGGCTAGCAATGCTCCAGGAGCGATTCCCGCCTCAGATGGAGATAATAAGCAACTATCAAGTGCAGACTGGTATCCGGGAACTTACGGAAGGGATGTTCAAATACCAAGGGGAGCAGGTTGAGTTTTTTGACCGACTGCTTTTAATTACGGCATCGCATAGAATGAAGAACAGCGAGTACCCGAGTATTCAGCGACATGGAGCAGCCGCCGGGAAACCTTATCCAGGTCTGATGGACATGAACTATACATTAAAAGTCACCCCAGATATTTATGGTCACGTGCACAAGAGATTGGAAGAGGAGGACAAGAGAAACAAAATATTGTTTTAGAAAGAACAATTCGGGAACAGTTTTGCTTGAAATTGAATTCCAAAACAGTTATGATTTTTATTTTATCCTTTCGCTGTTCGCTGTACTTTTTTTTTCTTTTGACGCTAATAACATTTAAGAATTGCATGGACTGATTTTCGCCGATATATATTTGTTTTTTCTGTCTCTCTGAACAAATTTTGACAGATGACGATGTTTCAAAGCGAAAAACATACTAAAAAACGTTGGCTCTTCCAAGGACAATAACAAATTGTTTGTGCATGGCTGATGGGCGTGAGATAATGTCGGGATCACGACAATAGTTCATATTATAGTTTCTAATTTACTACAACTTGTCATTAGGCTGGTTTGGTTTTTGGGGTGTTTTTTCGTGAAATAGCTTGAAATGAAAGTTGAAAAAAAAAATCTCAAATCTTCTCAAATTTTCGGGAAAACCCCGCAAAAATTGCTGGGGTGAATGGAATTTGTGATTAACGATCCTTGAATAAAACACGTAATGGTCCATTCTACTCGCTGATCTCGGAAAGAACATTAACTAGTCAAATTAGTGTTCTTTTTATGAGGCAATACTTTGTTGTAATAAATTCAATTAAATAAAAACAGAAAGTCGTTTCCTAACCAGTCATAAAAGCTAAAATTGTGCATAACAATTGGAACATCTTTAATTTTAAACAACGCAACAAACAATTGTACTGTATTTTCTTTAAAATTGGTCAACAGCGATCAGTTCTATTTTTGACAATGATGACGCAATAAACTAGTCCGTTGTTGCTATAGTGAATGTTTTTCGTTGTTGTTGTTTTTGAGGTTTTTGGTTTTGTTTTGTATTTTGTATTTTTTTATATATATATTTGTTATTATTGGGGGGGAGGGGGGCACTTGCACTCTAAACAAATCCGGGTCTGAATTGAAATTGACACTGATCTAGTCCCGTGGGGTCAGACGCATTTCTGGTCAGTATGACTCCGTGGGCTAGAATACCCCCCATGCATCCCCCAGATCCTCCGCGAGTGGTATCATTTTGTTCGAGAGACCCATCTGAGTGATTATTTTGATGTTACCAGTAAAAAAGTTGGGATGCATAAAGATGGCGGCCATTTTTCAAAATGGCCGCTTTCCGAAATTGGTTGTGCCTATATCTCGGTCTGTGATACTCATAGACACTTGGTTTTGGTGTCTATACTAATGTTTTCAGGGTCAAGGAACCCAATAAGACCAAATAAAAAAATATTGGATCAATTGGTTAAGGCGGCCATTTTGAATTTCAAAATGGCCGCCATCACATGGGTTTTTGCCAGTATCTCGGTCTATGAGCCTCACAGAAACTGGGGGTTGGTGTCAAGGATCAAGGAACCCAATTAGAACATTACTAAAAACATTGGATCATTTGGCTGAGGCAGCCATCTTGAATTTCAACATGTATACAGCCTGTATTGGGCCAGTGCCGGCTTGGTAGGGGCAAACCATAATGATGTGATAGTACACAGCCTGTAGTTTTCCAGTGCCAGCTTGGTGGGCAGACCATAATGATGTGTCAGACACAGCCTGTACAGGGCCAGTGCCGGCTTGGTGGGGGCAAACCATAATGATGTGACAGTACACAGCCTGTAATTGGCCAGTGCCGGCTTGCATGGGCAAACCATAATGATGTGTCAGACACAGCCTGTACAGGGCCAGTGCCGGCTTGGTGGGGGCAAACCATAATGATGTAGGGATCACCCAAGATGTCGAGGCAGGAGCCTATCAGGCTCTAGTACGCCCCAGCTAGAATACGCTTTGGAAGCCTGGAACCCGTATACATCAACCGCCCAGTGAACAAGTTCAGCGGGCTGCTGCACGGTTCGTCTTCAGTGACTTTCGGAGAACTACATCTGTGACTAGCTTGATTAACACCCTGGGCTGGGAGTAACTCCATACTAGACGCCATGTTTTATAAGATTCACCCTGGACTGGTAAACATACAGTTCCCACCCATCATCCAACCATCACCATTTCTAGGAAGACATGACCATCAGCTAAAGTTCACCATACCAGACGCATCCATAGACCCATACAAATACTCCTTCTATCCACGATCCATCCGACTACGGAACCAGCTCCCAGCAACCGCTCCCTAACAATATTGAGAATATTCCCTGTTTTAGTTTCGTGCATTTTATTGAAATAACTGGCCCTGTGCTTGCCAGAGCTCCGTCGTAGTCCCAATCCTTTCATCGTATCTGTTTATACTTCTCTACTTTAACGGTGTTAATTCATTCTGACAATCTATATTATATTAATAATTCTGCAAATAAGGAAGAGGACTGGTGGCCTTGTGGACAGGATCGGGGTTCTGAACCCCATGGTACCGGGTTCGAATGGCACTCGCGATACGATTTTACCATTACTTTACTTTTCCTTGGCCGTTGTTGACTTTTCCTTGGCCGTTGTTGACTTAAATTAAACTCAAACGCAATTTGAGTGAGAGGAGCCGTGGCCCAGTGGAAGGGCTCCGGACTCTGAACCCAAAGGTACTTGGTTCGAGTCCCGGGTGTTCTTTTTGTACTCTTAAGACTATTGGTTTATACGCAGGATACTATGGCATATGAAAAACCTTGCTTTACGCTTTTAATAAATAACTTGCGAGTGGAAGGCACACGCTTTATAGGCCAGTAGTTCACTTTTTGGCCGTTATTGATTTGATGTTCTAGGGTTTTAAATTAAACTCGAACGCACTTTTTAAGTAAGAGGAGCCGTGGCCCAGTGGAAGGGCTCCGGACTCTGAACCCAAAGGTACTGGGTTCGAGTCCCGGGTATTCTTTTTGTACTCTTAAGGCCATTGGGTTACGCAGGATACTAAAGGCATATAAAAAACATTGCTTTACGCTTTTAATAAATAACTTGCGAGTGGAAGGCACACGCTTTATAGACCAGTAGTTCACTTTTTGGCCGTTATTGAGTTGATGTTCTAGGGTTTTAAAGTAAACTCAAACGCAATTCAAGAAAGAAGAGCAGTGGCCCAGTGGAAGGGCTCCGGACTCTGATATCAATGGTACCGGGTTCGTATCTCGGGAGTTCTTGTTTATGTTGTTTATTTTAAGGTATAAAAATAAACTCAAACGCATTTTAAGAAAGAGGAGCAGTTGCCCAGTGGAAGGGCTCCGCGACTCTGATATCAATGGTACCGGGTTCGAATCTCGGGAGTTCTTGTTTATGTTGTTTATTTTAAAGTTGTTTATTTTAAGGCATAAAAATAAACTCAAACGCATTTTAAGAAAGAGGAGCAGTTGCCCACTGGAAGGGCTCCGCGACTCTGATATCAATGGTACCGGGTTCGAATCTCGGGAGTTCTTTTTTATGTTGTTTATTTTAAAGTTGTTTATTTTAAGGTATAAAATTAAACTCAAACGCAATTTAAGAAAGAGGAGCAGTGGCCCAGTGGAAGGGCTCCGGACTCTGATACCAATGGTACAGGGTTCGAATCTCGGGAGTTCTTGTTTATATTGTTTATTTTAAAGTTGTTCATTTTAAGGTATACAATTAAACTCAAACGCAATTTAAGAAAGAGGAGCAGTGGCCCAGTGGAAGGGCTCCGGACTCTGATATCAATAGTACCGGGTTCGAATCTCGGGAGTTCTTGTTTATGTTGTTTATTTTAAAGTTGTTTATTTTAAGGCATAAAAATAAACTCAAACGCATTTTAAGAAAGAGGAGCAGTTGCCCAGTGGAAGGGCTCCGCGACTCTGATATCAATGGTACCGGGTTCGAATCTCGGGAGTTCTTTTTTATGTTGTTTATTTTAAAGTTGTTTATTTTAAGGTATAAAATTAAACTCAAACGCAATTTAAGAAAGAGGAGCAGTGGCCCAGTGGAAGGGCTCCGGACTCTGATACCAATGGTACAGGGTTCGAATCTCGGGAGTTCTTGTTTATATTGTTTATTTTAAAGTTGTTCATTTTAAGGTATACAATTAAACTCAAACGCAATTTAAGAAAGAGGAGCAGTGGCCCAGTGGAAGGGCTCCGGACTCTGATATCAATAGTACCGGGTTCGAATCTCGGGAGTTCTTGTTTATGTTGTTTATTTTAAAGTTGTTTATTTTAAGGTTTAAAATTAAACTCAAACACACTTAAGTAAGAGGAGCAGTGGCCCAGTGGAAGGGCTCCGCGACTCTGATATCAATGGTACCGGGTTCGTATCTCGGGAGTTCTTGTTTATGTTGATTATTTTAAAGTTGTTTATTTTAAGGTATACAAATAAACTCAAACGCAATTTAAGAAAGAGGAGCAGTGGCCCAGTGGAAGGGCTCCGCGACTCTGATATCAATGGTACCGGGTTCGAATCTCGTGAGTTCTTGTTTATTTTGATTATTTTAAAGTTGTTTATTTTAAGATATAAAATTAAACTCAAACGCAATTTAAGAAAGAGGAGCAGTGGCCCAGTAAAAGGGCTCCGGACTCTGATATCAATGGTACCGGGTTCGAATCTCGGGAGTTCTTGTTTATGTTGTTTATTTTAAAGTTGTTTATTTTAAGGCATAAAAATAAACTCAAACGCATTTTAAGAAAGAGGAGCAGTTGCCCAGTGGAAGGCCTCCGCGACTCTGATATCAATGGTACCGGGTTCGAATCTCGGGAGTTCTTTTTTATGTTGTTTATTTTAAAGTTGTTTATTTTAAGGTATAACAATAAACTCAAACGCAATTTAAGAAAGAGGAGCAGTGGCCCAGTGGAAGGGCTCCGGACTCTGATACCAATGGTACAGGGTTCGAATCTCGTGAGTTCTTGTTTATGTTGATTATTTTAAAGTTGTTTATTTTAAGATATAAAATTAAACTCAAACGCAATTTAAGAAAGAGGAGCAGTGGCCCAGTGGAAGGGCTCCGGACTCTGATATCAATGGTACCGGGTTCGAATCTCGGGAGTTCTTGTTTATGTTGTTTATTTTAGAGTTGTTTATTTTAAGGCATAAAAATAAACTCAAACGCATTTTAAGAAAGAGGAGCAGTTGCCCAGTGGAAGGGCTCCGCGACTCTGATATCAATGGTACCGGGTTCGAATCTCGGGAGTTCTTTTTTATGTTGTTTATTTTAAAGTTGTTTATTTTAAGGTATAAAATTAAACTCAAACGCAATTTAAGAAAGAGGAGCAGTGGCCCAGTGGAAGGGCTCCGGACTCTGATACCAATGGTACAGGGTTCGAATCTCGGGAGTTCTTGTTTATATTGTTTATTTTAAAGTTGTTCATTTTAAGGTATACAATTAAACTCAAACGCAATTTAAGAAAGAGGAGCAGTGGCCCAGTGGAAGGGCTCCGGACTCTGATATCAATAGTACCGGGTTCGAATCTCGGGAGTTCTTGTTTATGTTGTTTATTTTAAAGTTGTTTATTTTAAGGTTTAAAATTAAACTCAAACACACTTAAGTAAGAGGAGCAGTGGCCCAGTGGAAGGGCTCCGCGACTCTGATATCAATGGTACCGGGTTCGTATCTCGGGAGTTCTTGTTTATGTTGATTATTTTAAAGTTGTTTATTTTAAGGTATACAAATAAACTCAAACGCAATTTAAGAAAGAGGAGCAGTGGCCCAGTGGAAGGGCTCCGCGACTCTGATATCAATGGTACCGGGTTCGAATCTCGTGAGTTCTTGTTTATGTTGATTATTTTAAAGTTGTTTATTTTAAGATATAAAATTAAACTCAAACGCAATTTAAGAAAGAGGAGCAGTGGCCCAGTAAAAGGGCTCCGGACTCTGATATCAATGGTACCGGGTTCGAATCTCGGGAGTTCTTGTTTATGTTGTTTATTTTAAAGTTGTTTATTTTAAGGCATAAAAATAAACTCAAACGCATTTTAAGAAAGAGGAGCAGTTGCCCAGTGGAAGGCCTCCGCGACTCTGATATCAATGGTACCGGGTTCGAATCTCGGGAGTTCTTTTTTATGTTGTTTATTTTAAAGTTGTTTATTTTAAGGTATAACAATAAACTCAAACGCAATTTAAGAAAGAGGAGCAGTGGCCCAGTGGAAGGGCTCCGGACTCTGATACCAATGGTACAGGGTTCGAATCTCGGGAGTTCTTGTTTATGTTGTTTATTTAAAAGTTGTTCATTTTAAGGTATACAATTAAACTCAAACGCAATTTAAGAAAGAGGAGCAGTTGCCCAGTGGAAGGGCTCCGGACTCTGATATCAATGGTACCGGGTTCGAATCTCGGGAGTTCTTGTTTATGTTGTTTATTTTAAAGTTGTTTATTTTAAGGTTTAAAATTAAACTCAAACACACTTAAGTAAGAGGAGCAGTGGCCCAGTGGAAGGGCTCCGCGACTCTGATATCAATGGTACCGGGTTCGTATCTCTGGAGTTCTTGTTTATGTTGATTATTTTAAAGTTGTTTATTTTAAGGTATAAAATTAAACTCAAACGCAATTTAAGAAAGAGGAGCAGTGGCCCAGTGGAAGGGCTCCGGACTCTGATATCAATGGTATCGGGTTCGAATCTCGGGAGGTGTTGTTTGTTTTAAAGTTGTTTATTTTAAGGTATAAAAATAAACTCAAACGCATTTTAAGAAAGAGGAGCAGTTGCCCAGTGGAAGGGCTCCGCGACTTTGATATCAATGGTACCGGGTTCGAATCTCGGGAGTTCTTGTTTATGTTGTTTATTTTAAAGTTGTTTATTTTAAGGTATAAAATTAAACTCAAACGCATTTTAAGAAAGAGGAGCAGTGGCCCAGTGGAAGGGCTCCGCGACTCTGATATCAATGGTACCGGGTTCGAATCTCGGGAGTTCTTGTTTATGTTGTTTATTTTAAAGTTGTTCATTTTAAGGTATACAATTAAACTCAAACGCATTTTAAGAAAGAGGAGCCCAGTGGAAGGGCTCCGCGACTCTGATATAAATGGTACCGGGTTCGAATCTTGGGAGTTCTTTTTTATGTTGTTTATTTTAAAGTTGTTTATTTTAAGGTATACAATTAAACTCAAACGCAATTTAAGAAAGAGGAGCAGTGGGTCAGTGGAAGGGCTCCGGACTCTGATATCAATGGTACCGGGTTCGAATCTCGGGAGTTCTTGTTTATGTTGTTTATTTTAAAGTTGTTCATTTTAAGGTATACAATTAAACTCAAACGCAATTTAAGAAAGAGGAGCAGTGGCCCAGTGGAAGGGCTCCGGACTCTGATATCAATGGTACCGGGTTCGAATCTCGGGAGTTCTTGTATATGTTGTTTATTTTAAAGTTGTTTATTTTAAGGTTTAAAATTAAACTCAAACACACTTAAGTAAGAGGAGCAGTGGCCCAGTGGAAGGGCTCCGCGACTCTGATATCAATGGTACCGGGTTCGTATCTCGGTAGTTCTTGTTTATGTTGATTATTTTAAAGTTGTTTATTTTAAGGTATAAAATTAAACTCAAACGCAATTTAAGAAAGAGGAGCAGTGGCCCAGTGGCCCAGTGGAAGGTCTCCGGACTCTGATATCAATGGTATCGGGTTCGAATCTCGGGAGTTCTTGTTTATGTTGATGATTTTAAAGTTGTTTATTTTAAGGTATAAAAATAAACTCAAACGCAATTTAAGAAAGAGGAGCAGTGGCCCAGTGGAAGGGCTCCGGACTCTGATATCAATGGTATCGGGTTCGAATCTCGGGAGTTCTTGTTTATGTTGTTTATTTTAAAGTTGTTTATTTTAAGGTATAAAAATAAACTCAAACGCATTTTAAGAAAGAGGAGCAGTTGCCCAGTGGAAGGGCTCCGCGACTTTGATATCAATGGTACCGGGTTCGAATCTCGGGAGTTCTTGTTTATGTTGTTTATTTTAAAGTTGTTTATTTTAAGGTATAAAATTAAACTCAAACGCATTTTAAGAAAGAGGAGCAGTGGCCCAGTGGAAGGGCTCCGCGACTCTGATATCAATGGTACCGGGTTCGAATCTCGGGAGTTCTTGTTTATGTTGTTTATTTTAAAGTTGTTCATTTTAAGGTATACAATTAAACTCAAACGCATTTTAAGAAAGAGGAGCCCAGTGGAAGGGCTCCGCGACTCTGATATCAATGGTACCGGGTTCGAATCTTGGGAGTTCTTTTTTATGTTGTTTATTTTAAAGTTGTTTATTTTAAGGTATAAAATTAAACTCAAACGCAATTTAAGAAAGAGGAGCAGTGGGCCAGTTGAAGGGCTCCGGACTCTGATACCAATGGTACCGGGTTCGAATCTCGGGAGTTCTTGTTTATGTTGTTTATTCTAAAGTTGTTCATTTTAAGGTATACAATTAAACTCAAACGCAATTTAAGAAAGAGGAGCAGTGGCCCAGTGGAAGGGCTCCGGACTCTGATATCAATAGTACCGGGTTCGAATCTCGGGAGTTCTTTTTTATGTTGTTGATATAAAGATGTTCATTCTAAGGTTTAAAATTAAACTCAAACACACTTAAGTAAGAGGAGCAGTGGCCCAGTGGAAGGGCTCCGGACTCTGATATCAATGGTATCGGGTTCGAATCTCGGGAGTTCTTGTTTATGTTGTTTATTTTAAAGTTGTTTATTTTAAGGTATAAAAATAAACTCAAACGCATTTTAAGAAAGAGGAGCAGTTGCCCAGTGGAAGGGCTCCGCGACTTTGATATCAATGGTACCGGGTTCGAATCTCGGGAGTTCTTGTTTATGTTGTTTATTTTAAAGTTGTTTATTTTAAGGTATAAAATTAAACTCAAACGCATTTTAAGAAAAAGGAGCAGTGGCCCAGTGGAAGGGCTCCGCGACTCTGATATCAATGGTACCGGGTTCGAATCTCGGGAGTTCTTGTTTATGTTGTTTATTTTAAAGTTGTTCATTTTAAGGTATACAATTAAACTCAAACGCATTTTAAGAAAGAGGAGCCCAGTGGAAGGGCTCCGCGACTCTGATATCAATGGTACCGGGTTCGAATCTTGGGAGTTCTTTTTTATGTTGTTTATTTTAAAGTTGTTTATTTTAAGGTATAAAATTAAACTCAAACGCAATTTAAGAAAGAGGAGCAGTGGGCCAGTTGAAGGGCTCCGGACTCTGATACCAATGGTACCGGGTTCGAATCTCGGGAGTTCTTGTTTATGTTGTTTATTCTAAAGTTGTTCATTTTAAGGTATACAAATAAACTCAAACGCAATTTAAGAAAGAGGAGCAGTGGCCCAGTGGAAGGGCTCCGGACTCTGATATCAATAGTACCGGGTTCGAATCTCGGGAGTTCTTTTTTTATGTTGTTGATATAAAGATGTTCATTCTAAGGTTTAAAATTAAACTCAAACACACTTAAGTAAGAGGAGCAGTGGCCCAGTGGAAGGGCTCCGGACTCTTATATCAATGGTACCGGGTTCGAATCTCGGGAGTTCTATTTTATGTTGTTGATATAAAGATGTTCCTTCTAAGGTTTAAAATTAAACTCAAACACACTTAAGTAAGAGGAGCAGTGGCCCAGTGGAAGGGCTCCGGACTCTGATATCAATGCTACCGGGTTCGAATCTCGGGAGTTCTTGTTTATGTTGTTTATTTTAAAGTTGTTTATTTTAAGGTATAAAATTAAACTCAAACGCAATTTAAGAAAGAGGAGCAGTGGCCCAGTGGAAGGGCTCCGGACTCTGATATCAATGGTACCGGGTTCGAATCTCGGGAGTTCTTGTTTATGTTGTTTATTTTAAAGTTGTTAATTTTAAGGTATAAAATTAAACTCAAACGCATTTTAAGAAAGAGGAGCAGTGGCCCAGTGGAAGGGCTCCGCGACTCTGATATCAATGGTACCGGTTTAGAATCTCGGGAGTTCTTGTTTATGTTGTTTATTTTAAAGTTGTTCATTTTAAGGTATACAATTAAACTCAAACGCAATTTAAGAAAGAGGAGCAGTGGCCCAGTGGAAGGGCTCCGGACTCTGATATCAATAGTACCGGGTTCGAATCTCGGGAGTTCTTGTTTATGTTGTTTATTTTAAAGTTGTTTATTTTAAGGTTTAAAATTAAACTCAAACACACTTAAGTAAGAGGAGCAGTGGCCCAGTGGAAGGGCTCCGCGACTCTGATATCAATGGTACCGGGTTCGTATCTCGGGAGTTCTTGTTTATGTTGTTTATTTTAAAGTTGTTTATTTTAAGGTATAAAAATAAACTCAAACGCAATTTAAGAAAGAGGAGCAGTGGCCCAGTGGAAGGGCTCCGCGACTCTGATATCAATGGTACCGGGTTCGAATCTCGTGAGTTCTTGTTTATGTTGATTATTTTAAAGTTGTTTATTTTAAGATATAAAATTAAACTCAAACGCAATTTAAGAAAGAGGAGCAGTGGCCCAGTGGAAGGGCTCCGGACTCTGACATCAATGGTACCGGGTTCGAATCTCGGGAGTTCTTGTTTATGTTGTTTATTTTAAAGTTGTTTATTTTAAGGCATAAAAATAAACTCAAACGCATTTTAAGAAGGAGGAGCAGTTGCCCACTGGAAGGGCTCCGCGACTCTGATATCAATGGTACCGGGTTCGAATCTCGGGAGTTCTTTTTTATGTTGTTTATTTTAAAGTTGTTCATTTTAAGGTATACAATTAAACTCAAACGCAATTTAAGAAAGAGGAGCAGTGGCCCAGTGGAAGGGCTCCGGACTCTGATATCAATGGTACCGGGTTCGAATCTCGGGAGTTCTTGTTTATGTTGTTTATTTTAAAGTTGTTTATTTTAAGGTTTAAAATTAAACTCAAACACACTTAAGTAAGAGGAGCAGTGGCCCAGTGGAAGGGCTCCGCGACTCTGATATCAATGGTACCGGGTTCGAATCTTGGGAGTTCTTTTTTATGTTGTTTATTTTAAAGTTGTTTATTTTAAGGTATAAAATTAAACTCAAACGCAATTTAAGAAAGAGGAGCAGTGGGCCAGTTGAAGGGCTCCGGACTCTGATACCAATGGTACCGGGTTCGAATCTCGGGAGTTCTTGTTTATGTTGTTTATTCTAAAGTTGTTCATTTTAAGGTATACAATTAAACTCAAACGCAATTTAAGAAAGAGGAGCAGTGGCCCAGTGGAAGGGCTCCGGACTCTGATATCAATAGTACCGGGTTCGAATCTCGGGAGTTCTTTTTTATGTTGTTGATATAAAGATGTTCATTCTAAGGTTTAAAATTAAACTCAAACACACTTAAGTAAGAGGAGCAGTGGCCCAGTGGAAGGGCTCCGGACTCTGATATCAATGGTATCGGGTTCGAATCTCGGGAGTTCTTGTTTATGTTGTTTATTTTAAAGTTGTTTATTTTAAGGTATAAAAATAAACTCAAACGCATTTTAAGAAAGAGGAGCAGTTGCCCAGTGGAAGGGCTCCGCGACTTTGATATCAATAGTACCGGGTTCGAATCTCGGGAGTTCTTGTTTATGTTGTTTATTTTAAAATTGTTCATTTTAAGGTATACAATTAAACTCAAACGCATTTTAAGAAAGAGGAGCCCAGTGGAAGGGCTCCGCGACTCTGATATCAATGGTACCGGGTTCGAATCTTGGGAGTTCTTTTTTATGTTGTTTATTTTAAAGTTGTTTATTTTAAGGTATAAAATTAAACTCAAACGCAATTTAAGAAAGAGGAGCAGTGGGCCAGTTGAAGGGCTCCGGACTCTGATACCAATGGTACCGGGTTCGAATCTCGGGAGTTCTTGTTTATGTTGTTTATTCTAAAGTTGTTCATTTTAAGGTATACAATTAAACTCAAACGCAATTTAAGAAAGAGGAGCAGTGGCCCAGTGGAAGGGCTCCGGACTCTGATATCAATAGTACCGGGTTCGAATCTCGGGAGTTCTTTTTTATGTTGTTGATATAAAGATGTTCATTCTAAGGTTTAAAATTAAACTCAAACACACTTAAGTAAGAGGAGCAGTGGCCCAGTGGAAGGGCTCCGGACTCTTATATCAATGGTACCGGGTTCGAATCTCGGGAGTTCTTTTTTATGTTGTTGATATAAAGATGTTCCTTCTAAGATTTAAAATTAAACTCAAACACACTTAAGTAAGAGGAGCAGTGGCCCAGTGGAAGGGCTCCGGACTCTGATATCAATGCTACCGGGTTCGAATCTCGGGAGTTCTTGTTTATGTTGTTTATTTTAAAGTTGTTTATTTTAAGGTATAAAATTAAACTCAAACGCAATTTAAGAAAGAGGAGCAGTGGCCCAGTGGAAGGGCTCCGGACTCTGATATCAATGGTACCGGGTTCGAATCTCGGGAGTTCTTGTTTATGTTGTTTATTTTAAAGTTGTTCATTTTAAGGTATAAAATTAAACTCAAACGCATTTTAAGAAAGAGGAGCAGTGGCCCAGTGGAAGGGCTCCGCGACTCTGATATCAATGGTACCGGTTTAGAATCTCGGGAGTTCTTGTTTATGTTGTTTATTTTAAAGTTGTTCATTTTAAGGTATACAATTAAACTCAAACGCAATTTAAGAAAGAGGAGCAGTGGCCCAGTGGAAGGGCTCCGGACTCTGATATCAATAGTACCGGGTTCGAATCTCGGGAGTTCTTGTTTATGTTGTTTATTTTAAAGTTGTTTATTTTAAGGTTTAAAATTAAACTCAAACACACTTAAGTAAGAGGAGCAGTGGCCCAGTGGAAGGGCTCCGCGACTCTGATATCAATGGTACCGGGTTCGTATCTCGGGAGTTCTTGTTTATGTTGTTTATTTTAAAGTTGTTTATTTTAAGGTATAAAAATAAACTCAAACGCAATTTAAGAAAGAGGAGCAGTGGCCCAGTGGAAGGGCTCCGCGACTCTGATATCAATGGTACCGGGTTCGAATCTCGTGAGTTCTTGTTTATGTTGATTATTTTAAAGTTGTTTATTTTAAGATATAAAATTAAACTCAAACGCAATTTAAGAAAGAGGAGCAGTGGCCCAGTGGAAGGTCTCCGGACTCTGACATCAATGGTACCGGGTTCGAATCTCGGGAGTTCTTGTTTATGTTGTTTATTTTAAAGTTGTTTATTTTAAGGCATAAAAATAAACTCAAACGCATTTTAAGAAAGAGGAGCAGTTGCCCACTGGAAGGGCTCCGCGACTCTGATATCAATGGTACCGGGTTCGAATCTCGGGAGTTCTTTTTTATGTTGTTTATTTTAAAGTTGTTCATTTTAAGGTATACAATTAAACTCAAACGCAATTTAAGAAAGAGGAGCAGTGGCCCAGTGGAAGGGCTCCGGACTCTGATATCAATGGTACCGGGTTCGAATCTCGGGAGTTCTTGTTTATGTTGTTTATTTTAAAGTTGTTTATTTTAAGGTTTAAAATTAAACTCAAACACACTTAAGTAAGAGGAGCAGTGGCCCATTGGAAGGGCTCCGCGACTCTGATATCAATGGTACCGGGTTCGTATCTCGGGAGTTCTTGTTTATGTTGATTATTTTAAAGTTGTTTATTTTAAGGTATAAAATTAAACTCAAACGCAATTTAAGAAAGAGGAGCAGTGGCCCAGTGGAAGGGCTCCGGACTCTGATATCAATGGTATCGGGTTCGAATCTCGGGAGTTCTTGTTTATGTTGTTTATTTTAAAGTTGTTTATTTTAAGGTATAAAATTAAACTCAAACGCATTTTAAGAAAGAGGAGCAGTGGCCCAGTGGAAGGGCTCCGCGACTCTGATATCAATGGTACCGGGTTCGAATCTCGGGAGTTCTTGTTTATGTTGTTTATTTTAAAGTTGTTCATTTTAAGGTATACAATTAAACTCAAACGCATTTTAAGAAAGAGGAGCCCAGTGGAAGGGGGCTCCGCGACTCTGATATCAATGGTACCGGGTTCGAATCTTGGGAGTTCTTTTTTATGTTGTTTATTTTAAAGTTGTTTATTTTAAGGTATAAAATTAAACTCAAACGCAATTTAAGAAAGAGGAGCAGTGGGCCAGTTGAAGGGCTCCGGACTCTGATACCAATGGTACCGGGTTCGAATCTCGGGAGTTCTTGTTTATGTTGTTTATTTTAAAGTTGTTCATTTTAAGGTATACAATTAAACTCAAACGCAATTTAAGAAAGAGGAGCAGTGGCCCAGTGGAAGGGCTCCGGACTCTGATATCAATAGTACCGGGTTCGAATCTCGGGAGTTCTTTTTTATGTTGTTGATATAAAGATGTTCATTCTAAGGTTTAAAATTAAACTCAAACACACTTAAGTAAGAGGAGCAGTGGCCCAGTGGAAGGGCTCCGCGACTCTGATATCAATGGTACCGGGTTCGTATCTCGGGAGTTCTTGTTTATGTTGTTTATTTTAAAGTTGTTTATTTTAAGGTATAAAAATAAACTCAAACGCAATTTAAGAAAGAGGAGCAGTGGCCCAGTGGAAGGGCTCCGCGACTCTGATATCAATGGTACCGGGTTCGAATCTCGTGAGTTCTTGTTTATGTTGATTATTTTAAAGTTGTTTATTTTAAGATATAAAATTAAACTCAAACGCAATTTAAGAAAGAGGAGCAGTGGCCCAGTGGAAGGTCTCCGGACTCTGACATCAATGGTACCGGGTTCGAATCTCGGGAGTTCTTGTTTATGTTGTTTATTTTAAAGTTGTTTATTTTAAGGCATAAAAATAAACTCAAACGCATTTTAAGAAAGAGGAGCAGTTGCCCACTGGAAGGGCTCCGCGACTCTGATATCAATGGTACCGGGTTCGAATCTCGGGAGTTCTTTTTTATGTTGTTTATTTTAAAGTTGTTCATTTTAAGGTATACAATTAAACTCAAACGCAATTTAAGAAAGAGGAGCAGTGGCCCAGTGGAAGGGCTCCGGACTCTGATATCAATGGTACCGGGTTCGAATCTCGGGAGTTCTTGTTTATGTTGTTTATTTTAAAGTTGTTTATTTTAAGGTTTAAAATTAAACTCAAACACACTTAAGTAAGAGGAGCAGTGGCCCATTGGAAGGGCTCCGCGACTCTGATATCAATGGTACCGGGTTCGTATCTCGGGAGTTCTTGTTTATGTTGATTATTTTAAAGTTGTTTATTTTAAGGTATAAAATTAAACTCAAACGCAATTTAAGAAAGAGGAGCAGTGGCCCAGTGGAAGGGCTCCGGACTCTGATATCAATGGTATCGGGTTCGAATCTCGGGAGTTCTTGTTTATGTTGTTTATTTTAAAGTTGTTTATTTTAAGGTATAAAATTAAACTCAAACGCATTTTAAGAAAGAGGAGCAGTGGCCCAGTGGAAGGGCTCCGCGACTCTGATATCAATGGTACCGGGTTCGAATCTCGGGAGTTCTTGTTTATGTTGTTTATTTTAAAGTTGTTCATTTTAAGGTATACAATTAAACTCAAACGCATTTTAAGAAAGAGGAGCCCAGTGGAAGGGGGCTCCGCGACTCTGATATCAATGGTACCGGGTTCGAATCTTGGGAGTTCTTTTTTATGTTGTTTATTTTAAAGTTGTTTATTTTAAGGTATAAAATTAAACTCAAACGCAATTTAAGAAAGAGGAGCAGTGGGCCAGTTGAAGGGCTCCGGACTCTGATACCAATGGTACCGGGTTCGAATCTCGGGAGTTCTTGTTTATGTTGTTTATTTTAAAGTTGTTCATTTTAAGGTATACAATTAAACTCAAACGCAATTTAAGAAAGAGGAGCAGTGGCCCAGTGGAAGGGCTCCGGACTCTGATATCAATAGTACCGGGTTCGAATCTCGGGAGTTCTTTTTTATGTTGTTGATATAAAGATGTTCATTCTAAGGTTTAAAATTAAACTCAAACACACTTAAGTAAGAGGAGCAGTGGCCCAGTGGAAGGGAACCGGACTCTTATATCAATGGTACCGGGTTCGAATCTCGGGAGTTCTTTTTTATGTTGTTGATATAAAGATGTTCCTTCTAAGGTTTAAAATTAAACTCAAACACACTTAAGTAAGAGGAGCAGTGGCCCAGTGGAAGGGCTCCGGACTCTGATATCAATGCTACCGGGTTCGAATCTCGGGAGTTCTTGTTTATGTTGTTTATTTTAAAGTTGTTTATTTTAAGGTATAAAATTAAACTCAAACGCATTTTAAGAAAGAGGAGCAGTGGCCCAGTGGAAGGGCTCCGCGACTCTGATATCAATGGTACCGGTTTAGAATCTCGGGAGTTCTTGTTTATGTTGTTTATTTTAAAGTTGTTCATTTTAAGGTATACAATTAAACTCAAACGCAATTTAAGAAAGAGGAGCAGTGGCCCAGTGGAAGGGCTCCGGACTCTGATATCAATAGTACCGGGTTCGAATCTCGGGAGTTCTTGTTTATGTTGTTTATTTTAAAGTTGTTTATTTTAAGGTTTAAAATTAAACTCAAACACACTTAAGTAAGAGGAGCAGTGGCCCAGTGGAAGGGCTCCGCGACTCTGATATCAATGGTACCGGGTTCGTATCTCGGAAGTTCTTGTTTATGTTGTTTATTTTAAAGTTGTTTATTTTAAGGTATAAAAATAAACTCAAACGCAATTTAAGAAAGAGGAGCAGTGGCCCAGTGGAAGGGCTCCGGACTCTGATATCAATAGTACCGGGTTCGAATCTCGGGAGTTCTTGTTTATGTTGTTTATTTTAAAGTTGTTTATTTTAAGGTATAAAATTAAACTCAAACGCAATTTAAGAAAGAGGAGCAGTGGCCCAGTGGAAGGGCTCCGGACTCTGATATCAATGGTACCGGGTTCGAATCTCGGGAGTTCTTGTTTATGTTGTTTATTTTAAAGTTGTTAATTTTAAGGTATAAAATTAAACTCAAACGCATTTTAAGAAAGAGGAGCAGTGGCCCAGTGGAAGGGCTCCGCGACTCTGATATCAATGGTACCGGTTTAGAATCTCGGGAGTTCTTGTTTATGTTGTTTATTTTAAAGTTGTTCATTTTAAGGTATACAATTAAACTCAAACGCAATTTAAGAAAGAGGAGCAGTGGCCCAGTGGAAGGGCTCCGGACTCTGATATCAATAGTACCGGGTTCGAATCTCGGGAGTTCTTGTTTATGTTGTTTATTTTAAAGTTGTTTATTTTAAGGTTTAAAATTAAACTCAAACACACTTAAGTAAGAGGAGCAGTGGCCCAGTGGAAGGGCTCCGCGACTCTGATATCAATGGTACCGGGTTCGTATCTCGGGAGTTCTTGTTTATGTTGTTTATTTTAAAGTTGTTTATTTTAAGGTATAAAAATAAACTCAAACGCAATTTAAGAAAGAGGAGCAGTGGCCCAGTGGAAGGGCTCCGCGACTCTGATATCAATGGTACCGGGTTCGAATCTCGTGAGTTCTTGTTTATGTTGATTATTTTAAAGTTGTTTATTTTAAGATATAAAATTAAACTCAAACGCAATTTAAGAAAGAGGAGCAGTGGCCCAGTGGAAGGGCTCCGGACTCTGACATCAATGGTACCGGGTTCGAATCTCGGGAGTTCTTGTTTATGTTGTTTATTTTAAAGTTGTTTATTTTAAGGCAAAAAAATAAACTCAAACGCATTTTAAGAAGGAGGAGCAGTTGCCCACTGGAAGGGCTCCGCGACTCTGATATCAATGGTACCGGGTTCGAATCTCGGGAGTTCTTTTTTATGTTGTTTATTTTAAAGTTGTTCATTTTAAGGTATACAATTAAACTCAAACGCAATTTAAGAAAGAGGAGCAGTGGCCCAGTGGAAGGGCTCCGGACTCTGATATCAATGGTACCGGGTTCGAATCTCGGGAGTTCTTGTTTATGTTGTTTATTTTAAAGTTGTTTATTTTAAGGTTTAAAATTAAACTCAAACACACTTAAGTAAGAGGAGCAGTGGCCCAGTGGAAGGGCTCCGCGACTCTGATATCAATGGTACCGGGTTCGAATCTTGGGAGTTCTTTTTTATGTTGTTTATTTTAAAGTTGTTTATTTTAAGGTATAAAATTAAACTCAAACGCAATTTAAGAAAGAGGAGCAGTGGGCCAGTTGAAGGGCTCCGGACTCTGATACCAATGGTACCGGGTTCGAATCTCGGGAGTTCTTGTTTATGTTGTTTATTCTAAAGTTGTTCATTTTAAGGTATACAATTAAACTCAAACGCAATTTAAGAAAGAGGAGCAGTGGCCCAGTGGAAGGGCTCCGGACTCTGATATCAATAGTACCGGGTTCGAATCTCGGGAGTTCTTTTTTATGTTGTTGATATAAAGATGTTCATTCTAAGGTTTAAAATTAAACTCAAACACACTTAAGTAAGAGGAGCAGTGGCCCAGTGGAAGGGCTCCGGACTCTGATATCAATGGTATCGGGTTCGAATCTCGGGAGTTCTTGTTTATGTTGTTTATTTTAAAGTTGTTTATTTTAAGGTATAAAAATAAACTCAAACGCATTTTAAGAAAGAGGAGCAGTTGCCCAGTGGAAGGGCTCCGCGACTTTGATATCAATAGTACCGGGTTCGAATCTCGGGAGTTCTTGTTTATGTTGTTTATTTTAAAATTGTTCATTTTAAGGTATACAATTAAACTCAAACGCATTTTAAGAAAGAGGAGCCCAGTGGAAGGGCTCCGCGACTCTGATATCAATGGTACCGGGTTCGAATCTTGGGAGTTCTTTTTTATGTTGTTTATTTTAAAGTTGTTTATTTTAAGGTATAAAATTAAACTCAAACGCAATTTAAGAAAGAGGAGCAGTGGGCCAGTTGAAGGGCTCCGGACTCTGATACCAATGGTACCGGGTTCGAATCTCGGGAGTTCTTGTTTATGTTGTTTATTCTAAAGTTGTTCATTTTAAGGTATACAATTAAACTCAAACGCAATTTAAGAAAGAGGAGCAGTGGCCCAGTGGAAGGGCTCCGGACTCTGATATCAATAGTACCGGGTTCGAATCTCGGGAGTTCTTTTTTATGTTGTTGATATAAAGATGTTCATTCTAAGGTTTAAAATTAAACTCAAACACACTTAAGTAAGAGGAGCAGTGGCCCAGTGGAAGGGCTCCGGACTCTTATATCAATGGTACCGGGTTCGAATCTCGGGAGTTCTTTTTTATGTTGTTGATATAAAGATGTTCCTTCTAAGATTTAAAATTAAACTCAAACACACTTAAGTAAGAGGAGCAGTGGCCCAGTGGAAGGGCTCCGGACTCTGATATCAATGCTACCGGGTTCGAATCTCGGGAGTTCTTGTTTATGTTGTTTATTTTAAAGTTGTTTATTTTAAGGTATAAAATTAAACTCAAACGCAATTTAAGAAAGAGGAGCAGTGGCCCAGTGGAAGGGCTCCGGACTCTGATATCAATGGTACCGGGTTCGAATCTCGGGAGTTCTTGTTTATGTTGTTTATTTTAAAGTTGTTCATTTTAAGGTATAAAATTAAACTCAAACGCATTTTAAGAAAGAGGAGCAGTGGCCCAGTGGAAGGGCTCCGCGACTCTGATATCAATGGTACCGGTTTAGAATCTCGGGAGTTCTTGTTTATGTTGTTTATTTTAAAGTTGTTCATTTTAAGGTATACAATTAAACTCAAACGCAATTTAAGAAAGAGGAGCAGTGGCCCAGTGGAAGGGCTCCGGACTCTGATATCAATAGTACCGGGTTCGAATCTCGGGAGTTCTTGTTTATGTTGTTTATTTTAAAGTTGTTTATTTTAAGGTTTAAAATTAAACTCAAACACACTTAAGTAAGAGGAGCAGTGGCCCAGTGGAAGGGCTCCGGACTCTGATATCAATGGTATCGGGTTCGAATCTCGGGAGTTCTTGTTTATGTTGTTTATTTTAAAGTTGTTTATTTTAAGGTATAAAAATAAACTCAAACGCATTTTAAGAAAGAGGAGCAGTTGCCCAGTGGAAGGGCTCCGCGACTTTGATATCAATAGTACCGGGTTCGAATCTCGGGAGTTCTTGTTTATGTTGTTTATTTTAAAATTGTTCATTTTAAGGTATACAATTAAACTCAAACGCATTTTAAGAAAGAGGAGCCCAGTGGAAGGGCTCCGCGACTCTGATATCAATGGTACCGGGTTCGAATCTTGGGAGTTCTTTTTTATGTTGTTTATTTTAAAGTTGTTTATTTTAAGGTATAAAATTAAACTCAAACGCAATTTAAGAAAGAGGAGCAGTGGGCCAGTTGAAGGGCTCCGGACTCTGATACCAATGGTACCGGGTTCGAATCTCGGGAGTTCTTGTTTATGTTGTTTATTCTAAAGTTGTTCATTTTAAGGTATACAATTAAACTCAAACGCAATTTAAGAAAGAGGAGCAGTGGCCCAGTGGAAGGGCTCCGGACTCTGATATCAATAGTACCGGGTTCGAATCTCGGGAGTTCTTTTTTATGTTGTTGATATAAAGATGTTCATTCTAAGGTTTAAAATTAAACTCAAACACACTTAAGTAAGAGGAGCAGTGGCCCAGTGGAAGGGCTCCGGACTCTTATATCAATGGTACCGGGTTCGAATCTCGGGAGTTCTTTTTTATGTTGTTGATATAAAGATGTTCCTTCTAAGATTTAAAATTAAACTCAAACACACTTAAGTAAGAGGAGCAGTGGCCCAGTGGAAGGGCTCCGGACTCTGATATCAATGCTACCGGGTTCGAATCTCGGGAGTTCTTGTTTATGTTGTTTATTTTAAAGTTGTTTATTTTAAGGTATAAAATTAAACTCAAACGCAATTTAAGAAAGAGGAGCAGTGGCCCAGTGGAAGGGCTCCGGACTCTGATATCAATGGTACCGGGTTCGAATCTCGGGAGTTCTTGTTTATGTTGTTTATTTTAAAGTTGTTCATTTTAAGGTATAAAATTAAACTCAAACGCATTTTAAGAAAGAGGAGCAGTGGCCCAGTGGAAGGGCTCCGCGACTCTGATATCAATGGTACCGGTTTAGAATCTCGGGAGTTCTTGTTTATGTTGTTTATTTTAAAGTTGTTCATTTTAAGGTATACAATTAAACTCAAACGCAATTTAAGAAAGAGGAGCAGTGGCCCAGTGGAAGGGCTCCGGACTCTGATATCAATAGTACCGGGTTCGAATCTCGGGAGTTCTTGTTTATGTTGTTTATTTTAAAGTTGTTTATTTTAAGGTTTAAAATTAAACTCAAACACACTTAAGTAAGAGGAGCAGTGGCCCAGTGGAAGGGCTCCGCGACTCTGATATCAATGGTACCGGGTTCGTATCTCGGGAGTTCTTGTTTATGTTGTTTATTTTAAAGTTGTTTATTTTAAGGTATAAAAATAAACTCAAACGCAATTTAAGAAAGAGGAGCAGTGGCCCAGTGGAAGGGCTCCGCGACTCTGATATCAATGGTACCGGGTTCGAATCTCGTGAGTTCTTGTTTATGTTGATTATTTTAAAGTTGTTTATTTTAAGATATAAAATTAAACTCAAACGCAATTTAAGAAAGAGGAGCAGTGGCCCAGTGGAAGGTCTCCGGACTCTGACATCAATGGTACCGGGTTCGAATCTCGGGAGTTCTTGTTTATGTTGTTTATTTTAAAGTTGTTTATTTTAAGGCATAAAAATAAACTCAAACGCATTTTAAGAAAGAGGAGCAGTTGCCCACTGGAAGGGCTCCGCGACTCTGATATCAATGGTACCGGGTTCGAATCTCGGGAGTTCTTTTTTATGTTGTTTATTTTAAAGTTGTTCATTTTAAGGTATACAATTAAACTCAAACGCAATTTAAGAAAGAGGAGCAGTGGCCCAGTGGAAGGGCTCCGGACTCTGATATCAATGGTACCGGGTTCGAATCTCGGGAGTTCTTGTTTATGTTGTTTATTTTAAAGTTGTTTATTTTAAGGTTTAAAATTAAACTCAAACACACTTAAGTAAGAGGAGCAGTGGCCCAGTGGAAGGGCTCCGCGACTCTGATATCAATGGTACCGGGTTCGTATCTCGGGAGTTCTTGTTTATGTTGATTATTTTAAAGTTGTTTATTTTAAGGTATAAAATTAAACTCAAACGCAATTTAAGAAAGAGGAGCAGTGGCCCAGTGGAAGGGCTCCGGACTCTGATATCAATGGTATCGGGTTCGAATCTCGGGAGTTCTTGTTTATGTTGTTTATTTTAAAGTTGTTTATTTTAAGGTATAAAATTAAACTCAAACGCATTTTAAGAAAGAGGAGCAGTGGCCCAGTGGAAGGGCTCCGCGACTCTGATATCAATGGTACCGGGTTCGAATCTCGGGAGTTCTTGTTTATGTTGTTTATTTTAAAGTTGTTCATTTTAAGGTATACAATTAAACTCAAACGCATTTTAAGAAAGAGGAGCCCAGTGGAAGGGGGCTCCGCGACTCTGATATCAATGGTACCGGGTTCGAATCTTGGGAGTTCTTTTTTATGTTGTTTATTTTAAAGTTGTTTATTTTAAGGTATAAAATTAAACTCAAACGCAATTTAAGAAAGAGGAGCAGTGGGCCAGTTGAAGGGCTCCGGACTCTGATACCAATGGTACCGGGTTCGAATCTCGGGAGTTCTTGTTTATGTTGTTTATTTTAAAGTTGTTCATTTTAAGGTATACAATTAAACTCAAACGCAATTTAAGAAAGAGGAGCAGTGGCCCAGTGGAAGGGCTCCGGACTCTGATATCAATAGTACCGGGTTCGAATCTCGGGAGTTCTTTTTTATGTTGTTGATATAAAGATGTTCATTCTAAGGTTTAAAATTAAACTCAAACACACTTAAGTAAGAGGAGCAGTGGCCCAGTGGAAGGGAACCGGACTCTTATATCAATGGTACCGGGTTCGAATCTCGGGAGTTCTTTTTTATGTTGTTGATATAAAGATGTTCCTTCTAAGGTTTAAAATTAAACTCAAACACACTTAAGTAAGAGGAGCAGTGGCCCAGTGGAAGGGCTCCGGACTCTGATATCAATGCTACCGGGTTCGAATCTCGGGAGTTCTTGTTTATGTTGTTTATTTTAAAGTTGTTTATTTTAAGGTATAAAATTAAACTCAAACGCATTTTAAGAAAGAGGAGCAGTAGCCCAGTGGAAGGGCTCCGCGACTCTGATATCAATGGTACCGGTTTAGAATCTCGGGAGTTCTTGTTTATGTTGTTTATTTTAAAGTTGTTCATTTTAAGGTATACAATTAAACTCAAACGCAATTTAAGAAAGAGGAGCAGTGGCCCAGTGGAAGGGCTCCGGACTCTGATATCAATAGTACCGGGTTCGAATCTCGGGAGTTCTTGTTTATGTTGTTTATTTTAAAGTTGTTTATTTTAAGGTTTAAAATTAAACTCAAACACACTTAAGTAAGAGGAGCAGTGGCCCAGTGGAAGGGCTCCGCGACTCTGATATCAATGGTACCGGGTTCGTATCTCGGAAGTTCTTGTTTATGTTGTTTATTTTAAAGTTGTTTATTTTAAGGTATAAAAATAAACTCAAACGCAATTTAAGAAAGAGGAGCAGTGGCCCAGTGGAAGGGCTCCGCGACTCTGATATCAATGGTACCGGGTTCGAATCTCGTGAGTTCTTGCTTATGTTGATTATTTTAAAGTTGTTTATTTTAAGATATAAAATTAAACTCAAACGCAATTTAAGAAAGAGGAGCAGTGGCCCAGTGGAAGGGCTCCGGACTCTGATATCAATGGTACCGGGTTCGAATCTCGGGAGTTCTTGTTTATGTTGTTTATTTTAAAGTTGTTTATTTTAAGGCATAAAAATAAACTCAAACGCATTTTAAGAAAGAGGAGCAGTTGCCCAGTGGAAGGGCTCCGCGACTCTGATATCAATGGTACCGGGTTCGAATCTCGGGAGTTCTTTTTTATGTTGTTTATTTTAAAGTTGTTTAATTTAAGGTATAAAAATAAACTCAAACGCAATTTAAGAAAGAGGAGCAGTGGCCCAGTGGAAGGGCTCCGGACTCTGATACCAATGGTACAGGGTTCGAATCTCGGGAGTTCTTGTTTATGTTGTTTATTTTAAAGTTGTTCATTTTAAGGTATACAATTAAACTCAAACGCAATTTAAGAAAGAGGAGCAGTGGCCCAGTGGAAGGGCTCCGGACTCTGATATCAATGGTATCGGGTTCGAATCTCGGGAGTTCTTGTTTATGTTGTTTATTTTAAAGTTGTTTATTTTAAGGTATAAAATTAAACTCAAACGCATTTTAAGAAAGAGGAGCAGTGGCCCAGTGGAAGGGCTCCGCGACTCTGATATCAATGGTACCGGGTTCGAATCTCGGGAGTTCTTGTTTATGTTGTTTATTTTAAAGTTGTTCATTTTAAGGTATACAATTAAACTCAAACGCATTTTAAGAAAGAGGAGCCCAGTGGAAGGGCTCCGCGACTCTGATATCAATGGTACCGGGTTCGAATCTTGGGAGTTCTTTTTTATGTTGTTTATTTTAAAGTTGTTTATTTTAAGGTATAAAATTAAACTCAAACGCAATTTAAGAAAGAGGAGCAGTGGGCCAGTTGAAGGGCTCCGGACTCTGATACCAATGGTACCGGGTTCGAATCTCGGGAGTTCTTGTTTATGTTGTTTATTTTAAAGTTGTTCATTTTAAGGTATACAATTAAACTCAAACGCAATTTAAGAAAGAGGAGCAGTGGCCCAGTGGAAGGGCTCCGGACTCTGATATCAATAGTACCGGGTTCGAATCTCGGGAGTTCTTTTTTATGTTGTTGATATAAAGATGTTCATTCTAAGGTTTAAAATTAAACTCAAACACACTTAAGTAAGAGGAGCAGTGGCCCAGTGGAAGGGAACCGGACTCTTATATCAATGGTACCGGGTTCGAATCTCGGGAGTTCTTTTTTATGTTGTTTATTTTAAAGTTGTTTAATTTAAGGTATAAAAATAAACTCAAACGCAATTTAAGAAAGAGGAGCAGTAGCCCAGTGGAAGGGCTCCGGACTCTGATACCAATGGTACAGGGTTCGAATCTCGGGAGTTCTTGTTTATGTTGTTTATTTTAAAGTTGTTCATTTTAAGGTATACAATTAAACTCAAACGCAATTTAAGAAAGAGGAGCAGTGGCCCAGTGGAAGGGCTCCGGACTCTGATATCAATGGTACCGGGTTCGAATCTCGGGAGTTCTTGTTTATGTTGTTTATTTTAAAGTTGTTTATTTTAAGGTTTAAAATTAAACTCAAACACACTTAAGTAAGAGGAGCAGTGGCCCAGTGGAAGGGCTCCGCGACTCTGATATCAATGGTACCGGGTTCGTATCTCGGGAGTTCTTGTTTATGTTGATTATTTTAAAGTTGTTTATTTTAAGGTATAAAATTAAACTCAAACGCAATTTAAGAAAGAGGAGCAGTGGCCCAGTGGAAGGGCTCCGGACTCTGATATCAATGGTATCGGGTTCGAATCTCGGGAGTTCTTGTTTATGTTGTTTATTTTAAAGTTGTTTATTTTAAGGTATAAAAATAAACTCAAACGCATTTTAAGAAAGAGGAGCAGTTGCCCAGTGGAAGGGCTCCGCAACTTTGATATCAATGGTACCGGGTTCGAATCTCGGGAGTTCTTGTTTATGTTGTTTATTTTAAAGTTGTTTATTTTAAGGTATAAAATTAAACTCAAACGCATTTTAAGAAAGAGGAGCAGTGGCCCAGTGGAAGGGCTCCGCGACTCTGATATCAATGGTACAGGGTTCGAATCTCGGGAGTTCTTGTTTATGTTGTTTATTTTAAAGTTGTTCATTTTAAGGTATACAATTAAACTCAAACGCATTTTAAGAAAGAGGAGCCCAGTGGAAGGGCTCCGCGACTCAGATATCAATGGTACCGGGTTCGAATCTTGGGAGTTCTTTTTTATGTTGTTTATTTTAAAGTTGTTTATTTTAAGGTATAAAATTAAACTCAAACGCAATTTAAGAAAGAGGAGCAGTGGGCCAGTTGAAGGGCTCCGGACTCTGATACCAATGGTACCGGGTTCGAATCTCGGGAGTTCTTGTTTATGTTGTTTATTTTAAAGTTGTTCATTTTAAGGTATACAATTAAACTCAAACGCAATTTAAGAAAGAGGAGCAGTGGCCCAGTGGAAGGGCACCGGACTCTGATATCAATGGTACTGGGTTCGAATCTCGGAAGTTCTTTTTTTATGTTGTTGATATAAAGATGTTCATTCTAAGGTTTAAAATTAAACTCAAACACACTTAAGTAAGAGGAGCAGTGGCCCAGTGGAAGGGCTCCGGACTCTGACATCAATGGTACCGGGTTCGAATCTCGGGAGTTCTTGTTTATGTTGTTTATTTTAAAGTTGTTTATTTTAAGGCATAAAAATAAACTCAAACGCATTTTAAGAAAGAGGAGCAGTTGCCCACTGGAAGGGCTCCGCGACTCTGATATCAATGGTACCGGGTTCGAATCTCGGGAGTTCTTTTTTATGTTGTTTATTTTAAAGTTGTTCATTTTAAGGTATACAATTAAACTCAAACGCAATTTAAGAAAGAGGAGCAGTGGCCCAGTGGAAGGGCTCCGGACTCTGATATCAATGGTACCGGGTTCGAATCTCGGGAGTTCTTGTTTATGTTGTTTATTTTAAAGTTGTTTATTTTAAGGTTTAAAATTAAACTCAAACACACTTAAGTAAGAGGAGCAGTGGCCCAGTGGAAGGGCTCCGCGACTCTGATATCAATGGTACCGGGTTCGTATCTCGGGAGTTCTTGTTTATGTTGATTATTTTAAAGTTGTTTATTTTAAGGTATAAAATTAAACTCAAACGCAATTTAAGAAAGAGGAGCAGTGGCCCAGTGGAAGGGCTCCGGACTCTGATATCAATGGTATCGGGTTCGAATCTCGGGAGTTCTTGTTTATGTTGTTTATTTTAAAGTTGTTTATTTTAAGGTATAAAATTAAACTCAAACGCATTTTAAGAAAGAGGAGCAGTGGCCCAGTGGAAGGGCTCCGCGACTCTGATATCAATGGTACCGGGTTCGAATCTCGGGAGTTCTTGTTTATGTTGTTTATTTTAAAGTTGTTCATTTTAAGGTATACAATTAAACTCAAACGCATTTTAAGAAAGAGGAGCCCAGTGGAAGGGGGCTCCGCGACTCTGATATCAATGGTACCGGGTTCGAATCTTGGGAGTTCTTTTTTATGTTGTTTATTTTAAAGTTGTTTATTTTAAGGTATAAAATTAAACTCAAACGCAATTTAAGAAAGAGGAGCAGTGGGCCAGTTGAAGGGCTCCGGACTCTGATACCAATGGTACCGGGTTCGAATCTCGGGAGTTCTTGTTTATGTTGTTTATTTTAAAGTTGTTCATTTTAAGGTATACAATTAAACTCAAACGCAATTTAAGAAAGAGGAGCAGTGGCCCAGTGGAAGGGCTCCGGACTCTGATATCAATAGTACCGGGTTCGAATCTCGGGAGTTCTTTTTTATGTTGTTGATATAAAGATGTTCATTCTAAGGTTTAAAATTAAACTCAAACACACTTAAGTAAGAGGAGCAGTGGCCCAGTGGAAGGGAACCGGACTCTTATATCAATGGTACCGGGTTCGAATCTCGGGAGTTCTTTTTTATGTTGTTGATATAAAGATGTTCCTTCTAAGGTTTAAAATTAAACTCAAACACACTTAAGTAAGAGGAGCAGTGGCCCAGTGGAAGGGCTCCGGACTCTGATATCAATGCTACCGGGTTCGAATCTCGGGAGTTCTTGTTTATGTTGTTTATTTTAAAGTTGTTTATTTTAAGGTATAAAATTAAACTCAAACGCATTTTAAGAAAGAGGAGCAGTGGCCCAGTGGAAGGGCTCCGCGACTCTGATATCAATGGTACCGGTTTAGAATCTCGGGAGTTCTTGTTTATGTTGTTTATTTTAAAGTTGTTCATTTTAAGGTATACAATTAAACTCAAACGCAATTTAAGAAAGAGGAGCAGTGGCCCAGTGGAAGGGCTCCGGACTCTGATATCAATAGTACCGGGTTCGAATCTCGGGAGTTCTTGTTTATGTTGTTTATTTTAAAGTTGTTTATTTTAAGGTTTAAAATTAAACTCAAACACACTTAAGTAAGAGGAGCAGTGGCCCAGTGGAAGGGCTCCGCGACTCTGATATCAATGGTACCGGGTTCGTATCTCGGGAGTTCTTGTTTATGTTGTTTATTTTAAGGTATAAAAATAAACTCAAACGCAATTTAAGAAAGAGGAGCAGTGGCCCAGTGGAAGGGCTCCGCGACTCTGATATCAATGGTACCGGGTTCGAATCTCGAGAGTTCTTGCTTATGTTGATTATTTTAAAGTTGTTTATTTTAAGATATAAAATTAAACTCAAACGCAATTTAAGAAAGAGGAGCAGTGGCCCAGTGGAAGGGCTCCGGACTCTGATATCAATGGTACCGGGTTCGAATCTCGGGAGTTCTTGTTTATGTTGTTTATTTTAAAGTTGTTTATTTTAAGGCATAAAAATAAACTCAAACGCATTTTAAGAAAGAGGAGCAGTTGCCCAGTGGAAGGGCTTGTGACTCTGATATCAATGGTACCGGGTTCGAATCTCGGGAGTTCTTTTTTATGTTGTTTATTTTAAAGTTGTTTAATTTAAGGTATAAAAATAAACTCAAACGCAATTTAAGAAAGAGGAGCAGTGGCCCAGTGGAAGGGCTCCGGACTCTGATACCAATGGTACAGGGTTCGAATCTCGGGAGTTCTTGTTTATGTTGTTTATTTTAAAGTTGTTCATTTTAAGGTATACAATTAAACTCAAACGCAATTTAAGAAAGAGGAGCAGTGGCCCAGTGGAAGGGCTCCGGACTCTGATATCAATGGTATCGGGTTCGAATCTCGGGAGTTCTTGTTTATGTTGTTTATTTTAAAGTTGTTTATTTTAAGGTATAAAATTAAACTCAAACGCATTTTAAGAAAGAGGAGCAGTGGCCCAGTGGAAGAGCTCCGCGACTCTGATATCAATGGTACCGGGTTCGAATCTCGGGAGTTCTTGTTTATGTTGTTTATTTTAAAGTTGTTCATTTTAAGGTATACAATTAAACTCAAACGCAATTTAAGAAAGAGGAGCAGTGGCCCAGTGGAAGGGCTCCGGACTCTGATATCAATAGTACCGGGTTCGAATCTCGGGAGTTCTTGTTTATGTTGTTTATTTTAAAGTTGTTTATTTTAAGGTTTAAAATTAAACTCAAACACACTTAAGTAAGAGGAGCAGTGGCCCAGTGGAAGGGCTCCGCGACTCTGATATCAATGGTACCGGGTTCGTATCTCGGAAGTTCTTGTTTATGTTGTTTATTTTAAAGTTGTTTATTTTAAGGTATAAAAATAAACTCAAACGCAATTTAAGAAAGAGGAGCAGTGGCCCAGTGGAAGGGCTCCGCGACTCTGATATCAATGGTACCGGGTTCGAATCTCGTGAGTTCTTGCTTATGTTGATTATTTTAAAGTTGTTTATTTTAAGATATAAAATTAAACTCAAACGCAATTTAAGAAAGAGGAGCAGTGGCCCAGTGGAAGGGCTCCGGACTCTGATATCAATGGTACCGGGTTCGAATCTCGGGAGTTCTTGTTTATGTTGTTTATTTTAAAGTTGTTTATTTTAAGGCATAAAAATAAACTCAAACGCATTTTAAGAAAGAGGAGCAGTTGCCCAGTGGAAGGGCTCCGCGACTCTGATATCAATGGTACCGGGTTCGAATCTCGGGAGTTCTTTTTTATGTTGTTTATTTTAAAGTTGTTTAATTTAAGGTATAAAAATAAACTCAAACGCAATTTAAGAAAGAGGAGCAGTGGCCCAGTGGAAGGGCTCCGGACTCTGATACCAATGGTACAGGGTTCGAATCTCGGGAGTTCTTGTTTATGTTGTTTATTTTAAAGTTGTTCATTTTAAGGTATACAATTAAACTCAAACGCAATTTAAGAAAGAGGAGCAGTGGCCCAGTGGAAGGGCTCCGGACTCTGATATCAATGGTATCGGGTTCGAATCTCGGGAGTTCTTGTTTATGTTGTTTATTTTAAAGTTGTTTATTTTAAGGTATAAAATTAAACTCAAACGCATTTTAAGAAAGAGGAGCAGTGGCCCAGTGGAAGGGCTCCGCGACTCTGATATCAATGGTACCGGGTTCGAATCTCGGGAGTTCTTGTTTATGTTGTTTATTTTAAAGTTGTTCATTTTAAGGTATACAATTAAACTCAAACGCATTTTAAGAAAGAGGAGCCCAGTGGAAGGGCTCCGCGACTCTGATATCAATGGTACCGGGTTCGAATCTTGGGAGTTCTTTTTTATGTTGTTTATTTTAAAGTTGTTTATTTTAAGGTATAAAATTAAACTCAAACGCAATTTAAGAAAGAGGAGCAGTGGGCCAGTTGAAGGGCTCCGGACTCTGATACCAATGGTACCGGGTTCGAATCTCGGGAGTTCTTGTTTATGTTGTTTATTTTAAAGTTGTTCATTTTAAGGTATACAATTAAACTCAAACGCAATTTAAGAAAGAGGAGCAGTGGCCCAGTGGAAGGGCTCCGGACTCTGATATCAATAGTACCGGGTTCGAATCTCGGGAGTTCTTTTTTATGTTGTTGATATAAAGATGTTCATTCTAAGGTTTAAAATTAAACTCAAACACACTTAAGTAAGAGGAGCAGTGGCCCAGTGGAAGGGAACCGGACTCTTATATCAATGGTACCGGGTTCGAATCTCGGGAGTTCTTTTTTATGTTGTTTATTTTAAAGTTGTTTAATTTAAGGTATAAAAATAAACTCAAACGCAATTTAAGAAAGAGGAGCAGTAGCCCAGTGGAAGGGCTCCGGACTCTGATACCAATGGTACAGGGTTCGAATCTCGGGAGTTCTTGTTTATGTTGTTTATTTTAAAGTTGTTCATTTTAAGGTATACAATTAAACTCAAACGCAATTTAAGAAAGAGGAGCAGTGGCCCAGTGGAAGGGCTCCGGACTCTGATATCAATGGTACCGGGTTCGAATCTCGGGAGTTCTTGTTTATGTTGTTTATTTTAAAGTTGTTTATTTTAAGGTTTAAAATTAAACTCAAACACACTTAAGTAAGAGGAGCAGTGGCCCAGTGGAAGGGCTCCGCGACTCTGATATCAATGGTACCGGGTTCGTATCTCGGGAGTTCTTGTTTATGTTGATTATTTTAAAGTTGTTTATTTTAAGGTATAAAATTAAACTCAAACGCAATTTAAGAAAGAGGAGCAGTGGCCCAGTGGAAGGGCTCCGGACTCTGATATCAATGGTATCGGGTTCGAATCTCGGGAGTTCTTGTTTATGTTGTTTATTTTAAAGTTGTTTATTTTAAGGTATAAAAATAAACTCAAACGCATTTTAAGAAAGAGGAGCAGTTGCCCAGTGGAAGGGCTCCGCAACTTTGATATCAATGGTACCGGGTTCGAATCTCGGGAGTTCTTGTTTATGTTGTTTATTTTAAAGTTGTTTATTTTAAGGTATAAAATTAAACTCAAACGCATTTTAAGAAAGAGGAGCAGTGGCCCAGTGGAAGGGCTCCGCGACTCTGATATCAATGGTACAGGGTTCGAATCTCGGGAGTTCTTGTTTATGTTGTTTATTTTAAAGTTGTTCATTTTAAGGTATACAATTAAACTCAAACGCATTTTAAGAAAGAGGAGCCCAGTGGAAGGGCTCCGCGACTCAGATATCAATGGTACCGGGTTCGAATCTTGGGAGTTCTTTTTTATGTTGTTTATTTTAAAGTTGTTTATTTTAAGGTATAAAATTAAACTCAAACGCAATTTAAGAAAGAGGAGCAGTGGGCCAGTTGAAGGGCTCCGGACTCTGATACCAATGGTACCGGGTTCGAATCTCGGGAGTTCTTGTTTATGTTGTTTATTTTAAAGTTGTTCATTTTAAGGTATACAATTAAACTCAAACGCAATTTAAGAAAGAGGAGCAGTGGCCCAGTGGAAGGGCACCGGACTCTGATATCAATGGTACTGGGTTCGAATCTCGGAAGTTCTTTTTTTATGTTGTTGATATAAAGATGTTCATTCTAAGGTTTAAAATTAAACTCAAACACACTTAAGTAAGAGGAGCAGTGGCCCAGTGGAAGGGCTCCGGACTCTGACATCAATGGTACCGGGTTCGAATCTCGGGAGTTCTTGTTTATGTTGTTTATTTTAAAGTTGTTTATTTTAAGGCATAAAAATAAACTCAAACGCATTTTAAGAAAGAGGAGCAGTTGCCCACTGGAAGGGCTCCGCGACTCTGATATCAATGGTACCGGGTTCGAATCTCGGGAGTTCTTTTTTATGTTGTTTATTTTAAAGTTGTTCATTTTAAGGTATACAATTAAACTCAAACGCAATTTAAGAAAGAGGAGCAGTGGCCCAGTGGAAGGGCTCCGGACTCTGATATCAATGGTACCGGGTTCGAATCTCGGGAGTTCTTGTTTATGTTGTTTATTTTAAAGTTGTTTATTTTAAGGTTTAAAATTAAACTCAAACACACTTAAGTAAGAGGAGCAGTGGCCCAGTGGAAGGGCTCCGCGACTCTGATATCAATGGTACCGGGTTCGTATCTCGGGAGTTCTTGTTTATGTTGATTATTTTAAAGTTGTTTATTTTAAGGTATAAAATTAAACTCAAACGCAATTTAAGAAAGAGGAGCAGTGGCCCAGTGGAAGGGCTCCGGACTCTGATATCAATGGTATCGGGTTCGAATCTCGGGAGTTCTTGTTTATGTTGTTTATTTTAAAGTTGTTTATTTTAAGGTATAAAATTAAACTCAAACGCATTTTAAGAAAGAGGAGCAGTGGCCCAGTGGAAGGGCTCCGCGACTCTGATATCAATGGTACCGGGTTCGAATCTCGGGAGTTCTTGTTTATGTTGTTTATTTTAAAGTTGTTCATTTTAAGGTATACAATTAAACTCAAACGCATTTTAAGAAAGAGGAGCCCAGTGGAAGGGGGCTCCGCGACTCTGATATCAATGGTACCGGGTTCGAATCTTGGGAGTTCTTTTTTATGTTGTTTATTTTAAAGTTGTTTATTTTAAGGTATAAAATTAAACTCAAACGCAATTTAAGAAAGAGGAGCAGTGGGCCAGTTGAAGGGCTCCGGACTCTGATACCAATGGTACCGGGTTCGAATCTCGGGAGTTCTTGTTTATGTTGTTTATTTTAAAGTTGTTCATTTTAAGGTATACAATTAAACTCAAACGCAATTTAAGAAAGAGGAGCAGTGGCCCAGTGGAAGGGCTCCGGACTCTGATATCAATAGTACCGGGTTCGAATCTCGGGAGTTCTTTTTTATGTTGTTGATATAAAGATGTTCATTCTAAGGTTTAAAATTAAACTCAAACACACTTAAGTAAGAGGAGCAGTGGCCCAGTGGAAGGGAACCGGACTCTTATATCAATGGTACCGGGTTCGAATCTCGGGAGTTCTTTTTTATGTTGTTGATATAAAGATGTTCCTTCTAAGGTTTAAAATTAAACTCAAACACACTTAAGTAAGAGGAGCAGTGGCCCAGTGGAAGGGCTCCGGACTCTGATATCAATGCTACCGGGTTCGAATCTCGGGAGTTCTTGTTTATGTTGTTTATTTTAAAGTTGTTTATTTTAAGGTATAAAATTAAACTCAAACGCATTTTAAGAAAGAGGAGCAGTGGCCCAGTGGAAGGGCTCCGCGACTCTGATATCAATGGTACCGGTTTAGAATCTCGGGAGTTCTTGTTTATGTTGTTTATTTTAAAGTTGTTCATTTTAAGGTATACAATTAAACTCAAACGCAATTTAAGAAAGAGGAGCAGTGGCCCAGTGGAAGGGCTCCGGACTCTGATATCAATAGTACCGGGTTCGAATCTCGGGAGTTCTTGTTTATGTTGTTTATTTTAAAGTTGTTTATTTTAAGGTTTAAAATTAAACTCAAACACACTTAAGTAAGAGGAGCAGTGGCCCAGTGGAAGGGCTCCGCGACTCTGATATCAATGGTACCGGGTTCGTATCTCGGGAGTTCTTGTTTATGTTGTTTATTTTAAGGTATAAAAATAAACTCAAACGCAATTTAAGAAAGAGGAGCAGTGGCCCAGTGGAAGGGCTCCGCGACTCTGATATCAATGGTACCGGGTTCGAATCTCGAGAGTTCTTGCTTATGTTGATTATTTTAAAGTTGTTTATTTTAAGATATAAAATTAAACTCAAACGCAATTTAAGAAAGAGGAGCAGTGGCCCAGTGGAAGGGCTCCGGACTCTGATATCAATGGTACCGGGTTCGAATCTCGGGAGTTCTTGTTTATGTTGTTTATTTTAAAGTTGTTTATTTTAAGGCATAAAAATAAACTCAAACGCATTTTAAGAAAGAGGAGCAGTTGCCCAGTGGAAGGGCTCCGCGACTCTGATATCAATGGTACCGGGTTCGAATCTCGGGAGTTCTTTTTTATGTTGTTTATTTTAAAGTTGTTTAATTTAAGGTATAAAAATAAACTCAAACGCAATTTAAGAAAGAGGAGCAGTGGCCCAGTGGAAGGGCTCCGGACTCTGATACCAATGGTACAGGGTTCGAATCTCGGGAGTTCTTGTTTATGTTGTTTATTTTAAAGTTGTTCATTTTAAGGTATACAATTAAACTCAAACGCAATTTAAGAAAGAGGAGCAGTGGCCCAGTGGAAGGGCTCCGGACTCTGATATCAATGGTATCGGGTTCGAATCTCGGGAGTTCTTGTTTATGTTGTTTATTTTAAAGTTGTTTATTTTAAGGTATAAAATTAAACTCAAACGCATTTTAAGAAAGAGGAGCAGTGGCCCAGTGGAAGAGCTCCGCGACTCTGATATCAATGGTACCGGGTTCGAATCTCGGGAGTTCTTGTTTATGTTGTTTATTTTAAAGTTGTTCATTTTAAGGTATACAATTAAACTCAAACGCATTTTAAGAAAGAGGAGCCCAGTGGAAGGGCTCCGCGACTCTGATATCAATGGTACCGGGTTCGAATCTTGGGAGTTCTTTTTTATGTTGTTTATTTTAAAGTTGTTTATTTTAAGGTATAAAATTAAACTCAAACGCAATTTAAGAAAGAGGAGCAGTGGGCCAGTTGAAGGGCTCCGGACTCTGATACCAATGGTACCGGGTTCGAATCTCGGGAGTTCTTGTTTATGTTGTTTATTTTAAAGTTGTTCATTTTAAGGTATACAATTAAACTCAAACGCAATTTAAGAAAGAGGAGCAGTGGCCCAGTGGAAGGGCTCCGGACTCTGATATCAATAGTACCGGGTTCGAATCTCGGGAGTTCTTTTTTATGTTGTTGATATAAAGATGTTCATTCTAAGGTTTAAAATTAAACTCAAACACACTTAAGTAAGAGGAGCAGTGGCCCAGTGGAAGGGAACCGGACTCTTATATCAATGGTACCGGGTTCGAATCTCGGGAGTTCTTTTTTATGTTGTTGATATAAAGATGTTCCTTCTAAGGTTTAAAATTAAACTCAAACACACTTAAGTAAGAGGAGCAGTGGCCCAGTGGAAGGGCTCCGGACTCTGATATCAATGCTACCGGGTTCGAATCTCGGGAGTTCTTGTTTATGTTGTTTATTTTAAAGTTGTTTATTTTAAGGTATAAAATTAAACTCAAACGCATTTTAAGAAAGAGGAGCAGTGGCCCAGTGGAAGGGCTCCGCGACTCTGATATCAATGGTACCGGTTTAGAATCTCGGGAGTTCTTGTTTATGTTGTTTATTTTAAAGTTGTTCATTTTAAGGTATACAATTAAACTCAAACGCAATTTAAGAAAGAGGAGCAGTGGCCCAGTGGAAGGGCTCCAGACTCTGATATCAATAGTACCGGGTTCGAATCTCGGGAGTTCTTGTTTATGTTGTTTATTTTAAAGTTGTTTATTTTAAGGTTTAAAATTAAACTCAAACACACTTAAGTAAGAGGAGCAGTGGCCCAGTGGAAGGGCTCCGCGACTCTGATATCAATGGTACCGGGTTCGTATCTCGGGAGTTCTTGTTTATGTTGTTTATTTTAAAGTTGTTCATTTTAAGGTATACAATTAAACTCAAACGCATTTTAAGAAAGAGGAGCCCAGTGGAAGGGCTCCGCGACTCAGATATCAATGGTACCGGGTTCGAATCTTGGGAGTTCTTTTTTATGTTGTTTATTTTAAAGTTGTTTATTTTAAGGTATAAAATTAAACTCAAACGCAATTTAAGAAAGAGGAGCAGTGGGCCAGTTGAAGGGCTCCGGACTCTGATACCAATGGTACCGGGTTCGAATCTCGGGAGTTCTTGTTTATGTTGTTTATTTTAAAGTTGTTCATTTTAAGGTATACAATTAAACTCAAACGCAATTTAAGAAAGAGGAGCAGTGGCCCAGTGGAAGGGCACCGGACTCTGATATCAATGGTACTGGGTTCGAATCTCGGAAGTTCTTTTTTTATGTTGTTGATATAAAGATGTTCATTCTAAGGTTTAAAATTAAACTCAAACACACTTAAGTAAGAGGAGCAGTGGCCCAGTGGAAGGGCTCCGGACTCTGACATCAATGGTACCGGGTTCGAATCTCGGGAGTTCTTGTTTATGTTGTTTTTTTTAAAGTTGTTTATTTTAAGGCATAAAAATAAACTCAAACGCATTTTAAGAAAGAGGAGCAGTTGCCCACTGGAAGGGCTCCGCGACTCTGATATCAATGGTACCGGGTTCGAATCTCGGGAGTTCTTTTTTATGTTGTTTATTTTAAAGTTGTTCATTTTAAGGTATACAATTAAACTCAAACGCAATTTAAGAAAGAGGAGCAGTGGCCCAGTGGAAGGGCTCCGGACTCTGATATCAATGGTACCGGGTTCGAATCTCGGGAGTTCTTGTTTATGTTGTTTATTTTAAAGTTGTTTATTTTAAGGTTTAAAATTAAACTCAAACACACTTAAGTAAGAGGAGCAGTGGCCCAGTGGAAGGGCTCCGCGACTCTGATATCAATGGTACCGGGTTCGTATCTCGGGAGTTCTTGTTTATGTTGATTATTTTAAAGTTGTTTATTTTAAGGTATAAAATTAAACTCAAACGCAATTTAAGAAAGAGGAGCAGTGGCCCAGTGGAAGGGCTCCGGACTCTGATATCAATGGTATCGGGTTCGAATCTCGGGAGTTCTTGTTTATGTTGTTTATTTTAAAGTTGTTTATTTTAAGGTATAAAATTAAACTCAAACGCATTTTAAGAAAGAGGAGCAGTGGCCCAGTGGAAGGGCTCCGCGACTCTGATATCAATGGTACCGGGTTCGAATCTCGGGAGTTCTTGTTTATGTTGTTTATTTTAAAGTTGTTCATTTTAAGGTATACAATTAAACTCAAACGCATTTTAAGAAAGAGGAGCCCAGTGGAAGGGGGCTCCGCGACTCTGATATCAATGGTACCGGGTTCGAATCTTGGGAGTTCTTTTTTATGTTGTTTATTTTAAAGTTGTTTATTTTAAGGTATAAAATTAAACTCAAACGCAATTTAAGAAAGAGGAGCAGTGGGCCAGTTGAAGGGCTCCGGACTCTGATACCAATGGTACCGGGTTCGAATCTCGGGAGTTCTTGTTTATGTTGTTTATTTTAAAGTTGTTCATTTTAAGGTATACAATTAAACTCAAACGCAATTTAAGAAAGAGGAGCAGTGGCCCAGTGGAAGGGCTCCGGACTCTGATATCAATAGTACCGGGTTCGAATCTCGGGAGTTCTTTTTTATGTTGTTGATATAAAGATGTTCATTCTAAGGTTTAAAATTAAACTCAAACACACTTAAGTAAGAGGAGCAGTGGCCCAGTGGAAGGGAACCGGACTCTTATATCAATGGTACCGGGTTCGAATCTCGGGAGTTCTTTTTTATGTTGTTGATATAAAGATGTTCCTTCTAAGGTTTAAAATTAAACTCAAACACACTTAAGTAAGAGGAGCAGTGGCCCAGTGGAAGGGCTCCGGACTCTGATATCAATGCTACCGGGTTCGAATCTCGGGAGTTCTTGTTTATGTTGTTTATTTTAAAGTTGTTTATTTTAAGGTATAAAATTAAACTCAAACGCATTTTAAGAAAGAGGAGCAGTGGCCCAGTGGAAGGGCTCCGCGACTCTGATATCAATGGTACCGGTTTAGAATCTCGGGAGTTCTTGTTTATGTTGTTTATTTTAAAGTTGTTCATTTTAAGGTATACAATTAAACTCAAACGCAATTTAAGAAAGAGGAGCAGTGGCCCAGTGGAAGGGCTCCGGACTCTGATATCAATAGTACCGGGTTCGAATCTCGGGAGTTCTTGTTTATGTTGTTTATTTTAAAGTTGTTTATTTTAAGGTTTAAAATTAAACTCAAACACACTTAAGTAAGAGGAGCAGTGGCCCAGTGGAAGGGCTCCGCGACTCTGATATCAATGGTACCGGGTTCGTATCTCGGGAGTTCTTGTTTATGTTGTTTATTTTAAAGTTGTTTATTTTAAGGTATAAAAATAAACTCAAACGCAATTTAAGAAAGAGGAGCAGTGGCCCAGTGGAAGGGCTCCGCGACTCTGATATCAATGGTACCGGGTTCGAATCTCGAGAGTTCTTGCTTATGTTGATTATTTTAAAGTTGTTTATTTTAAGATATAAAATTAAACTCAAACGCAATTTAAGAAAGAGGAGCAGTGGCCCAGTGGAAGGGCTCCGGACTCTGATATCAATGGTACCGGGTTCGAATCTCGGGAGTTCTTGTTTATGTTGTTTATTTTAAAGTTGTTTATTTTAAGGCATAAAAATAAACTCAAACGCATTTTAAGAAAGAGGAGCAGTTGCCCAGTGGAAGGGCTCCGCGACTCTGATATCAATGGTACCGGGTTCGAATCTCGGGAGTTCTTTTTTATGTTGTTTATTTTAAAGTTGTTTAATTTAAGGTATAAAAATAAACTCAAACGCAATTTAAGAAAGAGGAGCAGTGGCCCAGTGGAAGGGCTCCGGACTCTGATACCAATGGTACAGGGTTCGAATCTCGGGAGTTCTTGTTTATGTTGTTTATTTTAAAGTTGTTCATTTTAAGGTATACAATTAAACTCAAACGCAATTTAAGAAAGAGGAGCAATTTCCCAGTGGAAGGGCTCCGGACTCTGATATCAATGGTATCGGGTTCGAATCTCGGGAGTTCTTGTTTATGTTGTTTATTTTAAAGTTGTTTATTTTAAGGTATAAAATTAAACTCAAACGCATTTTAAGAAAGAGGAGCAGTGGCCCAGTGGAAGAGCTCCGCGACTCTGATATCAATGGTACCGGGTTCGAATCTCGGGAGTTCTTGTTTATGTTGTTTATTTTAAAGTTGTTCATTTTAAGGTATACAATTAAACTCAAACGCATTTTAAGAAAGAGGAGCCCAGTGGAAGGGCTCCGCGACTCTGATATCAATGGTACCGGGTTCGAATCTTGGGAGTTCTTTTTTATGTTGTTTATTTTAAAGTTGTTTATTTTAAAGTTGTTTATTTTAAGGTATAAAATTAAACTCAAACGCAATTTAAGAAAGAGGAGCAGTGGGCCAGTTGAAGGGCTCCGGACTCTGATACCAATGGTACCGGGTTCGAATCTCGGGAGTTCTTGTTTATGTTGTTTATTTTAAAGTTGTTCATTTTAAGGTATACAATTAAACTCAAACGCAATTTAAGAAAGAGGAGCAGTGGCCCAGTGGAAGGGCTCCGGACTCTGATATCAATAGTACCGGGTTCGAATCTCGGGAGTTCTTTTTTATGTTGTTGATATAAAGATGTTCATTCTAAGGTTTAAAATTAAACTCAAACACACTTAAGTAAGAGGAGCAGTGGCCCAGTGGAAGGGAACCGGACTCTTATATCAATGGTACCGGGTTCGAATCTCGGGAGTTCTTTTTTATGTTGTTGATATAAAGATGTTCCTTCTAAGGTTTAAAATTAAACTCAAACACACTTAAGTAAGAGGAGCAGTGGCCCAGTGGAAGGGCTCCGGACTCTGATATCAATGCTACCGGGTTCGAATCTCGGGAGTTCTTGTTTATGTTGTTTATTTTAAAGTTGTTTATTTTAAGGTATAAAATTAAACTCAAACGCATTTTAAGAAAGAGGAGCAGTGGCCCAGTGGAAGGGCTCCGCGACTCTGATATCAATGGTACCGGTTTAGAATCTCGGGAGTTCTTGTTTATGTTGTTTATTTTAAAGTTGTTCATTTTAAGGTATACAATTAAACTCAAACGCAATTTAAGAAAGAGGAGCAGTGGCCCAGTGGAAGGGCTCCAGACTCTGATATCAATAGTACCGGGTTCGAATCTCGGGAGTTCTTGTTTATGTTGTTTATTTTAAAGTTGTTTATTTTAAGGTTTAAAATTAAACTCAAACACACTTAAGTAAGAGGAGCAGTGGCCCAGTGGAAGGGCTCCGCGACTCTGATATCAATGGTACCGGGTTCGTATCTCGGGAGTTCTTGTTTATGTTGTTTATTTTAAAGTTGTTTATTTTAAGGTATAAAAATAAACTCAAACGCAATTTAAGAAAGAGGAGCAGTGGCCCAGTGGAAGGGCTCCGCGACTCTGATATCAATGGTACCGGGTTCGAATCTCGTGAGTTCTTGTTTATGTTGATTATTTTAAAGTTGTTTATTTTAAGATATAAAATTAAACTCAAACGCAATTTAAGAAAGAGGAGCAGTGGCCCAGTGGAAGGGCTCCGGACTCTGATATCAATGGTACCGGGTTCGAATCTCGGGAGTTCTTGTTTATGTTGTTTATTTTAAAGTTGTTTATTTTAAGGCATAAAAATAAACTCAAACGCATTTTAAGAAAGAGGAGCAGTTGCCCAGTGGAAGGGCTCCGCGACTCTGATATCAATGGTACCGGGTTCGAATCTCGGGAGTTCTTTTTTATGTTGTTTATTTTAAAGTTGTTTAATTTAAGGTATAAAAATAAACTCAAACGCAATTTAAGAAAGAGGAGCAGTGGCCCAGTGGAAGGGCTCCGGACTCTGATACCAATGGTACAGGGTTCGAATCTCGGGAGTTCTTGTTTATGTTGTTTATTTTAAAGTTGTTCATTTTAAGGTATACAATTAAACTCAAACGCAATTTAAGAAAGAGGAGCAGTGGCCCAGTGGAAGGGCTCCGGACTCTGATATCAATGGTACCGGGTTCGAATCTCGGGAGTTCTTGTTTATGTTGTTTATTTTAAAGTTGTTTATTTTAAGGTTTAAAATTAAACTCAAACACACTTAAGTAAGAGGAGCAGTGGCCCAGTGGAAGGGCTCCGCGACTCTGATATCAATGGTACCGGGTTCGTATCTCGGGAGTTCTTGTTTATGTTGATTATTTTAAAGTTGTTTATTTTAAGGTATAAAATTAAACTCAAACGCAATTTAAGAAAGAGGAGCAGTGGCCCAGTGGAAGGGCTCCGGACTCTGATATCAATGGTATCGGGTTCGAATCTCGGGAGTTCTTGTTTATGTTGTTTATTTTAAAGTTGTTTATTTTAAGGTATAAAAATAAACTCAAACGCATTTTAAGAAAGAGGAGCAGTTGCCCAGTGGAAGGGCTCCGCAACTTTGATATCAATGGTACCGGGTTCGAATCTCGGGAGTTCTTGTTTATGTTGTTTATTTTAAAGTTGTTTATTTTAAGGTATAAAATTAAACTCAAACGCATTTTAAGAAAGAGGAGCAGTGGCCCAGTGGAAGGGCTCCGCGACTCTGATATCAATGGTACAGGGTTCGAATCTCGGGAGTTCTTGTTTATGTTGTTTATTTTAAAGTTGTTCATTTTAAGGTATACAATTAAACTCAAACGCATTTTAAGAAAGAGGAGCCCAGTGGAAGGGCTCCGCGACTCAGATATCAATGGTACCGGGTTCGAATCTTGGGAGTTCTTTTTTATGTTGTTTATTTTAAAGTTGTTTATTTTAAGGTATAAAATTAAACTCAAACGCAATTTAAGAAAGAGGAGCAGTGGGCCAGTTGAAGGGCTCCGGACTCTGATACCAATGGTACCGGGTTCGAATCTCGGGAGTTCTTGTTTATGTTGTTTATTTTAAAGTTGTTCATTTTAAGGTATACAATTAAACTCAAACGCAATTTAAGAAAGAGGAGCAGTGGCCCAGTGGAAGGGCACCGGACTCTGATATCAATGGTACTGGGTTCGAATCTCGGAAGTTCTTTTTTTATGTTGTTGATATAAAGATGTTCATTCTAAGGTTTAAAATTAAACTCAAACACACTTAAGTAAGAGGAGCAGTGGCCCAGTGGAAGGGCTCCGGACTCTGATATCAATGGTACCGGGTTCGAATCTCGGGAGTTCTTGTTTATGTTGTTTATTTTAAAGTTGTTCATTTTAAGGTATACAATTAAACTCAAACGCATTTTAAGAAAGAGGAGCAGTTGCCCAGTGGAAGGGCTCCGCGACTCTGATATCAATGGTACCGGGTTCGAATCTCGGGAGTTCTTGTTTATGTTGTTTATTTTAAAGTTGTTTATGTTAAGGTATAAAAGTAAACTCAAACGCATTTTAAGAAAGAGGAGCAGTGGCCCAGTGGAAGGGCTCCGGACTCTGATATCAATGGTACCGGGTTCGAATCTCGGGAGTTCTTGTTTATGTTGTTTATTTTAAAGTTGTTCATTTTAAGGTATAAAATTAAACTCAAACGCATTTTAAGAAAGAGGAGCAGTGGCCCAGTGGAAGGGCTCCACGACTCTGATATCAATGGTACCGGTTTAGAATCTCGGAAGTTCTTGTTTATGTTGTTTATTTTAAAGTTGTTCATTTTAAGGTATACAATTAAACTCAAACGCAATTTAAGAAAGAGGAGCAGTGGCCCAGTGGAAGGGCTCCGGACTCTGATATCAATGGTACCGGGTTCGAATCTCGGGAGTTCTTGTTTATGTTGTTTATTTTAAAGTTGTTTATTTTAAGGTATAAAATTAAACTCAAACGCATTTTAAGAAAGAGGAGCAGTGGCCCAGTGGAAGGGCACCGCGACTCTGATATCAATGGTACCGGGTTCGAATCTCGGGAGTTCTTGTTTATGTTGTTTATTTTAAAGTTGTTCATTTTAAGGTATACAATTAAACTCAAACGCATTTTAAGAAAGAGGAGCCCAGTGGAAGGGCTCCGCGACTCTGATATCAATGGTACCGGGTTCGAAATTTGGGAGTTCTTTTTTATGTTGTTTATTTTAAAGTTGTTTATTTTAAGGTATAAAATTAAACTCAAACGCAATTTAAGAAAGAGGAGCAGTGGCCCAGTGGAAGGGCTCCGGACTCTGATATCAATGGTACCGGGTTCGAATCTCGGGAGTTCTTTTTTATGTTGTTGATATAAAGATGTTCATTCTAAGGTTTAAAATTAAACTCAAACACACTTAAGTAAGAGGAGCAGTGGCCCAGTGGAAGGGCTCCGGACTCTTATATCAATGGTACCAGGTTCGAATCTCGGGAGTTCTTTTTTATGTTGTTGATATAAAGATGTTCCTTCTAAGGTTTAAAAATAAACTCAAACACACTTAAGTAAGAGGAGCAGTGGCCCAGTGGAAGGGCTCCGCGACTCTGATATCAATGGTACCGGGTTCGTATCTCGGGAGTTCTTGTTTATGTTGATTATTTTAAAGTTGTTTATTTTAAGGTATAAAAATAAACTCAAACGGAATTTAAGAAAGAGGAGCAGTGGCCCAGTGGAAGGGCTCCGCGACTCTGATATCAATGGTACCGGGTTCGAATCTCGTGAGTTCTTGTTTATGTTGATTATTTTAAAGTTGTTTATTTTAAGATATAAAATTAAACTCAAACGCAATTTAAGAAAGAGGAGCAGTGGCCCAGTGAAAGGGCTCCGGACTCTGATATCAATGGTACCGGGTTCGAATATCGGGAGTTCTTGTTTATGTTGTTTATTTTAAAGTTGTTTATTTTAAGGCATAAAAATAAACTCAAACGCATTTTAAGAAAGAGGAGCAGTTGCCCAGTGGAAGGGCTCCGCGACTCTGATATCAATGGTACCGGGTTCGAATCTCGGGAGTTCTTTTTTATGTTGTTTATTTTAAAGTTGTTTATTTTAAGGTATAAAAATAAACTCAAACGCAATTTAAGAAAGAGGAGCAGTGGCCCAGTGGAAGGGCTCCGGACTCTGATACCAATGGTACAGGGTTCGAATCTCGGGAGTTCTTGTTTATGTTGTTTATTTTAAAGTTGTTCATTTTAAGGTATACAATTAAACTCAAACGCAATTTAAGAAAGAGGAGCAGTGGCCCAGTGGAAGGGCTCCGCGACTCTGATATCAATGGTACCAGGTTCGAATCTCGGGAGTTCTTGTTTATGTTGTTTATTTTAAAGTTGTTTATTTTAAGGTTTAAAATTAAACTCAAACACACTTAAGTAAGAGGAGCAGTGGCCCAGTGGAAGGGCTCCGCGACTCTGATATCAATGGTACCGGGTTCGTATCTCGGGAGTTCTTGTTTATGTTGATTATTTTAAAGTTGTTTATTTTAAGGTATAAAATTAAACTCAAACGCAATTTAAGAAAGAGGAGCAGTGGCCCAGTGGAAGGGCTCCGGACTCTGATATCAATGGTACCGGGTTCGAATCTCGGGAGTTCTTGTTTATGTTGTTTATTTTAAAGTTGTTTATTTTAAGGCATAAAAATAAACTCAAACGCATTTTAAGAAAGAGGAGCAGTTGCCCAGTGGAAGGGCTCCGCGACTCTGATATCAATGGTACCGAGTTCTTGTTTATGTTGTTTATTTTAAAGTTGTTCATTTTAAGGTATACAATTAAACTCAAACGCATTTTAAGAAAGAGGAGCAGTTGCCCAGTGGAAGGGCTCCGCGACTCTGATATCAATGGTACCGGGTTCGAATCTCGGGAGTTCTTGTTTATGATGTTTATTTTAAAGTTGTTTATTTTAAGGTATAAAAGTAAACTCAAACGCATTTTAAGAAAGAGGAGGAGTGGCCCAGTGGAAGGGCTCCGGACTCTGATATCAATGGTAACGGGTTCGAATCTCGGGAGTTCTTGTTTATGTTGTTTATTTTAAAGTTGTTCATTTTAAGGTATAAAATTAAACTCAAACGCATTTTAAGAAAGAGGAGCAGTGGCCCAGTGGAAGGGCTCCGCGACTCTGATATCAATGGTACCGGTTTAGAATCTCGGGAGTTCTTGTTTATGTTGTTTATTTTAAAGTTGTTCATTTTAAGGTATACAATTAAACTCAAACGCAATTTAAGAAAGAGGAGCAGTGGCCCAGTGGAAGGGCTCCGGACTCTGATACCAATGGTACCGGGTTCGAATCTCGGGAGTTCTTTTTTATGTTGTTGATATAAAGATGTTCATTCTAAGGTTTAAAAATAAACTCAAACACACTTTAAGTAAGAGGAGCAGTGGCCCAGTGGAAGGGCTCCTGACTCTGATATCAATGGTACCGGGTTCGAATCTCGGGATTTTTTTTTTATGTTGTTGATATAAAGATGTTCATTCTAAGGTTTAAAAAAAAAATCAAACACACTTTAAGTAAGAGGAGCAGTGGCCCAGTGGAAGGGCTCCGGACTCTGATATCAATGGTACCGGGTTCGAATTTGGGAGTTCTTGTTTATGTTGTTTATTTTAAAGTTGTTCATTTTAAGGTATACAAATAAACTCAAACGCAATTTAAGAAAGAGGAGCAGTGGCCCAGTGGCCCAGTGGAAGGGCTCCGGACTCTGATATCAATGGTACCGGGTTCGAATCTCGGGAGTTCTTTTTTATGTTGTTGATATAAAGATGTTCATTCTAAGGTTTAAAATTAAACTCAAACACACTTAAGTAAGAGGAGCAGTGGCCCAGTGGAAGGGCTCCGGACTCTTATATCAATGGTACCAGGTTCGAATCTCGGGAGTTCTTTTTTATGTTGTTGATATAAAGATGTTCCTTCTAAGGTTTAAAATTAAACTCAAACACACTTAAGTAAGAGGAGCAGTGGCCCAGTGGAAGGGCTCCGCGACTCTGATATCAATGGTACCGGGTTCGTATCTCGGGAGTTCTTGTTTATGTTGATTATTTTAAAGTTGTTTATTTTAAGGTATAAAAATAAACTCAAACGGAATTTAAGAAAGAGGAGCAGTGGCCCAGTGGAAGGGCTCCGCGACTCTGATATCAATGGTACCGGGTTCGAATCTCGTGAGTTCTTGTTTATGTTGATTATTTTAAAGTTGTTTATTTTAAGATATAAAATTAAACTCAAACGCAATTTAAGAAAGAGGAGCAGTGGCCCAGTGGAAGGGCTCCGGACTCTGATATCAATGGTACCGGGTTCGAATATCGGGAGTTCTTGTTTATGTTGTTTATTTTAAAGTTGTTTATTTTAAGGCATAAAAATAAACTCAAACGCATTTTAAGAAAGAGGAGCAGTTGCCCAGTGGAAGGGCTCCGCGACTCTGATATCAATGGTACCGGGTTCGAATCTCGGGAGTTCTTTTTTATGTTGTTTATTTTAAAGTTGTTTATTTTAAGGTATAAAAATAAACTCAAACGCAATTTAAGAAAGAGGAGCAGTGGCCCAGTGGAAGGGCTTCGGACTCTGATACCAATGGTACAGGGTTCGAATCTCGGGAGTTCTTGTTTATGTTGTTTATTTTAAAGTTGTTCATTTTAAGGTATACAATTAAACTCAAACGCAATTTAAGAAAGAGGAGCAGTGGCCCAGTGGAAGGGCTCCGGACTCTGATATCAATGGTACCAGGTTCGAATCTCGGGAGTTCTTGTTTATGTTGTTTATTTTAAAGTTGTTTATTTTAAGGTTTAAAATTAAACTCAAACACACTTAAGTAAGAGGAGCAGTGGCCCAGTGGAAGGGCTCCGCGACTCTGATATCAATGGTACCGGGTTCGTATCTCGGGAGTTCTTGTTTATGTTGATTATTTTAAAGTTGTTTATTTTAAGGTATAAAATTAAACTCAAACGCAATTTAAGAAAGAGGAGCAGTGGCCCAGTGAAAGGGCTCCGGACTCTGATATCAATGGTACCGGGTTCGAATCTCGGGAGTTCTTGTTTATGTTGTTTATTTTAAAGTTGTTTATTTTAAGGCATAAAAATAAACTCAAACGCATTTTAAGAAAGAGGAGCAGTTGCCCAGTGGAAGGGCTCCGCGACTCTGATATCAATGGTACCGAGTTCTTGTTTATGTTGTTTATTTTAAAGTTGTTCATTTTAAGGTATACAATTAAACTCAAACGCATTTTAAGAAAGAGGAGCAGTTGCCCAGTGGAAGGGCTCCGCGACTCTGATATCAATGGTACCGGGTTCGAATCTCGGGAGTTCTTGTTTATGATGTTTATTTTAAAGTTGTTTATTTTAAGGTATAAAAGTAAACTCAAACGCATTTTAAGAAAGAGGAGGAGTGGCCCAGTGGAAGGGCTCCGGACTCTGATATCAATGGTAACGGGTTCGAATCTCGGGAGTTCTTGTTTATGTTGTTTATTTTAAAGTTGTTCATTTTAAGGTATAAAATTAAACTCAAACGCATTTTAAGAAAGAGGAGCAGTGGCCCAGTGGAAGGGCTCCGCGACTCTGATATCAATGGTACCGGTTTAGAATCTCGGGAGTTCTTGTTTATGTTGTTTATTTTAAAGTTGTTCATTTTAAGGTATACAATTAAACTCAAACGCAATTTAAGAAAGAGGAGCAGTGGCCCAGTGGAAGGGCTCCGGACTCTGATACCAATGGTACCGGGTTCGAATCTCGGGAGTTCTTTTTTATGTTGTTGATATAAAGATGTTCATTCTAAGGTTTAAAAATAAACTCAAACACACTTTAAGTAAGAGGAGCAGTGGCCCAGTGGAAGGGCTCCTGACTCTGATATCAATGGTACCGGGTTCGAATCTCGGGATTTTTTTTTTATGTTGTTGATATAAAGATGTTCATTCTAAGGTTTAAAAAAAAAATCAAACACACTTTAAGTAAGAGGAGCAGTGGCCCAGTGGAAGGGCTCCGGACTCTGATATCAATGGTACCGGGTTCGAATTTGGGAGTTCTTGTTTATGTTGTTTATTTTAAAGTTGTTCATTTTAAGGTATACAAATAAACTCAAACGCAATTTAAGAAAGAGGAGCAGTGGCCCAGTGGCCCAGTGGAAGGGCTCCGGACTCTGATATCAATGGTACCGGGTTCGAATCTCGGGAGTTCTTTTTTATGTTGTTGATATAAAGATGTTCATTCTAAGGTTTAAAATTAAACTCAAACACACTTTAAGTAAGAGGAGCAGTGGCCCAGTGGAAGGGCTCCGGACTCTGATACCTATGGTACCGGGTTCGAATCTCGGGAGTTCTTTTTTATGTTGTTGATATAAAGATGTTCATTCTAAGGTTTAAAATTAAACTCAAACACACTTTAAGTAAGAGGAGCAGTGGCCCAGTGGAAGGGCTCCGGACTCTGATACCAATGGTACCGGGTTCGAATCTCGGGAGTTCTTTTTTATGTTGTTGATATAAAGATGTTCATTCTAAGGTTTAAAATTAAATTCAAACACACTTAAGTAAGAGGAGCAGTGGCCCAGTGGAAGGGCTCCGGACTCTGATATCAATGGTACCGGGTTCGAATCTCGGGAGTTCTTGTTTATGTTGTTTATTTTAAAGTTGTTTATTTTAAGGTATAAAATTCAACTCAAACGCAATTTAAGAAAGAGGAGCAGTGGCCCAGTGGAAGGGCTCCGGACTCTGATATCAATGGTACCGGGTTCGAATCTTGGGAGTTCTTGTTTATGTTGTTTATTTTAAAGTTGTTTATTTTAAGGTTTAAAATTAAACTCAAACACACTTAAGTAAGAGGAGCAGTGGCCCAGTGGAAGGGCTCCGGACTCTGATATCAATGCTACCGGGTTCGAATCTCGGGAGTTCTTGTTTATGTTGTTTATTTTAAAGTTGTTTATTTTAAGGTATAAAATTAAACTCAAACGCATTTTAAGAAAGAGGAGCAGTGGCCCAGTGGAAGGGCTCCGCGACTCTGATATCAATGGTACCGGTTTAGAATCTCGGGAGTTCTTGTTTATGTTGTTTATTTTAAAGTTGTTCATTTTAAGGTATACAATTAAACTCAAACGCAATTTAAGAAAGAGGAGCAGTGGCCCAGTGGAAGGGCTCCAGACTCTGATATCAATAGTACCGGGTTCGAATCTCGGGAGTTCTTGTTTATGTTGTTTATTTTAAAGTTGTTTATTTTAAGGTTTAAAATTAAACTCAAACACACTTAAGTAAGAGGAGCAGTGGCCCAGTGGAAGGGCTCCGCGACTCTGATATCAATGGTACCGGGTTCGTATCTCGGGAGTTCTTGTTTATGTTGTTTATTTTAAAGTTGTTTATTTTAAGGTATAAAAATAAACTCAAACGCAATTTAAGAAAGAGGAGGAGCAGTGGCCCAGTGGAAGGGCTCCGCGACTCTGATATCAATGGTACCGGGTTCGAATCTCGTGAGTTCTTGTTTATGTTGATTATTTTAAAGTTGTTTATTTTAAGATATAAAATTAAACTCAAACGCAATTTAAGAAAGAGGAGCAGTGGCCCAGTGGAAGGGCTCCGGACTCTGATATCAATGGTACCGGGTTCGAATCTCGGGAGTTCTTGTTTATGTTGTTTATTTTAAAGTTGTTTATTTTAAGGCATAAAAATAAACTCAAACGCATTTTAAGAAAGAGGAGCAGTTGCCCAGTGGAAGGGCTCCGCGACTCTGATATCAATGGTACCGGGTTCGAATCTCGGGAGTTCTTTTTTATGTTGTTTATTTTAAAGTTGTTTAATTTAAGGTATAAAAATAAACTCAAACGCAATTTAAGAAAGAGGAGCAGTGGCCCAGTGGAAGGGCTCCGGACTCTGATACCAATGGTACAGGGTTCGAATCTCGGGAGTTCTTGTTTATGTTGTTTATTTTAAAGTTGTTCATTTTAAGGTATACAATTAAACTCAAACGCAATTTAAGAAAGAGGAGCAGTGGCCCAGTGGAAGGGCTCCGGACTCTGATATCAATGGTACCGGGTTCGAATCTCGGGAGTTCTTGTTTATGTTGTTTATTTTAAAGTTGTTTATTTTAAGGTTTAAAATTAAACTCAAACACACTTAAGTAAGAGGAGCAGTGGCCCAGTGGAAGGGCTCCGCGACTCTGATATCAATGGTACCGGGTTCGTATCTCGGGAGTTCTTGTTTATGTTGATTATTTTAAAGTTGTTTATTTTAAGGTATAAAATTAAACTCAAACGCAATTTAAGAAAGAGGAGCAGTGGCCCAGTGGAAGGGCTCCGGACTCTGATATCAATGGTATCGGGTTCGAATCTCGGGAGTTCTTGTTTATGTTGTTTATTTTAAAGTTGTTTATTTTAAGGTATAAAAATAAACTCAAACGCATTTTAAGAAAGAGGAGCAGTTGCCCAGTGGAAGGGCTCCGCGACTCTGATATCAATGGTACAGGGTTCGAATCTCGGGAGTTCTTGTTTATGTTGTTTATTTTAAAGTTGTTCATTTTAAGGTATACAATTAAACTCAAACGCATTTTAAGAAAGAGGAGCCCAGTGGAAGGGCTCCGCGACTCAGATATCAATGGTACCGGGTTCGAATCTTGGGAGTTCTTTTTTATGTTGTTTATTTTAAAGTTGTTTATTTTAAGGTATAAAATTAAACTCAAACGCAATTTAAGAAAGAGGAGCAGTGGGCCAGTTGAAGGGCTCCGGACTCTGATACCAATGGTACCGGGTTCGAATCTCGGGAGTTCTTGTTTATGTTGTTTATTTTAAAGTTGTTCATTTTAAGGTATACAATTAAACTCAAACGCAATTTAAGAAAGAGGAGCAGTGGCCCAGTGGAAGGGCACCGGACTCTGATATCAATGGTACTGGGTTCGAATCTCGGAAGTTCTTTTTTTATGTTGTTGATATAAAGATGTTCATTCTAAGGTTTAAAATTAAACTCAAACACACTTAAGTAAGAGGAGCAGTGGCCCAGTGGAAGGGCTCCGGACTCTTATATCAATGGTACCGGGTTCGAATCTCGGGAGTTCTTTTTTATGTTGTTGATATAAAGATGTTCCTTCTAAGGTTTAAAATTAAACTCAAACACACTTAAGTAAGAGGAGCAGTGGCCCAGTGGAAGGGCTCCGGACTCTGATATCAATGCTACCGGGTTCGAATCTCGGGAGTTCTTGTTTATGTTGTTTATTTTAAAGTTGTTTATTTTAAGGTATAAAATTAAACTCAAACGCAATTTAAGAAAGAGGAGCAGTGGCCCAGTGGAAGGGCTCCGGACTCTGATATCAATGGTACCGGGTTCGAATCTCGGGAGTTCTTGTTTATGTTGTTTATTTTAAAGTTGTTCATTTTAAGGTATACAATTAAACTCAAACGCATTTTAAGAAAGAGGAGCAGTTGCCCAGTGGAAGGGCTCCGCGACTCTGATATCAATGGTACCGGGTTCGAATCTCGGGAGTTCTTGTTTATGTTGTTTATTTTAAAGTTGTTTATGTTAAGGTATAAAAGTAAACTCAAACGCATTTTAAGAAAGAGGAGCAGTGGCCCAGTGGAAGGGCTCCGGACTCTGATATCAATGGTACCGGGTTCGAATCTCGGGAGTTCTTGTTTATGTTGTTTATTTTAAAGTTGTTCATTTTAAGGTATAAAATTAAACTCAAACGCATTTTAAGAAAGAGGAGCAGTGGCCCAGTGGAAGGGCTCCACGACTCTGATATCAATGGTACCGGTTTAGAATCTCGGAAGTTCTTGTTTATGTTGTTTATTTTAAAGTTGTTCATTTTAAGGTATACAATTAAACTCAAACGCATTTTAAGAAAGAGGAGCCCAGTGGAAGGGCTCCGCGACTCAGATATCAATGGTACCGGGTTCGAATCTTGGGAGTTCTTTTTTATGTTGTTTATTTTAAAGTTGTTTATTTTAAGGTATAAAATTAAACTCAAACGCAATTTAAGAAAGAGGAGCAGTGGGCCAGTTGAAGGGCTCCGGACTCTGATACCAATGGTACCGGGTTCGAATCTCGGGAGTTCTTGTTTATGTTGTTTATTTTAAAGTTGTTCATTTTAAGGTATACAATTAAACTCAAACGCAATTTAAGAAAGAGGAGCAGTGGCCCAGTGGAAGGGCACCGGACTCTGATATCAATGGTACTGGGTTCGAATCTCGGAAGTTCTTTTTTTATGTTGTTGATATAAAGATGTTCATTCTAAGGTTTAAAATTAAACTCAAACACACTTAAGTAAGAGGAGCAGTGGCCCAGTGGAAGGGCTCCGGACTCTTATATCAATGGTACCGGGTTCGAATCTCGGGAGTTCTTTTTTATGTTGTTGATATAAAGATGTTCCTTCTAAGGTTTAAAATTAAACTCAAACACACTTAAGTAAGAGGAGCAGTGGCCCAGTGGAAGGGCTCCGGACTCTGATATCAATGCTACCGGGTTCGAATCTCGGGAGTTCTTGTTTATGTTGTTTATTTTAAAGTTGTTTATTTTAAGGTATAAAATTAAACTCAAACGCAATTTAAGAAAGAGGAGCAGTGGCCCAGTGGAAGGGCTCCGGACTCTGATATCAATGGTACCGGGTTCGAATCTCGGGAGTTCTTGTTTATGTTGTTTATTTTAAAGTTGTTCATTTTAAGGTATACAATTAAACTCAAACGCATTTTAAGAAAGAGGAGCCCAGTGGAAGGGCTCCGCGACTCAGATATCAATGGTACCGGGTTCGAATCTTGGGAGTTCTTTTTTATGTTGTTTATTTTAAAGTTGTTTATTTTAAGGTATAAAATTAAACTCAAACGCAATTTAAGAAAGAGGAGCAGTGGGCCAGTTGAAGGGCTCCGGACTCTGATACCAATGGTACCGGGTTCGAATCTCGGGAGTTCTTGTTTATGTTGTTTATTTTAAAGTTGTTCATTTTAAGGTATACAATTAAACTCAAACGCAATTTAAGAAAGAGGAGCAGTGGCCCAGTGGAAGGGCACCGGACTCTGATATCAATGGTACTGGGTTCGAATCTCGGAAGTTCTTTTTTTATGTTGTTGATATAAAGATGTTCATTCTAAGGTTTAAAATTAAACTCAAACACACTTAAGTAAGAGGAGCAGTGGCCCAGTGGAAGGGCTCCGGACTCTTATATCAATGGTACCGGGTTCGAATCTCGGGAGTTCTTTTTTATGTTGTTGATATAAAGATGTTCCTTCTAAGGTTTAAAATTAAACTCAAACACACTTAAGTAAGAGGAGCAGTGGCCCAGTGGAAGGGCTCCGGACTCTCATATCAATGCTACCGGGTTCGAATCTCGGGAGTTCTTGTTTATGTTGTTTATTTTAAAGTTGTTTATTTTAAGGTATAAAATTAAACTCAAACGCAATTTAAGAAAGAGGAGCAGTGGCCCAGTGGAAGGGCTCCGGACTCTGATATCAATGGTACCGGGTTCGAATCTCGGGAGTTCTTGTTTATGTTGTTTATTTTAAAGTTGTTCATTTTAAGGTATACAATTAAACTCAAACGCATTTTAAGAAAGAGGAGCAGTTGCCCAGTGGAAGGGCTCCGCGACTCTGATATCAATGGTACCGGGTTCGAATCTCGGGAGTTCTTGTTTATGTTGTTTATTTTAAAGTTGTTTATGTTAAGGTATAAAAGTAAACTCAAACGCATTTTAAGAAAGAGGAGCAGTGGCCCAGTGGAAGGGCTCCGGACTCTGATATCAATGGTACCGGGTTCGAATCTCGGGAGTTCTTGTTTATGTTGTTTATTTTAAAGTTGTTCATTTTAAGGTATAAAATTAAACTCAAACGCATTTTAAGAAAGAGGAGCAGTGGCCCAGTGGAAGGGCTCCACGACTCTGATATCAATGGTACCGGTTTAGAATCTCGGAAGTTCTTGTTTATGTTGTTTATTTTAAAGTTGTTCATTTTAAGGTATACAATTAAACTCAAACGCAATTTAAGAAAGAGGAGCAGAGGCCCAGTGGAAGGGCTCCGGACTCTGATATCAATGGTACCGGGTTCGAATCTCGGGAGTTCTTGTTTATGTTGTTTATTTTAAAGTTGTTTATTTTAAGGTATAAAATTAAACTCAAACGCATTTTAAGAAAGAGGAGCAGTGGCCCAGTGGAAGGGCACCGCGACTCTGATATCAATGGTACCGGGTTCGAATCTCGGGAGTTCTTGTTTATGTTGTTTATTTTAAAGTTGTTCATTTTAAGGTATACAATTAAACTCAAACGCATTTTAAGAAAGAGGAGCCCAGTGGAAGGGCTCCGCGACTCTGATATCAATGGTACCGGGTTCGAAATTTGGGAGTTCTTTTTTATGTTGTTTATTTTAAAGTTGTTTATTTTAAGGTATAAAATTAAACTCAAACGCAATTTAAGAAAGAGGAGCAGTGGCCCAGTGGAAGGGCTCCGGACTCTGATATCAATGGTACCGGGTTCGAATCTCGGGAGTTCTTTTTTATGTTGTTGATATAAAGATGTTCATTCTAAGGTTTAAAATTAAACTCAAACACACTTAAGTAAGAGGAGCAGTGGCCCAGTGGAAGGGCTCCGGACTCTTATATCAATGGTACCAGGTTCGAATCTCGGGAGTTCTTTTTTATGTTGTTGATATAAAGATGTTCCTTCTAAGGTTTAAAATTAAACTCAAACACACTTAAGTAAGAGGAGCAGTGGCCCAGTGGAAGGGCTCCGCGACTCTGATATCAATGGTACCGGGTTCGTATCTCGGGAGTTCTTGTTTATGTTGATTATTTTAAAGTTGTTTATTTTAAGGTATAAAAATAAACTCAAACGGAATTTAAGAAAGAGGAGCAGTGGCCCAGTGGAAGGGCTCCGCGACTCTGATATCAATGGTACCGGGTTCGAATCTCGTGAGTTCTTGTTTATGTTGATTATTTTAAAGTTGTTTATTTTAAGATATAAAATTAAACTCAAACGCAATTTAAGAAAGAGGAGCAGTGGCCCAGTGGAAGGGCTCCGGACTCTGATATCAATGGTACCGGGTTCGAATATCGGGAGTTCTTGTTTATGTTGTTTATTTTAAAGTTGTTTATTTTAAGGCATAAAAATAAACTCAAACGCATTTTAAGAAAGAGGAGCAGTTGCCCAGTGGAAGGGCTCCGCGACTCTGATATCAATGGTACCGGGTTCGAATCTCGGGAGTTCTTTTTTATGTTGTTTATTTTAAAGTTGTTTATTTTAAGGTATAAAAATAAACTCAAACGCAATTTAAGAAAGAGGAGCAGTGGCCCAGTGGAAGGGCTCCGGACTCTGATACCAATGGTACAGGGTTCGAATCTCGGGAGTTCTTGTTTATGTTGTTTATTTTAAAGTTGTTCATTTTAAGGTATACAATTAAACTCAAACGCAATTTAAGAAAGAGGAGCAGTGGCCCAGTGGAAGGGCTCCGGACTCTGATATCAATGGTACCAGGTTCGAATCTCGGGAGTTCTTGTTTATGTTGTTTATTTTAAAGTTGTTTATTTTAAGGTTTAAAATTAAACTCAAACACACTTAAGTAAGAGGAGCAGTGGCCCAGTGGAAGGGCTCCGCGACTCTGATATCAATGGTACCGGGTTCGTATCTCGGGAGTTCTTGTTTATGTTGATTATTTTAAAGTTGTTTATTTTAAGGTATAAAATTAAACTCAAACGCAATTTAAGAAAGAGGAGCAGTGGCCCAGTGGAAGGGCTCCGGACTCTGATATCAATGGTACCGGGTTCGAATCTCGGGAGTTCTTGTTTATGTTGTTTATTTTAAAGTTGTTTATTTTAAGGCATAAAAATAAACTCAAACGCATTTTAAGAAAGAGGAGCAGTTGCCCAGTGGAAGGGCTCCGCGACTCTGATATCAATGGTACCGAGTTCTTGTTTATGTTGTTTATTTTAAAGTTGTTCATTTTAAGGTATACAATTAAACTCAAACGCATTTTAAGAAAGAGGAGCAGTTGCCCAGTGGAAGGGCTCCGCGACTCTGATATCAATGGTACCGGGTTCGAATCTCGGGAGTTCTTGTTTATGATGTTTATTTTAAAGTTGTTTATTTTAAGGTATAAAAGTAAACTCAAACGCATTTTAAGAAAGAGGAGGAGTGGCCCAGTGGAAGGGCTCCGGACTCTGATATCAATGGTAACGGGTTCGAATCTCGGGAGTTCTTGTTTATGTTGTTTATTTTAAAGTTGTTCATTTTAAGGTATAAAATTAAACTCAAACGCATTTTAAGAAAGAGGAGCAGTGGCCCAGTGGAAGGGCTCCGCGACTCTGATATCAATGGTACCGGTTTAGAATCTCGGGAGTTCTTGTTTATGTTGTTTATTTTAAAGTTGTTCATTTTAAGGTATACAATTAAACTCAAACGCAATTTAAGAAAGAGGAGCAGTGGCCCAGTGGAAGGGCTCCGGACTCTGATACCAATGGTACCGGGTTCGAATCTCGGGAGTTCTTTTTTATGTTGTTGATATAAAGATGTTCATTCTAAGGTTTAAAAATAAACTCAAACACACTTTAAGTAAGAGGAGCAGTGGCCCAGTGGAAGGGCTCCTGACTCTGATATCAATGGTACCGGGTTCGAATCTCGGGATTTTTTTTTTATGTTGTTGATATAAAGATGTTCATTCTAAGGTTTAAAAAAAAAATCAAACACACTTTAAGTAAGAGGAGCAGTGGCCCAGTGGAAGGGCTCCGGACTCTGATATCAATGGTACCGGGTTCGAATTTGGGAGTTCTTGTTTATGTTGTTTATTTTAAAGTTGTTCATTTTAAGGTATACAAATAAACTCAAACGCAATTTAAGAAAGAGGAGCAGTGGCCCAGTGGCCCAGTGGAAGGGCTCCGGACTCTGATATCAATGGTACCGGGTTCGAATCTCGGGAGTTCTTTTTTATGTTGTTGATATAAAGATGTTCATTCTAAGGTTTAAAATTAAACTCAAACACACTTTAAGTAAGAGGAGCAGTGGCCCAGTGGAAGGGCTCCGGACTCTGATACCTATGGTACCGGGTTCGAATCTCGGGAGTTCTTTTTTATGTTGTTGATATAAAGATGTTCATTCTAAGGTTTAAAATTAAACTCAAACACACTTTAAGTAAGAGGAGCAGTGGCCCAGTGGAAGGGCTCCGGACTCTGATACCAATGGTACCGGGTTCGAATCTCGGGAGTTCTTTTTTATGTTGTTGATATAAAGATGTTCATTCTAAGGTTTAAAATTAAATTCAAACACACTTAAGTAAGAGGAGCAGTGGCCCAGTGGAAGGGCTCCGGACTCTGATATCAATGGTACCGGGTTCGAATCTCGGGAGTTCTTGTTTATGTTGTTTATTTTAAAGTTGTTTATTTTAAGGTATAAAATTCAACTCAAACGCAATTTAAGAAAGAGGAGCAGTGGCCCAGTGGAAGGGCTCCGGACTCTGATATCAATGGTACCGGGTTCGAATCTTGGGAGTTCTTGTTTATGTTGTTTATTTTAAAGTTGTTCATTTTAAGGTATAAAATTAAACTCAAACGCATTTTAAGAAAGAGGAGCAGTGGCCCAGTGGAAGGGCTCCGCGACTCTGATATCAATGGTAACGGTTTAGAATCTCGGGAGTTCTTGTTTATGTTGTTTATTTTAAAGTTGTTTATTTTAAGGTTTAAAATTAAACTCAAACACACTTAAGTAAGAGGAGCAGTGGCCCAGTGGAAGGGCTCCGCGACTCTGATATCAATGGTACCGGGTTCGTATCTCGGGAGTTCTTGTTTATGTTGATTATTTTAAAGTTGTTTATTTTAAGGTATAAAATTAAACTCAAACGCAATTTAAGAAAGAGGAGCAGTGGCCCAGTGGAAGGGCTCCGGACTCTGATATCAATGGTACCGGGTTCGAATCTCGGGAGTTCTTGTTTATGTTGTTTATTTTAAAGTTGTTTATTTTAAGGCATAAAAATAAACTCAAACGCATTTTAAGAAAGAGGAGCAGTTGCCCAGTGGAAGGGCTCCGCGACTCTGATATCAATGGTACCGAGTTCTTGTTTATGTTGTTTATTTTAAAGTTGTTCATTTTAAGGTATACAATTAAACTCAAACGCATTTTAAGAAAGAGGAGCAGTTGCCCAGTGGAAGGGCTCCGCGACTCTGATATCAATGGTACCGGGTTCGAATCTCGGGAGTTCTTGTTTATGATGTTTATTTTAAAGTTGTTTATTTTAAGGTATAAAAGTAAACTCAAACGCATTTTAAGAAAGAGGAGGAGTGGCCCAGTGGAAGGGCTCCGGACTCTGATATCAATGGTAACGGGTTCGAATCTCGGGAGTTCTTGTTTATGTTGTTTATTTTAAAGTTGTTCATTTTAAGGTATAAAATTAAACTCAAACTCATTTTAAGAAAGAGGAGCAGTGGCCCAGTGGAAGGGCGCCGCGACTCTGATATCAATGGTACCGGTTTAGAATCTCGGGAGTTCTTGTTTATGTTGTTTATTTTAAAGTTGTTCATTTTAAGGTATACAATTAAACTCAAACGCAATTTAAGAAAGAGGAGCAGTGGCCCAGTGGAAGGGCTCCGGACTCTGATACCAATGGTACCGGGTTCGAATCTCGGGAGTTCTTTTTTATGTTGTTGATATAAAGATGTTCATTCTAAGGTTTAAAAATAAACTCAAACACACTTTAAGTAAGAGGAGCAGTGGCCCAGTGGAAGGGCTCCGGACTCTGATATCAATGGTACCGGGTTCGAATCTCGGGATTTTTTTTTTATGTTGTTGATATAAAGATGTTCATTCTAAGGTTTAAAAAAAAAATCAAACACACTTTAAGTAAGAGGAGCAGTGGCCCAGTGGAAGGGCTCCGGACTCTGATATCAATGGTACCGGGTTCGAATTTGGGAGTTCTTGTTTATGTTGTTTATTTTAAAGTTGTTCATTTTAAGGTATACAAATAAACTCAAACGCAATTTAAGAAAGAGGAGCAGTGGCCCAGTGGCCCAGTGGAAGGGCTCCGGACTCTGATATCAATGGTACCGGGTTCGAATCTCGGGAGTTCTTTTTTATGTTGTTGATATAAAGATGTTCATTCTAAGGTTTAAAATTAAACTCAAACACACTTTAAGTAAGAGGAGCAGTGGCCCAGTGGAAGGGCTCCGGACTCTGATACCAATGGTACCGGGTTCGAATCTCGGGAGTTCTTTTTTATGTTGTTGATATAAAGATGTTCATTCTAAGGTTTAAAATTAAACTCAAACACACTTTAAGTAAGAGGAGCAGTGGCCCAGTGGAAGGGCTCCGGACTCTGATACCAATGGTACCGGGTTCGAATCTCGGGAGTTCTTTTTTATGTTGTTGATATAAAGATGTTCATTCTAAGGTTTAAAATTAAATTCAAACACACTTAAGTAAGAGGAGCAGTGGCCCAGTGGAAGGGCTCCGGACTCTGATATCAATGGTACCGGGTTCGAATCTCGGGAGTTCTTGTTTATGTTGTTTATTTTAAAGTTGTTTATTTTAAGGTATAAAATTCAACTCAAACGCAATTTAAGAAAGAGGAGCAGTGGCCCAGTGGAAGGGCTCCGGACTCTGATATCAATGGTACCGGGTTCGAATCTTGGGAGTTCTTGTTTATGTTGTTTATTTTAAAGTTGTTCATTTTAAGGTATAAAATTAAACTCAAACGCATTTTAAGAAAGAGGAGCAGTGGCCCAGTGGAAGGGCTCCGCGACTCTGATATCAATGGTAACGGTTTAGAATCTCGGGAGTTCTTGTTTATGTTGTTTATTTTAAAGTTGTTCATTTTAAGGTATACAAATAAACTCAAATGCTATTTAAGAAAGAGGAGCAGTGGCCCAGTGGAAGGGCTCCGGACTCTGATATCAATGGTATCGGGTTCGAATCTCGGGAGTTCTTGTTTATGTTGTTTATTTTAAAGTTGTTTATTTTAAGGTATAAAAATAAACTCAAACGCATTTTAAGAAAGAGGAGCAGTTGCCCAGTGGAAGGGCTCCGCGACTTTGATATCAATGGTACCGGGTTCGAATCTCGGGAGTTCTTGTTTATGTTGTTTATTTTAAAGTTGTTTATTTTAAGGTATAAAATTAAACTCAAACGCATTTTAAGAAAGAGGAGCAGTGGCCCAGTGGAAGGGCTCCGCGACTCTGATATCAATGGTACCGAGTTCTTGTTTATGTTGTTTATTTTAAAGTTGTTCATTTTAAGGTATACAATTAAACTCAAACGCATTTTAAGAAAGAGGAGCAGTTGCCCAGTGGAAGGGCTCCGCGACTCTGATATCAATGGTACCGGGTTCGAATCTCGGGAGTTCTTGTTTATGATGTTTATTTTAAAGTTGTTTATTTTAAGGTATAAAAGTAAACTCAAACGCATTTTAAGAAAGAGGAGGAGTGGCCCAGTGGAAGGGCTCCGGACTCTGATATCAATGGTAACGGGTTCGAATCTCGGGAGTTCTTGTTTATGATGTTTATTTTAAAGTTGTTTATTTTAAGGTATAAAAGTAAACTCAAACGCATTTTAAGAAAGAGGAGGAGTGGCCCAGTGGAAGGGCTCCGGACTCTGATATCAATGGTAACGGGTTCGAATCTCGGGAGTTCTTGTTTATGTTGTTTATTTTAAAGTTGTTCATTTTAAGGTATAAAATTAAACTCAAACGCATTTTAAGAAAGAGGAGCAGTGGCCCAGTGGAAGGGCTCCGCGACTCTGATATCAATGGTACCGGTTTAGAATCTCGGGAGTTCTTGTTTATGTTGTTTATTTTAAAGTTGTTCATTTTAAGGTATACAATTAAACTCAAACGCAATTTAAGAAAGAGGAGCAGTGGCCCAGTGGAAGGGCTCCGGACTCTGATACCAATGGTACCGGGTTCGAATCTCGGGAGTTCTTTTTTATGTTGTTGATATAAAGATGTTCATTCTAAGGTTTAAAAATAAACTCAAACACACTTTAAGTAAGAGGAGCAGTGGCCCAGTGGAAGGGCTCCGGACTCTGATATCAATGGTACCGGGTTCGAATCTCGGGATTTTTTTTTTATGTTGTTGATATAAAGATGTTCATTCTAAGGTTAAAAAAAAAAATCAAACACACTTTAAGTAAGAGGAGCAGTGGCCCAGTGGAAGGGCTCCGGACTCTGATATCAATGGTACCGGGTTCGAATTTGGGAGTTCTTGTTTATGTTGTTTATTTTAAAGTTGTTCATTTTAAGGTATACAAATAAACTCAAACGCAATTTAAGAAAGAGGAGCAGTGGCCCAGTGGCCCAGTGGAAGGGCTCCGGACTCTGATATCAATGGTACCGGGTTCGAATCTCGGGAGTTCTTTTTTATGTTGTTGATATAAAGATGTTCATTCTAAGGTTTAAAATTAAACTCAAACACACTTTAAGTAAGAGGAGCAGTGGCCCAGTGGAAGGGCTCCGGACTCTGATACCAATGGTACCGGGTTCGAATCTCGGGAGTTCTTTTTTATGTTGTTGATATAAAGATGTTCATTCTAAGGTTTAAAATTAAACTCAAACACACTTTAAGTAAGAGGAGCAGTGGCCCAGTGGAAGGGCTCCGGACTCTGATACCAATGGTACCGGGTTCGAATCTCGGGAGTTCTTTTTTATGTTGTTGATATAAAGATGTTCATTCTAAGGTTTAAAATTTAATTCAAACACACTTAAGTAAGAGGAGCAGTGGCCCAGTGGAAGGGCTCCGGACTCTGATATCAATGGTACCGGGTTCGAATCTCGGGAGTTCTTGTTTATGTTGTTTATTTTAAAGTTGTTTATTTTAAGGTATAAAATTCAACTCAAACGCAATTTAAGAAAGAGGAGCAGTGGCCCAGTGGAAGGGCTCCGGACTCTGATATCAATGGTACCGGGTTCGAATCTTGGGAGTTCTTGTTTATGTTGTTTATTTTAAAGTTGTTCATTTTAAGGTATAAAATTAAACTCAAACGCATTTTAAGAAAGAGGAGCAGTGGCCCAGTGGAAGGGCTCCGCGACTCTGATATCAATGGTAACGGTTTAGAATCTCGGGAGTTCTTGTTTATGTTGTTTATTTTAAAGTTGTTCATTTTAAGGTATACAAATAAACTCAAATGCTATTTAAGAAAGAGGAGCAGTGGCCCAGTGGAAGGGCTCCGGACTCTGATATCAATGGTATCGGGTTCGAATCTCGGGAGTTCTTGTTTATGTTGTTTATTTTAAAGTTGTTTATTTTAAGGTATAAAAATAAACTCAAACGCATTTTAAGAAAGAGGAGCAGTTGCCCAGTGGAAGGGCTCCGCGACTTTGATATCAATGGTACCGGGTTCGAATCTCGGGAGTTCTTGTTTATGTTGTTTATTTTAAAGTTGTTTATTTTAAGGTATAAAATTAAACTCAAACGCATTTTAAGAAAGAGGAGCATTGGCCCAGTGGAAGGGCTCCGCGACTCTGATATCAATGGTACCGAGTTCTTGTTTATGTTGTTTATTTTAAAGTTGTTCATTTTAAGGTATACAATTAAACTCAAACGCATTTTAAGAAAGAGGAGCAGTTGCCCAGTGGAAGGGCTCCGCGACTCTGATATCAATGGTACCGGGTTCGAATCTCGGGAGTTCTTGTTTATGATGTTTATTTTAAAGTTGTTTATTTTAAGGTATAAAAGTAAACTCAAACGCATTTTAAGAAAGAGGAGGAGTGGCCCAGTGGAAGGGCTCCGGACTCTGATATCAATGGTAACGGGTTCGAATCTCGGGAGTTCTTGTTTATGTTGTTTATTTTAAAGTTGTTCATTTTAAGGTATAAAATTAAACTCAAACGCATTTTAAGAAAGAGGAGCAGTGGCCCAGTGGAAGGGCTCCGCGACTCTGATATCAATGGTACCGGTTTAGAATCTCGGGAGTTCTTGTTTATGTTGTTTATTTTAAAGTTGTTCATTTTAAGGTATACAATTAAACTCAAACGCAATTTAAGAAAGAGGAGCAGTGGCCCAGTGGAAGGGCTCCGGACTCTGATACCAATGGTACCGGGTTCGAATCTCGGGAGTTCTTTTTTATGTTGTTGATATAAAGATGTTCATTCTAAGGTTTAAAAATAAACTCAAACACACTTTAAGTAAGAGGAGCAGTGGCCCAGTGGAAGGGCTCCGGACTCTGATATCAATGGTACCGGGTTCGAATCTCGGGATTTTTTTTTTATGTTGTTGATATAAAGATGTTCATTCTAAGGTTTAAAAAAAAATCAAACACACTTTAAGTAAGAGGAGCAGTGGCCCAGTGGAAGGGCTCCGGACTCTGATAACAATGGTACCGGGTTCGAATTTGGGAGTTCTTGTTTATGTTGTTTATTTTAAAGTTGTTCATTTTAAGGTATACAAATAAACTCAAACGCAATTTAAGAAAGAGGAGCAGTGGCCCAGTGGCCCAGTGGAAGGGCTCCGGACTCTGATATCAATGGTACCGGGTTCGAATCTCGGGAGTTCTTTTTTATGTTGTTGATATAAAGATGTTCATTCTAAGGTTTAAAATTAAACTCAAACACACTTTAAGTAAGAGGAGCAGTGGCCCAGTGGAAGGGCTCCGGACTCTGATACCAATGGTACCGGGTTCGAATCTCGGGAGTTCTTTTTTATGTTGTTGATATAAAGATGTTCATTCTAAGGTTTAAAATTAAACTCAAACACACTTTAAGTAAGAGGAGCAGTGGCCCAGTGGAAGGGCTCCGGACTCTGATACCAATGGTACCGGGTTCGAATCTCGGGAGTTCTTTTTTATGTTGTTGATATAAAGATGTTCATTCTAAGGTTTAAAATTAAACTCAAACACACTTTAAGTGAGAGGAGCAGTGGCCCAATGGAAGGGCTCCAGACTCTGGACCGAAAGGTTCCGGGATCGAATCCCGCTACATAAAATACTCGAGGCGTTTTAAAAAACAATTTTTTATTAAAAACAAAAAATTCATATAAAAAAAGTGCAGAGGTTCGTTTTAAGTTTTAAGTTTCCTTCCCATCCTCGAATGGGCGGCGCGTCTCGCCGCGCGGTGAGTGGCGACCTCGCGGCCACCACTCTTTTGCGGCCTCGGACCTGGTCACCGCCGGGGCTCGAACCGGGGACCTCTGGCTTCGGAGTCCGCTGCCCTTCCACGACACCCACTTGGGTCCCCCCCAGGAACATATGCATTTTGAACTTGATGAACCTTCGATTCATTCTTTACATTGGATACTATGGCATAGGAATTCAGTGCTTTATACTTAGTAAATAATTCGCGAGTGGAATACTTTACACAGGATACTAAGGCATGGGGAAATCAGTGTTTGTACGAAGGCACACGCTATACCATTAGTTTACTTAGGAATAGGTATAAGTATACAGAGGACTCAGAAAATAATTTGAGTTGGAGGCACACGCTTTAGGTATAGACCATTAGTTTATTTAGTTAACAGAGTACACAGGGTACTATGGCATAGGGAAATCATTGCTTTATACTTCGTAAATAATTTGCGAGTGGAAGGCACACGCTGTACCATTAGTTTACTTAGGAAAGGGTAAAGGTATACAGGCGACTCTTTGGTTCCGACTCAGAAATACAAATCGAGTAGAAGGCACACGCTGTAGGTATTTATTTTTTATTTATTTATTTACAGATGGGATTACAGATGGGATTACATTGGGGGTTGTTGCGGGGGAGGGTGGCGGGTCTCCAGTCGTGGCGAGCTGGGATCAACATGACGGCGGGTATAACAGCGTTGATTCCACCAGTGTTCTTGGCCAGTGTTCATCGTGGTATCTTCTGGGCTGGGATGATGCGTTGAATTGAAGAGGTTGCGTGTTCGGTTGAGTGGTCTCGTTAGGGTTGAAAGAGACCGCGTTCGGGCATGCTGAATGATTGGACCAAGTTGTATACAGGTGTTCGTTCGTTCACTGTGAACATAAATTCAAACCAAGATTTTAAGAATTAGAATACCGTAATTTGTGCGGCAAATAATGCTGGGGTGTGACAACATCAGGGGCTACTCAGACTTCGTTGTTAGAAAAAATTTACATATATATAATAATAATAAAATCCACAATTTTTCTTAAAACGAACGCACAACCTCATTTTCAATTTTAAAAATATTTTTCTGTCTTTTTTGTCTATTTTTTTAAACTGAAAAACTAACTTCATATTTTAATTATTTTCTTCAAAGAAAAAAGCGAAAAGTCTAAGTGAACACTGTTATCATTAATATTATTATGGGTCGTACATGTTCCTTTAACAAAGAGCTTATTTTATCAATTTAAACCAAAGATGTGCGGTTAAAATGTCAAATAAAATTTGAGCTGTTGCCGAAGTTCCATTATGGTTAAGTACTCTTGTTTTCATTTATTTATTGTATTTATTTACAGTGAATTGGGCAAGGTTCGAATCCACACAACATTGAATAATAACATCTGCAAGAAATAAAATTACACGGTATCGTCGTTCTCATTCGGTAATTGTTTCAAATAATTCACAACTTGAAATCATCCATTTTATCTTTAAATCGATACCCACCGAACCCCCTTCATTGCGTCGTCTTAAAAAGAGAAACAAATTGATTAAGTTCAGGGTGAATGAATGAAGGTGCCAAACTTTTACCCGTTTTAGAACGTCAGCCTTTAAGAAAGACTCTACAAAGGCGAAACGTCAGACCTTTATCAATCCTGTTTATGATATTTTGTTTGGTAAGCAGTTTACAACAGCAGGCTATTTCCCTTTTATTTCATTTTAGAAACATGTAGGCCCACACATTGATCTCAGACTATCCACGCATAGAGGTAGAAATACAATATTATGAAAACTACAAGTGGTAAAAGATTGCTTAACCCAGTACTCTAAAAAGAGAAGTCGATTGTTTCATTTGATTGACGGCAAGTAGCTATTGACTGGCACAATACAATACGCCATGGGCCAAACGCCATGGCTACTTCCGGCCGTTGTACTTTCAAGTGCCGTTGTTTACGTGCATGAAGGTGGAAATAGAAACGCCACAAAATTACCCGTTTTATGACAATCTTAGTGTTTACACGGGTTCCACGAGCCCTATTCCTATTCTACATTTTGAACTGAAGTAAACTACACGATAAAGCTTACCTCTACTGACATTAAATCACGCCAAATGATCGTAATACATCCACGGTGTTTACATAAATCAAGCATGGCTGGTGGCCATTTTGAATTACGCGTCATCATGCCGTCGAGTACCCCACCCCTACTACATGTTTATCTGGTGTTAGGTAGTAGTCGGATACCTGTCGTTTTCTTCGGCTGGTTCCAATCACATGTGCCTGTCATAGACCACAGGGGTACGCAACTGGCTCCCGCAGGATCTCTCGGTAATGAACAGAAATTTAATAGTCCCCCGGACTCGGACATGTAGGCCTAGTAATTGTCTGGGGGTGTGCTCGTTGAACATGATTATGATCAAGCTGGGTAGGCTCCTAGATGACTAAAGGGCCAGGGACTGGGAGTTCGATTTGAGGGTAGTGAAGATCATGGACTAGAAGTAATTTTGCTTGGGTGTGGCTGGTTGGACATGGGTATGAGCAAACTGGGTAGATGACCGGGGCCAGGGACGGGGATTTAGATTTGAGGGTATGGGGGGATGGACTAGCAATTTAAGTAAGAGGAGCCGTGGCCCAGTGGAAGGGCTCCGGACTCTGAACCCAAAGGTACTGGGTTCGAGTCCTGGGTGTTCTTTTTGTACTCTTAGTCTTAAGACTATTGGTTTATACGCAGGATACTATGGCATATGAAAAACCTTGCTTTATACTTGATAAATAATTTGCGAGAGGAACGCACAGGCTATATACCAGTAGTTTACTTTTTAGCTGCTGTTGATTTGATGTTCTTTGGTTTTAAATTAAACTCGAACGCATTTTAAGTAAGAAGAGCAGTGGCACGGTGGAAGGGCTCCGGACTCTGAACCCATAGGTACTGGGTTCGATTCCCGGGTGTTCTTTTTGTACTCTTAAGGCCATTGGGTTACGCAGGATACTAAAGGCGTATAAAAACATTGCTTTACGCTTTTAATAAATAACTTGCGAGTGGAAGGCACACGCTTTATAGACCAGTAGTTCACTTTTTGGCCGTTATTGAGTTGATGTTCTAGGGTTTTAAATTAAACTCAAACGCAAATTAAGAAAGAAGAGCAGTGGCCCAGTGGAAGGGCTCCGGACTCTGATATCAATGGTACCGGGTTCGTATCTTGGAAATTCTTGTTTATGTTGTTTATTTTAAAGTTGTTTATTTTAAAGTATAAAATTAAACTCAAACGCAATTTAAGAAAGAGGAGCAGTGGCCCAGTGGAAGGGCTCCGGACTCTGATATCAATGGTACCGGGTTCTTGTTTATGTTGTTTATTTTAAAGTTGTTTATTTTAAGGTATAAAAATAAACTCAAACGCATTTTAAGAAAGAGGAGCAGTTGCCCAGTGGAAAGGCTCCGCGACTCTGATATCAATGGTACCGGGTTCGAATCTAGGGAGTTCTTGTTTATGTTGTTTATTTTAAAGTTGTTTATTTTAAGGTATAAAATTAAACTCAAACGCAATTTAAGAAAGAGGAGCAGTGGCCCAGTGGCCCAGTGGAAGGGCTCCGGACTCTGATATCAATGGTACCGGGTTCGAATCTCGGGAGTTCTTTTTTATGTTGTTGATATAAAGATGTTCATTCTAAGGTTTAAAATTGAATTCAAACACACTTAAGTAAGAGGAGCAGTGGCCCAGTGGAAGGGCTCCGGACTCTGATATCAATGGTACCGGGTTCGAATCTCGGGAGTTCTTGTTTATGTTGTTTATTTTAAAGTTGTTTATTTTAAGGTATAAAATTAAACTCAAACGCAATTTAAGAAAGAGGAGCAGTGGCCCAGTGGAAGGGCTCCGGACTCTGATATCAATGGTACCGGGTTCGAATCTCGGGAGTTCTTTTTTATGTTGTTGATATAAAGATGTTCCTTCTAAGGTTTAAAATTAAACTCAAACACACTTAAGTAAGAGGAGCAGTGGCCCAGTGGAAGGGCTCCGGACTCTGATATCAATGCTACCGGGTTCGAATCTCGGGAGTTCTTTTTTATGTTGTTTATTTTAAAGTTGTTTATTTTAAGGTATAAAATTAAACTCAAACGCAATTTAAGAAAGAGGAGCAGTTGCCCAGTGGAAGGGCTCCGCGACTCTGATATCAATGGTACCGGGTTCGAATCTCGGGAGTTCTTGTTTATGTTGTTTATTTTAAAGTTGTTTATGTTAAGGTATAAAAGTAAACTCAAACGCATTTTAAGAAAGAGGAGCAGTGGCCCAGTGGAAGGGCTCCGGACTCTGATATCAATGGTACCGGGTTCGAATCTCGGGAGTTCTTGTTTATGTTGTTTATTTTAAAGTTGTTCATTTTAAGGTATAAAATTAAACTCAAACGCATTTTAAGAAAGAGGAGCAGTGGCCCAGTGGAAGGGCTCCACGACTCTGATATCAATGGTACCGGTTTAGAATCTCGGAAGTTCTTGTTTATGTTGTTTATTTTAAAGTTGTTCATTTTAAGGTATACAATTAAACTCAAACGCAATTTAAGAAAGAGGAGCAGTGGCCCAGTGGAAGGGCTCCGGACTCTGATATCAATGGTACCGGGTTCGAATCTCGGGAGTTCTCGTTTATGTTGTTTATTTTAAAGTTGTTTATTTTAAGGTATAAAATTAAACTCAAACGCATTTTAAGAAAGAGGAGCAGTGGCCCAGTGGAAGGGCTCCGCGACTCTGATATCAATGGTACCGGGTTCGAATCTCGGGAGTTCTTGTTTATGTTGTTTATTTTAAAGTTGTTCATTTTAAGGTATACAAATAAACTCAAACGCATTTTAAGAAAGAGGAGCCCAGTGGAAGGGCTCCGCGACTCTGATATCAATGGTACCGGGTTCGAATCTTGGGAGTTCTTTTTTATGTTGTTTATTTTAAAGTTGTTTATTTTAAGGTATAAAATTAAACTCAAACGCAATTTAAGAAAGAGGAGCAGTGGCCCAGTGGAAGGGCTCCGGACTCTGATATCAATGGTACCGGGTTCGAATCTCGGGAGTTCTTTTTTATGTTGTTGATATAAAGATGTTCATTCTAAGGTTTAAAATTAAACTCAAACACACTTAAGTAAGAGGAGCAGTGGCCCAGTGGAAGGGCTCCGGACTCTTATATCAATGGTACCAGGTTCGAATCTCGGGAGTTCTTTTTTATGTTGTTGATATAAAGATGTTCCTTCTAAGGTTTAAAATTAAACTCAAACACACTTAAGGAAGAGGAGCAGTGGCCCAGTGGAAGGGCTCCGGACTCTGATATCAATAGTACCGGGTTCGAATCTCGGGAGTTCTTGTTTATGTTGTTTATTTTAAAGTTGTTTATTTTAAGGTTTAAAATTAAACTCAAACACACTTAAGTAAGAGGAGCAGTGGCCCAGTGGAAGTGCTCCGCAACTCTGATATCAATGGTACCGGGTTCGTATCTCGGGAGTTCTTGTTTATGTTGATTATTTTAAAGTTGTTTATTTTAAGGTATAAAAATAAACTCAAACGCAATTTATGAAAGAGGAGCAGTGGCCCAGTGGAAGGGCTCCGCGACTCTGATATCAATGGTACCGGGTTCGTATCTCGGGAGTTCTTGTTTATGGTGATTATTTTAAAGTTGTTTATTTTAAGGTATAAAAATAAACTCAAACGCAATTTATGAAAGAGGAGCAGTGGCCCAGTGGAAGGGCTCCGCGACTCTGATATCAATGGTACCGGGTTCGAATCTCGTGAGTTCTTGTTTATGTTGATTATTTTAAAGTTATTTATTTTAAGATATAAAATTAAACTCAAACGCAATTTAAGAAAGAGGAGCAGTGGCCCAGTGGAAGGGCTCCGGACTCTGATATCAATGGTATCGGGTTCGAATCTCGGGAGTTCTTGTTCATGTTGTTTATTTTAAAGTTGTTTATTTTAAGGTATACAATTAAACTCAAACGCATTTTAAGAAAGATGAGCAGTTGCCCAGTGGAAGGGCTCCGCGACTCTGATATCAATGGTACCGGGTTCGAATCTCGGGAGTTCTAGTTTATGTTGTTTATTTTAAAGTTTTTCATTTTAAGGTATAAAATTAAACTCAAACGCATTTTAAGAAAGAGGAGCAGTGGCCCAGTGGAAGGGCTCCGCGACTCTGATATCAATGGTAACGGTTTAGAATCTCGGGAGTTCTTGTTTATGTTGTTTATTTTAAAGTTGTTCATTTTAAGGTATACAAATAAACTCAAATGCTATTTAAGAAAGAGGAGCAGTGGCCCAGTGGAAGGGCTCCGGACTCTGATATCAATGGTATCGGGTTCGAATCTCGGGAGTTCTTGTTTATGTTGTTTATTTTAAAGTTGTTTATTTTAAGGTATAAAAATAAACTCAAACGCATTTTAAGAAAGAGGAGCAGTTGCCCAGTGGAAGGGCTCCACGACTTTGATATCAATGGTACCGGGTTCGAATCTCGGGAGTTCTTGTTTATGTTGTTTATTTTAAAGTTGTTTATTTTAAGGTATAAAATTAAACTCAAACGCATTTTAAGAAAGAGGAGCATTGGCCCAGTGGAAGGGCTCCGCGACTCTGATATCAATGGTACCGAGTTCTTGTTTATGTTGTTTATTTTAAAGTTGTTCATTTTAAGGTATACAATTAAACTCAAACGCATTTTAAGAAAGAGGAGCAGTTGCCCAGTGGAAGGGCTCCGCGACTCTGATATCAATGGTACCGGGTTCGAATCTCGGGAGTTCTTGTTTATGATGTTTATTTTAAAGTTGTTTATTTTAAGGTATAAAAGTAAACTCAAACGCATTTTAAGAAAGAGGAGGAGTGGCCCAGTGGAAGGGCTCCGGACTCTGATATCAATGGTAACGGGTTCGAATCTCGGGAGTTCTTGTTTATGTTGTTTATTTTAAAGTTGTTCATTTTAAGGTATAAAAATAAACTCAAACGCATTTTAAGAAAGAGGAGCAGTGGCCCAGTGGAAGGGCTCCGCGACTCTGATATCAATGGTACCGGTTTAGAATCTCGGGAGTTCTTGTTTATGTTGTTTATTTTAAAGTTGTTCATTTTAAGGTATACAATTAAACTCAAACGCAATTTAAGAAAGAGGAGCAGTGGCCCAGTGGAAGGGCTCCGGACTCTGATACCAATGGTACCGGGTTCGAATCTCGGGAGTTCTTTTTTATGTTGTTGATATAAAGATGTTCATTCTAAGGTTTAAAAATAAACTCAAACACACTTTAAGTAAGAGGAGCAGTGGCCAAGTGGAAGGGCTCCGGACTCTGATATCAATGGTACCGGGTTCGAATCTCGGGATTTTTTTTTTATGTTGTTGATATAAAGATGTTCATTCTAAGGTAAAAAAAAAAAAATCAAACACACTTTAATTAAGAGGAGCAGTGGCCCAGTGGAAGGGCTCCGGACTCTGATATCAATGGTACCGGGTTCGAATTTGGGAGTTATTGTTTATGTTGTTTATTTTAAAGTTGTTCATTTTAAGGTATACAAATAAACTCAAACGCAATTTAAGAAAGAGGAGCAGTGGCCCAGTGGCCCAGTGGAAGGGCTCCGGACTCTGATACCAATGGTACCGGGTTCGAATCTCGGGAGTTCTTTTTTATGTTGTTGATATAAAGATGTTCATTCTAAGGTTTAAAATTAAACTCAAACACACTTTAAGTAAGAGGAGCAGTGGCCCAGTGGAAGGGCTCCGGACTCTGATACCAATGGTACCGGGTTCGAATCTCGGGAGTTCTTTTTTATGTTGTTGATATAAAGATGTTCATTCTAAGGTTTAAAATTAAACTCAAACACACTTTAAGTGAGAGGAGCAGTGGCCCAATGGAAGGGCTCCAGACTCTGGACCGAAAGGTTCCGGGATCGAATCCCGCTACATAAAAAACTCGAGGCGTTTTAAAAAACAATTTTTTATTAAAAACAAAAAATTCATATAAAAAAAGTGCAGAGGTTCGTTTTAAGTTTTAAGTTTCCTTCCCATCCTCGAATGGGCGGCGCGTCTCGCCGCGCGGTGAGTGGCGACCTCGCGGCCACCACTCTTTTGCGGCCTCGGACCTGGTCACCGCCGGGGCTCGAACCGGGGACCTCTGGCTTCGGAGTCCGCTGCCCTTCCACGACACCCACTTGGGTCCCCCCCAGGAACATATGCATTTTGAACTTGATGAACCTTCGATTCATTCTTTACATTGGATACTATGGCATAGGAATTCAGTGCTTTATACTTAGTAAATAATTCGCGAGTGGAATACTTTACACAGGATACTAAGGCATGGGGAAATCAGTGTTTGTACGAAGGCACACGCTATACCATTAGTTTACTTAGGAATAGGTATAAGTATACAGAGGACTCAGAAAATAATTTGAGTTGGAGGCACACGCTTTAGGTATAGACCATTAGTTTATTTAGTTAACAGAGTACACAGGGTACTATGGCATAGGGAAATCATTGCTTTATACTTCGTAAATAATTTGCGAGTGGAAGGCACACGCTGTACCATTAGTTTACTTAGGAAAGGGTAAAGGTATACAGGCGACTCTTTGGTTCCGACTCAGAAATACAAATCGAGTAGAAGGCACACGCTGTAGGTATGGACCATTAGTTTACTAGGAAACATAGACATATATGGAGGACTGCTTGGTTCGGACTTTAAAAATATGTGAGTTAAAGGCACACGCTGTAGGTATATATAGAAAATTAGTGCACATATGGAACGATATATGGAATTATTGGTTTGACTACAGATGGGATTACATTGGGGGTTGTTGCGGGGGAGGGTGGCGGGTCTCCAGTCGTGGCGAGCTGGGATCAACATGACGGCGGGTATAACAGCGTTGATTCCACCAGTGTTCTTGGCCAGTGTTCATCGTGGTATCTTCTGGGCTGGGATGATGCGTTGAATTGAAGAGGTTGCGTGTTCGGTTGAGTGGTCTCGTTAGGGTTGAAAGAGACCGCGTTCGGGCATGCTGAATGATTGGACCAAGTTGTATACAGGTGTTCGTTCGTTCACTGTGAACATAAATTCAAACCAAGATTTTAAGAATTAGAATACCGTAATTTGTGCGGCAAATAATGCTGGGGTGTGACAACATTAGGGGCTACTCAGACTTCGTTGTTAGAAAAAATTTACATATATATAATAATAATAAAATCCACAATTTTTCTTAAAACGAACGCACAACCTCATTTTCAATTTTAAAAATATTTTTCTGTCTTTTTTGTCTATTTTTTTAAACTGAAAAACTAACTTCATATTTTAATTATTTTCTTCAAAGAAAAAAGCGAAAAGTCTAAGTGAACACTGTTATCATTAATATTATTATGGGTCGTACATGTTCCTTTAACAAAGAGCTTATTTTATCAATTTAAACCAAAGATGTGCGGTTAAAATGTCAAATAAAATTTGAGCTGTTGCCGAAGTTCCATTATGGTTAAGTACTCTTGTTTTCATTTATTTATTGTATTTATTTACAGTGAATTGGGCAAGGTTCGAATCCACACAACATTGAATAATAACATCTGCCAGAAATAAAATTACACGGTATCGTCGTTCTCATTCGGTAATTGTTTCAAATAATTCACAACTTGAAATCATCCATTTTATCTTTAAATCGATACCCACCGAACCCCCTTCATTGCGTCGTCTTAAAAAGAGAAACAATTTGATTAAGTTCAGGGTGAATGAATGAAGGTGCCAAACTTTTACCCGTTTTAGAACGTCAGCCTTTAAGAAAGACTCTACAAAGGCGAAACGTCAGACCTTTATCAATCCTGTTTATGATATTTTGTTTGGTAAGCAGTTTACAACAGCAGGCTATTTCCCTTTTATTTCATTTTAGAAACATGTAGGCCCACACATTGATCTCAGACTATCCACGCATAGAGGTAGAAATACAATATTATGAAAACTACAAGTGGTAAAAGATTGCTTAACCCAGTACTCTAAAAAGAGAAGTCGATTGTTTCATTTGATTGACGGCAAGTAGCTATTGACTGGCACAATACAATACGCCATGGGCCAAACGCCATGGCTACTTCCGGCCGTTGTACTTTCAAGTGCCGTTGTTTACGTGCATGAAGGTGGAAATAGAAACGCCACAAAATTACCCGTTTTATGACAATCTTAGTGTTTACACGGGTTCCACGAGCCCTATTCCTATTCTACATTTTGAACTGAAGTAAACTACACGATAAAGCTTACCTCTACTGACATTAAATCACGCCAAATGATCGTAATACATCCACGGTGTTTACATAAATCAAGCATGGCTGGTGGCCATTTTGAATTACGCGTCATCATGCCGTCGAGTACCCCACCCCTACTACATGTTTATCTGGTGTTAGGTAGTAGTCGGATACCTGTCGTTTTCTTCGGCTGGTTCCAATCACATGTGCCTGTCATAGACCACAGGGGTACGCAACTGGCTCCCGCAGGATCTCTCGGTAATGAACAGAAATTTAATAGTCCCCCGGACTCGGACATGTAGGCCTAGTAATTGTCTGGGGGTGTGCTCGTTGAACATGATTATGATCAAGCTGGGTAGGCTCCTAGATGACTAAAGGGCCAGGGACTGGGAGTTCGATTTGAGGGTAGTGAAGATCATGGACTAGAAGTAATTTTGCTTGGGTGTGGCTGGTTGGACATGGGTATGAGCAAACTGGGTAGATGACCGGGGCCAGGGACGGGGATTTAGATTTGAGGGTATGGGGGGATGGACTAGCAATTTAAGTAAGAGGAGCCGTGGCCCAGTGGAAGGGCTCCGAACTCTGAACCCAAAGGTACTGGGTTCGAGTCCTGGGTGTTCTTTTTGTACTCTTAGTCTTAAGACTATTGGTTTATACGCAGGATACTATGGCATATGAAAAACCTTGCTTTATACTTGATAAATAATTTGCGAGAGGAACGCACAGGCTATATACCAGTAGTTTACTTTTTAGCTGCTGTTGATTTGATGTTCTTTGGTTTTAAATTAAACTCGAACGCATTTTAAGTAAGAGGAGCAGTGGCCCAGTGGAAGGGCTCCGGACTCTGATACCAATGGTACCGGGTTCGAATCTCGGGAGTTCTTTTTTATGTTGTTGATATAAAGATGTTCATTCTAAGGTTTAAAATTAAACTCAAACACACTTTAAGTAAGAGGAGCAGTGGCCCAGTGGAAGGGCTCCGGACTCTGATACCAATGGTACCGGGTTCGAATCTCGGGAGTTCTTTTTTATGTTGTTGATATAAAGATGTTCATTCTAAGGTTTAAAATTAAACTCAAACACACTTTAAGTGAGAGGAGCAGTGGCCCAATGGAAGGGCTCCAGACTCTGGACCGAAAGGTTCCGGGATCGAATCCCGCTACATAAAATACTCGAGGCGTTTTAAAAAACAATTTTTTATTAAAAACAAAAAATTCATATAAAAAAAGTGCAGAGGTTCGTTTTAAGTTTTAAGTTTCCTTCCCATCCTTGAATGGGCGGCGCGTCTCGCCGCGCGGTGAGTGGCGACCTCGTGGCGACCTCGCGGCCACCACTCTTTTGCGGCCTCGGACCTGGTCACCGCCGGGGCTCGAACCGGGGACCTCTGGCTTCGGAGTCCGCTGCCCTTCCACGACACCCACTTGGGTCCCCCCCAGGAACATATGCATTTTGAACTTGATGAACCTTCGATTCATTCTTTACATTGGATACTATGGCATAGGAATTCAGTGCTTTATACTTAGTAAATAATTCGCGAGTGGAATACTTTACACAGGATACTAAGGCATGGGGAAATCAGTGTTTGTACGAAGGCACACGCTATACCATTAGTTTACTTAGGAATAGGTATAAGTATACAGAGGACTCAGAAAATAATTTGAGTTGGAGGCACACGCTTTAGGTATAGACCATTAGTTTATTTAGTTAACAGAGTACACAGGGTACTATGGCATAGGGAAATCATTGCTTTATACTTCGTAAATAATTTGCGAGTGGAAGGCACACGCTGTACCATTAGTTTACTTAGGAAAGGGTAAAGGTATACAGGCGACTCTTTGGTTCCGACTCAGAAATACAAATCGAGTAGAAGGCACACGCTGTAGGTATGGACCATTAGTTTACTAGGAAACATAGACATATATGGAGGACTGCTTGGTTCGGACTTTAAAAATATGTGAGTTAAAGGCACACGCTGTAGGTATATATAGAAAATTAGTGCACATATGGAACGATATATGGAATTATTGGTTTGACTACAGATGGGATTACATTGGGGGTTGTTGCGGGGGAGGGTGGCGGGTCTCCAGTCGTGGCGAGCTGGGATCAACATGACGGCGGGTATAACAGCGTTGATTCCACCAGTGTTCTTGGCCAGTGTTCATCGTGGTATCTTCTGGGCTGGGATGATGCGTTGAATTGAAGAGGTTGCGTGTTCGGTTGAGTGGTCTCGTTAGGGTTGAAAGAGACCGCGTTCGGGCATGCTGAATGATTGGACCAAGTTGTATACAGGTGTTCGTTCGTTCACTGTGAACATAAATTCAAACCAAGATTTTAAGAATTAGAATACCGTAATTTGTGCGGCAAATAATGCTGGGGTGTGACAACATTAGGGGCTACTCAGACTTCGTTGTTAGAAAAAATTTACATATATATAATAATAATAAAATCCACAATTTTTCTTAAAACGAACGCACAACCTCATTTTCAATTTTAAAAATATTTTTCTGTCTTTTTTGTCTATTTTTTTAAACTGAAAAACTAACTTCATATTTTAATTATTTTCTTCAAAGAAAAAAGCGAAAAGTCTAAGTGAACACTGTTATCATTAATATTATTATGGGTCGTACATGTTCCTTTAACAAAGAGCTTATTTTATCAATTTAAACCAAAGATGTGCGGTTAAAATGTCAAATAAAATTTGAGCTGTTGCCGAAGTTCCATTATGGTTAAGTACTCTTGTTTTCATTTATTTATTGTATTTATTTACAGTGAATTGGGCAAGGTTCGAATCCACACAACATTGAATAATAACATCTGCCAGAAATAAAATTACACGGTATCGTCGTTCTCATTCGGTAATTGTTTCAAATAATTCACAACTTGAAATCATCCATTTTATCTTTAAATCGATACCCACCGAACCCCCTTCATTGCGTCGTCTTAAAAAGAGAAACAATTTGATTAAGTTCAGGGTGAATGAATGAAGGTGCCAAACTTTTACCCGTTTTAGAACGTCAGCCTTTAAGAAAGACTCTACAAAGGCGAAACGTCAGACCTTTATCAATCCTGTTTATGATATTTTGTTTGGTAAGCAGTTTACAACAGCAGGCTATTTCCCTTTTATTTCATTTTAGAAACATGTAGGCCCACACATTGATCTCAGACTATCCACGCATAGAGGTAGAAATACAATATTATGAAAACTACAAGTGGTAAAAGATTGCTTAACCCAGTACTCTAAAAAGAGAAGTCGATTGTTTCATTTGATTGACGGCAAGTAGCTATTGACTGGCACAATACAATACGCCATGGGCCAAACGCCATGGCTACTTCCGGCCGTTGTACTTTCAAGTGCCGTTGTTTACGTGCATGAAGGTGGAAATAGAAACGCCACAAAATTACCCGTTTTATGACAATCTTAGTGTTTACACGGGTTCCACGAGCCCTATTCCTATTCTACATTTTGAACTGAAGTAAACTACACGATAAAGCTTACCTCTACTGACATTAAATCACGCCAAATGATCGTAATACATCCACGGTGTTTACATAAATCAAGCATGGCTGGTGGCCATTTTGAATTACGCGTCATCATGCCGTCGAGTACCCCACCCCTACTACATGTTTATCTGGTGTTAGGTAGTAGTCGGATACCTGTCGTTTTCTTCGGCTGGTTCCAATCACATGTGCCTGTCATAGACCACAGGGGTACGCAACTGGCTCCCGCAGGATCTCTCGGTAATGAACAGAAATTTAATAGTCCCCCGGACTCGGACATGTAGGCCTAGTAATTGTCTGGGGGTGTGCTCGTTGAACATGATTATGATCAAGCTGGGTAGGCTCCTAGATGACTAAAGGGCCAGGGACTGGGAGTTCGATTTGAGGGTAGTGAAGATCATGGACTAGAAGTAATTTTGCTTGGGTGTGGCTGGTTGGACATGGGTATGAGCAAACTGGGTAGATGACCGGGGCCAGGGACGGGGATTTAGATTTGAGGGTATGGGGGGATGGACTAGCAATTTAAGTAAGAGGAGCCGTGGCCCAGTGGAAGGGCTCCGAACTCTGAACCCAAAGGTACTGGGTTCGAGTCCTGGGTGTTCTTTTTGTACTCTTAGTCTTAAGACTATTGGTTTATACGCAGGATACTATGGCATATGAAAAACCTTGCTTTATACTTGATAAATAATTTGCGAGAGGAACGCACAGGCTATATACCAGTAGTTTACTTTTTAGCTGCTGTTGATTTGATGTTCTTTGGTTTTAAATTAAACTCGAACGCATTTTAAGTAAGAAGAGCAGTGGCCCAGTGGAAGGGCTCCGGACTCTGAACCCATAGGTACTGGGTTCGATTCCCGGGTGTTCTTTTTGTACTCTTAAGGCCATTGGGTTACGCAGGATACTAAAGGCATATAAAAACATTGCTTTACGCTTTTAATAAATAACTTGCGAGTGGAAGGCACACGCTTTATAGACCAGTAGTTCACTTTTTGGCCGTTATTGAGTTGATGTTCTAGGGTTTTAAATTAAACTCAAACGCAAATTAAGAAAGAAGAGCAGTGGCCCAGTGGAAGGGCTCCGGACTCTGATATCAATGGTACCGGGTTCGTATCTCGGAAATTCTTGTTTATGTTGTTTATTTTAAAGTTGTTTATTTTAAAGTATAAAATTAAACTCAAACGCAATTTAAGAAAGAGGAGCAGTGGCCCAGTGGAAGGGCTCCGGACTCTGATATCAATGGTACCGGGTTCTTGTTTATGTTGTTTATTTTAAAGTTGTTTATTTTAAGGTATAAAAATAAACTCAAACGCATTTTAAGAAAGAGGAGCAGTTGCCCAGTGGAAGGGCTCCGCGACTCTGATATCAATGGTACCGGGTTCGAATCTAGGGAGTTCTTGTTTATGTTGTTTATTTTAAAGTTGTTTATTTTAAGGTATAAAATTAAACTCAAACGCAATTTAAGAAAGAGGAGCAGTGGCCCAGTGGCCCAGTGGAAGGGCTCCGGACTCTGATATCAATGGTACCGGGTTCGAATCTCGGGAGTTCTTTTTTATGTTGTTGATATAAAGATGTTCATTCTAAGGTTTAAAATTAAATTCAAACACACTTAAGTAAGAGGAGCAGTGGCCCAGTGGAAGGGCTCCGGACTCTGATATCAATGGTACCGGGTTCGAATCTCGGGAGTTCTTGTTTATGTTGTTTATTTTAAAGTTGTTTATTTTAAGGTATAAAATTAAACTCAAACGCAATTTAAGAAAGAGGAGCAGTGGCCCAGTGGAAGGGCTCCGGACTCTGATATCAATGGTACCGGGTTCGAATCTCGGGAGTTCTTGTTTATGTTGTTTATTTTAAAGTTGTTCATTTTAAGGTATACAATTAAACTCAAACGCATTTTAAGAAAGATGAGCAGTTGCCCAGTGGAAGGGCTCCGCGACTCTGATATCAATGGTACCGGGTTCGAATCTCGGGAGTTCTAGTTTATGTTGTTTATTTTAAAGTTGTTCATTTTAAGGTATAAAATTAAACTCAAACGCATTTTAAGAAAGAGGAGCAGTGGCCCAGTGGAAGGGCTCCGCGACTCTGATATCAATGGTAACGGTTTAGAATCTCGGGAGTTCTTGTTTATGTTGTTTATTTTAAAGTTGTTTATTTTAAGGTATAAAAATAAACTCAAACGCATTTTAAGAAAGAGGAGCAGTTGCCCAGTGGAAGGGCTCCGCGACTTTGATATCAATGGTACCTGGTTCGAATCTCGGGAGTTCTTGTTTATGTTGTTTATTTTAAAGTTGTTTATTTTAAGGTATAAAATTAAACTCAAACGCATTTTAAGAAAGAGGAGCAGTGGCCCAGTGGAAGGGCTCCGCGACTCTGATATCAATGGTACCGAGTTCTTGTTTATGTTGTTTATTTTAAAGTTGTTCATTTTAAGGTATACAATTAAACTCAAACGCATTTTAAGAAAGAGGAGCAGTTGCCCAGTGGAAGGGCTCCGCGACTCTGATATCAATGGTACCGGGTTCGAATCTCGGGAGTTCTTGTTTATGATGTTTATTTTAAAGTTGTTTATTTTAAGGTATAAAAGTAAACTCAAACGCATTTTAAGAAAGAGGAGGAGTGGCCCAGTGGAAGGGCTCCGGACTCTGATATCAATGGTACCGGTTTAGAATCTCGGGAGTTCTTGTTTATGTTGTTTATTTTAAAGTTGTTCATTTTAAGGTATACAATTAAACTCAAACGCAATTTAAGAAAGAGGAGCAGTGGCCCAGTGGAAGGGCTCCGGACTCTGATACCAATGGTACCGGGTTCGAATCTCGGGAGTTCTTTTTTATGTTGTTGATATAAAGATGTTCATTCTAAGGTTTAAACTTAAACTCAAACACACTTAAGTAAGAGGAGCAGTGGCCCAGTGGAAGGGCTCCGGACTCTGATATCAATGGTACCGGGTTCGAATCTCGGGAGTTCTTGTTTATGTTGTTTATTTTAAAGTTGTTCATTTTAAGGTATACAATTAAACTCAAACGCATTTTAAGAAAGAGGAGCAGTTGCCCAGTGGAAGGGCTCCGCGACTCTGATATCAATGGTACCGGGTTCGAATCTCGGGAGTTCTAGTTTATGTTGTTTATTTTAAAGTTGTTCATTTTAAGGTATAAAATTAAACTCAAACGCATTTTAAGAAAGAGGAGCAGTGGCCCAGTGGAAGGGCTCCGCGACTCTGATATCAATGGTAACGGTTTAGAATCTCGGGAGTTCTTGTTTATGTTGTTTATTTTAAAGTTGTTCATTTTAAGGTATACAAATAAACTCAAATGCTATTTAAGAAAGAGGAGCAGTGGCCCAGTGGAAGGGCTCCGGACTCTGATATCAATGGTACCGGGTTCGAATCTCGGGAGTTCTTTTTTATGTTGTTGATATAAAGATGTTCATTCTAAGGTTTAAAAATAAACTCAAACACACTTTAAGTAAGAGGAGCAGTGGCCCAGTGGAAGGGCTCCGGACTCTGATATCAATGGTACCGGTTTCGAATCTCGGGAGTTCTTGTTTATGTTGTTTATTTTAAAGTTGTTCATTTTAAGGTATACAATTAAACTCAAACGCAATTTAAGAAAGAGGAGCAGTGGCCCAGTGGAAGGGCTCCGGACACTGATATCAATGGTACCGGGTTCGAATCTCGGGAGTTCTTTTTTATGTTGTTGATATAAAGATGTTCATTCTAAGGTAAAAAAAAAACACTCAAACACACTTTAAGTAAGAGGAGCAGTGGCCCAGTGGAAGGGCTCCGGACTCTGATTTCAATGGTACCGGGTTCGAATCGCGGGAGTTCTTTTTTATGTTGTTGATATAAAGATGTTCATTCTAAGGTTTAAAATTAAACTCAAACACACTTTAAGTAAGAGGAGCAGTGGCCCAGTGGAAGGGCTCCGGACTCTGATACCAATGGTACCGGGTTCGAATCTCGGGAGTTCTTTTTTATGTTGATTATTTTAAAGTTGTTTATTTTAAGATATAAAATTAAACTCAAACGCAATTTAAGAAAGAGGAGCAGTGGCCCAGTGGAAGGGCTCCGGACTCTGATACCAATGGTACTGGGTTCGAATCTCGGGAGTTCTTTTTTATGTTGTTGATATAAAGATGTTCATTCTAAGGTTTAAAAATAAACTCAAACACACTTTAACTAAGAGGAGCAGTGGCCCAGTGGAAGGGCTCCGGACTCTGATATCAATGGTACCGGGTTCGAATCTCGGGAGTTTTTTTTTATGTTGTTGATATAAAGATGTTCATTCTAAGGTTTAAAAAAAAAATCAAACACACTTTAAGTAAGAGGAGCAGTGGCCCAGTGGAAGGGCTCCGGACTCTGATATCAATGGTACCGGGTTCGAATTTGAGAGTTCTTGTTTATGTTGTTTATTTTAAAGTTGTTCATTTTAAGGTATACAAATAAACTCAAACGCAATTTAAGAAAGAGGAGCAGTGGCCCAGTGGCCCAGTGGAAGGGCTCCGGACTCTGATATCAATGGTACCGGGTTCGAATCTCGGGAGTTCTTTTTTATGTTGTTGATATAAAGATGTTCATTCTAAGGTTTAAAATTAAACTCAAACACACTTTAAGTAAGAGGAGCAGTGGCCCAGTGGAAGGGCTCCGGACTCTGGTACCAATGGTACCGGGTTCGAATCTCGGGAGTTCTTTTTTATGTTGTTGATATAAAGATGTTCATTCTAAGGTAAAAAAAAAACCTGAAACACACTTTAAGTAAGAGGAGCAGTGGCCCAGTGGAAGGGCTCCGGACTCTGATATCAATGGTACCGGGTTCGAATCGCGGGAGTTCTTTTTTATGTTGTTGATATAAAGATGTTCATTCTAAGGTTTAAAATTAAACTCAAACACACTTTAAGTAAGAGGAGCAGTGGCCCAGTGGAAGGGCTCCGGACTCTGATACCAATGGTACCGGGTTCGAATCTCGGGAGTTCTTTTTTATGTTGTTGATATAATGATGTTCATTCTAAGGTTTAAAAATAAACTCAAACACACTTTAAGTGAGAGGAGCAGTGGCCCAATGGAAGGGCTCCAGACTCTGGACCGAAAGGTTCGGGGATCGAATCCCGCTACATAAAAAACTCGAGGCGTTTTAAAAAACAATTTTTTATTAAAAACTAAAAATTCATATAAAAAAAAGTGCAGAGGTTCGTTTTAAGTTTTAAGTTTCCTTCCCATCCTCGAATGGGCGGCGCGTCTCGCCGCGCGGTGAGTGGCGACCTCGTGGCGACCTCGCGGCCACCACTCTTTTGCGGCCTCGGACCTGGTCACCGCCGGGGCTCGAACCGGGGACCTCTGGCTTCGGAGTCCGCTGCCCTTCCACGACACCCACTTGGGTCCCCCCCAGGAACATATGCATTTTGAACTTGATGAACCTTCGATTCATTCTTTACATTGGATACTATGGCATAGGATTTCAGTGCTTTATACTTAGTAAATAATTCGCGAGTGGAATACTTTACACAGGATACTAAGGCATGGGGAAATCAGTGTTTGTACGAAGGCACACGCTATACCATTAGTTTACTTAGGAATAGGTATAAGTATACAGAGGACTCAGAAAATAATTTGAGTTGGAGGCACACGCTTTAGGTATAGACCATTAGTTTATTTAGTTAACAGAGTACACAGGGTACTATGGCATAGGGAAATCATTGCTTTATAGACGATGTGACCTCTGACGTCATTTGAAAATCATAACATGATGCGCGCGCATGTCGCCGGGCAAAACCTTTGTGTACTTGACAGCCAGCTAGAAAGTACACGCAATATTACCATGACTACGCGTCTTTTTGCCCGGCGGAACATGACTTGGACAACAGACTTGTCAACAGAGGGCGGTTTGAATGTAAACAGAGGTCACATCGTCTATACTTCGTAAATAATTTGCGAGTGGAAGGCACACGCTGTACCATTAGTTTACTTAGGAAAGGGTAAAGGTATACAGGCGACTCTTTGGTTCCGACTCAGAAATACAAATCGAGTAGAAGGCACACGCTGTAGGTATGAACCATTAGTTTACTAGGAAACATAGACATATATGGAGGACTGCTTGGTTCGGACTTTAAAAATATGTGAGTTAAAGGCACACGCTGTAGGTATATATAGAAAATTTGTGCACATATGGAACGATATATGGAATTATTGGTTTGACTACAGATGGGATTACATTGAGGGTTGTTGCGGGGGAGGGTGGCGGGTCTCCAGTCGTGGCGAGCTGGGATCAACATGACGGCGGGTATAACAGCGTTGATTCCACCAGTGTTCTTGGCCGGTATCCTCATCGTGGTATCTTCTGGGCTGGGATGATGCGTTGATTTGAAGAGGTTGCGTGTTCGGTTGAGTGGTCTCGTTAGGGTTGAAAGAGACCGCGTTCGGGCATGCTGAATGATTGGACCAAGTTGTATACAGGTGTTCGTTCGTTCACTGTGAACATAATAATAATAATAACCAGTTCTTATATAGCGCATTTCACAATAACGTCTCAATGCGCTTTACATTAGTGCCCTGGTCATTGGGCCAATAACATTCCTTTTTAATCTTTCTCAGCTCCCTGGGGAGTATACAGCCCTGGGCTGCAATATATGCGCTACTAGGCTAAATCAATCACAAGAACCATCTCTGCCCTCACAGGTACCCATTTTACCCCTGGGTGGAGAGAAGCAATTATAGTTAAGTGTCTTGCTCAGGGACACAAGTGTCACGACCGGGACTCGAACCCACACTCTGCTGAACAGAAACACCAGAGCTTGAGTTCGGTGCTCTTAACCGCTCGGCCACGACATAAATTCAAACCAAGATTTTAAGATTTAGAATACCGTAATTTGTGCGGCAAATAATGCTGGGGTGTGACAACATCAGGGGCTACTCAGACTTCGTTGTTAGAAAAAATTTACATATATATAATAATAATAATAAAATCCACAATTTTGCTGAAAACGAACGCACAACCTGATTTTCAATTTTAAAAATATTTTTCTGTCTTTTTTGTCTATTTTTTTAAACTGAAAAACTAACTTCATATTTTAATTATTTTCTTCAAAAAAAAAGGCGAAAAGTCTAAGTGAACACTGTTATCATTAATATTATTATGGGTCGTACATGTTCCTTTAACCAAAGATGTGCGGTTAAAATGTCAAATAAAATTTGAGCTGTTGCCGAAGTTCCATTATGGTTAAGTACTCTTGTTTTCATTTATTTATTGTATTTATTTACAGTGAATTGGGCAAGGTTCGAATCCACACAACATTGAATAATAACATCTGCCAGAAATAAAATTACACGGTATCGTCGTTCTCATTCGGTAATTGTTTCAAATAATTCACAACTTGAAATCATACATTTTATCTTTAAATCGATACCCACCGAACCCCCTTCATTGCGTCGTCTTAAAAAGAGAAACAATTTGATTAAGTTCAGGGTGAATGAATGAAGGTGCCAAACTTTTACCCGTTTTAGAACGTCAGCCTTTAAGAAAGACTCTACAAAGGCGAAACGTCAGACCTTTATCAATCCTGTTTATGATATTTTGTTTGGTAAGCAGTTTACAACAGCAGGCTATTTCCCTTTTATTTCATTTTAGAAACATGTAGGCCCACACATTGATCTCAGACTATCCACGCATAGAGGTAGAAATACAATATTATGAAAACTACAAGTGGTAAAAGATTGCTTAACCCAGTACTCTAAAAAGAGAAGTCGATTGTTTCATTTGATTGACGGCAAGTAGCTATTGACTGGCACAATACAATACGCCATGGGCCAAACGCCATGGCTACTTCCGGCCGTTGTACTTTCAAGTGCCGTTGTTTACGTGCATGAAGGTGGAAATAGAAACGCCACAAAATTACCCGTTTTATGACAATCTTAGTGTTTACACGGGTTCCACGAGCCCTATTCCTATTCTACATTTTGAACTGAAGTAAACTACACGATAAAGCTTACCTCTACTGACATTAAATCACGTCAAATGATCGTAATACATCCACGGTGTTTACATAAATCAAGCATGGCTGGTGGCCATTTTGAATTACGCGTCATCATGCCGTCGAGTACCCCACCCCTACTACATGTTTATCTGGTGTTAGGTAGTAGTCGGATACCTGTCGTTTTCTTCGGCTGGTTCCAATCACATGTGCCTGTCATAGACCACAGGGCCGGGGTACGCAACTGGCTCCCGCAAGATCTCTCGGTAATGAACAGAAATGTAATAGTCGGACTCGAACATGTAGGCCTAGTAATAGACCGATCCATTAAGCCCCGCCTCCTTACGAGTTGACCAATCACAGCCGCCAAACCTGATCACCATTAGAGCAAAGATCACCAAACGGCTCAAATGGTGATCAGATTTCGCGGCTGTGATTGGTCAATGAGAAATGGGCGGGGCTTAATGGATCGGTGTATTGTCTGGGGGTGTGGCTCGTTAATTAAACATGGTTATGATCAAGCTGGGTAGATGACTAAAGGGGCAGGGACTGGGAGTTCGATTTGAGGGTAGGGGAGATGGACTAGTAGTAATTTTGATGGGGTGTACGTGGCTGGTTGAACATGGGTTAGAGCAAGCTGGGTAGCTGACTGGGGCCAGGGACTGGGAGTTCGATATGAGGGTAGGGGAGATGGCCCGACTAGTAGTAATTTTGCTGGGGTGTGGCTGGTTGAACATGGGTATGAGCAAGCTGGATAGATGACTGGGGACAGGGACTGGAAGTTCGATTTGAGGGTAGGGGAATGGACTAGTAGTAATTTTGATGGGGTGTACGTGGCTGGTTGAACATGGGTTAGAGCAAGCTGGGTAGCTGACTGGGGCCAGGGACTGGGAGTTCGATATGAGGGTAGGGGAGATGGCCCGACTAGTAGTAATTTTGCTGGGGTGTGGCTGGTTGAACATGGGTATGAGCAAGCTGGATAGATGACTGGGGACAGGGACTGGAAGTTCGATTTGAGGGTAGGGGAGATGGACTAGTAGTAATTTTGATGGGGTGTACGTGGCTGGTTGAACATGGGTTAGAGCAAGCTGGGTAGCTGACTGGGGCCAGGGACTGGGAGTTCGATATGAGGGTAGGGGAGATGGCCCGACTAGTAGTAATTTTGCTGGGGTGTGGCTGGTTGAACATGGGTATGAGCAAGCTGGATAGATGACTGGGGACAGGGACTGGAAGTTCGATTTGAGGGTAGGGGAGATGGACTAGCAACAATTTTGCTAGGGTGTGGCTGGTTGGAAGGGTATGAGCAAGCCGGGTAGATGACTGGGGCCAGGGGCTGGGAGTTCGATTTGAGGGTAGGGGAGATGGACTAGTAGTAACTTTACTAGGGTGTTGCTGGCTGGAAGGGCATGAGCAACGGGTAGATGACTTGGCTGGGAGTTCGAATTGATGGTAGGGGAGCTAGACTAGTAGTAATTTTGCTAGGGTGTGGCTGGTTGGACATGGGTATGAGCAAGCTGGGTAGATGACTGGGGCCAGAGACTGGGATTTAGATTTGAGGGTATGGGGGGATGGACAGAGGTGTGAATGGACAGAGGTGTGAATTTCCCTTAGGCCTATTTTGCGCACACAGCCTACGGCCGCCACTCTCTGGTGCGTGCGTGTGCCTGTTTCCTTCACCCGTCGCATCCGAAATTAGAAAGGCGCCCGACCGGCCGAAAGGCAACGAACCGCTGGAAGCGATTTGAACATCCCTTCCGTGAGTTCCCGGATACCAGTCTGCACTTGATAGTTACTTATTATCTCCATTTGAAGCGGGAAGGTCAATTCTGACCTGGGAGTTTTTAGAATGTACATATAAAAAGAAAGCCTGCCAAAAATTAAATATAAACATGCCAAAGAATCCTTTGATTCCGGCCCACCTTCCATTCTGGACGCTTACTTCCTACCACTTGTGAATGCATTTTCAAGTTGGGGTTAGAGGTATTCGACAGGTGTGGCAGGGTCACTTGATGAACCCGTTGTCTAAACGTTCGGCAAGAAACGAAACACTTGTCAAATTTTGTTTTCAAATAATTTATTTGTAACGTAAATCAACATCCTTGCAGTAGGCCTAAATTAAATAAACTATTGTCAAAAATGAAACACAATGCAAATAATTTACCTTGATAACAACATGTATTAACAATCTGAAAAGTGTACAAATGAATGAATCGATACATTAAATAGCCCCCCCACCCCCCCCCAAAAAAAAGTTGGGGGGGGGGGGTCGGGAGAAGAGGAATATTATTTTAACACCCCCCCTCCATACAAAACCCCAAAATAACAAGTAATAATAGTAAGCATTGCACTAACATTTAGCCAGGCCTAATTATATTCGTGTAGTGTGATTCATTTTGTAAAATTCCGAAGATCAATTTCTCATGATGTTTTATAATGAAATGTTTGGATTTTTTGTAACTATGGGCTAGTGTTTTTGCCTGCCACGATTACACTTTAGAAAAGTAGATCTCAATTACAAATGATTCTACTGTGAAATTCCACACGAAATGGGACTCCTTTAAAACACTGTGGCAATGTTCATTCTGTATTTTTATAAGTAGTTTGGGTTGAATAAAGAATAGGGAGACGGCCAACAATAGGGCTAGATAGCTTATCTGGTAGAGCACTGGCACGTTAATCCGGAGGCTGTTTGTTCAAATCCTGCTCTAGTCAATTTTTCTTTGTTCAACCCCAAATTACCCAGTCAGTTTCCCCTTGTGGTTTATTACTTTATTTGATTCATCGGTCAGTTATTTTGTTACAATGCCATGGTTGCGTAAGTAGTTTTGTATTTAGGTTTCTTTCTGTTTGAATCAAATAATTTCCTTCAGGGAAATAAAACGGAAATATGTGTGCATTATAAACATATATGAGAATGAATGTACTATCTGGTGTGAGTAACTTGGCATTTATTTATTTTTTTTTTTTACATTGACATAAATATTGCCAGATTAAAATATGACTGTGTCATTAACAGTATACAACTTGGTGATCAGCATAAACACATAAGCATTGTCTGATGTTGGTTTGGATACCTCAATTGCAACACTTATGTTAATTGGATTAAAAATGTTGGTTAGGCGATATTTATAACAATGTAAATGTTCAATTTGGAGTAAACTTTTGTTTCTGGAGGTTTGTGATTTGGTTTTGTAGACTGTCTCAAAAATCCTTGTCAAAATCAATTATCTAACAACCAATCTAATGGAACAAATGCCACCAAGTTCTAACAGTCTCACTCTTCAAATCCACATCTTTTCTTATTGGACAATTTCAAAATGTATCCAAGTCTGTAACACTATCAATAATCTCGGAATTCTTTGTTTAACTTAACCGTTCATAATTATGGTTGGTCAAATAATTCACTTATTCTGTTACCCAATATAGGTTTCTAATTCAACATTGTAAGCCAGATCTTGCAATCAGGGAGATTTTGTACAACAATCAGGGTGATATGTATAATTACACTCACATAGGAGAAAGACAAACTTTCCATAATCAGGGAGATTTTCAAATTTGTTCATCAGAACATGGAAAGATTGGTTTATTTTCAGGGAACTTTCTGTAGTATCGGGGAGCTGGCAGTTCTGTATATATATGCTGATACTTCTTCTGATTAGTCATGTTCTTTGGGGTCACCTTTCTCGAGATAAACTAAGTGGGTTTGAAATTATATTCTCATGGATGTCAATGAATAGTGGGGTGTAAGTAAGAAAATCCAAGAAGTCCACAGTCCCTTTGCCTTCTCGGTTGAATTTCTCAGCAACCTACAAGAATAGAACAAATTAATCCATTATGTATATAGTAACTTGCAGAATAAGTTGAATCACAGAAAGTGCTCAGTTTTAGGGAGCATAATATTTTTTATAAATGGCAATGATTGAAGTTGATGATGTAACATTTAGATTTAAAATTTAGATTGTAACATAATTTGTGACTTTACTAGAAACTTGCAGTATATTATTTCTTGTCAACAACCACTGTTTTGAAAACATTTTCTATGACAGACCTTTAAATCAGTGGACTTCATAGTCCAGAATAAAATAATTTCTGATAACTTAAATAGTGTTTCCTGAAGATTGTAAACAAACTTATAAAACGCTTTAAGACAAATTCAGATCAACCTAAACAAAATTTACTATCAGTATAATTGACTGGAAACTTACCAGTCTTGCTCCGATTCTTAAGGGCAAGACTTTAGTTTAGTCTCAAGAATTATTACAAAGACTTAAGACTTCAACCAATGACTCAAGACTTTCAGCCAAGTTCTTGATACCTAAATATTAGCACCAATGACTGATGGATAACCCATTTACATGTGAGCATAGCAGTAGAAAATATTTACAAGATTTTGCACCAGCCCTTTGAAGCACATTTGGGTAAAAGTTATACCTCAAAGATATTGCCTTACCAGATCAACATGTTCAGGATTGAGTCCTCCAGCTTCAAGATCTACAATCAGATTACTGATAGGCACTTCACCACCGTTGTATTCTGCATCATCATCAGCAAGCAGGAAAAACAGCTCCTATACATGTAGTATGTAAAAAGGTTATTTTATAAAGGATACTTTATTGGAGGAATCACTACCATTGGATGCTGGGTTGTTTTTGAATGATTTATCCCCTAGGTAAACTAGAAAATATCCTTCTTTGTTTAAGTTACTTCAGTTAGTAATTAGTCTATTTCAATTTTGCAAGATTTATGATAAGATCCTATAGGACACATAAACCTAAACAGTCACAACTGCAGAATCTTTGAATTAATCCATTTAACTGTTCACATGACTGGTCAATTCTTGAGTTATAAATACTATTGCCAAGTTAAAACTAGTGTGACTTGCTGTTCACACTATTGCTGCATTACATACAAACCTTTGCTCTTTGCATCTTGACTTCCAACGCCTCAAAGTTCATCTTATTGATCATCTTCCGTATGAACGGCCTTTAAAAAAACAAAAACTTAATAGTAAAGAAGACACAACAAACCATTTCAAAAACATTTCTGTTATAAAGGTATGGGGGACTTTTTGGACACTAGGTGGCGGCAGACTTACCAGGTAAATCCATAGTTCTGGTAAATTTGCGTAAAGCTCAAAACTACGTAATTAATGGAAATTTACCTGGAAAGTCTGCTGCCACCTGTCGTTCCAAAGTCTCCCATTGGTACAAAGTTGGTAGTGATGTTAAATACCAATGAGAAATTTTTGTAATTCAGTATAAAATGGTGTACTCAATAACACATGTTAATTGTATTATGTTTGTATTTTTGGAGTATTTAAACAGACATAACAAACTGGAGAGCGACACCATAAATATATGGTCTAGAATACTTTATTATAAAATAACACAGCTACATTGCTACGGAAATAAATTAAACCGTGAGAGCCGATAGATGTTGACGGCACCACGCCCAAGACCCGACTGCCCCGAATAATGGCAAGCTGATCTCTTAAGTTGAGAACAGTCTTTGCTTATTACGTAAGAGTCGTTCAAATTGAAAGACTAGCAAACCTGATGAGGCGCAGTAAAAGAATTTAAGGAATTTAAAACGCTTCCCACAATTCATCACAACAATTGTATAAGTGATGTAAAACTAAAACTAAATGCTTCTAAAATTCTATTGTTATTTCTCAACAACAAAACAAAGAATTAACTTTACAGCCAAGATATAGGGATGTATGTATTATTTATGAATCACTTATTATTTATGAATGTACACTTAAGAAGGTTGGAATGTTCATAACATTAAGATTACATTATTGCTATGTGCTGCTCATTCTGTCCGGAAAATGAGTCAAACTTACTCAAGCCTGGAGACCTTTTCTGATAGTGCAGCTACCACTGTGAAAAGCTTGAAGTCTATCCTATGTCTCTGGGGTAAATCCAGCACCTAGAGAGGAAGAAATACTCACTTTTAGGCAAGCAACTTGGGGCAAGTAGCAAAAACAAAACTACATACTTCAGGGTGACGAAAGAGAACAAACTTATAAATGCCAAAACAAGGATTCGGTAATTAGATTTCTCTAACAAGTTACATGACAACTTAGTTTATGCACATTTAGGTATTGGGTGAACATTAAGATCAACATTTAAAATTTTAAGAGTCTGTTTTTCGTTCAATCATTCAACTTACATGGTAAATATATTGGCATTCCTTCTCAGTTATGAGGTAGCTGTTTACTTGTCGAAGAGATGGCTCTAAGTCAGTCACATCCACTTCATGTTCCTGTGAGGGTAAAATCACCCACATAAAGAAAGAAAACATTTTTAGAAAATATAACATCCTCCCTGGCAATGCCTAGGGTATTGAATGCACAGGTGATTTATTTTAAATGAACAAAGTAACAAAATACATGACATTCATTTCAGTGCATGGTTGAAATCAGCAAAAGATTTATATGTGGATAATTTGTGATTTTGTGTGCACTTAATAAAAGTTGTAACCCTGTGGCTTACAAACTAGGCTAACAACATGTAATACAAGTACAAATGATGATTTGCTTGATCAAGCAAATTAAATGGAAAGTGATATCATCCACTGGCCCGAACTTGGATACATTGAGTATAAAGAAAAACATGATTCAAGGTCAAAAATTAACCTCTTAGTTTATAGGAATGTTTTTGTGGTCAAGTTTTGAATGGACAGGAAAATGGGTGCAAATATGATTTCCTGCAAATTAAATTACAATACCTGCACTGGATTCATCTTCTGATACAGAATACTCTGTTTACGTCTGAAGTCATCATTTGAAGCCGCACGACTTATAAGTTCCTGTCCCCTCATGGAGCTTTCTTTCAAAGCTACTCTGGCTTTTTCATCTATATGGGATGAGATTTATGAAATCTGATAATTTGCTGAATTGCTTTTGAGTTGTGAAAAAATGTTTGTTGACATTGCACCACAATCACAAAAGGAAGCCCATATTATTTATGCCACCTGCTTGGAAAATAATAATTTGGCACCCTGCCTGCCAACAATTGCTTCAAAAGTAATGAACATATATTTGTTCAGTCTCAGGTGTTATTATCATGGTAAAGCTCTTGGCACACTGAAGTGAATCCTTGCACCAGCATGGTGTACTTGTTCTTTTGTGAGCCAACAACTTTGAAGATGCCATCTGCAACTTCCCAAAGATATAAATGGTACTTTTATGTAATTGAGAATACATCAAACCTTGTGATGTATATCAATGCAACTACAGTTTAGAACACAGCTCATTGTTAAGTTGTAAATAATTACCAAGTAGTCCAGCTATTCTATCTTGAACAACTTCATATTTTTCTTGTGCTCTTTCATGTTCCAGGTCCAGTCTTCTCACAGATGGGTCAGACTCCAACTAAAATAAAGAAGACAACTCAATCAATGGTGAGTCTTGAATGTGGTCAAACAATGCAAAACAACGTATTTCAGACCAAATTCAGAAACAAGGAAAATTGCCTTCTTTATCACACGGTGCAAAAGATAAACATGTAATCCATTCAAAGGATCTTCTTTTGGGAATTTACAGTTAATTTGTCTAACATGTACAGATAAACACCGAAAACAAGAATGTGTTTAAATGTCATTACATTTAAAGTTGCATCCCCTTAAGGTGATCCCCTGGCTGCCGCTTCCTAAGTTGTATCGTAATATTGGGTGTGATCCCTGGCAGCAGTCAATGGTTCTATGGCTTCTAACTGGCACCCCTAACAAAAATATTGACAAAACAGGGAAACCGCCAACATAGGCGCAGATAGCTCAGTTGGTAGAGTGCCAACTCGTTAATTCGGAGGTCGTTGGTTCAAATCTGGCTCTAGTCAATTTTTCTTTGTTCAACCCCAAATCAGTTAAAATATCACCCAGTCAGTTTCCCTTGTGGTTTATTTTTTGATAAATTAAAGATAAACACACAAAACAGGAATGTGAGCTCCTCTGTCAACTAATGATGAAGACACGAGTAATCCATCCATTTAACTGAAAATTGAAATTTTCAAGTTCTTGGTAGGAACTACATTTCCCTTGTCAGCCTCCACCATGTGTATGCCTTACTTGCAACATTCCTTACCATTTGAAGATGGGATGTAGTCAATCGATCTAGCACCCAGTCATCGTTCTCAGGGTGTACCTCCTCAAGATGTGACACATCATGTTGGTTGCCAAATCCCAGCTCTTCAACCACAGAGATGAACTTCACTTCACCTAGAGAAGATAGTTACAACATAAAGGTGGGAACAGACCTTTACAAATGTCCTCAATTTAATAAATTGGATTTCAACAACCATGCAGAGCTTAAGTGATTTATCAATCCTGTGTACATTGATTGCCCGCACAGGCTAAGGCCACAAAGCTGTCGTACATTTGTATCTTTCCCTAAACTTCTTTAATTCGTAATTCAAAAGTACTTTTCCCCTTTGTAACAAGACATATTGAGACTTTTCAGTCCAGAGCATTAATACTTGCTCAAATCAAATCCTTAACATAGCATCTGCCAATTCACGTTTTATTGTCACCTGATGCTATAGTTGAGTCAGTTTTTACATTGAACTTAGTATCAGGATTGGACAGAAAGTATGCTGTTTAGGACTGTATTTCACTGGTACCCTCAATCAATAAGAACGGCTCAATATGGGTATCAAAACTGGGGCAAATTTAAGTGTCGCTCACCTTTCTTTTTCTTGCCTTTTGGATTTGCTTTCATCACAGCATTTGGGTCATATCCAGGCCTTAGTATCTCTGGAAACTCCTGTCTTGCAAAGCCTGCGATGGTTCCCCGTCTAGCATCAGCTGATTCTATAATGCTCAACTGAAGAGCTTTTGATTTCTTGTAGAGGTTGTCAAGTTGGAAGGCAAGTTTATCTAAATATTCATCAGCTGCAAACTGTAATAAAAACATGTAAAATGTAGATATCAGAGATATTAAAATTAAGTTAGAAATCATAATACATGTAAAGAGGTTGATCTGGCTGGCTCAGTAGTTTCTTTCCTGCCTTTCACCTCTGTGGACCCCGGTTCGAATCCCAACTCAGACCTGGAGCCTTGCATGTGGATTGGGTTTCATCCCTACCTGATTGTGTAGGTTTTCCCCATTTAGGTTTTCCTACCACATCCAAAACTGAACATTTATTCTTGTTTCCTATTTATCCTGTCATTAGCGCTTATTGTGCTATTAGGATGTGTAATGAATAAATGTAACTTACCGCATCAGAACCAAAAAAGTGTGAGGCCCCTCCCCGGTCAACCTCCTCCCCAGAGCCACTTTCTTTCCCAGAGCTTGTAAGAACCATAGGGCTGATGTAATCCTCTTCATTAATCGTCTCGGCAATTCTAAAAGATCTCTTAAACTCATCCCCACTGGATGCTGGGTCATCATTCACAGCACTAGCATATCCTGAGGTCTCCGTGGTAACTGATGCATTGTCATGATCCGATTTTAAACTCTCTCGAATGTTTGAAGACAGCTTGTCGTGGACTTGAAGCGTTGCCATAGTTGGGACACTAGAGGGTACTGTATCCTCAATCTTGACTCCTTTCTTACGGAGTACACCATTGAAGACATGCTGATAATGAGGTATGCGCTGTTTACTGTATAAAAGAAAGAAAAATGAATAGATCAATTAAAACCACAATTGTTAAAATGAAAATTGAAACTTGTGCCAAAGTATGTAAATGAATGAATTTGTTTCATGACTGACACAATTTGGGGGGGCCAAACTTTTTCTTTTTTATATATTTTTTTTGGCAGACTTTTTTGGGGGTGGGGGGCGACCCCTTAGTTCTGGTCCTGGTTAACGTTCATCTTCCCAAGGACATACCTAATTACAAAAAGCAAAGGTATAACTGATGATGAAGCCATAAAGCTGTGGTTGAGTGACTTACTGAACAATGCAGTATTTGGCTAGGTAGTCCAATGCATCAATCATGATAGGCTCGGGACTTTCCTGGCCATCTGCAGGTGTGGCCTCTGTCTTGCGCCATTTCCGCCTCTTTGGTCTATCAAGAATGAAACAAAAATGAAAATCAACCTAAGTTTGTTGCACTATTCTCATTGAGGATGAAGTACTGTATACTCTGTGCTTTCTGAGTCCAAAGTGAAAACTCAAAATCACACAGGCCTCTTAGAATGGAAGCAATAAACCTTCCACATTGAGTTTACAAAGGAGGTGAGGCCAGCTCATATACTATTGTAGGAACAGAGTATTGCATATCATCATTTAGAAACAATGATGATTCCCTATCTCCACCAGTTTGAATGCTAGTTTGGGAGACCTTCCCCATCCCAGGACGAGCCATATTAAGGCATACTGTACCTTCCATGACATCCAATCCACCAAATTTTATTCCCCAAATGAAAAACACTTACCAATTGAAATACAGAGAACAATTCATTAATTCATTCCTATCTGACAATGTCAAGGGCTCATGGGAGATCCCAATGCCCTGAAATAGTTTTTATATTGTTGAGTAAGTGTACAAATGTGTCTAAACCCATTGAAATGATTGTCTTGTTTTACAAGATTGATAAATTACAACTCCCCCGTAGGGAAATACTGATCAGAATGACTTACTTGTATTCCCGTCTGCTGCGCATAACAATTGGTTCTTGAGTCAAAGGTGGGGTGAGAGGTGGCAGCTCCACTTCTGGCACAGGAGTTGGCACCATGGGCTCCTCAGGGATGGGTACAGGTGGTAAAGGTGGTACTTCTATATTGGGAGTGGGCTCAGGGGAAGGTGAAAATGGTGGGGGTTCAACTGGCTGAGGTAGTTTTTGGATGACTGGCATGATAAAGGGTTTGGATTTCTGTGAGAGAAAAGGCAACAAGATTGAATTACACGATGTGATTGAGCAAAGTGCAACTACTCTGCCTTATTGGCCCCAGTGTTATCTTCTTAATTTTATTTATTTATTTATTTTAAGATCTTTATACAGGATACAAAAATCAGCACAACAGCTGTATTACATTATGGTCCTGTGTATTAAAAAAAGGGAAAAGGAAAAACATTACTTAAAACAAAAAATACAAACATCAGTCTGAGTAAAAAGATTTTAAAAAAAAGAAAAAAAAAAGAACAACAAGAGGATTAAAATATACTTAAAAATTGATTTGTTTATACATATTTTTAAAACCACCAATAGACGATGCATTTTGGGCCTTAGTAGGTAACTTGTTCCATATAGCAGCACCAGAATAATTAAAAGATTGCTTAAAACATTCCATGTTAGGCTTAGGGAGAACAACATTAAGAGAATCAGCATTTCTAGTATTGAACCCATGCCTATCAAAGTACATCTCAATATTATTACAAAGTCTGTCTGGGGCTAAACCATTAACACATTTATACATTATTGCAGGCTAAAAAGAAATCCCTCCTCTGTTCAAAATTCTGCCAAGAAAGAGTTCTAATTATGTCATCACCATGAGAATTTACATAATCCAAATCATCAGCAACAATCCTGGCAGCTCTTTTTTGAAGTCTAAGTAGAGTCTTCCTACTTGTCATCGAACAGTTACCCCAAACAGAAATAGTCCAGACATGGTTGAATGGTTGTTTTGTACAGGGTATTAAGAGTGACTCTAAGAAATACTAAACCAGTGAGGTTTACACATTTCTGGAAGATTATGTTATACAGACACTATATTTAATTAGTTTTTTAGCCTTTGAGTCTTTGTAATTAATTTAAATGCCATTTATTTCCAACCCGTATGAGTCCGGTTTTAAGAAAAGCGAGAGGTCATCTTTGTTTATCTCACAATAAGGTGTGACGTCACATTTAGAAAAACAACCACTCGCATGTTATTACATGCGGCTGTGTGCACACAGTGTATTACGCGAGTTATTCAGCGACGATAATACCAACTTGAATAGCCCATTGTTGTACATGTACACTCATAGTGTAAATGTACATGCTCCATTATTGATCACGATTCATGACTTGGACGACTTTCAGGCATGATTTACATGTGTAAGACGTTTTTGGGGGGCGACTTATCGGGTGCGATTTGTTCGACCGATCGATGGCTTGGCTTGTGTAGTCTGGCACCTTGGTTGTACGTCCTGGTTTCCCATAAACAATATACACAGTACGTACAGTAGTACTGGACTCGAGTTACTCGCAGTGTCACGTCGTATCTATCGGAAACAAAATGTCAGGATCATTTCGGACGCTTCTTGGGAAGAAAACAGTGTAACATCAGAGGCTTTCCATCCATATAGTAGTGAAAGTAGCAGTAGTAGCAGTACCGGCAGTACCGACAGCAACAGCAGTGGCGAAGCTAGCGACGACGACGACGACGAAGTGTTGCTCAATGACGATGATGTAGACGCGGCTGTTGGACCCGCGTTGGTCGTCCGAGGGGTTGAGCCCTATAGGTTCGAGCCTTTGGCCCCGGTGGTGGTCCCAGCTGACGACGAGCAACAAAACGAGGATGACGAAGCGATGCCACGCAACTTGGATCGTTTACAAAACACAGAATGGTAATTATTAAAATATTTGTACCGGAAAATCATAGCACCAACTTGTTCAACTTTAAAAAAACACGGTAAATAGTTGCTCATTGAGTTGACTGTGAATGTGATGTAATTGGGTATTTTGTGGCTAGTGTTTACAAGTACTGAAGCATGGTAACACGTATGCAATATTTTTCCGAGCTGTGGTGGTTTGGAGAAGAACCGGTTGGGTAACAACTCAACATTACACACAATTTTTAATATTCCTTTCTCATTGCACCTTTGTGTTTTGTCTTCACCAGGTGTTCATGTGGGAAGTGTGAAGTGATGGAGAGTGTTGTGAGCTGCCGATGCTGCATGGAAGTGCAACAGCTAACAGCGAAACTCGACGAGCTTGACCCCAGACCGCCAAACATCAGTTGCTTTACAGAGCATCCCTGGTTTGAGGCAACAGCCCTTAATCCAGGGACTCTGCAAACAGCATACCACGCATACCGCCAACAGTATGGAGCTGGTGCTATTGAAGGGGACAGAACTAGGTAAGCTATTTCAGTGGGGTACATGTAAATATTATTTTATATTTGTAACACAACAAAAACAGTTTCTGATGCTCCATTTCAGTGAAAAAAGGAACAAAAAACCAAGAGAACCAAAAAAGGCACCTTGACAAATATAAATAAATGTAGGCACATTAATTAACTTGCCACCCCCCTTTTTGTTTCTTTGTTTATTTTTGAATTTTGTTTGTGGGATGATTGACAGTTGTCAAGATCCTTGTTCCTTATGATGTTTAATTATTGTATTCCTTTGCCAAACTCCTTGATTACAGAAAATTTCGGCATGTAGCCTACCGACAGGTTGTGCGCTGGTGCTGGGGTTTTCTTGGACGCCACAACCGTGTGCCACTTCCTGCGTGCGTAGTGCTCCAAATCAGACGGACATATCCGGATGAAGAGGGCAACTATAAAGGTTTCCAGTTTCCTCCATTAGATGACTTGTAAATAACGTTAATTTTTAGTAATCACTAATAAACCTTATTCAGGTGGTACATGTAAAACTCAAAGAATTTAGCTACAAGTTGAAATACAACTAGGTCAAGTGTAAAACAACAATAATACAGTATGTCATCTGCTCACTACCTTTGTTAAGACCACATATATTTTTATTTTTGATACTTTTATTTTTTCAGTAAAATAAGAAAAAGAATTTGTAGATTGGACGTTTACAGTTTCAATGGTATTATATCAAAGAAAACAAAATCCCATAGGCATTTACTTCAAAATTGATGCCACCAAGTATATTAAAATAACTTCATATTAAGAGGCATAGCCAAAATGACCCGTGACATCACATGTTTACAAAAGAACCTCAGAGCCTGGACTTCCTGCAGGCACAGCGCCTCATGTTTTATGGACTGTCTGATTTTTCTCAACTTTTGACATGAAGGAAGGAGGACATCTCAAAAGCTGTACAGCAGTTGTGTTTGTACAAATATTATACAAAGTACAAGTCATATGTCTGTCCTGTCAGGAAATGCAGTAGAATATATAAAGGTCACATGGTCTATACTTGTAAGCCCTGTCAAATATGTAAATTATGAGATGTCACACACAACACAGTAATCTTCTGCACAAAAACTTGTACTCTCATGTGTTTTCAGTTGCACTGGACACCTTTGCTAATTGTCAAAGACCAGTATTCTCACTCGGTGTATCTCAAAAACTACGTTACTTCAGAGGGAGTCATTTCTCACAATGTTTTTTTATACTATCAACACCTCTCCATTGCTCGTTACCCAATAAGTTTTTATGCTAACAATTATTTAGAGTAATTACCAATAGTGTCCAGTGCCTTTAAAGTATAACGCATAATTTCATAAAGACAAACATTTTGCCAATGTTTCAAAGTAGCTCAAGTTCATTGAGCACTGAGGTAAAATAACATGCTCAAATGGGTCTTCATTTATCATTCTTTCTTTAAAGTCATGTGGTTTACACACATACAAGAAAAAAACTAAATAAATTAAATATTTACTGAAAGTCATCTCTCTTGCTCATTGTGTTTTTCCCCCTTGTCAAAAACTGTTCAAAATAATGTACCCGTCTTTTTTTTTTTAGACCAGATGGAACTTCAGTCTATTCTGTTTGGGATGTCTCTCCTCGGCCGCTTTTCTTTCTTTTTCGGCTTTTCCTTTTCACTGCTGATCCCTGACCACTATCATCTTCTGTCCTATTTTTGTTCATTCCTTTTCCTCTCAGTCTTTTTGCTGACTTTTCCTTTTTATCTTTATTTCTACTCTTCTTTCTCTTTGTCGCCTCATCTTCGACTACCAAGTCTTGTGTTCCTTCTGGTCTCCCTACTGGTGCTACGGACTTGGCAAATCTAGAAACAAAACTAGAGACTGCTTTTGCCTTGTCCGGCTTTGTGTGTTTGAGAGTGAGAGGCCCTGGGTTCTTCATAAGCTGTCTGTACCTTGTATGTGCATCTTTGCTGCCTTCCTTGAAAAGCCTTAGAGTTTGGTCGATTATGCGCTGGTTGTATTCTAGAAGGGCAAAAACATTTGGTTACAAAAAGAATGACCTTGTGTATTCCAGTGCTTTTTTAGCAGGCAAGATGCTGCACTGCATTTTGTGTCACAGTTCCCATAAAAATGATAGCTGAACAAGTTTGAAATGTGCCCCTTTATTCATATCCAAAGTTCATAAGAATTAGATAGCAACCCGCGCAAAATGTATGATGAGAACAATTTTTTCCATAATGCTGTGTAGAAATCTTGCCAGCAATAAATCCATGCTCTTTTAGATGTAAATATTGTCACAGTACATGGTTTATACGTGTACTTACTGTATGTGCATTGCACCAGCCTTTTCCGCACAGTGTATCCACCGGTATCCTGTTTTTCCCTTGGGTAGCTGATGCTGTAGGCCAAACTCCCATTAGTACTCCTTGCTTGCTCCCTGCCAGTGTTTTCGTTGTAATGCAGGGCAGCGAGGTACATCCTGTCGACCAAGCACATATCATAAAACAAACAATAAGTTTCAGTAAGGCTTGATGTATTTTGGGCATTTTTGGACAGTGTCATTGTTTTTAAAATATGCTTTTCCATAGTTGTAGGTTTGAATAAGGACCTCACCTGCAGAGCATGCCGTGGTATGAATACACAAACATCTTCGGTGCAAACTGATTGATAAGTGAGTGGAAGGCTTCCACAGAAGATGTCTGCATCGACGAGGAGAGCATCCGGACATCCTTCATTAACCAAGGGTTATCCAACAGTTCTGCCACTTTCTCTGCAGGTTTAGTTCCTGACAAATTGTAAAAAAGAAAAAATACATTTTCAGCTAACATTGGAAGATATAGGGAAATGTACACATTGTACATCAATGGAGTTAAAAATGCACAGATTTTGGAAACTAACACTTGTCAAGAAATAGTTTTTGGTTGTCCATCTTCTTTCAAAGATTTCCCCAACAATTGAAATTCAGTGAAATCAATTAACTAATTAATTGTCATACCAGGGATTAGCCATTTCCGGGGTGCCAAGGGACCATGCATGCACTTCGGGTAGAGTGGGTTTCCATGCTCATGAACATCCAGTATATGGTTGATGACACTTTCAAACTTTGCCCACATCAGGTCCGGATCACATCCTGGCGTTGACGCAGCAACCCAGTAGAGGTTGTTAACTATGGAGCTCACCCAATCTTTTACAGTTTCACACCCCTTGGATTTTCCAGCAGCCAGCAGCTTTTTCTTGAGTCCTGCGTAAGCAATATGAAATAAAACACATGTTATGGGTTACATTTTTAATCAGAGGAATAACTATAGCACAATTACATATGTAGGCAATTTATGTTTCTAAAAAGATTAAACATGTGCGTGCAGTTTAGGTTGTACATTTAAATGTTCTTTGTCTGTCGTGGTTCTCAGAAATAGGCAACAAAAGACGACATGCTATCAAAAATGTTATGTCAAGATGTTCTAACAAACTTACCCTTAGCAACATGCCAAATGTCGAAAAAGTGGCTGGTACCACGAGGTGTGAGCTCTTCTCGAATGTACTTGGTGATTTGTCTGTGACGGTCCGTCACGATGGTCCCGATCTTTACACCCATGCTGTCGATCCATTCTACTGATCTCACTAGACCCTCCTTCTCCATCAAGTTCGATTTGTAACTAGTTTCACTTTTCTGTGAAAATAAAAGTTTTCATGTCAATCAAGGGAAAACCAATACAATCTTCCTCCATAGATGTTTGCAGTTTTATGTACATGAATGTGACTTTTCCCAGCAAACAACCAATTGTGAATTTCCATATTTGCGCAACCTATCAGTTAGTTAGCTCAATCCGATTCTTCTACAAAAATACCAAAATATGCTTTGTTTAATGAAACAAAGGTTTCCATTTACCTGGACAGTTTCAACATGCAAGACTTTGCCAAGGTTCATCTCCATCACGCTGTAAGTGCCATATTTTGCCGAATGACCCATACTATCGGCCCGCATGTCCATCCCAAGAAAGGCATCCCTCTGGCTTGCTTTGATAGCAGCCACTGTTGATGTCTGCTCACAATTCCAGACATGCACAATCGCTGGTTGGAGGTACCTTAAAGAATGACGAAAATATACACTTATTAAGCTCAATCTGCATTAAAATCAGGAATGCTGTACAGCAACACCCAAAGGAAGTTTAGGGTATGAGCAACATGTATGCGTCATCAATTTGAACTGCTTATTTTAATAGAAGAGATGTTTTAAACATACCTTCTTTGGTAGTTGAAGAAAGTTGCATACGAGAAAACTGATACGTTGATGGAGGTGAGAGCTCTCAAGAACTTCTTGATGCTAAGTCCTGAGAGTAGCATTGTGGTTGCCAGCAAGATGTTACCAGCTGAGACATTACCAACCATTGGCTGGCTCCGTCACTTCCTCCCATGCCCACAGCCTCTCCGGATACAGGTTTGCTCCACCTCTATCAAGGTCCCACACATGGGTCTTTTCAACCGCCTCTTGGTAGGGCCTTCACACTTTGGACAATACTGGAAAAGCTGCAGCAAGTTGCGCTCAAAAACAAGATATTTCTTGTCATCTGGGCCTGGAGGAGTGTCACTGTGATATAAAAGTAGTTGATTGTATTATCAATGAAGCAAATTAATATTTTCTAAAGATAGTAAATGTCAATACCTAAACGTCATTGGTTATTCCCTTGCAAATTTTGTATGTGGTTTCAACTGGTTTTATAATGTAGAATCAATCAAATCATTACATTTCCTCAAAAACTTCTCTAACCCCTTAGTTGTTCCCACATTCCTTGAAACAACCTGTTTTATTGAAGCAAATAGGGCAACAAACCTGAAATTGAGGTCCGAGTCTGTACTGTCACCGCTGGAAGGCAGATACTCGCTCTCCGAGGATGAAGCTACTTCTTCCTCTTCTTCCTCCTCTACATGGTCGGATACATCATCATGCGAGGGCTGCTTCTGTAGCTCAAGTGGTTGTAGTGGTGTTAACATTTTCAATGGCGGTAGTTTACCCACTTGGCACTGTGTTGCCTGGGAGGATGTTTTTTTTGCTGCCCGCTTTGTCTGCACACCTGAAGAAATAATGAAAATAATGAGCAGTTGTAACAATAGACAAGTTCACTGGAAACCTGAATTAAAACTAAATTAACTTGTAAAATAATTTAACCAATCAATAAAACAGTCCATTTCAAAGGCACAGTGTCGGTGCAATTTTTTTAATACGTATATGAATTTGTTTACCTTTGTTAGTTACCGAAAATCTCTTCGGATCAGTCTGAGAGCGCTTCGACCGTACAAATAATACTTTTGGAGGCTGGCATGGGTTGATGTTATGTTTTATGACATCAAGCTGAAGTGTGCAGATAGGTCTGACAGGGTTTTGAGGGAACGCTGCAGGGAAGTAGTCATCACCATCAGGATTCTGGCAAAATGCAAAAAGCACAAAGTTGCACTATTAAGTATTATTAAGTACCAAGCTACATTGTATATCCTATTAATTTTTTCCAAATCGGTTAAACAAATTTTGTAAAAAGGCAACTACTTACATGAGAAGGAAATACCTTACACTTTGCAAAAAAAATAATTTAACAAAAATAGCCCAATACCCAAAAAGAATAGAAAGTTTACAAACAAATGCAAAATACTAATTTACTGAAACCTTCAATGCAGCTTTTATATGCATAACTGTGTACAGCTATATTTTGGCGTAAATGTAAAGTTATTGAACGTACTTCCTCACCCCCACTATTGTTGGAAGGTTGAAATATAGGTGAATGATAATATTCAGAACTTCTTACCCTCACGTAACGCATCCATTTCACATTTTATACTTGAATATTTAAAATAATCATTGTTTATACCAAATTGTTATTTACACTAAAAGTAAACATTGTATACAACACATTATTGTATACCTCCATTGGACTGCTTTGTGCACTGTCTGTTGACTCCGATTCTCCACAAAGGTTTGCATCATATGTCTGTACAGCTTCTAGAAGCACCTATATCACAGCAAAGACAAAATACAGGAAAATGTTCCAAATAATCATGCCAAAATTTTAATATCATTGCGTGCATTACATTAAAAAAATACTAACTACTATGGACATTGTTGTTAGTGACTACTCCACCTTTAAACTCTTTAGAGTTTATAATAAACACACAGCAAGCACGAATTAATTTTCCTTTCACTGAATACACTATGACTATGTACCAACCTAAAACAACAGGAAATATTAATTGTGGTTTTGCTTGTGATTTGTTCTGCTTCTGGTTTCTTTTTGGTTGCTTGTGAAATTTATTTTTGGTTTCTGAAAACGGTCGACATGGGCAATGCAATGTAATCAATATTCATTTGGGTGCACTGTAATTTAAAAATAATAAAAATAACAATGGGCAAAGCTAGTGTTGGTTTTTTTTTCTTCACGAAAATGGTGCAATGCAACCTAAAGAAAAGGCAATCTTTAATAGTATTAGTATAATTAGTAGTGTTCTTTTTTATCACGAAAAGGGTTCAATGCAAAATAATTACAACAAAATGAACAGAGAAAAACTAGGAATTTTTTTTTAAGTCGGTGAATTTACTTACCCTGGCACGTTCTCTTTTCTCAAACGCCAATCCTGATCGCTTCCGGCGCTTGGGTGGTGATTTCTGCGACGGAATTCTGACATCGCTGTGATCGCGATTGTCTTTGTTGCCACCAGCCAAAGTCGTCTCGCTACTGCCAGCAGAACAGCCGGCAGGGGGGACCGTGTTGGTGGCGGCCGCGGTAGTTGCCCTCACGGAGTATGCAAACGGTGCCTTCAATGTTGGTACGGAACCAGGCTTCAGACGAAACTTCATTTTCAAGCCAAATTGACATTGGAGTTTCGAAGATTCGTCTTGGCATTTAGCATCAAAATGTGAGCTACATATCAACGACGACGATGTCAATTTGAAGTCTGATCTTGTATTGTTCACAAAACGTTTCCATTCTCGCCGCAAGGCAAGATCCTTGGTCGCGTTAGGAAAGGCCAGAAAATGTACGTCGGGATTTTTCTTAGCATTTCTTGAACACCCGCCAACTACACAAGACGCTGGCATGCTGACGACTAGGCACTTTTTACTTCATTCATGTGTCACATAACATCGACTGCCAAGTTAAAACAATTCTCGGAGACAAAAATTGAAGGAATCTTGTCACGCAGGCCAAGAAGGATCGAGTAGAAAACCGAGTGTGTGAGCATGAGAGAGCATGTGTGTACGCGTCGTGTGTGTGTGGCTGGCTAGGCTACAGCGAGCCTAACAACAGTGCATGCACGCCAGAGTATTCTAAATGTGACGTATACTCAGAGGTCAACTACCTCATTAGCATATCAGAGGCTTTTCATGATTTGAATAACAACAAAGGCCAAAGCCCCGCATTTTGAGTTGCCTTTTCTTGGACAAATAAAACTTTCATAAATAAAATAAAAAACTATTTGTTTAAATTATTTATAATAAGTTATAAAAAGTCCTTACAAGGTCTAACAACGAATTCTTAGAGTCACTCTGGACATGTCTTAGTCGACCAAGGGAATAAACCTTATAATACTGCAAACTAGATTTGCTTTACATCCACACCTCCTGCATGGGAGGTACACATTTCTGCTCATAAGTTCTAAAATGGTAAAACACTTCGGTTGCTCCATGGTTTATTGAATAATATGTTAGCTACTTCAACCAGACATTCACATTGTGCACATAACAGGCTGCAGGATGTGATACCAGACTAGTTTGAGTTTGCATTGATATGCAAGGGAGTGGGCTTGAGTAAAGAGCCAGACAAAGCAAATCCATGCACATTGTTTTTTTCCAAACTCCAAAAACAAAATCCAAAACAGACAAACAAACAAATAAAGTCCTGTTGATATTTCTGAGTCTTACCTTCTTGGGTTTATCTGGTAACTTTTTAGCCTTAACAGCTATAAGCTTCTTGGGTTGGGCTGGTTTAGGCATCTTAGCATTGCGGTTTTTCTTGACAGGTTTTGTTACTGGAGCAGGAGGTGCCTCTGGTTCTGTGGAGGAATTATGATCACCAAAATGTTATAAAAGGGCTTTACATCAAAGAATATTATACTTAGCAATTCTTTTTGTTTTCAAGAAATAATAAAAAGCAATTGTCAATTTGTGGTTTCAAAAGATACCTCCAAGTCCACTACTTTTAATGAACAGATCACCAAACCCCAAATTTGGTGTAACATGGGTTTATGTTATTTTAAAAACCAGATATAAAGTTGCATGCATTGCATCTGTCCTGCAGAAAACATTTTAAGTTTAATTACCTATTTTAAATGGAAATAAATTGTCAGTGTGGTTTGCTACTTTAAAACTTATTTAATAATGCAAATGAACAATTTGTTCTCAATGGTGAATGATATAATATTCTTAGTGATACTCTTTTAATGTAATTACTCTAATTAATGTAATTATGCTATAGCATACTTGATGCATTAGAACTGCCTTCAAATGGAGAATGAATAACAAGAGTTTTTGTAGAATCCTTGGAGCACTTAATCCTATATCATGTAGTGATAGTCGTTAATCCTTCTATTCAGGGCAAGTGTCAAGTCAACAACAACATCAATATCAATTAGTTAAAGCTCAGTTTGTTTTTTTCTTTTTTAGGGCAGGTTTTAAGAAAATCACTGAACAGTATATTAAGTTTCCCTCGGATTTCAAAATAAATCGTTCTTGTTTCACAATGTGCATACTAAAGTGTTTGAATACTTAATCACAGCTTAGATTTGTCAATGTTGTCACCAGGTAGAGATTATTGTGTTTTTGGTGTGTTTTTTGCAGTGGACATAAACGTAGTCTTTAGCTTTTAGACTCGTCTTGTAAACTATTTAATTTACCTGCAGGGGGTGGTGGAAGTGGAGAAGGTGCAGGAGTTGGTAGCTTTGGTGGTTCTGGCTTGGGCTCTGGTTCTACTAAAGGTTCTGGTTCTGGTTCTGGTTCTGGAGTTGGTTCCTTTGGTGGTTCTGGTGTAGGACCTAAGTGATTGAGAATAGTTTTATAGTTTGTTAGGACTTTCATTTAAAGTCCACAATTTCAACTGAAACAGTTTTCAAAACAAACAAAACGGCTTGCAAAATTACATTTGTGTGCAAAATTGTACTTGTGTAAATTATTTATAGTGAATAAAATAAAAGTTACACTGATAAAAACACTTTATAAATTAGAAGAGGTATTGCAATGCAATACAAAAGAAATTCCAATAATTTGTGTTAAGGGGAATTAATTATGGTACTGTGAAATGCATGCAGCTATATACATGTATTAGTTTTAAATGTGATTTTGATTTAAAGAAAGCATAGAAATGGTCGGTTCTGGGAAAAGAAGGGGTATGTGCACTGCAAATGTGTATAAAGGAAATCTTAATAAACTATAAAACACACTAAAACTTAGGAGCACAGAAACGTTGAAGGTAAAAGGATGATTGGTATTAAAGTGATAGAAGTATAATGTGATATTTTGTGAGCCTTTGTCTCACATCCTGATAGGGAGGTTGGTCGATACACCAGCTTCATAATAAAGAAAAGGTAAAGGTTTATCACGCACAAGCATAATTGCTAAACCACACACATAAATCATTCATTTACCACAGACAAACCAAACCAAACAATTAAAATAATCATTTACACAAATGTTCTTCCATGAAAAGTGAACTTTTTATTTATTAAGAAATTTCATTCTTGTTTCATTTTCTGTCTTAATGGATCAGAACATCATAGCTTACTTTATTGTTGGGTTTCATCCAGTGAAATTGTCTTTCTAAAACTTGATGTCTAAGGCCAAAGGCCAGTTTTAACATAATCCACACATGCAAGTTCTACGAGGTGGACAAAAGTTGTGAATTGCTACAGGCCTCTGTAGTCACAGTTTTGAAAGCTAAGCATTTCCTAGACTTCATATTAAACCAAATTTACACAGCCTCTTATGACATAGCTTAGACAGTGTCTAGTACATGGGCAGTGTCCAATGGAGTGGATTTGGCTGTTGTTGTGTCTATTGTATTGTTTACTCTAGCAAAGGAAATCAAGATGAATGCATTGTGTAAAACATCTTATGTTTCCCTGTCTACTATGGGAGTACCTTACCAGGTTGTCTGAACATCACTTGAGGAATGTCCATATAGCCTCTGTCAATCTTGGCTGTTTCTGTTTGTTGCACAGATGTTATTAGCACAAGTATAAGTAAGTAAGAAAACAGAGAAGAAATTATTGCTAGCATTAGTGATTAGCCTTGGTCCCAAAAGACAATAAAGTAAAGTATTGCAAGCATTAGCGATAGTGAACAGTTGTGACCAAAATGAAAGTACAGTCAATTTTGCTTAACTGATTATTATTATTGCATAGCTTGTAAGTTTAGGGACACCATCTTGTATAAATACATTGATGCTTTAGAAAGCTATAACAGTTATTTCTTTTTAAAAGTTAAGATTGGTCTATTCAGATAGGAAAGAGCTGTTAATCAGTACTGATGTGCAAAGAGTAATTTATAAACCAATCACTTGTGTTAAAAGAATGAGGTTTGTCCAACTCAAATATGTTACCAAAGATTTTAAAATAGTTTGCACATCTATAACCAAGTGCTTAACACGATTAACTTGAATCAGCTTCTAAAAATGTGACTTTATAACCATTGGGGCATGGGGTTAGATCGTCATGATGCCATGAGGCTGCAAGGTTTTTTCATAAAGGTTATGCTATTATTAAGTCACTGAAGCACCAAATTATTGTTTATAGTGTTTATAAACATTTGAATGGGAGTAATAGGACTGGTGGTAGTGGTCCTTCTTAAATAGCGCTAGGTGTCCACCACTGCAGGTGTGATGTGGTCAAAGTTTAATGGACACCCCACAATTGTACTTTATTTGTCAACCCATTGGGTCCCATTTAACAAGAGCTGATTAGAGCAGATCATTTTGCTAACATAAAGTAGCCGGGAACCGCACACTCAATGCACAATGTTCCTTGGTAACCCTTTTCTGCTAAGCAACACTTTTCTGTGCTAATCATAGCTTGCCCTGCCAGGCTCAGTTTGATTGACCCTTCCCATGAAGGGGACAACTTACACATTGTGCATGCACACCCCTAACACTAAAACTGGTGGGCAAAAAATAAGGGAACATTGCACCTTTTGGTATGGGGTAATGGTGGCGTGATGCGTATGCGTTTGTCCATGTGCCCAGTGCAAAACTCTGCCATTTGAATGGGAGTAATAGGACTGGTGATAGTGGTCCTTCTTAAATAGCGCTAGGTGTCCACCACTGCAGGTGTGATGTGGTCAAAGTTTAATGGACACCCCACAATTGTACTTTATTTGACAACCCATTGGATCTCATTTAACTGGTGGGCAAAAAATGAGGGAACATTTGCCAACCAAAAGTACATGTACACATGCTTAAATGTAGTTAGCATAATATTTAATGGGAAGGGGTAATTATGATGGGCACATTGTCGAGGATATGTAGTGGCTACACTGTCTCCTATTATCAGCCTCACCTGTTTCTTTCTTTGTCTTCTTCTTGATGGGTTTAGGGGGTTTCTTACGCTGCGGCTTGGGCCTCGCAGGCTTTTTGGCTGTACTTTCAAAGACTGTGAATGATGGCAGAAGGAAGTAGAAGGACAGAGAAGGATGATGATGATTTGTTGATTCATGGAAAGATTATAGAAAACAAGTAATAGGATAGAGATTGCAACCAAAACAACTGTAACATCAACTTTCCATAACAACCATTTTACACACTAGGCTTGTTTGAAATAAATTGTAAAAGGGTGGCTAACTAGCTAGACTATTGAAGAAATAAATTAGCATTAGGAAAATACATTAGGTAAATTATGCATTGGTTATCAGTGTATTTTTAAAAGACTTAAGTAGTTTGTACCTATCCAATCGGTACTAATCAAGAAAAGAAAATGTCCCAAATCTATGGACATGTGGTATCAGTAACTATTCCCCCTTAGACTCTTGTTACATCAATTGAAGAAATTGAACAGCAGTAGAAAAATAAAAAGCTGTTTATCGTGTCGGTTGCTTCGATTGCATTATGAATCATATGCAATAGACATAAAAAGAAAAAGCACACTTTCAATAGACCTCTTCTATTCCTCCAGAAAGGAACTAATCAGTAACTTTTTGTAAATCAGGGTCTTTTTCAAAACCTCAGCTTAGGCTTTGTCTCCGTGTTGGAAACAATGTGCAAACACTGCTCCAAAATTGATGACGGCGCCAGAGCTGGAGCCGGAACCCAAGCCCAGATTTGGAAAAAGGCCCCGAAATCATTTCCTAATTGCTGCAAAAGGGTAGCAGCATGACAAAGGATTATAAGAGAATTTCAAAGTGGTATTCGCAGGTTCACAGAGTAACCACTGATTTGGTATAGTGAGGAACAGTACATACATCAAAGCATAGCACACACAAAAAGAATAAGAAATTGTGACAAAAATAAAGTTTTCTTGAAGATGCTGGAAGTAAATGGCACTCTTCTAGCATAATAATGTCGAGAAAAAGTAGCATTAAAACTCTTTTATTATAGACCTAAAATACCCTCTTGAATTCCAACAGGTGCAGTAACCTAAAAACAGGTTTCCTGTAAGAGAAAAAGGTGCTCCCACTCACCTGGTTCTGGCTCAAGCTCTGGTGGAGGTGGTGTTGGATCTTTCGGTGGCAGCGGAAGGATCTCAATAGTTGGGGTGGGTTCCTTAGGCGAGGGTGTCGGGTCCCTAGGTGGGGGTGTAGGCTCTCTTTGAGAAGGTGTGGGTTCTCTGGGTGGGGGTGTGGTTTCTTTAGGTGAAGGTTCCTCAGTTGGTGGTGGAGGTGAAGGGTCTGGTGTGTGTTCTTTAGGAGTGGGTGGTTTTGGGATGGAATCCTCCTGAGGAGGGAGTGGAGGGGTAATGGCTTTGGGGGGTCTTTGTTTATCTTCTGTGTAGAAAAGAAAGATGTTGGTGCATAAACTAATTGCCATTGTTAATCCTATGAATGGGTTAATTAATGTAAATGTAGTTTAAATGTAGTACGGTATATACAATCCCATATGCAAATTCTGCAAGTTAACTCAAACTTAGTCCCCAGCCATGTGTTTTTTCAACTTCATTGATCTCCCTTTTCAAAATTTTCGAAAGTGAAACAGAGGCCCATATCTCAGTGTACAAACCTAGAGTTTACTTGCAGCAATGTTTGGGAATCTGTAGAAACCAATCACACCGCTTAACGATTGTGAATTATTTTGTCAAACTGTGATTATTTTGTCAAACTGTGATGGCTCAAAATCTCAGCTCTTGAATACTGTACTTGTATGTAGGCAACACTAATTCTACCAGTTGCCATTTTGTATTTTTATCAGTTCTTATTGCCATTGTTCTATCCATGTTTGCTATCAAAGGGGAAAAGGGCTCTTTCCCTCAATCAGAAACATTTCTGATCCCAAAATATAGATCAGAAATAATCATGAATGTTCCTCCACCAGTGAAAAGGGAATACAGTTATTTAGGAGAGTGCATTTTCTTGCTATATATCACCCAAAACAAAAGTGAACATAAAATTAAAACAGATTGCACAGTGATAATAAAAACCTTTCAAGTAATACGTCATGCTTTCCCTCCACCAAAGACAGAAACAATAAACAATCAAACATAAAGACTTTGATTCTCCTGTGCATAATTACTGAATTAGCAATTTGCCTTTTAGCAAAAACAAACAAACAAAAACATTGGTAAATGGGTCATTCCACGCCAACTCACCTAAAATTTTACAAAATTGACCATGACCGACTCGGATTTTTTTCTTAATTTGTTTAAAGAATCTACTATAGGTGTTATGAACACACGCCAAAAATGTTCAGCCAATTCTTTTTGATTTTTAAGATACCACCCCTTCAACAATGTAGCCCTGCCCATTTTTTCACCCCAAATGTTGCATTGGTGAGTTTTGGGCAATTTCAGAGGCCCATATCTCAAAATCAAGATAAGATATACCCCTGATAATTAATATTTATGATGACTGGTGCCCAAATTATCAAAATCTACTGTCACAATGGGTATACAAAATTTAATTTTTGTGTAATGGGTCCCCAAAAATCTAAAATTGTACTGACGTGAGGGACTTTTTGTAAATTTTGAACCCCCCTTGTGCCCACATAAAATGTCAGTTTGCTTTTATATGACATATGGGTAATGTCTAGGTACATATGAGTGCCCCCAAGCAAGGAAAGACCAATCACAGATGAATTTTCTTACAGACAGAGCCCAGATACAGTGTTTGCAGATAAACAAATGTCAAGTCCTTGAGTAATTTGCCACGCCTCCAAAAAACCAATAGAATGAAGGGGTATTTTGGACGTTTTCAACACTGGGCCCATATTTCCACCCCTGCCAAACACCCAGTGAATCTGCGATTGGTCTTTCCTTGCTTGGGGGCACTCATATGTACCTAGAAATTACCTGTCATATAAAAGCAAACTGACATTTTATATGGGCACAAGGGGGGTTCAAAATTTACAAAAAGTCCCTCACGTCAGTACAATTTTAGGTTTTTGGGGACCCATTACACAAAAAGTAAATTTTGTATACCCATTGATAATTTGATAATTTGGGCACCAGTCATCATAAATATTAATTATCAGGGGTATATCTTATCTTGATTTTGAGATATGGGCCTCTGAAATTGCCCCAAACTCACTGATGCAACATTTGGGGTGAAAAAATGAGCAGGGCTACATTGTTGAAGGGGTGGTATCTTAAAAACCAAAAAGATTTGGCAAAACAAATTTGCGTGTGTTCATAACACCTATAGAGGATTCTTTAAAAAAATTAAGAAAAAAATCTGAGTCGGTTACGGTCGACCCCTAGGTGAGTTGGCATGGAATGATCCAAATGTGGGTTTTTTGTCTATTAAAACAACATCCTTCAGAAGGAATGGAGGATATTAACCTATTATTCCACCTCCCAAATACTGAGTATTTTCCTGCCGTCAAAAAGAAAACCCATCAATTAATAAAATTTGTAAAGGCATCTCAAGACAATATTTGAAAAACCATTTAGAGTTTGTGCAGGAAACATATGTGCAAATGCATCACATCAATGTCGCATCTCATCCTATACCATCATCCATGGAAGCCATGATACTTCCAGGCGTATCTTTGCCTTCATTGACAAATGAGATTACCAGGATTGGATCCTTCTTGAGTTGTCTCTGATTCCCCGAGTTATTTTCCTCCTCATTAACTTGAGACAATAAGAGTTAGATATTATGGGATTTGAGGCATTGCATGGTGAGGTATCAATGTATATTTGGTTTGCTGTAACACCATGTGTATATCTACTTGCTGGGTAGACCTTTAGATACTTGCTGGGTTATATACTGAGTACACAGTATGTCCGTGGCATTCAGTTTTGATGTTTGCATTGGGGCTACAAGCTGGAAAGGTTCCTCTTGTTAAGTCATACACAACTAATGCTACCTCAAACATTCAGGAAGTATTTTTTGGTTCATAAACTGCTAGTACAATGTTGAGTTTATTATGCGTTAAGGTTTATTGCTACTGATATTGTACTTTGAAGATGAATTGAAGGAAGTGCATGAATGTGAAGACATTTGATCAAGTTTGTTTTCATTTACCTTTCTTTGGAGCTTCTTTGGGTTTCTTTTTCCTGAAAAAAATTAAAAAGTCCATTACACAATTATTAGAAATCCAAATCAACTTCAGTGTGTCTACTGTGGATGATCACTAGTATCACAACTGAGATGAACGTGTTTCTTTATACTCTAAACAGGACACCTTTTTGCCCTTGGATCAAATAAAACAAAACCTCTGCCAAATACAATGACAAGTTTTACTCCTACAGAAAATTCAGAATTAAAAATAAAAGCACAAATTATGCTATTCAGATTTCTTTTTTATAGTTTTGTTTCAAGTGTTTTATTCTACAAAATAGTTATTATCTAAGTATAATAATATTACTGCAAAAATGGAGGAATTTGAACAATAGAAATACATGTTTTGAGTGATTTTGCTCAAGTTAAAGGGAGCACAATAATTAAAGCTGTAGAAGTTCCATTTAAAGTAGTGTCAATAATTCTTGCAACGAACATACAACGTGCAATGATGACTGTGGGTTTGTGGCTGTGCATGATGATTGGTGCCATGCGGATCTTTACTTATTGGTCTAGATTGTCAATCTTTAAGCCAAGTTCCATGAGAAAGAGAGACATCTATGTCATACACTTAGAAAGAAAGTAGGGGGTTTCCCAGAAAAGATTTTTAACAAATGAAAAAAAAACATAACAAAAATGCAAAGTGAAAATTTGATGCTTCTGTACATAAATACTGAACATTAATTTGCCTTTCATAAAAAAAGGAAAAATAAAAAATAAGAAACAAGGGATGGGGGCTATTGGCCTATTATTCTTCCTCCCCGAAAATCCCCCCCACAGTAGTGTGGATGGGGTCTACGAACGAATACTTACCGGTAGAGTCGAATTACTAATTTGCATATTCCCTATGCCGCCAGGCAATATTGCTAAGACTTTTACATACAATAGCGCCCTCCACCGCCCTACCCACAATGCCCCGCGACATGCATGCCACGAAGTCGTCCTCTTTTCTATGAGCCCTACCAAATGTAAGCACCCAAGAACCGAGTATGTGGGGAAGGAGGGAGGGATACTCTACCGGTAAGTATTCGTTCGTAGACCCCATCCACACTACTGTGGGGGGGAGTCTACTTCACTCTACTTACCGGTAGAGTCGAATTACTAATTTGCATAGACTCGCACCGAGAAAAAGGCGGTGGGTATACGCGGTGCTACTGCATGTCTACAGGGGGCGTAGGGCCCAGGCGCACTCCTAAGTTCAGAGAACGCTTTGGTGGACCCTAGGCCCGATCATGGTCCATGCACGAACGAACGGGAGGTGTCGTCCTCATGGATGGGCAAAACATAAGTGAATGTTAGGCACTCTGATATAAAGGAAAAAACTCACCTATTAAAGTGAACTGTGACGAGGTGAAGCTTGTCCTGGTTTTGCAACTCGGCTGGCCGCCTGCAACACCGCCCGACCCGCTCTCCCATCTACCTGCAGAACATCCTTCAGGTAGCAGTCGGAGAACGTAGAAGGGTTCTTCCAGGAAGCCGCCTTCGTGATATCATCTATATGGACACCCTTGAAGAAAGCCCATGAGGAAGACACCCCCCGCACCTCGTGGGCATGAACCGGACCGTCGGCCGCAGGCCACCCGCCCGGCACTGAGCGGATAGCCGTGACGATCCAACGAGCGATCGTATCGCGGGACGCCGGTCGGAATGGTGGAACCGTGGACACGAACAGCTGATCGTGACCGGTTCGAATCGACTTTGTGCGGTCGATGTACCACTTTAATGCCCGTACAGGGCACCAAAGTTTGTCGGCCGCAACCGCCGAAAAGGCTTTAAGGTCGGGGACAAAGATGTCTGGGGGTTCGAAAGAATCGGACTGATTCTTTGCCAGGAACCCCGCAGTAAGTATTAGGCGGACGCCTCCGGGTTCCCACCGGATGTGTCCTGCCGACACTGTAAGAGAGTGGAGTTCGCTACGTCGGCGAGACGTAGCAACTGCCACCAAGAATGCCACCTTGATTGACATGTGCAGCAATGTGGCCCCACTTAGCGGATCGAAGGGGGGTTTGGTCAGAGTTGACAGTACGCTAAAGAGGTCCCAGGATGGGATCAGCTTGCGCACAGGGGGACGAGTAACAAACATCCCCCTAGTCAACAGCCGGATCGCATGGTTATCGGAAACTGTTGATCCATCGGCAAACCCTGTGTGAACCGCTGCGATGGCCGACCGGTAGTTCTTCACCGTGGCCGTCGCAAGCCCGCTTTCGAAAAGGTAAAGGAGGAAATCCCCCACCTCCTCTACAGACGTATTGGCGGGATGTATAGATCGCCTTCTGCACCATTTAAAGAAATGGCGTAGTCGGCAATCGTATACTCTCCGAGTGGAGGCCCTCCGGGATTGGGCGGCGACCTCCGCAGCCCGTCTCGAAAGGCCCGCTGCTCTGAGGGATCTCGTGACAGCGCCCAGCACGTCAGGTGCAGGTCCCCCGGAGCCGGATGAATCACTCCGGATCCGGGCTGGTATAGGAGGTCCGGTCGCTGTGGGAGGACCACCGGCCTGTGCACCAGTAGCCTGACCAGCCGAGGGAACCAAGGCTGTCGTGGCCAGAATGGGGCGATCAGGAGAACCTTGCAATGATCCTGCTCGATCCTGGTCAGTACACGTGGAATGAGGGAGATGGGCGGATAAGCGTACGCCAGCAGCCCATCCCAGTGCATGGCCAGTGCATCGATCTGCCAAGCCTCGGGATCGGGACCCCTCGCACAGTAGATCGGAAGTTGACTGTTCGCCCGAGAGGCAAACAAGTCCACGTGGGGCCGGTCGATCAGCTGAAAGATCGACTGGGCCACCCGGGGGCGGAGGGACCACTCTGTCGGGACAATCCAACCCCGAGAGAGGGCGTCGGCAGTAACATTCTCCTTTCCTGGAATGTAGACTGCTGACAGAGCGGTCCCCTGCTGTATGCACCAGTGGAGTAGATCCCAAGTCAGTGCGCACAGCCGCGCCGACCGGGTGCCCCCCTGATGGTTGATATACGCCACGACCGTAGCGTTGTCGCAACGCACCAGGACGGCTTGCCCCGTTATCTGCGCCCGGAAGTGCTGGAGGGCATTGCGGACCGCCAGCATTTCCAGGACGTTGATGTGGGTTGAAAGGTGTTCCGGGCCCCACACCCCTGCTATCTGGCGAGGGTGGGTCGCCCCCCCAGCCGTACAGAGACGCATCGGTGACGATGGTCACGGACGGCCGGGGCGGTCGGAACACTCGACCCTGCGTGAGGCTGCTTCTACCATCCACCAACGTAGGTGGGGGGTCAGCCAAGGCGTAGTAGGCACTGGGAGGTGGATCGAATGCCGGCTGGGCCGGTAATAGGAGAGGAGATGAAGTTGAATAGGCCTCATCCTCAACCTGCAAAAATCGATCAAATCCACCATGCTGGCCATAAGGCCCAGTAATCTGAGCCAGGCCAGCGCCGGTGCCACCGTTGCCCAGAGGAAAAGGGCCACGCATTGACGCAAGTTCAACACGCGGTCCGCCGATGGGCGGGCCAGCCCCCTTTGAAGGTCGAGCGCCGCACCGAGGAAGGTGGGGACCTGAGAGGGGATCTGGTGCGACTTCTCGGCGTTCACTAGGAACCCGAGGTCGGACGTGAGCCGCCAAGTCATCTTGAGCGCCGTGTCCGTCGCCTCTCTGGACCGACCCACGACTAGCCAATCGTCGAGGTATTGAAAAATCATAACACCTCGTCTCCGAAGTGCTGCCCCGATCACCCGCACTACGCGGGTGAACACCCGCGGTGAGGTTGACAGGCCGAAAGGGAGGACCATAAATTCGTATAGCGTCCCGCTGTAGAGGAAACGCAAGAATTTGTGGTGCTCGGCCCTGATGGGTACGTGTAAGTAAGCGTCCCGAAGGTCCAAGCTTGCCCCCCACGCAGGTGTATCGATTGAATCGAGAATTGCCCGCAGCGTCTCCATACGGAAGCGCTTTGGGCGGATAAATTTGTTTAGGGGCTTTAGGTTTAGAATCGGCCGCCAAGTGTCCACCTCCTTCTTGGGAACCAAGAAGAAGGTGGACATAAACCCCGTCCGAGTCCCCTGATCGGGGACGATGCGTATTGCCCGTTTGAGGAGAAGGGAACTGATCTCCCCCTCGAGGGCACGGCGCTTGTGGGGATCGAACGGGATAGGTGTTGGCCGCGTCAGCATGTCTGACGGGGGGGTCCTCGTGAACTCGAGTGCGTAACCGCGCCCGATCGTCCCGAGGACCCACCTGTCGGAAGTGACTTGAGCCCAGGACCCCAAAAATTCCTGAAGGCGGCCTCCCACGGGTCCGTCGGCGGGAGGTCGCCTGGAGACAGGAGAGTCACTTCCGCCACGCCCCGGGGTACCGGGGAGCGGACGCACGGAAGCCGCGACCCGTCTGGGCCCGCTGCTGGCCCTGGGCCTGCGTGCGTGTACCTATTGTCCCTGTATGCCCACGAAATCCACCGCGGGCGGGTTTCTGTGAGCGTCGGCGGGGGATGACAAAAGAGGCCTGTTTGTGCTTCTTCGCCTGTGGCGTGGAGGCCTGTGGTTTCTTCAGGTTTATCTTGTCCGTGGCCTTAAGGCGTTTAGCCTCGGCCTCCATGGACTCCTGAAATCTACCCGCAAACAGGTCTTTCCCCGTCAGCGGGAGCGCGTCGAGACGCTTGCGTGCCCCAGCGGACGGGAGGAATAGCGCGTCTAAGACGTTCGCCCTTCGGGCCGATGTTGCTAGGGTCGAAATCCTTGCAAACTGGTCTAGAACGGTACGCAACCCGTTGTCAAGACAATGGAGGGCTGCCACCATCATGTCTGCCGGGACCGCCGAGTCCTCATCGCATGCTAGCGCTAGGTACTCGGACAGAAGGAGTAGGAAGGACGATGTGCGCATGCCGAAGCGTGACGCCGAGTCCATCTTCCTGACTACCTCTTCCATCTTCCCTCGGGCTTTGTCTGCAAAGGGAAGTTTGGAAGAAGCTGTCCCCCTATCGGCGGCAAGTTTATCTGCCGCTGAGTCCGGCAGAACTGGGGTTGCAAAATATCTATCGAAATCCTCCGAGGGGAATCGATAATACGTCTCCGCCCGCTTGGAGTAAGGATTCCAAGTGGTCGCCGACATAATGCCATCGATACGGTCACTGCAGACACGATCGAGTGGCATAGCTGGAAAATTATTTCCGGTTCTCGGGGTCGGGCCTGTCCTCCGCTTGAATGATTGTCGTTCAGCGGGAGGGTCCTCAGATTTGTCGGCGGGAAGGCCCAGCACCCGAGTCATGTCCCGCTGGACAAGGCGCAATTCAGTCTCGGCAATTGAAAGCCGCTGAATGCTAGTAGCCAACTCGTCCTCTTCCGGGGACGAGTCGCCAGACTCGAGAAGGCCGGAGGCACCCAGCGAAGGCGTGTCACCAAACGGCAGAGCTGTGTCCCCTCCACGGTGATCCAATCCCGGATCGGACACGAGGGACCCCGAAGGGTGCAGGCTAATCCCCGGCGGGGATGGTGCCCGTGTACCCGTGCGTGACGGTCCATCCTGCCCCGCGATACCCCACGCAAGTTCGTGTGCGGTAGGCGCGGGACGGTGGCTGCGAGGTGAGGCCGGTGCACGGCTAACCGTGCACGGGAGGCCGCCCTGACTCGAGTGCACCCAGTCGTGACCGGAATGGTCGGGCTGGATGTACGGGCCCGGTGGGCCAAAACTCTGATCCTCACGCCGGCCGGAAATTGAGGCCGCGAGGGTCTGAAAGGCTGCCATGAAATCGTCCCGGGATAACGGCTCGCTACCCCGGTGACGCTTGCCCCTGTGTGAGTCAGACGAAGACTCGTCAGAGCTTGACGGGAAATGTCGAGCGTGACGGCCTTTCTTGTTCTTCTGCCTCTTGTGCGAAGATCGGTCCCGGGTTGAATCCGAGGCTTTCTCGGAAGATACCTGGGTGACCGGGACGCCCGAGCAGCGGGTAAAACCCGAAGACGAGGGCGGGCCCTGCATGCGGGGTATGCCAGGGGACTCCCAGCTACCCGGCTCCATGTCACCAATCCTTCTACCCATCGCAAGCGCCCCACAGCCTATGGCGTGGGCGGGTGCCGATCGGTTAAGGCGACCTTGTAAAAGACCGTCAGCGACCGTCGTGGGGGAATCCACGAGGCCGGTGAGGGTCGGGTAAGCTGAGCCGTGTGGAGGGGGGATGCCCTCCGGCTGCAACGACCCCGAGGCCGGGTCGAGAGCGGGCGCGGTGCGCTCCGGATTGGAGCCACCCTTAGCCCTTCCTCTCTTGGTTATCGCCCCAGCACTAGCTTTCTTTGTCTTGCCGGGGCGTTTAACCTTCGGTTGGGTAGACCCACGTACACTGACCAAAGATGGGGAACGGGAAGTCTCCCCTCTCTGGTCGGCGGGTCCGCCAGCCGACGCAGCCGACTGAGGCTGCGGGGGCCGGCTAAAAGGCTGCGAGCCCGGCGACGGAGTGTCACCGGTGCAGCCCTCCGAGAGCTCGGACTGTCCCGGGGGAACGGATGTACCCCCAGAACCGACAGTCGGAGCCCTCCCCAACTTCCGTGAATTACTCATAATTCAACTTATCAAATCACAAAAAACTCTTAATCTAAACTACTACTTAATCTTAAACTCTAATCTTGAAAATTAAGTCTCTTTTAGCAATCAGGTAAGGATTATTTATCAGCAAAAACCGTGGACACAGAAATTTGCGATCTCACCCGTACCGTGGCTAAGAGAAAAGAGGACGACTTCATGGCATGCATGTCGCGGGGCATTGTGGGTAGGGCGGTGGAGGGCGCTATTGTATGTAAAAGTCTTAGCAATATTGCCTGGCGGCATAGGGAATATGCAAATTAGTAATTCGACTCTACCGGTAAGTAGAGTGAAGTAGACCTGAATATTTTCATTCCATCAATAAAGTAAAACTCAAAAACTTAAAAATGTATGAAGGCATTTCAAGACAACATTATTTTGAAAAATCAATCACAGTGCAGGGAACATGTGCATCACATCAAGGTATTGGGTACAAAACCAGGACAACAGAGGCAATGACTCCACGTGATTGTCATAATTCCAGACTTGGCCTTCTTTAAGACAGTCTCTGGTCTTGGATGGTGATCCTGGTGGTGAGGTTGGAGGGGATTTGAAGTTGTGCATTCAAGACAGACTTTTTATGGCCAATAAAAGCTTGTTTTCCTGTCTGACCCTATTCAAATCATTACAAGTTGAGCAATCACAAACAGCCACTGGATGGAATATGTTAACATTAGTTTCTTATGGATCTTATGTGTGGCTGCATATCAAATACAACCCTAAACCATGCAGTGTATTGGTTATTTGGGATGTTTCAGGTCTAATGTGTTCTTCTTCACACCATGTTCACACACTTCATGCAAATGTTGTCCCATTGGGTTGTAAAGGGGATGCTCTACAGTTTTTAACAACTATCTAAATCATCACTCCCAAGAACTGACACACATGCAGATACTACAAAAAATATAGCAACAATTACAACATTCTGTTTGTGTTCTTGCATTATGGCAAATGCAACTTGTGTGTCAGTTTGTGAAAATAAAAACGTCACTTTCATGCAAATGCATAATTACCCTAATTGAAAAAGTGAAGCTCTGAATCTTTGAAACTTCATGAAGTTGTAGGCCTTGGTGAATATTGTATAAACTGAAAAACTTTTAAAAGGTGTTTTTTGTACACAATGTGTCAGTTCGGGGCATTCAATGACAAAATATATAGTTAAGTAAACTTTATGCAATTACAAATAACTGCAAATACCTTGCATGCAAAACTATCAGGTTCTAAAAGACTATCTTTCCTGATGGAATAATTCCATGAATGGGATGGGACCTTTCCAGATGAGCTGGTTCTCAGACTTTGAACCTCCTTGGGACTTGAAAACCATCTCATTTTGGTGCAATTGCTTCACAGCAATCAAATGTGACAATTAGTTTGAACAAATCACAAACAATGCAGCCATTCCAGTTCAAAGAAGAAGTGATGATGAAAATCAGGTGAATTAAAGGGTTGCCATGGTAACATGCCATGCATGAGTGATTCTTGAATGGTGCTCCGTGAATGGATGATTTACAAAGGTGGTAGACGGGATACCAGGCAACTTACACCATGAGTGGCACCTCTGGTTTAATCTTTTCATCTCTTTGAATGACGATTGGTTTCCTTTCTATCTTGTCTCGTTTCTCAATCACTTTTGGTGGTGGAGGAGGAGGTAATTCCTCCTTCTTGACTGGTTTGCGTGTTTCTCGGATGATTGGCTTAGTTCTCTCAATGACTCTAGGAGGGACCTCAATTGGTCTCGGAGGCGGTGTTTCTGCCTTAGGGGCAGGTTTTCTTGTGTTTGGAAAGAATTAGTAGAGTTATGGCCTAGTTGAATACATTGCTAAAAGAATTACCAGATTTAAAACTGCAGAACGAAAATTTTATTATGACTCTTCCTCAAATTCTACTTTGATATTCACTTGTTTAGAAGAAGGTAGATCCACAGAGAGAGAGAAGGTCTTGATGCACCAGCCCTCAACAACAACAACAAGTAAACAAACAAACAAACTAACAAAAAACATTGATTTGTAAGATACAACAACATTCTTAAAATATGCTTGAAGGAATTACAATGCAAACCCTGAAAATCAATTTTAAATATAAAATGCGTTTGAATTGGTTCCAATTCCAACATTTAAGCCATATTTTGAAGAGTTCATCGTATTAATAATACCTCTTGAGAAAAAAGGGGATAGGGGTTTTTGTGCTGTACAATTAGATATAGGATGTAAGAAGCACATGTACTCACTTTTTAGAAGGTGGTATTTTAGCCTTTACCGGTTCAGGAGCAGGTGGTGGTGGAGGTTCCTTCTCCACCTTCTTAATGGGTGGTTTCACAAACTTAGTCTTTTCTAACTTCTTCTTTGGCAGTGCCTCAACAGGTTCTCTCAGAGATGCTATTGGCTCGGTGATCTCTCTCTTCTTAGGAACTATTGGCACGGTTGGTTTCTTAGCAACAGGAGGTGGTGGAGGTAAAGGTGGTGTCTCAGGCCTGAGACGCTCTTTTCTCTCCGGTGCTTTCCACTCTGTGGAGCTCACTTTCTGAGCTGGTTTCCTCAGCTCAAACTTGTCAGGCTCATTCCAGGCATTGTCATGTCGTCCGCTCTCCATTGTTTTAGTGACGGCCTTGGTGGACTTTTTAACCTTGAAACCTTCGTTCTTGGGGATGTCCAGGTTGCGGTCTTTGCTGAACGGATCTTGGGCCTCAGTGGTCTTAGACTCTAACTTCTTTGGCTGGAAGGCTTTTGGGGCTAAGGAAATCAATATTAAAATAATAACATTTCTAGGTTGGTTAAATCTTTCGTTGTTAAATTTTCCAGATTTTGGGTGCCTGCCTATAGTTTGTATCCCACTACCTTTGTTTCCAATACAAAATATTCTCAAAAGTTCTTTCTTTCAACTGCTACAATATTCATTCTTTAAATGACTCAAATAGTTTTTTTCAGACAATTCTTCTATTATTTGTACCAGTACCATTGTTATAAAATTGGCAGGGCCATTTGTGGCAATTAATTGAAAGGCTTGAAATATACCCATTGAAACAGAGTCCAGTAAAGGCACTTTACCAGTGACTTTGTAACTGAATAAGTCCTGTAGTCTGGTGGTTTTCAAAAAGAAGATTCCAGATTTTGTTAATTCAAAACCTCCTCCTTAAAAGCTTAACAAATATAAAAAAGAATACTTTAGTTCTAGTACAAAATTCACTTTGACCCAGTGAAAGAACACTTGTGATAGTAATGGACATTGTGCCCCCATCATGCCATTTCCTTGACATAATCAGACACTCACCTTTGTATAGATGCTTTCTTCTCTCCCTCTCGTATTCCTCTCGTTTTAATCGTTCCTCTTCTAGTCTTTGTTTCTCCCTAGCTCTGGCTTCCATCCGCAATCTGGCCTCTTCCTCTAATCGGGCTTCCTCTTCTATCCTTGCTGCAATTAGATGAAACACAAATCAAAGGGAACAAATTCATCAAAAAATGTACAATTAGTTGTAAATGTTATCCATCACATTCCAAGATGGAGATCATAACACTTGTAACTTCATTTGTTATGATGCAGCTATTACACAGTACATAGTGTTATCCGCAGCGGGCATGCGCTATAGACTTATCTACTACCACAGCACATAGTAATAGACAGTCCTTTAAGCAATTGGGTACATCAACATCTACATCTACATCTGTGTAGAGATGTAAAGAACATGAATGTCTCTGACGTTTGCAGTGAAGTCAACACAGTTGAACTCCTGAAAATGGTTCTAGGTTCTCAATCATTCAATAATCTCACTCAATTGATTACCGGGCTAGTTGAACAAGAATAAAGAAAGTGGTGATAATGAATTAGACTGTATAGTCTCAAGGTATAACCTACAGAATGTGAGTGTACACAAAACCAGCACTCTGCAATTCCAGGCCTTAAATTGTTCCCTCTGGTTGAATATTTGGAACTACTTCCAATGGTGCAAGACACAAGAACTATGTACTCTTCAATGAAAAGAACTATTGTATAGTCTGTGACTGTGTATTAACTTAACACCATTATGACAAATAGAACATCGCTATCCTGATCTTTTTCAGCGAGATTGGAACTTTGGAGGACCTTTAATACCTCTGGGTTTTTGAAATCTCTTTTGAATCATGGATTACTGCTATTGCGCCATTATACTGGGGAACAAACCTGAGTTGGACATTAGAAGCTCAACTAGATTCCATCTGTTTAAGAAGATTTCAATATAGCCTTGGTTGCTAAATGTAAATTCTACAAATATTCATAAGTACATGATGCATATTCAGTGCTTTATATATGGAGCATCTTTCATATTTGATTTTCCATGCATTTAAGAAGTGTATCAGTGAAGGCCACACTGCAAGTTATTAAACAACAAATAAGTTTTATCCACTCAAGGCAAAATGTACCAACCTTCAGACATGATGGAAGTCCCGATCCCTGAAGATGAACTCTCAGAGAAGTCCTTAGGGTTGTAATCTGGCAAGAGTTTTTGTAATACTATGGAAAACAAGTAAGGAAGAACAACTTGTAAGAGTAAAGTCATCTACGTGAGAACATTCACCTAGATAGCTCAGTTGAAAAGCGCTGGCATGTTAATCCGCCGGTCGTAGGTTCAAGTCCCGCTCTAGTCAAATTTTCTTTGATCAACCCAAAATTCTGTACAAAATATACCTGGTCAGCTTCCTTTGTGGTTTATTACTTGACTTTCTTTTAGACATGTCAAAGGGTAAACTGTTTGTCTCTTCACTTAATAGATTTTTAGATTTAAAAAAAACATCCTCACCTTGTAGACATGCGTAACAGTGATCTGTGGATGAAAATATACAAAGAATTTTTATTATGCCTATATTTTTAATATTAAATTATTTTTCTTGTTAGGCTTAAGTACTTTTAGGAGATGAATTTATTTTCAATATGGCTTATATTAAATTTCAAATTAGCAATACCGTTTGGCTCACTTGAATCACTCACTTTCTTTTAGAAGTGGAATCTTTTATATTTATGGATCAATTTGGGGTTGAACAAAGGGAGACCGCCAACATAGGGCTAGATAGCTCAGCTGGTAGAGCGCCAGCACGTTAATCCGGAGGTCGTTGGTTCAAATCCCGCTCTAGTCAATTTGTCTTTGTTCATCCCCAAATTTTACTCAGTCAGTTTCCCTTGTGGTTTATAACTTGATATAATAAGGAATTGTCAGATCTTTTTGCCCAACTATTTCTTACTTTGGTAGTGTTTAGCTTTGTGATCATTGTCACCATGGTGATGAACCATATCCAGGATCCATTGAGGTACTTTGGTTGGTATTTCTCTGGGTATAGTTGACTCGTGAACTGGCTCAGACGGCTCAGGTAGTTTCTCTACTGACATCAAGATATCATTCGGATCATCTAGCTTTACTTCATCCGCTGTGTAAGGAAAGCAAAGAGATTATACAGCAGTGGTTGAACATTTATTACTAAATTCCGACAGAAATTATTACAAAACAAACTTAGATTAAGAAATCTAATTTGTTTTCAATCACTGTCTGAAGTTTATTTGAGATAGCTGTGTTGGAAATAATTTGTATTCTTTAAGCAACTAATGGCAAACACAATTAACAGACACTAATATCTCATTGGAAGAGCTAGTGGTATGTACTATGGTGAGAGACTTCTCTATGTTTGCTGACATATTTTGTATGGTACTGTAGGCCCTGGCATTGTATAATGCACATTGAACACCCAGGACACTTAAACTAAACTATAGGGGTGTGCCCAGGTGTTTCTGATGAGAGCTGCATAATGCGCCCTCTATGAGCATACTAAGAATATAGTTTATATGATGCCATTTAAAAATAACATTTGTATGAATTTTGAGCTTGTATAAATTAATATCTTATTTATACTTAAATTAACTAAACTCTGCTTTTTTGCAATCCTCTTTCATACACCTTAGCTGTTCATTTTGCTGTTTTCATCCTTTTTTATTTTCAACATTTCTTCATATATTAGTGTCATAATTTGTTATTGTGCTTAAGCCTACTCCCAGTATGAACATATGTGCTTGGATCTGTAATAAAGTTAATCTCATCAAAAACAATTCCCCTATAAAACTATTTGTATGGCAAATTTAAAGGCAACAATATACTTTGTATAATAGTGTCCTCTGCCGAGAAAATTAAGTGAAAGCAAGATGTTAATGTTTTTTCTACTTGGCAATTGTCTAGGACTCTTCACAGATAACTCACATGAGTGTATGAATGATGATGGTGGTACTTTGAGCTCCCTGGTAACATCCTTTGGGGCAAAGGTGTACATGCGAGGCTTGCTGAAGAAGGTAAAACCACCTCCAATTCGTCTGGGCTTTGCATGATGAAAACTACAACAAATACCAAAGTGTTATTAGTTATGTATCAACTGATGAACCTATTTCTCTTACAACAATGTGCTTGAGATCCAACAAGAGTGAAACATAAAGACATGAGAAACTTTGAGATGTGCATTGCATTCCAACATACCCCACGTCGTTTATTTCATTCCAAAAACCATCTCAGCCTGGGTTGCCAAACATGTATTGTACAAAACTAAATCATTCACAAGAACCAGCTGCAGCCTCACAGGTGAGGAGAAGAAATTATATTTAAGCTCAAGTACACATTCACAAGTGTCATAACTGGGATTCGAACCCACACCCTGATGACTTAGCCACCAGAACTTGAGTCCGATGCCGCTAAACCGCTCGGCCAAGACACGCAACAAAATAAGGAAACTTTTTGAGCAATCCCTAAAAAATCTAAATAATGTGGATTTTACAGGACTGAAAGAAAGCTTTACATCCTCTAAGGCCTGTAGGAATGGAAATAGTATGCACTTTACCGGAAGGGGTTACTTATTAATGTTTAGTATTGAAAAGAACCATCTGCTCTTGAAAATAATCAGACATGTTATGTCAAATACATTCCTCTAAATTTGTTCAATAGCAATCTTGAGCAATTATCATTAAAATGAGATTCGCAGAGTGATTTTAATAAACAGGCAAGATTTGACACTTACAATGAAATAGGAAAAGTTAAGATGAAAATTTCAATCACTTACTGGGGTGTTTTGCTTAAGGCACAGCCAAAACACACACTCCGAGGTAAACTAACTATTGCACTACTATCCTTGACCAGCTGACATTCAGCACCTCCATCCCCTTCACCTTTGACCTCAACCTCTGATCCTGTCCCTTCATCCGCTTCAACAAAACCACAAAGTTGAGCTGCTTCCAGGTCACCATGGCAACTTGCACACAGAGCTGGGAGGACATAGGGCTTGTCTCGGATTTCAGTCTCTGACAGAACCTTGGGGTGAAGGGAGGCAGTACCCACAAAGGGGAGGTAGATGGGACGATGGATCACTTCCTCCTCAATGGATCGAAACTTCTTGCTTAGAAGGCTCGAGGGAAAACTTGATGACAGGTCAGTAAAAAGGTTCTGGTACAATCTGGTGGCATTAATTGGGGAAAGAAAAACAAATTAAACATTAATACTCTTTTGTTTTAAGTCTCTTTAAACACTCAAAAGAACATGCAAAGAATACCTCTCTTTTTTAAGTATTGTTAAAATATATATTAGCCAATCGGTAGGCCTAGAGTTTACAAACAAATAAGTTGTATTGAATTTATTCACTCACGTGTGTATCGGAAGCGGCGGTAAAAATGTGACCTTTGAATCAGCGTCCTGAAAAAAAGACGGAGGGGAAATATTACAAAATATAAAACAGTATGAATAGTAAGTTTGTTAAACTGTCAGAAAATAATCACTAAATCTAAAACCGGCACGTGTACCATAGGACAACTTGCTATATGCTTACAATTGTCTTGAGTGAATTCCGTCTGAGATCCAGCCCCTAAATTAAAGCATAGGACAAAATGAAAACAAATGCTCGAAATAATTTCTTTCATGTGCTCGAAATGATTTCGAGAGCAAGACATGATTTGGAGAGCACGAAATGATTCATTGCGAGAGTGCACAACATGAGTTCGTGATTTCCAAATGATTTCCAGCACATATGGAGTAAAGAACTCAGATTATTATCGCTTGGTGTTTAGGGGCTTCGCAGGGGGGGGGGGGGGGGGGGGGGCGGACACGATATTGCGCAATTCTTTCCCCGATGCTGTGTGAACGTACCATTACAAAAATAGGGGTGTTTAATTTTTACACTAACACGAATGGATTAAATTAGATAAAAGTAAGGCAGTATTTTACCAATTATATATGTATAGTTTATTTGTCAGGTTTTTGGAGTGGAATAAAAATAAATATTTGACAAATATCTAGACAAGACTATTTTTAAAATGCATTCGTCCCTCCAACATTAGGCGCATGGCCAGGCAACAGCACCATACCGTTAATCAATGTATTATTGCTTTGAACGAAAATTTCGACACCCCTAAAACAGTGTCACAAAACGCGACGAAAGTGAAAAATTGAACCATTCTACCCCTGATATTTTTCAAGTTCTTGTTTAAATATATAGTTTTCTACCATTGTGAATTTTTTGGTAAAAATCCACCCATTCTACCCAATCGATTTTTATGATTTTCAAAATGTAACGTTCGAATTAAATAGTAACTTCCGTTAACGGTTTCATGTGTGGACCAGTCGGCGTCCGGAGTTTGTGTGTGTTGTGTGTTGGTATGGTATACCGAGCAGTCAGGGTGACACACAAAGGCTGCGTTTCCTGGTATGAAGCCTGGGACCAATCAGAGCGCTTTATTGCTGCGACCTGACTGCATGTATGTATAAGGCAGGCTCATGAATGAGACGAGTATCAACGTTGATGGCGCCTTTTTCTGTTTCCGTGTCCGCCCCCCCCCCCCCCCCCCCCCCCCGCCACCTGGGGCTTCGTGTAGGCACACGATACAATACAATATTATGTAAAGGATAATACCCGAGGTGCGCGCCATTCGAGGGCCATTCCTACCCACGAATGGCGCGTACACCGAGGGCATTATGCGACTTAACCCACACTTGTGACGTCATGCTATTGTTCCAGCGCTCCATTATTTCGCACGAATGGCGCGATATTGTTTAATATAAGTAAAGTGTTTTTATGTATTACGTAACCATGTTCACTCCTGTGTTACGTGATTGAACGCTTTCGATATAACTTTGATAAATAAATTAGTTAACTTTATGATAAATTTCAGTTAAATTCCTGTTAATTTATATTGATATGAAAGTATTCTCTTTGCAAACATAATTCTTAAATAATTAAATAATCACGTATCATTTTGTGTTTGATCAATTGAGCATTTTGCATCTTAAAAATTATTTGTTAAAACAAAAAAAAACTTGACTTTATGGCCAACATAAGGAATGTTGTTGTTAACTAATATTTTTGAACATGTCTCAACTAAATATAAATTTAATAATGTGGCTGTTGTTCAAATGTGGAAAGTCTCTATATTATTTAGAGACTTACGACCATTTTGTATAAAATGCGTAGCTCTAACCGTTGTCGAAAACGATAACAAAATTGTTCTATGATTTCGACCCGTTTGCACAATGGGTGAAATGTAGGCCTACCCATCGCGCCATTCGTGCGAAATAATGGAGCGCTGGAACAATAGCATGACGTCACAAGTGTGGGTTAATTACACACAATCATGTCTTCAGCTATGATTGGTTTAGTTTGTGAGTTGCTTGGATGTTCAATTTTAGTGCAAATTATTTGACTTTCAATCGTTTAGTTTTTCATGGTACAGAATGTCACTTGCATACAAAAATCAAATAAAAAACGTTTGGAATATTAAGTTAATAAACATAACAACAATTGCGGTGACACCATATAGATGGATCTCTTTTGAGTGATGGTGGTTCCGAGAAGAACCGGAGGGCGGACAGAGTATAGGGTCTACTGTCCGAAACGTTCCGGTTCTTCTCATAACCACCATCACTCAAAAGAGATCCATCTATAAGGTATCGCCGCAATTGTTGTTATGTTTATTATCCTTCCACCATGCAAACATTCAAGTCTTCAATTAGAATAATAAGTTGGAGCTGTGTTTCGGGATTTCACCGGCATGAAAAAAGGGGAAAGACATCAGCTGATCGGAATGCAGAGAAGTTACCTGTAAGTATTTGTTTCGATAAGTTCGGCTCGGGTCGTCTTTTGTTTGGTTGGTTTTTCCTTCTCTCACGATCGTGGCAAAAATAGGTCTGGTTTCGAGTTTATTGCCAACAAGCAACCATTGTCTGACTGCGTATGGAATGTACCTTGTAATTGTATTCACGACTCGCTGTCGTCTACCTAGGATCAGTGGTCAAGTGTTTGTATACTTTGCACCTTGTTAAAACATCATTTCGTGATTGCATTTTACCTAGGGCCTATAATAGATTAACCCCAATTCTGTGTCTAACTGAAGGTTTAATGTTGTCGACCTATTCGGCCCTTCAATTAATGAACTGGGCCTATTAAATTAATGTTATTGTTAGTGGTGCGCCTCCTTTGATGTTACAAAGTGGATTCATCGTGTTGATATTTTTACCACGTTGATTTAACACCGCGTTCACACTTGATCCTGCTAGGAGGATCAAAGGAGGATCAGATCCCGAAAGCGAGATCAAGCATTTTTGTGCCGCGTTCACACTTGAGTGTGATCGCGCATTGATCTCGCATCGTTAAACGGAAGTTCAGTTCAGCTGACGGCAAAGGTTACTGTGCGAGGTCATTGATTGTGCGCGCGCATGTTGTTTTGTTAGTTGTGTCGCGCCATTTTTTTATTTGGTGTACATGTGTAACTAAACGATACGTTGCAGTTTCCGTTATCTATGTGAACACGTACGTTGCAGTTTCCGTTATCTATGTGAACAGGCCTAGAAGTTCGCAAGACACCGCGAGAATCAAAATGGATTCTCGCTGAAGAATTTCGCGAGAATCCAGGATTCTCGCAATTTTCGGGGAATGGATTCTCGCAGTTTTTGGGGGAGAATCTTTTTTTTTTTGGCAAATTGTAAAAGTAGTATTTGCTAAAGTAAATGTAATGTTGGAAATTAAAGCAAAGTTATGTTTCAATTCATCCTCTATTTGTTAAAGCTGTTTAAGCTTACGTTTTTTTTGCCATCTTGCGTCGCGTGCCAAAGAATTTGACAGCAGAATAACCTCAGCTCTCGGTCATAAAAACAACAACCAGCGGCATGTAATTCATGAAATCATCACATGTTATGCTAAGTTTTAGGTCAATCTGTTTTTATTCTGTCCGCAGATTGGTTGATAGCGCGAAAGTTCCCGTTTTGGAGCCAATAGTCTTCCTTGACTGTTAGCGTTGTTACCAAGTACAGCGATGTACGCTTGCTTGGATTTTCCACAAAATGTTTTGAAAATCATATATTTGTCATAAAAGTTCACTATTTGGTTATACATTATCATTATTCAATGTTTCCGGATTTTTATAGAATAAAATGGAGTCCAGAAAAGGAAACGAAAAGAAAAGAAATATTGTGATAATCTTGGGAAATCGACTATCTCGGTACATGGTAACCACGTGTATAAAGCAGATTGATGCCGTGAGCTTACTATCCAGGAAGACTATTGGCTCAAAAACGGGATCTTTCGCGCTATCAACCAATCCGCGGACAGATTAAAACAGATTGACCAGGGGTATGTTTTCGCGGCTGGAACGAATAACTGTTTCGGTCATTGGCCAGTGTTATCGGATGGCCAAAATTCAACCGAAACAGTTATTGGACCGCGAAAATTACCCCTTTATGATGGCAACACACGGACGTAACGAACGGTGCGCCGGTATTTTAGGACGACGACTCGGCGGTATCGATCGACTCGACGACATACATGACGTGAGTGGTTGATCGTGAATGATACAAGTTTGTAAATAAAACACAAAGAAAATGAGGGGTGACAAAACTTAACTTTGTGTCGGATTAACGGAAAATTGTTTATGGTTTTTTTATGGAAAAGTAAAAACATATTCTTGTTGACCCAAATATAAAGCTGAAAAAGTGGTTTTCCCCTTCTGAATTCTGGTAATTTCACGCGAATCTACTCGGATTCGCGGCGTTAACGGCGGGCGCGAATCGATTCGCGGATTCGCGTCGGATTTCTAGGCCTGGTGAACAAGCATTATTCTCCTTCTTCTCGAGGTATTTTTTTCTTGATTTACGATGGAAGATGTCTTCAATTTCTTAGCAGTTATTCTGCCATTAGTTTTGGCCCAACTACATCGTCGACATCGCCGCAGAATGACAAATATGGAGGACATGGGGCCGGGGACCAGTTCACGATAGAGTGCACATGCACACACAATGTATATTGTACAATAAATCCCCCATGTACATGACACAGCGTTGTCCGGCCACGGACGATGACGACAGGTAGGCAAAGCGTTGTTTACAATTTCTTGTTTCGCGGGTTTTTTTTTAATGACCTGACACACCGGATGTGAGCAGCTTAAATTGCAGGATCTGATCTCGATCTGCGTTCACACTTGTTTTTTGATCGCCCTTGCGGGATCTGATCCTCCTTTGATCTCGCAATAAAGGGAGATCAAAAAGGAGGATCTGATCCTGATCCTGATCGCGTTCACACTAGCCGGTGATCTCCCTTTGATCGCCCTTTCGAGATCAGATCCTCCTTTGATCCTCCTAGCAGGATCAAGTGTGAACGCGGTGCAAGTTGCGGAGACGCCGTGTATATAAAACTCTCTCTATTATTAATTAGTGGTTAAAAAAAGCTGATGGTTTTTCAAAATTGCATGATTCCGGTGTTTTGTTTCTAAATCCAGATAAGGGGTAGAAATAGAATGGATAATGTTGCGAAAACCACACGATTCTTTAAATAAAGAAAAGGTAGGCTACATGCATATAGCATTCACGATGCTGGTAAAAATAAAAATTGTTAATAAAAAGGCCAGGAGTCTACGTGTTGATGATGCTTGCCTGTACTCTTCAAGCCATACTTTCCAAATTGGTAATGTTGAAGAATTTTTGTGTTTTTTTTAAAGGTTTGTTTTGCTTTCTTTGAGCTAGTAAATAGTATTAAACTGTATTACGAAAATTAATATTTTTTGTCCCTTAGTTTCACGTTCACGGCCGCCTCAATAGTGGCAAAAAGGGTACAACTTTAGGAGGCAAGGAGTGCATCAAAAGGGGCAACATCTTGCCAGTTAAAACTATAGTTAACATTTGTATATTTTTTTAGACGAAACTTTTCTTAATCAAACGCACTGAGTGTACATGTATGCCCCTTTTCAGCACTCCTGTTTAGCTGTTTACTATGAGATAATCTGTTGTGGAAAGTTCAGAATTTAAACTTTGAGTATAAAACGTGAACGTTTTATTCTGATGTTTTATTTTTATCTCAAAGGTCCAGAGGACACGGGGGAGGGTGGGGTGGGGGCGTTGGGTCACCGGGCAATTTTGGACGCGTCCCCCACACCCTAGTTACGCCACAGTGCCTCAATGGGAGACCCCCCAGCTAAAGTAAACACTCCACACCCACCCCCATCCCGTACCCAGATCGTTAAATCAATGCTTGTGACTATTGACTTTAGATACTGGCATTGTTTAAAAATAAGACTGCATTAAGAGTTCAATATTGACATAACAGGGGAACTTTTTGAGTAAACAACACATTGAGGGTCCCTATAACAAAACTGGAGAGCAGCCCTGTAAAATTGCAAGGACGTTCCGAGGAAAACAATTCTGTAAATGATAATAATCATGACACAAAGACCGTTCGGCACTTTGAAAGTACTCACAAAGATGTATGACAATGGTGATAATCGTTTTCTACCATAACAGCTGGCCACGAATATTGTTTTGAATAAAACGTAGCCTTCCGTAGATCATACGCTATCAAATCGAGATGAATTAGGTACTTCTGCGATCTTCCAGCGTCATTCCACAGAACTTAAAGACGAATAGCGCAAATAAAACTACATTCGGTTTCTCAGTTTCACTTTTTTAAACATTAAATACAAATTAAAATATTATTTGTTTCGTCCATACCACTTGCGATAGAGAACAAAACTTCAAAAATGTAAGAAAACTATTCTTAAAAACTACCTATAATATCTCTTCGAAGATACTCACATTTTTGCCAAAATCTCACCCAGACCGTATTTTGAAAACTTTTTGCGGCCGTGAAAACGCGTCGTAATGTTCACCGCCGTTTGCTGGGAAAATTGCATGCATTTAAAAACGAAAATTACAAAGATTGTAATGGCAAAATGCCGAATTTTAAGTTTTTGGAACGGTGAATAAAAAACTGACATCGTAAAGTATTGATGGGAAACCTTCTCATGATCACACATTTTGTCGTGGAGTAAACTTTACTGTTCTTCGGTGGCGCCTTTAGACTCTAGGCTATTGTTGACTTAAAACTGGGAGGACGTGAATTGTTTTGATATTAGCTTCCAAACGCCATGGTATTTAGACCTCAGTGTATGTATAGTCTAAAGAATAGCAGTGATAATTTTTACAGATACCGTGGGAAACCTAGCTCATGCTCTAACACTGCCATAGCCATAGCCAAAGACAACAACAAGCCAAAATCGCTGGAGCTCCAGAGAAAAGGTACAAGTTTCGAAAAGACCTATGTCCTTGGTCTTTTGTGAGGTGTAGGCGTATATTGGTTTCAATAAAATGATGAGTGTTTCATCCCCTACGGCAGAACTAATTCTGAAATGTTTGAGTATTGAACCGCATTAGATTAAAATCGATTTCCTGTTGGTTGTTTCACTCCATGGCAACAACTTTATATCTCATCTGTTTTGTAAGATACGGCAGCCTACAAATCGCAACCGTCATGTGGAATTTGCATCCAACTGGTAAAACATCGCCACCTCAAACACAATAGGCCTACATCATTATTTTCAAGAAATACAGTGCAAACAAATTACATATTTCTCTATTTAGTCCATTAGGTGGTCCGAAAAACGTCTCTCCTTGCAATATGCCCAAAATACTGGAGTATTTGTTTCTGCTTTAGGGTCTATCTATCTGCTTATTTGTATCTGCTTAGGGTTAGTTTAAAGGCACTGAACACGTTTTGTAATTGTCAAAGTCCAGTGTTCTCACTTGGTGTATCTCAACATATGCATAAAATAACAAGCCTGTGAAAATTTGGACTCAATTGGTGATTGAAGTTGCAAGAAAATGATGAAAGAAAAAACACCCTTGTTGTACAAATTAGTGTGCTTTCAGATGGAATAAAAGGCTTCTGGCCAGAAGTCTTTTATTATTTTAGTGAGAAATTACCTCTTTCTCAAAAACTACGTTACTTCAGAGGGAGTCGTTTCTCACAATGTTTTATACTATCAACAGCTCTCCGTTGCTCGTTACCAAGTAAGTTTTTATGCTAATATATATTTTGAGTAATTACCAAAAGTGTCCAGTGCCTTTTAAACGATTCTTCTTCTCAGCATATAAGGCGTCTTTTGTATTTTCTCGCTGAATGGGTCTTTGTTGTTTTTATAAAATTAATTTCTATTGACCCAGTTGAAATTTGAGCGTTGGGATTTCTGTATTCCATACTTTAATAATGATTGGACAGTTAAAGGTGCTGTATACGTTTGGTAATTGGAGCCTACTGATTGTGTTAATCATATGAAAATGTAGGTATATACAATAAAACTAACCTGTGAAAATTTCACTTCAAAAGGTGGTCGCGTTTTTGAGATATCACCGAAAACCGGAGCGAATAATTATTTCCACGCAGGAAGATTATTCCCCATAGGAATACACAGTCTGAGAAGCGTTTCTGACAGAAACGCTTCTCAGATTCAAATTTTGGGGAATAAAAGTGATGTATTTTTCCATAACCGGTAGTAGTACTTCGAAGTTAAAAGTTTCTCAAAATTCATTATAGGGCCTACTACCCAAAGCTGCTGTACTTCTTACCAAGTAGGCCCTAAGTTTTTATTGCCATTAATTTTCAGAGTCATTACCAAACGTGTACTGTGCCTTTAAAAGACAAAGTAGACCTAAACTGGATTAATTACAGCTCATTCATAATATAAAATACATCCCAGTACAAATCCTCCAGAAAAGAAAAAGTCTGCTGTCTAATAGTCGATAAAACAGCATTTAAAGGTTCCCTAAATCAACCTATAGTTTATTTCAATTGCCGTAATTGCAATTAACACGAGGGCCTATAGTACAAAATTACGGAATGCAACATTCCAAACACAGCGTCATGAACTACATGTTTATATTGTTTTCGTGCACAGTAGTGAGATTCTACGGAGCTCCACGAGGGCCATGCCACTTATCTAGATAACGACATAATTTATCTTGCCAAGTCAACTTTTTAGAACGAAAAAGTCGACTTATCCTGATAATTTATCTCACCAAGACGACTTCCTAAAACTAAAAGGTTGACTTATCCTGATAATTTATCTCACCAAGACGACTTCCTAAAACTAAGAAGTCGACTTATCCTGATAATTTATCTCACCAAGACGACTTCCTAAAACTAAGAAGTCGACTTATCCTGATAATTTATCTCACCAAGACGACTTCCTAAAACTAAGAAGTCGACTTATCCTGATAATTTATCTCACCAAGACGACTTCCTAAAACTAAGAAGTCGACTTATCCTGATAATTTATCTCACCAAGACGATTTCTTAAAACTGTGAAGTCGACTTATCCTGATAATTTATGTTGCCAAGACGACTTCCTGAAACTAAGAAGTCGACTTATCATGAAAGTTTATCTCACCAAGACGACTTCCTAAAACTAAGAAGTCGACTTATCCTGATAAATGATCTCACGAAGGCGACTTCCTGAAACTCAGAGGTCGACTTATCCTGATAATTTATCTAACCAAGACGACTTCCTCTCTTGGCGAGATAAATTATCAGGATAAGTCGACTTCTTAGTTTCAGGGTCGTCTTGGCAACATAAATTATCAGGATAAGTCGGCTTTTTCATTTTAAAAGGTTGACTTGGCAAGATAAACTATCATGTTAAGTCAACATTTTAATTTTAGGAAGTCGTCTTGGTGAGATAAACTAACATGATAAGTCGACTTCTTAGTTTCAGGAAGTCGTCTTGGTGAGATAAATTATCAGGATAAGTCGACTTCTTAGTTTTAGGAAGTCGTCTTGGCAACATAAATTATCAGGATAAGTCGACTTCACAGTTTTAAGAAATCGTCTTGGTGAGATAAATTATCAGGATAAGTCGACTTCTTAGTTTTAGGAAGTCGTCTTGGTGAGATAAATTATCAGGATAAGTCGACTTCTTAGTTTTAGGAAGTCGTCTTGGTGAGATAATTTATCAGGATAAGTCAACCTTTTAGTTTTAGGAAGTCGTCTTGGTAAGATAACCCTTAGGAAAATGTCATAGTGTTATCACATAGTCAATCCACACTGTGAACACAGTGTGATCACATAGTGGTTCTCAGTCTTTTCATAGAGTGGCCACCACAGTGTGAACATAGAGTTACCACACTGTGAATTATGAACACACTGTGGTAACACTATGATCTCTGTGTGGTGACTGGGCGAATTTGGAACTAGACCACATAGTCATCTTGATTCACATGGTCGGATCACATAGTCAACACATAGTGATCATACAGTACCCACATAGATTCCACAGTGTGAAAATTGGAAATCTATATGTATTTCATAGTATCCTCATAGTGTTACCACATATCCTCAATATAGTAGACACATGGTTTTCACAGGGTCCACACAGTGTTTTCACAGGGACCTCACAGTGTTTTCACAGGGACCCCACAGTGTTGCCACAGGGACCCCACAGGGACCCCATAGTGTTGCCACAGTGTCACCACAGGGACCCCATAGTGTTGCCAGTGTCACCACAGAGACCCCATAGTGTTGCCACAGTGTCACCACAGGGAACCCATAGTGTTGCCACAGTGTCACCACAGGGACCCCATAGTGTTGCCACAGTGTCACCACAGGGACCCCATAGTGTTGCCACAGTGTCACCACAGGGACCCCATAGTGTTGCCACAGTGTCACCACAGGGACCCCATAGTGTTGCCACAGTGTCACCACAGGGACCCCATAGTGTTGCCACAGTGTCACCACAGGGACCCCATAGTGTTGCCACAGTGTCACCACAGGGACCCCATGGTGTTGCCACAGTGTCACCACAGGGACCCCATAGTGTTGCCACAGTGTCACCACAGTGTCACCACAGGGACCCCACGGTGTTGCCACAGTGTCACCACAGGGACCCTACGGTGTTGCCACAGTGTCACCACAGGGACCCATGGTGTTGCCACAGTGTCACCACAGGGACCCCATAGTGTTGCCACAGTGTCACCACAGGGACCCCATAGTGTTGCCACAGTGTCACCACAAGGTCCCCACAGTGTCACCACAGGGACCCCATAGTATTGTCACAAGGTCCCCACATTGTCACCACGGGTACCCAGTGGTCCTGTCGCCAGAAGGTATTGTTTTAACATGCAGTAGTAAAACAATATTGAAACTGTAGTTCAACTATTCTTTACTGAATTATCACGTAATTGTCCGATCCACTATTGGCACACAAATTAAATAGAATTTAATGACATGTCACAAGCATTTAATGCTCAAACAGATACATTGGAATCATCTCTTTTGTATGTTTGTGAAGATCTTTGTTGGTGTCAAGTGTACAGCTAGTCGCTCATGACAGCCGAAAGGCAGGGCGTAGACTTGTGGTCACTGTAGCATGATTTGTGGGTGTTTTGCTGATTTCCTGTTATATTCCAATCAATCTTCCCAGAGGTGGTTTTCTTGTACGTCAAACAAAATTTGTAGACCATGTGCATTAATCTGCAATATATAATAAAAATAACATTAAATAATTAGCTGTCGTATATTTCGTACACATATGCCTATATAATAGGCCCTATAACTTGTAGAGTTACAAATCATAGACACAAATGCTGGAGGCGGTTGTAAGTGTTAGATCGAAGTTGTTCAAGTTGGTTTTGTTATTATTCCATCAGCTATATGCCTTAAATGTACAAGTAAAATATAGGATTAATAATCATCCAAATAATCTATGGTGAGTTCCAGATATACATTTCCGTCTGATTCAGTTGAGAAATATCATCTGAAGCGCAAAATAAAATTGGCTAATTGAAAAATATAGATGGAGACAGATTTGGTAAAAAGGCTGACTCAAACTGTATACCGAACACAAATAATATAACATTGATGAAAAGCCCATAGACTGCAATGACCTCTTGATTGATTAAAGGTATATTGGTAAAATATATGATTGTTTCATCCGTGATTCATGAGCATGTAAACTCCTAAAATGTTAAGAAATAAAAAATCACCAATATACTTAAAACACCAGTCAAAAGTTCAGAATTTTCACACACAAGTGTTTATCATAAACGTGCACGTTGAATTATGGAAGGATTAACACTGATCAGCTTCACCGAATCCATATTTACCTTAATCAACAATCAAGTAATAATTATAGTCATTGCAGACCTGGCTTTTAATTCATCAATGTTTTGGTATGTTTACCACCTATGTTTACACCTACATGTATGTAAAATAAAAGAGGTGCTAGCAAAAGTACTAACTTGCCTTAATCAAATATTGTTAAAAACAGTGAAAATAGGAAAACAATGTTGTCAGAGTTCAAAACATATAAATAATTATTTAAGTATTGGCTCTGTGATCCATGGAGTGGATGTCACATTGCGTTATATTTTGTGAACATGAGAAAATTAGAACATTGACAATATTCAGTTCAAGTATTTAACTGAATAGTTTGGTCTACTTACCATTACCAATGACCAAGCCACATCCTCCATCAGCCAGCCAGCCAGCATGCACGGGTGAAGTAGCTAGACAGATGGTTGCACTTGCATGTTGAATGCAACTTGCAAGTCAGTGTTAAAAACGACCAGCAAACAATAACTTTCTCATGCAGTAGATCATTCATAAAGGAGGGAAAACTGGTGTATCTCCAGTATACAACAATGCCCAGTACATGATTTACTTTCAATAATCAAAGCTTTGAAATAAACTTGAACGACATTTAAACTGTTTAGGTAGCAGTACATGTACAAGTGCCAAGAGGATTACCCTATAAATGGTAGTGATCACTAACCGTTTGATTCAAATGCTTTATACACACATATACAGGCTACAGTGCTCTGTAATACGATACTTTTGACCTGGCCCAATATACTACTCCCTATGTACTTGCATAGAGGTTCAGTCAGCAGTGCTAGAGTGCCCACTGTTTAGCATGACCTGTGACCTGGCCCCAAGGACGATACACACTGTTGTGATATAATAGGGTTGGGTGGTATTGCATACATGTACATACATGGGGCTAGCAACTCAGTTCGTGTAAGCAACTTTATGATACACATTTCAATGTGAACAATTCAATAATGAAACAGTTAAATAAGGTGATTTTTAAAACGGTTAATACAGTTATGTGCACGACCTTGCTGCCGGCGCACACACGCATGTTGTTATGGAAAATTGGGATACGGGGTTTGGATCCCAGACCGTGGCATTTGTACCCGGCATGCAATGGTAAAAATGTTATATCCACGTTCAAATAAAAGTAATAAGCACACACATAATACAAATAACAGGAATTTAAACTAAGTGTAAATATTTTAAACAAAAATTGAATTTACAATAATATATATATTTATTATAAGGAAAATGTAACAATAAAATTTAAACCTATTTGTTTAATTATCAGTGCTTGAAGTTATGTCACAGTGTGCCCACACTCATGGATTGAAAGACAATCACACTGCCCGCACGCACTATGTTCACACTGTGGGCCAGGATCGAGAGGAATATTTGAAAATATTGCAGTGTGTTCACACTGCGTTGACAGACAATTCAGTGATCCACACTGATGTGTTCACACTCTGGGCCAGGAGAGCATTTGAAAATATCACAGTGTGTTCACACTGTGGATTGACAGACAACCACACTGTTATTAAGTGTGCCCACACTGTGTTCACACTGTGGGTCAGGAGATGAATATTTGAAAATGTCACAGTGTGTTCACACTGTGGATTGACAGACAATCACACTGTCATAGAGTGTGCCCACACCGTGTTCACACTGTGGGCCAGAAGAGGAAAATTTGCAAATGTCACAGTGTGTTCACACTGTGAGTTAACAGAGACAATCAGTGTGCCCACACTGTGTTCACACTGTGGGCCAAAAGAAGGAATATTTGAAAATGTCACAGTGTGTTCACACTGTGGATTGATAGAAAACCACACTGTCATAAAATGTGCCCACACTGTGTTCACACTGTGGGCCGGGAGAGTAACATCACACTAAAAAAAACCCAGTGTATTCACACAGTAGATGACTGGCAAACACTGTGTTCACACTGTGACGTAATATTAAAATATTAACCACACTGTGTTCACAGTGTGACCACAGGGTCAAAATCACAGTGTGGAGCATTTATTTGTGGAAACACTGTGTTCACACTGTGACAAATCACACTATGACGCTTCCACACTGTGGTATTACTGTGTACACCCTGTGTTCACAGTGTTCACACTATGATCACAGTGTGAACACACTGTGGTGACGATGTGACATTTTCCTAAGGGAAATTATCAGGATAAGTCGACTTTTTCGTTCTAAAAAGTTGACTTGGCAAGATAAATTATGTCGTTATCTAGATAAGTGGCATGGCCCTCGTGGAGCTCCGTAAGATTCGTAAAGTCGACGTGACATTTACTAATCCAAAAAAATAATACGTAATGTCCCGTAGGCCTATCTTAAAGGGACACGTTGCCTTGGATCGGGCGAGTTGGTCTAATAAAAAGCGTTTGTAACCGTTTGTTATATAATTCATATGGTTAGAAAGATGTTTTAAAAGTAGAATACAATGATCCACACAAATATGCCTCGAAATTGCGTGGTTTTCCTTTTACTTTGCGAACTAACACGGTCGGCCATTTATGGGAGTCAATTGACTCCCATAAATGGCCGACCGTGCTAGTTCGCGATGTAAAAGGAAAACCACCATGTGTCCATGTCCAGTCGTAAAAGGACTATAGTTCAATTTGATTCAATTCAATGTAACGTTTTATGTCCGTACTCACAATAAAAAAAGACAAAATCATTTGGACAAATTTATAGTAGGCCTAATACAAGCAATGAGTAAACATAATGAATTGAAAAAATTAGTCTCACTAGAATCGATGTTACTTCAGTTAACTTATGCGTTGTCCCCAACAAGGACCAAACTTGGTCATAACTATAGGTGTGCCCCGCTTGAAAAAAACCCATGGATCCGTTCCAGTTTTATGTCAAAATTACAGTAATTTTACTTGGCGATTTACCTGACATTGGACCAAACGTTATACCGTAAAATTACGGGTATCGTTTAAAAAGAGAACAGCAACCCTAGATGGCAATTACAGGTTTGTTACGGAAAGGTTTTTATAAACGGTATGCCTACTGATCAATTTAGGCACCTAAAAATACTGAAAATATGTGACAACGGGGAATACTGGTAGTCCTGGAATACCGCAGCTCTAAAAAACGAATGCGAATCGTATACAAACTTACCGAAAAACGTAAACTAGCGATTGAAATGTAAAGTCATGAAATAAAATAAAAAGGAGGGAGGAAAAAGTGTTTTATGATCGTAACTTACGAAACACCGAGCGTCCACACACTTGCAAAGAACACATCGTAACTGCGGAAAATTCCTAAATAAATCCAAACGGGGAACCGACCTCCGAGTGCGAGTTAAACGCCGAAACTCACGGGCAATGCGTCAATATCCCCGGCTCTCTCTATGGCACATCTACGGTACACTACTCGCAAAGGGTAAACTGAAGTCTGACAAAAAATTATTTACGTGTGCTCTAACTGCATAACTCCCAAACAATAAAAACCCGTCGTAAATTGACATTTATACAAGCAAATGAACGTCCGTATTTGTAGTTTTTAAAGCGCTTGGGGGCCACAGTGTAATGTTAAAAAGAACAATAGGCCTACTTTTCAAAAACACGTTTACTTTCTTTGGTTTGTTCACACTGTATCAGTTGATCAGTTTGTTTTACCAAGCAAGTGTTAATTCCAAACACCCACGAACACACGCATGAATGCAATAGTATCTAATCAAAGAACAAAGACCACTCTACTTCTATTTGAACCTCTCTTACACAATATTTGACAAGCTTTCAACTTCCGAATGCTAGAAATGTATTGGATTTATCCTTCTAACTTGGATGAGAGTATAAAACAAACTGTTGTCGGCAGAGTGTTTATACAAACTGCGTCTGCAGTTCATCTTATTTACATTCATTCGAGCTTTTCCTGACTGACTTTATTCTTTGTTTTATCTTGTATAAGGACAACTTTGATAGTGCTTAATTTGGAATCTTACGGATTTTTCAAATTAACACCGGTAGACCCTACCTATTGAGGTTCATTCAGTACATCTGACTAATGGAATGAGCAGGAAAACGCCGACAAAGACTAACTTGAAAGAGGAAAGTGAATTGAATTGTAGGTACCAATCACACTGTACACCTACAGTGACAAACTGTCATTAATATTTCAAACGCTTCTGTGTTCCTGCATGAAATTTTGATGTGGCTTTTCACAGACCGAACTAAAATTGAGCTTGTCGGCATCTTACATTATACTGTTTGTATATTGAATTATTCACAGATGGGTTCGATCTGTGCTGGTAATTACATTCCTCGTTTTCTTTCGTCTCCCTCTTGTGAAAGATGGTAGTTGATTTTGGATGGAAAATCACACTACAACCGCAATCAACTTTAAATATTTTAAATTTATTTTGTCAGAACAAAATTTCGGAATCTTGCAAATTGAAAGAACAAGTATAATTCTCTGTTATGTGTGTCATATTAGAATTGCCGTTATGCTACTGATTCTTAGAGCGTAAAATGGATTGGACTCGTATGCATTAAATTTGTCTGACGGGTTCTATTTTTTGTTCTTCTCTAGTAACACAAAATGGGGCCGCCTCCTCATGATCCAGCTTTTCCCAGAGCTAGCAACAACAAAACATTTCTCTTTGGGGGAAAGTGAAGTCAACATCTTCCAATTAGCTAAATAGAATAACAAGTAGGGCTCACCAATGTACGAGACCGTTTATATTGGATCGGACCATTGTCTCATTAATCCTCTCTCGGCCACAGCAGGGATATTGAGTGACTTGATGGCGTGCAGCGAAGCCAACAAAAGGTATGATATCGATTATCGATGCAATGGTTAGGGCGTCATCATAAAATAGCAACCAGTGTTTGGGAAGGAGAGGGGTTGGGGGTCATGACCTCTACTCATCTTATCAACATTTCAAACACCATACATGTACAAAGTTGTTTGTTTCGTTTGTAAAAGGTGAGAAACGAATGCATTAATAATATCACTGTAATTCAACAATCAACAGTAACGGTAGTGACTCGCCGTTGTTAATGAAGGGTTGAAAGACAACATGATGTAAGTTTTAAACGTAATCAAACGTTATACTAGGGACTTCTTGTGACTCAAGGAATGTGTAATACTGTTCTAGTTTCCAAGCAAAAAATCTACAAGAATTCTTTGATATAGAAAAGTGATGGGCCACGTCTTTTGGTATGAACGTTGGGCATGCAATGTTGTTAAACAAACTATATTTAGACGGATCTATAAGCTCTCAAAGGGATCTTGGCGTGATTAATTGAGTGACAATTTGAACTCAAGTGATGTGCTAAAACAGTTAAGCTTAGTACAGCTCATGCAGCTATACATTACGCGAGGTTAGTCGTATGTTGTTTGCATTCACGCAACTGACTGCAAAAGCAAAGCGAATTTCCTTGCGTCACAAAATACGGCGCGCCCGTTACGTAATTCGCTTCGCAAGTTAGAACGCGACTTACTAAAATCAGTCAATGCGAATTAATACTGAAACTATATTGCAATTTTCTACAAGAGCAAGGATTGTAGTGAATGCCCAATACAGTGACGTTGTTTCGAAACTGTCCTGCACCACTTCAAACGAAATAGGCGTAGTGGAGTTCTGTTGGCCATCACAGCTCACTCTGGAAAGCTGCTTTCCAATCCGTAAATCTATAAGCGGATTGTGAACCTCCGCAAGGATAAAGAAGGCACTGAGTGGTTTGTGGCAATACATGGAGGAAGGACACATCATCATAATCTGTTTGTTGCCAAAACACTTGGGGTATTTGTGATGGGTACATAAGACTCGCCGAGACAAGACTTGTCTAAATTATCTTTCAATGCCTTATTTTAGTGGGTAATACATCTATCTGTGTTATCTGTGTTGCGCATCAGTTGCTGGAAGAGCCACATCCTTTCAAATCAGGGTTTTTATAGAAACAACTATTAGTATCCTAACAAAAATAAATTCTTCGTTCTTCTTCGTTCGTATGACGAGCAGCTTAGAGTGTCAGTTCTAGATTAGACAGCCAGGCCAATGCTGCAACATCACGAGACCTGGAAGCACTAAAAAGAGTACGTTATGTGGGTGCTTTTATTTTTGAGAAAAACGCCCCCCCCCCCCCCAAATCCACTCATCATTGTAACCATTTTAAATTGTTACAATGATGAGTGGGTTTTTGTTTTGTTCTAACGGTAATTGTCCAGTAGCCAAATATTTATAAACCTGGATTTAAACACAATTCTCTTTCGATATTAACAGCATTATGCCTAAGCCAAGCATTATTATTTTCCACGATGAATGTCCTGTGCGAAGCTTGCATTTAGAACCGGCAGTTCATTTTTCTGTGACATTAACATGATATCATTAATATGAATTGTTGAGTTTCTTAAAGTCTTAGAGATTTGGGGCCATTTTCACGACTATTAAAAGTGTGCGGGGATATATTTTAGTTGTTACACCTGTAGGCCTATGTCCTGTATTGTTATAAGTTGCATCCCTCTGAATTCACCTTAGTTTTCATAATTTTTTATAGTCTATTCAGTCTTAGAAGTTAAATATCGTACCTACTCACACTGTACTTGTTAGTCTAGTGTTTTTGTTTGTCTGGGCAAACCAACCACAAGCTTTGGCTTTTCTGGCTATTCCCCCATTTCCAATTATTCCCCTACTGTTCTTTGATATTGTTATGATGATTCTTTGTTGGAATGGAAATAAATGTCTTGAAATGAAAAATGTTGTATATTAGCATCATTCTAATGAATTTTTAAAATCATGCAATGTGTGATTGAAAACATTCTAAAGCTTTTTAACTGTGTGCTTTAATTATCCGGCTGCTCATTAAATGGAGATAGGAACAATAATGACGATATTATCTTTAACTTTTCATGGTGAGGAAGGGGAAACTGGTTTGAGTACAATCATACTAGGCAATGAATACTGGATTGTATCTAAAAAGAGAGAGGCCAGAAGCATGCTGCCTGCGGCGAGTGAATAATATTTACAATGATATAACCAATTCTATCGTTTTATTGTCATAATATACTCGTGTTCTCTGGCAGGCCAAATAAAATGTTTCGCAGAGTCGAGTTTCAAATTTGACAAAAATAACACAAAATGCACCTGGAACTTTTAACGAAATGTTTTAAGGAGTGACCGAAAACGTTTGACCGATGTAAGACGCTTGACGATATGTTTCAGTGATGGATGTACTGTACATTCAGTCCTCTAGAAATTCATATCAATTACAAATCTTGTGAACTTGGATTTTTTTTTGACGTCTTCATTATTTTAAACATCTTCGTTTTGGAATCTTTTAATATCTTGGGCCGAGGAATGATTTTAAATCCAATTTGAACACCGTGTTATGAGTTTGTGGGGATAATTTGCACAGTAAACATTCAATCGTAATCCGTTTAGATAAACTTTCGGTGGTATTTGTGTTTCAGTTTCGTCTTGCAAAGAAAGCAACAATTTTAAGATCGGATTCTTATTCATTCTCGAAGAAACACGCATTACGAGTATTTCCCCGGACGATGTTACGTTGTTAATTTAATGTCAACTGTGTATGTTTAAAATTGAAGTTATAGGGCCTATGATTCTGGTTTTTCTTTTTTCCACCCGATGATCACCAATATACTATAGTATATACTACCATTGCTTACCGAAGCTGCTTGAGGATAAGTCTCGCTCCTTCGATGCTTCTTCCTCCTCTTTAGCCGGTCCTTCACATCGTTACTTATAAATACTGGGAATTTCCTGGTCAAGTCCGGCCTGGCAGGAGCCGGAGCCTTCGGGTACCGCCACTCCTCGGCGTTCCTGGGCTGTTTTCCCTGCACAATGATCCGCTCACGGACTCTGGCAAGAGCTTTCTGGTAACTGGTGTCCAACCAGCCTGGCTTGATCATCCCCTGAGCGGGAAGTGGATTCGTACCGAATTCCTTGAGGGACACAACGGGAGGAAGACGGTGACTTGATCGGTCACTCTCATCCTGATCGTCGTCCTGCCCATCTTGGACAGACTCCCGGTGTTCGGCCGGCTCTGAGGTAAGTTCTTGGGCGACTTCGGCATTATCCACGGTAGAAACCTCATGGAGAAGGTCTGGATATGACACTGGTTGAATGATCGCCGGTAGTGCCATCTTGCAATGACCGAAAGGATTTGGCAGCAGTCTGTTTGGTTGGTTACCCGGGTCCTAGCTCCATAATTAACGAGAAAATACTAGTCAACTTTATGAATGTGTGTCAAGCGAGGCGAATTGCTTCTCGCACGACAACATGCGTTCCTATTATTTTATTGCAATCTTTAGACCAAATGGCCATCGCCTAAAAGTTATCGTGTCATCTCGAGGCAAACTCAAGCAAACATTGTCGTAGTATTTACCCAGCCACTTTTAACGAGTGTAATCCTAGAGTATTGGCGATAACACGAGCCGATTCCAACATTCCAACACTCAATCCAGCAGGCGAACTTTGCTCCCCCATATGGTATCCGGTGGAGTTGAGCGGTGACGTGATGTACACACTACCTCCGTACAAGTTCCGGGTTTACAATCTATCCGGCAAAACCACCCTCACCGTGGTGGCCCATGAAATTAATCTAGGTTGGAGCATCGTATAACTAGAAATAACATTCTGGATCCTAATTTGAAGAACAATGAACTGTTTGTTTCAATAATTAATTACTGGCGGTAGGGTAGATCGAGTGTCACTCTAGTTCCAGTTGTCCAGAGCCAAGCAACATCAGCGAGCGAAAGCAGTGCCGTATGTGGGCTTTGTCGTTCCTGCCCCCTACTGACGAGAAAGCCTTTATTTTCTCTGCATGTGGTGTGAAACGCATTGTTACCGATACGGCTTCAGTATGACAACAAGCAACGGTGCAGTGAGGCTGAACCTCTCGTTGCTAATGGGAGAATGGGCACACAGAGGGCCGGTGGGCATGGTGTCACCTTGGTCATGGAGGTAGAATTATTTGGTGGGCACATGTGTGGGTTCAGATTCGTTGTGAAAATCCCCATTCTTATTGGGCTCAATGTTACAAGTAAATGTATATAGACGTTAAAAATCTGCTCATTTTATAATGCTCAAAGCACTAGACTAAAATTCCTTTGTATCTGGAACACTTTGTTGTTTAATTTTAACGAGAGATTTTATCATGGCACTCAAAAATGAAATAGTTGAAGAGTATTTCTAGGCCCTATTTTATTCTTAGTATTAATATTATGTTGTTGGTTTTTGTGGTTTTTTTGTTTGTTTGGGGGGGGGGGGAATTGACTGGAAGTGCTTTATTGTTTTCTTCAAGTAGTTAACTGTTTTCATTTAGACCATTACTTTTTTTTGTTTAATCAGAGTTTTAGAGTGCATTTATGAAATTTTCAGATTCTTGCAAATAAAATGATAGGGAGAGGCGATCAAAGTGCAGTTAACATTGGATAAAGAGGTTTGTTTATTAATAATTTAGTTATTCATTGATTTTATGAATTGATGTCTTCGGTGGTTGCACAACATTCGAAAATCCTCAGACTACTGTGAGGCCTCGTTGATTACTTCAAACATGAACAATTGGTGGTCAGGCGTTTAGAACAGCTAGATTGTGTGTTTGTACATGTGTATCAGTTAAAATAATTACATACAGACATGGGATCGATCCTTAGTTCGAGACAGTTGGCGCTAATTTATCAATATTCGTTTTGAAAATAAAGTTTGATTTGAGTTAGAACCTAACGACTCCTGCATCCATATCAAAGGTTGTATCCGGGTCAACATAGAATCCACTGCTTAAAGTAGAAACTGCACACACTATAGTAGAAAAACATCCCAACACACACTGGGAACAACAAGAGACGGACTGGTCCTAATTGGTTTGGATTTGCCTTGATGTGTTTGCACTTGGCATTGTGCAGCAATATTACTATTGTGCCGTAAGGCAATGTTGCTTCTATAGTGTGTTCCGGCCAACCAACAAATTACCATCCAAGCGCCTTGCCATTCTCCCCACGACATACAAATATATCTGGGGGCATAATTACAAAGAAGTTTGCAAACTAGTATTAGCCTTGCGGAAAGGTGTGCTTGTCCTGCATAGTGTACAGGTATCCGGTTGCTTGGTGACGGCCGCGTAAAAAAAATAGGACGCCCTCTTCGGTTGGCCAACAGGAATCAATCAGCCAAAATTGGCAGGCACCTGGCTTAGTGATGGATACAGCATGGAGGTAGAAATAGAAGGTGTGCCGTATGCAGGACTTTGACTTCACACTGAGAAGGGTTCTGCGAGCCAACATTATTATAACACAGGTGTCTTCCTATCGACGATTTAATATCAAATACGGATCAGCACCCTCGTTAACTATCGAATAATTAATAACTTATATATACTTATTGTTATCACCTTTGAAATCCGTACCATCTTGATTGGTTACGCTATAGTTTTTGTTTTAGTAGAGGGCGCAGCAATGATGGGATACGGCTCTGTGGATACGGATAACTCTTCTCCTGACCAGTAATTCGGTCACGATTTTCGACGTTAAAACGATCTAGTAGTATCCATGATTTTGTTGCTTACCTAATAAGGCATACTATAGTTTTAGCCATTTTGTGTGGACACAACGAAGTCTTCCTAAATAATATTGACCATTTGGTGCCAAATAAATACCAACATTAAAATGATCAACCCTAAACAATTATATGCCAATTATAATTAAAACTTGTGGATATTGGATATTGAATAAATACCTCGTTAGCCAGACGGTGTTTTTTACATTTTCTTTTAGTAAACGCTAAGAAGCCTTTTTATAGTATAGCGCGCCCTCTTTGACGCAAACGCAAGTAGCGAGAATTATATATAGCTTTAAAAAACACCCGACAATTATTGGTTGGTAGCATGCAAGGCTCAATACGTTGAGCTGAGGGCTTCAAATGAGGTTAGGGGTTTGAAACCTGCTTGAAAAATGTACCCTTTTTCATCCCCAATAAAGAATACTCTTCTTACACTTATATAATAATTATTGCTTCCCGTATTTCAATGGATATAAAATCTTCCCTTTTTCTAAATTGTGGCTTCCGTGGATTTTAAAAGTGTCGCAACTTATCAAAACGACCCACTTTATCTTTCATTACGGTCCAAACAGGAAGTTCAAATTTAAATATCACTTTTCCTGAATCATATGTCATGAATTCATATTCTCTGTGCCATCTTGTACCTATGGCACATTGAACATTTTGCTAACAAAAAGTGACCCCAATTCGACCTTTTCTGGTCCAAACAGGACGTTCAAATTTTAAAAAATCAAAACCCATAAACAAGGTAGGGTGGGTCAGATTTGGGTCAGGGTCGGGTTTAAAATCAGTTTTACACTCAGTATCAGAATGAAGAAAATTTTTAAGTTTTTAGACACACTTAAAGTCAAAATAAGGGCCTGTCAAAGGTGAAGGGTCTTCTATCTGGAAATCAATAAAACGGAACAGCTTTGTGTTTTTCACAAACACCTAATGCCTAGTTTACAATTATTTCTCTTTAAAAGGCACTGAACACAATTGTCAAAGACCAGTATTCTCACTTGGTGTATCCCAACATATGCATAAAATAACAAGCCTGTTGCAAGAAAATAATGAAAGAAAAAACACCCTTGTTGTACAAATTAGTGTGTTTTCAGATAGGAATAAAAGACTTCATGCATGAAGTCTTTTATCATTTTAGTGAGAAATTACCTCTTTCTCAAAAACTACGTTATTTCAGAGGGAGTCGTTTCCTATAATGTTTTATACTATCAACAGCTCTCCGTTGCTCGTTACCAAGTAAGTTTTTAAGCTAATATTTGTTTTGAGTAATTACCAAACGTGTTCAGTGCCTTTAAATCACAAGCAATCTTGTACCTTGTCTTTAAAAAATTTCCTTTCTAAAGTCAGATCACTATTCCAGTGCTTGCTATTTCACACAAATTACATCCACGGTAAACTCACAAATCACTGTATTACCACCGACTTGGTCCTCTGCGATGTATTGAACAGTTTCAGCAGGCCACAAATGAAATTGGACTCTACAGGAAAGTCAGATTTGACCGTCACTTCTTTCCCGGAGTTATCCTGGAAGACCGGCTCTGCCCAATGGACAATTTCCGAACTTCCCCTGCACTACCGCAATTGGGCCTGGGCAACTGACTACCTGTGGTGGCTCTTTATAAATTAACAAATTTGAATGTTATTATTAATATCGGAACTTATAAGATTATAATGTTTTTGTAATTAATATTGTAAACAGCCGTCAGAGACTACTGTAACGGCTACCGATCGACCGGTAGGGGGCGCCAGCACGACTCCCCGTCGGAGCACTGCTGGCTGCCCCTGCAGGCCGATCGGGGAAACCCGCTCGCTAGGGAGGCAGCTCCTATCGTTCTTGTACTTTGGTTTTGATAAATAAAGACATAAGCAAAAGAGCTCTCCCTCAGAAGCCAGGAAACGGGTGCGTTCGATTAGCTTCCCCGGGTCGACCCTGGTCTTCCCCCGGTGCGTTCGAATAGCTTTGACGTCATTCGCGGGTCTCACCCGGGTCAGCCCCAAGTGCCTTGTGGAGCGGGTCACTTGGGGCTGCCCCTGGTTCATGACGTCACGGCGAAAAACTTTCTCAATGGCCACCATTTTGTTTGTGATTCAGCGGGACATTTTAGGAAGTTTGACACACATTTTCGCCATTACAACAGCGTTTTTGTGAGCAATAAGTATTTTTTATTCGAAGCCGGGTACCTTTGTATCACTGTGGGGTTGTACAAATTGTTTAATGTTGCAGTTTTACCTTGAGAATAATTATTTTACGATGTTTTCGTGAATCCACGGAAAGTATCGGACAAACGGCACAAAATGGAAGTAGTTCCGGTCGGCTGTCCCAAGATGCATCGGTGTGAATGCTGGGGGAAGTTGGCGTTCGATTAGCTCATGGTTAGGGGCTCACCCGGATGAGCACACCGGGGTCAACCAGGGGAAGCTAATCGAACGCACCCATAGATTACAGTCTACCTTGTGTCATTCCAAGATGTGTGTACGAAAACCCCCGGTCAACGCTACACTACTGTAAAATAGTAAATTGTTGCGACCACGGTTCTATCAAATCATCGTAAAATGACTCGGATATTAATTTGTGTTATTGTGAAAGCTTTGAGTTAAACAATTACCTCTACCGTAATGCTGATTGTGCATGTACTTTCGAGTCCGGCCATATCACGTGCTGTGTTACTTCATCCAGGTACCGCTCCTTGGCAGCCGAGAGGGAAGCCTCGATGGTCGGCTTTCCAATAATTGTCTCGTGCCTCCGGTTGGTCCCGGGTCGTTGTGGTTAAGTTTTCATGGAGATTGGTGTGGAGCACAAACACAATGTCATCTGGGCAGGTGATCAATTCCGCAGGTGATAAATTCCGGAGGCTCCAAATCTAAAAATCCATTGGAAAATGTATCATCATGTCTTACCAGCATGTGTTATAACTATAGCCATCAACATCTCGACGTTACAACAATACACATCAAAAGAGTAGAATGATTGCTAAGAATAAACCACGTATCATCTACACGCACCTCGTCTACTTCCCTGATAAACTACTACATGCTTGATATTCCAGTTTAGTATAAGCATTACCTTCTTTAGGACACGGTAAACTCACACCGTGCAGTGTTACCAGCTTGGTCCTCTGCGATATACCAAATACTCTCTGGTTGACCAAAGAGAAATGGAGTCTACCCGGAGGTAGTTGAAGGTTGAAGGTGACCGAGACGTCATGCCCGGAGTTATCCTGGAACACCGGCTCTTCCCAGTGGACAACGGCTTGACGATTGTCAGTCTTTACTGCAATGGAGTTTGGGCAGTTGATGTGGCTCATCGTCTAGAATTTAAAATGAGTGAAATTACTTATGTTACTCTGAAGAATCCCTTTGCAGCCGAGACTGCAAAGTTTATATCTATCTGTTGGCAAAACAGAGCTGCTGCTTTCCAAAAATTCAATAATTTGTCAGATAGGTCCCAGATACAACCCCACCATGCCCCAAACTAACACGAACCGTAAAACAGGCCCTACTGACCACCAAAGTACAGTGTTCAAATTTTGAAATAATTGCGCATACAACCAAAGGCAAAATACAAAACTTTAATTTTCAAACGTGGAACAAACTTGATCCACCAAAATTGGCCTTCGGTTAAGGCATACGAATAAATGCCACATGAAAAAGAGCATGATGCTTCATACTTAAAGATTGAAGACTGTTGAAGACTGTTGTAAGATGTATAGGCACACTTTTCTTGGAGACACTCAATTTGTCAGACAAGAGCAACGGCTGGAAAAACAAACGACAGCATTTATATGGCAATGGAAACTGCAAATTGACCTTTGTTTTAATCAAAGATTAATGGTGCATTCGGGAAGGACACACTTCCATAGGGTAAACCGGCTTCAAACATAATGTCGAGTTCTTTGTTGCCGTGAGTTACGCCACACCTATTCAAATTGGAACAATTCAACAAACCAACACACGTGTAAACCGAGCAAAAAACGCAAACATGTACAAATTAAACCAAAGAAAATTAAGTAATAATACAAAAGACTTTGTTTTTGTCAGTAACAAGGGTTGCCTAAAGACGTCCACTCGAGTGGCGAGTGCACTCGCCATTTTTATTTTCGAGGTCATGAATATTCATGAATTGCTACCATATTTGGGCTTCGCGTGGTTATGAATGGACGGTTTTCTCTTGCTGTATAGTTCGAACAAGGAATGTAAGCATTGTTGTTTGTTTTCAGGTTGCTGAATTGACTTTTCCCGACGAGATCAGCAGTATTTTCTAGTCAATGGAACCTTGAGCTTAGAGAGAACAGTTCTGCAAGAGTATTTCATGGATTGTCTTTTGTGATAGAAACTTAATAACTTTAGGATTCAACCCAAAATCATTTAAACATTTACCCAGTCAGTTTCCCTTGTGGTTTATTATTTGATAACTTTAGGATTGTTACATGCATTGAAAATTATGATGTTTCTTTAAACAAGAGGGCATTGGACCCTTTGACTTTTATTACTTGTATTCTTGATTTTATTTTTCTTAATCAGCTTTTAGTGACTTACATATATCCATTGTACCGTAGGCCCACTTAGTTATTATTTTACTTTTTGTATTTTCAGTTTTACCTTTTGTGGCACACACAAGATGAAGAAGATAATAAAGCAGTTGTTACGTACGCCCAACTCATTTGGGTTTTTACCAACTGAGTTGGTGGTTCGCAGCACAGCGAAATTACAAACAATGGGAATACCTAAATGAAGATTAAAGGGAAAACCAGCAACAAACAAATGGGAAAAGGTCCAGACGTTGTATATAATCATAAACAACAAATATATGAATTTATTTACAAACAACAAAGGCGAATCAAGGAAACTTACAATCAGTAATTGAAAATCATGAATTAAAGCGCTTGGTATGCATAAATGAATACTAATATTTGGCCAAAATAATAGATTTAAATACCGTAAATAATGCCGCCTGCTCAAACAACTCAGGTCTTGGGAATGGAGAGTCCGGCGCCAACCACACAGTCACACGGAGCGGGGTAGTGGGAAGTCCCCCAGTCATAGCGGAGGTTCACGTCAATCCAAGCCGATAGCCAGCGACCACGCCCAAGTGTCGTCCTGCCAGTGGTAGTAGCGCCGTCAATTCCCGTGGTGTGGCCGGTCAGCATCCCATCCAGAGCTCTGAGTCGAAGGAGGCCGCAGCATAGGCATACAATGCGTTATATACGCACATTAGAATTTAAATAAATGCAACCACTTGCTAAAGAAATAAAAGAACTAAGGAGTGCAGCCAGCCGAGAACAATTCAGCAGAAAGAAACAGCTAAACTAGGAATGTTCATCTCGGCAATAATGTGGCTGAAAGGAATTCCAAAGATAAATCAGATGGTACAAACTGTGACCATAACACAGTTGAAAGTTATTTTCTGAGTCAATGTTATCTGGTTGGAAAGAGGGCGCCCTGGCACCCCAAGTCTTTCACACAAAGCTCTATATATATTAAAGGTATAAAAATGATTCACATATTGTGACAAAAAATCACTTTCCTGTCGACAACACTATTGCTGTACTACAAACTGAAGAATCTGTGAAGAAATGATTAGTAATTTCTTCACAGGATGATTCTTGAGATCCGTCTTGATAACCTCATGTAAACAAACGTTGCCCATTTCTTCATAGAAGAAACACGAATTGAGAATAAAAGACTAGTATGCCTACAAAACAACAACACACAGGCCAAGCCTAGGCCTAGGTCAAGGCCTATATTCTTTACATTGTCAAATAAATGTTTCCCCTAAAGTAAACCATTTATGAAAGAAACAAAGAAACTCCGAAATTTATTGTTTGCATTGGTTTGTTGGTGTGCTCATTTGTTTGTTTGTTTTTGTTGGGTTGTTTGTTTGTTTGTTTGTTTGTTTGTTGTTGTTATTGCTCATCCGAAATCGCTTGTCGTTGAACAAAAACGACAGAAGTAACACCTTAGTGGAAATCTCTAGTTTCTAATCTAAGATTTCGCATGGCTAAAAAAACTGACTTATAAGTTAAATATAATGTAATGCCTGTTCTAGTAGTGCCACTGGAAACATAAATTGCTTCCAAACATTCAAGTGTTTTGGTTTATGATCAGCAAATCTTTTTAGCTGTTCCGACCTACTGTCGGAACAGCTATTGTTTTCGTCGATATTTAGCTGTTCCGACCTATCCGACCTACTGTCGGAACAGCTATTGTTTTTAGCTGTTCCGACCTACTGTCGGAACAGCTATTGTTTTTGTAGATATTTTAATTATTTTTCTAATACTGTTTCCGCCTAAATCCCATAGCAATTGTACACGTTTTTTGTTTACAACTAATATCCTAAAGCGTAAATATGAAAGAGTTAGATCCTATATCAAATTGAAGATTAGTACATAAACCTTACTCTAATGTAATAAATGTTAAAATTCTTAATTAATTAGCCACTTTACAGCGAGGTGAATATTTAATTAGCCAAACTTGAAAGCACCATATCTCAAAAAGTATACCCCCGATCGTCAAACTTTTTTTCAGTTTTAGACTTCTGGAATACCGTATATTTAATTTCCGGTCAAAATTTACGGACGACGTCACAATGACGTCATTTATAGCGCGTTTTCATTCGTGTACAAAACACATAGGATAAAGTGAAAACAAATCCAACTTCAAGAAACAAAATTTTTAAATTAAGCTCAGATTACACAAATATTTCCTAAAACAAAAGAATATTTTATTGACGGTCAATTTAATAAACAACAAAACCTATTCAAACATTGTTAGTAGAAAAAAGAAAGAATTCACAGGCAAACTTCACGGGATGGGTACGGCGTAATAGATTTGTATTTTCGAAATTTGTAAAATTCTAAACTCAATCAAGTCCTCGACCCATGACCAGTGTTTTTGCGGTTTTTGTAGAAAACACATAGAGTCATTCCTGTCGGCGACTTACACAAACAAGTCTATGTTTATTCCAAGAATCGAGAAGAATGGTGGTTGCTCGCAGCGTTGTGTGTATAACGCTCATTAAGTTCAGCGTGAACACAGAAAACAGACCGCCTGTGTTTTGGGGCGACGGTGCGGGTGTAGCAGACTCTTGTTTCCGCTTGGGACAGTCGTTTGCCGGAAAACCACATGTTTTATTTAGGGTTCTTATGCATACGCATTATATTTCGGGAAATCGCCGTGTAGCATAGAAGCAACATATAGAGCTTCATTTAGACAGTTAACTGCTTATATTAAACCTTCATAGAAGTGGTCAACTGCTTAAATATAGAGCTTCAAGCAGCCTCTACGACTGCTTAGCGTAAAATGAAGGCTTAGCTCATTTGCATTTTTCGTCTGTGGGAAGGCTTAGCGAATGACTATAGGGCTTCGAAGCCCTATATGAAACGCATGAAGACAAAAAATTGACTACTTCTTTTTAAACTGCCTATAATGACTGCTTATTTGACTACTTATGGACTGCTTAGTGAAGGCCTTCATTTTGGTGAGGGGTATACAGACCCTTTCTTGACTTTGGCAGTCATGGTAACATTGTTATAATTTTTTTCGCCATTTGAATATTATTCCTCGCCCCAACCAACTAACTGTTGCTTACTTCGATTACCATACCAGTCGAGATGAATACTCATTATAGAGGGCAAAACCCTCAAAAGATTTTAACTTCACTAAAACGTTACTCCTTCAAAAATACATGATGTAAGGGGTTTCCATTGTCCTTGTTGTTTACATGTACTATTATAACGACCTCGGCGACTAGACTCCACTCACCTCATCAATCAATATATAACTTGGAAGCGCCCTCTATTGAAACTCCCTTTTATGCATTGCATTGGTTTATTAATAATAACCTTTACATTTATTCAATGCTGTCATAAATCACAAGAATGGTACAAAAAGTTACAAAATTAAACTGATAGTACATGAACATTAATATTTTACAAGTAGATATAAAAGTGAACAGATATCAAAAGGCAACATCTAGGTCCAGGGTGAAGCAACAGCCTATGGACGGACAGACAAAAGACAGACAAAAGACAGCCCTACATGAAAGACAGCACATAAACGGGTGTAAGACAGTAATCAAGGCCACTGTTATTAACCCTATTATATATAATAATTACATACAGTATTTTAGCATGTAATTAAAATATGAGTTTTTTTAATTTTCTAGTTAAGATAAATAGAGTGGGTAATGATTTAAAAGAGTCATCCAGACTATTCCAACACCATTTTACAACACCATTTTTGGACAACGTAGTCCTACGATAATTAACATAAAGATATTGTTTCTAGTAGTACTGCGGGTATTGTAGGAATGGATGTTTGAAGTTGGTGTAAAACAGGGGTTGAAACAAGCAGGTAATACAAAATGCATATATTTATACAAAGTTTAGTGAAATTTAACAGTTATAAATTTGCAAATAGAGGCTCAGCGTGTTCACAGTGAGTCAGTTTTAGAAATTACTCGAACAGCACGTTTCTGGAGAGGTAAAGTAGTTTGTTGCATTTAGGAGTTGGACTACCCCAAGACAAAATTGAGTAATTTAAATACGGTAAAATAAAAGAGCAAGTACAAGGTTAGTAATACGCTACTTGGTAGAAAATATTTCAGACGGTTCATTATACCAACATTGTTGATATTTTAGCTGTTATAACGTCAATATGTACTCCCAAAAATTAGTACCCTTAACCTGATCAAGATTTGTATAATTTAAAATTGAAGGAACAGACTGAGCATACTTGTACTGGCTAGCACAAAATATCATATAATTAGATTTGAGAACATAATCATCGAGCAGTTGAAATTACTAGGCCAGATGAAAAAGGTAGTGGGGCCTACTTAGGGGCGTTGCGTTGGTGCGTGACGTAGGCCCATTAAATTGTTTTGTTGCATGCAATTGAAACTGATTCGTAGGGTGTCAACTGATTTGTATTCCTGATAAGAGCTTGTTCTATTAGGAATAGGTCTGATCGTCTGATGCCTGTGCCCACTCACCAAATACTTTCAGGAAACTTCAAAAAAATTGTCATGGTTGGATTTCCCTTCTTAAGCAGCAGGCCTTTACAGACATGTTTTAGACCTTTAAAAAAGTTAGAACATTTTATTTAGTACATCAAGGGCTGACCTACATGTACAACAGGAAGAGGATTTTACAGACCTTTTTTCTACTTAATAAAAGATTTTTGCTGATATTTTTGAGGGAGAAAAAACAGAAGCCAGATTAAAGTAGGAAAATTAGCATGCCTGCTTTTAATAGCAATGTTCCAGAGTCTCAGAATGACATTCACTGGATCCGATTTATAAGCAAACTAAAATTAAAAACACATCACACATTCCACCATTTGAGAAATTGCTAGATTAATGGATGCAAATCTTTATTTCCAAGCGCAAGAAGTTGTGTACATTTACAATAATAGAGAACCCAAAACTTATTTTATCTTTTGTTATAAAAATGATCAAGTACACAGGTATGTCAATGGCTTGATGCACGCTGACTAATGTATATACAGTACAAAGCTAATATTAGGATGCTGAGTATATTAAAGTAAGCAGACAGTTTGAAGGTGATCGGCAGCAAATAAACATCTAATAACTTTGTTATGTCAATGAGTCCACACCACACAACAACCCTCATCACTGAGGTAAGAATGTGTACATATTTTAACAATTTTCTCAAAATAGTATTAAAAATTCGCAACACAGAAAAATGAAGCTGCATTTTTAGATGGTGAGCTGTTATTTTGAAATGTCATAACTACATGTAACCATTTATGACGTTACCGTGGTTATTTTCTACCTCTTGAGAAACTTGTTAAAATACTGTGTACTTGAAGGTTGAATAATTTCTCCAATGTTCATCTATTAGCAATTATTGTTGCTGTCTATTTTGGGCTTAAAATTAAAAAAAAACATGATTTAATATCCCCTTCCAAAGTATTACTCTAGCAGTAAGAGGTTTATGGCAAAAAAACCCATCACATTAGGTAATGGCATATTAGACTGGTCACTGTGTAAGGTTGATGCAAACTCCAATTGTACCACACATGTTTTATTCTATAACCATTAGTTACCAACAATATTGAACTGCCATGGTGTTGCCGAGGACTGCAAATGAACTGGGTTCCCTTTATGTTTCTTTCTAATACTAATAAATACACCTGTTTTTAAGCGTGAAAGTAATTACTTATTTAAAACCACTATGAAAACTTACTTTAAAAAACATAATGCTCAAAATACTTTCCTAGATGCAATTGACAGTGTTATGTACATAATTCTACGTTCCCTGCAAGTCAATCTTTTGACCTGTTTATTATGTGTAAAAAAAACAATAAATGAAAATATAGAAAATCTGCAAATCATTTGAATTGAGCAAGCTTGTTGATGTATTATGTTTCATTACCCATAATTAGCAAACTGTTAACATCAAAACTGCAGTTTCTCCAGCTCAAAGAGAGCCTGAACAAAAAACGGACAAAACTATTAATTACAAAGATGTCATAATTATCAACTATTTCTTAAATATTAATCAGCCGAGGGAAACAAATATTCTACACAAATGGTTAAATATGAATGTCCAAGTGAAACTTACACACTCTTCATTAATTAAACAATACTGTTTTTGTTTTAACTTCACAATCTTAATTATTTCATAAGGTGCAAGTTTACTACTTGGAACAGCAAAGACACTAGCCTGGTATAGTCCACCGTATTGTATATCACATGTAAACTAGTTTACAGGGTTAGATAGTAGTTTCTCCTTTAACATGGGACATAATTTAGTCATTAAAAATACAGAGTTATATCTAAGCAATGCATAAAACTATACAAAGAATGTTAGTATTACATAAGTATAGGCCTATAGTTGTCTATTTCATATTACGGTAAATTGTACAAAGCCAGACTGCTAGAAGAGATTGATGAGTAACCCATTATATTGACCATATTTAACAAGATGTAGCTTTACTAAACCAGGTTGAATAAGATGTAGCTTTACTAAACCAGGTTGAATAAGATGTAGCTTTACTAAACCAGGTTGAATAAGATGTAGCTTTACTAAACCAGGTTGAATAAGATGTAGCTTTACTAAACCAGGTTGAATAAGATGTAGCTTTACTAAACCTTTCAGTTTTCCTTCACAGTTGAAATAGAGTTAATAGATCAATGTGCAGCCACAATTATGACCATTGTAACTTGTCATCATCATTCATTTAGCTGTTAACGACATAATGTACTCATCTTCCGGGACCGTCTAGAAAGTAAGGTGGGCAGAACATGGAAGAATTGACAGTCTAAATGCAACTACCATGACAAAAATAAACACATCTTATTGTAAAAATGCAGACTTTTTGGCACCACGATTGTTTGCAGAGACCATACAATGAGAAATTTCAAGGAACGTTTTTTAACATTATTAATAATGAAGCTTTTATACAAATCCTCATCAGGCACTGTTTATTGATTCTTGGGGGCTGACTGTCAAACTGGAGGCTAAGGTTTTATTTGTGTTGGGTCATGCTTTAATCACTGGTTCTCTCCTTCAGACAGCGGTTATTCAAACCAGTTACAGGAACCAGGGAATTTTGTATCAAGGTCCAATAAAAATGACCCTAGTAAAAACCAACCACCAATAATCCACAAGTTTCAGTGAATTTATGTTCAACAATAATGATGTATTGATCCCAACTTTCCTGGTTTGTCCCTTCTGTTGGAAGGTATTCAACCGACAGACATAAGCACCAGGGGCTTCAGAAAATTGCCTGTCTAGTTCCACTCAATGAACATGAATCATTAAACCTACTGATTAAAGCACCAGAGAACTTGGTATCAGCTCTGGTAACAGCCCACAATAAATAATGTCTGTTTATACATACACAGTCTTGACACACGGCATAAAAATATCAGACAGAACTTGTGACTGCATTGAAGCCAAGGTAAAAAAGCCCTAGAAATCTGCGGTAACAATGATTTTCCATATTACCTTGCAGAAGAAAAAGTTATCTTTTAGGTTGGTAATCAGCCCCTAAGTTTATTCAAGAAGTCGGACGCATACAGTGATAATACTTACAGTCACACACACACTCTCTAACTACATGTACATCATTAAACAGTCAGTTTATGACAAGCTAGTCCTTAACCCTCCTCCTGACTGATCATTCAACATGATCTACTCTCACAAAATCAAAACTCTTGAGTAAAGACAACATTTTACACAAACTGTCAGTCAATATGCCCAAGCTAAGTTACAAATCAGTCTCTACAAGGCTATGTCTGCTGAAGACATTTTAAGAATTTGTTGGCATTTTGTGTGAGAAGGTCAAGTATGGTGAATGGACCATGGAGTAAGTACTCCACCATTCAGAGAACACACATCTTACAAGGTTTGAATGGTCAGTCAACTATCCTGCAAATGGTACCCAAAGTAGGAGGGTTCAATTGAGGTAAATATCAAACTCATATGTAATTAAAGTAAAAAATAAATAGGTAAATAAAACAAAAATTAAACTAAAAAAATGAATATCCATTATCACAAAAATATAGCAAACCTTTTTTTGGTAGCCAGACTGACATTAAATCTCCCCAATGCTATGCCCAGCCCTTACAAACTTAAAGTACATTTAAACAAGTGTTGAAAAATTATTGCCCTATGAGAATTAGGAATTCTGTCTAACAAACTTCTTAAAATTAGGGAAAAGGTTTCAGAAATTGTTACAAAAAATCTCAAGAGAAAGTTACTCTTTTAAAGGTGTTTAATATTCTGAAAATTTCATTGAAACTGTTAGCTGTAAGCAACATGCAGCATATAGACCTTATGCAAGTTTGTCAGAGACAATAAGATTGTTATAACAAATATTGGGATCTCCCTAACATTTGACTTACATGAAGATTCACAAATCGAACTATTATTGCCAGTTCCGAGTAGAAACTTTTGTATCTGTTCCAAAAAGTCCCAACATGTGTATCTCTGCTTTAATCACGAATTCTGAATTAGGTCGGTCAGAATCGGAAGCTTTAAATGAAATTCTAAGAATGGTTTAGTTGTGCCCATGAAACCCTTCGACTTCCAAAGGTGCCTCACACCAAATGAACATAACACAACATACATTAACTAGGAATTGAAATGTCTACATCAGTGAACTCTGAACAATTGGCACAATACTGAAGTATGTGTAGCTGATCACAAACTGAATTGCAGGAGGCGGGGGCAATGACATCACATGCATAAGGTCTATACTGGGATGTAGGTAGGAAATACCAGATGGTTTATCATTGAAAGGTGTAGTATAATATATTATATATAAATCTGCAAAGTTCAACACTGCGACGAAAATGCTACATCTTTAAATTTTTCATACAAAAATTGACTTATCTTAGGTCCAACTACTCAATAATCTATCAATAATCTACATTTACATTGAGTCTGTCAAAGTGTTCAAATCCTGTCTGATCATCACATGACTTCTTCAAAACATTAAATAAAAATAAAAAACAAAAGTCATTGATGCTTTTCATTGGCCCAGCCAGCAACTGGAAAGAGTTTATTTAGTTATTTAACAATTTACTACACATGATAATTTCAAACCATGAACAGAAAGACAACAAATGAAACAAAAATAACAAAACAAAAAGAAAAGGGAGAAAGAGAAATAGAAGATAAAAGAGAAAAACAAAAGAAAAGGCTAGATCTAGGAATAGAAAAAACACCTACTATTAAAAATATTTCCCAGCACAGTTTAAATCTTAGTTATGTCTCGCATTTCCCAACCTCTTGTTAAAAACAACCTAAGATCCAAATACAAACCAAGCCCAACACTTTCACTCTTCTCTTCCATTTTCAATTATCACATAAAAAAAGCACCACATTCAATCAGTAATTTAGGGCAAACAAAATCTAAGATTGAATGAGACAGAAACACATTTCCCCCAGCTACATGTACATTTTTTTTGTCATTTACGGCAGTTTTTGTACAAAAACACCATATATTTCACAGCCCATTAACCTTTTTTAAAAACAGTTTGGGGCCCAGCACCAAAGCAGAGAAATGCAAACGATGTCAACCCCTCATCACAAAGTAAGTTCCTGAAACTGAAGAAAAAGAAAGCAAACTAAGCTGTAAACACTGGTGCTTTTAGTTTGGACTCTATGCATAGAACTCCTTAGTGTCTTTCCAGTAGGCTGTGGGATCCTTGACTTTGTGAGGCTCATCCAGTGAATAACTTCCCTCATCCTTCTTCTTGACACGATAGATGAGGAACATCGTTATGAGGACGATAGTAATCAAGGTCAAGACGACAGCACCAACCAAAGCTGAACAGAAGAAAACAACAAGGTGGGTATTCGGTCAGGAGTGAAACTTTGATAACTCTTGTCTTGTCTTCTTCGGAATTCTGGCTACAAACTTATCTAAAATCCATCAACGTCTGCCCCTTTATCATTTAACTCTCAATATCAACTGTTGGACTTCGATCAAACTGGTTCCCTTGGTATCATGGGTAGTTTGGTTGCACAGCAATGAATAAAAAAACACCTGGTTGTGGTTTTAAGTAACACAAATAGCCTCAGAAATATTTGCAGATATTGAATGAATACATGGTGATAAGGTTCAATGAGTTTGATAATACTGAGTGGAATGTGTACCAAACAGGGTTGAGATAGGGATGAATCTCAAGGAGGTAAGAAAGGGAAAATATCTATAGAGAAGTGAACAGGGATGGGTTGTACAACAGATATAGTGCTATGGGAATGGCATATATTCAAAGAAGATTTTGTATTTAAGAAAATGTGTTAGACAGGGGTTAGGGGATGGGTCTAAAATCACTCACCTGCTAAGAGTACTGGACTACCAAGAACCATTTGAAAGAAGTCTTGTTTCTCTTTCTTATCCTTGACCTCCAGTTTGTTGTTGTGTACATTGTTACCAATCTCATTGGACATAGTGGTAGTCTTGGCTGGCTTCATTGGGGGTGATGTATCAAAGAATATTTCATTGTCAGTTAGGCCGTTGTTATCAGGAGATACTGATGTGGGCATCATGTCAGGGGTGGGTTTAGAATTCTGTTACAACAAAAGAGAATCACTGTTAGTTTTTAGGAATGTTTTCACTTGAATGAAAACTGGCAATCATTTTTACTTGGTGTACAGTAATTTGTCAGGCATGACCAATCTAGAAAATGGAATATTTACAAGTGTTGGTTTCAATTCATTCATTGGTTTATATTTAGCCAACATCTTAGTAATCTACAAGTAATTAGCCATGCTTGATGGGCATTTGTATTAATAAAGTGCATTTCTTTAAAAAAATAGAAAAAATACTTGTATAAATGACCCATTTACACAAGCATTTACAACCAATACTAGACAGAAGTTTCTAGAAACCCAACAAGGTGTTTAGGTTTCCGAAACTGAAAGTGTCAGTAAGTATAGAGAGTTTTTTTTTGCTCGGTTTGTGGCTAAGATTCTTAGATACACAAATATTACTATAATTTCCACATGCATATCTGTACTTGACTTTAAGATTCAAATCATTAAATGTAAATTGACACTTGATTGTGTCACCATTATATAACCGCATAGGAGCATTCAATATTGATATGTGGTAAGTTTTAAACAATTGCAATATAGCAACTTGTTTCAAGAAAATTCTTTAAGATAAATCCTGTCACTACGGGTTATTTAATGTCGTAGTTTATTTAAATAGGTCTAGATCACGCATTATTTCATATGTACAATGTAGCAACCATAAATTAATTCCCAGCCATGTGGGTTGTAGACCCCTAAACAAGCTATGTGAATATTTGTCCCTGTAACTTCTGGTTTGGACTGGAAAAAATGGGTCAAATTTGGTTTATGTAATTACAAATGTTTGTAATTTGAGATGGAATTACAAATGTTTGTAATTTGAGATGGAATTAAAATGTTCGTAATTGTTTTCAGTGTACCACTTTTCAGTAGATGTTGTCTTTATTGCACACAGTGAATAAGACTCTGGTTCCTGAGTACAGACAGTGAATAAGACTCTGGTTCCTGAGTACAGACAGTGAATAAGACTCTGGTTCCCGAGTACAGACCCAGTCTAATATGATGGATGAATAAGACTCTGGTTCCTGAGTACAGACCCAGTCTAATATGATGGATGAATAAGACTCTGGTTCCTGAGTACAGACCCAGTCTAATATGATGGATGAATAAGACTCTGGTTCCTGAGTACAGACCCAGTCTAATATGATGGATGAATAAGACTCTGGTTCCTGAGTACAGACCCAGTCTAATATGATGGATGAATAAGACTCTGGTTCCTGAGTACAGACCCAGTCTAATATGATGGATGAATAAGACTCTGGTTCCTGAGTACAGACCCAGTCTAATATGATGGATGAATAAGACTCTGGTTCCTGAGTACAGACCCAGTCTAATATGATGGATGAATAAGACTCTGGTTCCCGAGTACAGACCCAGTCTAATATGATGGATGAATAAGACTCTGGTTCCTGAGTACAGACCCAGTCTAATATGATGGATGAATAAGACTCTGGTTCCTGAGTACAGACCCAGTCTAATATGATGGATGAATAAGACTCTGGTTCCTGAGTACAGACCCAGTCTAATATGATGGATGAATAAGACTCTGGTTCCTGAGTACAGACCCAGTCTAATATGATGGATGAATAAGACTCTGGTTCCTGAGTACAGACCCAGTCTAATATGATGGATGAATAAGACTCTGGTTCCTGAGTACAGACCCAGTCTAATATGATGCATAGGAGCATTCAATATTGATATGTGGTAAGTTTTAAACAATTGCAATATAGCAACTTGTTTCAAGAAAATTCTTTAAGATAAATCCTGTCACTACGGGTTATTTAATGTCGTAGTTTATTTAAATAGGTCTAGATCACGCATTATTTCATATGTACAATGTAGCAACCATAAATTAATTCCCAGCCATGTGGGTTGTAGACCCCTAAACAAGCTATGTGAATATTTGTCCCTGTAACTTCTGGTTTGGACTGGAAAAAATGGGTCAAATTTGGTTTATGTAATTACAAATGTTTGTAATTTGAGATGGAATTACAAATGTTTGTAATTTGAGATGGAATTAAAATGTTCGTAATTGTTTTCAGTGTACCACTTTTCAGTAGATGTTGTCTTTATTGCACACAGTGAATAAGACTCTGGTTCCTGAGTACAGACAGTGAATAAGACTCTGGTTCCTGAGTACAGACAGTGAATAAGACTCTGGTTCCCGAGTACAGACCCAGTCTAATATGATGGATGAATAAGACTCTGGTTCCTGAGTACAGACCCAGTCTAATATGATGGATGAATAAGACTCTGGTTCCTGAGTACAGACCCAGTCTAATATGATGGATGAATAAGACTCTGGTTCCTGAGTACAGACCCAGTCTAATATGATGGATGAATAAGACTCTGGTTCCTGAGTACAGACCCAGTCTAATATGATGGATGAATAAGACTCTGGTTCCTGAGTACAGACCCAGTCTAATATGATGGATGAATAAGACTCTGGTTCCTGAGTACAGACCCAGTCTAATATGATGGATGAATAAGACTCTGGTTCCTGAGTACAGACCCAGTCTAATATGATGGATGAATAAGACTCTGGTTCCCGAGTACAGACCCAGTCTAATATGATGGATGAATAAGACTCTGGTTCCTGAGTACAGACCCAGTCTAATATGATGGATGAATAAGACTCTGGTTCCTGAGTACAGACCCAGTCTAATATGATGGATGAATAAGACTCTGGTTCCTGAGTACAGACCCAGTCTAATATGATGGATGAATAAGACTCTGGTTCCTGAGTACAGACCCAGTCTAATATGATGGATGAATAAGACTCTGGTTCCTGAGTACAGACCCAGTCTAATATGATGGATGAATAAGACTCTGGTTCCTGAGTACAGACCCAGTCTAATATGATGGATGAATAAGACTCTGGTTCCTGAGTACAGACCCAGTCTAATATGATGGATGAATAAGACTCTGGTTCCTGAGTACAGACCCAGTCTAATATGATGGATGAATAAGACTCTGGTTCCTGAGTACAGACCCAGTCTAATATGATGGATGAATAAGACTCTGGTTCCTGAGTACAGACCCAGTCTAATATGATGGATGAATAAGACTCTGGTTCCTGAGTACAGACCCAGTCTAATATGATGGATGAATAAGACTCTGGTTCCCGAGTACAGACCCAGTCTAATATGATGGATGAATAAGACTCTGGTTCCCGAGTACAGACCCAGTCTAATATGATGGATGAATAAGACTCTGGTTCCTGAGTACAGACCCAGTCTAATATGATGGATGAATAAGACTCTGGTTCCTGAGTACAGACCCAGTCTAATATGATGGATGAATAAGACTCTGGTTCCTGAGTACAGACCCAGTCTAATATGATGGATGAATAAGACTCTGGTTCCTGAGTACAGACCCAGTCTAATATGATGGATGAATAAGACTCTGGTTCCTGAGTACAGACCCAGTCTAATATGATGGATGAATAAGACTCTGGTTCCTGAGTACAGACCCAGTCTAATATGATGGATGAATAAGACTCTGGTTCCTGAGTACAGACCCAGTCTAATATGATGGATGAATAAGACTCTGGTTCCTGAGTACAGATCCAGTCTAATATGATGGATGAATAAGACTCTGGTTCCTGAGTACAGACCCAGTCTAATATGATGGATGAATAAGACTCTGGTTCCTGAGTACAGACCCAGTCTAATATGATGGATGAATAAGACTCTGGTTCCTGAGTACAGACCCAGTCTAATATGATGGATGAATAAGACTCTGGTTCCTGAGTACAGACCCAGTCTAATATGATGGATGATCGTTACTTACATTAGGTTTGGGATTGCCTGGTTTCTTTGTGGGCTTCTCAGTCGCAACATCAACATCTTCTGTGGGAGTAATGTAACGTATGAAAAAACAGTTATTCATGTACCGAGTGCCATGTACATGTAGGTGTACAATGTTAGTATTGTTACTGTTACTGTTATAAAATACAGTGTCTGGTTTAGAGTTATATACATTCTGCATTACACAGAATGTACAACTCTAAACCAGACACTGTATTGCTGTGTCTGTGCAAAAAACACTGCATTGACCAAAAATAGCTAATATGTCATGTATATACAATGAGTACATGAAACAGCAATGGGTGGTACACACATGTATCTAAACCCTAACGTACTAAACTGTTGAATGCTCAACTATCGCAGGTGCACACAACACTATGGCATGGAGGTACAAGGTTTTCTATAGAGCTTCTCTGGTGTGTCATGCTCTGTTATAACAAAATCAAGACACAACATTTATGGACTAACAGGGTTTGCCCTTTACTTTTTCAGCGACTAGCCAGCAGAACAAGTTTGCTTGTTGTTCTTCTAGTCTAGTCCAGCAGCTTTTTGAGTAGTTCATATTTCAAATGAAATAGGGATGCTTTTCAACACTAAACTAGCCAGCTGGACAGATTTTTGACTGGTCCTCATGTGTTTTAACTAGCATTTAGCCAGCGGACAACTGTTGAGGGAGAACGCTGACTAATGCAATGATATATAGCTAGGGGTGAGAGGTGAGAGAGAGAGGGTGTGTGTTACCTGAACCAGTTGAGACCACCTTGATGCTTCTCTTGTCTACAGATAAAGATGTGGTGCTGTCACTCAAAGTGTTTCCAGTAAGGCTGCTTCTGATAGCACTCTCTACATCTGATGCATCCACAGTTGTGTCCTCACTAAACGCAATCTCTGTCTTGACAACAAGGCTTCCAGCAGTGATGGAGATACCAACACACTCCTCTGCTTGGCTGGTTAATTCATTGGTTTGCAAGGATGCTAGGATCTAAGAAGGAGGATTAAACAAGTCAGAAGAATCTCCTCATCCAAGCCCACACAAAAATGTCTTGATCATTAAAACAAGCAAGCAAGACAACAAATGATCAAGTTTGGATAGGTGTGGAAACGTGACTAAATAATCAAAGTGGCTACTTGATGCATTCCAAGACATCAAAGTAAAACAGAAACAAATAAAAATAAAAACAAATAACAAGAGGTGTTCCGTGCTGAGTGCACGAACACCTAATAAATAAATTATACTAAATAAATATTAGTTAACAAAATAAAGATAATATAATAAGAAAAATAACATAAAACACATAAAAAATACAGATATTTATAAAACATATATCAAAAAATTAAAATAAAAACGAACTATACAAAACATGAGGAAAACAAAAATAAGTTTCATAACAGTGCACACTAGGCTTCCAGCAGTGATAAAGACATGCCAAGACATAAATTAAAAATAAATAAAAAAACAAATAAAAAACCATGTAGACTTACAACTGCACAGACTGCATCAAACACTTCCAGTGACTGATTTGACTCAGGGTTTTCATGTGCCGCCAAAAACACTGCCTTTTTGTCGCCAATCTTGAGGATTCTGATGGTGTTATCAAACTTGGGCTTCACTGCAGTTCCTGGTGAGATGACAACAAAAATGCATTTATACAAATTAATATTTTAAAAAACCACTTAATTTTAAATACTTAGGAGATGTTAAAATTTAACTCGTGCTCACATAAATATCAAAATTATTATTAAACTTCTTGTTATTGACTTCAAAAAAAAAATTAGCTCTCTTAGGAAAACACTTGGTTGCCCAGTCAGGCCCTGGACTTGATTCATGGAAGGGCAATCAATTTGTTCAACTTAACAGTTACTGTGCACTATACAGTGAATTTAAATTATACAAGGTCTTCCTCTGGAACTATATTGGTCATGTTTCTTCTTAACCACTTCATGACAAATCACTTTTTCTGCCACACTTTCCAAAATGAAATACAGTACTGTAGATGTTAATAAACACCTGGAGCGTCCTCTTTTGGTTGTGGTCAGTTAACCAACCCATGCATAAATACACTCCATGACAATCCATTGTGTAGCGTGCACAGGCTATGCACTCAACTGTGCTTTGCTTAATTTCCTCCTGTAAAAAGGGACAAAGGGTACTGGAATTCATGCTTTAAATCTTTCTTTTTCCAGGCAATTGTGTAATCAATTCCAGACGTTTGTCCTTTTGTTGTACAAACAAGGTTTATGAGAAATTGATAGGCTGCCCTGCCAACATTGTTTATCACTGTATTCAGCATGTACATGTATGGCCGGGAGACAAGTCCTAGATTCCAGATACCATGGCAGATTATCGGCCATGCCTTACGTCTTTGCTTTATTTAATCAGGACTTCATTGTGACAATGATATTCTCAAAAAAAATATAGGCCCCTATATAATAAAAAATAATAACTCCATGCTCCCCAAAATTACAGAGCACAGAGGCACTTCCACAGTTTGTTTAGAAGTCTCCTACTGCACTCACAGAAATGTAAACGTACATAGACGTAAAACAAGAATACATCATGTACATACAGTACGTTTAACCTTTCTACTTAACACAATTTATATTTCTGTTATTGAATTAGAATCAACTAGTCCTGAACATTACACATGTGTACATTACTGTAGTGTAAGATACATGATGTACATGTACATGATGTACAATATAACATGTGCTCGAAGCTGCGAGTTAGTGGCGGCAGATGCCTGCGTGTATCTGATATTGGTTGTTCAGGAACTTCCTCTTATTGTGATTTATCAACAGGAAAAGTTGAATCAGAAATGTTTTCATAACAAATCTCTATAAAAATACATGTAATAATAATAACGGACTTTAGCCTTGGTACCAATTATGATTCTCTTGGAGCATGAACATGTACTTAAATCATTTGACAACAAAATATTAAGAATCTGGTTTTAACCATTTACGTTCTGGAAGACACATAAGAAAATACCTACTCCATGTACATGTACCATGTTTTATTTGGACACTCCTACTTTCAATACTAACATTAACAAGGTACAAACATCGACTGTTCTGATGTACGTGTTCATGTACGTACATTTACAAAACCTTTTTACTTGCACTGCAGGTGGCCAAACATGCATCCCTTGGTGCCCAGCAGATAAATAAATTTCCACAGACTCATAACAAAAGCTGGAATTTACAGCAAACAGTTCCATGTTGAAAGACAGGCAGAGAGAGAATAACATTCTCTATCTAGAGCTTGGGGGAGAGAGGGTCAGAGAACAAGATGGAATAGAAAGGAAGTCGATATAGCACACTGTACAATTAACTGTGCCCACAACAATGGCAATAATGGCCTACAATTCTAACCATACTTTATTGTTTTGTCTTCTGTATTAAACCACTGCTCTTTTGTGTTCCTCATTAGTATTTTACATTTTTGTAACATGTAACCATTATTTTCATTGATACATGTTAATGTTAACTGATTCAGCTATTTATCTGAGGCTGGTAAGTCTGAGGTTGACTATGTATAGGTTCTTGTTACAATGTGTGTGATTGAGCGTGTACAGAGGGTTGGTCCCTCCTGCAGTGGTCTATGTAGATGTGTCTTAGACAGACAAAATATGTAAATTGAAGTTTGGATCACCAGATTTGAGACTGGAGAATCTTACTGTACATGTATATATTTAAAGCATGTCTGTCCTGTCATGGCTTAGTTCAAGAGGTCAAGAAAGTAAAGATTTGGGCATCCATTGTTATCTTTGTTTACAAGTACATGTACATGTAGGTCAAATCATACAAAATGGTTGCATTGCACATCTATGTACATTCACCTCCAGGATTGAACTGACATTATTTCAATATCTTTCGGAAATTAAAATCAAAAAAGTTTGGTAACTAGGGCACTGACCAAGCTTCATTCCAATTGTGTGAAATGTCATTAAAAGAATTCACAAAAGAGACAACAAATACATGTACACGCAGTTCGTTGGCTTTTTGTAAAATGAGGCTTGTATGAGGGATGTAAAATGCTGGCAACTTTGTTAAGGCATTATAACGTTTGTATTCAAATTCCCTTGAAGAACAGCTGGTTTATCATTTACAGTTTCTTCATCAGCTCTCAGGTGAAACTTATCTACGGTAGGCTTGGTGTCTACTGAAGTGAGACTTATGCAGTTGGCTGACTGGGGTGAAACACATGTCATAACACACCAGGGATACATGGACTAAAAAATATATAATAAAAGGTTATCTGTAGAAACATGTCAAACAAATTAGTCTAGTTGAGTTCACTATATTCTTAACACTTTTTAAACTGTGTGGCTACAAAGTGAGTGATTGCCAAATGTTGGTGTATGCCAGTGGTTACAAGTTTCCCAGGGAAGGAACGTGTGCTTGAGTAAATAAGCATTGTAGCTGTACAATATTGGAAGGCAATTTCTCTCACTATTGCATTACCAAGTGGATTAAGGGAGTGACAATATGGCCACTCAGTGGCTTCAGTTTACTTTCAAAGGCACTCTCTGCAGCCACCATGCTTACTCCTGAAAGACCCGATTTATTCCTTTCTAAAGACTAGAAATCCCCAAAATCTTTTAGCAACCAGTTTTATGGAAATGTTTAGCACATTAGACATGGCCAAACAAGATGTCTGATATATAAAAACACATCGTTCCAGTATGCAGCATTATTCCAAGTAAGCTGTGTACCACACACTACATTAAACACTGTGCCAGCAAACAGCATTTTCATATGTTCACAATATAGAGTTGGTTATAAGATTCAATTTAAGAAGCCACATGTTATTCAAGGACATTCATGTATAGTACATGTGTGAGCAAAGCCCTTAAAAAATGATCAGCCAGGATGGGTTCATACATGTAGCGCCAGACAGCAAGCGCAAGGCCATCATGCTCTATCTACATGGACAATTTTAATGACTGTATGTTTTTGCATGAAGCTGCTTGTCTAACTATCAAATGTACAAAAACAACATTGCAGGGTAGTTATCCAACGGTCTGCTTGAGAGTGAGACCCTTAAACTGAGTATCACATGTAAAATATTCCGTTTGTTCATCCAGGGTACATGTATAAATCCTACAGTACAAGTTACGATTTTATTTCAGTAAAACCTACACTTATACATTTTATGTACTGTATTTTTAAGCTACAATGAAATTTACAGAGGATTCATTGGAATTGATGGGACCTTGTGTGGACATACCCACCCATCCTTGTGGGGTCCAAAACACAACAGATCACTGGACCCCACAAGGTATTCTTTGTTAAACTTGTACCCCACAGGGGAATTCTTCAGAAAAGGGAATAATAGAACAACAATAGCAGGACCCCGCAAGTCTGGGTTTGTGTCTCTGTGCGTGCGTGTGTGTGTGTGTGTATGTGAACTTACGAGAGTGCCCTTGTGGCATCTTTTACACAAAGGAACAATGGACCCCACAAGGGAATTCTTTGTTCAACCTGGACCCCACAAGAGAATTCTTTAGAAAAGGGAATAATAGAACAAGAATAGCAGGACCCCACAAACCGGATCCGTAAGGTTGTGTGTGTGCTTGCGCTCGGATGTGTGTGCATTGTAGGCCCTATAAAAAAGCCATGAGGCGATGTCTTTAGAGAAAAATCTGATGACCTCTGTGTGGTGATAATAATAATAATAATAACAACATTTATAATGCGCACATATCCACCCCAAGGGATGCTCAAGGCGCCTAACAAGGTATAGAAACATTAAACATACGAAAGTACATGAAAAGTTACAAAGAATGAAAATAATTTACATCAGGTTGTGAAATATACTACATCTTAACTAAAGAATTCAGACATTAGATAGGTTTTTAAGTTTTTTTTGAACAAATTTTGATTTGCTGACATTTTGATTGAATGAGGTAGGGAGTTCCATAACTTGGGGGCAGCAGCTATAAAAGCTGTCACCCCAACTCCTCTTAGTTTTAAATTCTGTTAACTTTGTGGAAATGGAGGAACGAAGACCTGCACGAGAACCTAAAGAGATACTGAGAAGAGAGGAAATATAATCAGGGACAAATCCATTTAGTGATCGGTAGGTGAGTAGTAGAATTTTATATTTGATACGCTGTACTATTGGAAGCCAGTGAAGATTTTTGAGTATTTGAGTAATATGGGTCGAACGTTTAGATTTAGTGATGTACTGACAGTGAGTCCACCTGGTGGGCCTCTATGTGTGCAGTCATGATGCATCTTACAACAGATGGTGGTGCACCACATTCTACTTTGACACTCAAATCTTGTATGTGTTTTGGGGGTACTTTGTCTATTATACACAGAGCACCTTGTACACAGGAAAATACAGTACTGAGTACATGTACATTGATGGTGCAACTGCACTCAAGTAATGTGGGAACAGCTATTGTGACCAACAACCAGAGTTCAGCAAAGCTCAAATACATGTGAAGAATGGCCGCTAGATTTTGACAAAGAATTTCTTAGGTTACACATTTTCTAAGGAATATGTGTGAGTTCTGTTTTGAATGTGTGACTCAGTGAATGTCTATGAGATTTTCTTCATGTGGAATGAATTAGATACCCAGTGTGTGTAAACATATGCTGGTGGTGTTGTTGTATCAACTGGACCATTGTTAAAATGGAAGGCACTACAAAGAAATTGTCACACAGTGATTCTAAGATTTAGTCAGTTGTGCAAGACCCCAAGCTGGGAAGCCTTGGGAGGTCAATGGTTGGGGATTGGATTGAAGGTGTGGGTTGACTCACTCCTCTGTACTGTGCCCTTGGTAATATAATCTTTATATCACGATTGGTTAAAAAGAACTGGTACAATGCTGGAGGAGGGAATGGTACAATGTTGATTGGTTTGAGAGATGCAGGCAATTGCAGATATTATTCAATGCAATAACATGTGTCATTGAACTTCATTACATGTTTGCAATGTATGCCTTTCCCTTCCTTGTCATTGTTCCTTTTGAAATTAAACCAACATATTTATGAGCATATATACATGTACAACCTTTGTGATTACATTTTCTGTTTTCAATCTAAAATTATTTTAACAATAATTTCATCATTTTTCAGGGCCAGGGGGTTATTTTGATGGCACACAAAAGCTAGTCAATCAAAACACAAACTGATCTACAAACAAACTACATGTACATAGTGTTGGTGAAGAGACAATATGGACACCATTGTGAAACGGCAACTCGGTAGTCAAGTCCAGTTTATTTAGTGTGCTGCAGGTCCCACTGACATTTTGTGGCCTCATATGACAGCTAACCCTACCACCAGTACATGGAGGGCCAGCACCCCTAGATGATCTATTGGCCCATTGAGGTACTCCATTATGATTGGGGATCTAGTCTATCATCAATCACAGCAACTGTACTACTCTACACTACTAATTCACCATGAATGATGTACTGCATCCTTGACTGACCAGGGAAAGAAACAACCAGATCAGGTTCAATGACAGCTACTGTTATTTTTTTAATATTAAGCTTGGCTAAAATATTAATTTTGATTTGTGAACAAGTACAGTTGCAGATAGTAGTATTGTTTTCTCAGCAGATACACACTTATACGTAAACAGCACCAGTTAAAAGTAATGTGCTTTTTAATAAAACTTACACAGCAGCAGTGTTGGAAATGAAATAAAATGTACAGTACATTGTACCGTAATTTCTTGCGTATAAGACGCGGGGCGTACAAGGCGCAGGGCCGTGAAATTACCAAAAAAAATTCAAGCGTCAACAGACAAGGCGCACCGCCGCACAAGGCGCATGATCTTACATGCACCTTTGACTGCAAACAGCAGACCGTATCGGTACATCGCCAAAAAGGGGTCATTTTGTTACCCTAAAAGTACCACGCTAATCAACATGTGAATAAATAGAAATCACATGTGCTTGAAACATGTAGAGACATGTAGAAAAGTTCATTTTAAACTGAAACAACCTACCGTTCAGCGACGTTTTCAGGAGATTCTTCTCCTGTGTGTCACAAGGGGTTGAAGGGAGTTTACAGGTGACCAACAGAGGGCGCTACCACAGGGCTGAAGGGATCTGTTTGTTCAACAGAGGGCGCTACCATACGGGAAAAATCTCCTGCCATTCCGATGGGGACGTGACATTTATAATTAATGAGAAGTTCCTTTTCTTTATTTTATACCACAAACATTTATTCAAAGACGTCGTTTTTCTGGTTTGTTTTCTCCACAGTTATTTTATATCTTACTTTTAAGCTAAAATAAACGTAACAGACACTTATTGAAAGACTTCATTTCTCTCGTTGGTTTTGTTTTCACTACAGTTATTTTATGTCTAACTTTTGAGCTAAAATAAACGAAACAATTAACTAAGCTGAAGGTCTACCATAGAATTAGTTTCGAAAAAGGGTCACTTCCCGTGATTTATAATTGTTTTTTCGTTTATAAAATACAATCAATTAAAAAGTAACGATTACAGTTTATTTTTATAAAGTTGATTAAAGTAAACCATGGACATGGTCGCACCTTTCACACAATACAGGTTGGGTGAATGCGTGAATCACCGTTCACACAATAGAGGTTGGGTGAATGCTTCCGCAATCGTTCTGATTAATCTGAATGCAGTATTTTCGGTACGAAATCGCGGCCACAAAAGAAGAGATGAACACGTTGCTGCATTGTTGGAATGAATTCACGGTCGTTATGTATAGGGACACGTGGCCACAAAGGCGGCTCAATACATCGCGTCATTGTCGGAATGAAAAACTGGCGACAATTGTCTGGAGAGTTGAGCACTGATAATGTACTACGTCAACAATGCGTGGTGAGTTGATGGTTGGCGACCGCATTATTAACCTGACCGCAGCTACATTAAATAGGGCCTAGATTATTTGCACGTCGGCCGCGGTCATTTTGATCTCAAGCGACATCATACAAGGCGCACCGGAATACAAGGCGCAGTGATGATTTTGTGGTCAAAAACGTCAGATAAGACGCGTCTTATACGCAAGAAATTACGGTACATCAAAGTATGAATCTTACTTTAATGGTTTTAAGGTCAAGCAAATTACATTGTTTGGGGCAAATTGTTTTTCCTTCCATTGCTTACATTGTGACAACATTTAATTGTGAATATGATCCCATGTATTGATACTACATGTACCTTCCTCTACAAAGATACCTGCTTTCCTATCTATACCAGTTACTTACACTAGTCCCTGTGGCACCTTTGTTACAATGAAACATGATCCCATCCATGCAACCACAGAGCTCCACAGGAAAACATTACCATGATTATTTTTTTTTTCAACAGAGGTGTAACTAGACCAGGTTTATGTGGAAATCAAATCTGTGGCAGCAAGTTTGAAGGCACCAAAATTGAAACCAATGAAATATAAGACTCAAAATATGTTTTGTAAAAATGTGAATACCGAAACAGGTGAGTCAGCTTATGCACACAAAAAGGTTTCCATCAAAAATGTCAATTTATAAAATTCAAATTCAAAAATTGGAATTTATTTATTTTGTTTCTTCATTTATTGTTCCATGAGCAATTTTAAGTTATTATGATATGTATGTTAGGGGATATTCCACAATCATTTTTTTTTATTCAAGGATGTAAATTTCCAATTTATCTACATTTCAATTTTCATCCAGGTGAACTTTTTTTTACTTCAAAATTTTGCCCTTTTACTTTTAGTGTTTAATTTAGCATCAAAGCGTTTACATGTAAGTCACCTTCAAAGGTAAACCATTGCTAAGAAACTAGAAACTTACATGTAAGAAGTATTAGTGTAAAGGCAAAGAGTTTGACCTGATCATGTAGCTGCTTTTGGCAGAGTGAATCACTGCATTGATTTCCTGCCAAGCTCCTCTCCCCCTGATATATCTCTGCTCACACTCTGGTTCCTTTCTATTTTTCATACAATCCATTCTATCCTCAAACTTTATTATTCCAAGCGGAATGTATTCCCCCTTCTTACTGCATGAGTTGCGCATCCAAAAGACAAGTAGAAAAAGAAAATGAAAGGAAGTAAGATTGACAGCCAGGATTTCGAGAGAGTTATTCAGCTGTAACTAAGTTATCTAACCTGTATTCTCATTGTGCCACAAAATGGCTTTATGGTACTGTAGCAATGCACAGCAAGACTTTCTCATACTTTGAGCCCTGTTGTAAAAGTTAATCATACTACCTGTACATACATAAAAAGTACCCTGGATAGCATTCTCAACTCCACTGCAGCACCCCCTCCCTGTTGTTTGCCTTTGGCAGAGAGACTGACTGGCAATTTAGAGGCCAAATAAACTTCTCTTGTAATGTCATTAAGGATCTCAAATTGAGTCACAGCGTTGTAATTTACTTACGTACTCTGTGTATTTATAGGATGTTTGTCTGGAATTGAAGGTAATGTAATCTCCACATTCATATTTTAAGGAAACGTCCCTTAAATGTGTCAACCTTTTTTAATTTAAATGGTGTTTAATTTCTTTACTGTTATTACAGTTTTAAAGGGACAGTGTACAATTGCTACTGTATCTGTAATGGAACTCATAGACAACAGTTTCCTCAAGGTTATTGCTCATTTTCAGACGTCATTTCTTTCAGTTGATTTATTTGAAAGAAGTATTGGACTGACTCCCACTTCCAAAAGTCTTTGGTTCAACTCTCTGATATAACACAGTAGCACACATAAAGAGCCCTATTATCAGTCTTGAGGAGTCAACATGTCTCAACCTCCTATGGAGGAATTACAAACTTAACATTTTAAGTGAAGAGTTGTGAAATTAACATTGACAAAATAGATTCCTTTAAGTGGCTACTTCACTTCTAAGAAGAACAGAAAAATCAGCAAAGAAGCCTCGGGATCAAAACCCACTGGCATGAATTAAGACTTAAAGGCACTGTACACGTTTGGTAATTACTCAAAATATATATTAGCATAAAAACTTACTTGGTAACGAGCAACGGAGAGCTGTTGATAGTATAAAACATTGTGAGAAACGACTCCCTCTGAAGTAACGTAGTTTTTGAGAAAGAGGTAATTTCTCACTAAAATAATAAAAGACTTCTGGCCAGAAGCCTTTTATTCCTATCTGAAAGCACACTAATTTGTACAACAAGGGTGTTTTTTCTTTCATCATTTTCTTGCAACTTCAATAACCAATTGAGCCCAAATTTTCACAGGTTTGTTACTTTATACACCTATCAATTGTATGACGCACTATCAGACCCCCGGGGATGGTGCGTCAAGTTTGCGTCTTTACTCTCGGAAAAAGTGACTGTGGGTACGTCAAGTCCAATAGTGGTCAGTCAAAAAAATCTTCGAGCGGTGCGTCGAGGTACGTCATGGTCTTTCGAGGTACGTCATGGTCCGTCGATGTCCATTTCAACATTTATTTTGTTTATTTAGTGGAGAATAAAAATGCACCTACCCTCCCCGCCTGTGTAAAATGATGTTGGTATTATTTTGTTAACATTTATGTTGCCCGAGGGTCGGGAATTTACCGCCAGAAAGTCAGCGATCACCACATGCCAGCTCAGACGGCCGTTTATTTTCCACACTGCACATAGCAAGCCTTTTGCCCAAGCCCAATACACATGTGCATCATGGCGTGGTGGTTTTGTCATCCTCGGCCCCGTGGTATATTATATCTCTCACACGCACGATAGTGGGGGTCGATTGTCGAGTCATAGATGGATACGAGGTAAGCCTGTGACCATACGTTTAATTTACTATCCGTTTCAAACTTTTCTAAACGGTTAACCGTTTGTCGGCGGCAAGTGAATTTGTTCTAAAATACACGAACAACAAAGACGATGTATAAGGAAGCCCAAATGTTTTGACAACTAACATCGAGACTGTACATGTACCTGTGTCAGTGTATTTTGTAAATCCTTGTTGTTTCATGTTGTTTCCAAAAATTTACCGACCGAGAGATAATCCTTCACGATCTTTATTATAAGCACAACATCCCGCAGAGTCGAAGTCGTGTGAATATCCCCCATCACTTCCGTGTGTATTTGAGTTTGACAAACGAAAACTGCAGTATTGCTCACGCACGTGTAAAAACATCTCTGACCACTTAGTTATTTCTCACCAAGGGAATTTCCCTTGCCTTATCGCTCCCACAGCTACACGCCATTCCTTCGCCCCCTAACTATAAAAGTTTACCACGTTAGGTAGAGCAAGCACATCCGCGGGATCGCGGTGATGAATACAGCGCTGTGAGAAGCACTACGTCATAAATAATTATTCACGCGATCGGCCAATCGGAAAGCGGCCAGTCATTACCAGTTATTACGAGGATGTGTGTTATTTAGTCACATGTAATTCATGGCGCGGTGGTTTTGTCAACCTCTGCCCCGTGGTATATTATATCTCTCACATGCACGATACTGGGGGTCGATCGTCGAGTCATGGATGGATACGAAGATGCATTATTTAGTAGACTGGTTCCCTCTCTATTATTTCGTGTGTTTGATAGCTAGTGCGTTGGGAACCGCACGTCTCGAAGATCAAGTAGTACATTCTCGCCTCGTGCATACACTTGCCATGTATTTTCAGCATGTGTGCCGGGAAACTCGTACTATACAAGGTTGAAATACTTACTTGGTATTCACTGCGCGTACGTGCATCGTTTGCAGCATAGCAAGCGATTATGTGCGTCGATTTGTCCGTCGGTGGTGCGTTGCTATCCGCGAAAGGCGAGTCAAAAAACCGTTCGGAAGACCGTCCAAATCTGCAACAATTTTTGGACTCATGGTGGGTCTTTGGACACGCAAATCCGTCCCCACATATGGACAGTGACGCACCATCCCCGGGGGTCTGATAGTGCGTCATACAATTGATAGGTGTATTATGCATTTATGTTGGGATACACCAAGTGAGAATACTGGTCTTTGACAATTACCAAACGTGTTCAGTGCCTAAAGAGAGGCACCAATGCAGACAAAGGTCATGCCTATGAAAGCTCATTTTCTGCACTTATTTTAATCCAAGAAGAAGTTAAATAGTAGAAGGGTTGTGGCCTTGTTACTGTACCTGAATAGTGTACTGGACTTCCTTCTGTGGTACCAGACCCTAGTTCTCCTGGTGCTTCTGTAACGTAATCCTCATCATCTACATCCCCACTACCTTCAAACACCAGATCAGGGTCTCCCTGTGCCTGCAAAATCACAACAAAAGTAGTATATATTATGCTAAAGGATAGTACATTATTTTGTTCACATGAGTTTAACAAATACAACCTGTGAAAATTTCATCTAATTAGGTGGTAATTTTCAGTGGAAAAAAGGAAAAAGGGGAAAAGTTAATGTTTCTGATATCCATCTAACAAAGCTTAAAATTGTTATTGAAGATAACATTTCTAGTTGGCCTCTCAGATCACAAATATTGTGTTGACCCCTTTTTTGTTCCCGATCCGTCCTGGCTGGGGGAGGATTTCCACTAGACGCCAAAACATACTCAATGTCCAAGTGTAGAGGGTTCTGTAGTGTAGTATTTATTTCTATGTGTGTGGTATTGATTTAAACTATGGTGAACAGACATCCCAAGGCAAAACATGCAGTTAGTCTACTCCAAGAACAACAAACAAGTTCAAACTCAAGAATGCATACACATCCCCAAGAGTTTTACATAATGATGGTTAATGGCAGCAACATGTATGGACTGTCATGACTGTACATCAGGCATGTACATGTGTAACTTACATGTACATGTATCAATCAAAAGACAGAGGAAAGGGATGTTTCTCCCCTGAATAAATAAAACAAACCAAAATACACAAAACTTGGGAGGCTTTATGAAATAAATACTTCAAGTTTATCCAAATTGTTGATGACATCTACATAACATTTGATGTATAACAGCTACACAAACACAAATAAGAAAATGTGTATGAACTTCCAAACCTCTCACTGTATTTTTTGCATTGACTAAGGAAGTAGTTTACAACACATTTGATTTGTGGTGAGGCAATCGAAACTAGTAATTGAAGGTTCTTTGAACAAGCCTTTCATTTCAGAATGAGGTGAGCTCAGCACGGCTCTACAACCATGTCAATACACATTAATGATTCCAAAATCACACACACAAATCATGCTACCCTGAGAGTTACATCACATGTATCATCAATGCTCATTTGGAATGTGAAGTTCAGAGTGGCAGATTAAGTGCTCTGTACACAACGTTAAGGACATTGATTGCATGCAGACATCAAGCAACAGAACCAGAGTCTGGGTTTTTTCTGTTGTTACACTGGGTTTTCTGTATTTTTATAATGACATTAACACATCCAATATTTAATAACTGCATGTAATTGTAAGCATGCAACTGATCAATCAAAGTGAGGGAAGATGTACATGTATGCGTAGGTAAATACATGTATATTGGGTTCTCCTCTGAGTATGGGTAGTGGAATCACGACTTAAGTACTGACAGACCATCTACAGTATGCAACATATTGAACTTGTCTTATTACTGCCATGTTATGGAATCTGTAGGCCTACAACATACATGTACATCTTTTGTTTTAGATGATCCATTGTGTCATCTAGTAGACTTCAATACCTTTTATATTCATTAGACTGGTATTTCATTCTTCTAGAAAATAAACATGCTAATATTGGTTGGTTTATTATGGAGACCCTAATTTATTCTTGATGAAAATGTACAGATCTGATGTGAAAAGGTTGCAGCTAACCAATATTGTGTACAAACACAACGCCCCATATAAACCTGCATTGCACTTAAATAAAGTGCATTTTACAATATCAGGGACAAATGTGTGTTTGCTTACAATCCATGCAAAAGCGCTTTTGGAAAACACTATTTCAGATTTCCCTGTGGGTTTGTGACTTTTCCTTCTGATCAAATACACTTAGCAAGTTTTGATACACTGGGAAAAAAACTTGAAATTGTCGTCTTCGGCATTTCTCCAAACATTATTTTTAATGTGTTCAAACACTACACAGCATAGAGACCCAATGGATGGATTCCCAAACGTATTGCATCCAGATGAACCATGCAGTAGTACAAAGATATTAAACACATGAAAACGAACGCCTGCAGTTCCACATATATTCTCTCCAATGCCTTCTTTCCCATCCTTTCACATAATCAAAAATTCCCAAGTGCCTACAACAGCTCAAAAACCCTTGGCATTCAGAAACCTTGTCCCTTTATATTCCCCTGTGCTCCATCTTTCTCCCATTCTCCCTCCCCCCCCCCTTGTTCTATTCTCCTACTTTTTTTACCCTCGGACTCTGAATTCACGACCCTTCATGACATGTATTCTCTTTATGTCATGTAGGATTGGAGCACTCGATATGCCTTCTTGCCTGTAGGGGTATCGGATTATAACATACGCCGGACTGCCTGCCCCGGCCATCCAACCAGACCGCCAGCAGATTTTCCAGCGCACCTGGGAAAGGCCCCAAATAATGAACATTTTCTAAGGCAGTATTTCAGATGTTTTCCTGGTGGTTTCAAGTTTCAGAAAAATTTCTTTCCCAGGAACATTCAGAGGTTGGAATTAATACCTAACCACTTACCAGCATTTGTAGCAATGCAGAGAAACAGAAAGGGAGATTGGGGGGGGGGGGGAAGCAGGGGGACGGCGGATTGACAGATTTTTAACCTATGAAGTTATACAGTATATGTAAGACACGTATACATTGTAAATTAATACATTTAATTTTTGTGGCGATATGTTTCTAAAATAATGACCATTCTACATATGTAGGTAAATACCTTAGTACCCCGGTATTACAAGCTTGTAAAGACAGGTTCCAGCTTTATATATAGAAACAATGGTCTCTTGCAACTTCCATCAGTCTTGTACTGACCTCTTGCACATATGTATATCGCGCAGCACACATACATTGGGAGACAGAATGTACACAAAGGAATTGACACAAAAAATTGTAGAAAATGGTAGGCCCGCGTTTTGCAGAGCTGTGCATTGCATGTCTGCAAGCCCCTGGCTCAATACTGTCCATATTCATTTCTACTGCCTCTGTGTCATCTGTCTCTCCCATATATTCTTATTCAAGTATAAATTCAATATATATCTTTGTTGTTTTGATGTCGGCCTATATTAGATTGTTCTTTTAGCAATATAAATATGAAAGATGAGTAAATGCGTGATTCTTACATCTACAGGTAGCAACAAAAACTAACAGCAAGTTTGTTTGCTTGAAAAAGATCCATATTTTCCTACTGTATTACATTATATTTTTCTTGTTTGATTTGATTTTGGCTAAACAAATATTGGTAACATTTCAATAGACATACTTTAACGTACTGTACTTGTGGTTTGTTTTCTGGAATTCCAAAGTACTTGAAAGGTTCTGTAGTCTGGACAGTGACCTCTTGACATTCAAGATTGTACTAAAGACTAGCAGGAAGAGTTGATAAGTGAGCTCCTTTATTGCCATCAATCAACAAGATTTCATACATAGCAATATAGTCCTGTACGTCATGGTTTATTCATTATCATCAACACGTTCTTAACTACAGTTTAACATACAGTAATGGAGATGCTTTTATAAATCTACATGTGTCCTCATGTGACTAAATCTTTGAAGTTTAGGTACGTGTATAAACTAATTAGATACTGAATGCTAGTGTAATCAATTTTTACAAAAATGTTTTCACACATACATGTATAACAGACATGTAATTCAACAATTTACATGTAAATTTACCTGCAGTGTGATTTAAAATGACCCAATTTATAGCAGTACTTAGCACAGAATTCTGCACTTAAAAGCACCCTATAATGTGCCCTATAAAGCGCATGATTCTACGGGCCATATGTAAGTGCAGAATTTTGATGACAGCAGTGCTATCACATTAGGCCCAGATGTCATCCTAACATTATTATTATTATTATTATTATTTATTCGACCATAGCACAGAATTCTGCACTTAAAAGCACCCTATAATGTGCCCTATAAAGCGCATGATTCTACGGGCCATATGTAAGTGCAGAATTTTGATGACAGCAGTGCTATCACATTAGGCCCAGATGTCATCCTAACATTATTATTATTATTATTATTTATTCGACCAAAACAAACAACAAACCAAAGTTACAATAGCACAAGAAAGAACATTAACGGAAAAACAGTTATAAAAAAGCAGGTAATAAGGAAAATAAATACAAAATTAGAAAAATTTAACTTAATTAATAAATAAAATTAAATAAATAAGTAAGAAAATAAAAGCAAAAACAAAAAATGTATGTGGGCGACTGAGGGTCCAGAGCATGCAGGAGGGACTTTCCTAGACTAATCAAGTCCATTTTATCATTCCCCAAATTAATTATTCAAATGAGATCTTGAGAATGCAATCTAGATCAGCCTCAATAAAAACAACTTGACAGACAGCCACTTATGTTAATGGTTAATCCCTGAAGGATTACAGGGTCTTAGTCTGCCAATTGGATTCTCACCACTTTACAATAATGGTCTGGCGCTCAAGGCACTAGAATTAGTGCTGAGGACTCCCCAAGCTCAGCAGCAACACTGGAAAGACTTTCAACTTTTGCGTTGCTGATGATAAAAATGCTACATCAACAATAACAGAGACTCTCTTAAATGAGGTTGGAAGATTGGATGGAAATATATTTCATTCGGTTGCTTTAAAACCAGTACATATTACCTCTGTAATCTCATTACCAGTGAACATGCTGAGATTAAACAAGCACCTACCCATCACCCTGTGACTCATAATAAATGTTTCTGCTTGAAATGCTACACATATATTAGTAGGAGAAAATTTGTACTGGATTAAATTGACCCAAAACTTTCCAAAATACCATCTGGCTAGATTTCATTATGAACTATAACTGATGGAATGATGAACCTTTACAATTTGAGTACCAGTACCATTAAGCTTTTTTGTTACTCCTCCCCTACTCCAAGAAATGATGGTTTACAATGGGTTGTCCTTTGATAATGAAATACATTTTGGAGTGAGAAGTGTTTGTAGGAACCATTCGTCTAATAAGCACAACTCTGTATTTAAATCACTTGAACACCCCAGAGTTTTGGAGTACATTCTCAGGCATAGAACTTTGTAATTTGGCCTCCGTGTGCAATTTCAGGCCATCATTTGACAGAAACCGAAACAGGGCTGCCCTGCCATTGCACCATTTTTCTACAGACGAATGGAGCATACCATATTTAGAGTTGTCACACCCCTATTGTTATTATACAAAAGTTGTGTTTTATTTATTTACTTCGCATTTGCAAGACTTGAATTGTTGACCAATGGGAAATCCTGGATATGACATCACAATAGACCATCCGGCCTTTGTTGTCATTTCCTTAATGCCAACTCTTCAATGCCAATCACTTGAGCTATAACATATACCAGACTACTCTTATAATAACTTTATATGTTCATCCTCATTTGGGTTCCAACTGGCTTGTTTGACTGAGAAAACCTCCTGGTTACTCTACACCACTGTTTAGCAATCCTAAGCTACTTCAAGATCACAGAGCGACAAAGATGCATCCCTCAAGGTCCTATTTAATTTTGTAATGCGCACATATTAACCCACGCAGCTTAAGACAAAAATTAGGCCACCGCCAACCTCTGCCAAGTATTTATGGCGACAGCTGTGAATTGATGAGGCATAGTATAAACATCATAACACAAAACTCAATACGCAGATATAAACACACACTTCAAAGAACAGATCTCAAGTTGACTGTCTACATTTTGTTTGAACTTCATGGTACAGTATTTACATGAAAAGGAATATATTTTTCTTGGCCCAATTCTCTCTGGACTTAGTGGTTTGTATTCAGAATCAGCTTGTGTATAACCTCAGCAGTTCCTGTATAAAAACTAAATTCAATTTAAATATTAATGGGTGCTTTGCCAACAAGCAGCTACAGTGTACACATGTGCCCTGTCAACCACCCTTTTTTGTCAGTCGTTCAAGCTGTGTATATTTAAAAGGATACCAAAAAAGAGTATGTGCATGTATGCAAATATGTAAACAACTGACTCTGTCCAAGGAAAATCTTTGCAAAAATGAGTGGCAAAATACAACCACAGAGCAAGGACCAGAGCACCAGTCACATGAAATTTACATGTACCGTACATGGCACGATACATGTACTTTGCACTTTGGCTGGTAACCCTTCTCAGTTTAGCAAGATTTTCCAGTGCTTAGCAAATTTGCCTGCTTAGCTGAATCACTAGATGACATTTGCTAATAAAGAATAAACCGAAGACAAAACAAACACCACACCACGACCAAGATGCTCCATTTGTGTAGTCACGAACCAAGACTATGAAACGTCACGTGCACGTGTATAAGAATAAAAAGCGATGCACTAGCTTCAGAGATCGCGCGCAACGTTCCTTCAATCGTGGAGGTAAAAACCATTAATTAATTGAGTCGGAACTAGTGAAAAAGGGCACATAAAAATGTAAAGACATTCTGTTGTCATGGAATATGAATATTAAATTCAGTGATTTTACCTCAGCAGTTTATCAAACAGTCAAGTCTTGTTTGTTTATAATTGCTCACTTCCTCCCTGCGGGGTAAAACCGTTTTTCCGCGTTCGAAAAAACTTCACGTGAATATCGAGATCTCGGCAATATTTACCCCAAAATATATCACCAATCAAAATTTACGAAAAGAAAATAGACCCACTTAACTGCAGACCATTCTCATAAATTATTTCAATAACGATCGATACATGTTACTTCAGTACATTTTTACTTTAATGCAACGCAAGACGCACTTTGTGGCGATGTACAGTGACTGTTGTGCCGTCCGCTAGTCACTGTACATCACCACAAAGGACCGCCAAACACGCACGGCCCCCTGTGTGTGTGGTCATTACTGCGACTTATACGCTGGGCGGCTTATACACTGACGCATAAATCTTGTTTTGACAAATTCTTGGCATAGCGGCTTAATACCGCGGGCGGCCTATATTCCTAAGATTACGGTACACTGGCATGTCACATAAACAAAACAGCACCCAAGGATTAGGATCTAAGTGTTAACAGTTCAAGACACCCAACTTGAGAGCAAACTTAAGTCAGTTCAAGACAATAACACCTCAACTTGACTGCATCTTTCTCACATTCCTTTCGTGGAAACCTGTTCACTAATAATACTCACATTTCTATTATTAGTGAAATTTGACCGGAGCTGTTGTAGTCAGTGTGCATGTGTACGTAACTCTATGACTTCAATGGTACATGTATTTTCTTTGTTTTTTGATAGAAAAGATGACACTTTGTCAACTGGAGTCAAACTTCCTGTGACGCAATTACTGATTTAAAGAGAGTTTGACTGCAGACAAAACTATCCAATCAAGTCTTATTTTTTCCCCGTAATATTTCTTTATTTATAAACACTGTGTTACATGTATTGGCAAAATGTTGACAAATACATGGATCTGAATTACAGGGATGGATAAATGGAAAAGATTGTGATTGCCACAACAATATAGAGGTACTACAATCGGCTACAAAAATAGAATCACAGCAGAAACGAAAAACCAAGCAAACTTCATTGTTCAAACAAATCACTTCAACAACACAGTGCAAAAGCAAGATTGTTTTCCTAGGTATGTGAAGGTTTTAGCATTGTCAACCAATCCAGCCCAATCTAATTAGTCTGGACACCACACCAAGTTCATCATCAGCCCTGGCCATGACATCATAACAGCACAGGTCAAGAGCTATCTGTTGTTGACATTAAACCCAGATTGATGGTCTATGATTCATGAGATTGGTATGTCCATGTCAATGGAGTACACTTTGCTTAGGGCTCTGCTGTCTACAGTACAGTGGAAACAAAGAGAGTTGGATATCAGACATCCAGTAACTGATATTGAAAGCAACCCTAAGGTAGGGAAAATGAGACCAAAAGGACAGAAAGGATGTGTTCACCATTAGCAATTACTACTGACAATGAACTCTCTACACATTATCATATCAACAATACATTGGGGCCTTCCATTTCATGTCTCAAGGGGCAAGGCCACTTCTTCCTATATCCTAGGTGAAAAAGAAAGAAAAATAACCCCATTAGAAATTCTTGACAGTGGAAAATTCATGCACAAACACTTACAGACAGTCTTTTATTTTAGCAGTCTGTGTAAATTGCAGTTTGTTAGACAGATTGTAAACTTCCATTTTGCAATGAGTGTAATTGCACTCTCAAGTCATGAGAAGGTTTTCCAGTCTACTCCTGAAGAAAAACAGGACAACTGTTTAAATGCACAATCACTGTTTCATTCATTATCCATACATTGCTGTACACAATACAGATTAAGTCACAATTCTTGCACAAACTTTAAGACGTTGTTTCCTGTTATACCTATTTACAGCTTCCACAATTTTCCATAAAATTCCTAACAATGGAAAATGTCAATGTAGTTTATTAACCATTGTAAGAGGCCTGCCTGTCTCTTGAATGCTTGATTACAAACGGGACTGTGCTGGATGGGTTGGAATTCCTTCTGCATTAAGAAAAGCATTCATGCCTGGTTTGCTCATTTTCATGTATTAACCATAGAGCAAGGACCAGAACACACTACATATGAACTGTGTACTGTAAAGTACAATAAAAGGGTTGTTCTAAAACCCCCTCGACCCACGACCCCCTCGACCCCTCGACTTATGCTCGATTTTTTTTTATGTACACCAAAATTGCCACATGACACGATCTCAGCCAATCACGCACGAAGCAAACTGCGCGTGATTGGCTGAGATCGGGTACTGTGGCAATTTTGGTGTACAGAAAAAAAATCGCGGCATTTCCAAGCGTATCTCTTGGCCGACCCGAGCCTGAATAGGAGTATATCCCAACTGGGATCCTGCGTTTACCGCCCGAGTACGATTTAGGCCAACTCATTACGTGATGATCAGGCAGACTCATTTCCGGCTGATCGCTCCCGTCCTGTGTCAACAATTACTACTTGCTCTATGCGGAGCTCGAGGTTGTAGACCCGACCGACCATGGCCCACACGTGTTTTGGGGTTGTCAGTCTCCCACACCCGGGCCCCCGACCATATGAAACGAGATCATGATCGGTGTGCACGTAACGTGCACACAGACTGGCAAACAATTGTTGACAACAACACGAAATTATTTGACATGCTTACCTCTCTTCTTGTGTCGTGACTCTCACTCGGTCGGTGCAACACCACTGACTCTGGACGTATGGTCTGTTGGTCATCAGCAGGTCGCCGGAAGGAAGTCGCGTCGCCAGACCAGCTAGCTCTTTGGATCACACGCTGTGAATTCTAAATCGGGAACTTAATTCTTACTCGGCCGTAAAGCGATGTGTTATGAATTGGAATTGGGACACGTTTCGATAACGGGGCGGACGTCGAGGGGTCGAGGGGTCGTGGGTCGTGGGGGTCGAGGGGGTCGAGGGGGTTTTAGAACAACCCCTAGTTGAAGCACCAGAAACGGGTTGTTCTAAAACCCCCTCGACCCCCGACCCCCTCGACCCCTCGACTTATGCTCGATTTTTTTTTATGTACACCAAAATTGCCACATGACACGATCTCAGCCAATCACGCACGAAGCAAACTGCGCGTGATTGGCTGAGATCGGGTACTGTGGCAATTTTGGTGTACAGAAAAAAAATCGCGGCATTTCCAAGCGTATCTCTTGGCCGACCCGAGCCTGAATAGGAGTATATCCCAACTGGGATCCTGCGTTTACCGCCCGAGTACGATTTAGGCCAACTCATTACGTGATGATCAGGCAGACTCATTTCCGGCTGATCGCTCCCGTCCTGTGTCAACAATTACTACTTGCTCTATGCGGAGCTCGAGGTTGTAGACCCGACCGACCATGGCCCACACGTGTTTTGGGGTTGTCAGTCTCCCACACCCGGGCCCCCGACCATATGAAACGAGATCATGATCGGTGTGCACGTAACGTGCGGAAGCGGATTAAATACGCTTATTTATGCTATAAAGTGGCCTCATTTGTCCTGGGGAAAATACGCAGACCATTTCTTTTCGGATTTTGGTGTTGGCCACAGAATGCTAAAACTCTGGACGTATGGTCTGTTGGTCATCAGCAGGTCGCCGGAAGGAAGTCGCGTCGCCAGACCAGCTAGCTCTTTGGATCACACGCTGTGAATTCTAAATCGGGAACTTAATTCTTACTCGGCCGTAAAGCGATGTGTTATGAATTGGAATTGGGACACGTTTCGATAACGGGGCGGACGTCGAGGGGTCGAGGGGTCGTGGGTCGTGGGGGTCGAGGGGGTCGAGGGGGTTTTAGAACAACCCACAATAAAAGGGTTAGTGTACATGTACACTGCAGGCACTGGGGCTTTCGCTCATGACAGGACACTGGCAAAAGAAATGCAGAACTACTTGTAGTGACATTCAAACCAAGGACTTACATATTATAGATAGTTCCCAGTAGACGCCATCTTTACGGGCAAATCGCATTTTGGCATGCAGGCGTGTCAAGCGCTCAAATTATTAACGCAGCCGCGTCATTCACTAACCAATCATGCAATGAGTTTGGTGAAATATGCGCGTGCTGCACGCCGTTCTCACGCGTAACGCATGACTGTGTGTTCCAAATTGCCCGTAAAGATGGCCGACTTACGTCATACTGCAACCTATCTATAAGAAAAGGGACAGTACATGTACATGTAGGTCCATGATTGTTATCATCACAAAGGAAAACAATAGGGCCCAATAGGTTTCTTTCTATTCTTTTTTTAACAGTGTAAGTGAATGGGAACTAAACGGTATAAAAAGTGTGTAGGCCTACAGAACTTATCTCAACCTCACTTTTGCACGAGTATCTGCTTTGTGATTCAAGACGCTCCAAATGGAAAGCACACATGCATCAAATAACATTTTGGCGATAATGTAGAGAGCGTATTTCAACTAAAGAGAGTCCCGAAGCAACGGACTGAAAAGTAACCACAGCTGTTAACCTTCAACTTGTGAGCAAGTCGCCATCAACAGTACGCATCTCCTTCTTTGAGGCTACTTATTCATGTTTATTAGAAAGCATTATTCTGTGGTTAGTTTGCACATTAAGGTTTGCAGCTGGTGGCTTTACCCAGTTGCTGAATCACCAGCTCTGTTAAAGTAAAATGGTTTACAGAACATGCACAGTACCTACATGTATAATGCATTTGTATCTCTTACTGTATGTTATCAGGAAAAATGGAAAAATACAAAACTACATAGTGCGTGAAAATTTAATTTAAAACGTTGCCGCATGAAAAATGTTTCCAAACACCACACACACACACACACACATGCGTACAAATGTTTTTATACTGTACTTATTTACTCACAAAGCAACCAAAATTCAACACAATGCTCTATCTATAGGGCCTACACAAAATCAAAAGTATTCACATAAAATTCAGTGCAAACTTCAGTAAAAATCACCAAGTTCCCAGTAAAAATTTAAGATTTTTTTCCTGATAATCACCAACACATCAGGGTTCTGCCCAGGATTTGTTTAGTGCCGGAAATTTTTTTTCCCTAGTACAGTCAAGTCAATTTCCTTTCGATCGTGCACGGAGTGGTTACACACGTGCGCCCTGCAGCTGTGCCTTGAATAGGCCCTCAGTGCGCGCACGCCTTTACCGCCATGGGAAAACAATTTACAGCATCTATAGCATGGTGCTTACTCTGCAGTTCATTTTCGTTGTATTAAATGCTGAGAATAGGGTTCGCAACATGATGAAACTGGTATCATGTTATTCCAAGCGTAAAGCTATAATCAGCGTGACTGGAAACCATTGCAAAATCAATGCGGGTTTCGTGCGTTGGATATATACATCGTACAGGCGGGAGGAATGCTCGATCCTGGATCATTAAAATAGACTCAAACCAAAGAAGTAGGCTACTCGAAACTTTGGATAAAACTGTTTACTGGTAAATAATTTGTTTTACACGTTGTTCCAAATATTTTGAAGGAAATGGGGGAAAAAAAGGGAAAATGTGTGGTGGTCGGAAAAAGAAAAAATTCTGCGAGTGCCGGTCGGGGAATCATGAGTGCCAGTCGGGTTTACCGGCACCGACCACCGTGGGCAGAACCCTGCACATTAATATCTACAACAGGAATCCAATCTTGCGGAAAATTCAAAAGCGTGTAAGACTATAAAAAATAACATTTAATGATGCAGTTTTTATTGATTGACATTTTGATTAAAGTATTATCTGACCTTCACTACCAGGAGTGAATGGGGCCTGCCGAACCTGTGTATGTAAAGTCATGTTGCGTCTTATATACAGTGGTTCACTTTAACCATTAAAACTTTAATCTTGTTTCTGTACTTTTAGGGTGTTGCGCCTTTTACATGTACATGAACCCCAAGTTCCTTATACACAGAAAATTACAGTAAATAAAATGTACACATGTATGCAGACAATATATAAAAAAATAGTTAATGGCCCGACGTTTTGACTCTACATGTAGCAGAGTCTTTCTCGAAGGCCAAAAGACTCCGCTAGGGTCGAAGCGTCAAGCCATTCACTATTTTTTGCATTTATACCACAGGTCCTTTTGGTTGGTAAGCAGTTTGCAATCAGCTAATTCTATTTCCTCAGACAATATTCCCATACAAATATACTTTTTTTGTCATTACATGTAAGTTGCCCTTTTGACAACAAAATAAAGTGCCCTGCCCTCCCGACAACATACATGTACCAAGCCTGGTGAGAACTCAGAAAACTTCATTGATAAAGCATTGTTGCTGACATTAAGGCTGAAACAATTTTAGCAAGTTCAAATTTTATCCAAATTAATGTACATCTACTTGTAGATGTATGTTGTTTTCTATCTTCAAGCTCTGTAAAAGCATCCTGGAACAAAAGGACCAGCTGGGCTCCATTTCATAGTCCACTAACAATCATCTTTAAGATGTCAATATCACCATAGTGATTTATATTATGACATCACAGTTTGCCACATCTGAAGATCAATCTTAGCTCTTTGTGAAATCAAGCCCTAGTGACGTATGTACATGTACATACTGTGCATAAACATCCGTTATGCTTTTATACAGAACAGAAATCTGATGCTACACAGAATAAACACGTTTCACACAACTGCACAAAAGGTACATGATGTATGATACATTGTTGAATGGCTGAACTATATCTACATTGTAATGTTTATCTTCCAACAAAACAAACCTATTGTCCCACTATAAGGCCCATTTCCTAAGGTCAAAGGTCAATGCACAATGGCTATTAGTTTCCTGGTATTGTCCATTCATGGTTGTCTTTGTCCCTCAATGCCAGGCAGGATTGTGCCATATGTACATATACATACCATGGTATAATACCATGGTTTAGAAAAAACCTTTTACTCCATTTCTTGGAATAGTTTCACCTACAATAATCTACAAGATATGCATAATAATATTCTAACCTACATGTAATACTAAACAGTGTGTGGGCTTATTGTGTTGCATAGTTTCCAAGGAGAAGGCACTGAGGTATTCTTTAACTGAATGTCATTAACAATGTTAATACATCAGCAACTGAGATTGGGTCCCTTTTAAAACAAATGGTGTCCTTAAAGCCCGTTTCACACAAGCTTTCTAAACCATGGTCGTTGGGAACGAAATCACATCGGTGTCATGAAATCGCAAATTTGCGTCGTGTGAAAGGAATCCGTGTGATGAAATTACCTGGGGCCCGCGTTATAAACAACCGGGATCAAGACCTCCTCCAAAAATCGCATCCCTGTTTAGAATCGCCAAGATCAGTCGTGTGAAACGACGCACGTTTATGATACCAAGGTCCAATGCGATCACACAACGATCACGCATGCGCAGCAGGAGAAATGTCGTTTGTTTGTTCGAGTATTCCTTCCTCCGTTAAAATGGCGTCGGTGGAAGAAATGTTCGTGTCGCAAATTATGTTAAGTTACCTTTGTTTTGGATTTGGCATTTCCACTTTCCATCTCTGACAAAACACTTTCCGCTACATTCATCTTCGGAGTTCGTCAGGAAACTGAGAATTCGCACGAAAAAGCAGAAATGTCGCGCCGAGAAAACGATCGATGGTACCCTACACGCATTTACGTAACATTAAACGGGACACCGACAGAGAACCAGCGAACTAATAAATAACCAATGATGACCTTTGACCCAATACGTAGTGAACTCACGAAAACGAGGGACGTTGGGAACGCGAAGTGTCATCGTGTGAATGTTTGTCATGATATCGCACGCAACCTTTGGGACAGACAACTGGCGCCCAAAACGATGGACGTAAGTTTCCGATTCTCGTGTGAAAAGGGCTTAAGAAAGTACAACATTTACAATGCAGGCCTCAACCTTAAGCTTCAGAGGATCAAGGCCACTTGGCCTCAAAGGCTCCAAAAAAGAAAGGGGCACCAAGGCCAACTGAAAGGGCACCAAGGCCATTTTCAAACTTGTATTCGTTGATGACATTATATGTATACTTCCATTTCAACGTGTGTTTGAAGATGAAAAAGAAAGTTGGGAGGCAGGAAGGTCACTGGGTCACAAAATTTTTGTTTAAACACTGTTCTCCACAGACTTTTTTGTTGAAAGGGCGGTATGACGTAATCGGATGGGCGCCCGTTGGTATGACGTCGTCATCGGCCGTCGAGACAACCGCGATGATTGCGAGGGGGTTTCGGGGAAGTCCCCGCTTAAAAGACGCTCCGTACGTCAATAATGAGTCAAGACGTACCATTTTGAAAAATCATTGAAAGTTTCAAAAAAAATTTTTTTAAATAGTACACTTTGATAAATTAAAAGCAGAGATGAAGAGATAAACTCACATAGATGGATCATGGAGGTAGAAATAGATGGATAGACTCATCGTTACCGTAGACAGATTCAGGAAATTTTTGAGCGAAAAAAAAAAGACGTTGATGTGACAAAACTTCTAAAGAAATGGTCACTGAAAAATGTGTTAATTAACTTTCAGAAATCATCCACGTCTTCTTAAAGTGATGATAATCTTGACACTTTGCGAAACAGTCCTGAGCTTCTTAAAAAACTGCATTTATGGCGTTTATTGTCAGATTTGGCTTAGCTTTCGGAAGAATTCAAGAACGTTACAATCTGCACGTGTATTTATTAGAGCGGGCACGTCATTGGTCAGTGCGTATTCTTAGCAAACACGCCGGCCAATCTCCTTTCACGTACAGTAGTAAAGCTCAGATCAACGAAGCGCGTATGGTACCTGTTATACTTCTGTGTAACTCGACGACACTCGAAGCAGTATTCTTGTTGCCAGACTATTTATATCGGACAGGTATCCGGCCGCGGGCTACCCGGCCATGCGGTTCCCTCTCTGTTTACCGTTGCCGTCAACTAGCTGTGTGAGCCGGCTGGTCGGTCTACACGGTGATCCACTGCAAGTATTTCGATACTTGCGCGATGCATGGCAAGCAGCATCAGGAAAACTTATGTGAGCGTACGCTACATACGTCTCATTATTTTGAATATAACTCTTTCGAATACATAATATAAAGGAATCATTGGAAAGGGGGCACGACGGCCAAGTGGCCGTAAGGTACATGTTTTTTAAAAGGGCATCGCGGCAATTCGATGGGGCATCGCGGCAATGGCCGCTGGTGGCCGCTGTAAAGGTCGAGGCCTGACAATGTACGTAAGACTTTGTACTCTATGACTCATTGGTTAGTCTTTACATGTACATGGGGCACGTATAATGCATCCAGTTTAGTCTCTTTAGGCCTACTTAAAATATTTTTTAAATGCTTTATTTTATTTTTGTATAACAAATAAAATATCTCAGCAGACTAATATGGACAGTGAGATGCTCTGAGCATACTCTGAGTCACATCAGTCACCATCTCCCATACTCCACTGGTTCCATTTAAAAAATACCTTAAAGCAACTTGTATTTTGAAGGGAGCCAGTCAAATACACAAGCAGGCCTTGAAATGTCACCAAGGCAATGCATTTATGGGCAAGGTCATTCCCTTGACAACACTGTTTTAAACAAAGGACTCTGTTTTTGTAGCCTTTTTGTAATATTATTACACACAAAAAGTCTCCTTATCATACACTGAAGCCTTAGAATACATTACACGCAAACATGCCCAGAAGACTTAGATTAGCTTGATGGCAATTGTGGAAATACAGGAAAGACGCTATTAGACTAATCAACAAGGACTGGTCATATGTTTGAGATATATATTAGGGATGGGCTGTCAACCTGATGAACATGTGCAGATGTCACTTGTAAGCACATTGTACATAATGAGTAAAACAGCTTTCTGATTCAAGCTTCATGTTTAAGGTATACAATGGATCCTGCATAAAAATATCTCTCCACAGACTGGTGATTTAAAATGTACTGACTGGGTGATAACTGAGTTAACCAACTCTAAATGGTCATCACTTCAATTTGCATGTAGACCCATCCTTTCAGGTAGGGTCATACATGTAGGTTGATTTTCGTCAATGTGATGCTTATCTATTTGGCCAAATTGTCAGTAAAGATAAAATACAAGTAACCTGTGATAGTTTAAGCAGAAAACAGTGTCAAATTGTTGAGAAAATGTCAGCAAAAACCTGTCATGGTATTTTCCTCAAAAACGTCAAACCCATCGGCAAAGTGACAGTGGGTACCAACCTGAATCTACGGTTGCACATTCACAAACCAACACCATGTGAATTTGAATCTTCAAAACTCGCCTTGTGGTGAGTTTTGAAGATTGTAATTTTTCGACATACTTTTTTCTAATCAACAGGGGCATTTTAGACACAGTAATTTCACAGAATGCTTACTACCGTTACCATCTTAAATAACAAGCAAGTAAGCGTTGAGATAGAAATTACATCTTTTTTTCAGGGTCATTACCAAAGTATGACCCATCCTTTAAGTGCAATGGTTTTCATGTTTAACAGTACAAGTAAAAGTAACAGTTGGTTCACTTTTGCCAATATTGATGGTTAATTTATGTTAATAATTGAAATTGCCTTTGGCTTTAACATATTGGACTCTTTAGATGTACATTATCAAGGGCACCAGCATGTCAGGTTTGATTTACACAGTGATATTAACCTTCAGTGTGTTATACAGTGTGCGTGTCATCTCTGCTTTATAAAAAATTCATGGTCGCTTTGCACATTGGATGGATAGATGGAGAAAGGCAGCGCGCATACATATCAGAGTTGGCTGTTAGTGCACGCTGAGGTTCCTCATGCAGAAACCCAGAGTGCATTTTGACTGCATTTACGCACATGTCTGTGTTTAAACTCACACAGGAGACTGCACAAAGTCGACTGAGTGCATGGTTACTTTGGCTGTGATAATACACATGATCTCTGTACATGTATCAGGAAATTGAAGAGAGTTTGCAACACAACCAATCTACCTTTGGAAATCTCCATGAGTCTTCAATGTGAAGGGAATGTAAAAACAAAAATGGGAAAACAATGTAGGCCCTATACTTATTACTAATTAGACATTCTTAATATTAAAGCCGATATCAGCACCAATCTTCCCAAGAAAGTTATTTCTCAAAAGCTACTATCAGTATCATGACAGAGAGATAAGTAATTTCCCTTCTGAATTACGGATAGGACGTTTGTTATTCAGCAATGAGATCTGAAATTGTGACATGTCCACTTGAGAAACATTCTCATCCTCTTTCCCATTGCTTATTTTCTTCAGTCTGGATCAACAAGGAGTTTGTAGTTTTTATTGACAAAAACAAAGTCATTTTGAAACAAACATTTTCTTCAGTCTGGATCAACAAGGAGTTTGTAGTTTTTATTGACAAAAACAAAGTCATTTTGAAACAAACATTTCAAAAGCCATGTGTGTACCTTGACGACTATTCCCAGCAGAGAAAATTCACTCTAACAACAACTTCATTTAACATGATCACAAATCAATACACAAAATAGCATTTTGTCTTGTGCACCTGTTACTACTCTATAAGCAAGACATTTCTTTGTTCTGTTCAGCAAACTTGAGTGCTTAGATGCTCTAGGTACCTGGAGCCAGGTTATTGCCCTAATCAGACTTGTAATGTCAGTATTTGAACTGGATTCAATAATGATGGAGTTCAAGCGGTTGAAGACAAAGTAAAGCATCATAGCATCACCTGCTGTCTATTTATTTATATCTACAACTCCCGACAGTTTGCCTGCACCTATGATACCTGATTAGTCAGCTGGTAGTAATCTCAATATACATGTACAATGTACATTGTAATTGTATGCCACCTTTGGTAATTATCCACAGAGGTCCTGGTCAACAAATTTCCTTTCCAACAGGGTTCAGAAAAAGAGAAAATTTAAAGAAATGGTGCAAAAATGGCCTTCAGTAAACAAACTGTTAAATTATTCAATATTACAATTTTCGTACTGTACGTACATGTACAACATGTACAGTTTCTATTCTAAAATGCAAATATGTAATAATTTATTGACAAATTAGATTTTTGGTTAATTGATGATTTGTGTTAAATAATGTATGATCTTCCTTTTTTTATTTTTTTTATGAGGTTTTAAATTCCTTATTACTAACAATACACTTGATTCTTGTTATTAAAGCAAGGTAGTTTTTCCTTTAGTACAGCACCTCTACATGTATTTTAGGGAAAATGTTAAAGTAACAAAAATCCGTATACAGAAAATCAGCAATCATGTGCCATAAGACTTGGTACAGGATTGTTAAAATAAATATTTTAAAAATATAAAAAATAACAAAATAAAAAACGTAACATTAATGTAGGCCATACTGGAAACCCACTGTTTATACAGTTCATACCAGTATTTTTGTAAAGAACGTTGAATCCATATGATTTACATTTAGCAAGATAACAGCGGGTACCAACCATATCTCTGGCCCCAGCATTCACCACCGCATTCACATCACCACAGAAATAAGAATCTCTAAAACTGCCTCAGTTAGGTGATCTTTTGAGATTCACATATTTGACATACTTTTATTGATTTCTAATCAACGAGGTCATTTCAAACAAAATAATTCTGTAGGATGCTTACTACCATTACCATCTTTTTTAAAGTAGGCTTTTGAATTAAAATTATATAAAAAAATGTTTGAGGTCATCATCAAAGTACAATCCTATTATTAAATGAAAGGTGGTTATTTATTGTAAAAGATCATCTGACTGATTCTGGACATATCATGGGCAAACTAATCCAGACAAGCTGTGAAGCCCTGGGTTTATCAAAATAGCAAGGAGGCCTTGCAGTGTGCAAAACTCACACCTTTAACAAATTACACAGCAGGGGGCAGGTATAGTGGTTTATCAACTGGAAAATGTACAGGTATGCAGTTAATTCAAGACAAATAATATTGCAAGGACTTCATGGTGAGCACTTTATAATTCAAGTAAATCAAAGATTTTCTATAATGCCCTTCATCAATTTTAACTTACTACTTACAATGTAAATTGTAAAATTGTAGAGTACATGTATTGCAATGTAAATTGTAGAGTACATGTATTGCTTCTTGGAGGAAAATCCATTGCAGTAAGGTGTAGCTAATTTAATCCCCTCACCTGAATTTAAAACCATCCAATATCACAAGTTTGATGATATTGATAGATTAAAATAAATCACAATCAACCTCTTCAATTAAAGTTTGGCAAAAAGGATCATTGTGTTTAGATTCTAAAATATTATACACACTGTGGGTGTCAGGTGTGGTTTGTACTATACTTACAAAACTTGCTGGAAAATGCAATGTAACTTTAGTGCATTATGACAATGCTGAAAACACCAGTTTAATTATTCACCTGTATCAATTAAAGTAAACAGTTGCAATTTTGTAAAGCTGGCATTATTAAGCATACTCAAGAATTTCAACAGTTCTGCTGTTGTCCAAGTCATTTATTATAATCAACAAAAACTAACTGGGCGCAGTATAAGTAGCTTCTTTTAGTGTACATGTATGTTTATTTTAATTTTTTTACAATGTATGGATAGTGGAATGAAAAAGGGGTCTGTACAAATGTTACCATGGTTTTACAATGTAGGTACATCTCTGCTTTCTTGACTTCTTTTGCATACTCTGGTTGAAGTGAAGCACATATAGGCAAGGGGATGCTTTCAAGCATGCACGATGTATTTTCATACATCATGTACATGTACATGTCCCTTTCAAAGATAGAGAGTAATTTGAAGGGATGATTTGACCTGGAGCACATTGATGACCGAGTAAATGCAAAATTCCAGACTCCTCAAATGGGCACGTTAGAAGCATTTTCCACCTAGAAAGGAGTTTAATACAAATTGTGTAATTGTTGCCAGTACAATTCTCCCTACTTAATTTAAATGTGGGTTCCAGCGCTCCCTGTGTGTAACCCTTGGGTACACACGACATATAGACACCAGGGGCCCTAATTTGGCAAGTCCGAGGGTTAAGAACTAATTAAATTGTGCAAGCTGGCAAATGTGAAGATGGTTGGTTAAGCAAAGAGAAACTGCTAAATTATGTGAAAAGTATCATAACTATTACATGTATGTTTACACAAAGCTGAAATGGGGAATGCTGTAGTGTACCAAATTTCTGGTTTTTCTAGTACTTCATACTTTTATATATTATCTAAGGGTTCATAAAAAATACATGTGAAATATGAACATTTTTGTAGGTGTAAGTGTACATAGTTGAACATGAGTATACAAATGTTAAGTGCAGTACATGAACATAGTATAATTTTGTACATGTTGAAATGTTTGTAATTCAGATTGCCAGGCAAAGCAATTTTAGACACATATTACCATATTTCAGATTGAAATGTTTCTCAAAATATACACTACATGTAAGTGCCGACTTAAACCAACCATTTTTTTTCTGATACAGCGAAATACTGTGCTGTTAACAAAATTAGTTTTTACTTAAAAATACCAAATTTTTTGACAATTCTAAGATTTGTTTTTAATCATCTTAACAAACACCGAATAATCCTTTGCTAATTTTGTTTAAGGCTTTCAGTAAACACTTGTACCACAAACTGTACCTTTAACAAGTCATGTAATACATGTAAGTTGTAAACACAGTGCACTAAACCAAAAACAAGAGGGAGAATTTTTACACCAAAACGTTTGCATAGTAGGATGTTGTTATCTGTCAAAAAGCAGGCAGGAAGTGAATGTGTGCGTCCAATCTTCATCTCTGGTGCTTAAGTTATGGTTTAATCATGTTATGAGGAGACGATTGTGGTTGGTAGTCGACATCACTGACTAGCTCAGCCACAGTCTTGATATTAACTCCAGGCCCTGTAGGCTGTACTGCACAGAGGTAAACAGGTCACTGCCTTGCTTAAGTACAGCCAGATTTAGTCTTGATTAGGAAATCAACAGCAACGACATGAAGACAACCGGACAAAAAGAGCCTGATCATTACACAATGGAAGGCCTGGCGATGCCCTCTAACTATGCTGCATTGCATCTCGCTGCGCTGACTTGCAAATTGGTAACACTGTAACCCATTCGGGTTGTTATCGTAGCCTATGGTACATACATAGGTAGGTTATCATAATGAAGATGTGGATGCTGGTCTGGTACGTCTGTAGTCAATTTGACGGCTGCCCGCAGTGGATGAAAATGGTCGCCTCCTCAAGGGTGGTTCTGGGATCAGGGGGCAATTTCATTACTTGTGTTCTGTTGGGCAATTTATTTTCCCCTTATCACAAAATAATTTGGACAGACACCCTGAGCAAGAAAGTTGCTCTCATTGCCCCTCAAGAAAAAAAGAAAAACAAAAGTTTGGCCAGAAGATGTACACAATTTATTTGGCTTTACATGTTGAGTAATGAATGCCCTTTTTAGGGTAACATACATGTACACCAAGTTGTTTCAAGGTTTCTAAGAAAAGTCTGTGATGGCTAGTTGGAACCTGTAGTTTTCTTTGGACACGGAAGCAGGGTTTTGCAGCAGCCATTGGCTCATGAGTCAGCAAGGAAAGTCAAATTAGGAGCCCTAAATATAAACACTACCAAAAATAATATGCAGACAGACACAAGGGGAGCTCTATAGGATCCCTGATGGATGTATTATATCAAGGGTGGGGTCACTTGGGCAAGCATCTCAAAGAGGAGAAATGAGATTATGCATGACACCCAATTTTAACAGTTCAATTTTGTGTGCAAGGAATGGCTAAAATCATAAATGTGGGTGTTTTGGTCCAGGTTTTTCCTTTAATGTTTCTCCAACACTTTTAATTTTGATTTTCCCATTTCAGAGTATTGCTGGTTACAAGATATAATAAAGTTGTTAACAAAAGAGTATTTAACCAACCTGGCAATGACAGGGGTAACAGGAAACTCAATCAGGATACAAATGTACACGGATTTAGCATCATACAGCAGAAATGCAGGATCCATGAAATAACAATAAACCACTGCCTCTGCCAAACTTCTCAATTTTCAATTACAACAGAATCTTGGCATTCTTTACCTGGAGGCAAACAGAGAAACAGGGCATTCTGTTGATCTGTGGGCGTCCAGCTTATACACAGAAACCAATTATTGGAGCCTATTCACTGTGTGGTTCACTCCAAACTGAGCATTCCAAGTTACTTGACAAGGTGTAGATTAAAACCACAACTCAAATAACATCAATTCTATCAGGTTTATTTTTATGCTCAGCTAAAAGACCAACCCCTCCCCTACAAGTACGGTTTCAGATAAAAATTACACAAACATTTTGTTTTCCCGAGGTCAGTACAAAAGTATGACCCTACCTAGTATGGCTATCTAATATGGGTCCACTTTATACAATTCAGAGTGTGATTTGGAATCAATACAGGCAGGCGGCATGTAAATGTAGACAACAATACTTGGGTCTCATACATTTGTACCTTGCAATGCATTTTATCAGACTGGTTTTTCCAATCATTGGGAGAAGCTATGAGTAAGCCATCACTAGGGATGCGTATGCAAGATTCAATTAACTTCAACATTCACCTGCTTTGATCAAAAGGATTCCTCAAACATGATTAACTTAGGTCAGGCCATCTGCTCTACCAAGCATGCCTTCCACTGGATGTTCACCCATTGTAAAAAGGAGACTAACAACATTTAATAAAGTAATTAAAAGTATTGAAACCCATTTGAGATTTATTCTGTGAATCCCCCGTTATTATTTTGCTGTAAATAATCAGTTTATGACCATCTGATATTTTGTAACTGTCCAACTTCTAACCTAGGTACATGTAACCCTGGAAAATTGTTATGATTGTACTGTAATTCACTATCAACATGGTGGTAAAAAACATCAAGTCAAATAGTTTGTGCACACAGCATCAGTATCCAGGTCACAGTGAAAATATTTCTCTCCATCAAAGATATATCAATAAATTAATTGTATAATAACAATAACTAACATTTATAAATGGAGTCCTACTAAATAAAAGAGTACATTCAATTGAACACCTTGAATGCTTCTTCACTAATGATGAGCATGGGGCCAAGGTTTTTGGTTCACACCTTACTTTTAAAAAAACACTCAAATGAACTTTGAGCATAATATCTTGCACCAGCGTACTCTGTTGTCAAAATGCTTATTTAATGCAAAATGCATGTACATGTTACATGGCTGCAACTCCAATAAACAAAATAGAAGTTGTTTTTCATCCTCTTCTGGCATCCTCTTCTGGTTAATCTTTATCAGATGTATTGAAATGCGGCACTTTTTATAATAATAATAATAGTATTTATAATGCGCATCAAGGTGCATGACAATAAACAGTAAAACTAAATAAAACTACAATTATATGAAGTGTTTAAGATTCCATGTAAAATACAAGACTACAACACATCATCTTTAAATACCCGATTGTAAAGATTACTTATGTTTGGTTGGACATGTTTCAAGTCTGCATAATGATCCTTAACCACAAGGCTATTTAGAACCATCAACAGGAAATTTGCTGATGACTGAACTTCATGTAATGTATGTCTCATGCAGTAGGAGGACAACCATCACATTCATACATAATACATGAATATCATTGTGTGGCACCCGACCCCTTCAAATTTAATGTTCTATGAGACAATAGAAAAACCATGTACATCGAGACATTAACAACCTGCAGAATTGTCTCTTGGTTGACCTAAAGGATGTAGCTATGTTTAAACTGTACAAACATTAACATCATTGTGGGGCACTTGACCCCTATCAAATCTTCAGTTCAATATTTATAAGACAATGGAAAAACTGACATGAACAAAAACTTGGGTTTACTCAGTGGTTCAGAGGTCTACTGACTCTGAAAGAGTGAAGTTCACTTCGGGGCTACTTTTGTAAGCTAAACAATTCTGCTTACTGCTGTCCTGTTTATATGCGTGTGTTTAATGTAATTTTTTCAATTGTGTAACTGTTCCTGAAACTAAATAACAAACCACAAGGGAAACTGACTGGGTAAATTTTAAATGATTTTGGGTTGAACACGGAAAAATTGACTAGAGCGGGATTTGAACCAACGACCTCCGGATTGACATGCCGGCGCTCTACCAACTGAGCTATCTAGCCCTATGATGGCGGTCTCCCTATTTTGTCAATATCTTTGTTCGGTGGGTGCCAGTCAGAAGCCAATCAACCGTAAACCGCAGTGTAGCCAAGGATCACACCCAAGTATGCGATACAACCTGGGAAGCGGCAGCCAGGGGATCACCATAAGGGGATGCGACTTTTTATATCAGATATCAAATAACAAACCACAAGGGAAACTGACTGGGTAAATTTTAAATGATTTTGGGTTGAACAAGGAAAAATTGACTAGAGCGGGATTTGAACCAACGACCTCCTGAAACTGTTGGTTATATGAGTAGAATTTCAAGAAATTAAAAACAACATTGATTTTCTCAGCTGCGAAGGACTCAATAGGATCAAAAAATAGATTATGATTGGAAGGAGTTTGTGTTTGTGTTTTTTATTAAATTTTCATATCCGTATGTCTGCTTCTTTCGCCACTATGCTTTGATTTTGAGGCGATTTTGCACAATCACCCTGCAAAAATAAGTCTACTAAGACAGAAAATGTACTCTAATACAATTTGTTCATCCAGGTTAACCGACCAATTGTCAGGTTAGACGGCTGACGCTAACATTTATTAATTTGGTAAAAAAATTCACTTGAAGGTGCCGCAGAACGCAGACCACATTGGGATCACAATGTACACTATATACAATTCTTGGTACACACAAGCAGTCCACCACATTGTCTCAAATTTACAGGTTTGTAGTCTTTGTTATCTCGTTACTCTGCGTGCTACAATAAAGCTAAGAAACATTGAATGCTAGAGTGCATTTCAGAACAATGCGATTTGCATTAGAGTACACGCCCTTTATTGATGAAACATACCAGTGCAATACGCGCTACCAGTTACAAAACGCATTGACAGATGACTGTGCGCGTCTGCGCATGTTAGGAAAAAAGGGTTTCCCAGAAATTGCAATAATCATCATCGCTGGTGCGCGTGCTAAAACCATGTACAGCACTGTCATCGCTGGTCCGCATTCAAAATCCTTCAACAGCATGGTCTGCGGGGGCACAGTCCCTTGGAAATTTAAGCTTGTATATGAAAAACTTGGCTTTATTTTACAGAAACGACATCATCAAGACCAAAATTAATATTTGTTTGCCATTTTGATTCTTTTTTTACATTTGATTCTGTAAGTGTAATTCTCTCTAATCATTCAGTGGCATTCAGGTTGGCTAAGTCAGTGGCTTTTTTGAAAGTCCCTACGTCTTCATCTCTCCCTGTTTCTCTGACGACACGAAACTCACTCGGTTCGTTTCACAGACTGGAGCCTTGCACATGGATTGGGTTGTCACTGTCAGCCACTACTCCTTGAACTATGAGGTTCGATCTGCTATCGTCTCCACGAACCTCATAAGTCATTATGTACAAAATCCTATTCTAAACTTTTTGCCATTCACGTTAAATGCACCTGGAGTTTTCTTTTGAAACCGGATCTCGCCCAAATTAGGCTCTGTGTGTTGTTTGTTCTCACAGTGAGCTTGGCGTAGGTCAGAAAATCCCCTCCGCAAACAAACAGTTGGAAAAAAAACCAGTAATTTCTCACCGTTATTCAGAATCTTTACCTTCTGGTAACAAATATGGCCGCCTTCAGTACAGCGTTGTAGCCACGCCGGTCGGCGCCGGTCGGGTGTAACCGGCATTTGCTATTGCCGACCGCCACACAGACTAGATGAACATCCTACCGACCGGCACAAAATGCAACAAAGTTACAATAAAATGAACTACCTCTTTTACACAGTCGATCGCTTGTTCAGTTTGAATGGTAAACTTGTTTTCCCCCAGTTGTCAATGATTAAATAAAACACATTTTCAACCCAAAGGAAGCCGACAGTTGGATGTCCTTTTCTTTAATGTTAGCCCCAGACAGCTGGACACTATCCAGACATGTCAGGGAGAATGATTGACCCTCCAATTGAGACCCTCTGCAGTTTGTTACACAATTGTTTTAGTTTGCAATACTCTTGCTTCACTCAAAAGACAAGCCGCGTGCGTGGTGTCTTTGTAGCCAATCCTCTACAGTTGTTATACAATTGTTTTACTTTGTAATACTCTTGCTTTACTCCAAAGCGAGCCGCGCGGTGTCTGTGTGGTGTTGTGACCTGGTTTTGTGACTCTTCGGAGTGGGTTTCGTGTTCTTTTAAACCTGGAAAGTGTGTTGACATCTGCTGGCTTTTAGATTTAATGTTTGTTTTTGAATAAGATATGATTTATTAACATTTTATTCATGCAAATTGTTCCATCGGGTTTACCACCCATGGGGAAACCCCTGGCCAATTTTCAAAATAGTATTTTTTGGTAAATTGCTTTTTTCAGAGTACAACTAATAGTTTATTTATAGCCTTCAGGCCTTTGTTAAAATAACATGTTTGGCCTTTGTGCTCTATCTACTGGCTTTGGAGCCCTCCAAAATTTTGTTTGCTCCAAGACCAAAGTGGCCTTGCCCTAAAAATGTTGAAGCCTATTGAAACTGTAATGAAGTTTTAAATAACAGATTTACATACCTTAAAATGCATTACAAAAATCATGTCTCAGAAAACCCATACAAATCCATTTTTAAAGCAGTAAAATTAAAAGCTTCGCTCTATTTTGATTGTAAATTAGCCGGCACTCAAAAAGTTCTAGCTACAACCCTGCTTCAGTATAATAAATGGTATGCTGCGCACTTCGCTGGTCACAAAACCAACAATTTCACGTAAACAAACATAGACCGGCGTTGGTTATTGTGACCAGCGTTGCGCGCTGCATACCATTGATTACCAGCATATGGCCTGCATGCCGCAGAGACCAGAGTCATGCTACGTGCAACGCTGGTCCACAATAACTAACGGTCTATGTTCTATACGTGAACCATTGAATATCGTTACCACCAGCGTAGCCAGAAGCTTACCATTTGTAAATACCAAATTTTGTGCTCCAAATTGATGATTTTTTAAGTCAATCTGAGAAACCATCCATCACGATCCACATCTCGCATGTATTGACGGGTGCCCTGCCTCAACCGAGTAGTCATCACGGTTGAGGCAGGGCACCCGTCAAATTGTCAGAGTTTCCCCCAACGAGTGCCCTGCCTCAACCGTGACAACTACGCGGTTGAGGCAGGGCACCCGTCGATACATGCGAGATGTTTGATCGTAGGCATTTTTAAAGCATTTTGTTTGGTATTTTTGTCATTCTAAGGCATTTTTTTGTGGCTTGGTGTGGTGATTACTGATAGCGAATTGAGGCGCTAGTACAACTGCAGATGTCAAAATTTCGAAAAAGTGAGTACAGCGTCCAGCCCACTACTTACTGGGTCTAATTTAGATACAGCATTTTTGCCCTTCAAACAAACAAATGTGTATTAACTTGTATTGTAACAAAAGTAAATTAGCCTAGTGTTTATTTAATAATATACTTACTTACTTAGTAAGTTAACTTTTAGTATAGTACTGCTACAGTCAGTGTGCTAGTGCTATTGCGGTTTACTTGCTTGGCCGTGTTGTTATGCACAAACACCAAACACTAAAGTACAACACTTAACAATAACAGCAAAAAACAGGCGTGAATTACAAGTGTACATTCCATGATTCCTTAACGTTAATGTAAATCATACATGCATATTAGAACGAACTTATGTACATGATGATGTACCGGTGTACATGATCATGTACCGGTTTACCGATGTACAATGTACATGTACTGTACAGTATGACTATGATTGAATGATTAAGTTCTGTGTACTTTTCACAGAACTTCACATGAAAGAAAATATATTACCTTGACGAAGTTCTTCTCCACCAATAATAACGCTAAAAGCATCCATATCTGTATAAAAAGCCTCATTGTGATTTCGGCCACCCGGCCCAGTTCTGTATCCTTGATAAACTTTGATAAAATGTCACAAAATCGTGGGATTCCCTCTGACGAAAGTTTACCGCAGCCTAAAGTGGATTGCCTCTTCTGTTGGAACTATATTCGTGATGGCGAAATATCGCGGAGTGATATTTTTGCAAATAATAAAGTTCTATGATCGATTAAAATCTTCAAATATTTTTTTCACAAGTCATGTTTGAACTACTGCAAAATCAATGTTTTCAATAATTCCACTATTTGATGAAACAAACGAAAATAAGATCAACACAAATTGGGTACTATTTTGCTACCATGGCGCTGGTACTTCGTGTATTTTCATGAGCACAATAGTAGAGTGGTGTGGTGCCGCCGACTACCAGGGAAGAATGTCAAGCGCGACGTCTCGTGTGATGTGTATCCGATGATGATTAAGAGTTGGTAGTACTACTACTTCCTGGAAATCAACATTTTCATCATCAATAAGGAATTTGTTGATATTGCAACATAAAGTAAACAGCAAAGAAGTGCAAGGTTACTGCTGACTAATTTTATTTAATTTAAAGGTCCATCATTCAAGTTTTCAAAACAAACTTCAACTTGACAGGTTTAAAAAGTCACTGCAGCAGTATAGGGCCTAATTGAATAATAATTACATTAGACCATGGAGGAAGCCCCCCCATCACACAATCAAACATTAAAGTAATTAGGATTGGTTTACACACACCCCATGGGGTCAGCAATTATATGCAATAATAATAGTATATAATTAATATCATAGTCCAATTGCTCTTACATTTGGCATCATCAAATACAGGCCCAATCATGTTTGCTGCCTTATAGTCTAAAGACCTTTCTATTTCAACGTCACAGCCCAAGTTTTTGCCAACCGCAAATCAAAAACAGATAGCCATAGTTTGTAGCAACGTTACACAAATATTTAAAAATAGTGTTGAATTTGTTGGAAACAAATCAACCAATCATGGAAGGTATTTCCGTTCATGAATCTTTACAGAAAATGTTGAATTTGGTCACCACAAAACAAGTTGTTTTGCTAAAATTCGGCCGTCCATTGGTGTCGCCGCCGGAAGACTACTGGTTATAGCCCCCTCTATTGACGAATTGTGTGCCAATATTCACCAACAACAAAAATTAGTAACACAGGGATGAGAAATTTGAGACTTTTATCTGAACTCGGACTTGTTTATGTCTGCCTGGTGAAAACATTGTGGTTATTTTGGCTTCATATAAAAACAAAGCATGTCCTTTTTATTTTATTTTTATTTTGTCTTATTTAACCAGGATAGCTCCATCAAAGAACTAGTTCTTCCCTATAGTTTCAATTAAGGCTTGGAATCTACAAGAAATGCTGGGACCTGAAGAGGAAATGGAACCCATTTCAACTTATCAACTAAAATTTGGATCAGCAATGTTGAATGACAGCCCATTTTGTCAGCAATGACTTTCATTCCTGTTGAAAAGTAGTTTCTCCAACAGTCATAGCTCTTTGTTAGAAGATCCAAAGTACTAAGATGGTGACCATGTGCGCTATTGGCCATTGGGCCCATTTTTTCAAATTCACATGTACAAGAATTGGGTATTTTAAAATGTTGAAACAAAAGTGTGAACAAAATATACAAAATTGTTAACACATAGTTTGTCAGAACCCTCCAGTCTATGACTGTTTGGAGGGTCAGGGGTCAGTTACAATTATTGCAACCACATGCACACCTACAAGGAGAACTTGTGAAAAGCATTGCAATTAGACGAGATTTGGGGCATTGGAAATGGCCGACTGTTGTTGGATATATATATGCACATCGTTTTTTATGTCTTGTGAAAAAGACACATAATTCACTCATGTACAACATCAAATGGACATTATGGTTCTTAACGTTCACTTATCAATGATATTGATGTATATGGGCAAAGTGTGGGAAAAAGCTGCTTAAACGTAAAAATACAAACCCCAAGGCAATCTATGATGCTCCCAAAAAGTTTCTCAGGAAAGATTTGATATATCTCCACCATTTTATTACACATACAAACCTCCCCTACAGGAACAGCATTTCTCTTTTTTTAAAATTGTAAATGTCTTAAAAGAATGTTACCAACATTGTCTTATTTATCTACAAAAGGGTAGATAGCATTATGCTTACCTTGAGTCCCAGAAAGTTTACAAATCAGGTTACCGGCTAAATTTGATAATCTTTTTTGCTGAACTGGGGTTGTAAAGCTGAACTGGGGTTGTAAAGCTGCAATGGCGTGCTGCCATCATGGGTTTAAACAAACCTAATGTAGCTCACTAATTCTGACCAGTTTCACACAGCAGAAGATTTGGTGTACAAGATATAAACAAATCATGTTCAGGTATATTTATTGAGGATGGAATGATAAATAATTGATAACAATTCTTTGAGCACATACTTGAAATACGTGGTAGAACTTTTCTTATTGTCAAGCAAGAAAGCAATGCATATTGTTGCAGTAAACATGTATAGAAAACTAATGAATTGTTGTTGTATTACATACAAAAGGTAGATTGTTTGTAGATTGTCAAGAACGAAGGATAACATTTTAAAATAAACAATAATAAATATAAATATTTATTTAAAGATTAAAAACAATCTTATTTTCATATAAATCCGATACATTTGGATTTCCTTATTCAATAGAAAGTATATAATTACTTACAAATGTGTTTTTGAATTGTCACCTGACGAATACAAAATTGAAATCACCCTTGTTATTTGAAGTGACTTTTCCCCTCTCACAAATAAGTAATAAGCACTTCAAACTCTTTCATAGTACTTGGGATTTGAACCCATCCATGCATGTAAACACTAGACCACCAGGTGTCCCCAGTAACTGGGGGAAAGTTTGATTCCCTGTAAGTAGCTACAGGTAATGCAAACAGTTTAATTGATAATTATTTGTATTGGATAAGTAATATTACGTTGGTTTTCCCTTTCACTGATGCACTGGCTAGATCTGTGTTGATAAGTTGAGATGAAACATGACTTGTAAATTTGTGTACATGACCAAAATATAAATGCTATCTGGTCCATTCCGTGTGTATCTTTTTGCTCAAGAGGCATTGCTAAGCAGGCATTACTAAGCAGGCAGTGCTAAGCAGACATTACTAAGCATGCAGTGCTAAGCAGACATTGCTAAGCAGACATTGCTAAGCAGACATTGCTCAGATGTGTGCCTGTGCACTGATGTGTGGTTAGCACTGTATATGTGAAGGCCAGCAGACTACTGAACACTGAGCATGCCCAGTAATGACAGACTAGTTCAAATGCAAAAACCCAAAGAAACATCCTTTAATCCTGAATGTAATTATGACAATAGTCATTGAATTTTCCTTCTTTTCTTATTAAGAAGTACTTTTAGATCCCAAAGTTAAAAAGTAAAACAAAGTGAAACCTCAATTTCAAGCGCCTAATCAATTACATTAATTTCAGTTTGTTACAAATGAGGTCTGAATATACGATCATTCTCATTTATCATTGTTTGTTCCAATTTCTGGAAGTTGTAAGTAACCTCTGAAATTTCTCATTTTGTGTAAGATCCCAAAGTTAAAAACAAAGTGAAACCTCTCAATTTCAAGCGCCCTAATCATTTACTTCCTCTTACAAATCTTCTACATCACCACTGATCAGGTTTATTAGATTTTAAGTCAAAAATATGTGCAAAGTTGGAAATGACACAAGTCTGTCACATCTACTCAATGTGGCTCCCACATGGCAGATGGACCAAAGGCAATTTTTAAAACAAAATCTCATTATAAAAAAAACACAAACAAAATCCGGTTGTTGTAATGTCCTTTCAAAGGGATACTACTACTTTTATACTCTGCAGTCAAGGAACCAGGAAAATCTATGCAGTTCAGAACAGAGATTTTAATTGTTGACTAATTCCTCACTTCCTCTCAAGTCGTCTTGAACCAGATTTCACTTGCATAGTGGATTCCACTGGGCTACCCTTCATACTTTTGGAAAGACTCTGCAAATACTTGGCTGCAGTGGAGGGAGCCCTCTTGGGGTCTACACCGGAGAGGAAGCGTCCGTACTGCTGTTCTATCAAATCCATGTGGTTCTTTTTCATTGATGACAGCTGTCTGTTGCGTGGGGATCTTGCAGGAAGAGGTGCATGGTTGTAGGAGGTGCTGTTGTTTGGAAGCCGGCTACTATTTACAGGGTTTCTGGCACCAAGCCAAGGATTTGAAACCTTGTAGCTTGTGGCGCTTTGCAGTCGAGTATGGTCCTCTTTACTTCTGCCAGAGTTATGGCCACTGTCTCCATTCACAATCCCAAATTTGTTCACATCTATTTGTGCCACTCCACTCTCATGACTCAATGCCATGCTTTGAGAACCCTGTCCCATTAGTGTGTCCCCATTGGTCAGCATACTTGAGCAGTTAATTACATCTCCATTCTGATTGGTCATTTCTTGCCTGTGAACATAAGCTGGATGATCTGATTCTAACATTCCATTTCTTATGTCTGTGTTCAGTTGGTCCACAAAGGCACCATGGACTTGGCTAACATTGTAAGTCAGGCATCCTGAGTCAAGTGACATGTCTTTACTCTTGCTATGAGTTTTTGTATTTCCCATTGGTAGGAGTTTACGAGATGTGGAACGTGAGGAAGCACTCTGAAGATTGTCTTGTCTTCTGTCACCTTCAGAGAGATCTTCACCTCTTAATTCCAGTCCAAGAGGAGGGCCTTTCATTAATGCTGAGTCTGTTCAATACAGAAAATAAAACAGAATAAGTAAAAGTAATATGTTTCCAATGTGATCTAACACTTTGTAAGTTGACAAGAAAAACTGTCAAACAGAACAGAAATATGGACATATTTTGAAGATTTTTGTTTTGATAGACTTCAAGCTCTCCCAATTCTTTGTCAGAAGGGGCTGGGTAATATAAAGAGTGTTTGACAGTTGACACAACTGACTTGTTCAATTTGACCCTTTGATCTTTGATTTAATTTATTTGTCAAATTCACAAAAAAGGTGAACATTTCTTGAAAATAATTGGGACATTTTACCACATTAATGTTTTGAAAAAATTGAGGTAGTTTAATTTGATTATTTTGATTTGATCCAACCATCCCAATCTAGCTATTTTCTTGCACCTTTGTGAATTCTATTGTATATATTAAGAACAAAATGAGCAAACTTATTTTAAGATGTTTAAAGTTTGAGGTTGAATGAAGGAGGAACAGAGAATGTTGTGTGTGACTGTGTGTTTTGATTGAGTGAATTACATTGCCTGTACAAAAACTTTAGTTTAGCCATGGATTTTAAAAATACTGAAACTGAGTGGAGTTCAAAATTAAGTGATCGAGTACCACTCCAATAGTCTTGATCTTGTGAGAATGGTTAATCATTGCAGTGTATTTTGATCTTGTGAGAATGGTTAATCATTGCAGTGTATTTTGATCTTGTGAGAATGGTTAATCATTGCAGTGTATTTTGTTGTTTGAGTTTGACCCAAACAATATTCCCTAAATCATGAAAGGGATAAAACCTCATCACTAAGCGAAGTACAATTGAAGGCAATTTCTACTACAAGATGATGCTTGCTATTAGTAGTGTTTTCACCTGGAGCAAGGAGATAGAGCTTACAATTAATTCAACATTCATTGCATTCACATAAATAACAAATAAGAGTGGCCCTATAGGAGCCCAATGGCTCTAAAAGTTCTAAAATCAGACTGATAGTCCTTTAAAATAAGTTACTGGATGCTAAATAGGTCTGCAATTGGTTATACCCGGGGATCAGACTGTAAGAAAATGAAAAGTTCAGGCAGAGCCAACCTGAGGAACAACCTGATGTTGAAATTTAAAATATGCAAATAAATGCAAGACTTACTCCTATGCGTGTATGCTTGCTTGAAGTTGACGTTGAATTGACTACCAGGAGTGGCTGGTATGTTGCAGTGGACGGTTAACGTTGGGGAAGCTTCTAGCTTGTATCTAGCTTCATCACGATCCTGAAGGTGAATGTGTTTTGACAAGGCAAGGAGGCGAGCATAGTCACTGTCCTCTGACATCTAATGGAGAAGGGGGACACAGCTATCTCAGAGTTGTAGTGTATTGTAATGTGTTCAGGATGTTTTATAGCATTTGTCAGAGGATAAATTATTTTCCATCATCAGTTTGAGAGAGTTGATTTACTCCAATTCTCTTGTTTTCAACGCCATTAACATATCAAACAGAAACAGTACATCATTCTTTTTTAAATTATTATTTACTTATTGTTAACAGTTTTCAACAAACACTTGTTGAGGAACAATACATCATTGGTTTTTCCCAAAGAATACATTCTAAAATCTCTAGTATTCAACAAACATTTCCACAAATTTAGCTGTCACTGCTTGTGTTTGCTAATAAACATTGAGAAAACAACCAACTCAGTTTCAAAATCCCACACAAGACTCTTTAAGGTATAGGGCCTACAGTTATCTATTAACACATTCTCCTTTAAAGGCACCTGGAAGTGGTATTTTTTCAAAATAAAGCTTTTGTCATTAATATATACATTTTTATGAGTGGAATGTGAATAAACAATTTACTAAGGTTAAAAAATTGTATTTTTCTTTTAATTACAAATTAAAAAATAGGCCCCCCTTTACATGGCGCTGTTCGTGACGTCAATCGAGGCAGGAGAAAATGTGTAGTCTGGCCCCGTACATTACGTCTGGGTACCTGATCAGTATGATGCGTTTTCGTATTCGGACGTCACCACCCAATGCAATCCTAGGACAGTGTACAGTCGACTAATACGAGACGCCAGTTTATACGAGGTTTTTCACCAGTCCCGAACTGCGCGTTTCTATGTCTTAAAAACGGAAGATACGAGCATGGTCATAACAAGAACACGGATAATACGAGGTATTGTTTTTCCACCAGAAACATTTCGCTGGTAACCTAAGCTTCACTGCAACTTCCCTTGCACACTACTACCAACGAAAAAATCCCCGGGCTATCCAAGTGTTCGCTGCATTATAGCGCTGAAAACGACGTCGGACCGGACCACTTTGCCCTCGCTTAGCCTAACTTTCGATGCCCGTAACTGCCTATATTTGGGATCTGCAGGAAAAAAATGCTGGCTGACCCCATCTTTAGTCATTTTGCTGCATCCAGCAGCAATTTTCGCTGGAAAAATGCAAGAAAAAACCCCCTTTTGGATAACCAAACGAAACGTACAATCTCACTACTTGCACGTGTATATACAACGTAAATGCAGGCAAGTTCGAGTGGGGTCGATGTTCAATCGAGGCGAAGTCTTCCTCGATTGACGTCACAAAAAGGGATGGGCGGAGTCGCCCCCAAACAACTTTATCAATTTTTTTAACATATAAATACTGACAAACAATTACTCAAAAAATTGTTTTATTGTTAATATACATATACTCTTATATAAAAATTAAAAAAAATTCTATTTCCAGGTGACTTTAATGCCAGAAATCTACTGTCCATCATGCCTTGTGTGTAATGCGTAGTGTGCATTGCGATAAAAATGTAAGAACACACCAAGTGTTGCGTGCTACACATGTACATTGCTTGGAGTGTATTTTCATTTTAAAGGAATGCTCACTACACATCATGCATAATGAATAGTGGAAACATGGATGTCTGACCTACACTGAGTTGTGTGGCTGGCCAAAAGCCAATTGAGGATCACTTGGGGTTGAATACAGCTGGCTAGAGTATTGCTTCTCAAAGCTACATGTTAACCACTGTATGGACAGATTGGCAACAGAAAGCCTTAAGATGTGGATGAGAGACTTGAAGGACTACAGTCAAACCACAATGCCACGCCTTCTGATTAGTCACTAAAACATTAAAGGCAAACTCTGAAGGCAAACAGACAACTGTGCCAAGACACATATTGTAGACTACTTTACCATCATTTTGGAGCACTAGCCACAACTTATGAATTGAACTAAAGCCACGAAGTGCTCTGTGGCTTATATTTCAGACTGTTAAACAGTGACATGTAATACTTTACATGTAATTTTGACTAAGGCAAAACTGGCAAACTCGTCTGATTCCAATCTATTTACTGCCATTCGTAAAAACCAAAAACTACCATAAAGTGACTGCAAGTTCACAATTCAAGCGTGTACTTGCCTGTGCAAAATGATAATGTCTGAATCTTATTTGAATGATTTTAAGGAGCCCGAGTTTCTATTCAGAAAATCTATGTATGGTAAATGTCTCTGTACCTGAAGGGCTGTTGCTTGTCTCTCCTGCTCAAGCTTCTTCATGGCGTCCATTCTCTAAATAATAGACCAGACAAAAAGTTCAAAGGGATCAAGTATTGTTGGTTTGGGGATGTTTGACAGTCTACAAAGTACAAGAACCATAAAAAAGGACATGTGAAAATTTCAATAAAACAGTGCATAAGTTTTGAGGGAAAATACCTGCACAAAAAAATGCGTTACACATAGTTTCGCTTCAGTACCTTTGTATGAACATACAAAATTAAGATATTTTCTGTAAAACTAAAGACACATTTAATGTGACATGTTTTTAAAGCTATTTGGCCAAGTACATGTAACTCAAATAAGCACAGCTTCAAATACGTTTTGTGTCAAATGACAGACATGTCCGTACATGTCCGTACATGTCCTTATAGTAACCAGAGTGAGGCTCACAAGCCAAATAGTCAGGCAGCTCTGATGTGTGATGACTAATTAATACAGAGTTCATAAAGCATGATCCTTGGGAACATGACCATACCTTTATAGCTCGCTCCTCCAGTCTCTCCTGGGCAAACATTGGTATTCCAGAGTTACTCCGACCTATGTAACGATTCACAAATGCTGGAGTCCTCTTTAGCATCTGTGTTTGTGTTCCACATTCCCCAGCCTATATGCATCCAGAAAGTTTGAAAATGAAAACAAAAAACTAAAGTTTTATATTACAGATTCATTTTCAAGAACATTTATCAATTTCATACAATGGGGAATTTAGCAGCAAGTATTAGCTATTATGTTAATAATACGCATTGGTTAAAATTGCAGATGCGCCACCAGAGCCCTGTGTTTTGATCAAAAATGTAATTATATGTAACTCAAAAATTGACAAGTGTGTGCTTATATATGCACAGGCCCTTGCGGGGTCTTTTACAAAATGGAACAATCTACCCCACAAGGTTGTCTTTGTTCAAGAGAACAATAGACAAACAATGGCAGGACCCCTCAAACTAGATCCATCAGGATTGTTTGGTCTCATAGGATAACTGGGATATCCACTGATACTTCAGAGCATAAAACTACTGACCTAAAACAGTGCTGTAGAAGCTTGCTTACAATTATAATCAATACATTCTTGGTTTGGGGTAAGCTGTTATAGCAACTATCACCTTGATAAAGCCAAGTACCTTGACACCAAACACACATTCATTACAAATGTGTATGGTATTTGCCGTCTCTCTCGTAATACTATGCAAAACCTTGTAATGAACTTTGTCATATTGTACTATTTGTACTGTCTTATTAAGCCTGAGATATGGGTGCTGCAGCCAATACAAGTGGGTACAAACCTCACCTTAGTTTTGTGGCTAATAAATATATGTTGCGGTATTAGTTAGCCCAATTGCTACCACATGGTTTCTACGCTGTATTTAACATTTCTTTGTATAGGCCAATCTAACAAGAATGAGCAGTGAGTGTTAGTATGTACAGTAGTAGCTTATTTGCAATGCTGTTTGATGAGCTCCGGGCTTCAGCACCTGAATGGTAACAAATTCCACAGAAGTCCCAACACAACTGCAACTGTGAGAAGTGGGTACAAATTAGCCTGTATGAGTTCATGGTAACCCAAAATGGGTGCACAGTTCAACATGTCTATGTAAAGAGCTGCAACAAAATGAGTGTTATTAGCCCACTGCAACCTTCAGTTTGATGAGCTCATGAAATAAGTTTGCAATTGCTATCTAAACACAGACTAGGGAGTTTACCCCCACTAGCCCTGGCACTATATAGAAGCTAGTTGACCAACCACCTGTTATAAGGGAATATAGAGTCATTTGTGACAATGGGTCTGATACCAGATTATGCAGCTGTTTTTTTAAGTAAAAGGTGTCAACATTGTTAGAAGTCCTTAAACTTTCCCATGGGGATAGGGGCCACTGCACTATGTTTAATCTTGAAATTGAAATTATTGCTGTTAAGATAGACATATTTTTGTGGTTGTTTGAAAAAGGTCTGGATTCCATTTGTCTGTAATGAAAATGTGAATGGCTGAGAAGTCAAAGAGATAATAAAATTATATTAGTTTTGTCAAATTGATGTGAATTGTAATAGTGTTACAAACTCCACCAACTGGCCATAATGAACACCAAGCATAAACAGAGGAAAAGAACATTATGTTGCCAAGTTTCTTACCATGTAAAGATATGATATTACAGACAGCAAAGGATGCAAGGAAGAAAATGGAGAAAAAAACAAGGTTTGTAAATAAAAACCATGCTATGTGTTGTACATGTATTAGGTCCAAACACAGCTCTACATACATGTACATGTACATAGGTTATACTACATAACAATGTTAGTAAGCATGACGATAAATTATTTCACTACAATGAGATATCAGATATCAATAACATTGTTATTTCAACACATTATTTTTTAAAGACCAATTTGATTGGTCTGTGGTCATCAAAAAGTGTTTTCTTCTTGTAGCAGAGAAGAGAACTTTGTGAAAAATGCGGCAGCATCAAACAAATCTTTAAGATTGCTTTTAATGATTTGAAAGGTTGTGATGTGGATAAAAAGCACCTCTGGTAACAAATACTCAATGACAGCCCATTGAATATAGCACTTGCTCTTCAGATTGTACAGCAGATCAATTCACAAAGCAATGATAATCACTTTGTAAATTACGCTTAAAAAACTGTTTAAGAATGTATACCAGGTAACCATATTCTCAACTTGTGCAAATCCGGGTATGGTAAAACTAAACAAACAAATTAACTTGTGCAAATGTTTAACCACAAATCTCTAGTATTTTTAAAAACCACACTTCACCAGGCACTGAAACTGCAATAATCTTATGCGAACATTAAATCAAATTAAGAATAAATAAAGGGATCCTACAGATTTAAGCTGCGTATGTAGCATGCTTTTCATCACTGTGCACGCATTGAGTGAGTGGTTTTATAATGCTGCTCAGTCAAAACACATTAGTGGTAATGGATCCCCCATTATTTGAAAAACTGCAAATGTCGCACAATGCAGCACTTGAATAGATGTCTGTTAATATTTAGAAATAAAATAACCTTATTTAGTCTAATCAGAATGTTGAGACGTGATGAAGGAACTAAGAACTACATACATCCAAAATACTGCCGATACATGTGAATATACACAAAAATTGATATCATGCCCAAGTTTAAATTATAGATGCCCATAATCCCCCCCCCCCCCCAAAAAAAAATAATAATAATAATAGACTGTGCAAGTCTCGCGCGTATCCGAACGAGAAAACACGTCAAACGAAGAACATTTTTTTTTCTGAAATTAAATCTTTGTTTTAAATTATATCTCATGACAAAATCTGAACAACAAAAATTAATCATTACAATTTTATGAAAAGGTTTAGCTTTTGAAAAAAAAAATCACAATAGTGTGTATATTATTATTGAAAACAAATTAAAACTCTGGGACAAGGATGCCTATTTGATGTTAACTTTTTAGAAACCCCTTACGCGGATTCGTGAAGGTCAAACGGGTCTTAAATGGACCCGTATCGCAGTTTAAAGAGGATGCTGACGCCTCAACAACCATAGACTGCAATGAAAAGGGTTTGCTTTGCAATTACAGCATCTGGCGATTATAATTGCGCATCCAAAACAAGCGTTTACGTAAGTTTTATGATCGGAGGCAAGCACAAAATTCTTAATTTTTTGCAATAACCGGAAGCTGAGGTCAAGTTTAATTCTTGGGTTTTCTTCGTTATATTGTTGAATTGGTTTTACTTTCATATTTTGTTATCACTTAGTATTACATTCCAACAACATGTATACTTTTCTAGGTCATAAACTACGTTAAACTAAAATAATTGACGAAACACAATCTCACCCACGTAAAACTCCATATGGTTGGGACCACTATGGTCCCGGAAGTTCGAATGCGCGCGAGACTTGCACAGTCTATAATAATATATATTGTAGAGTGTGTTCATGTAGAAGCTCTAAATACATTTCATTTTGCTTAAAGGGAATTTTTTTAAATTGTATTTGGAAGAGTACATTCATTCAAATCCTCTAGTTTTTAAAACACATCGTAAAACTGTCCTGGGCAAATTTCATCAAATTCAGAAGAAAAGTTAATATTCAAGCAATAATTCTGTGCACTTTCATACCATATTGAGGTTTATCACAAATCAGTTTGTTTAAGGAGTCAAACCAAATTATCCTGAATAAATTATTCAATCTATTATTATTGAATAATGGTTTGTGGTGTCTGCTGCTTATTGCAGGATTGGATTGACTTGTCATCACCAGGCATGCTTAATGGTCTAGTGGTTCAGATCTGCTCTGGAAGGGGGGATTGGTTCTAATCTCACTGGGTTAGAGTGTGAATTTTCATTCCGTGCAGGACTCGGAAATACTGAGTATACAGAACTTTGAACACCATGTAGGAGATGAGCTAAAATAATATTCTTATCCAAGATGCGATTATTCATCTGTTGAAATACTTATGTTAATTTAGCATACCAAAATAAACACTTATCGTTGGTTAATAAATTTTTCTTGCATATGGCAGTATTTTAGAGGAGAGTACTTCTCAAGATTGGTTCTGGTATCAATTGTGTAAAGGTATTAATACCAGTACCAATCTTGAGAAGTACTTTCCTCTAAAATACTGCCATATGTAAGAAATATTTATTCACCAACGATAAGTGTTTATTTTGGTATGCTATAAGCTTCTAGATTAAAATACACCCATTTGATTATGATGAAATAATTATCTTTTTGTAAATTTATGTTCATTATAGGTTAGATCTGGCTGAGTACCCGATGTTTTGAATGTGCTGTGCTTTGCTATAATCAGGTGCTTGTTGGGTGTGCCACCTAGTGCAGTTAAGCATCAAACATCAACCACAACACTTAATCAAGGCGAGGTACTAGACCGTTAGTGCAATGTTAAGGCAGTCAGATCTTGTATACAACCATTGGGAAGAATTACTTTAGTTAAAAGGAAGAGGGTAGACAACAGCAGAGGGTTAAAGATGATGCCATGAAAAGTGAAGATGAACAAGATGGATGTAAGTACATTTGGATTATCATCAGCGTTGTACATCATTCCAATACTTGGTAGAAATCCTTGACTGGTGTCCTGCTCCTCATGGTAACCAGCCGGCTCTTGTGATGCTTCTGCAGGCATTTCAATGCTCTTTGGCTCCAAAAACCGATACAGCATGGGTTGTGTCTCCCCACCCTTCTGGTAAAGCTGGGCAAGTCGATCGTCATAGGAGCTGACACGACTTTTACCATGGCACGGCATGCGGAACGGCCGAACATCTGGACCAATGGCCCCCATGTTAAGGTCTTGTTGAAGGGCGTAGATTTGGAAGGATTTGGAGGCAGGGAGTTGAGAAGTTGGGATGATAGGAAAGCCCTCGTGGGTCTGGGCCTTGAGGGCTAGTTTGAGATGGTGTTTACCGTCCTGTTGGTTGGTACGTCGTAGGTGTTGTGAGCAGATATGAGTCGGCATGCAAGAAGAGTGACGAAAGTAAAGGAATGGAGAGTACATGAGATCAACATGACAGCAAACCATGAAATCAAATCATCAAAACAATGCAGGGTTTAATTGATTTAGTCAAAAATCATTCACATCATACATTGTATGACATTCATTAATACACTCCCCCCCAAAAAAAAAAAAAAAACCCAAAAAACACACACAAAAACAAACAAACAAAAACTAAAAACGAAAAACGAAAAACTTCCTCTGAATTTCAACACTATAACTTTATCCGGTAGAGCAAATCTAAATACTGGATTCTCAAACCTTGAGAGATGGCAATGCAATTGAAATCTTGAAAAACTCACTGTTAAACATTTGTCATCATACAAAATGATATTCATGCTGTATATTCACAGGGTATAAAGATACACTTCTTAAGAGGAGTCTAAGATCAAATTGAGTTTTGTGATGCATTTAGTTTCCCATAGATGAATAATTATAATAATAATAATAATCAGTTTTTATATAGCGCTTTACACACCCTCAGGGCGTCTCAAAGCGCTTCCAACATTATTACCCCTGGTCACTGGGCCATTTATTTCATTCCTTAAACCATCTCAGCTCCCTGGGGAGTATACAGCCTGTGCAACAAATCTGCGCTACTAGGCTAAATCAATCACAAGAACCATCTCTGCCCTCACAGGTACCCATATTACCCCTGGGTGGAGAGAAGCAATTATAGTTAAGTGTCTTGCTCAGGGACACAAGTGTCACGCCTGGGACTCGAACCCACACTCTGCTGAACAGAAACACCAGAGCTTGAGTTTGGTGTTCTTAACCGCTCGGCCACGACACCCCACAATCCTTATGAAAGTGGCAATTACTCATCTTTAACCTTCCATTAGATCCTGCCTGTAATCAAGCTCTATTAAGTGTTAGTTAACCACCGTGTTGTGATTTCACTATATTTATGTGGGAGGGTGTAAATGACCAGTTCATGTACTGTGAATGCTAGTGCCAAGTGAATTACAACACATTATTCACATTAAAAGGTGCTTAACTTGCAAACGTTTGGTTATTAACCTGCTGTCACAATTTACTTCAAATTGATATCTTGCAAAGTGTGACTGGATTTACAAAGGAAGATGTGACAAATCAAATTAAAACAAGATGCTTGTCATTCAGTAATATCTACATGTACTTGTAACTTTCACTTGTGCAGGGTCAATGTTGATCAAACTTTCAACATTAGGGAATAATTATACCCCAACTGAAATTATACAATATAAATGAGGATCTGTACCTATATCACATGTATATAATACCCTGATTGGAACCATGGCCTATCAGTGAGGATATACTTATACCCTTATTGGAACCATGGCCTATCAGTGAGGATATACTTATACCCTGATTGGAACCATGGCCTATCAGTGAGGATATACTTATACCCTGATTGGAACCATGGCCTATCAGTGAGGATATACTTATACCCTGATTGGAACCATGGCCTATCAGTGAGGATATACTTATACCCTGATTGGAACCATGGCCTATCAGTGAGGATATGCTTATACCCTGATTGGAACCATGGCCTATCAGTGAGGATATACTTATACCCTGATTGGAACCATGGCCTATCAGTGAGGATATGCTTATACCCTGATTGGAACCATGGCCTATCAGTGAGGATATACTTATACCCTGATTGGAATCATGGTATCGATCAGTGAGGATATACTTATACCCTGATTGGAACCATGCCCTATCAGTGAGGATATACTTATACCCTGATTGGAACCATGGCCTATCAGTGAGGATGTGCTTATACCCTGATTGGAACCATGGCCTATCAGTGAGGATGTACTTATACCCTGATTGGAATCATAGTCTATCAGTGAGGATATACTTATATCCTGATTGGAACCATGGCCTATCAGTGAGGATATACTTATACCCTGATTGGAATCATAGTCTATCAGTGAGGATGTACTTATACCCTGATTGGAACCATGGCCTATCAGTGAGGATATGCTTATACCCTGATTGGAACCATGGCCTATCAGTGAGGATGTACTTATACCCTGATTGGAACCATGGCCTATCAGTGAGGATATGCTTATACCCTGATTGGAACCATGGCCTATCAGTGAGGATATACTTATACCCTGATTGGAACCATGGCCTATCAGTGAGGATATACTTACACTCTGATTGGATCCATACATGTATCTCTCAATAAGGTTATAATTATACCTCGACTGGTACCACATTCCATCACTTAGGATACACTTATACCGACAGGTAACAATTTATTGAAACTTGAGAGTATAATGTAACTGCACATAAACACAAAGTCCAAACTTTTTAAACACACTATACACACTTGCCCAGTAATGTGAAAAAACAAAACACCAAAGCACACAAAGTAGCAAATTCACACAAGCAAGGATAACACATTCTTGCAAGGATTCCAAGGTGCACCCGGTGTATAGAATGCAACACCAATAATGTTTTATGACATAACATTCAATCAGAAATGAAAGGCATATCATTGCTAGGTGACTGTGTTACCATGGCGACAGTCAGCTGATGATTTGATATGGAGGTTCCTTTCAAACAAAGAACACTATACTGATTCACCTTCCCATCTTGTTATTGGTCAATATTGTTGTGGTAAACATAGCTGGTGATGGTTAAATGAGTCCAGTGCAGGATGGTACCAACCTTTTTCAAACATTTCATGTTTCAAGGGAATGCATAACCGCTTTTTGATCATCCAACAAAATAGCCAAGGGGAAAAAGCACTCCAATAGAAACACATTTCAACTTCTTAAACAAACAAAAGTGGCAAACTTGGGCCACTTTATTTGGTGTTTACAAAAGATCATGATTTCTAGAGGAAGTTGAGAACACGGGAGTACTAACTGTTCCAGTTACAGATTGCTGCCGACTTGTATTTCACTTTCCAACAAATATTACAAGGTAAAATCATAAACCACAGAATTATGGGTGTCAGTTATCTGACACCCTTTGATATGTTCGACATCATTCATCAATATAGAAGCTTTCTACATGTATGTCTCGCTATGATTAAATAATCTGCAAAATTGATGTCAGAGTAATATCTAATAAATGAGTATCAATAACTATCTGTGGACCCCCAAGAAGAACTACAGATTAAAAATATTACACAACACTGCAATCTTCAAAACATTCTTAGAGGCCATAAAACAAATAATGGTGGAGTGCTTCAATTGATTGACTTTGATGTGTAATCCAAAATAAATGATGATGTGGAATTTTTCGCAGTTTGCCTTGAAAGTATCATTCAGTGGATGACTTTGGACACTTGGTGGCAGCAGATAAATTTGAACCTGAGGAGATTAAACATCTATACAAGAAGTCCCACAACCCTGGGTGTAAAGAATAAACAAGAGTAGTGACATCCTATTAATGGTGAAAAACACTGGTACACAAGGAAAACGATCCGTATTTACATAATAAATTACATCATTCGGATGAATTTTCCCAGAACTTTGCTGCCACTAAGTGTCTCTAACTTCCTACTTAGGAATGACAAAACTGAAGCTGTCAACAAGTGACAGATTGGTATAGTGAGCCTAATGCCAATGACTGCACTTGGACTGAAAGGTCTGTGGTCTTAGTGGAGACAACCGGGCACTGATCCCCCTGGTCAACCCCTGTGATTTGAGACACAGCAAAAGCACACAATCTACACAAAATGAAAGTGTTCAACCTACACCACGAGTGATGCTTTCAACAGAATGATCTGGAAGGGAGTTATGTCTTGAAGCCTGAAATGAACAGTAGATAATCAATCTATAGGTGACTTGTTTGTGCAATACACTGATTTATGTGGAGGTGTTATTTTTCAAATAATCAATTTATTTTAAGTAACAAAAAGGTTACATTAAAATCAATAAATACTGATAATTCATGATCAAACTCCTGATCAGCAAAGAAATTATTATCAAAAAAAATAGTTGATTAATAACTGATAACAATGTCACGAGTTATAATTTATGCCTTAACATAATTTTCTGGAACACTGAAACAAATACTTGAAAATCAATGCATAGACAAGAAATGACACCATTCTGTCAATATTGTTATCAATAAGTAATAAAGTATTGTTTTTCTGAGTACTATAATCACTGCTCAGTGACTACATGTAGGTATATGTGTAGCAGTCCAACTTTCACTCATTCATTATTAGAGTGAAAACTACAAATATCTCAATGAACACACAGGGAACCATAAAGTACTTGTCAACAGCGTGCAATACATTCTACATGGCCACAGCATCCCGTGTTGCACTAAATGTATGATCGTACAAATGTATGTTTTGAGAAATTGAAATGTGTTTGAAAAGACAGATATTAACTTGAGGCTAACTGGAACATAGTCAATTGATTGGAATCAACTTTCACAGTTAACAAAATGAATAAAACATGCCAAGAAAAAAAATGCACTTTGTGCAAGAGATAAATACTCTACTATACAAAACCCCTACCAAACAAGGCTTTTAAACTACCATACATACAGGTGCATATAGCTACCATTCACACTAATGACATCCTCCAACCACAAAGTGCCATAACATTCACAAATATCACAAAACAGGTACCGTTACTATTAAGTTTTTAGAGTCAAAACTGTAAATTTCCAAAATGATTAACAGAAACCCATTTTATATCAAATATTGTACTACAGTAAAAAAACTTGTTGAATTTCAAAAGATGCAAATTTTACTGTTAGTATTTTGAGGGCAGATTATGTTAGCAATGCGAAAGGACATGAATGATTTAGCTTACATGACTAAATGACACAAGACCACATGATCCAAATAATATGGGGTGATGATGAACATTCTAATGTGGATAAATATAAGTATGGATGTTAGATGGAAGGGAAGGGAGTTAAATTGATTGTTAGAACAGCAGAGGGAGCAATTGGGTTAAATAGGTCAATGGACAAAGAACAGGAAGGTGAAAGGACGATTGAAGAGTGGACTATAACTGAAGTTGAAATCATTAGATAGGTTGGTTGGATGGACCAGTTTGAGGAGAGGTTGGATGGATAGGAGAGGAAAAACAACAGGGAGGATGGTTAGAACAGAGCAGAACAGAGTAGGGTAGGGAGAAGTGGATCAATGAAAAATACATCAGCAGAAATGATGGATGAAATTAAGAATTACAAGAAATGATGAGGACAGTTTGCATAGAAAAAAGAGGATAGCAAGTATTCAATGGCTGAAAGGAATAAGACGTGGATAAAGGAATTGGGAAGGAAGTAAATAAGTAGAAGAATAATGGGATAAAAATTAGGGAGAGATGAATAGAGATGAATTAGTTGATGAATAACAACCATTTAAAAATGTTAGTTATTCATCATGAAATTATAAAAAAATTGATAGAGTACTTGAAGGGAACATACAACATTTACAGTTAACTCCATACTAGTATTATTTCTAATGCATTATGTAGTACATGTAGATACTGGTTTAAAATGCTCAATATTTTCAAAAGTTAATATACAAAAACAGAACTGAAAGAACTATAGTTTGTTGTTTGTACAGTTGGTTGTGTAGCAGAGTGGCTCAACCCCAGACAAAATTATTCTAATGTAAAGGTCATTATGGCTAAAACAAGAGAAATGTTGTCTGAGCGATAACTCGAGAAGGAGTTGGCATATCAATGTCAAACTTCATTATAATAACTATCAAAGAATAAGATTTATCTCAGCAGGGCAAATTAAAACAACAACAATTAGTCAACAAATAAAATGAATTGTAACACTCAAGGGGGTACAAACAGTGAAAAACAAGAATAAACTTTTGTATTCAACTTTTTCTTTAGTCACTGCAAGTAATGAATGAATCTTAGACCTTGCCATATGGCTGTAAATAATAGTAATTCAGTTGTCATACATGTATAAATTCAATAGTATTTTAAGTTTGTCATACATGGTCATAAAACTCAATTACATTTTGTGCTTTATGAAAATAAATATATGGGTTTTTACAAAGAAAAATTGACTAGAGCAGGACTTCAACCTGTGACCTCCGGAATAACGTGCCAACGCTCCACCAACTGAGCTATCTAGCCCTAATGTTGGCAGTCTCCCTATTTTGTCAATATCTCTGTTTGGGGGTGCCAGTCATACCTGTAACTGCTGTACAGCCAGGGATTACACCCAAGTTTACATTACACAAATTGAACTGCCTTTTTTTGTAATAGTATGGAGGGGATGAGTTGTCAAACTATGCCACTGGGTCCTGTCTACATGAGAGACTTGTAATTTATAACAAACTGAACAGGTTACAAGTATAAATATATAAAAGACTTGCTGTCCAATGTAGACTACAGCCATGACATGTTATGAGATACTCACTACTGTTAAACAGCTCTGTACAGGTACCATTGCTGAGGGATTGTTTTGTTTTACAACAGCAGCAATCTAATCAAAAGCAAAATACAATCCACACCACACACACTGGGTGCCTTACCTTTCGTCTTCGTGTTTTGATTATCCCAGTCACTGCCTCGGGCAGAGTCTGCCCCCATGACCAGCATGCAACAGCACAGTAGGCATTGTGGGATAGCAAGATGCAGCACGGAATAAGGTCATGCAGTCAAACAAGACGTGTATAGGCTTACAAGTTGGTTGTGTTTCAACAAATATTTCTCAATACAATTCCCCTCAAAAACCCAATTGAACCAACTTCTAAAACAAAGTTTCTCAGATTGTTAGTAATAAAAAAATAAGCTGTTGATTTTAGTCTAAATATTTACTTTATATTGTATTAAGTTGATATTTAAATGGCTTATTAGGCAGTTTAAAATATTTTACAAAAATATTTTACTATATATGCCTTTTTCTTACAAGCATGTGTTTTTTGAAAACTAAATGGAATGGTTTAAATAAATGATCTCTTAAAAAAATTAATGGAGTACGATCCCTTTAGAAAAGTGCTTTACTCACAATCACCCCCCCCCCAAAAAAGGAATGTAATCACACCCCACTTCAAACTTCAAACTACAAAGAGTTGCATTGCATTCTCATTTTCATGAAACATTTCCACAAAATAAATACATCAAATACACTTTTTTTGCAAAGCACATTGGATAGTTTATAGTTAGGACATACTATGTAGATTTCTGGACTCACGAAATTGACACGCACATGCAGATACCATCACACTGCAAAATAACTCTTTTCTGATGCTATTTTAAAACCATGATATTTTTTATTTGAGGGAGAGACAACAAACTTACCGGCATACTCTTGGATCTGTTCTTCCCTTTCTTCTTTTTCTTCTTCTTGTCATCCAGCTTTTCCTCATCAGGTAGTGGTTGGATTTCAGACTCTGAGGCGCTGTCACTGTCACTAGAACTACATCACAACAACAAAGAAAATGTCAATTCCAACTATCTTTCCACCCAACTTACCCTGAATTGTTTTAAGCCATGGGGGGGGGGGGGATATTTCTTGATCATGTTTAATTATCTGTTTATAAAAGCAATGACATTTGTTCGAATCGTTGTGAAGATTACCAACAGCATGAACAGTAATTGTTTGTGAAGCTAGTTCAATCTGACAATCCCTAATTTAAATCAAAGGTAGTTTTTATAGCATGGATGACCCGGCCTGAAATTTATTCTTTGAAAGGGCAAGGCCATTTTCATTTTGCAGAGGGAACTTACATTGACAAATCTTAAAGTCTTTGGAAAACTTTTGAAGGGGCACAAGTCCAAGACCAGAGCAACATAGGACATTGCCTTTGAGGCCTCCATTTAATACCAGGCCTGGAATGACATCGTTCAAATGCTTTCAAAACTTACTCTGACTCAGCTAAGTCTTTCATAGCATGCAGATCTTGTAAAATGTCAATACATCCTTGTATTGTCTCAGAGCTCAGTGCATCTATCATACGAATGGTCTCTAGTCTACCCTCTAGGCTGCGGACTAGCTGGCCTGGCTTATCATGCCCTGCAGAGGGCGGTGTTTTGTTGGCTTTTGAGGCAGCATCAGAGGGTTGTTTGGCCGTTGGGGAATCTATGGTCGAGTCAGTTTTTGTTGATGTAGTCTGTGTACCAGAGGATCCATCTGCAATATGATACCAGTGAATGATTTTATCGGAGTTATTCAGCTCATTCATATCAAGAATATCAAACAGAAGCCATCATCATAAAGCACAACTTGCTAAGCATGGTCTTGTTGATGCAGTAGAAACACATAAATGTACATTTTTCTTGACTGGTTTACTGCTTAAAATCTTGGTTAAGTTTGTTTTGCAATATTTTCTATTTAGTACCAATATGAAACAGAACCCCAGTTTGAACTTTTACCTTTTCAAGAAGAGTCCAAAGTACAATTATAACCACTTTGATCAAAACCAAAGTACATTTTTAAATGATGCTCATGCTATTAGATACAATAATATGAGGTTTCCAGGTGTACTATCAAGTGCAATCTTTGTTAATGTCAGGTTTTTCCTTTGGCAACACAAACTAAATCTGTTATCTAAATGGAAATGGGAGAAATATATAATTTTATCAATTCTTATTGCGTATGTACAGTAAAAAGTAAGGAGAACAATGTTAGATTTGTACATGTATGTACATACTTTTGCAAAATACAGTGCAAAAATGTACACATTGCTAAATTACATAGAATTGTGCCTGTCATGAAATGCCCACTGATTTGTACAAGGTCCTTTGTTTAGAGTCTTTGTTAAAAAGTCATATCATTTATTGACCACATTCACCTGACGTCATCACACGATTAATCTTATTTGGGCTACTTTGGGAGTCAGAATCCCTGTGTGTTACAGTGTATGTGACCCACATGCAGTCAGACACAAGACATCTTTACTTTCAATTTGACTCAAGAATGGCAGACCATAGTGAGACAGTAGCGGCATGTCATCAGTGCAAAAGGTCAATAAAGCAGCATTGGGGGGTCCATGATGCTGTGCATTGCTACTCACCTTTGACCTGAGTGTCTTCTGACTCTTTCTTGGTATCTCCTTGAAGACTACGAGGAAGTAATCCTCTACTTTCCAGCACTTGATGAGTGATCTCTCTAGTCAACTCTAAGATTAGCTCAGAGTGAAGGCTGTCAGGGAAATCATGCTACTTTATTTAATAATGTATGAAATCATTCATTAGGTACAGAGCTATGATGCAACTATGCAATAGACCATGATCACGCTGTATGCCACAAGAAGTCAATCTAGTCTACCCTTCAAGCCTTAGTTTTCTTAAGTATATTTAGATGGGAAAAATTACTGGCTTCACCATAATGAAGATGGTCTTACATGATGAATGCATTGCAGAATAACTTCAACTGCTTAGTATGACCTGACATCTGAAGTATGTTTTGGGGGACCCTGAACAGAAAAAAATTTCTGATGTAAAATTCACTAACTGAAACAATTTTCGAGAGCTACACGAAAATGGGCAACCTGAAACAGTTTGTGAAATTGCAATGTTCTCAAAATATAAAAGTTTCATTTTATTTTTATGTGATGGAACTTGGTCTTTAGATTTTGATGAACATTGGATTGCATGCATTAGTAAAACCAGTCATCTTGAAACTAAGCTTAACTAAGCCAACAATTGACGTAACACACTTAACCAATTGCCACAATTCAACAAGTTACTGCTTGTGGTCATCACAATGCAACCTGCTTTAAGTCCTCATCATATACTTTATATCATAATGGTCTTCATTCCTAATACATAATTATAAATATTATAATTATAACTGCTCATGATAGGATTCCAACTGGCCTCCCGTCATCAGAGGAGCTTTTGAAGAGCTTTTCTATCCACAAGGAATCTTAAGAAGCACATTCAACGTATTACTATCTGGAGATCTATCACACATTCAGTGTAATAAACAAACAAGCATACTTCTCTTTTGTTTGCTATCCACAAATACTCCAGAAGCAGTTTACCTTTTGTTTTCCTGAGCTTTGTGATACACCAACAGGGCTTCACAAAAATGACGGCCAAGATCCTCAAAGTCCGACAAGTTGAAGTGACGTGGAATTTCCTCACTGGTAGAGCAGAGAAAAATACAGTTGTTGAAACACACAATCAGTGTGAAAGAGTGAAAGGATTTGATGCATGGACATCTTACTATTGACCTCAATGTGGCTCAACATATTGAAGCCATACATGGTGAAAGAAAGGCACAAGCTTCTCATATTTGAATATTAAACAGTGAATCAAATTTCAAGTCTGAATATCTGAATAACAAACTATTTGTTTCCTTAATGCATTAAAGCAATGTAAGTGGGGCCAAAGTTTAGGCGAGAGACTTGCATGGTCTATTGGCAAAGAAATAAATTGTTACCTGGTGATGTTCTTGGATCCACAGAAAGTTGCTTCCATTGTAAAGGAGTTACTAATACCCAGCTCTCTCCACATTACCACACGACTGGTTGCCTCTTTGCAACGTTTGACATGGAACTTGCAACCACGGAAGGAAAACTTGTCTGGAGCCTGTAGATCAGCAAAAGAGTAGAGTCTGTATGTTTGGTAATCACTTAAAGAGGATTGCTAAGAGGAACTGACAACACGTGACCACAATAGGACAGGGATGTAGCAACCAAAAAGCTGCAAGTTGGGTGGGTGTAGTTCTTTTCATTATTAGTCAGCAGGGCTAAGTTATCACACAATCAATGTGTTATTAATTTCTGAGGAAGAGGACAATACTTAGACAAGTGCACTGCAAACAAATCGCTCTGCTAAACCATAACAGAAAACTCTTCATAAGTGCAGAATTGTATCATGATTGCTTACAGTAAGCAGCCCCATAACCTGAATCCCAGTGGGGTGATAGTAAAAAGCATGACCATAGTTAAAGAACCATCATGTGTTAGCTATAACAAGCTTACTAACCTCACGTGACATAAGCCAAGGAAATAGTCTCTGGTAGAGGAAGGCAGCTGCATCAATCTCCTTACCATTCTTATCACAACCATAGATAAAGACATTATGTTTACGACTATGCCCATGTAAGTCACAGTACACCATGATCTAGAATTCAAAACACAATGTAAACAACATATAAAAGAGGTACTGCGGTGTTGAAGAAAATCAATGTGTTATTTATAACAAGAGTGGTGTGCTGACAAACACAAATGCCCTGCTGAGATAAATCTTATTCTTTGATAGTTATTATAATGAAGTTTGACATTGATATGCCTACTCCTTCTCGAGTTATCGCTCAGACAACATTTCTCTTGTTTTAGCCATAATGACCTTTACATTAGAATAATTTTGTCTGGGGTTGAGCCACTCTGCTACACAACCAACTGTACAAACAACAAATTATAGATTGCAGGTAATCATGTCTGGTTGTTTGGTCAGTGGTCCATAAGTTTTCTTTTCTTGATTTTCTGAATGTCTGTGTATCCCAGAAAGTTGTATTGTATAGGCTGTGCAAGTCTCGCGCGCATTCGAACTTCCGGGACCATAGTGGTCCCAACCATATGGAGTTTTACGTGGGCGAGATTTTGTTTCGTCAATTATTTTAGTTTAACGTAGGTTATGACCTAGAAAAGTATACATGTTGTTGGGAATGTAATACTAAGTGATAACAAAATATGAAAGTAAAACCAATTCAACAATATAACGAAGAAAACCCAAGAATTAAACTTGACCTCAGCTTCCGGTTATTGCCAAAAATTCAGAATTTTGTGCTCGCCTCCGATCATAAAACTTACGTAAACGCTTGTTTTGGATGCGCAACTATAATCGCCAGATGCTGTAATTGCAAAGCAAACCCTTTTCATTGCAGTCTATGGTTGTTGAGGCGTCAGCATCCTCTTTAAACTGCGATACGGGTCCATTTAAGACCCGTTTGACATTCACGAATCCGCGTAAGGGGTTTCTAAAAAGTTAACATCAAATAGGCATCCTTGTCCCAGAGTTTTAATTGTTTTTCAATAATAATATACACACTATTGTTATTTTTTTTTTCAAAAGCTAAACCTTTTCATAAAATTGTAATGATTAATTTTTGTTGTTCAGATTTTGTCATGAGATATAATTTAAAACAAAGATTTAATTTCAGAAATAAAAATGTTCTTTGTTTGACGTGTTTTCTCGTTCGGATACGCGCGAGACTTGCACAGTCTATTCATGAACAAGATTCAGATATACTTCAATGCATTATTTGCAGCTCTTTAGCTTTGGGTTTTTTTCAGGGAAAGTTCAATGTAATTGATTGTCTCTGACCTCAGTTTCTTTGGAGAAATCTTCCAGCATCTCCTTAGTGTGCCACACTGTGGGGAAGGACTCCTTCTTAGGATGGCGGAAATTACGATTCAAGTCTCTGCCAGTGAGTGAGCAGCGATAGTTACCAACGATGACGCCATCTGGGTTCAACATCGGAACAATCTTGAAAATGAAGGCTTTCCTCAAGTCCTGAATGGGATGAAATGAAACCAACCATGACTAATAGATTGAGCATAGTCTTTGGCGTGAAACGATGACCATGTGTTGGATTGGTGTTTTAACAGCTCTCACTACTTTGCTCTTCTGATTTCCTTCAGTTGGATCTCATTTCAGATGAGTAGAATGAAGAACCTTGAAGGAAGCTTTCTCAACATTTGTTCATCTTGTTGCTGCCAGAAGGGTTTGTAACATGAAAGCAAAAAAACATCCTTATGAAGCATATAACCCCTAAGAGCTAGATGTCAATCACAGCATTTGATGTTTGAATCAAACGAAAGAAAATATTACATTAAAAAGTCCTGAATTTTCATCTCTTCCAGAGTCTCTTAATTAGGATGACTAACAGAGGTGGGAGGAGCTGTTAGTGTCCACAGTAAGAAACACTTGATGATATGCTGATTCAGGACAGATTTCATACACATTTCAAGAATAATCCAATCTTGATAAGAATGAAATTGTCTGCCAGACAGTTAGGCAGTGTGACTGACCTTAGCCACAGAGTCAGAGCTAGTGATGTAATCCAGCAGTCCTTTCATCATCCAGCTAGCATTAGTCTCACCAGGATGCACACGAGCAGTCACAACAATACCTCGCTTGTTACATAGTGCTTTATCTGTTAATAATAACATGGAGAGAAATTCAAAAGTAACTGCCAAAAATGAAACTTATAACAAATCTTGTAGTTTGATACCTTTTACCAGGGTGTGAATAAAAAAAATCAATCCAGGAAATGGATATCATTGTCAGATCAAACTTCTTCCAGGCTATGGCCGTATCCGAATTGGCGGCTACGGCTACGGCTACGGCTGTTGCTAAGGGTGTTGCCAAGGACGTCCTATACTTCAATGCACGATGACGCGGAAATCTAGCCGTAGCCGTAGCTGTAGCCGCCAATTCGGACACGGCCTATTTCAGGCTATGACGGGCTATAACATCTTCATAAAAGTTTGGCACATAAAGATCTTTGAAACACAGTAACAATATGAAAAGTCTGGAGTAAAACATTACAATTAGAATTAAGATTGTATTAAAACTATTACACTCAAAAAGGAGATGTTTATAAAAAGGATTAATGACTATCGTTCCACTTCTTAGTCATGTACATTAAAGGGCTTTTTTGGCATCGTTTGGTCTTGCAGAGGGGTAGAGAGAATTTATTGTGGTCTCTAAGATTCCTTTTATGGACATCTTTTCTTCTTGGTGGGAGCCAACTACTAAACATGTTTGATGTAATGAGCGATTGGAAGAAATCTTTGCACAGTTGTTCTCTTCTTTCGGCCAAAGTATTGAGATTACACTGAACAAGAGCATTTTCATAGCTCAAGTACTCTCTGCCCATCATTATCTTACAGGCTCTACGTTGGATTTTCTCTAGCATGGCACTTTCCCCAGTAGTGAGGCCTGGATGCCAAGCAGGGGCAGCATACTCAGTAATGGGTCTGACATAACCTTTAAAGATGGTATTAAGATCATATAAGGGCATTTTGAAATGTTTTAATGTCTTCATTAGATGGAGTCGGCCATTCGCTTTCTTTAGAATGTCTTTTACGTGTGTTTCCCATTTTAAGTCCTTGGTCACTTGCAGTCCTAGGATCTTGGCGGTATCAACTTGTTGTAGTGGGACATCGTTGGTAGTAAGTGGCAGTTGTGTTGGGGGTTTCCTAGCAAAAGTAACTTCCATAGAAGCACACTTTTTAGCATTTAGTTTTATGTTGTTGTTGTTAACCCACTCGACAAGGTTATCAAGTTCACGCTGCATTACCGATGGAGTGTTACGGTTGCTTTGCCCAATCAACGTTAGGTCGTCGACATACTTCAGCGCTGTAATTTGGGTGTTTTTGGCTGCGTCGTTGACAAGTGCTAGGAATGCAAGGGGGCCAAGACATGTTCCTTGCGGGACTCCACCTTTGAGTGTTTTCCAGTCGCTGGTTTCCCCATGATATCGGACACACTGATCTCTTCCACTCATAAAGCTAGCTATCCATGTTATAATGGAAGGGCGAGCGCCTAAATCTATGAGCTTGTTGATAAGTATGTTGTGATCAACACAGTCAAACGCTTTGCTGAAGTCTGTTATAACGACTGTGCTAACATTGCTTGGGTGGTCACCATGTTTATGAAGTGCTTCCAACAACTTTACCAAGTAGTGCGACGTTGATGCTCCTTTACGGTTACCGTATTGGTTCGAATCGATCTTCGAATATCGTCCAGTAACCAGGTAGCAACAAAGCCTTCCGCAACCTTAGCGAAATGGTCGGTCAATGATATGGGTCTTAATTTGTCCCAGGTGGCTGGTTTGGTTTTCGGTACTGGTACTACAATAGCCTTCTTCCATTGCTGTGGGACAACTCCATCCTTGTAAGACTGATTAAATATGTCTGTTAGGGGGTCGCTTAGTTCACAGGCAAACTCTCGTACTATTCTGGCAGAGATACCATCTGCAGAGATGCCAACATTGAATTTCAAAAAAGAGTAGCATCTCCCAAAAGTTAAGTGCGAGCTCAGCTTGGGCTCCCTAAACCAATCTTTCTATTAAATGTTTTTGTTTTGATGATCAGAAATGCAACTACCAGCTATTGGGGGAAAAAGAAAAAAAAAAAAAAAAAAAAAAAAAACCGTGTTCGGATTTTGGGCTTTGTCCGGAATTTGGGCATCGGCGCTACAATTACTAGCGTGAAACCCCGCCGCGGGCGGAATTGCGGGAACGGGGCCGAGTAAATGGGAGGGAAATATGATGTAGGAGTCGCCATTGTTATAGGAGTCGCTATTATTAATATTAAGTACAGACAATAATAGTGGATACGTGAGGAATGAGGTTACTGTGAGACGTTAGCTCACAGACAACCTCATTCCCCACGCACGTGTATGTCCACTATTCCCCATCGTGTAATAGAGATCAATGGGTACGATCTCGCAGCAATGCACTAGCGATAAAAATGCACATTCAGCCGGCCAGCGGGAAGGCACGCAACAAACATTTTTACGTCCAGGTACACAAGTGTTTGAGACATATTCGTGTGAATTTGCCGCTATCGCCGCTTTTAACCACCACTGCGTTGTAAAATTAAAAGTGTTTCTTCTTTTCTCTTACATTCATTTGGATATTTTTTCCCATTTTTATTTCCACTTTCATTCATTCGTTGTTTGCATGTATTGTTCGATTTCATATAATTATATTGGGCGGCTTGTTTAGCGTATTTTATTGAGTATTATCGTAGCGTCGTAGTCACGGCTCAAAATCGTATTTGCTACGCCCAAATCGTGTATGTTGGTATCTCTGCATCTGGGCCACTAGATTTCCCCAACTTTATCTTCTTGAGTGCTGCATAGACCTGGTAGTTGTGCACGGATGGAACTGGGAGAGGGTCAGGGCAACACACAGCTAATTCAGAGGTAGAGAGTGGCTTGAGGTGACTAGATACGGAGCAAAACTGGTCGTTGATACAATTTGCCACATCTTTGGGGTTACACGCATTAACACCTGGAGGGGTGTTAATGGTCATATTGTTTTTGTCCATGTTTGTCATAATTCGGATGTGTTTGTACCATTCAGCTGGGTTTGATTTCTTGTGCTGCTGTACATGTTTCTTGTAGTAGGTTTCCTTGTTTTGTTTAATTGTTCGGCGTACCTTATTACGAAGCTGTTTCCATCTTGAGGAACAATGTTCGGTGTGGAATAGTTGCTGTCTTTTGAGGATGAGGCTTTTTGTATATGCAGTAATCCATGGTCTATCCCTTGAGTGGACCTTGATTGTCTTTGTTGGGAAGTGAGTGTTAATGGCCCCCTGTAGGGTAACATGGAATGCTGTGCATTTATCTATGGCACTTGATTTGCTGTAAACCTCCTCCCAGTCATGGTTAACAATCCATGAACCAAAGTCACGGATTGACGAGTCTTTCATGGGTCGGACAACTCGAGAGCATGTTGTATTACCGGGAGGTCTTGGCTTTGGAGTCCAGAGAACAGCAGAGTGATCACTTGCTCCAAGTGGAGAGCAGGTAGCCGGGATATCCCTTACAAAAATGTCCTGTGGTAATTCCTGTGGTACCTGATGTTACCACACAAAATACCACAGGAATATTAAGTACCACAGGAACTCATGTGGTAATGTCAACCGGCTGGCTGTGGTAAAGATGATATTTCCTGTGGTACCTGATGTTACCACACAAAATACCACAGGAATATAAGTACCACAGGAACTCTTGAGGTAATATCTCTAGACTGGTGTGGTAATGTCACCAGCATGGCTGTGGTAATTTGGTATTTCCTGTGGTACCTGATGTTACCACACAAAATACCACAGGGATATTAAGTACCACAGGAACTCATGTGGTAATGTCAACAGGCTGGATGTGATAAGTTGATATTTCCTGTGGTACCTGACGTTACCACACAAAATACCACAGGATTATAAGTACCACAGGAACTCTTGAGGTATTATCTCTAGACTCTTGTAATGTCAATGAGCTGGCTGTGGTAAGTTGATATTTCCTGTGGTACTGATGTTACCACACAAAATACCACAGGAATATTAAGTACCACAGGAATATTAAGTACCACAGGAACTCGTTGATGTCAACAGGCTGGCTGTGATAAGTTGATATTTCCTGTGGTACCTGACGTTACCACACAAAATACCACAGGAATATAAGTACCACAGGAACTCTTGAGGGTATACATCGCTTAGACTCTTGTGATGTCAACGGGCTGGCTGTGTAGTAATCCTGTGTGGTAATCCTGTGGTAACTGGCATGTGGTTTTTATTGTAATATCACTGTAATACTCAAATTACTTTGTAATATTCCTGTATTTGATGTTGCATTACCATTCTTTACTTAGTCACTGCAGTTTCACTACTCCAAACTTAAAGAACACAGTTGTAAACACTGGTTTTAATACAGACAAATTTGTGCTAAAACGAAAGACTGCAGAAATATAATTTATAGTGAGCATCGATCAGTGCGAGTTTTAGTTTTACTTTACAAAGTAACTTGTCATAACGACTGAAGTGTAAACTTATAACAGGATGTCACCTTATTTACCCTTGAGTTGTTATAATGCATACTATAAAAACAAAGCAATTTGAGTAAAAGAAAAAATATTCTACACTTGGATACGGTAATAACTATGCAGTCACTAGATTGCATATCTAAAGCAGTAAAAGGACTGCGCAAGTTTATTTAAGACAAATGTCACATAGTGCTGCCACAAGAGGGCGCTATACCACTTGATCACCACCCTGACTTCGCGTATGTAAAATGAACACATTTGTGGTTAGAGCCCCTTCTCTTCCATGATGAGTCATCAGTTTGAAATCAAAACTCAACAGTTCCAGCCGACGGTTGAAATGTACTGACTTGTTGATGTTTTAGTGTAAATTATTAAAGCTTCCCATTTTAAAGTCGAAGGTTTTTGCAGTACAATTTAATTTTAAAAGCAGATAGTTTGAAACTGATATGCTGATAGGATGTGAATTAAACAGTAAAACACAAGAAAAATAAAGAATCATCGGTGATCAGCATCACCAGGGATCACTCAGATCGGGAAGTTGTGCCTGCAGCAGAACTACAGCCTACACTTACAGAACTAGCACTCAGTAGCAATATTTAGCATGATTTTGGTAAGTGTTTTGTTGAAAACGTGATTTTAATTATAATTTTCTTGTAGAAGTGCACATGTACAAGTACTTTTGGTGTTTCACTGTCAGGTTGGGGTATGTAGTTTTCTAGTCTACCAAATACCAGTGAGTGTTATTTTTTCTTGATGGAAAATCCTGGGTTTTATTCATGTTATTTTGGGAAGTGCAGTCATCCACTAAAACCCCTTAACTGATTAGCGCAACATTTATAATTTTTGATTGCTACTCTTAAGTAACATGACTGGGTTTAATTAAACTTAACAGTTGGGTCTTTCAAATTTAATTATAATTTATATTCAATCAATAACTTCATGGTGGTTTGGGCTTGTTACTGGTAAGTCTCTATGGTTATACTGCCATGCTTGTACATACATTAATACCATCGCAGACCGCAGAGTTGTGCAAACCATATAGTTTTGGCAAATGTTAACAATTTTTCTAACACACATTTCCCAATTTTTTTCTTTTACAGTTCTTTGTGCTTCTCTCTCTGAGGAAGGTGACTAAATCATCATCAACAGAAACCTAGAAATGGAGCATGGTGGCATTTCTCACAGGACCAGCATTGGGTTTGGGCTAGCTACTTACCCAAGATAAATATTCCAAAAAGAGATTAATCCTGTGGTGTTGCTATTTCCAAGACTTACTGTCCAATACAAAAAAACCTATGTTTTTTCCTAAGTTTAAAACGTAAATGAAACTGCAGTACAATTGCACTTGTATCATAGTAAAATGAGTTTAAAAACAACAAATTTTTTAATTGCCGTGTGGTTATCCTTGTGGTAACTGGCTGTGGTATTCCTGTGGAAACTGGCATGTGGTATTCCTGTGGTAACTGGCAGAGTAAACCTGTGGTAATGTCCCAAAAAACCACAGGAATACCACAGGTAACTGGCATGTGGTATTCCTGTGGTAACTGGCCTGTGGTATTCCTGTGGTAACTGGCCTGTGGTATTCCTGTGGTAACTGGCGTGTGGTATTCCTGTGGTAACTGGCCTGTGGTATTCCTGTGGTAACTGGCGTGTGGTATTCCTGTGGTAACTGTAGTGTGGTATTTCTGTGGTAACTGGTGTGTGGTATTTCTGTGGTAACTGGCGTGTGGTATTTCTGTGGTAACTGGCGTGTGGTATTCCTGTGGTACCTGGTGTGTGGTATTTCTGTGGTAACTGACAGGTGGTTCCTGTGATAACTGGCGTGTGGTAATCATGTGGTAACTGTCATGTGGTATTCATGTGGTTACTGGCGTGTGGTTACTGGCGTGTGGTAACTGGCGTGTGGTAACTGTCCTGTGGTAACTGTCCTGTGGTATGTCCCAAAAAAACCACAGGAATTTTTGTGTGGTAAATTGTGTGGTAATTTTATGTGGTAATACCACAGGAAATTTTTGTAAGGGATGATAATGCTTAGAAACATTTGTAATTATCTTATCTTATTGCACCAGAAATCTAAGAAACCACAGGCATCCACTGAAGTCACATACATGTATCTTCATTTCACTGATTCTCTACTGAAATTAATTATTGGACTGACCTGAGAAGTTGGTGACAGTGAGTAAAAAGCAGCTATTACCAGCTTTACTCTCACACATCACTTCCCTCTTGGTACAACGTCGTCTCTCAGGGTCTGACAGTAGGAGATCTATGTGCTCTCTCAGGTCTGTGAAGGTGTAGGGGTAACAGTGGGCAAAATAACAAGTGTCGTTCTCGTAAGAAAACTCCTGCATAAAATGAAAAGGATTGAGATGATTAGTGGTAAAAGAGAGTCATCAGTTGACTTAAATGTGAATTCAATTTTGATAATTTGAAGGTAAATTGTTAATGTTTAATTAAAAATGCATTCATTGGTGCAAACATTTAACCTGCTTTTAAATGCAATCGCTATGTGTTATGTAAGGTCTGACATGCTAACAGTAATAACAGCAAGGTATGGTATTGCCGTATATTAAGTCAGTTTTTGTTTTTTCTCCCTGATGTAATAACTTGTTTGCAGTAACCATTGCTAGAGTGGCCTCTCATCACAAGTCAGATTGCTAGTCTAATGGTTCATACAGTGTGGGTTCAGACCCCACCTGAGATGCAGAGGGGAAGCACCGAGTACACAGTGCTCATCACATCATGGTGTAGGGTCAAACCAAATCAGATTGCTCTTCATCCCTCATGTTAAATAAAATGAAATGGACTCTGCTAGGGTCGAAACGTCAGGCCACCAACTTATTTTTTGCATTTATACCACATGTCCTTTTGGTTGGTAAGCAGTTTGCAACAGCTAGTTCTATTCTCTAAAATGAATCAGTTAGCAAGAATTCACTTCTTACCAATTGCCACTCCAGTGTGTAGTAAGCCATCTCAACATGTAGTAGTGGATTACGGTGGAAGCCATTGCTCCTAGCATAGGAGATGTGATGCCCAACCCTCTGCCATCCTAGACCACTTTTCTCAGCCTGTTGTTCAGAGTACATCAAAGGTCGCATTCCTAGTACAGACACAAACATATGAAATCAGCCGTTAGAAAACATCCTCATGCGGGTAAGTTTCCCTTGTCTGGGTAATGGTGTCTCTTCAAAAATTCTTAAAGAAAACTCATTTCCAAATCGACTGAGCCTCTGTAAAATAAATGACTTAGGGTCTTGCCTTAACAAAGACAGATTTCCTGGACTGCTGTTCCTTGTAGTAATAGAAACAATAATAGAAAAGATGATGGTAGTCAGGTTAATTAGTTATAGATATGGAAGGAAAAGTTCAGACAAGAAATATCCAAGTAAGATTGGAATCAAACCCTAGTCCACTGAGACTAAAGACAGAACCACCTTGTACCAGTATGGGGGAGTCTTGGGTTCCTACCATGGTTATACAGGCTGTCTTTCTTCAAGAGGTTGATGATACTAAACTTGTAGGTGACACCTGGGAGCGTCCGTTGAACCCTGAAGTAGAACCACTGGGTGTGTCGAGGAGTATACATGTCTGTCTTTAAGATAAGCTCATATTCAAACTGCCCACTGTGCATGTATGTAAATAAAGAGATGAAATAATGGGGAGTTACAACACAACATGCCGCTTCCCAGGTTGTATCTAAACTTGGGTGTAATCCCTGGCTATACGGCAGTTACACAGACATATTACATATTGAATAGCTTCTGACTGGCACCCCGAACAAATACATTGACAAAATAGGCAGACCGACTACAAGAACTAGGTAGCTCAGTTGGTAGAGCGCCGGCATGTTAATCGAGTGGTTGCTGGTTCAGTACTAAGTCTATAAAAGTAAGATACAAGGGGTACATGTAATCATCAAGAGAGATACCTATTGAAGGCAAGGACACTGAACTTACACTCTTCTTGCCTGCCGCAGATTGCCCGATTCAAAGCGGGATTCAAACACAAGACTTTGGCAGCATCCATCAGGCACAGTGTGGGGTATGGTACCCTTGGATGTCCTCTCTGAATCAAAGACATTCAAGGAGGTACATTCAAATGGACGATACCACTTGGTGCGTTGGTTGTGGACAGTGCGCTCATCATGGGGTACTAAAAATAAGGAACAGAAATAACATATTAGGTCAGCTTTCAATCCCACTCTAATTAAAGCCAGGCATGATACTTGGAAACAAGTAGGAATATTTTAATTGAGTAAAAGGGCTTGCCTACATGTACATATGGTATAGGCTTCAACTTTTCAGGCTATTTATTGAAAATGTTGCTGTTTTTATTGAGGGTGAACAAAATCAGATATCAGACTTAAGTCGGAAGAATATCATGCCTGCAAAGCTCGCCAATATCTTCAAGCAGTTTGTTTTGAATGCAACCCTAATTTCCTGTTTTCACAATGGAAAATGATAAATGAGAAAACAATCAACTAACAGTAGTCTTACTCAGTACATGAGATGCAGATAATAGACTACCCTTAAAAAGAGAAGAGATTCTTCTTATTTACAATTAGTAGAAATATCATTCAATATCTAAAAAAGAAAACCATGTCACCATGGTCACAACCATGTCACCATGGTCACAGTGTACTGTTATTTTATTTTATTTTATTTTATTTTATATTATTTTGTTTGTTTGTTTGTTTGTTTATTTATTTATTTATTTATTGGTTTAATTCCTTTTTAATTTATTGACTGATTGATTGATTGATTGATTGATTGATTGATTGATTGATTGATTGATTTATTTATTTGTTTGTCATTAATTTATTTATGTTGTTTTTCATTTTGTTTTGTTGCTTTGTCGTTTCTGTTTTGGGTTTTTTTCCCCTCCGTTATTGCATTGTACTGTATTTTCTGTACTTGTACTGTTGAGGTCGAATAAATAATAATAATAATAATAATAATAATAATAATAATAATAATAATAGTACTCACTGTGTATTGAATGCAAATCTATGTCATCAAAAGAAACATGGTACAAATTGCCTTCCCTTTACTATCCTATAACTACATACATGTACATGTACAAACTTTCCTAAACTTTCTCAAAATACACTCTGATTATTGCAACTTATACCTATATATATATAAAAGTACAGTATACATATTAGAAGTATAATAAGTAGGCCTACATGTACATTATTAATTACAAATTAAGACTGAAAAATAAACCAGTTTAAAGCCTGTAAAATAAACCAGTTTAAAGCCTGTAAAATAAACCAGTTTAAAGCCTGTAAAATAAACCAGTTTAAAGCCTGTAAAATAAACCAGTTTAAAGCCTGTAAAATAAACCAGTTTAAAGCCTGTAAAATAAAGCAAAAGTTGGGAACTATATTGTACGCTATGAAAAAACACATGGGTACATACATGTATCTAAAAATGAGTGTGTCTCTTTGATTTTGTTTACCATTTGTCTGCCAAATGTCATTACAAGTTGATGTACATACATACATACATGCATGAGTCAACAAAATCACATCCTTATCAACTCACACATCATCCAAATAGTCAAGAATTAAATGTCATGATCTCTAATACACACTTTCTGAAAGCCTGATTGATAAAAATGTAAAGGTAACTTTATTTGGGTCAACTCCATGTACACACTGATTAATGTGAAAGTAATGAAGTTCAGCAAGCAAAAGACATCAGAGTACCAGCCAAGCATCAATTGTGTGACGTTTCAGTTGGGAACCGATGAAATATGATAACCCACATATTACATGCTCTGTTGCCGGCAGGATTTCTTTATCAAATACTGACATATAAAAAGTGCATTCATCTTTAGATGGATTGCTTGGAGGGTCTCTATTCACTGAGGTGATACTGAACAATCCATGACCCCCTGCTTGCACTATCAGCTAACATACAGAATGACCCAATTGCAATCTTTTGAATTTTGAAAACGAGTTGAGTTCAATGCCAATGCAGCCAGTCATATACATGTAGCTCAAATCGTGTGTGAATGTTTAAATTACACATGTACACCATGTTAAAAGACAATGACAGAAATACCTCCATGGCACAGTGAAGTATTTTCTAAAAAAGAATCGCATGACATGACATTAATCACAAACATAAAAGTGCAATCAATACGGGACTGTGTCGGTTTGTAGTATTACTCTGGATATCATTTAGCTTTTCTACTTCACAATGGTGAAGGCAATCAGATAAAACACATACACTGTACGTACATAAACTGGATGGTACCAAATGCTTGGCAACCATTTAGTTTCATTGCTTCACTGATAAGGTTTTCTTTAGAAAACTTTCAGATAGTTTAAATTAATGATACACTTTACTGTAATAAACTGGCATTTTGCTTTGGATTGACTCCCAATGAGTAACAATCAGCCATTAATAATGGAGGGAACTGGGTCCAGCCATGGTAATGGTCTCACTGGGGGAGCAACTTAACATGATAAATCAAACTGTGTTAGCTACATACATGTAACGTAGGACATTAGGTTTGATATGAACGTGTCCACACATACAAGGATAAATCATAACAACCAACACAACCAGAAAACTTAACTTGTAGTCCTGTTGATGAACATGCATACATGTACATGTGTACAGTGTACAAAAATGTAATTGATGTACGTCATACAAGTTTAACAGAAAATATTGCATAACTGGGATTTACAACACAGAATGCCTGTAAATAACCAGTGTGTACATTGTAGACAATTGAGCTTCATGCATAGAAAGCCATAAGATTCCTGTTTGTAATATAATTTGAGGTTAAAAGCGTAATGCAGAACCTCCAAATGTATTGCTCTTAATCCTACCTGCATCAGCCAGCAGTTCCTTCTCTTCTGGTATACTGTTTTGATGTTCTGGTTTTGGGTAGAGTGGACCACACTCAGGTGGCCAGAACGGCCCATCCATGGTCAAGACTACTCCATTCTTATCCACATACTTTCCACTACCAATCTTCTTCAGATGACTTTTCCCTCTGCGTATGGTTGCCTTGAACCCCTCCGCTGTGTATTGATGGTATGCCTTACGCCGTATTTCAGATATTGTCCTGGCCCTCGCAGGGTCCGAGTCCCCAGATTCAGTGACATTCTCCTGTGTGATTGCCCCATTCCCTTTGACCTGATTGTGACCACCCTTCCAGTGGTTACTGTTTTGGTTTTTGTTGGTGTCATTCATTGATTCATCTTCATCCTCCTCTGTGTCACTATCCCTGAGGCTACCCTTAGAGTGGGAGGCATGATCAAGACTTGAGAACCTGTTCTCCCTATTCTGTTGGTCATTGCAGGTATAAGGTGTCTCTGATAAGTCCCATCGGTGGTGGTTGTTGTTCCTCAGGCTTGGCAAGGTCTGAGCATAGCTGTCGCATTCTTCAAGGCTAAGTGACCTTTTGAAAGTGTCATACAGAAACACCAAATTATATCATCAACAATAATACATGTATTTGTACTGGCATTAAATGGGAGAGGCACATACAGTATTTTCGCTGTGTGCACGTACATTATGTACATTTGAAATTGACCGAAGCAAGTCCCATGTCTCATGAAGGGAATTGTTGGCTTTAGAGGTTTAGCTACACTATGATAGTTCTAATATTATGCAAAGACCAATGAAATACTTTTAGGGATGCTAGGTTGTGGAGGAAAACTAATGGAGTAAATTCAAAGTTTTCTTGCAAATAATAGCCCAAAGACATCAGCACAAGGAGGGGTGTGACATGAGTGAGTGTGAGTTTGGAAATATGCACATGGTCAGAATTTTGTGTCCAGTTCCAAATACCTATTATGTAAGTTGCCACCAAGTGTTTCACAGTCTACCCAAGTAGACAACTTGTTAACATTGAATACAGAGATGCCAACATTTCAAATTCAAAAAGAGTAATTTGCCCTCAGGCAATAATTATATATAGCATTTAACAGAGATCATCAGTGTCATACATGTTCTGTGCTTTTTGACGATGTCGTATGCTCCGGCGCGCTGTGCAATGTTGATGTCGAGTCACAGCGACCGCGAGCAGATTTCACTACGAAGTTGTAATCCTCTATAAAATCATGTTGTAATGAATCCATCGTTGTACTCCAACAAGCGAAAAACTAATCAAACTATTGTATTATTATATTGGTTTTACCTGGCACGCGTAAACAACGAGCACCATAATAAACATGATTTTATCAACAGTGTAGTACGACGAGCAAGACTACACGCGGTTTTCTCAAACGCCCCAATATCAACATCAGTATACCTGGGGCGATTTGGTTAGCAACTGACCATGGCTGGTTGCCAGACTTCTAACACACATTGTCTACGTGTAAATCGAGGACACCAGCCTAATACTTATTACGCCCAATTAGGCTCTTCTATAGTGGGCGCGCGTTGTTTTCACCAGTAGTTTCGAAAAGGGCCTACGTATGCGCTGTTTCATGCGCTTGAATTCGCACAAAAAGTCAGATACTGAATACATTTTAGTGATACGCGCTATGAAAATAAATAGGATTCAAGACACAACACGTACATTAAATATTTTATTACTAGATATTTATAAAATCGTAAAGAACGAGGCGATGATCGTATTGTCGTAATTTGATAAATAAATCGTACAAATTACGCCTAAATCGTAAATGTTGGCATCTCTGTGAATAGACTTACGTTTGTTGTTTCTGTATACGTTTGAGCCTAGCCTTATGCCGGTTTCTGCGCATACGCTCTAAAGGCGGAGTTTCCAGAGCCTCCCTCACTCTCTGCTCAAGCTCCTCCTCTATCTGCTTCTGAACATCTCGCTTCCAAGATTCAGGTTCTGCCAAATCAAAGTACAACATTCTTCATTTAGAATTGGTGATTCCCTTTCACAGTTTCAGACCGATACATTGGCAACATATTTGTACTGGTGGTGTAGACTTATCTGACAAAAAGTAACATCCAAAAAGCTGTCATCTTTAAATTACTATCATGGTTTGATTCTTGTCTCATTTAAAATGCCAGACCAAATAAGAATTATGACATACATACATATAAAAAACATTGTACTGTACAGTGACCTAAACAAGTTGTAAACCAACAAAAACAAAACCCAATATGCTCAGCAGTTAATTTCTACAAAAACTTTTTGTAAATTAAGTTGTGGTTTATAATTTGAAATCTGATATAAAAAATTGCATCCCATTAAAGTGATCCCCTGGCTGCTGCTTTCCAGGTTGTATCGTTTACTTGGGTGTGATACCTGGCTACACAGCAGTTACAAGTTTTAAAAAAAACCCACTTGAATGGCCTCCTCCTGGCATCAAAGAACACAGATATTGAAAAAATAGGGAGACCGCCAACATAGGGCTAGATAGCTCAGTTGGTAGAGCACCGGCACGTTAATTCGGAGGTCGTTGGTTCAAATCCTGTTCTAGTAAATTTTTCTTTGTTTAACCCCAAAAACATTTACAAATTAAGTTACATGTAGTCAACTTAATTATTCTGGTCTCTTTTTGTTTTGTTTTTAAACTTCCATAAATGTACGAATGTAAATGTTTGAACCAAGGAACAGTTCAATATTCACCATACTATATTAGAATTTAAAATAGCTTCACCACATACATGTTAATGTTCTAACATGTGTGGCCTTTCCAAACAATACATAGTCAAGGTTATAAAATATGACAAGCAGAATTTTGCTAATATGGTATTCAGTTTGATTGGATTTGGAGGCATACATTAATACATGTACACTGTTAGAAAAGGTGTCTTTATTTCCAGTATTCATACAAAAAAACATGATAATTCAAATGAAAAGGTGTAAATATTATTGAGGTCAACCTGGTAAAAAAAGAAAATACAACACACAACCTGTATAACAAACATGTTTATAAATAAAATATGTAAAATAATGGGAATTAAAACAAATGATATTGCAATCAAGAACCAGTACAGGTACACACTGGACCTTAATATTTCCTTTTTATTGATACTGTACAAATGTTTTATCCTACTGAAGTACACTAGAAAATTACAGTACATTAATCATAAATCATACACAGAATCATGAATGAATAGTGCAAAGAAATCACTGGATTTACTTGAGAGTTGATGGACCAGTCCTATGAAACTGTTCCATGAGTCCCCATGATGTGCAGAGGTCTGGGCTGTCTCAAGGCCACTACTGGTATCCATGTCTAATAATCAGTATCAATCACTCCATCAATCAATTCATTCAATCAATAATGTCATCAGATGTTGTCAAGTTCTCTGAGACAGAGCTTCAATCTTCACAGGTTAAATTAAATCAGATCCCAGATTGTGGTGGATGCAACATTGTGACTTAACCCAACTTTGGAACATCTCTCAGTTGTCCAGTATAAACTCACAGGTTGGACCCAATCATGTCCAGTTATCAAATGGCTTAACTGCCCATCACTCCCGTTGCTTGCTTACGAGACTACCGCAGGATCTCTAGACCTTTGTACCATGTACAAAGTTTGAAGTGGCCTGTCAATGACAAACATTGTGATTGACACTCATTATAGTTGGAAATGTTCAGTCAGAAGAGTGCAGCACACATCAGCACCGATCCATTGTCAGGACTGCCTTGAAGTTGACTCACACTCTACATCATGTATGTGTAATACATACATGTATGACCTCTCCAATGTTAAAAACAAGCACTCAAAAACCTATGTGAAAAGCTTAAATACACGACGCATCAAGTGTATAGGACACACGTATTACCAACAGAGTCATACAGGTGTACATGTACTTCAAAAATTGTCTTGTCAGATGCTATACAATAGTACTGTTGATACACTGTATCCCATGAGGCTGCAGACACTCTACAGGTCTTTTTACACTGCACTGTAATTTCGGGTGATAAAGTACCTGCACTTGTGTAACGCTATTCAAGAAAAATGAGTTCATAAAAGACAAATCCAGTGACAGCTTTTGATGTAAAGTTCAGTTTAACTTCAGTTCACTTCCAAGCACCAATCTGTGTGTCACTCTGCTGACTATGATCTTAATAAGTGTGTTGCAACCGCAATGTGTGAGTAACAGAAACTTGCTTGCAATCAGTGCCTTCTTGTGTACAATGGACTTTTCTCATGCTACATTTGTGCTATCCATGATCCATCAGACAGTCACCTGATACAAATGCAATTACACAGATTCCACTGTATCAAACAGGCATGTCTAAGTTATTTAATGACACCTGGAAGAGAGTACACACAACCTGGCTGATATTGATACATCCTATCCCTGTCCTTGTGTTGAGGACACATATTAAGATCCCTTTTGTTATAAATCAACAGGGCTCAGTTGTCTATGTTTACAAACTGCTACTGTGAGCTGCACACAAGAGCACATAATGTGCAGCAGTTTGCAGGATTCTAAAGTGCCTTTGTTGTAAGGTATAATGTAAGATCTACATGTATATAAAGTTTGAAGATGTTTGTTTTAAAGCCCAAGTTACATGTAGTTACAGTCAATATTGAAGGAAAGTTTATTGGCTGAATGAGTTAGGCTCTACATTGTTTACAAAATATTCATGGAGCCTTTTCAAAGCAAAACAAGTGTTAACAGAATTATGTACTTTGAATGTTTTCGTGGATCTGCTAATGGGATATTGATTTTGTTTGATAAAACCCCAGTTGTTGGGGGAACTAAGGTGGGACATGTATTTTGTTTAAATAGGAGCGATGGGGATTAAGTTCTTACATGTAAGATGAGTAACCAAAAGGGTTATAACCCTTTTGGTTGTCTTTTGCCAGTGAGTTGACCAACTGCTGGAATTGTGCACAGAACTATCTGACCACTGTTTCAATGTCTCGACTATTCTGAATAGTGCATCCTTCAAAACAATATGGATGATATTGCATCGTGCATGGTCAGAAAGTAAAAGTAAGAGTTTTAATGTACACGAGTATACAAGCGCATTACTATTTTTCTTGTCTGTCTGTCTGCATGTCTGTAAATGTTTTTGTCTTTTGTGTCCGTTGTCTGTCTTGTCCTGTATGGCATTCCCAAATCAAGCAAACGCTTACCAGGGATTGCCTCCATTTCACTAACTCTGCCCTTTTCCTACTATTATATAGTATCATTAGTGTATTCTGTTTTAATATAAATCATCATTTTGTATGTTACTTGCACACATATTATGTTAAATGGAAATAAATGTTGTTGTAAAAAAAAAAAAAAAAAAACATGGATGAAAGCGTGTATAGTGTACAAGTTAACCCACTCACTTTCGCCATGTGCCACCTCTTTAACATTATGATTTGGGGTTGAACAAAAACAAATTGACTAAAGCGGGATTTGAACCAACAACCTCTGGATTAAAGTGCGGGCGCTCTACCTACATGTACTAAGCTATCTAGCCCTATGTTGGTGGTCTCCCTATTTTGTCAATATCTTTGTTCGGGGTGCCTTTTACATTTTCATATGTTTCATCAGCCAGCATGTAGACTTGTACAATGTACTGTTTGCATGTTCACTCACAGAGACCCCTTGTAATACTACACCTCATTGTTACTCACAGAGACCCCTTGTAATACTACACCTCATTGTTACTCACAATAGAGACCCCTTGTAATACTACACCTCATTGTTACTCACAATAGAGACCCCTTGTAATACTACACCTCATTGTTACTCACAATAGAGACCCCTTGTAATACTACACCTCATTGTTACTCACAGAGACCCCTTGTAATACTACACCTCATTGTTACTCACAATAGAGACCCCTTGTAATCAGGGTTGTAGCTAGAACTTTTTGAGTGCCGGCTAATTTACAATCAAAATAGAGCGAAGCTTTTAATTTTACTGCTTTAAAAATGGATTTGTAAGGGTTTTCTGAGACATGATTTTTGTAATGCATTTTAAGGTATGTAAATCTGTTATTTAAAACTTCATTACAGTTTCAATAGGCTTCAACATTTTTAGGGCAAGGCCACTTTGGTCTTGGAGCAAACAAAATTTTGGAGGGCTCCAAAGCCAGTAGATAGAGCACAAAGGCCAAACATGTTATTTTAACAAAGGCCTGAAGGCTATAAATAAACTATTAGTTGTACTCTGAAAAAAGCAATTTACAAAAAAATACTATTTTGAAAATTGGCCAGGGGTTTCCCCATGGGTGGTAAACCCGATGGAACAATTTGCATGAATAAAATGTTAATAAATCATATCTTATTGAAAAACAAACATTAAATCTAAAAGCCAGCAGATGTCAACACACTTTCCAGGTTTAAAAGAACACGAAACCCACTCCGATGAGTCACAAAACCAGGTCACAACACCACACAGACACCGCGCATGCGGCTCGCTTTGGAGTAAAGCAAGAGTATTACAAAGTAAAACAATTGTATAACAACTGTAGAGGATTAGCTACAAAGACACCACGCACGCGGCTTGTCTTTTGAGTGAAGCAAGAGTATTGCAAACTAAAACAATTGTGTAACAAACTGCAGAGGGTCTCAATTGGAGGGTCAATCATTCTCCCTGACATGTCTGGATAGTGTCCAGCTGTCTGGGGCTAACATTAAAGAAAAGGACATCCAACTGTCGGCTTCCTTTGGGTTGAAAATGTGTTTTATTTAATCATTGACAACTGGGGAAAAACAAGTTTACCGTTCAAACTGAACAAGCGATCGACTGTGTAAAAGAGGTAGTTCATTTTATTGTAACTTTGTTGCATTTTGTGCCGATCGGTAGGATGTTCATCTAGTCTGTGTGGCGGTCGGCAATAGCAAATGCCGGTTACACCCGACCGGCGCCGACCGGCGTGGCTACAACGCTGCTTGTAATACTACACCTCATTGTTACTCACAATAGAGACCCCTTGTAATACTACACCTCATTGTTACTCACCTATGACCCTATCTCTCATAACTAAATCTCTCTTCTGTCGAGACAACCTCTGGATCTCCTGCTCCATGATGGCTTGCATCTGACTGCCATTGCTCTTCATCATCATCCTCATCCTTTCCTCTGTCCCCATTCCCACCTCCTGCCCATCTTTCCCATTCTCCTCACCATGGGCCATGTTAGCATTGATAAACCTGCGGAATTGTCTCTCCTTGGTTGGGGAGAAGCGTGATGCTGATGACCCTGGCCTGTGTGTAGGAGAATTCTTGTGAGTTGGTGATACTTTAGGCATGGATGTGGGTGCTGCATCATTTGGGGATGATCTTTGATGAGTGGGTGAGTCTTCCAGATGGGATGAGTTTGTGGATGTTGATGCTTCTTTGACCCTGATTGACTCATCTGGCTCTTTAGGTATGAGAGATGTTTTGTGAGTTTCTGTGGTGGGGGGTTGTGCACCAGAGAGCCTGGACGACATTCTGTAAGTTGTGGTACTTTTAGTTTTGGATGACTTTTTTGAAGATTTTTTTGATAAATGTTTTGAAATAGATTGCTGCTGCGAAATGGGTTTGTCATGTTTACCATTCTGAGGCAATGGTTTTGCAGCAGTGTTTGGGTGCTCTGAACAATTGGCTTCACTACTTGAACGTTGACAGGTTGATTTCTTGGTAGAATGGCTTGGGTGCCCATGAGTTGGACTGGTTACAGTGCAATGGCTAACGAGAGGTTCCTCAGATGGGTGCACCTGGGTGGCATTGCTGACTGGTGACTGATCTGATAGATGCACTTCAGTGGAATTGCTGAATGAATCCTTTGATGGGTACAACTGGGTGGAATGGTTAATGACAGGCTCCTTTGGTGGGTGCACCTGGGTGTGTTGTGAAGCCTGATATTGATCTGGAGAAGGTGATAAGGAAATTGCGTTATACTTGACTCCCTCATCTCCTTCCCCAGAACCTGAGGTCACTGACCCCTCCATTGCTGTCCGTCCCTTTCAAGACACTTTCATTAAGTAAGCTGCAGTAACGATGTCACCTTCTCATTAGCAAAGCTGTGCCTAACAGACAAGTGAGGGCAGCAGACTTCATCTTTTGTTGAGTTGTACTTGTACATGTGCGTCATAGACTTCATCCCCTATTGAGCGAGCCAAGTCTGAAACGGCAGTTTGGTGCTGTGTTAAAATAGAAGAAAAACAATTATTAATATTTTTAAATATTGTAAAATAACCGATTCTTCCCAAGTCTTGAAATGACTGTATTATTTTATTTCATAGATCATGTATTTGTTGCAATACATACTTTATGTACATGTACATCATAATAAAAAGAAATTACCCTAACAACCCACTAACCAATATTCTATAAAAACAAAAACTCTAAGCAATCAACAAAAGATTTTGCTCAAACTCATTCAATTTGGAACACTCATGGAGGTAGAAATGGAACACTCAATCATAGAGGCATCAATGCATATATATATATATAAATACATTCATGTTTCTGTTTTCCAAATGTAGGGGAAAAAGCACTTTCCCTTTTACTTGAGAAGACCCACACCAACAACAAACAACATTAAATAAACAGCAAAGCCCTGTGCAATACAAGTTTGCACAATGACTGAGTCTAGAGTACAAAGTGCAACAGTTGACACAATCAGGAGTTTTCAAGTTGCTTCACCTACATTTGTTGCCTTGTGTCCAAGCAACTCCTAGTGTTACTATTGTAATTAGACTATCACAATACTCCATGGGATCCAACATACCCTGAAGGCATTGGCAGATGACCCCATAGTGAGGTTATTCAATGGAGTCAATGAGTAGCCACTTATTGCAACTTGCCACAGTGCAAGCTGATTATTGAGTGTGTGAATGGATTCAATCATTGCCGGAAACCAATCACAGTGGAGGCGTGCAGGGCGGGAAGCAGTCAAACCAATCACGGTGGAGGCGTGCAGGGCGGGAAGCAGTCAAAACAATTTTGTACTTTACTATATAATGTATATTTCCTGTTTTAAATTGCAAACAATTTTTCATGATTGACATTGACAGGTTTCATTGAGGTAAAGGGTACATTGATCCTACTCCTTGCTCTATGGACAATAAATTACTGAGTGATTGAAACAATCTAATTATCAACAGGGAAATTATTTGCAGATAAATGTCAGTAAGTGGAATTATGACTGAAGGCTGCTTCTAAATGTTTTAAAATTAAATCAATGCTGATTGAAAACTGGCCTGTTTGTTAGAGAAGATCAGTCAAACACTATTCATACATGTTATGAATATGACACTCTTGCTTGACTCCTGCCTAAAACCATAGAAAATGAATCTCTTGCACTTGTAGGAGTACTTCTAAAAACCTTTTAGATCTCCATGGTTAGATGTGTTGTCAGGATTAATCTCAATACAGGCTTAGCACAGGCCTGGAATTTCATCTCTGAAAGGGCAAGGCCATTTTGATTTTGCAAAGGGCACTTGTATTGGAAAATCATAAAGTCTATGGGAAAGTTTTGAAATGGCACTAAGGCCAAGACCAGGGGCAACGAAGGCCATGGCCTCCATGGCCTCCGTGTAATTCCAGGCCTGTTAGCATATAACTGTGGAGCTCTAGCAGTGACTATTTAGCCATTGGATTATGAGTTGGGACCCAAATAGAAGAGGGATTATAAGCTCTCTCTTCTAGCTCTACTGACGTACAGCGACAGGGGTGTATTGTTGCTTTTAGATTTGCCCTGGGGCTCCTGCTAGTGCTAGCCCAATAAGATCCAGTTTGTAAAAAGTGCAGAGGAATCTATAGTTGATTTGCCAGCAGTGCCCCCCTAGAAAAAATTGTGCCCCCCCCCCTTGTGCCCCCCCTAAAAAATTACCTTAGTTACGCCGCTGCTCCTGCTAGTGCTAGCCCAATAACTCTATGGCCAAACAGTGCAGAAAATTGAACTAGCATGTTATTGTTATTCATTTTATTGAAAACAAAAACAACAAAAAACGATTAAATGAGTGTTAACCATGTATAACATAAGATTGACTTTAGCTGAATCCAAGGTTTTCTCTGAGTACAGTAATTGTATCTCATCAGGAAAAAGACAACACACTGTACACAACACAACCAAAGGTGTTTGTAATGAAAGAGCATGGTCATACCACAATGGCATATAAATCAGGTTGGCACTATTCTATGTTACAAAAGTGATATTCTGTCTGTAAACAATGATCTTGACTACCATAACAACCACATATAAGGAGTATGCGGAATTAGGGAAAGGATCAAGTTGAGGTCACCTTGAACTCATCACTGGGTTACAAATGAACAGATGATCCCACGCTAGTGACACTGGAGAAACAGTAACAGAAAGCTGAGTAAGCAACAGATTTGACTGACTGGTTTAACACAAAATTATCATGAAACTATAATGAATCTTGAATTTTTCTGGGCAAAATTGTCATTATTTATAAAGTTTTACTGACAAAAACACACCATGTAGATAGGGTCAAATTGTTTAGCTATGGTGCATGAAAAGCACATACTTCTATGGGCTGTAAGTCCAGAGTTCTGCAGTAAGCAGCTAGCGATGGTAATCCAGAACAAATAAAGCTTAGTCCAGTCACAAAATCTAAAATCATTTTTAGGTCTATTTGTGCATTTTAAAAGTGTTCATACACGTACACAGATTACAAAATACCATATTTACATACATGTATGACTACTGTTGATGCCTTATACAGTAACTCAGATGTAATTCTTAAGAATAAGAGTAGCCTACATTTTGAGAACTCCACCCAGGATGCACATCAAATGAGAAGAAAGAAACTCTGTTTTCTTGTTGAAATTTTGATAAATACACAAGTTTTTAAGAACTAGACAAATTCCAAATCGGCCTCAAAACAACAGAAAAACAAACAAACAAGACTAATCTACATGTAGGAAAATGTCTACAAGTATTCTGAGGAGCACAATTTTCTCTCAAACATTGCAGTCTTTCATTCAATTTTGTTTTTCAAGTTAATCAAATATCAAACTTGGCAATTTCTGGTCATTTTAATCATGTACATGTTTTTATACACCTTTAAATTTGTAAATCACAAAACTTCAAATCAATGACTTACACTGATGACAGTGCACAGAAGTAATGCATCACACATAGATCAATGCACACAGTACGAACACAATACAAACAGGCTCCCCTACATCAACTGAGTCATTTATTAATTTTGACTTTTTGTTCTATTTGTTCTGCAAAGTGTTGTACTAGTCTCCCTGTACATGTATTACTCATTAATGAATGATTAATTTATAACATGGAGTCTGTAGCTTAGACCCTGTTGGAATTGGTTTCTGAGACCATGGAGGTAGAATTGGGCTGGGCAGTCTTGTAGTTGTAGCTGAAGTGGTTAGATCAGGCTGGCCTTATTACACATTGTACACATCAGCAGGGACAAGTACATGTACATGTAGGAGACAGTGCAATATTTTCCTATTAACTTGTATTATGGACTTTATCTATTGGAAAAAAAGTGCATCATAAAACTTAATGTTTACCTTAAAGGCCCTGTACACGATTGGTAAGATCGAAAAACACAAATGTTCACAGATTCACACATAACTTACATGATTTAAAGTAAGTAATGGTAGAAAGGGTTCCTTAAAATATTTCTGCCTGAAATGCTATCGTTTCTGAGAAATGAGTAAAACAATAGTTTTTATCGCGCGCGATAATAAACTCCATGTTTGAAAAACAGAAAACACATAAGGTCTCTTTTCACTATTTTCTCGTGATCTCGATGACCAATTGAGCTCAAATTTTCACAGGTTTGTTATTTCATGTACATGTATGTGGTTGATTACACAAAACATGAACACTGTCTGTGATTATTTTGTCAGCTCTGCCAATCCTGTATAATACCTTTAAAGCTATTCTTTATGGTCTATTTATCGCAAATTAGTGGATGGAAATGATTTACTCTTCCAAAAACCTAAACTAATTTCATGTAACTTTCAACATGTTGATTAAAATTGCTTCCTTTATAGAACATGTAACTGTCTGTACATGTACATGTAGTAATTAAATGTTTATGAAAGCAACTACATTTTACAATGTAACCAAATCAACTGATTGTTGCTAGGGTTCCATTAACCAATGTATAGTTTAGGCAAGATCAAGGACCAGAGGGTGACTACATGTTGTCAATATGTATGAATTATCAATGCAGCAATACGAGAATTCAGTTTTTATTTCTTTAAACTGAATGCAGTGGTTCAAACTGTTACAATATATTGATGTACAGGTACATGTATGACTACATTAAAAGCATAACATGTATGCAGTGGAAAAGGACAAACATGTTTTCAATTTCATTGAAAAATAAGGATCATTTTAAGTGATAAACTATTTTTAGTGACTTTATAAGAAAGGCACGGTCCCACCAGTAGCAAAGTGTGCCACCTCAAACTGTAAAGAGAGTTGGGACATTGCAATCATCCTTACCAACAACTGGGTTGTGTACATGTATGCATCAATTCATTCAAAATGCACCCCATTAGGCAGTGATGACTTGCATTAGAACTTGCTGCAAACAGGTACCAACTGAATAAAACCAACATCCACTGAAATATAATCCTCTGATGTCTGCACAGTACACATGTATAGATACACTGTTTATGTAAGTTCAGTTGAAAACTGCAAACATCACTGATGTTCCTCCAGAAGACATGTCGGTACTTCCAAAGCCCCTACAACTTCTCTCTCAAATATATGAATGAAAAGAGTAGTGCTGGTTGCTTTTTTTCTTTCTTCTTGTCTCTTTTTGCCATTAGCGTTAAATTGAAAGGCCGGTATTGATTCTTTCTGGTGTGTGTGCATGTGAACTGCTCAGTCAATAACTGACAGCTAATACCAAATGGTGATTTAGACTGAGTAGCTTTTTGTCATGAGGCATCGGAGCGAAGACACATCGTTTAAATGAGTTAACAGTTTCGAAACACACCAAAAATGGGAGCTTGAGTGCACACATAAATAGCAGCACTTATATGGTTTGACTTGATGAGAGTTTTTGTTCATTTCTTTTAGAAGGCTGATCCATTAGGGCTAGAACATCAATCATGGGATTTGTGAGAGACCAGCAATGTGAATAAACACAGTTAATACTGCTGGTTCTTTCTCTGTGGCTTATAAAAGGAAACAGTTTTGGAATGGGTCTGAAACAATGCTTCTGTAAATGGTTGCAAGCAGAATTGAAAAACACTCCAACTACATGTAGTTTCTGTAAATTGAACTTGCCCCCCACCCCAAAACCCAAAACACACCTGTAGGTTGCGAACTGCAGTGTCTTACATACCATGTATGTTTTACCATAGAAATAAAAACATGTACATGTAGATCTAGTGAATGATTTTCAATGAAACTTGAAAAAGTCACCTGCATTTAAAACAAGACTTACCACAAGACTGTGTGAAAATTACCAAACAGTTACTCAGCCTATGATCACTTTGCTCAGTCTATCAACGAACTAACAAAAAATCCCAATGATGCTGACCTGAAAAATCTGCTATCCAACTGATGTATTCCATGACTCCCTAGTTACCAGTCAAAATACAGTGATCTAATTAACTCTGGCTGAATCAGCCTTATTGGACCTCATACAACCACTCTGGACCCTCACTGACATAACGTTCATTCCTGCTTCTTAATTAAAAAAGCTGTTCAAACATTATTGGGGTTTTAATTAAACATTGACTGTGCAATCAATGTAAAATCAAAACCACAATTCAATGCTTGTATTGCAGGAATAGCGGATGAATTGCACAAAGCCCTCCTGTGGTTTTCTGGCTTATTATTACCTTTAAGTATTACACATCTATGTACATTTATCATGTGTGACACTTTTCTGTTGATGATGTGAGTGTTTTTGATGTTACATGAAGATTAACTTGATTTTCTTAGATATTTTTTGCAACAGAACTTAAAGTGGATGCATTCTTGTTTGCAGCATGAAATAATGCTTACTTCAAAGTGATGTCATACACGGGGTACAGCAAAATGCCCTTGTGTCTTTTGACTTCCAAAATGGCAGACAGGGTAGACTGACTCCACATTGTAAAATGGGTCAACTTTCTGTCACTTCCGGTACAATTATAGAATTACTTAAAAGAAATTGATACAAATAATAGTAAAAGAAAAGATGCGTTGTGGTACAGTTCTCTTGTACATTATACAACATATCGCATGGAGCATTTAGTGACAACATTACTGACAAAAACAGTATTTAAATTATATCGAGTTTGTAATACAACTGTATACCTACATGTACCACACAGAGTTTAAGGATGAGTTGTCTACATTCGTACTAACATGTCCAAACATTTACAAGCATCCATTCCACTCCTAATCGAGTGGTTGTCGGATTTTCTGAGTGTTGTTAGCCAACGGCATGTTTCAAAACTGAGTGAGCTTAGGAATGTCTGCAAACAACCACCATGTCCACGACCACAATGAATGTTGACAGTATGGATTAATACATTAACTGTAGGATCCCAATGATACTATATGGACTGACAAATCGTCCCATACACACTTCAATGTACCATACTACATGTACCATACAGTCCGGATACTGGAAACAACTGTTGGTTTTAAATGCACATTTTTGCATACAATGTGTTGTCCATTGTGCCAAGTACTTTTTCTGAAGATTCTATTGTCCAATGTCCAATGTCCAATGTACAATGTACACAGAAGCTTACATGTAGGGTTGGGGAACTCCTTGGGATAATCCAAATACACAAACAGCAGAAAGATACATTGTACAAGGTTCCACCATGTCCACCACTAGATGACACCACCAAACAAAACTGAAGGGTCCTTGACAATCCTCACAGTAAGCTTTGTCAACTGTAAAAACATCCTAAGAAGGGTTGAGAGATGTAGAGTGGCCACAATACAAGCACTTGATCCCTGGACTTCTGATGGCCACTTCATTCGTATCCATGGTCACCACATACACGTACAGCAGGTTTAATCATAGTTTGCAGTCTAATATCATAACACTTTATCACACCCAAATAGGCATCAAAGCAAACATTATTTTTACACAGTATGCTAAGCTATGTTTGATTATGAGACGCATAATTTACAAACATTTTTTCATGGCACCCTGTACACATTTGCAAGGTGATTTGGCACAATCTGCTGCAAACCACTCCACAGACACCAGGCAGACACCATTTCCAATACATACATGTAAGTGTGCTTGGTTCTTTAGGTAATGGGCTTAACATCCAGTCTGAAGGACAGAGCAGTACAGTAATGTGTCTTTGAATTCTGATGAGGAATTTCTTTGTATAAAGCAGTGACCCGCGACCTCCAATCCACACTCTGACTCTGACACTGAAACACCAGAGCTTGAATCTAGCCACAAAATATGCTGGTCTCTAGATACAAATTAGTGAAATAAAATGTGAGCCCTAAAAAGTTCCAATAAGAGTAAATTCAAGCAGTTGTAACATTTGTTGCAATAATCGTAACCTACCATCCTCCCGACAGATTCATTAGACATTGAAGATCAAATCAGTGTTCTTAGAATTTGTGTCATGATTTTTGAAAGTGGTAAAAATTTGGCAAATCTGGTGAGTATAGTCTGTCAAAAATGGTCGAAATTGCAAGTATGGAGTTATGTTGCGTTAGTCAACTCGTAACCCTCCGGTCTCCAACTGTCGGGAGGATATGATGGGTTACGATTATCGCAACTATTGTATTACATGTCATGGGTGAAGTGTGACTTTGTTCACTATACAAGCACTTTCTTGACCTCTTGAGCTTTGACGGCCATTACATACAGTATACTGCCCTGGTGGTATCCAGGTAGCTCTGAAGTAGGTGTTTACACATGCATGACAGGGCCAACTGTTAAATGGATACAATTTTAATAAATAGACATTGTTGTGTTTATGGGGTCAACAGTTGGAGGAGTAAATCTTGATGAGTTGACAACAGTTCATTTAGAAAAATTAACTAGCTAGAAAATTACTAGTAGTAGTAGGCCCCCCCTACTACTACCTACTAGAAACTAGTAGTTTTTTTGTGGTTTTTTGTGTGTTTTTTTTCAAAACAAACTTAAACCCCTTTCCACACTATATAAATGACAAGTCTGCGACAATTTTTATTTTAAATCGTCAATTCTATGACTTAATGCAAAAAACTTCGTGTACTTAATTATATTGCTGCAGTGGTCACTCACTCACGTGCTATTGACAACTTTTTATTCAAGTTGGTTTTTGATGGTTGTACGACGATCATCCATGGTCCTTCCTCCATGGATCATCATCATGGAGGTAGAAAGAGATCATCGCAACTACTCTCCCCCGGCACTCTATCAAATCATGGAGGATCATGGTCAGTCCATCTCACCACCACCATCATCCATGGAGGTCACAGACCAGTCACAAAAAGCTAGGGGTTTCCAAAGCTACGTTTACGTTTACGTTGGTTGACTCAGCAGGATCCATAAGTTTGGACGTAATGCTAGTAATAGTATTAGTATCTTGATGGGAATTACAACATGTCAAAATGTTTACAGTACACTCCTTACCATTGAAGTTTGTCAAATTACTCGTCCCTCAGTTGCTAACTTGTCAACTCCAGCGCAACAACGGTCACAATAATTTCGACTGATCGGCAGCTCCCGGGGGGGGGCCCACACATATATGAAGCACAACACACCACCACACAACAATCGATCAACACAGTATACCAACGTGCAAAACCCGTGCCTTGGATATCAACGACTGTTTGATAAATCTTAGCTGTTTCGTGTTGTTTACGAAACTTGGTTGCGTACGGTTGGCGATGTCCAAGCAAACGAGCCAGCAATTTAAAGCAGTGGTTCGTCAGCGGCGTGAATCGGGAAAGTCACCAGAAACACATCCAGATACAAGCAGTACCCTAGGGAGAACATGGCCTCTGGGACCACACTGAAGAGCTGTTTCCTCTCATGAATAAAAGTCCTTTTTGCTGTTGGCCTCTGTTCCAAGGGATGGAGACAGTTCTTTTAAAATGTCACTCTATCTATGGTCAGATGAAATTGAAGAAAAAATTACAGACTGAAATTTTTCTATGAAAATTATCTTTAAATTTTGATAAATTATTCCATGGTCCGTTGTTTCCGTCTTATTTTCGTCAAATTTGTCAATCAGTAACTAAGGCATGTTGTGTCATGCATTCACAGCCTCAGTAGGCCCCTAACCATTTGGGAAATTAAACAATTTTTGTTTGTTTTAGGAATGATTACTTTCTTGGGATCGTGCTGGTGTAAGAGATTTTGGGGATACACACAACCAATATTCACCCTGAAGTTCGTTCCAGTCTTCGCCTTATCTGAATAATACTTATCAATGAATGTTTGTGGGTAAAAAGATCTAGGGCCTACTCACTCTGTTTGGAATCACAATAAAAATCCCAGGTTGTAAAAATGAACCAACCAAGGATGAACCTAAACTTGGTGGAAAGCCAAAAATAAATTAATAAAACAGATTAAGTTTGTTTTTAGAGAAATCATAATTATTTAATTGTGTTACAACTGCTATTCATACCATCAATGGTAACAGCCTCTTGACATTCAAAATGAGATAAGAAAATGAGGACTGACAATTAAGAAACGCTGTAACTCCTTCAGTAACATGACCAGATACAAGCTGTTCTGACTGTCCAGACTTCTATCCGAGTCCCATGCTAGAGCACTGTTTGTATAGTGACCAATTCAAGTATGGAGATGGTATAATTATGTAGGGTGACAAATAACTTTAATAAATGAATGATTTCTTAAAAGGCTATAGAGAGATCTTTCACACACAAAAACCTCAATAAAAACACAAACAAGAATTTTATTGAAAGCACAAGTTTGACAAGAATAAATATTTGCATGCACTTTCTTTTGAGACTTATATTTCAAATATTTGCATTTTATTTCCTTAGTAGAATGTCAGCTTTTTAATCAAATTTGCAAAATGAGAAAACATAAAACAAGTTCAGAAACATACTGAAGGAAAATGTCATATTAAAGGTGAAACAAGTGTCTACTTCTACAAACAAGGTGGCTAGTCATCAATCTCTGAGACGCTAATTTCTCTGTGAAGAAGTGTTTTCGGTAAAACACTTCCTTACTTGATCAGAGTTATATAGCATCTGCAACAGGTTGAGACTGTAAACAATTTATAATTATGTGAGTTTTGGCTCCTTGTTACCATTTTAGCAAATCACTGGGCAAAACTATACTCAAATGAGTTGGTTTGTGCCATGCTCATGGAAAAATGGAACAATAGCCAATCAGCCAACATCTACAATAGTCTTCAATACTACAATAGTCTTTCACTCAAGCAATCAAAGTTTAGGTGAAATAATGTGTAACTTCCCTATCTAACAGATCCTTGTTATTTGATTGGTGGATAATATCATTTGATGTCAATTGTTTACTCAGACAAAATGTGTTTACTTTAAGAAATACTAAAAAACACAATTCTAATACAGCTCACAAATACAGCATTACATGCATTTCCTTCAGATACAGGGGCCAAATCTGGTCAAATCTGGCCAAATCTGGCCAGATCATGGCCAAATCTTATAAAGCTGCTTGACTGACACTATTGCCTCATAATGAAATTTGCTTAGCAAAAAAAATAACTGTAGTGTCAATCAAAATCGTACATCACATTGCGTTTGGCATAGTAACTTGTTCTTGTTTAACAAGAATTTCCTATGCCTGGCAATTTTTTGTATTTCAATTATTCCTTGATTGTTCTCAAATCTTTCAAGTCCGAGCAGGGCCAAATTTTGCAGCTCTGTTCTACTGTGAGCAGCAAATCTGTGCCATAAGCATATTTCACAGTTTAGCAAAGAATTGTTGTCAGTGCAGAAATTTGGTGGAGAATAGTGACCATAAGCACAGAATTTGGCAGTAAGCAGAGCAATTAAAAGTGGACCAGCAGATGTGCATTAACAAAGTTTATCCCCACTGCTGCTTATTCATACACTTGGGTAACAAAGTGACAAAAATCTGCACCTCAGCCAAAATTTGTCTGGAGAAATCCACGATTAAAGTTGAACTATTTATCCCAACTGATGTTCCGGAGATTGATTACTATTTTTTCTTCTGAAATAAAGCGGACTTCTTCACTCATACAGAACTGTCAATTTGTTTTCAATCTTGCAACTGTTTTGATGAGTTATTTATTCCTAAACACATTTGTCACTTCAAGAAAAACGAAAAAAGAGACATCCACAAAGAGTACCGAGTACAAACCTATGCATATTGAGATTCATCACTTCGTGATACTGAGATTTTTCATCTCGTGAAAATTACAAAATGGCAAAACTAGTGATTCTGTGGTCATGCTAATTAAAAAAAAAAACTATAACAAGTTAGGTCCCGAAACTTGCTGAAAATGTTAACAGCAATGAGTACCAATATGTCAAGAATTTCTACAAAAACTAAATTGCAGATTTTTTTTATATTTGGCATTTCCTGAAAACGGTGTCCAAATTATGGGTAATGACAGGGATCTATAAAAAACAAATAGAGAGCTATTAGCTTCAGAAATGGAAGGACCATTGTTCTTCTAAATTTGGACTGTTCTGGTCAATCTTTAAAAATAAACATAATTATCATGTTTTAAAAATTTAAAACAACAAAATGACACCGAGTTTTCAACTCTATTTCCAAAAGGCCTTTCTAGTTCATGCTCTGAAACACTGCAAATGATCCATTGCAACCACCCCCCCCCCAAAAAAAAACATGATATAACAAACCCAAATATATGATATAACAAACCCAAATACTGTAAAAACAGAAAGTACAAAACAAAATCAACTTGAAAAATTAATACAATTTAAAAAGAATTCACATTTTCCTACACAGTTCACAGGTCTACTTTTCTACATGTACATCTCAATTTAAAAAAATGGGGGAAAAACAAAGAAGAAAAAAGAAAACACCCAACACTAACATTCAACATATGCACTTGAATACATAACAGTATTTTTAGTTTCTATTATTTAAAACTGTTATAAAAAAAATGGTAAGGAAACAAAGTAGAAGAATACTGCAATGTTCAGAAACACGGCAAAATAGATACACAATGAAAACATAATAAATTTGTAGAAGTCCAAAGTCTTTTGAAATTTTACCAAACATTTTACCATTAAACTGGGAATTTGAGTAGCACCTGCGGATTTGACTCCCACATTTGCTTTGCAAAAGCTCAAAATCTCACTTTAAATGGCAACTTTCAAGAATCAATTTTGAATTGTAAAACGTGAACTAATTACTTAAATGTTTTTCAACCTTGGTGTGCAATCAAAAGCATCCCTGCATGATGCATGAATTATCAACCTAGTCTTGATTCCAACACTTTCGTTTTTGTTTTGAGCTGTTTTGCCCAGAAATATACACAGGAAAATAAATAACTGAAGCTTAATATTATTGTTTCCCCCAGATTACTTGTTTGATATTTAGAAAGAAATTTAGAAAGAAATGTAACATTCTTATGCTGTATGAGTAAGACTGTGATACAAACAAATATAGACAATACATTAATATACAACACTGACTTTAAATAAAGGTTAGTTTCAACATAATAGACTTGATCAATACCACCTTGAACTGACAACTCAGTGTGTTAGGGAAACAACTTCAGGAGACTGGTTACAAACTCACTGCTCAAAATAAATTTTGAAATGCAAAAAGGTTGTGTCTTCTTAATGAAAACCCCTGATTAACAATAATTCTGGATTTAAATGCATGTTAGAAATGGCCTTGTTTCACTGAACTAAACAGGGCACACTTTCAAAGAGCTGCTTAAGCGGAAAAATTTGCTTAACAATTGTCTGCTAAGCAGAAATGAGCAGGATACCAGTCACAAATTGTACATGAGACATGGTAGTTTGGCTGGTAACCTTATTCTGGTAAGCGAAATATTTTTTTGCTAAGCTACTTTTTGTGCTTAAGCAGCTCTATGAAATTGGGCCCTGGTATTTGCAAAGACTCACCAAAGCAATTTGTGACTTGAGGACGGAGGTACATGACGAAACAACTCAACTAGAAATGGTCTCTCATTGCCTACTGTTAACAGCAATTTTATTTTGCATTTCCCATCACACTGAATAGCAAACAGCAACCAGCTAGTTACACTGACACACTGACATAAAACCTTTCACCAACAAATCATGAGTTTTGATTTGAACAAATACTTCTACTTCTCCACTGCACTACTAACCATATGAAAAATAAATAGTAGTGTCTCAAAACATTTCAAATTTTCTTTCAACTCAAATAAATTTGTAAATAGTATTTACAACAATCAATATATATATATAAAAGAGAACTGTTGCAATAAATTGTTGATATTCTGTAAAGATGTGTATAATAAAGTTAACTGGAATATATAAAATATTGGAGGCCATGATTGTTAGAAAAAATTAACCAATTCGCTTCTCAGAATGCTGTTTTAAATGGTGCACAGGTTGGACCATTGGATAGAGCCATACATTAAAACTGTATCAATTTCCGTATTCCCATTGGGGACCGTATCATTATCAAAGTTCCATTTTGCCTTCGTTATGTATTACTGAATCCATCAATACTCGACACAACCAGTAAACAGACCACAGTAGGCTCAATGGTTTGGCTAATGTTTCAAAACCAAATTAAACTACTCAAGAACATGACAGTCTAACAAGAAATTGTGAGGACATTATGTTCCTCAAATTCTTTTAGGAGTCTTGATCTTTAGATAGTTTACCTAGATAATACAAGAAGGGTAGCAGTAACTCAAGCTGTTCACTGCAAAAATAAAAACATTTTCTTTGGTTCAGGTATTCAAGCATTATTTACCAGGACAAATTGTACTCATACCACTTCAAGCTTTTAGATAGGTAAACATCAAGTTGTTATGATACTTATGACGAGAAGAGTTCAGTCTTTTTATGAAGTTTTTCTTGAAAGCGTTAAATGTAATAACAAATCAATTCACTTCCGAAAATATAATCCACATTTCACAAAGCTGTTCTAGAAGATTTGTTTCTTTCTTTGCAAACAATGAGAAATGATGAATCTCAATTAGTCTAAATAATTGTATTTGTTTGCTTGAATCTCCAAAATTATATTTGAGACAAGACAAAAAATGCGGTCTGGTGCCCAACCACATCGAAGACCAATATTCCACAGACTTTTTGTTTCAGCTTTAATTTCGTTTACAATTTTTCAGTTCTGTTGTTGGAGTTGATCAAAGGAAAGGGCCTCTTCTTGCGAGGCTGGACTGTCTGGACAGATCCGTTGGCTTTGCCGTTTTTCCCCTGACGTTTCTTGGAGTCAAATAATGTTGTTTCTTCATCACTGTCATCATCTGATTCTGATATCATGATACTGCTACTCTGCTTACCTGCAAATAAATCATCAAATCACCAAAGGTATTGTTAAAAAGACTCGTAGTCTGTTAACATGAGCCACATTATTGATACTTACAGCCACTATTTTGTTGGATATATTCACATTGAGGCAAACCAAGAGGGCTCAATTCTTCTATTCCAAACCACCTACACTTCATCAAGATATTGTTTGGGACAGTTGTCATCCCAAATTATGTTGTATGATGATGTTTAATAATTTTTGTCTGCTCATGAAAGTTTTGCACAAAGAATATGAACAGAAACTCTCATCGTTATATATATATATATATATATCGTGTCTTTCAATTCCAAGGCATGCACTCTCACTCACGACACCAGCATGTTATAATAGTTTTGACCAATAAGTCGCTGTCACCGAGGCAATCTCAGTCAAGTTAGCCAAGACTCAGCTCTTGCTGTGCACAGGTCTTGTGATTGTCAATCCGGGCAGCATAACAAGTGATTCATTGTTTGTGGTTCCCAACATCACAGTCTCCATATAAGTACCCATAGTTTGATACAGGGGTACAGAGGTACTGACTGATGGGTCCTACTTTGGAAGAAGGAATTCATTGCAATTGTCTGGTTTTCATAAATGACACCATGTAACCAACCAACAGTTGAGCATTTTATCAAATAAGGTTGGCACAATCTTGATAAACACATTCATGTGTTTAATTTCATTTAAGCAAATCAAACTTTGAAATCAATTAGGGGCGACATTTTCTTGTACATGGCAATATTGAAGGTACTGAGGAAATGTTATAATGGTATCAAATTAATATAAATCAAGTAATAAACTACAAGGGAAACTCACTGTGTATTTCAATTACTTTGGGGTTGAAAAAAGAAAAATTGACAGAGTGGGATTTGAACCTGTGGCACATTAATCCGGATTGAAGTTGAAATAAATCACTTGTTTATTTAATACAGATATATGCACAAGCATGTCAATCATGTTGATTCACTTTTCTGGTATTTGCAGAAACATTTCAATAAAAGGAGATGAACATTTTCTATTTCTGTGGAACCATGTCGTCATCACAGCTTAATCGCGTGGTTCTAACATACCAAAATAATACTGCATTTACAGTGCACTGTTAATAAGTGCATTGTTCTATCGGCTGTAGGAGTAGAACTCCACAGTAAGCAGTGACATTAAATTGGGTTCAAGTACCTTGAAGCTAAAGTTATATATTGATGCCTTGATGCGTTAATTTAGTAAACTTAGAAAATAAATAAAAATGATGATGTAAATGCATTGTAAAGGTTGCAGTAAGTAACATAATTTGGAGAAGCATGGAGAATGGTGTGTTAACATAAAAGCAAATGAGCAACACAACAATGTAAATTATGTACTGTGAAATAAAAAAAGAATTCACTTGTTTCTGCTTGACTCACAAACACATAGTCAAACTAATACTGCTTAGAATGGGCTCAGGCATATCACCATTACCAGACACCACTGATCTGGGTGTTTGGACTTCATTAGACTCAAGATGACTCCAACAAACTATCACAAGGGCTTTTATATAACTTGGTTTTCTTTTGTGCAGCTGGCAAAAGACCATTTGCTATACAACACACTATTATGAATATGACCCATGAATACTTCTGCTGGTTCCAAATGTGGATAGGGTTGCTCTGCTCATCTTACGACCCAAATACTCTTGATCAAGTTGTTGTAGTGAAATCCTTTAACAATTACATGTCATTTTGAAGTTGAATATTTATGAGCAAATTAATACACATTGTACTTTTGAGGATTGGGATTGCCAATAGATAGTTCCCAGTAGACGCCATCTTTACGGGCAAGTCGCATTTTGGCTTGCAGGCGCGTCAAGCGCTCAAATTATTAACGCAGCCGCGTCGTTCACTAACCAATCATGCAATGAGTTTTGTGAAATGTGCGCGTGCTGCACGCCGTTCTCACGCGTAACGCATGACTGTGTGTTCCAAATTGCCCGTAAAGATGGCCGATTTACGTCATACTGCAACCTATCTATAGAGTCTAAGGAAGGGAAGCCCTCAACAACATGGTAAAACAAAATCAAATCAAACAACAGAAATAAACTAAAGAAGAAAAAGAAAAACCATCACCTTGGAAAGAGCCTTTGTCAGTCAGTTTATCAAGGACACTACCTGGAATAGGTTAAGCAGAGCAGACACCAAGGAGAAGAAGGATGAAGAGAAAAGCAGAATGAAACAGTTAGGGAAGGGCAGGGATGGAGGACGGATGACACATTCATGGAGTGTTGAGAAGAATGAAACGGTCAGGGAAGGGCAGGGATGGAGGACGGATGACACATTCATGGAGTGTTGAGAAGATAGGAGAGGTGTTATATTGTCAACAACAGGATGGAAGAGATAAGAGGAGATAGCAAAAGGTAGCAGGGTAAAAAAAAGAGGAAAGTGGATACAACATGGAGGATGTTGGGTAAGGGAGCAACACAGCAGTAATGATGTTACAGACGTGTTTGTTTTAGGGTAATATAGATTGGTTTTAAAGGAGAAGAATGAACATCACATGGATGATGAAAGGGGAAAAATGATTGGTGATGGGACAAAATGGTCATTGGATCAAGCGAGACCCACAATGGGATGGTGTTTTGGGATGACCCAGCGGTAGAACAAGGAGGAGGATGGGGAGAAATGGAAGACATTGTAAGATTCAAAGCGCAAGAAGAGGGAAACGAGAGACAGGAACCAAGATACCATTAGTATGTTTTTATTACAAAGGGCTATTAATAGACCTTTATCATTGTGCAGCCATCTTGTATATCGTATTAATGAATATTAATGAGGCAGGATAAACCATACAAGGCTTACCCATTTACATGTACTAACATGTTGGAGAACCAGTGGTTCCTACAGTTTAACAGGATGATTTAGATTACACACGATGGCTGTTGCACACAGGTCACAAATGACCTGATAAATGTATGTTATTAATCATGATATAATGGGGCATTATAGAGCCAGTCATCTCCAGCATGCACAATGATAGTAGCTTTCTCATTATCAGCTTCTCATTAGTTTAATGCACAATCTATTGTATGTATTAATATGACATAAACACACATTCATGTTATAGTTGAAGTCCAGCTGCACATAGAGACCTAAACCTTATTGGACTGAGACAAAAATAACTGATGACTATTAGACCTCATGGTGTCTAGACTAAGACTGAGACATAGATATCTACAATAAGCTGACTTTCAAAGACCAACTAAACTCTCAAATTTACTTAACAGAACCGGGATGCCAACAAAAATGCTATATTATTGCTATTGCTTTTCACTGGTTTAAACCTATTTGTATACACAATCATTTCTACTGGGATCAGGTATGGAGAGTTACAATTTATTACAACTTATTAACAAAAAGGTTAGTTAAAATAACATACAAAGCATGAGTTATGGTCTGTTAGCTGGTTAAACCATGCCATGCCTTACACTCTATTATATTTTAACTATACGTACAAAACTGGGTGAAAAAGATACCAAACTGGCTACAACAGTATCAGACATCACACACAGACTTTGTACATGTATGCATTGCAGTCTTCAGTTATGGCTAGTTCACTACATTTGCCCATCTCTTAACATCACTGCTGCAGCTAATAACCATAACAATATCCAAATCACTGTATCTATACATGTACATGGCTACAGTACACTTATCACAACTGACTTGTTCAACACCTGGGGTTCAACAATGAGGGCATACATGTAGTTAGGAAGATACGTGACATATCTTCACATGTTTCTTGTTTTCATCTGATGTACCCAAACTACGCTTCATTACTGGCAGGATGACTAACAACTACCAGGAAACACTACCTTATACTGCTTTGTGTACCATCCAGGGCATGTGAACCCACTCTTGCCCTGAGATTCAGTCAATACTTTTGAAAAGGACCTTTTATGACTGGTCTGGCATGGAGGGAATATTACACTAGAACAGTACAGTACACTAATAAGTATCAGTCAACCAACACAAGTGCAACACAAAGCCAACAAATGTGCAACAGTATTATATAATACCCTATCTACACATAAACGACTTGGTAGTTATGCACAAATCTTTCAGTGCATTTACATTGGATAAAAGTAGAACCAATGTTGAGGTAAGAAACCCTTGTAATGCCAATGGATTCCTCATTGGTGTTTCTAGGAGACAGGAAGTATCATGATTGTCAAACATCAGCATACATCCTTGCAGATCAGGTTTGTGGGGTCCTGCAATTGTTCTTTTATTCCCCTTTTCTAAAGAATTCCTCTGTGGGGTCAAGTTGAACAAAGACAAACTTTGTGGGGTCTATTGTTACATTGTTTTAAAGACCCCACAAGGGCCCTTCCCTAAGCCCACATAAATACATACATGTACTTAGAAGGACAATGATGTACCCTCACTTCATGTACAGGCTTCAACACAGCCACCATTGCCTTTACTTTGTGCAGGCCATACATATTACACAGGACCTAGAATCCCATGCAGCTTGACATGGTGTTCAGCACCAGTAAGTCGTATATGTGTAGTAAGGATTGAGGTGTGGAAATGGTTGACCAAAAGGCACACAAAACCACAAAAAGCCACGGTAGGAGAAAGAATCCCTCACCATTGTTGTTCTTTGTCATCTCAGATAGATGCTCTGACAATGTGTAAATGAAAAGTAGCATAAATTTGGTAACATTGGGTCTATGTTAATGAACACTTAATAGTCCACTAAAAAAGTGACATCCCCAAGGCTGCCACAACATTACTGACAGCATTTGTCCTAGTCCCATTCAACTATTATTGCTTACCAAGGTAACATAACACTATCTGTCAGGTTTAAAACAAAGCCAAGTTACTTCCCCCCAAAAAAAAAAAAACCAAAACAAACAACAAAAAACCAAACAATAACAACAATTTCAGTGGACAGGATTCTATAAACTAATAAAAATTAGTCAAGTATTTGTAAATGTTGATGAATGTTCAGAAAAAAGTTTCAGAAAGTGAGAACATGATAAAATAACCAGTCCCCAACAATTATTGGACAATAAACTACAACACCAAACAAACTGACCAATATAAAAAGTAAACTATCCCTGCTCTGAAATACTATGAATCAGTCGTCTCACCATTTGCTTTCTTTGGTAACATTTCCATAGACTCATCCAGATCCTGAGACAAGAGATTATATCTCCGCCTCCTCTTCACCTTCTTCCGTCTCCTATTCAAACAACCAAATGGAAATAACATGAATAGTCATTTAATATTAATTTCCAAAACATGTTTTACTTCTTCCATCAGAAATATCCAGACATTGAAATTAAAATCAAACAGGATGGTGTGTTGACAAACACAAATGCCCTCATTCGTTGATAATTTATTATAATGAAGTTTGGAGTTGATATGCCAGTCCTTCTCAAGCTATCACTCGGATGACATTTCTTTGTCCTTTGACCTAAGGGGTCCAAAAACAATAGGCTTCTGGGGGATCTCAAGACCAATCCACACACCAAGTTTGGAGTTGATACGCCAAGTTCTTCTTGACGTATCGCTTGGATAATGATTGCACACACTATTGTAAATGGTGTACAACGAAGACACCTCTTTGTTTGAACTTTTTTAGCAATGTCCCCATTGGTTTTGTACATGAACGCAAAATAATTAACAAAAACCCAATTTTCACATTATTCTGCTCAGTAATAAGTCAAACTTTCAGTCGAAACCTTTTTGATAAAAATCCTGATAGGCTGCATTTAGTGCAGAGGTGACTTACCTTTTTATACAACAAACACATAGCCAGCAGAGACCACCTACTCCAATAGCTAGGAAACACACTGCTATAATCACGTATAAAATGCTCCAATCTGAAAAACAGCAGAGGGAATAAATTACATTAGTTTTGCTTAAATTTGGTTTTATTTTAGAGTAAGCTGGATTTTTTCCAAGACCTTTTGAAATTATGTTTCTTGTGTAGTTCAGGAGTAATGTTTATTTTACATGTTAAACTATGAATTATTGTAATTTAGTACCTGACATCATGATGTCCGGTGGCAGTTTCATCTACACATCACGTTATTGGAATACTCACCACAATTACTCTGTCCATCTCCGAGCCATGTCCTGAAGTAATTCTCCATCCAGAAACTTTCACAGATACACAGCTTAGTATAAGGGTTACAAACACCATGGTTGGAACAGTTCCTCTGACAGACTAGATGAAGGACATAGAGAAAGTCAAGAGTTAAAGAGACACAATATAAGGAATCTCACTACTAATGGAAATCCCATATCCAACGTCCACCAAGAAAAGCATCGAATCTTCAACACACTACTAATTGGAAATAATCACAACAATAAATTGTGGATTTAAATCTGACAGCATACTTTGTTAAAGGCCCTGTACACTATTGGTAAGATCGAACAACACAAATGTTCACAGATTCACACATAACTTACATGATTTAAAGTAAGTAATGGTAGAAAGGGTTCCTTAAAATATTTCTGCCTAAAATGCTATCGTTTCTGAGAAATGAGTAAAACAATAGTTTTTATCACGCGTGATAATAAACTCGATGTTTGAAAAACAGAAAACACATAAGGTCTCTTTTCACTATTTTCTTGTGACCTCGATGACCAATTGAGCTCAAATTTTCACAGGTTTGTTATTTCATGTATGTGGTTGATCACACAAAACATGAACACTGTCTGTGATTATTTTGTCAGCTCTGCCAATCCTGTATAATACCTTTAAGCTGTAATAATTGGTAACAGTCACACTGATAAACTTCTGTTGGAAATGCTGTATTTTTTTTGACAATTGTGTTCGAAGTTGGTCTTATTTAAACTGTCTGGATATGAAATTTGAATTAGTTATTTCAACCACTTTGCAATAATTTGTTGTTGTTGAAACGATGGTACAGATAAAAAAGTTGTGTACAAACATTTCTGCGCAACCAACGTCTTACCATATACATAACAATTTTTTTTTTTACTTTTAATTGATATGTTTGTTTTTTTTTAATTTACAACCTCAAAGCTTCAATTTAGCAAAAGCAAATAAAGAAATGTGCAAATCATTAGAAAGGCAATTTTATCCACTACAAAACAAACCATACTTGTAAAAACACAACAAAATAATCACAACAAAAGTTGTGATTTCTAGATGTTGCATTAATCCAGTGACTTTTTCCCTGCCCTGTTCAGTGTGTAAATGACTTTGTGAAGTTGTGCGGAAGTGCTACATGTAAGGGTTACAGCTAGCGCAGTTGCTCATGGTGGCAGAGGCTGAACGGATTGGTCTATTATGACTACTATTTCTTACTCATGGTGTCTACTTCTAGAACCCTAAACTTGAGGAGGTCTGTCTCGCTGGAAAGTTTCTTCTTGGTCAATATTTTGACCACAGTGGGGCCTGGTATTGCTGTATGGAATGTCACATTGGTGGCGTAGAAGACAACTTGCAATCTATAAAGAGAAATACATAAATACAAAATCATGGAATGGTTGTATGCAAGGCTCGGACTTCAGCTCCTACATTACTTGAACAATCAGAAAACTTCTGTCTTGCACAGAAATCTTTAAATGGCACAAGACTGCAAATGACCACTGTATGAATTCTAACTACATAAGACTCTACTTAGCAGCTTCATCACCATGCAGTTAAACACAGTCAGCCATAACACATACATGTACATGTACCTGACATTGGACTCATTGTAACAATACCAGGTGGAACCTGAAAGCAGTGAATATTTAACACCAATTTGGGATGAGTTTCTACATATGGCTCTGGCTAATGGGATAATACATCCACACATCAACTAAGAACACACATACCAACATATAACATGAGAAAATAACAATTAACTACAGGCTGGATAAGGAAAATGGATTCCAAACTTACTGTTCATTTGGAGTGTGGAAAACTTCTTGAATATTGATATCTTCATCACGGATAGACAACAACACGGCCAATGATCGCACCATTTCCACCTGCAAAAAACAGTCAAAATCAGTTGCTGAATCCATTCCTATCCAGCTGATGAACATGATGTTAATCTGCCAATGAGAATATTGCACTCCAACACCTCCAGTTTCAACATCACACCCACGTGGCTGGAATATATTCTTAATGCCATTTGACAGAGTTTTTCCAAGACTTTTTAAATCTTCATGAATGTTGACTGACCTTATCTTGTTGGGTGAACTTGGATACTTCCACATCAAATGTGATCTCAACTAAATTCAGCTTGTGTGGATCTGTGACAACAAAAAGGTTAAATAATTAGGCTTCAATCTTCCTTAATTGTTCATCACTTCAGACTCACACTTCAGATATCCACACAGCTGTCTAGTCTGCCATTTTGGAAGCGAGTCACAAAGAATACACGCCTTAATCGCAGTTTTACTTTATCTACACTTCCCTCTCAGTAGCTGACATGCTACCAATGCTTCCAATAGTCTAATAGTTATCAAAAATAATTAATTCCTGACATTAAGAACAAAGAACCTGATGCAGCTTTAGACAGTATATTCATAATATAATTTGATATTAAAGTGAGAATGCCGCTGCAAACAAACAAAAATAGATTGGTTACTAATGAGAAAGTTGAGTAGCATTGGTTGTACACACAAAATTGTCACTATTTGTAGCTTCAAATCATTCATAATAATAATAATAATAATAATAATAATAATAATAATAATAATAATAATAACTAGTTCTTATATAGTGCATTTTACAATAACGTATCAATGCGCTTTACATTAGTGCCCTGGTCATTGGGCCAATAACATTCCTTTAATCTTTCTCAGCTCCCTGGGGAGTATACAGCCCTGGGCTGCCGTGGCGCTCAGAAGGCTTTTTCAAACACAATATCAACCTCTACCCTTGCGCGCAGGTACCCATTTATACCCCTGGGTGAAGAGAAGCAATTATAGTAAAGCATCTTGCTCAAGGATACAAGTATCATGACCGGGATTCGAACCCACACTCGAATGACATAACCACCAGAACTTGAATTTGATGCTCTTAACCGCTCGGCCATGACATCCTGCTACACCTAAATACATTCCCCAATGTACAACGCTAATGAGATTTTGCAAGACATTGGGACTGACGTACCTTTGCCAACAGTGACTACCACTGTATCAGTATTAGAAGCTCCTTTAGCATCAGTTACATTGAGAGAGAAGTAATATGTACCAGCTACCAAACTCCTTAGCTTCAATACTGCCTCATGAGCTGTGTTTCCTATAGCAGACTGATACACAAACAACATCAAACACAGTTTACATTCAACACAATTCATCCTGACTGGTACACCATGTAGGTGGTAGCTCTGACCTATCATAACATTTTCTATAAAACATCAAGTCTTTCCAAATTACATATAACAGGCAAATTGATAACTTTATAGATACTAGCATAAATACATTTCATAAGGAACTTCTGATGACTGTTGGAAAAGTGTAAAAAATGGTGGGCATGATGATTGATATAGTCTGTCAAACACACAAACAAGATTTTGACTAAATTTGATTCGGGGCATTGTCAGTTTTATTACCATAAATAATAGCAACAATAGACCTTATGCACATGACGTCATTTGAGTAGGGCGCCCTCGCCTAGAGGTCAAAAGGAAGATGTTCATTGGCCAATCCTGTGCGCCGCGCGTACAAATCTGTGCGTTTCCATTGTTTCATCACCAGTTTACCTCTAAGATGGCGGCTTGATGACGTCAATGCATAAGGTCTATAATAAAATACTAATTGGTTATATTAGTTGCATCTTGCTTAAGGTACATACCCCTGCTGCAGGGCTCCTAGGGTCTCTCTTCCATTCATAAGACACAATCCCTTTATCATCTGTAGACTCTGATCCATCTAATTCAACTACATCATTAGGAAGCTGGATTGCAATATCAGGTCCAGCGTGAGCAACTGGTGGAATGTTTACCTCTGTCATAATAGAAATCAACAAATAACTCAAAAGGAAAGTACAAAACTGATGTGGGTTGGAAGGGTTGCACAACAGTAGTTTAGTTAGCTGGGAAGGAAAGCACACTAGTGGTTTAGCTAGCTTGGAAGAAAGGCAAAACAGTTGTTTAGGCTAGCTTGGAAGAAAGGCAAAACAGTTGTTTAGGCTAGCTTGGAAGAAAGGCAAAACAGTTGTTTAGGCTAGCTTGGAAGAAAGGCAAAACAGTGGTTTAGGCTAGCTTGGAAGAAAGGCAAAACAGTGGTTTAGGCTAGCTTAGAAGAAAGGCAAAACAGTGGTTTAGGCTAGCTTGGAAAAAAAGGTACAATAGTGATTTAGGAAAATTAACCATTACCCAAAATTCAATATTACAGCACTTGTGTTATGCAGATAAGTCTTCACTTGGGTTTTTTATGTAATTTTCTTTTAGCCCAGTATACTCACTATACCCACCTTTCTTTACAATAACATCTACAGTATCACTGTTTTTAGCACCCTGTTTGTCACCAACAGTCAGCTTAAAGAGGTAGTGACCTGCCATTAGTCCAGACACAGTAGCCACAACTTCATCAGCCTTAGTAATCTCTGGGTCATTAGGTCCACTGCACAGAAACATCAAAGTGTCAAGGGTTATTGCAAAAGTCTTGCCTTCATGCTTTATCAACAAATCAATAAGGCTCCAGGTAGTGCCCACATGCATCCAATTTTGTCATGAGAGCTCGATCTAGAGCCAAGAAATTGGATTAATATTGAGCAAAACTTTATAAGAAAACTAATTAATGAGCAACAATTCCCTCCAAGAATTACACTGTTGATTTGCTGTTGTCACTCACAAACCCTGGAGATGCATAGACATTCACTGGTACCTGCATTGCCAGTCAATATGTGTATGAGAGTATCCTTACCTCACTTTCTCCCAGTGATATGCAGTGATGCCAAGATCATCTTTGCTATCTGAGGCATCTAGTGTAGTTGAATCATCTGGTAATGACAGTTCCTTGTCTGGGCCAGCATCTGCTGTAGGAGGTAAATTATTCTCTGGGGAAAAACAAAAGGTTGAACAATACTTCAGGAAAAAAACTTGAAATCAAAGAGTAACAAATTGTGGAAATAAAATGGACATTTTTTATTTATGTTTTGTTTGTTTGTTCATAATTACTTTCTGATCAATCAGATCAATTGTCTTCAACCAAGTCTAGTTTTGGAGTACCTTTCAAAAGTGGAATTGAATTAATTTTGAATTAAGTATGATAAATGGGAGACTTTAAGATGTTAGGTAAATGCAATTACACCAGATCATTTTGATATGGAGTTACTGTTTAAATGAGTTTATGAGCCAAGGACATAGTGTCTGTATTCAACTACTACATGTTCCGATCATGAGCTATCCAAACTCCATCAAAATACTCCACTTCTTGTACAAGATTAACTCAATACATTGGACTCTAATTCTAGGTCTAACGTTGAAAGTGGGTGATTTAGGGATACAGTACCAAATCCATCAAATTCAGATAAAGGCATCCACTGGGTTATGGAGGATTTAGAAGGTTAAGATTGATTACTGGTCAGAATCAAACAGCAACACAACACCAAGCAGTAGAATGAATAGCAAGACAAGTTCTCAAAGAACAAATCTAGACAGCACAGTAGATACATGTATATACACATTGTGTTACCGCAAACTGAGTATACAACAACTACATGTACATGTACCTACCAAACACTTGTTAACAAAAAAAGAAGGAATTTTAATCTGTATACAAGTTTTGAAAAAGAATGGACAATAAATGATTGCTGCTTATAGCTGATGTTGTTTCCTCTGTATTTTCTTTCTGTATTTACTGTAACCATAGTTCCTGCCTGTAACAAGACGTACCTGGTTTGACTATGACTGTAGCCTCATCAAAGTCCTTCTGATTCTTAGAGTCTATAAGGGTTAGCCTGTAGACATAGGTCCCTTCTTCAAGACTATTCAGATGCAGTATGGGTGAAGAAGAACCCTGGACAATAAAAATAATTCCTTGTAAATATCAACTTTACACAGTGTTGTTGACTCGAGTCAGTGACTTGGACTCGAGTCAGACTCGAGTCGCCAATTTCATTGACTTGCGACTTGACTTGACTTGAGCAAAAATGACTTTTGACTTGACTTGAGCAAAAATGACTTTTGACTTGACTTGAGCAAAGATGACTTGCGACTTAAAAAAATTACTTGGTTACAACACTGACCTTACATACTATATCCAAAAGCACATATTATGCAAAATGAAACAAGCTGCCACAAAAATGTTTTGTTCTGGCTTAATAAAAGCAGGTTTCAAATTACAAACCAATATAAACTACAATTTATAAAAACTTGGGCACTATTCAAATGTAACTGTAGTGGAAATCAGACCTTAAGTCATATGCAATAACAAACTTCCTAATCGCACACTGAAATACCATGAATTGGTTTTGTTACTTCAGACTCTAAAACAGATAGCAAGATAATTGTGAATGAGACTCTCACCGATACGTCAGCTACAGGGCCTGAAACTTTGGACCACTCATAAGCCACATCAGGGTGATCATCAAAGCTACTATTACCATACAGGATGGCTGAGTTGACTGGTAGCTTGATGATTACATCCTTACCAGCTTTAGCAACAGGAGGATTGTCAGTCTCTATTTTGGAGATTACAAAATTAAATTCATTATCAAAATCTCGGAGCAGAATCAAATACCAACATCCCATGCACTCTGAAGTACACAAATAAGAACATATGCAGATATTTTGGCAACTAGGAAGAAGGGAGTACTTTGAGATTCCCCCCTGGCAGTCAAGGGGTGATTGTTCTTATGAAACAGCAGCTTTTTATCAAGACAAATGCTCCTAAGACTGCCAAGTTGCAAACCTTCAAGTTCTACTTAATACAAATATGACTTCATCAAAACCCATGTATGGAGGAAAAAAACCTACTAGAGTTAAAAGTGTTTATCAGTTTAGGAATCTTTTAAGAAGAGTTCAAACTTCTTTTGAGTTCAACTTGGGAGAAAAATTGGTTTCTCTCCTGAATCAGAGCGACTGCTTGATTGAATTTTAATGATTTAATATTTGCTGGAAGATACTGTGAAAATATGAATGATAATCCAGCTATGGACTTGGAGGACTTGTTCAAATTAACATATCAAACAGCTTTTTTATATCACTTATTGTGATACTGACCTATCAGTTTGCTATACAGGGGAGTCTTTTGTTTGGTTAATTCTGCGGACAGTCAGCCAAAGCTCATTAAAACCCTCCTACAATTGGTGCCTTTTTCGAACAAGTTGATACACCATTCAAAACCATTCACTTTTGTGGTTTTAAATAAGGGAATAAAAGGGTAGCGACGAGTTCTTAAACGGCCGTTTAAAACCGGCAGGGTCGTGGCCGTGCGATAAAGGCCCGAGCCGAAGGCGAGGGCCTTTATCGCACGGCCACGACCCTGCAAGGTTTTAAACGGCCGTTTAAGAACGAGTCGCTACCCTTTTATTCCCATTCATAAATGCCCTTTTGGTTAAAAGGCGTAATAAAGTAGGAAACTCTGTAAAAACTTATCTGTTTTCCGACGTCCTTGAGCTCTGTACGTGAGACAGTTTTCGGATATGCATTGTGCGCGTAGTAACGCACCCTCGTGTCCATGGACTAAAATGGCGCGGCGAGATCGATCTCCCCTGAGAATGGGGTTGTGGGCTAACCCGCACAAATGCTATCCGAAAACAACCAGTCTTAAACAGCTCCAGCTATGTCTTTATCAGCCGTTTAAACACCCCCACGTGACGTGCTCTCCACCAATAGGAATAGCGAAACTGTCTGGGGTATTTATGAATGGTGTGATAACTGTGCATATGGTTGATTCCCAAATGGTTTTGAATGGTGGTGCAGCTAATACAGAGTCCCATTAGTTAGCCCTACATGGTGTATGCACCATCTGAAACCATTCCACTATGATAACACACACAGGTGTAGTGTATGCACCATTCAATACCACTTGAATGGTTTTGAGCGGTAGTACAGCTCACCATCAACACTGTTCAAATGGTAATGCCATGTGTGTACAATAGCAATGGGAAAATGTGAGAGTTGGAATTTTGAATGGTTTTGAATGGTCTATCAGTAGGAGGGTTTATGTATTCTGTTATCATTGGTTTATATTGAAGCTTGATGTACCACTACACACTGATATAACAATATTGAATAATCTCAGATAATACTTGCCTTCTTTGACTGTCACATTGGCCAGTGCCGAGTCTGTTGCACCATCAGAATCAGTAACTGTTAAACTACAATACAAAATATAACAGAGATAATAATAATAATAATAATAATAATAATAACTAGTTCTTATATAGCGCATTTTACAATAACGTCTCAATGCGCTTTACATTAGTGCCCTGGTCATTGGGCCAATAACATTCCTTTAATCTTTCTCAGCTCCCTGGGGAGTATACAGCCCGGGCTGCTGTGATGGCGCTCGGAAGGCTTTTTCAAACACAATATCAACCTCTACCCTTGCAGGTACCCATTTATACCCCTGGGTGAAGAGAAGCAATTATAGCAAAGTGTCTTGCTCAAGGACTCAAGCGTCATGACCGGGACTCGAACCCACACCCCGATGACTAAACCACCAGAACTTGAATCCGATGCTCTTAACCACTCGGCCATGACACCCTATGATAAACAGTGCATATTTTGATCAATGCGATATTCTTGTTGTAAATAAAAAAATTATACATGAAGTGTTTGTAGTTCTCTAAATGATCTACATAAAGGTTGGACTTTATGTCTAAATCCATTGTCACCCAAAGAACCCATTTACCTTACTTACTCCATGTCAATGAGAGGTACGCAGCATGTCTAAATCCATTGTCACCCAAAGAACCCATTTACCTTACTTACTCCATGTCAATGAGAGGTACGCAGCATGTCTAAATCCATTGTCACCCAAAGAACCCATTTACCTTACTTACTCCATGTCAATGAGAGGTACGCAGCATGTCTAAATCCATTGTCACCCAAAGAACCCATTTACCTTACTTACTCCATGTCAATGAGAGGTACGCAGCATGTCTAAATCCATTGTCACCCAAAGAACCCATTTACCTTACTTACTCCATGTCAATGAGAGGTACGCAGCATGTCTAAATCCATTGTCACCCAAAGAACCCATTTACCTTACTTACTCCATGTCAATGAGAGGTACGCAGCATGTCTAAATCCATTGTCACCCAAAGAACCCATTTACCTTACTTACTCCATGTCAATGAGAGGTACGCAGCATGTCTAAATCCATTGTCACCCAAAAAACCCATTTACCTTACTTACTCCATGTCAATGAGAGGTACGCAGCATGTCTAAATCCATTGTCACCCAAAAAACCCATTTACCTTACTTACTCCATGTCAATGAGAGGTACGCAGCATGTCTAAATCCATTGTCACCCAAAAAACCCATTTACCTTACTTACTCCATGTCAATGAGAGGTACGCAGCATGTCTAAATCCATTGTCACCCAAAAAACCCATTTACCTTACTTACTCCATGTCAATGAGAGGTACGCAGCATGTCTAAATCCATTGTCACCCAAAAAACCCATTTACCTTACTTACTCCATGTCAATGAGAGGTACGCAGCATGTCTAAATCCATTGTCACCCAAAAAACCCATTTACCTTACTTACTCCATGTCAATGAGAGGTACGCAGCATGTCTAAATCCATTGTCACCCAAAAAACCCATTTACCTTACTTACTCCATGTCAATGAGAGGTACGCAGCATGTCTAAATCCATTGTCACCCAAAAAACCCATTTACCTTACTTACTCCATGTCAATGAGAGGTACGCAGCATGTCTAAATCCATTGTCACCCAAAGAACCCATTTACCTTACTTACTCCATGTCAATGAGAGGTACGCAGCATGTCTAAATCCATTGTCACCCAAAAAACCCATTTACCTTACTTACTCCATGTCAATGAGAGGTACGCAGCATGTCTAAATCCATTGTCACCCAAAAAACCCATTTACCTTACTTACTCCATGTCAATGAGAGGTACGCAGCATGTCTAAATCCATTGTCACCCAAAGAACCCATTTACCTTACTTACTCCATGTCAATGAGAGGTACGCAGCATGTCTAAATCCATTGTCACCCAAAGAACCCATTTACCTTACTTACTCCATGTCAATGAGAGGTACGCAGCATGTCTAAATCCATTGTCACCCAAAAAACCCATTTACCTTACTTACTCCATGTCAATGAGAGGTACGCAGCATGTCTAAATCCATTGTCACCCAAAAAACCCATTTACCTTACTTACTCCATGTCAATGAGAGGTACGCAGCATGTCTAAATCCATTGTCACCCAAAAAACCCATTTACCTTACTTACTCCATGTCAATGAGAGGTACGCAGCATGTCTAAATCCATTGTCACCCAAAAAACCCATTTACCTTACTTACTCCATGTCAATGAGAGGTACGCAGCATGTCTAAATCCATTGTCACCCAAAAAACCCATTTACCTTACTTACTCCATGTCAATGAGAGGTACGCAGCATGTCTAAATCCATTGTCACCCAAAAAACCCATTTACCTTACTTACTCCATGTCAATGAGAGGTACGCAGCATGTCTAAATCCATTGTCACCCAAAAAACCCATTTACCTTACTTACTCCATGTCAATGAGAGGTACGCAGCATGTCTAAATCCATTGTCACCCAAAAAACCCATTTACCTTACTTACTCCATGTCAATGAGAGGTACGCAGCATGTCTAAATCCATTGTCACCCAAAAAACCCATTTACCTTACTTACTCCATGTCAATGAGAGGTACGCAGCATGTTTCAATTATTGACTTTTTCACTCTGAATATCCTCTAGGAAACATCCATCCCTGCTGCTGATTGGCCAATAATAGTGAAATATATTCTATTGTCCAATTTCTAAGCTCAACATCGCATCTTGAACATTGAACACAATGAGCATATTTATAAATGTGTTTATAATACAATGCAACAAACTCAAGAACTTAACAGTCCATGTCTATCAGCACAGTACATCCAAGAGACTAACTTAAAGTTCAACGCTTTCAAGAATATAACATTCTGAAATTCATGTTATTTTACACCTATTTGTGAAAACCAACAGAAACAATAAGAACACCTATATGAGGTTGAGACCTTAAGAAATCAGTGTCGTTCTTTTTATTATTTGCACATTTGCTTAAGGATAAATTCATGATCTATTATTGATAATGTATTCCTGTGTTACCTTATGACATAGGAGCCTGGTACCAGGTCAGTCAGTTTCAATGTCTGGGTATCTCCAGTGATCTTCTGTTCCCTGACAGGCCCCTCTCTTTCCTCCCAATGATAACTCATAATTTTATCATCATCAGTGCTATCTGTTTCAGGTGAAGATATGAACACAAAGGACAATTCAAACTCTACACAATGTGTTTTCTCCATAATGACAAGAAAAAGATTAATGAACATGGACAACAATCCAACTTTGAGAACCACTCAAAGAAACCTAATGTTATAAGAGAGCTCAAGGAGAAGACAAACAATGAATATCTGAAGAAACTAGGGTGGCTATTGAATCCTTTTGATGGAAACATTAATCAGCAAGCAACATGCTCCAGTGGGTGAGCAAAGCTGACCTAAAAGGAACAAAATACTTCAGACTGATAGAGCGGATTAAATTTCAGCATTTCTATAATAAAGACATAAAGACAACAAATTTTTGAATAAAATGTTCCGGGTTGTTTGTTCTCTATTGAGAAAATGTGGCTTTTGTTTACTTTGAATTGGCCACACCTTGGCTGTAAGCCACAGCAGATAATCCGTCATGGCATCCTGGAAGCTCAGATATACATTGTATATTCCATGCCTACTAAAAATGGTGGCAGCTAAACAATTTGTCGCAATCCTTGTCCGAAAAAATGAAAAAGGTCTGGAACTGTCGAATACACAATAACCCTGGAAGATTTGGAGCATGAATTCCAGTACCCTTTGTCCCTCTTTGTTACAGGGCAATCAAAGCATAACAAAGTCTGTGCTTGCAGTGTAAGTGCTACACAATCGAATGCCAAGGTGTACATGTATTTACATGTCTGCAGAGGGCATCCCTAGAAATGTTTTGAAACGTGTCTATCAGACTTCCATTTGCATGTCCGGAATTTGTTCTTTCTTTTAAACGTCTTCGGGTGGTTAAGTAGCTAATAAGAACTTACCTGCTCCATCCAGAAATGTGTCTGGGTTTGGCAGGAAGACGTCTTGACTTGTAGGATTGATAACAGCCTTAGGTGGCTGATTGACCCGAGGTGGTGGAAGGACTGTCACATTCACTGTAGCTGAACCATACGAACTATCACCTCGAACTTCAACTTGAAACCTAAAGACTCCAGCTGAGAGCTGCAATCAAAATGTCAAGGAATATGAACACTCAAAGAGCTACATGGCAAGTCCAGCAACAGAAGTTCATACTACACATAATGCTTAGTTTGTTAGAGGTGGGGAGGGAGAGTGGAGAATTTAAAAACAAAAAGGACAATTAACTGACCAGTCTTAACTTAACCATTTACAAGGAATACAATCATTTGATATTATTATGCATTTCATTTGTAATGTCAATGAAAAGAAGCTGACATCTCACAGTAACATGAACCCCATTACATAACTGAGAATCCTGCTGATGAATCTTCTTACCCCTGCAAGTTGCAACTTTTTGGAGTGTTCCCCAACCATCTCCCCTTTCTTTCCCCCTTCAGGGCCATCAACAACCTGCCACTCATATCTGTAGGCATTGCCACTGGGCTGGGTTTCTGGTACAACATAGGCAAAGAGAGTAACATGATCATCATCAGGAAGATGCAGGATTTTGTCCTCACCAGCAGAAACAGTCAGTTTTGTCACTGGAAGAGAAAGAAAAACAAAATTATTTGTCAAGTATTGGTGCTCATCAAGAAAAAATAACAATATGATGCCTGTGATATGCCTGTTTGATCAATCTAAAAGAAATGCCGCATTTTCTACCTGTTGGTATTGTTGTATGTGGCTTAGGGGTCGTCACAACCTCAGGCATCTTTGGAGAAGCCAGTTTTACCACTGGGAGATTCTTCTCTGCGAGTGTGTCCAAGCCTTTGTCACCTTTGGCATTACCCTGTGTGTCACTCTGTGTTGTGTTCATGTCACTATGTGGCAGGGTTTCTGGTTGTGGTGATGATAATGAATCAGTCTTTGGAAGATCTCCGCTTTCCGTGGTATTGTTAGCTTCTGTTTTATTTTCTAGATAAAGCAAAGCCAGATCAAATCCAAGTTACATGTGTTCATGTTCAATGACCTACATGTACATGTATACACTTTACCTGAAACCTCTTGGTAGGACCTGTCCCATATTAATACAAGTCCTCAGTCAACTCCATGCATGAAAAGACAATATAGAATCAAATCGGAACAAATAGTGAATTACAGAGGATTCAGGTGTACAACAGACCTATATTTAGCAACACACAAACCCGTATTCAATTCTCCCTTACACTGTGGGTTTGGTTAAATTTATTTGAATGGGATTAACACATTACCCATTAATGTCACAAAAGTGCCTCAAGATTGGGTAAATATGTCGACTATTTCTCAATGCATTAAGAGTACCAACCATCTTCTTCTTTAATAAGTACATTTTGCAGTACATTTCGTTACCTTCAAAACTTTCATCAAATGAAGTACACATTTCTATTAAAACTTGCAGATTTAAAGGAATGAACCTCATGTTTGACTTCTTCTGCAACACAAAACTGAAGAATGTGCAAGAAGTGATCCCATTGTAATTTTTTTTATAAAGCCTTCATGATCACCAAGAGAGGGTGCTGTAAAAATAACCTCAAAATGTGAACTGATATCCAAAAATACTTCCCAAATTGCACAATGTTCATTCCTATTATAGCATCCTGATGTGGTTAACATAAGGGCCAGTCAATTGTACCTTGGTGCCTCATCACGTCTCCTGTGTTCTTCTTGTCTGGCAGGTCCACCTCTTCCCCAGGGTGTAACCCCGCTATCTCTACCCCAGCATTCCCCCCAATATCAGCCGGAACAGTTTGGCCCTCTGATGGAGCTTGTTTTTCTGTAATTGGAGTGCTTGGTTTTTCACTTGGGATATCTGACCCATTGGAGGAGATTGTGCCGGGGGTTGTCTGATAGGATATGTCAGGAGGTGTGACAGGGATGTGTTCCATGGATTGGGGTGGTAGATTGGTGGATGGGCTGATGATGGTCTCCCCTGGATGGATGGATGAATGAAGTTTGAGAAGTTACAAATAAATTGACACTGGAAGAATCCAACCAAAAACATAACAGATTTGAAAGAAAATGGGCTAGGAATAAGTAACACCTACTCATGCAAAAGTGCTAACTTGCAAAACATCATGCTCATGCAGAAGTATACAATGTACATTTATTTCCTTTTGCAGAAACAAAAACAAAAACAACTCAGCCATGCAGGAGAGAAGCAGTTTATCACCATACATGAATAGAGGGCGCTGCTCCGTGGCGACCACCCAGTGTATGAAGCTCCTAATTTGATGTTGTTTTTGCCCATTTTTCTTCGTCTTTTTACTGTGTTTTTAATTAAAGATTGAACGTACAGCTGTAAGATGGCCCATAGAACATTGTTAACGTGGATACTTGTTGCATTTGTGTCCTTTTCGTGCAATTCTGGGAAGACTTTTGCTGTGCGGGGGGAGTCGATGAATATTGCATGTGAGTGGCCTATACAACATGCCCGCATTGTGTACAAACGCAGTCAGCTGCTAAATCTTCGCGGGTCTTCAGCAGCTATTGCCCCACCCATTTCTGACATTCCAGAAGACTTGCGATTGAAGCCACGAAAACGGGGCAAGAAAGGTGGTTTACGAGCTCGACTCCGGCGACGCAGGTTTAATCCACCATTGCCTACCATAATTACAGGTAACGCTCAATCATTGTGCAATAAACTGGATGAACTGGGTGCAAACGTTAAATATTTACATGAATACAGAGACTGTAGTCTCATGTGTTTCAGTGAAACGTGGTTTAAAGACACACATGCTGGTAGTATGACCGATATCGATGGCTTCACTTGTGAGCGCATGGACAGAAATCAGGAATCAGGGAAAACATCTGGAGGGGGAGTTTGCATCTATGTAAATCAGAAATGGTGCAACAATATTTGCGTCAAAGAGTGTCTCTGTTCACCGGATATTGAATTTTTGACTGTTGGCCTTCGGCCATACTACCTTCCCAGAGAATTTCCCCAATTGTTTGTTACCACCGTCTACATCCCACCTCAAGCAGATGTTAACAATGCAGCTGATATTATTTCTAAAACTGTCCAAAACTTGGAGCGACAATCACCGGATGCAGTTCAATTAATCATGGGTGATTTCAATGGTTGTAATCTTGATGCAGTGATGCCCCATTACCATCAGTATGTGAACATTCCTACAAGAGGACAACGCACCCTCGACAAATGCTACGGTAACATTCCAAACGCTTATAAGACCTTTGGAAAGGCACCACTTGGTAGGTCTGACCACGATATTGTTTACCTACTTCCAAAATACAAACAGAAACTTAAACAAACAAAACCTATTACTAGGAAAGTTAGACAGTGGAGTAAACATAATATAGAAGCTCTGCAGAACTGTTTTGAAACTACAGACTGGGAAATTATGATGGACCCTGCTTCAATTAACCTAACCACTGATGCCATCACAGACTATATTAAATTTTGTGAGGATCTTGTCATTCCAGAGACTGTAATTAAAGTCTATCCCAATAACAAACAGTGGCTAACTAAAGAGATAAAGGGACTTGTTAAACAAAACAAGTGGCGCACGCAAACAGGAATTTTGATGAAAAACGTCAACTACAGAAGGAAATAAAAAAATGCATCCGACATTCGAAGCGTACGTTCGGCTTAAAAATCGAGAGTAAATTTAAAAACAGCAACCCTAAAGCTGCATGGGATGCCATGAAGGACATTACAGGGTACACTCAGCGGAACAAACTGAATGCACCAGCTGGTGATCCTAAGCAGCTCTGTGATGAGTTGAACAAGTTTTATGGGCGCTTTGATCAGGATGGATTACGTGACAACCCGACCCATGACAAGCTGTATATGGAACTGGTGTCAAGATTAAACGACGACAACAAATTGCAAATTTCAATTGCGGCAGTTGAGAAATCTTTTAAGACCATTAAACCAAACAAATCGGCTGGACCTGATGGGATCTCAGGAAGGATTTTGAAAACTTGCCACAAGGAGTTAGCGGGGATGTTTCTAAAGTTGTTTCAGTGGTCCCTGGACTGCCACACGGTTCCAAGTTTATGGAAGTCCTCTACAATTGTTCCAGTTCCCAAGAAACCCAGCCCTACTGTTCTTAATGACTATAGACCAATAGCCCTAACTGCTATCGCGATGAAATGTTTTGAGAAAATAGTCAGAGACATCCTAACTGTGGAAACTGTAAACTTTATGGACCCTTTTCAGTTTGCATACAGGGAGAAACGTGGTGTAGCGGATGCCATGATTACATTTTTACATGACATTTATGACCACCTTGAAAAACCCAAAAGATATGTTCGCACCTTATTTTTTGATTTCTCCTCAGCCTTCAATACCATCAAACCTTATGCTCTCCTCAGAAAAGTGCAAAGTGTTAATCCCTACCTTGCACTGTGGATCAATGATTTTTTATTAGATAGATCACAGAAGGTCAGATTTGCCAATACAATGTCAGATGTCATTCACATAAGTACAGGGGTCCCTCAAGGGTGTGTTCTGTCTCCCTTGCTATTCTCTTTGTATACAAGTGATTTTTATCTTGATGGGGGATCATGCGTTATCACAAAATATGCTGATGATACCGCCTTGTCTGGATTGATTACCAATAACTGTGAGATTGAGTACAGGACTGCAATCAACAAATTTGTTGAATGGTGTGACCAAAATCACTTAATTTTAAATGTACAGAAAACTAAAGAAATGATATTTGATTTCCGAAAAACAACGACCATAACAGAACCTGTGGAAATCAGTGGTACACCTGTTGAAGTGGTTCAAGAATTTAAGTACTTGGGTACAATGATAGATGACAAATTAAACTGGAATGCTAACACAACCAGAATCTGTAAGAAATCCAACCAACGGATGTATTTTTTAAGGAAATTAAAATCTTTTAATGTTAGTCACCAGATTCTTAGACTTTTTTTTCAAAGCACCATTCAATCCATTGTTACCTTTTGTTGCATTAGTTGGTTTAATTCACTTACTCTGTGTAATCTTAAGAAACTTCAGCGTATAGACAAACAAGCTAGAAAGATCATTGGTGCTGATTTTCAGGGTATCAAAGAAATCTCACAGAATCGTGTCACAAACAAATTTAATGAAATATTGTCAGACTCAACCCATCCTCTCAACCCATTCATTATTCAGAACCGATCTGGTAGGGTACGCCAACTTGCTCTCAAAACAAACAGATTAAAATCTTCATTTTTACCATGGGCTATTCAAATTTTTAATCTTAGTTTCTCAAGGTAAATTTGGTTTGTATTTTCCCTCTCCTTCTCTACCCCTACCTCGACCACCCCTGTCCACTATCCAACCCTTCCCCCCCCCCCCCTTCCCCGCTCCCCTTCCCTGCTCCAAACCTTGCCTCCATCCACACTGCCGTCCAACCCTTGTTTTGCTATTCCCTTTCCCAAACTCTTGTTTTGCCATTCCCCTCCTTTTTTAGTGATTTTTAAAGGGGTTTTCGTTTGTATATTATATACATATTATATATTCTATTTACATGTATATAGTTTATCTTTGTATTTTATTTCTTAGAGTCCATGTTTTTGATTGTCTTAAGGCTTCTTTTTAATGTTATTTCATACACTGGGAAGATAATTTTCATGTTTTTATCAACGTGATTGAATAAATTTGAATTGAATTGAATTGAATGTACTTAATAAGGTCGTAGGTCAAATGAATCTTCACTATACGTACTCATTAAGGTCATAGGTCAAATTATTCTCCACCATACTTATTGGGCATAGGTCAAATGATTCTTCATCATAATCACCCATTAAGGTCATAGGTCACATGTCTTTTATATCAGTCTGGTGTTTAATCAAGCGACTATAGCCAGTGTAGAGTCATTTGTTACTTCACATAAATACATTAATCAAGGGGATAATGGAGAATAGTCAGTATGTATATTTTATACTGTATTTTGAAGCAATGTGAATCAAGGTCAAGACAGAATTCTGTATTAAGGCTACCCTTAATAATATTTCCCATTACTGCTATTTTCATCCTGAATGAGAGATATGAACACAAAGTCAGTGTACACAAACCATGTACATGTACATTGTATACATGTACTTGTAATATTACAAATAAGTGAATTGTGCAGACCCATTTTTGAATTTGTTATGTATCTGACAACAGAAGTCCAATCTTCATAGAAGTGGATTTACTGACGTCATCAGCATTCTATTTTGCTTATCAAAGCACAGCATTTTTGATGACTAATAACAGCACAGTTGTTCAAAGTGTGGCTGATTTGGCTTCAGTGATTATGCAATTGAGTTAACATATGGCTCATATCACATCAGTTTCAAAAATCAAAATAGGATGGATTTATTTACAACTTTTGATTACAATTTGATTGCATTTAATAAAATGGTGTGCTTTTTTCAATTCAACTGTCTGTATGGCAGTTAATTGAGAAGTGCTGAAAATTGCCACTGCTAATGTTGTATTGGAAACAGATTTGTACAACAAACAGAAACTGCATTAAAGGCTGATGACATGTCATTCAATATTCCAGGCCAATTGTCATGACCAGATGACTCTGCACAATTCTGAACTTTTTGTACAGATATCTTTAGTAGTCTTCAAGCAAACAAGTATTTCATGAGTAAAGCGTGAATAAATGCATAATGTGGACTTTGTGGGTACATGTACATGTATTGATTGACACTCATCACACAGAAACATGACATCAGCAAGACTGGAAATGTTTCATATCACACACAAATCTAGTTTCTGTTAAAACTGTTTGAAGGTTAGGTACAACATTGACAATTTGTGTAAGTTTAAAGTTTGAACATTCTTACTAAAATACTATGGACCTGACGTATATAAGTACATGTAGGTTGAAGAGCTTTTAGGGATCACCCAGGTTTTGATCATGCTAGGATAAAACATTACAAGGAGGCCATTGTCCACGTTGCTTCTGTAAACATCTCACTTTGCATACCATAAGTACAGGTCATTAAATTGTCTCTAAAAAAGTGGGCATTAGTTGTGATGAAATTTCCCAGGCTAGCCTTTTGAATTGTATTGTCAACATGCACATTTTGTTACATGTATGAATGTTTTCTCGGGAGGGATTCTGTAACCTTACCTACCATGTACTGTTTAAATTTGATTTCTTTTTTTTAGTCAGAACCCTACAATCCTGAACCAAGCGTCTGCAACATTGTACCTTTCCTTTGAATTTGAACACATCAAGACATTGATTAACCTTCAAGGTACTCTTGAATACACATGTCTAGCTCCTGTGACCTGTGGTACCCATCTTCACATTGACAAGCACCCTCTGAGTATTTTCCCAGTCCAAAGCAGTACTCCAATGTCTCGCAATCCTGGTCTGACTTACAAAACCTTAAATTTTCCATCCAGGAATTATGATCCTCACGATCACTGTCCGGGTTATCTCTATCTGCATTGAATGGAGTGTAGGAATCGCTTGGATCTTGATTACCATAGAAACGGTTGCTTGTGGTATCCAATCGGCCTAGGAGGATTGGGGTGGAGTGAGGAGAGGGGGGGATGGCATGCAAGCAAAAATATAACCAGAAGACAAAAATGAAATGGTTATGGCAGTGAAAACATCAAACCAAATGTAAGCATATTCAGCATGTCAGGATAAGCAGTGTTAAGCTGATTATAGCACTAGTTAACAACTGTCAACATTTCTAAATTAGTGTACACAGAGACGGCAAGTTTTCAAGATCAATTGGAAATATTTGAAACCCAAAGCATCATAACTGTATCATGTCAGAACCTGCAGGTGAATCCATTTCAAGAAAATGCATTCACTGTACGATAGAGCAAGCAACATACTGTACATCTGTGCTGTACATGGCATGTACTGTGTACAGTATGTAATAATTAAATAACAAATCCTTGCTAATGTACACTATTTCCATGGCACAAACTGTACTTGTACATTGTAGCATAGTTAAATCTCCAGGTCCATTCACTACTGGTATTTGGAGGGTTCATTTTGTCTCATTGTGTTTTTCCGTTGGAGCTACATGTATACTAAATGGATACTATTTTGTAGATGATGTTTTTATCCAGTCTGGTTATGACATGATCGCTGTGTGCAAACTTTTGCATGCAGTTACTGTCATTCTTTGATCTGCCGTTTCAAATTAGGAATATATACCTACTTGTTCATAGTTACAAATAACAGCCATGAACTCATGTTTATTTGCTCAAATGAAAGAAAACCATTCTCTGTTCTACGACAAGAATGTTGACAATTGTTAACAAGTAAATTCAAAACCTTTCAACCTGTTCAATTGTGTCTGATTTCCTTCCGTCCCTCCCATGCCGCTTTTTAATGAGTCTCAATCTACATGTAGAAAACCCAAGAATGTCCATTGACTACAAGAACAAATGTAACCACCCTCAATGAATGAAGCTGTGGTAGCACCATGAAAACATCTTTTAAAACTTTACTGTTTACACCATGCAGCAGAATGGTCGGAGAAAAAAACTGCTGGAACATTGTAACAATGTAAGTATTGACGGTCTCAATGGCTTACAGTGACCACCATGGGCAGCTGGTACTGGTCTCAATGGCCTCAGTGACCACCATGAGCTTGTACTGGTCTCAATGACCTCAGTGACCACAATGAGCTGGTACCAGTCTCAATGACCTCAGTGACCACAATGAGCTGGTACCAGTCTTAATGGCCTCAGTGACCACCATGAGCTGGTACTGGTCTCAATGACCTCAGTGACCACCATGAGCTGGTACTGGTCTCAATGACCTCAGTGACCACAATGAGCTGGTACTGGTCTCAATGACCTCAGTGACCACCATGAGCTGGTACTGGTCTCAATGACCTCAGTGACCACAATGAGCTGGTACCAGTCTTAATGGCCTCAGTGACCACCATGAGCTGGTACCAGTCTTAATGGCCTCAGTGACCACCATGAGCTGGTACTGGTCTCAATGACCTCAGTGACCACAATGAGCTGGTACTGGTCTCAATGACCTCAGTGACCACAATGAGCTGGTACCAGTCTTAATGGCCTCAGTGACCACCATGAGCTGGTACCAGTCTTAATGGCCTCAGTGACCACCATGAGCTGGTACCAGTCTTAATGGCCTCAGTGACCACCATGAGCTGGTACCAGTCTTAATGGCCTCAGTGACCACCATGAGCTGGTACTGGTCTCAATGACCTCAGTGACCACAATGAGCTGGTACTGGTCTCAATGACCTCAGTGACCACAATGAGCTGGTACTGGTCTCAATGACCTCAGTGACCACAATGAGCTGGTACTGGTCTCAATGACCTCAGTGACCACAATGAGCTGGTACCAGTCTCAATGGCCTCAGTGACCACCATGAGCTGGTACCAGTCTTAATGGCCTCAGTGACCACCATGAGCTGGTACCAGTCTTAATGGCCTCAGTGACCACCATGAGCTGGTACCAGTCTTAATGGCCTCAGTGACCACCATGAGCTGGTACTGGTCTCAATGACCTCAGTGACCACAATGAGCTGGTACTGGTCTCAATGACCTCAGTGACCACCATGAGCTGGTACTGGTCTCAATGACCTCAGTGACCACAATGAGCTGGTACTGGTCTCAATGACCTCAGTGACCACCATGAGCTGGTACCGGTCTCAATGACCTCAGTGACCACCATGAGCTGGTACCAGTCTTAATGGCCTCAGTGACCACCATGAGCTGGTACCAATCTTAATGGCCTCAGTGACCACCATGAGCTGGTACTGGTCTCAATGACCTCAGTGACCACAATGAGCTGGTACTGGTCTCAATGACCTCAGTGACCACCATGAGCTGGTACTGGTCTCAATGACCTCAGTGACCACAATGAGCTGGTACTGGTCTCAATGACCTCAGTGACCACCATGTGCTGGTACTGGTCTCAATGACCTCAGTGACCACCATGAGCTGGTACTGGTCTCAATGACCTCAGTGACCACAATGAGCTGGTACTGGTCTCAATGACCTCAGTGACCACAATGAGCTGGTACCAGTCTTAATGGCCTCAGTGACCACCATGAGCTGGTACCAGTCTTAATGGCCTCAGTGACCACCATGAGCTGGTACCAGTCTTAATGGCCTCAGTGACCACCATGAGCTGGTACCAGTCTTAATGGCCTCAGTGACCACCATGAGCTGGTACCAGTCTTAATGGCCTCAGTGACCACCATGAGCTGGTACTGGTCTCAATGACCTCAGTGACCACAATGAGCTGGTACTGGTCTCAATGACCTCAGTGACCACCATGAGCTGGTACTGGTCTCAATGACCTCAGTGACCACAATGAGCTGGTACTGGTCTCAATGACCTCAGTGACCACCATGAGCTGGTACTGGTCTCAATGACCTCAGTGACCACAATGAGCTGGTATTGGTCTCAATGACCTCAGTGACCACAAATAGCTGGTACTGGTCTCAATGACCTCAGTGACCACAATGAGCTGGTACCAGTCTTAATGGCCTCAGTGACCACCATGAGCTGGTACCAGTCTTAATGGCCTCAGTGACCACCATGAGCTGGTACTGGTCTCAATGACCTCAGTGACCACAATGAGCTGGTACTGGTCTCAATGACCTCAGTGACCACAATGAGCTGGTACCAGTCTTAATGGCCTCAGTGACCACCATGAGCTGGTACCAGTCTTAATGGCCTCAGTGACCACCATGAGCTGGTACCAGTCTTAATGGCCTCAGTGACCACCATGAGCTGGTACCAGTCTTAATGGCCTCAGTGACCACCATGAGCTGGTACTGGTCTCAATGACCTCAGTGACCACAATGAGCTGGTACTGGTCTCAATGACCTCAGTGACCACAATGAGCTGGTACTGGTCTCAATGACCTCAGTGACCACAATGAGCTGGTACTGGTCTCAATGACCTCAGTGACCACAATGAGCTGGTACCAGTCTTAATGGCCTCAGTGACCACCATGAGCTGGTACCAGTCTTAATGGCCTCAGTGACCACCATGAGCTGGTACCAGTCTTAATGGCCTCAGTGACCACCATGAGCTGGTACCAGTCTTAATGGCCTCAGTGACCACCATGAGCTGGTACTGGTCTCAATGACCTCAGTGACCACAATGAGCTGGTACTGGTCTCAATGACCTCAGTGACCACCATGAGCTGGTACTGGTCTCAATGACCTCAGTGACCACAATGAGCTGGTACTGGTCTCAATGACCTCAGTGACCACCATGAGCTGGTACCGGTCTCAATGGCCTCAGTGACCACCATGAGCTGGTACCAGTCTTAATGGCCTCAGTGACCACCATGAGCTGGTACCAGTCTTAATGGCCTCAGTGACCACCATGAGCTGGTACTGGTCTCAATGACCTCAGTGACCACAATGAGCTGGTACTGGTCTCAATGACCTCAGTGACCACCATGAGCTGGTACTGGTCTCAATGACCTCAGTGACCACAATGAGCTGGTACTGGTCTCAATGACCTCAGTGACCACCATGTGCTGGTACTGGTCTCAATGACCTCAGTGACCACCATGAGCTGGTACTGGTCTCAATGACCTCAGTGACCACAATGAGCTGGTACTGGTCTCAATGACCTCAGTGACCACAATGAGCTGGTACCAGTCTTAATGGCCTCAGTGACCACCATGAGCTGGTACCAGTCTTAATGGCCTCAGTGACCACCATGAGCTGGTACCAGTCTTAATGGCCTCAGTGACCACCATGAGCTGGTACCAGTCTTAATGGCCTCAGTGACCACCATGAGCTGGTACCAGTCTTAATGGCCTCAGTGACCACCATGAGCTGGTACTGGTCTCAATGACCTCAGTGACCACAATGAGCTGGTACTGGTCTCAATGACCTCAGTGACCACAATGAGCTGGTACTGGTCTCAATGACCTCAGTGACCACCATGAGCTGGTACTGGTCTCAATGACCTCAGTGACCACCATGTGCTGGTACTGGTCTCAATGACCTCAGTGACCACGATGAGCTGGTACAGGTCTCAATGACCTCAGTGACCACAATGAGCTGGTACTGGTCTCAATGACCTCAGTGACCACAATGAGCTGGTACCAGTCTTAATGGCCTCAGTGACCACCATGAGCTGGTACCAGTCTTAATGGCCTCAGTGACCACCATGAGCTGGTACCAGTCTTAATGGCCTCAGTGACCACCATGAGCTGGTACCAGTCTTAATGGCCTCAGTGACCACCATGAGCTGGTACCAGTCTTAATGGCCTCAGTGACCACCATGAGCTGGTACTGGTCTCAATGACCTCAGTGACCACAATGAGCTGGTACTGGTCTCAATGACCTCAGTGACCACAATGAGCTGGTACTGGTCTCAATGACCTCAGTGACCACCATGAGCTGGTACTGGTCTCAATGACCTCAGTGACCACCATGTGCTGGTACTGGTCTCAATGACCTCAGTGACCACCATGAGCTGGTACTGGTCTCAATGACCTCAGTGACCACGATGAGCTGGTACAGGTCTCAATGACCTCAGTGACCACAATGCGGTCTCAATGGCCATAATTCATCTCAAGTTTAGGACACTTTAATGATGCTTGCCAAAACTTCCATATTGTTCTACTCATGCAAAGCAGCTAAGTCACAGTTCAATTGCATAATGGTGGTACATGGATGGGCGGGAAGGATGGACACAACAATTGGTCAAGGTGCATTTGTTTCCCCTTGAGGAAGCAGGGAATAACATCATGCAAAATGTTTAGCCACATGTACGTAATTGTACACTATGTTAGTGTTATTTTGTGTACAGCTTCAATCATGGGTGTACTTCTAAGACCATATGAACAACCATGGAACAAAGCAATGCACAGTATTGCAAATCTTGTATAAACCTTTATGAAGTTATTACTCTTTGTTGGAAGAGAAAAGAATAATGGTTGACTTTTGAGATGGCAGCAGACCAGGATGTGTAATGTTTTGTAAGTTTGCTTTCGATTACACAATGCAGATAGACGAAATGCACAACTTTGGATTTTGTGAAAGTGCATTAACTCCAACCCTCCAGTTTCAGGAAAAACTTTCATAAATGTAAAAAGAGGAGCATTTCTAATAGAGAGAAAGTTTGTTTAATGTGTTAAATTAAACTGCAGTTTTTCAAGACAGATTTCTAGCTTGTGACAATTGTCACATTGGTCATCAAGCATCTTAAAAGCTTCCCCTTCTTTATGTATCATTCCAAATCCAACGCTAGTTTTCATATTTTTCTTTTCCAATCTGTTGTTCATAAAAGGATCCCAAAGTAACCCATGATGGAAGTATGGAACTTGTTCTATTATGTCCTATATATGACAGATCAAACTCTACCAATCCAAAATGCCATAAACAACAAAAATGATCAAATGTGAGTTAAAAGATGGCAAAGGGTATCCAGTTAATAACTTACTCTTACTCCTTTTTACACGTAGTTTCCCAATAATTGTGTCGCATGGAACTAAAAATGAGCAATTTAAAAGACTGCTATCATATACACACAAACTCAACTTTGCTAGGGAAGAAATAAGAGTGTTTCAACAGCTCTTATTTAAGTTCAAATAAAAAAGAACCAGATGTTAAAGTTTTTTGTAAGTTTTCTGGTTAAATCAGACTCATGTTCAACCAAAATATTGTACATAATTGTACACTGTACATTTTAAATACAAGTAGTACATTTACAGGGCATGTGGTTCAGTTGGCACTAAACTTTTATAGTACTTTTCACTAATTGAATAAAAGTCTGTAGTGGTCAAAAAGTCAGTCTTCAATTAAAGCCCAGATGCAGAACTGCGTAAAACGTAGCGTTTGACAACAGGGCTTGATACTTAGACAAATTGTTGAATGATACTAGTGTACAATGTATTCATGTAGTTAACACAGGGTTGTTTATCACTTCTTTGGCCTTCTTACTAAGCTGTGAAAAATATTTTATGAATTGTTAGGTTCTCACTTATTAAATTTTATTTATTTATTATTATTACTATTAATCGTTTCTTCTTCAAACATTCATGGTCTTTTAAAAACTAAGCTTGTTTTTCTGTGCTCTTGATACAAAGTATAACATCCAACCAAAGTTTGGTTCACCCTTTTTCTGTGGATTAGGGGCCTACTGTATAGCATTACAGATCTTATCTGAAATTGTTTTAAATCTCTCCACAGATGTCCGTTTACATTGTGACAGTCATGTGCACATGTGACTGATGTACAATGTACTTAAGTTAACTTCTTGAGAAGCCACTTACTGTTGATACTATGTAGGCTTAACAGGCTTGAAGATTATGAAAATGTCCCATATGGAACACTAGCAATTCAACTGCCTTGGTATTAAATACACCATAATGCAACAGATGGACAGTCTAGGGAGTATTGCTATGGAGCACATGTGGGGAAAAACCAAATTAGAAAAAAATATTGAAGGGGAGCTGGTATGGAAAAAGTGTACTTGATGTATTTTATAGACTAAACTGAAACAAGCTGATGGCAATAAGAGCCAGAATACAAGATTTCTAACCTTACTGCAGTTGGTTCAAACATGTACCCAACATTTATACAATTCTCACATGTTTCACTCAAAGCAAGTAGCATTGTGAGCTTGGTGGAAATAAAGATTAATTTATACAAGAAATATCGAATGACCCACAAATGCAGTCTTGTTTAATCACTGTCTCACCACCACTTATAATAATAATAATAATAATACAGCATTTTTAAAGCGCACTTTATCTCAACTTATAACTCAACAGAGAAATTGGTTGATAGTTCCCTCAAAACGTTCTTTTTGAATGTTTCCAAAATGTAAGTCTATTTTTACATGTTTCCCTAACCTTACCTGATTCACAGTGATTTGTCACCGAGTTCCTTGTCATTCCATTGTCACATTCACACTGGTGAGTCAATTTGTTGCAATGTTCCAAAACTGGGCAAGTGTCCCATTTTGCATGAGGCTCACAATAAATACTAGAATCTGTAATGAGATAAAGATAAAGTAAATAGGATTCAAAATGGTTTTTGAAAGTCGGACATCTTCTACATTTTCTTGTAAGACATCTTTGTTCATTTACACATGTATCAGATACTATGTAAATAAATTATGTACAATACACACGTAATTACTACACCCCATGTACATGTTCAAAACCTTCCTTTCCTCAAATAAATTGTTTCTTCTCTTTGATAGTTTCAATAAAATGGCTTTTATTAAAAACAGTACTGTTCACTGCAAATTGGGAAAAATAATGGACCTGTAAATTTCATTTTTAAGTGCTACATACATACATGTATAATACATGTAATTGTAGTTTTGAAGTAAACAATAGGCTGCTACATTGTATATTAGATAACTGAACAGACTCACTCCAGACTTTCAAGTGTAAATTAAAAACGCATCTGTTCTCTTCTGGCCCATAAACTGACAATTTTGTAGCATTCTTTAGCAGCGCATTGTATCTCTGGAAAATGCGCTTTATAAGTCTTATTATTATTATTATTATTATTATTAACAACAGAGAGTGTACTAAACATGTACTTATAAAGATTATGTACAACAAAACACTGAATGGATTGAAGTCCTGACTCCACTTTCAAATTGAGGCATGAATCCCAGAAAAATGTAATCATTTTCTTTTTACTCCATGCATTTACAGACAAATCCACAAATTTACAACAAAATTCTGTCGGCTACAACATGTACATCACGTCGTTGTTCTCTAAACAGTCATTCAGGGCTTAGCAATATAATTTACATCCTCCATGAACTACGTAGGACAAATCTCATCGAAAGTATTCTGACAAATCAAGTCCGATAGAGCTTAAAATGCTGTAATAAGTGCACTATGGAAAAAGTTATGATGTGTGAAATGTACAAAACATCACATTTTGCACTCCACTGAACTTTATAGACCAAGTTTGTCCCAACCATATTTAATTTTATGTGTGGCAGATCTGTTTCTTGAAATCTTTTAGTTTTGTAGTTTATGCCAATAAAAGATAGGCCATAGTATGCTTTTGGTAAAGTAAAATTTAGTGACATAATTTATATGAAAGTATACATGAAAGTACACATGTATGAAAAGTTGAACAAATCCACAATGAAAACCAGAAAATAAGACTTGACCTCAGTTTTCAGTTACTTAGACCCCTTGCATATAGCGAAACACTGCAGGGACGCTCAGGTCACATGCATACATGTTTTCTCCTTTTTGAAGTGCGAGATTTGTACAGTCTGTTTTCACTCAATCTTCCACAGGACTTGGAAAGCAATTTGGGCATAGTGCTTCTAGTGTACCATTTAGATTAATCAATGTTTACACATTTCAATATATCTTTTTTACATTGCTTTTTAAAGGCCCTTGACGTTTTATCCAGCGTATGCAAGACGTACGAAAAATTTGGCGAATACGCTGGCGTACGCCGAATAACTTATGGGTAAGTTTTGTATGAGTTAAGAGCACGCTGAAGCACGTTGGTAGACGTCGTAGTACGGCGAGGTCGTCAACATTTTTTGAACATGCACAACAATTTTGACGTATGCCGGCGTATGGCTCATGCGTCCCGCATACGCGGGCCATAAGTTTTTGTTAGTTATGCGATCGTTGACACACGTTCACAAACGTTTTTGTAAGTTACTCATGAGTCAACATACATGTACGTCGAGATAATGTCTAGCGTACCCATACCTTATTTCTAACCTTTGAGTAACGTGCTTTGAACCTATGTCGAACTTATCCTCAACGCAATTATTGACGTATGTAGACGTTTTGACGTGTTCCAGACGACCAGAGAACTTACTGAAAATTTTTCTAACTTACAGCTACCGTATAATGGTGTATTGGCAGCGTTCATCGAAGTTTTCTTCGGCATGACGGTGATGTTGATATATATGGTATGGTGATGTTGATACTGCAATGTCGAGTGCAGTTATGATTGGAATCGTCGAGCGGCAGCCTCTTTATGGGCTACGACACGTGATCGTCGGCGATACGCTCCGTGCGCTATGCATAAGTTAGACTATCGTTGGGCATAAGTTGTGAACGCCGGCAACACGCTAGGCATTCGTTGGTAATCTAACGTTATGGAAACGTTCTATATAAGTTACTAATACGATATTATACACGTCCAACTCATTATGAATACGCTTTGATACGCTCAAAATTGAAAAAAACACGTCGATAGTTCAGCGTATGCCAGCGTATTAGCAAAATCTTTAGACGCCGGCATATGCTGGCTAAAACGTCAAGGTGTGACAGGGCCTTAAACCATAAACCCACCCCAAATTCAATTTATAAATGTTACTGAATAACAAATTCACAATGCCTGAAATGCAGTGCCTTTTTATTCATGTTACAATTGACACCACACATGGCCATGGCCAACCTTAGCTAACTCCAAACCATGAATCAAACAAATTTAAGATAACAAATGCACTTGGCATTCTGTGCACGCTATTACCCATGATGCACTGTGGTGCGCCACTGCAGACAGTTGGCTGACTGCAAGCTTAAACAAACCCCACAGCTGCAGCAGCAGGGCAGAGTTTCTCAAATTGTTTTTCTAGGGGGGAGGGAGCCAGTGTCTATAGTTGAGATTAACTAAATATGAGCTGCTCGAGTCTCACTGGAGTGGAATAGGGGGCAGACCAAACTGGATATTAGCAATAGCATGTCATACGCACAGCCATGAAAAGTCCAGCAACATGTAGTCACTCCTACATGTATGTTGTCAATCCATGGCTGTAGTCTAAAATAATTTTTTACACCCCAAAAGTTACTATCATAAATATTGATGATTTTTTGTTTTGTGATTTTCTATAGACAAGCAGTCTGCACACATATTTATTATGAAGCTGGTCAATTGATTGTTTAGCCTTGTGTTATTGGTAACATCTGCTTATTTTTACAAATCCCCTGATTTAATTATAGTGCCATGCACACCTACATGTATACCAGCTGTATGATACATTGTCAATGATGACTGCATCATTCTATAGACTACAATCAACACTCAGTGGAAATTAAACATTATTTTGTTATCCATGGACATTGCAGATCAGATTTTATTTACATTGCATTTATTCATTTTTTGGTGGATTTATCTGAAAAGGTGTTTGTGTGTGATCTCTGATCATCCTAGCACTTAATGCCAAATAATGTAATTTTACACAAACAAATTAAAGCATTTCAAGATCAGCTGTAAAAGTGAAAATGCTGGCAGAGTTGTTTAAAAAATATGTCCATGTGCATTGAAAGATAGAAACAACACTGATACAACATGATGTGTTACATGTAAATGCATGTTTTTAAAAACTGTGAGTCACCTCACTTGATTTTATTGTGTGATGTCCATGTCATTGTCATCTGGTCATTGTCAACATGGTCAATCACCTAACACAAATGTACATGCCAGAGTAGTACTATGTATTCCGTACAAAATTTTACTCCCTAAAAATCTTACATTTCCTTTCACATGTTCATATTGCTACTATTTCCCCCATAAATAACAATCAGCCAATCCACACCATGTCTATATTGAATGAGTTGAATGATAATGAGTCCAAACTCTGTATTGTCATCATAGTGCCAACTAAGCACTAACTTGACCTAAAGCCTCTTAACATGTGTGAGTAATAATCAATCAATCTGGTGCACCTGCAATTAATAACGGTCTGTGTAGGCTGCAGCAGACCTCAGGACCACAGGTTCTACATGTCAGATTGATCTGTTCAACAGAGATGCCAATAACAAATATTGGTTGACTAAATCATTATTGAACGCTAATTTAAGGGAGGTGTTTGATATAGCTACATGTACATGTACAGGCGTATAATATGTATACATGTATGAGGCCTATATTTCTCCAATGCTTCAATCTTCTTTAAATAGGATCTCTGCAAGTAATGACATGATAACACAAGCACAGCATGAAACACGTATGTTTCATTGGCTGCCTCGGTTACGAATTGGAACCCTCAATTTGAACATACATGTATATCTTAAAAAGTTCTACGAATTGGAATACAATATGCACACTATCTACAATAGGCTAAATTTATAGCAAGTTTGTTCAAAATTTGTTCCCGACGTTTATAATCACACACAAACAAAAAAATTAAATACGGGGAGAAACCCATGTCTTTAAAAGGGGTCAAATTCGTGTACATGTAGATGTACTTTAAAATAGACAATCCATGCCTGCTGACACGCAACACTCTTATGCAACACACCGAGCTTATAAACTGGTATTTGAGTTTCTGTTACAGGATTTAAATGAATGAAATCTCCAAGGCCCATGCATGCATTATACTTCAGTTTCCCCCCCCCCGCCCCGCCCCGCCCCGCCCCAAATAAGCCATTTGCAAGTAATGCCTTTCTCAGTCACACTTGATTGCACAATTTGAATTGCTCACACAAATCACACCAGCTGCATCAGACTAAATCCAGTACTGAAATCACACAGTCAAGGAAAACTCTTGCATACATGTACATGTTAAGAGATGATGAAGAACCAAGGCCAATGAAATTAGATCACTAGTTTCTCGTCATCCAAAAAGTCAAAAAAATGTTTTCATTATTCATTGTTCATTATTTCTCACCAAGGAAAAATACAACACACAAACTTCTATTTTCACCGTTAATTTTTTAATAATGAAATTTCAGTAAATAATGAAATTTTTTAATAATGAAATTTCAGTAAATAATGAAATTTTTTGATGCGGGGCCAAAATCACATGCGGGCGCTGACGAGAAACTAGTGATCTAATTGCATTGGCCTAATGCTTCTCTGATGAAATATTGCACAAAGATACCGGTCTTTACTCATCTGGTTGTTGGTGCTTGTTTCAATGCCAAAACTTGTACCACACCATGTGATATGCGTAAACAGTAAGTAACTCAAAGTTAGTGCTTACAATGTACTGTACAATAGTGAAAGGCAAGACACTATACCGGACATTATTTAAACTTTGCTTAAGTTAAATGGCTTCATTACACCGTAGTAAAAGTACGCAATTAGTGTTTTCACTAACAATGTTCATCCACCATCCTCTTCTTGCTATCCAACACTTACGATCACTGTAATTCTCTTTTAATAAGGGTTTATGGATCTACCTGTTACTGTAATACACCTATCAATTGTATGACGCACTATCAGACCCCCGGGGATGGTGCGTCACTGTCCATATGTGGGGTCGGATTTGCGTGTCCAAAGACCCACCCTGAGTCGAAAAATTGACACACTTGTTGCAGATTTGGACGGTCTTCCGAACCATTTTTTGACTCACCATTCGCGGATAGCAACGCACCACAGACGGACAAATCGACGCACATAATTCCTTGCTATGCTGCAAACGATGCACGCGCAGTGAATACCAAGTATTTCAACCTTGTATGTGTACGAGTTTCCCGGCACACATGCTGAAAATACATGGCAAGTGTATGCACGAGGCGAGAATGTACTACTTGATCTTCGAGACGTGCGGTTCCCAACGCACTAGCTATCAAACACACAAAATAATAGAGAGGGAACCAGTCTACTAAATAACGCATCCTCGAATCCATCCATGACTCGACGATCGACCCCCAGTATCGTGCATGTGAGAGATATAATATACCACGGGACAGAGGTTGACAGAACCACCGCGCCATGAATTACATGTGTGACTAAATAACACATCCTCGTATCCATCTATGACTCGACGATCGACCCCCAGTATCGTGCATGTGAGAGATATAATATACCACGGGACAGAGGTTGACAAAACCACCGCGCCATGAATTACATGTGTGACTAAATAACACATCCTCGTATCCATCTATGACTCGACGATCGACCCCCACTATCGTGCGTGTGAGAGTTATAATATACCACGGGGCCGAGGATGACAAAACCACCACGCCATGATGTACATGTACATGTATTGGGCTTGGGCTAAAGGCCTGCGCTATATGCAGTGTGGAAAATAAACGGCCGGCCAGCCGTCTGAGCTGGCATGTGGTGATCGCTGACTTTCGGGCGGTAAATTCCCGACCCTCAGGCAACATAAATGTTAACAAAATAATACCAACATCATTTTACACAGGCGGGGAGGGTACAGGTAGGTGCATTTTTATTCTCCACTAAATAAAAAAATTAATGTTGAAATGGACATCGACGGACCATGACGTACCTCGACGCACCGCTCGAAGATTTTTTGACGGACTACTGTTGGACTTGACGTACCCACAGTCACTTTTTCCCGAGAGTAAAGACGCAAACTTGACGCACCATCCCCGGGGGTCTGATAGTGCGTCATACAATTGATAGGTGTATAAGTACATGTACAATAGCAGAGATGCCAACATTTCAAATTCAAAAAGAGTAATTTGCCCTCAGGCAATATACATGATAGCATTTAACAGAGATCAGTGTCATACATGTTCTGTGCTTTTTGACGATGTCGTATGCTCCGGCGCGCTGTGCAATGTTGATGTCGAGTCACAGCGACCGCGAGCAGATTTCACTACGAAGTTGTAATCCTCTATAAAATCATGTTGTAATGAATCCATCGTTGTACTCCAACAAGCGAAAAACTAATCAAACTATTGTATTATTATATTGGTTTTACCTGACACGCGTAAACAGCGAGCACCGTAATAAACATGATTTTATCAACAGTAGTACGACGAGCAAGACTACACGCGGTTTTCTCAAACGCCCCAATATCAACATCAGTATACCTGGGGCGATTTGGTTAGCAACTGACCATGGCTGGTTGCCAGTCTTCTAACACACATTGTCTACGTGTAAATCGAGGACACCAGCCTAATATACTTATTACGCCCAATTAGGCTCTTCTACCGTGGGCGTGTTGTTTTCACCGATCGTTTCGAAAAGGGCCTACGTATGCGCTGTTTCATGCGCTACAATTCGCACAAAAAGTCAGATACCGAATACATTTTAGTGATACGCGCTATGAAAATAAATAGGATTCAAGACACAACACGTACATTAAATGTTTTATTACTAGATATTTATAAAATCGTAAAGAACGAGGCGATGACCGTATTGTCGTAATTTGATAAATAAATTGTACAAATTACGCCTAAATCGTAAATGTTGGCATCTCTGCAATAGTGAATATAAATAACTAAAACACACTTAAAATCACGCAACTATGAACATCTAGCTTACCTCCATCACCAAGCTGAGTCATTCTTGTCATAACATAAACCATGTTACTTTCACCATCATGTGGCCATTCTGCTTCCACAGGGATGCATTCACTGCTTGTTTTACACCTGGCATGATAACATCTTTCTGCCAAGATCCAGACTGCATCACAGTATGTCTTGAGGCAGCAGGTATCCACACATTCTTGCTCTGATAGTAAAAAGCTTTGTCTCTTCAATTGATCATCAGGAATATCCAGACGATATCCTTCATAAGGTGTGTCTCCTGTACAAGATGCTTCTGCAAGCCCTAATAGCACAGAGGGAGGATTTGGACATTTTTACTATGTATTGGTCAATATAAACATAAACAAACCCTACATGTATTACACATGTAAAGATTGTTTGTTAAGTTTCAGCTAGGTAAATATATCACACTTAGTCAAACACTCTGTTCCAAGGCTTTTCCTCAAACTCTCCATGGTTACAACACATTTCAAGTGTACAGTACAATTACATATGTACATTGGTATCCTACACAACCAATGTGAATGTGTTCCATTCCAACTTTAGAATCGTCCCAACTATAGATAGTTCCCAGTAGACGCCATCTTTACGGGCAAATCGCATTTTGGCTTGCAGGCGCGTCAAGCGCTCAAATTATTAACGCAGCCGCGTCATTCACTAACCAATCATGCAATGAGTTTTGTGAAATGTGCGCGTGCTGCACGCCGTTCTCACGCGTAACGCATGGCTAAGTGTTCCAAATTGCCCGTAAAGATGGCCGATTTACGTCATATTGCAACCTATCTATAGTCCCAACTTGAGTGTTACAGTTGAGATGGCCCAACTATAGCTGGGATTTAGAGATTTGTCACCAAGCAAGGAACAAGTCAGCTCTTACAATGTATGAACATGTATACAAAGATACATTGGACAGTGAATCGTCACAACTAGACTGCTGGTTATTTCTACCTCCATGGGAGGTGAGAGGATAAATTCAGTCACATGTAAATTGTACATGAAGGAGAAACATGGGTTTTTCTTGAGTTTTGCCACAAGCAGGGTTGAAAGTCATTGCTGACTAAAGAAAAAGGTCAGAACTACATTGTAGCATCAACATATTGGTAGTAATGTTGAAATGGTGGAATTTCCATCTTTTGGTAACCCTAGAGTAAAAGAAAACAAGGAGCTTTTGTGAACAGTTTCCCCAAGTGCTAGAGAAGTAGATGAAAGAATAAGATTTATTTATATCTGAAGAATTTTTTATTTTTTTTAAAACCAGGCAAACATACATGTAAAAAAAGGTCTGAATTTAGATGATAATCTGAAATGTCTCATCCATTCGTGAGAAATACTGTGTTTGTATCACTTACATGTATGAGCCACAATGGAAGCCAAGAGAAACTTCAGATGATTCAAAATCACTTTAGAACTGAAGCCCAACTTTGGACATTCTTGATACGTTCATAGAACATACACCTTTTTCACAGCAGCTTCTTTGAAGTAAAATATATGTGTTACTTCAAGAAGCGTGTTCAATGCCTATTGATTGATAGTTTTAAAACAGAAAACAAGTACATAGGCCTAATCACTGTTCAAACTTTTATAAATCCCTTTTTTTGTAAGTGTTTTTCTATTCTACTACTTTACTTTTTACCATAGTGCAGCCAGTAAAAATGGAGATGTGTACAGAAGATAAATGTGCTATTCCCGAAATAGGGAGGAAAACTAAAAATGGGGAAGAATCCATGCAGTCAGTTACAGACTGAAAACCAAATCTATGTGCTAGAATCTAGACTGAGGTGGGGTTTAAGACAGTGTCCATACAAGTAAATAGACACTCACCTGTTCTTAACAATAGCATCAGCATCAGAGTAAAATGTAAAAATAACTGCCACCTTATATTAAGAGCTCTTGTCAAACTGTGGACATGCAAACTGGAGAGGCTGTGCCTACCCAAGGCAGGTGACCATATCGGTGGAGTAGAGTTTCTATCATAACATGAGTTTGTACAAAAATTGGTCCTTGCTTTGGAACATGATGTACAGTGACCTGAGTCATGTAGTTTGTCAGGTGGATCCATTGTGAAGATTAAATGGTTAAGCTCAAGAAGGTTGTTGAAAACTTGATGACATAAACTTGCTGCAGTTGATAAGGGTGGTCAGTTCACCTGTGGGAATAGAAATTAATTAAGGAAAAGACATTATTAGATATTTGGCCAGCACTAGTTATTTCTATTAAGTACGTAAATGTTAAAGGCCATAAGGACACTGAACATGCTCAGTGACTGTTTAGTCTGGTTCCGTGCCAAAATTGTCATTGTGACTTTGTAATCAGACCATTTATGAATTTCAGACTTTATTTCCCTTAAAAAAAACACAATTCAAAAATAAAGGTTGTACTATCTAATATCAACTAAGAGTATTCAATTATCTTTGGGGATGAAGAAAACAAATTAGGACAAATGCCATGGCTTGAACCTGTAGAATTCATAGATAGGAACGCTAAGCAAATGTGCTCCGCAGCCATGGATCATTTGGATGGAATTCTTAGGCAGTTAAAACTTTATGTCAGCTTCTTGTGTACACAGCAAAGAGGGCACTGCAACTAACCTGGCCTAAAGAGGGCACTGCAACTAACCTGGCCTAAATTTTGTATTAAAGGTAGCTGGTACCGGCAATAAATCCACCACTACAAAAAATAAGGAAAATGCTTTATTGACAGTATTCCTGGTCAATATGATACACATCTGGAGTAGCCCAATAAAAATAGTAAAAACGCTGTACTCCCTAGACCCTAGCTCATTGAAGTGGAGGGCATCCAGCGTCTCGTACTTTTAAAAGTTGTTAGCAGCAGTGACATTCATTATTTAAAGTCACCTGGAAATAGAATTTTTTTTTTTTTTAATATAAGAGTATATGTATATTAACAATAAAACAATTTTTTGAGTAATTGTTTGTCAGTATTTATATGTTTAAAAAATACATAAAGTTGTTTGGGGGCGACTCCGCCCATCCCTTTTTGTGACGTCAATCGAGGAAGACTTCGCCTCGATTGAACATCGACCCCACTCGAACTTGCCTGCATTTACGTTGTATATACACGTGCAAGTAGTGAGATTGTATGTTTCGTTTGGTTATCCAAAAGGTTTTTTTTTCTTGCATTTTTCTTGCGAAAATTGCTGAAGATGGGGTCAGCCAGCATTTTTTTCCTGCAGATCCCAAATATAGGCAGTTACGGGCATCGAAAGTTTGGCTAAGCGAGGGCAAAGTGGTCCGGTCCGACGCCGTTTTCAGCGCTATAATGCAGCGAACACTTGGATAGCCCGGGGATTTTTTCGTTGGTAGTAGTGTGCAAGGGAAGTTGCAGTGAAGCTTAGGTTACCAGCGAAATGTTTCTGGTGGAAAAACAATACCTTGTATTATCCGTGTTCTTGTTATGACCATGCTCGTATCTTCCGTTTTAGACATAGAAACGCGCATGGGACAGTTCGGGACCGGTGAAAAACCTCGTATAAACTGGCGTCTCGTATTAGTCGACTGTACACTGTCCTAGGATTGCATTGGGTGGTGACGTCCGAATACGAAAACGCATCATACTGATCAGGTACCCAGACGTAATGTACGGGGCCAGACTACACATTTTCTCCTGCCTCGATTGACGTCACGAACAGCGCCATGTAAAGGGGGGCCTATTTTTTTATTTGTAATTTAAAAAAAAAATACAATTTTTTAACCTTAGTAAATTGTTTATTCACATTCCACTCATAAAAATGTATATATTAATGACAAAAGCTTTATTTTGAAAAAATACCACTGCCAGGTGCCTTTAAGTTTAACTTTATTTTTATATGAAAGTAAAAACACTAACAGTCATGACAGTCATTACATGGGACTAACACTATTTATACACAGAGTTAGCGATGACCAATCAAGCAATGTTTATCATTTCATAAATGTAGTTAATAATAATATACTCCATACATTTTTGATGGATTGCATAATTCAATCACTAGTTGCATCATGGAGGAAGGAATTCCTTCCTCCATGATGCATTCGATAGTTTCAGAATCAGAGTTACATAATTTCCTTCCCCCCGTGCAGTGATAGAGTACATGTACTGTATGCATGACCTACCTATTCCTTCCCAAATTAAATCTAAACTAATCAGAGAGGTACGAACAGATAAACAAAAGCGTAACAACCTCGAAACAATACCAATAGTCATACTCATTTAGAGAAAGGACAGAGCTTTCTCCATATCTCACCTGCCTGTCTTGGTCTCACTGTCCGGTCACTTAGTAAATCATCACGACTGAGATGACTGAGCCGAGCTTGTTAGCTTAATCGTTGTGCTGGTAAAGTCCACAGAAACCGTCAGTATTCCTCATGACAACATGATACCACAATCGGCTTCCCCACAATCAAATACAGAAATTACAATACTTTTTCAGGCAGTTTTTAACGGATTTTTCCAGGAAAATTTAATATACGGCTTTTGATGCACATTTATGTGTACACACACACACCCGAAATTGCACTGCATCTGTTCATACATACCCGGCCCATGGACGTGGACGTGTTATATCATGTGTATTTTGGAGATATGGGCAGCCATCGGGGCAAAAAAAGACGAGCGTTGCACGCGCCTGCGTATCTGCTGCACGCCAAAAGATTTCGCTACTTCCGGCTCCAATTAGGCCTAGCATTCGCGTGTTAAAAAATCTCATTAATTTTGTCGTCCGTCGTAAACATTTTCAAGTGTCAAGGGGAAATCTGTCCCCTGGCGATTCTGTCCAATATGGGAAATTAACATGGGAGGTTAAAAGGAGGTTGATTCAAAAGAGGGCGCTATCAAAAGAAAATTGACACTTCGCCGCCGTATGAATGATGGGATCGGGACAGAACACGAATCACCTGCCATCACACCGCTTCACATATGTAGTATCTAAACGTTGGTCCCTGATGGCTAGACGGTATGGCGGAATCAAAATTCCTACAGCCCATGTAAATTTCCTATAATATTGGGGACCAAATCTCCGCCGGTGACAGATGTTCTAGGACATCCGCAGTTACATGTTCGAATGGCTTCTAACTGGCACCTAAATAAAGCCTTGGTACTGACCAAACAGGGAGACCGCCAACATATCAGGGCTAGACTCCTAAGCTCAGTTGGTAGAGCGCCAGTTTCATAGTCGGTTACCAAGTCTGTGAACGTGGCTTTTTAGTCTATTTGTCTGAAATAGCGCTATTTTATGGATTAACTTCAGACATAACCTTAGATCAGACCTTTAAAAAAATAAAAAGTTGACACCTAAAAAGAACGCTATATTTTAATTCGCACCAGCTATTTCTTTGTGACGTTGTATTTACAAGATAGGAATCGGACCTTTTCAAAAGAAGTCGCTGCATAAAAAAACAAAAAAGTCCACCCCCCAAAAAAAAATTAAAAAAATATTTATTAGGATTAGGAGGCCTATCTAATAGAGAACACAAGCTCTGAGAAAACTGGAAATCACTCTGTTAAGGATTTCTCAAGATACGCACCTAGAAGTTATCTTAACTGAGGCAGCAGCAAAATACACATTGACAAAGACGTCTACGGGAACTAAACGTTGGGGGGGGGGGGGGGGCAAGCCATTATCTCATTCAAGGAGGTTTGAAGGAATAGCCTACACATGACAAAATCCCCAATGTCGACGCCATGAACAAAGGGCAACAGGAAAAATGCCTGTCGGCATGAGGAGGGCTAAATCCCTACCTTAGAGAAAGGACCTTTCTCTATGATCCTACCATGGAGGAAGTTTCCTTCCTCCATGATCCTGCCATAGCCTAAATTAATGATCTCAGCGCTCCTTGAAATTGATAGAGTGATACGTCACGGTGGTTGTAGCCTTTTGTCAAGGCCTTCGTGGCTTGAACAGCTTTGAAGAAGGAGCCGCGATCCCAAGCGACTGAAATGGGAGACCACGCACGCGAGTGGCGAAGCCACGAGGGCCTTTTCCAACTTGTTTGCGGTTTCATATGTGTTTCTTTATAATCTCGACTTTTGCTACTTTTGCTACCCGAAACGGTAGCAAAAGTCCAAACCAATCAGAAGTGCATAAAAACCGCGAACAAGTTGGAAAAGGCCTCCCCCCGGCTTCGCCACTCTCGGCTCGCGCGCGTGGTCTCTCGTTCCAGTCGCTCCACTGTTTACAAAGCTGTCCAAGCCACGATGGCCTTGACAAAAGGCTACGGTGGTTGCAGCTTCAAGTTACAAATCTGGAGTGCTCAGTCGACTTATGTGTGTGTAACAGTTATCGCGTAGCTGACATTGTCATTTCCGCTTCTGCCATTTCGACTATTTTTTCTGTCAGCTCCGTCCATTCCTCCTTGGACAGAAGTCTTAGGTAGTCCAACCCAGCTGTCTTGTGAAGACGCTTGCCTACTGTCTTAAGGTCTCGGTCGAGCACCACTGGTAGAGTCGACTTATAGCTAGTTTAAATATCTGGTTCCGAACGTTCTTCAACACAAAAATGGGTTGTCCCTGATTTTAGAGCCAGTCTGAACTAAATTTCCCGCGAAAGCTTGTCAACACAACGTGTACACACCGTACCACCACCTTGCAGGGGGAGCTAGCTAGCGAGCAAGGTCTCTGTTGTCGAGTGTACTGAGTGGCACAGAGCCAAATCAATGTGATTTCTTCAATTCAATTCTTTGCAAACTGAGATCACAGACAATGCCGAAAAACACCCTGTTTTCATACTTTTCAAAGAGTCCAGCTGTAGCTGTACCCAGGAAGGCGACGTCACCATTGACGGCTGACGATGTTGGAGATGAGAAATCCAAGTCGCCAAAGGAGGCAGCCAAGGGACCGGTGCAGTTACATGAGAGAGGGAAGGGGAAAACTGCAGATGGATCTGGGGCAGACGGTGTGTCACGTTCTTGTCTTGTATTTAATATATTTTTATTGTATTGTTTGTCATTTCACTGGATTGGGTGTTTCAAACCGAGACCTGATCGAGAGCCTGACATGCTTGAACGTTTCTCTATATTATGGTTGAACTACATATCATGTGAGGGCCTAATTATGTTTACATTATGTTAGCCTGCCTTGAGGTTGAGTGCATAGTTTATCAATAACATTAATAATATTAATATTATTGATAACTAAAAAACTAACGATTTGAAGCTTAAACTTTCATTTTTCTTTATTCATTAAATTTAATATTTAGACTAATTATTGTTTACCGGTGACAGTGAAATCATTGACTTGAAATGCTATGTTGCCATACTGCAATTGCAGACTTTATTTCCCCTTAAATAAAACTTAGGACCACAAATTAGAAAAAGGTAGTACTAGTGTAGTAGTACTACTTGTACTTTCCTCCTGAGTTTCCATTTAAATGTAGGAGTCAACCTTTTGATAATAAAAAAAAGAATTCTTATTTGGGATGAAAAACAGGATGTAGCCCTCATGAAAACATTTTTGTTCACTGTTCTTGTCCATCTGTTCTGTTGTCACAGAATTTACGTATTATTGATTTCAGATTGTGCCTTTAAAGTCGGGGATGTTGTCTGGGCTAAGCTAGAAGGCTACCCTTGGTGGCCAAGTCTGGTTTGTGACCATCCAACTCTTGGCACTCACAACAAGCGAGGAAAGAAACATCAAGTTCATGTCCAGTTTTTTGATGAGTCCCACAGTCGATCTTGGATTCTTGAGAAGTGAGTACATATCCAAAACAAAGGCCTCTGCAAAAAAAATTGATTTGAAAGGCCTTTACTAGGAAGAATAAACCTAATTGAATGCAATCGGTTTCCTACGTTAACATTGAAAGTAAATTAGCATTGTATCCTTCCTTGCTCTAAATGTTTCTTCCCCAGGTATATGGAAATGTTTAAATTGAAAGATTCAGAACGTGGAGGCAAGTTTTTCACCCAGAAACTTGATATCTGCCAAGCAGTAAAAGAAGCAAAAGGTGCACTTGACCTGACGGTAGAGGACAGGCTACAACTAATCATGTGCATCCAGTCAGATGAAGAGCAGGATGAAGAAATGGAAGTTAATGGTAAAATACCCTGTGCAAGTCTAATGTTTGTTGTGGTAGTTGATTTGTTTACAATGTAAAGATGCATTAATCATTGTTATTAGATGTAGCGCACTAAGCACTCAAAGTAGGGGGGGGCTGGTCTATATGAAATCTGTTGACTGAAGCTTCTACTGATGTTAAGAATTTTTGTTTATTAAGTGTCCCAATCACCGTGAAAACTGTAACGAGATAAATAACGGAAAACAAATTACCATTTTGGTAAGTAACAATAATGAAGGTTCGATCATAGCAGACTACTCAAGAATTGTATTTCCATAAACCTGGTATAAGTCAGTTTGAAGTTAAGTTCCCTACATAGTAAATATGTAAACAAACAGTTCCCTTAAACAGAAATAAATGTCTGCATTGAACCTACGGTATTTCTGCAATCATCCCAATCACTAACTTCTCCAATGTACATCATTTATCAAAACACACTGTGTCCTTAATCATCCTACAAATAAATGACATAATAATAACAATAACATAAAATAAACCTCGCTGTTCACGTCTTAAGACCAGCTGATAAAACTTCCAGCATTCAACCATGATCACTTAATGACGACTTGGACTCTATTTAAATACATATCTAGAATCATTTTTATGCAATGAAACAATGTAATAAACAGTAGCAAGTGATAATACAACAATATCCATGATATAGTAAGCATCAAATAACAACACTTTCTTACCCATGAACATGATACAAGTAGCCAAAAGAACCATTCGAACGAATGGATAAGTTACTTTACAACTTACAAGCATTACAAAAACTAGCATGGAAGACCATGATTATGAGGGCGCTAATCAGAACTTAGACTTGATCTTAAGTCAACTGAGAGCTTGAGCTAGCGTGCAAAGCCGCCATTTACATGTACATTAGACTTGTTGTTAAGTTTTAACAGATTACTAAACTAGCACTCGTACTTTTTAGCATCACTCAATTTCAAAATTGTACCAATTGTAAGATGTGCCAATATATATTACTATTAAAATATTTCTAGAAGTAAACAAAACCAACTGATATAAATTTCAATTTTTGGGGGGATGATTTTCAAGCTAGTTTATGTCATTTGTACCTTAGCAAATCATATAGAAATCACAATAGATAATATTTATTTCAGCGCCGGGTAATATGACCGACAGGCGTGTGAAAACAAAAGGGCGCTACTTATAAATGGCGCCCTCTTTTAAATCACCTTCTTTTCACAATTGTGTGATAGGTATCATTAGAATGTGTATTATTTTAACTGACAACCAAGTTTTCTGTGCGCAAAGATTACTCTGAGACATGCCTGATGCATTTAAAAGGTATTTTGACCAATTATTGTACTGAAATTTGTGGTATTGGTCTCTTTAAACCACTGTGTGTTTCTAACTGTCGACATCCAAACTTGAGAAAAGGTATCTTTGTATCAGTGCAACAAGATTGGAAAACAATATTTGACTTTGATGCGACAACTGGTTTTTGTATGGTGTTAAACACAAGCTGTGCTTTAACCTATGGAATGAATTAAGTTCGCTTGAATTGTTACTAATCCACATTTAAAAACAAATCTTTTGTGTCAAAGCTTTAAAATTGGATCAGATGTTTTCCATGTATGTTGTATTTAACGCTGACATGCATTAAGTGATGCAATACTTGTACAGACTGCCTCTTTGTCTCTGCTAACTATAGGAAGCAGTGCAGATAAGATGAGCTCCAGTGATGAAGATGACAAGGAGGAAGAAGAAGAAATTAAACAGAAATCCAAGAGGACAGTTCGAGCCTCAATTAGACAGACACCTCGCTCAACAGCTTCACATAAGAAGAGACGTATCATTGAGACATCGGATGAGGAGAGTTCAGGTCAGTTTAATCGTTTGTAAGTGTTTGTTTCAATTATTGCTGCAAGTTTTGGTGGGTCATATATGAATATGAGATCCCCTGAGTTCTTTCTTTGTTGATTAAAAAATTAATGTTATTTTTTTATTTTTTTCTCTCTTGGCCTAAAGGTGACGAGTACAAACCACATGTAGGAGACTCTGGCTCCTCAGACAGTGCCAACTCAGGTGTTGATGAGAATGACGTCTCGGAATCTTCTTCCATGTCTGAGAGCGGAACACCTCAGGTAGAGAGACGATTTTTGTTAGAAATTCCTTGCTGGGTATTTCTTAACTCAGGAATTATTGGAATTCACAATTTGGAATCTGCAACAATTAGTTATGCAGAGTATTTTAGTATTGTTAAATTGTACTTGAGATAATTGAGGAAACAGTGTTAAAACTGAAACAAAGTCTGTGGAATATTTGGGGTACTGTTAGTGTTACATTGTCAATTTGCTTGACTTGTTTAAATTGCACTGTAGAATAGCCGTAATCCCTTGGGATGTTAGGTGTTTAACAAAATTAGTATTCCATTGTATAGGAAACTGGTGCTACTTGATCTTAAATCTCAAAGTTAATATTCCATTGAAATGTTCTCATTATGACAATGTTCTACCTGAGGAATAAATCATTCCTCTTGTAGATACGAGCTGTATGTAAATGGTTGCATGTATGGTTGAAACACTAAACACTCCATTCAGGGATGTAGTTTTCATAAAATGAACCGTCTGATTTAGTAATAAAAAGTATAAAACATTTTGGTAAGCATTCACAGTTGTGATTTGTTAATCATTGAGGGTTGAGGGGTTGAGCTTATTAACCCTCCTACTGTTCGCAACATTTTCAAGTGAGTTGACCAACCATTTGAAACCATTCAACTGCCAAAGTTGTGTATGGTGGCACAACTGTGCACAGAACTAACTGTGTACTGTGTACTGTGTACATGCATTCCCTCATGGTATCATATTGCAAGGCTGGCATAGCTTATCTATCATTCAAAACCACAGTGAATGGTATTGAATGGTCAGACAGCAAGAGGGTTAATCAACTGGTCTATTGACGCCTGTATGTAAATAATGGTATGTTGGGAAGGTAGTGCATTCTGCTCTCCCAGACAGGCTCCTAGTGGATGATACCCATGCCTACATCCTTAAGGACTGTGAAGGGGGTAACCCTGTTTCAGCCCCAGGAGTAGGAGGCAACGTGCCCCTGGTGTCAATTGATTTGGGTTGATAGCCCAAATCAGTTATGTGTAGCCCTCACCTTGAGTGGCCGTCCGTGGCCTTGTGAGTTAGGCGATATCTCATTTAAAAAAATAAAATAAAAAATGTGCAAAAGATCAATGATATTTTAATCCGGGGTGCCTATCACCATTTTAAACTTAACAACACTTTCCTGATCTATTAAGCATTTAGAAAAATTTATCATGGTTGCTAGATAAGCAGGCTAATAACATTTCATCTTCCTTAACTGTTTCTTCTGTGAATGTGAACAAATTGTAACAAATATGTTGGTATTTAACCAATGATTGCAATATTGCCATTACTGTAGTGCTATCAAATACTCTATCAAGCATTCATGTTTTTATTTACCCACCTACGCTTCTAAGACCAACTATGTTAAGCAAACATTTGGAACACTAGTGTAATTTAAAGTCTGAATGCAACATTTTTGGTACCAAAACAGTGGGAAGTTGTGTTTTGCTGGATTCTTTTTTAAATCTGTATATTGCTTACCTATTATTTAATTAAAAATAGTTTTTTTCTTTGCTTTTGACAATTTATTGTAATATTAATTATTTTCCTAACTTAAGAAATCCAGAAAGAGGAAGCGAGGATCCAGCTCTCGGAATTCTGTTAGAACAGGAAAAGGGGTCACCAGACCTGTTTTCAGTGTCATGACCCCTGACCCACCTGAACCTAAGATGGTCACGCCACAACCCAAAAAGATGTTTCTCACACCAACCATGAGCGCCAAGACAAAATCCAGACTTACAAGTTTCCAAACACCAGAGGTTAGTGATAATGTTTTCAAATGCACTTGTAGAACGTATACATTGACGCCACCCTGCAACCGTCTTAACATTACTCTATGAATTAAAACAGGCATAACAGTGTGAGGGCCTGATTCCCCAACTGGTATGGACTGGGTTCAGAGCTGGTCGCTATTAATAGATCAAGCCAAAGGCACAATCCTTAATAATTTTTTTCTTTCTTTTTTTACTTTAGCAAAATGCTTTAAATTTATTACTTTTATTTTGGTGATTCTTTTTAAATACATTTTGTATTGATGTTCAAGAGCCATATCTGTAGACTATTCAGTTTTCTTTTGGTACCTACATGTAAGTTCTTACACATGATTCAATATTAAGTTATTGCATGTTTTTTTAAACCAGACTAGAAGCTCTGAAAATGAACAATACCTGTTCTACCCATATAACAATATCGAAATACCTGGTTGGTGTCCGGCCTTTTTGCAGTATGTGGGTTTATGTGCATACCTGCTACCCAATATCGATATCGATATATACGTGTCATGGCATGACATGTTTACAGTTTCCAGGGGCGTGAGGTATATTTTCCTGTGCGCCTTGAGTGAAGACTAAGCACCTTTTAGTCACGAGTTTCGTGTCATGGCATGACATGTTTACAGTTTCCAGGGGCGTGAGGTATTTTTTCCTGTGCGCCTTGAGTGAAGACTAAGCACCTTTTAGTCACGAGTTTCGTTAAAGTTTACAACATAAAGTTTGCTGTCCAGATTTCCTTGTTTTTCCCCGGCTTATTGCTGTTTTAAGGAATCACACACAGTTGTTGAATAATTTAATCTTGACGACTACTTTGCCATCACGACCAAGATGTGTTTGTACTTCAAAACCACAGTGGACTCACTGTATTGAGCACACAATAAAGGAGAAACACTAAGACAGTTAAAAGGCGTTTCTTACTGTCATACATATTGCAACAATGTGTCAGTTAACTATATGCATACACATGTGCATTCTGCATGTGCACAACACCAACAATTTGCCAAACTAAAACACAAAAAATGCACAAAGAAACTGTTGATTTGATTATGGGCTGCACAATCCACACATATCTTTACTAAAACAGTGTTGGTTCTAGGGCCAGTTGGTCTTTATACACATTTGAATGAATCCCCAACTGTTCATTCGTAGTCTCTCAACCAAGGTATTTCAGACAATGATGGGGTTTTGGTTTGCCATTTCTAGTCGAGCCCAGGTCTTAGTACTCCTCTTGATTCTGATGAGACTCGATATCCACATCAGCGTTATGAATGGCTGAAAGACGGCCATCGAAGGTGAGTCAGGAATAACATCATCAATTATTTATAAGATTTAAAAAAAAAAAAAAATTAGTTATTTATAAGGTGCAATAAGGAGTAACAACTAAATTTATGAGGTGGTCATAAGTGGTGAATTCTTGCGAGTCATTTGGGAGGGATTATTCTGTCCAATGTTCAATATGTATTATCAATGGATTATCCTACCTTTAACTTTGTAAGTAAAGGACTGTAGGACATTAGTTTTTATTTCTTATCACCTTTTTATTTATTTTCTTAAAACAAAAACATTTTTGTGTGTGAAGAGAACACTTATGTGTTATGTCAAACGTGTAAACTAGTTGGCTTTATTTAAACGCTGAATTAGGAAATCAAAGTCTGATTACAACATGTCAGGCTGAAACATTCCTTGGGACGATTAGTACTAGTGGGAATTATATAATGATGAATAAAAAGCAAAACAGTTTGTTTGATTACTGTCAATTATATTTCATTTTATCAATTTTATGATCAAATGCTTTATACTCAGCATACCATATCACATTTCCTGGTCTGTGCGTTCATGCTTGGATTGGATCGGCTGTTGCCGTGCATACGTGATGGATCAGGCTAATGTGCATGTACTGTGGTGTGTTAACGGTTGGACGTGCTGGCCCATTCTGGCAATTGTGATGTGTGAAGCTATTTATACTGGTTTAGGGGGTCCAGATGTTCGGGCCAACAACCAATCAGCATAGCCGTAGCGGCGAAAACGATTTGATTGGTCCTTAAGTTAGAAAGGTCAGCCAATGAGAGCATAATATTGGCAAGTCGCTTGTTAACCTTTTTGGAGGGAAATTTGTCTTGCTTAGCGTCACTTTGTCACAGCTTGTGATTGAAGCCAAACTTTATAATATTTGCTAAGGCAAATTGTCTGATTTTGTACTGTTTGGGTACATCTTTTGTTCTACTTTAACTTACACGTAGGTGGAACTTTGAAGGTTCTTCCCCCAATTTTCTTAATTTGTAGCGGCAGTGACATTATCACTGAGCAGCGATCGTTTTAACGATTACTTTTGCGTCGTCGTTCTCCTGCAGTTTGTAGCTTTTCGTCGAGCATAGTATTTACGTGCACGGCAGGCTTGTCTTTCCCGGCGGCGTCTGTTGTACGCGGGAGATCTTTGTCGTGCAAAAGTGACTGTTTCATTTCATTTGAGGGGGAGCTACATAGATCGTCTTTTGCACTGTTGCAGTTTACATTAAAATTATAATTCCGTCTTCGTGTGTTGCTTCACTACTTGGTGTGGAGGTAGCGGAATATTCGCCGGATTTCTGAACTGAAGTTATTCGTCAGTTCGGGGCTGTCGTCTTTTGGTGCTTGCTGGAATTCATCCACTTTCATATGAGGCTCATCGTCAGGGTGGGAGACTACGGACTTTGACGGACGGCTTCTCCTTTTTTCCTGTTTGCGTCGTCAGGTTTCCACGAGTTCTTCGGACTCCAGTGTCATTTAACTTTAACTAGGCCCTATACTTTAAAATAACACTAGTTTTGTCGGCCTTCAATTTGTCTACCAGTACTACTACAGTACGAACTATTTCATAATTCTACACGAACATTAATTGAACTTTTCACGTTCGTCGAACTTTAATTTTCGGCATGCCGCGTTCGAAGCGGGCTGTTCGTGCACCCGCACGATTTGCTGAAGGAGGTGGAGTGCCGCCGCCCAAGAGGCAACGAGCAACCGGTGCTGCAACGGCCACCGGTTCTGTAGCACAAGCGGCAGAGTCCGGGGCGACTGCCAACTCGTCACCATCGACATCAGCAGGCCAAGGAAGAGACCGCGGTAATGACGGTCCGGGTGGTGAGTTGTTTGTTAATGGTGATAATAATAATATAAATGCCCAGGGTACAATATTAGCAGGTAGGCCAACAGACAAGCCGGATACTCTGCCTCATGGGTTGACTGTAAGCTTGCCTAGCCAAGCTGGCTTGCCACCGGCGGTTCCAAGTTACAATAAGGGTAAATCACTGGGCCTTGCAATTCCGTCTGCTACCAAGCAAAAAATTTGGGACGGAGAGTATATTGATTTTTCTCAGTTGTTACATGGAAACACTGTTCAACTCTTGGCTACCCAGCAGCAATCAGAGATGGTTTTTGCAATCAATGAAGGGGGTAACATGGTACTCAGGCCAGCTGTGCAGCCTAGAGTAAAAATTGATACTCTGGATAAGTGGGTTTCGGCTTTTCATGTTTTTATGGCCATATATTTGGAAAAACACCCAGCTCGGGCGGGAGAGTTACTGCAATATGCCGAGACAATCCGTTTGGCCGCTGCTCAGTTTCCCGGGCCGAGTTGGAGGGCTTATGATGAGCAATTTAGGCTACGCAAGGCGGCCGATCCTGGCACTAGCTGGGGCGACATGGACATGGAGCTTTGGGTAACGGTAGCCGCATCAGCGTCATTCCGGTCCAGTGCCAGTACTTTTGCGGGTAACATGAACACAACCCAATTTGGCAATGCTAACTATAGCCGCAACAATAACAATGATCGAGGCAGTGGTGTTTGCTATGCATTCAACAGGGTGCGTGGCTGCCAATACAGTCACTGCAGATATGCCCATAAGTGTAGCGTTTGCCTCCGCCCAGGTCATGGCGCTCCTACGTGTCGCTCTGGTGGTAGCCAGGGTAACAGGCAGTCTGCAGCCGCTGCTAGTTTCGCTGGTGACCGCTCGCTCAATGGTAGGCGTGCGTTTGGTAAGCGGGCGCCAATGACGCAAAATGGCGGAAAGCCGAAAGGCCAGCAAGCAAGTTTGCCAGCAGCGGCGACGGGTAAGCCTGCCAATTTTCGTGCCTACAACGCCAATTAAGCTTTTTGTGTTGCGTGACTGGTTAGAACGTTACCCTGATAAAAAGGCAGTTTCTGTATTACTTGACGGTTTTACTCATGGTTTTCATATTGGTTATTTAGGTCCACGGGTGTGTAGGGATTCAGTTTGTTTACCTTCTGCCGCACAGCACCCGCAAATTGTGCGTGGAAAAATCGCTAAAGAAATAAGTTTAGGCCGTATTGCAGGCCCATTTGCTACCCGTCCTTTGCCTAACCTGCAGTGTTCGCCGATTGGTCTTGTGCCTAAACAAGAGCCAGGTGCATTTAGGCTAATTCATCATTTATCCCACCCCAAAATAGGTGGGTCAATTAACGATTTTATTCCGCGTGATCAATGTATTGTACATTATGCTTCCTTTGACACGGCAGTTGATCTTGTCATGCATGCGGGTAAGGGTGCTTGGCTGGCGAAATCTGACATTAAATCCGCATTCAGACTGCTCCCTGTGCACCCGGAGGATTATGACTTGTTGGGTTTCACTTTTGATGGATTATTTTATTATGACAAATGCTTGCCTATGGGCTGTTCTATTTCCTGTTCCCTTTTTGAAATGTTCAGTACATTTTTAGAATTTCAGGTTAAGCTGATTATCCAATCACAGTTTGTTACTCATTATTTGGATGATTTTTTGTTTATTGGAACCTCCTTTGGGTCCTCTGGGGAGGCACTTTCAGCCTTTACAGATATATGTGAAAAGTTGGGCGTGCCCCTAGCACAGGAAAAGACTGTTGGTCCAGTTCAAGTTATAACTTATTTGGGTTTAGAGATTGACACTGTTTCCCAGCAAGTTAGGGTGCCTTTAGTGAAAATTCGTGCACTCTGCAGCAAAATTCATGCCGCACTGGGTAAGACTAAAATTTCCCTTGTTGAACTGCAATCACTTGTTGGTTCCTTGAACTTTGTTTGCAAGGCAGTGTCTCCTGGTAGGGCCTTTTTGAGAAGACTAATTGCTCTCTCTCGGGGGCTCACTAGGCCTCACCACAGGGTGCGTTTGTCGAAAGGGGCTAAGTTGGATTTGCTTATGTGGTTGGAGTTCTTGGACCACTTCAATGGTGTGTCCCCAATTTCGGCCTGTGCGTGGGACGATTCAGTAGAGCTGTATACGGACGCAGCTGCCTCTGTAGGGTATGGTGCCTTTTTTCAAGGCAAGTGGGTGCAAGGTCGCTGGCCTTCATGCTTAATTCATCAGCAGCCTTCCATTGCATTTCTTGAATTTTTTCCCTTGCTGGTTGCTGTGTTGTGCTGGGGTCCCTTGCTGGCAAATCGGCGGGTCCGATTCCGCTCTGATAATTTTGCAGTGGTTCATATAATCAACAGCCAAACATCGCAGTGCGAGAGGATAATGCATCTTGTGAGATTGTTTGTGCTGCAATGCCTGAAGTACAGTATTGTTTTTAAGGCAGTGCATATCCCTGGGGTTTGTAATGTATTGGCTGATTCTTTATCACGTTTTCAGATGGATCGATTTCGGGCTGCAGCTCCGAATGCCGATTGGGTGATGACACCAATTCCATCTCTTCCAATCCTCTGGTAGTGGGTGAGATATCTAGATTGTTGTCCATTGCTTTTGCCAAGAATTCTTACAAAACTTACTCCACCGGTTGGAATGCTTTCTTGGATTTCATGGGGCAAGGGTCGACGGCTCCCACTATGCCTATTACTTCTGCAATGGTTAGAGCATTTATTGCTTGGCTTTCTCTCAAAGGTTGTGCATCAGCAACTATAGCCACTTATGTAGCTGGGGTAGGGTTTTATCATAAGTTTCACGGTTATTCTGATCCAACAAAGGATTTTTTGGTTTCTAAATTATTGGAGGGTTGTCGTCGGGATCGTCGAGTGAGTGATACTCGGGTTCCAATTACAGTACCAATTCTCATTACTATTTTGGGGGCTTTACCTCATGTTTGTGATTCACGCTTTGAGGAGTTGCTGTTCAAGGCGGCAATGTTGTGTGCATTCTTTGGGTTCATGAGAGTGGGTGAGTTTACTGCCGATTCAGCAAATCATATTCAGGATTCTGTGTTACTGCTTTCAGATATTGTATTTAGTTCAACAGGTTGCGGGTCAGTGCTGGTGTCTTTTCGCACATGTAAGAACAATCAGGCAGGTCGACCTTTGGTAATCAGACTAGTTGGTACAGATGATGAGTCAATTTGTCCTGTTACGGCACTACGTGATTTTATCCAGGTTCGGCCATTGGTCACGGGTCCATTGTTTTGTCATTTCGGTGGAACACCTTTAACACGTTATCAGTTTAATGCAGTGCTTCAGAGAGCACTAGGTTTTGGTGGACTGGGTGATCTGCGGATTCGGGCCCATTCCTTTCGTATCGGTGCTGCAACAGTTGCTCATAGCTTGGGGGTCCCACTGGAGGAGATTCAGCGTATGGGCCGTTGGCGTTCGGATGCGGCACTTACTTATATTAGACCCGAAGCAGTGTGTACTTTACCTGGTATTACTAGTATGGGGTAAAACATTATTAATTTGGGTTATCTCTCTCGGATTTGTGCAGGTAGCGTGTGGATTGTTGGGGATTCATTGGTTCGTTGGGCCCAGCGCTCACTGGCAGTCGGTGCGGTTCCTGTGCTGTGGCGGGGTAGAGGCGGAGCAAGGTTAAGTGACCTGTCGTCCCTACTTTCATCTATGCCCAAAAATGCCCCTCCACCAGCGGTGCTTATTATCCATCTTGGTACAAATGACCTACTCACTATTGATGTGTATTCCATTCGCCAATCAATTTCAATTTTCATGAGTGAAATTCGGGATCAGTTTCCAACTACTGTTGTTTTTTGGTCAGAAATTTTACCGCGGGTTTTTTATTTTGGGGCTCATTCGCAGAAGGGCATGGAGCAGCAGCGTAAAAAGATTAATCGATGGATGCGCACCTGCTGCCAGCGACATGGGTGCATGATTTTGCGTCATCCACAGTTCAAGTGGATGGAATTGTCTTTGTATAGGTTTGATGGGGTCCATCTATCCGAGGCTGGCAATGCCATGTTTTGTGACAATTTCGCTGACTGCATTAATAATCTTTCAATGGGAACTTGTTAATTTTTTGTTTGAGGTACTGTCACTTTTCTTGGGGCGTGCGTTGCACGTTTGGCAGTTTTTCGCAGAAAATGACAGAGAATAGTAAATGTATTATAATTTCATTTGTAGAAAAAATTGTATCACGTAATTTCTAGTTGTAATGGCCAAGGTTATGTAATTTTTCTTACGATAGTGCCATCCGTGTTTCGGTCGGGCTATCTTACCTGTCCCCCTCGTTTTCCAACTTGGGGAATTTATGATGTGTTACTAGGACTGGGATACACTTCTCTCTTTTTATCACTTATAATTAATGGTAAAGTTAGATTTAGGGTGCCCGGCGGTTCCGCCGGGGCCATTCTTCCCCCTCGTTTTCCAACTTGGGGAATAGCATTTTTATGTAGGACTTTTTAAATACTTCATTGATAGATGCACAGTGTGCATAGGTGAATGGTTCAGGCAAGGTGCGTGACATGTTTTTGAACTGTATTGGGGTCACTAGACCCCCACAATGTTCATGTGTGGATACACCTGAGCGTGGTTGTCCTAGCTCAGCTGTGTTTTATGTTGGTAAGGATGTGGTACCCCCCTTGGTGTGGCCACTTTGGTAAAAGGGCTTGATTGTCCTTGGTGTGGTCACTTTGGTGAGGGCGTGGTAATCCTTTTTGTGGCCACTTTGGTAAAAGGGCTTGGTATAGTCCTTGGTGTGGTCACTTTTGTTGTTGGTGTGGCCACTTTGGTAAGGGCGTGGTAGTCCTTGGTGTGGCCACTGTGTTTATGGTTGTCCATTGTTACATGTATGTTTTGTTTGTCTGTCAGCCGGTTTTGCCCTATGTCTGGTATCCGGCTCCTTGCCATTTTACAAATTGTTGTTTTAAATAGTGTTATTAATTTTGGCATTTAATTGCAGGTATGAATAGCACTTAAATAAATTGCAGTGTCAAGCTGTGGCGGAAAATCACATATTGGCTAAGCTTATTGCATTTTGTTATTGTCTGAGTATAATTCATTTTATCAATTTTATGATCAAATGCTTTATACTCAGCATACCATATCACATTTCCTGGTCTGTGCGTTCATGCTTGGATTGGATCGGCTGTTGCCGTGCATACGTGATGGATCAGGCTAATGTGCATGTACTGTGGTGTGTTAACGGTTGGACGTGCTGGCCCATTCTGGCAATTGTGATGTGTGAAGCTATTTATACTGGTTTAGGGGGTCCAGATGTTCGGGCCAACAACCAATCAGCATAGCCGTAGCGGCGAAAACGATTTGATTGGTCCTTAAGTTAGAAAGGTCAGCCAATGAGAGCATAATATTGGCAAGTCGCTTGTTAACCTTTTTGGAGGGAAATTTGTCTTGCTTAGCGTCACTTTGTCACAGCTTGTGATTGAAGCCAAACTTTATAACCCGCCTCCTCCCCTATTGCTCCACCTTTGAAAGGGCAGTTTTCGCAGAAAATGACAGAGAATAGTAAATGTATTATAATTTCATTTGTAGAAAAAATTGTATCACGTAATTTCTAGTTGTAATGGCCAAGGTTATGTAATTTTTCTTACGATAGTGCCATCCGTGTTTCGGTCGGGCTATCTTACCTGTCCCCCTCGTTTTCCAACTTGGGGAATTTATGATGTGTTACTAGGACTGGGATACACTTCTCTCTTTTTATCACTTATAATTAATGGTAAAGTTAGATTTAGGGTGCCCGGCGGTTCCGCCGGGGCCATTCTTCCCCCTCGTTTTCCAACTTGGGGAATAGCATTTTTATGTAGGACTTTTTAAATACTTCATTGATAGATGCACAGTGTGCATAGGTGAATGGTTCAGGCAAGGTGCGTGACATGTTTTTGAACTGTATTGGGGTCACTAGACCCCCACAATGTTCATGTGTGGATACACCTGAGCGTGGTTGTCCTAGCTCAGCTGTGTTTTATGTTGGTAAGGATGTGGTACCCCCCTTGGTGTGGCCACTTTGGTAAAAGGGCTTGATTGTCCTTGGTGTGGTCACTTTGGTGAGGGCGTGGTAATCCTTTTTGTGGCCACTTTGGTAAAAGGGCTTGGTATAGTCCTTGGTGTGGTCACTTTTGTTGTTGGTGTGGCCACTTTGGTAAGGGCGTGGTAGTCCTTGGTGTGGCCACTGTGTTTATGGTTGTCCATTGTTACATGTATGTTTTGTTTGTCTGTCAGCCGGTTTTGCCCTATGTCTGGTATCCGGCTCCTTGCCATTTTACAAATTGTTGTTTTAAATAGTGTTATTAATTTTGGCATTTAATTGCAGGTATGAATAGCACTTAAATAAATTGCAGTGTCAAGCTGTGGCGGAAAATCACATATTGGCTAAGCTTATTGCATTTTGTTATTGTCTGAGTATAAATGATTTTATACTTTGGTATATAATTATATACCAGATGTTAGTCTCCTGACATTGAGACGTAACTTTTCTAACTCTGGAATAATGAAGATAATTATGAGAAGTCCCAATTTACTCTACTGTAAATAGATAAATAACAGGACAAGTTCTTCAGAACTATGGAGGACAACTTATCAGAAAATCAAATTGACTCAGCAAAAGTTGAAGGGTGTCACCGCATAAACCCAAATCATACTGTCAGTTATAAACTATTTCTTGTAACTTGAATTTCAGGGATCTTAAAGGAAATCCACAATCTCATCCTGATTATGATCCAAGGACGCTGTTTGTGCCTAAGACTTTCCAGGAAAAGACTACTCCGGTAAGTAACAAATGGAGTATGGAGTATGCAAGCACATTTTGGTGGAAGTTATCCTAGGTGGTCATGATGCCTCCCTCCCCTCCCCACAAAACAACCCAAATCCATGTGACAAACAATTGATTTTCATTCAGTTTAGTTTACTTTGTATCCAGAGATCCTAGTCATTTGATTAGTGGAATACTTGTCACTTGTCATACTGATTTTGCTTTGTGTTTACTGCCGCGTGGCGCTCCAAAAATGAATGAGTCAATAGACCATGTAAGTCTCGCGACGATAAGTTCACCATTGAGCTTCCGGGCACCTCTGAGCAATCAGCTATGGGAGATTAACGTGGGTGTGATTTTTTTGTGATTTTTATTTTTGTCATTTCACTTTTTTCAACCCCAAAAACATTATGGTGGAATGATTACATTTAAAACTAACAATGTAATAAATAAAAATAAAATAAAATCTGGAAACTTAAGAGAAAATGAAGAAATAGTGCTCGACCTCCAACATTCGGCTCAAAGTGTCAAATTGCAAATTTACGCTGACTGTGTTGTGCAAACCGTGTCGACTGCCTTGACAAACCGAAGTTAGGTTATATTTCAAATCAGGATATAAGTGCTTTTTTCACTTAGCGTGAAAACAGATCTTGTGTCGCCTGGATTTTACATGATGTTGTTTGGCGTCGCCGGGACAATGGCGTCCTAGTTTCTTGCGGTTTGGGTACCATACTAGTTGCAGCTTGATCTAATTTGCATGCGTGTACGTCAAGGATCAAGACAGTCGCTTTTTTATTTCATGCTCTTAATGGTCAAACCTGTAGTGGAAATTTAGGTCAAAATAAAAAAAAATCCAAGATTTAGGAAATTTTTCACAATTGACTACTTGTAAAATTAGCTTTTTTCTATTCAAACTATATTGAATGGGTGAAATTTATAAAAACATTGTAACACAAGTTCTTTTCAAAAACAACTGTCACATTACATGCTGTTGCTGCTATTCGAGATGCCTGGAAATCCAAAATCTCGCGAAAGGTTGTACGCTCTCGAGGTCATCTTACATAGTCTATTGGTTTAATCCAGTCATGAGTCTATTGGTTTAATCCAGTCATTAGTCAATTGGTTTAATCCAGTCATGAGTCAATTGGTTTAATCCAGTCATGAGTCAATTGGTTTAATCCAGTCATTAGTCAATTGGTTTAATCCAGTCATGAGTCAGTTGGTTTAATCCAGTCATGAGTCAATTGGTTTAATCCAGTCATGAGTCAATTGGTTTAATCCAGTTATGAGTCAATTGGTTTAATCCAGTCATGAGTCAATTGGTTTAATCCAGTCATTAGTCAATTGGTTTAATCCAGTCATTAGTCAATTGGTTTAATCCAGTCATGAGTCAGTTGGTTTAATCCAGTCATGAGTCAATTGGTTTAATCCAGTCAAGAGTCAATTGGTTTAATCCAGTCACGAGTCAATTGGTTTAATCCAGTCACGAGTCAATTGGTTTAATCCAGTCACGAGTCAATTGGTTTAATCCAGTCATGAGTCAATTGGTTTAATCCAGTCATGAGTCAATTGGTTTAATCCAGTCATGAGTCAATTGGTTTAATCCAGTCATGAGTCAATTGGTTTAATCCAGTCATGAGTCAATTGGTTTAATCCAGTCATGAGTCAATTGGTTTAATCCAGTCATGAGTCAATTGGTTTAATCCAGTCATGAGTCACTTAAAACTATTTCCAGCCATGTTGATAAAAAAATATCACAAATTATATATTCAACATATTTTTATATAAACTATTGTTCAAACTGTGTGAGTAGCAATTCCCCAGTATCAAGTCCAAGTCATGTTAGTCCAGTCTGGGTATTTAGCTGATGTGACTCAAGTTAATTCAAAGGGAGTCACCAAAATCATGACGCAAGTTCGACAGTCCTGCGTTTGAGTCCTTGCTGCTATTCGAGATGCCTGGAAATCCAAAATCTCGCGAAAGGTTGTACGCTCTCGAGGTCATCTTACATAGTCTATTGGTTTAATCCAGTCATGAGTCTATTGGTTTAATCCAGTCATTAGTCAATTGGTTTAATCCAGTCATGAGTCAATTGGTTTAATCCAGTCATGAGTCAATTGGTTTAATCCAGTCATTAGTCAATTGGTTTAATCCAGTCATGAGTCAGTTGGTTTAATCCAGTCATGAGTCAATTGGTTTAATCCAGTCATGAGTCAATTGGTTTAATCCAGTTATGAGTCAATTGGTTTAATCCAGTCATGAGTCAATTGGTTTAATCCAGTCATTAGTCAATTGGTTTAATCCAGTCATTAGTCAATTGGTTTAATCCAGTCATGAGTCAGTTGGTTTAATCCAGTCATGAGTCAATTGGTTTAATCCAGTCAAGAGTCAATTGGTTTAATCCAGTCACGAGTCAATTGGTTTAATCCAGTCACGAGTCAATTGGTTTAATCCAGTCACGAGTCAATTGGTTTAATCCAGTCACGAGTCAATTGGTTTAATCCAGTCATGAGTCAATTGGTTTAATCCAGTCATGAGTCAATTGGTTTAATCCAGTCATGAGTCAATTGGTTTAATCCAGTCATGAGTCAATTGGTTTAATCCAGTCATGAGTCAATTGGTTTAATCCAGTCATGAGTCAATTGGTTTAATCCAGTCATGAGTCAATTGGTTTAATCCAGTCATGAGTCACTTAAAACTATTTCCAGCCATGTTGATAAAAAAAATTCACAAATTATATATTCAACATATTTTTATATAAACTATTGTTCAAACTGTGTGAGTAGCAATTCCCCAGTATCAAGTCCAAGTCATGTTAGTCCAGTCTGGGTATTTAGCTGATGTGACTCAAGTTAATTCAAAGGGAGTCACCAAAATCATGACGCAAGTTCGACAGTCCTGCGTTTGAGTCCTTGCTGCTATTCGAGATGCCTGGAAATCCAAAATCTCGCGAAAGGTTGTACGCTCTCGAGGTCATCTTACATAGTCTATTGGTTTAATCCAGTCATGAGTCTATTGGTTTAATCCAGTCATTAGTCAATTGGTTTAATCCAGTCATGAGTCAATTGGTTTAATCCAGTCATGAGTCAATTGGTTTAATCCAGTCATTAGTCAATTGGTTTAATCCAGTCATGAGTCAGTTGGTTTAATCCAGTCATGAGTCAATTGGTTTAATCCAGTCATGAGTCAATTGGTTTAATCCAGTTATGAGTCAATTGGTTTAATCCAGTCATGAGTCAATTGGTTTAATCCAGTCATTAGTCAATTGGTTTAATCCAGTCATTAGTCAATTGGTTTAATCCAGTCATGAGTCAGTTGGTTTAATCCAGTCATGAGTCAATTGGTTTAATCCAGTCAAGAGTCAATTGGTTTAATCCAGTCAAGAGTCAATTGGTTTAATCCAGTCACGAGTCAATTGGTTTAATCCAGTCACGAGTCAATTGGTTTAATCCAGTCACGAGTCAATTGGTTTAATCCAGTCATGAGTCAATTGGTTTAATCCAGTCATGAGTCAATTGGTTTAATCCAGTCATGAGTCAATTGGTTTAATCCAGTCATGAGTCAATTGGTTTAATCCAGTCATGAGTCAATTGGTTTAATCCAGTCATGAGTCAATTGGTTTAATCCAGTCATGAGTCAATTGGTTTAATCCAGTCATGAGTCACTTAAAACTATTTCCAGCCATGTTGATAAAAAAATATCACAAATTATATATTCAACATATTTTTATATAAACTATTGTTCAAACTGTGTGAGTAGCAATTCCCCAGTATCAAGTCCAAGTCATGTTAGTCCAGTCTGGGTATTTAGCTGATGTGACTCAAGTTAATTCAAAGGGAGTCACCAAAATCATGACGCAAGTTCGACAGTCCTGCGTTTGAGTCCTACAGTAAACGCTGGCAGTTATAAAGATTGTTGTAACAAAGGAGTTTAATTTGTGATGATCTCCTCTACCATAACATCTTAGACTTTGAACGCCAATTAAAACTTGTTGATGCTACTTTATATCGCTCTGTTGTTATTTCTCACAGGCAATGCGTCAATGGTGGGGAATGAAATCACGCTTCTTCGATACTGTTCTCTTCTTTAAGGTAAAGTAAAGACATAAAGACATGGATCCATATTGTGTTTATGTTAAATAAAATAATAAAAATTACACTTCAAATTTACTGCAAAGGGTGAGAAAAATGGTGGCTAGTAAGCTTGGGCCGTTTTTCATTAACAATGAGTAGTCATAGTAGCTGTTCCATACCAAACAATACTGAGAGATGTTTTAGATTTCAATACCGCGATACATATTTCATTACAGTGATTCAAACAAAACTGCAGCCTGATTCCAATCTGTACCACATATAATAATCTTAGCTTTTTATGAGAAGACAACAAGCCCAACGATCATTTAGTTGTGGTTTCAGTCTTGCTTAGTGAGCGAGAGGTTCCTACATGCACAGACGTGTTTTGCTCCATGATACCGGTGAGCCATCTGCAGAGGGTGCCACATTTTGGCAGCATCCTCAACTGGCAGCTTATATTAATTGCGGCCAAGAGTGTTGACCAGTTGCAGACTTTCAATTTTAAAACTCTTACATTCTGTATTATTATTATAATTTTATTACCATTGCCTGAAATTTGACATCTCTCTTCCTGCAGATGGGGAAGTTTTATGAGTTCTACCACATGGATGCAGAAGTTGGTGTCAAAGAACTAGGTCTGATTTACATGAAGGTAATCATTTCAGCTTGTAAATAGTGCATCTTAGCCTGAATGGGACATTGCTCATATTACTCCCAGACATGGATCTGTACTTACACTATGAGTTTTATTTTAAGACTAATTGACACAAGAGACAAAACTCTAAGATGCTGATTGGACACAGGTTATAATCTTTACACCCATTGGTTATTAAAAGAGCCAATCAGGATAAACTGCCACTAAGCCCCGTTTGGTCAAAATACCACAATCTGATTGGTTGAAAGAGCATGAACTTGGATCCTTATTTTGTCATAAAAGTGTTAACGTGATTTTTTGTGATTTTTGGGTTGTCTGCCTAACAACTGTGCATAGTATCAATGTAGGTCAATCCCGCCCATTGGCATGAACTGCTTATGCAAATGGTTTATTGATCTGCTCTCTGACTGGTCAACAGTTTACTACCGAAGGTTTTAATTGGCTAGTATCTGATAACAGGATCCTCCGTTTTGTCACAAGTAGGCAACATAATTTACAGTGTTATAGTTTTCTGCTGTATGCAACTGTTATGTGTTATTGCACAGAACACAGGTATGACCCAAAGTCATCTGCAAAAGTATAAAATACACTCTGGGTCCTGTAGTGTAACAACAGTAAACAGTGCATCTTCAAATGGGTAAGAAGAAACATGATTGAACAACCACTGAAGCTAAAAATAAGGCATTTGATCACTGAATGATCAAATGTGTTTGTTTAGACTAGTTGAAACAGGAGACAGGATTATTCTGTTCTCATTTGAAAGTTGGGCACACCATACCCAATCAAACACACATGTAGAAACTTGAGTGTGAGTGTTGTGCATACATCCAGGAATATTTAACAGATGCATCGTTACATTATAACATCTACATCTACCATCACAAAGCCTAACCATGCAAAAACTCACTTAAGGTTTGGTCAGAAGAACTATGTAATTGCAGCACAACAATTCTCCTAAAAAACATGTGCCTGGAACTGAAGTTCAAATATGTTTGTAATTATGGTCACCAATTCAATAAACAATCTTTTCAGGTCCTGTTCAGTGGTCATCAGGTGAAGTTATCTTAACTTTGGCTTACATTATGTTTTCATCATTACAGGGTGAAAATGCCCACTCTGGTTTCCCTGAGATTGCTTATGGACGCTATAGTGACACATTGATACAGAAAGGTTACCGTGTGGCCAGGGTTGAGCAGACAGAAACGCCGGACATGGTGCAGGAACGTTGCAAGAAAAGTAAGCAGATAATTGGATCACTGTAGAGAGACTGCATTGAATCTGAGAGTGAGACTCAAATTGGTCAAATGATGTCTTTGATAAAAAGGTTAATTTCTTGCTCATGTTTTTTTTTTTTTCCCCATAGTGTCCAAGATGGCAACAAAGTATGACAAAGTTGTGAAACGAGAAATTTGTCGAATATCCACAAAAGGTTAGTTTGTATTCATTGAATGTAATGTAGTTATAACCATGGGCACTCTTAAGTTTACATTAATCAGTTTCTGAGCTTGGTGATTGTTGGCAGGTCTGTTGCACAATATGAATGAAAGCCCCTGAAAAATGGAATTGCGCATGAGAACTTGATACAATTAAGAATAGCCTGTGAACTTCACACAATATTTTATGATCGTCACATAAATCTTATTGATGAGAAGTTGTTGCCTTGCATGATTTCTGTTTGAAAGGAATCAATTTATTTAAAGGAACATTTCAGATTACAAAAAGCTATTGTCATGAAAACTTGCGAATGTAAGGCCTTAAAAACATTTTTGCAACTTTAGAAAAAATTGAAATTTTATTGTTTTTCATAAAACTAAGAACGTCACACTGACGAAAGTTTGTATATGATTTTAAAAAAATATCAAAGGCATTGAGTAAAAGCACAAATGTTAAATTTGAACTCATGTAATTCTATTCAGGGACAAAGACTTACAGTTTTATAGATGGAGATACATGTGAGACTCAGCATAGCTACCTCTTGGCTGTTAAGGAGAAAGTGTGTGATGATACCAGTGAAGGAGAGAGACTTTATGGAGTCTGCTTTGTTGATACATCAATCGGCAAATTTCATGTAAGACTGAAACAATGAAAGGCATTCAGGATGGATTTTGCACTTGCTTAATGCCATTTAATTTGACATTTTGCCAAATCAATATTTCTAATTTTACAATTGTGTTGATAACTCCAACATTTATTGAAAAAGACATCTCAATACTTTACAGGCTGTGAACATTAACTTTCTCATTTGAACTCCTTGATATAAAAAATAAGGTTAAATTGCTGGTGTTTTTTCTGTTTATTTGCTTGTCATTATATTCACAATGCCGATTTTTTTTTTTTTTTAAATGTTCAAGTACAGCCCCAGTCACTTCGCTAAAGATGTCTTTGCACATGGAGGGAAAATACAGACAATCTCAATCTCTAAAGTTAACTCGAGCAATCCATCCTCCCATTAAGAAAATAAATAAATACAAATCCTGCAAAGTTATTCATGAAACAGGACCATTTTCTTCAAACTAGGAACTTTTCTTAGCAATGCATTTGGATTTTGAGGTTTAATGGTTTGTTTCTTTTTCTTGGCTTGTAGCTTGGACAGTTCACAGATGACCGCCACTGCTCACGCTTTCGAACACTCATTGCCCACTACAATCCAGCTCAGGTGAAGACCAGTTACTATTACAGAAAAATAGCAACAACTTAATTTAAAGAGTGATTAAAAAATTCAATGTACATGTAAAGAAATACAGAGAACAACTATGATTTGGGGGGAAAAAGATGAAAATAAAATAAAAACTTTGTCTTGGGAATGGTTATTTAATGGCACAAAAAACTTAAAACTGAATTGGAATTTTAATCAGAAAATTTTGTCAATTATGCATTATCAAGACAGTTTGCACACAGTACAGCTATGAATCACCTAACATTTACCCACATTTATTGAAAAACTTTTATTAATAATAATAATAGCGGGATTTTATATAGCGCCATTCCATCTAGATCATGGCGCTAGCAGTATTTTTCCTACAAGGTATGTGGGGTTACGTGTTGAAGTAGACCTTTCCGCAGCCTTTGACACCATAGATCATACTATCCTTCTGGGACGCCTGAAATCTTTGGGTGTCAAAGGACCAGTTCTCCAATGGATTAAATCTTACATCAGCAACCGAACTCAAGCCATCAACATTAATGGAGTTTTATCATCACTTGCCACGCTCTTGTTTGGTGTTCCCCAGGGATCTGTCCTTGGGCCACTCTTCTTCACCATTTACTCTAAACCAATAGCTGCAATTGCAAGAAACCACGGACTCCATGTACATTTGTATGCAGATGATACTCAACTGTATCTTTCATTTGATTTAAATTGTTCTGATGAGCAATCTGAACGCAAACGTGTTGAGCAATGTGTTTCTGATATAAAGTCATGGATGACCAATAATAAATTAAAACTCAATGATGATAAAACGGAACTGCTCATAATAACGTCTAAACATAACCAAGACAAAATAATCAATCACCAGATGCAAATTGGCACTGCTACTGTTACATCGTCTGCAAATGCTCGCAATCTTGGGATCATGTTTGATAACACTATGTGCATGGAATCCCATGTGAAGAAAATTTGTCAATCTGCTTTTTACCATATTAGAAACATTAGCAGCATTCGTAAAGTCCTCAATAAAAAGTCTGCCTCTATCCTTATACATGCTTTCATTACATCCAGGCTTGATAATGGAAACTCATTGCTTTATGGTATTAACAAGCATCTTATCAAAAAACTGCAAAATGTCCAGAACGCTGCTGCTCGGGTATTATCTAAAACACGTAAATATGATCACATCACACCTGTGTTGAAACAGCTTCACTGGCTCCCAGTCTGTCAAAGAATTAAATTCAAAATCATTTTGCTTGCCTGGAAAGCTATGAATGATAGGGCTCCTCCCTATCTCAAAGAAATTCTCTCACCATATACGCCAACTCGCAATCTTCGCTCTACAAACCAACTTCTTTTAACTGTCCCTAATACAACCACTTCCAACGGCGTTCGCGCTTTTTCTGTATCTGCACCCACTCTCTGGAACTCTCTTCCTTTACATATCCGAGCTACAAAGTCTCTGGACATTTTCAAAACATTGCTAAAAACTCACCTGTTCAATATTTATTATGATTGACTATCTGTTTGTTATTTTTTCCACTTGTTTTTGCCGACACATTTATGTAAATCTGTTTTATTCAATGTGCTCTTATTTCTTTCTAAGCTACGTAATTTGTAATCTTTTTGGTTACTCTTTCTGTTTTTTGTTTTTGTTTGGTTTTTATGCGCCTCGGAATAAGTTTAGTCTTAGATAGATGGCGCTTTACAAGTTTTAATTATTATTATTATTATTATTAAGTATGAGACCTATTCCTTTGCATAGCACCATGTAATGGTTTACAAGGTGCTGTGGCGCAATATGCAGCCAATCAAACCAGGAACATCGGGGCGAACCCCTTCTCTTTACGATAAGTGCACTGGGTTCTTTTACGTGCATTACACAACACACGGGACCTACGGCTTTACGTCCCATCCGAAGGACGAAGCATGTGGTTAAGTGTCTTGCTTAAGGACACACGTGTCACGACTGGGATTCGAACCCACACTCTGCTGATCAGAAACACCAAAGCTTGAGTTCGGTGCTCTTATCCACTCGGCCACGACACGCCACAAATAAGGAAATAAAAGTATCAACACTTTTGCCAGACATGCCAGACATGTATTTCAAGAAATCTTGAAATTGGATAAAGGATATGAAGACATTGTTCGTAAGATTTGTAATGCTGGTTTATTCTGCTCTGGAATAAAGATACAGAGCAATATTTGACACCATAAATTGTTGAATTATGATTTTTTTTTTCAAATCTCCATTTTATATTCAATATAAAATGTATGAATTGTATTTGTGACATTTTCTGATAGGTTCTGTTTGAGCGAAGCAAACTCTCCCCCAAGACACAACACATTTTGACCAACAGTCTCCTGTCTGTCATCAAGGAGCCTCTCGTCCCAGGGACAGAATTCTGGGATTCAAGCAAGACCCTCAAGATGCTATCGGAAAACAGATACTTTGAGGATGATGATGGAAAGCAGAGCAAGGATGATGAGAAAGAAAGGGGCATGCCCTCCGTGCTTCAAAACATGATCTCTGATGGTAAAAAAATTCTCATATTTTGTTGTGATTTAATGCAAAAGCACCTAATGTTTTTGTTTTTAGAGCAAAAACTTACCCTGGTTGTTAGAGGCAAATAAGTTGCTAATTTTCACCTATAAGAAGTTATTTGGGTAAATTTTTTTAAGAGCCAGGGAAAAGTTGTTTTGCTGTACTTATCACTTTTCACAGAAATCTGCATTAGGTATGAAACTCGAACATTCTGAAGTAGAAGGTGGTTATGATCAAAAATGCCCGATTGTCTGTATAAGGGAGCAATAAATATATTTAACAAATTGAGAATATAGCAAAATAAAAAATGCACCGTAAATGTCCTTACATCATGTACACGCCACTTCCATGACTGTTCATCTCTTTGTTGGAAGTAACACACAGCCCCACAGCTCTATGTAGGAACTAGCACACAGACCCACACACAAAAGATATACATTTTCAAATGGTTGCAGCTCTTGTTTTTGTAATGGGGTTTCTAGCATGTCGGACTTTTGATCCCGCTTTAGCCGTGCAGTCACAGTAGTAATTGGTTAATCCATCACCCATTGAGTTAAGGCTAAGGAGCTAACAGCTAAGCTAATACACAAGTCTCTATACTGATTTGATTTTCCTCTTTGCAGCTGATACCCTTGGTCACTCTGCCAAGGACTGCAGTGAGTTGGCAGTCAGTGCCTTGGGAGCCTGCACCTGGTATCTAAAGAAATCTTGCCTGGAACATGAGCTTCTGTCCCTGTGTAACTTTGAGCTCTACGTACCTCTAGACCTAGAGTCGGTGGTTAAAGCTGATGTTGTGAACTTTGCAGCGGGCAGACAACATATGGTAATATCTCTTCTTTAAAAAAAATGTTTGGTGAAATATTTTACTTGGAAACATTAGTAATTTTGTTGTTTGTATGAGTGGGGGGGGGGGGGGGATGGAAAAAGCAGGTTATGACTGAGCTGGTCTGGGAAGCTAAAAACCTTCTCTTACACAACTTGGATATAAAAGCTTGATGTCGTTACTGTTAGAGGTTGTGTCAGTTAAGTACTTAAACAAAAGCAAAAAAGCATTTAGGAGATTTCAGATTTTGTTAACAGGGCAAGTATTATTTTGTACTGACCTACAATCCTGAGTAAAACACGATGTATTTTCACAAAGAATGGAATCTGGTACTTTGTTGTACTTAGTGCTGGCAAATTGCCAAACACAGGTTGTATGAATTTTGAATGGTCACAAAATCTGGCAAATCCTCTGACCTATATAAGTTCAGCATTTTCACAAACTGGTAATTCCCAATATGCATTTTGTTATTTACGTAGAGCACTGCAGGCAGGTCTCTCTCTTTTTTCTTTATTTTTTTCCCAGTTTTCACGAAGTTGTGAATTAGTTTAGGATTTAATAACACCATGAAACAGTTGCAAGATTTAAAAATATTAACAGCTCTGTTTGATTGGAAAGGTCAGCTTTACTTTGATATAAAATTTTAGAGAAAAACAATTTTAGAATGAACCAAAACAGCAGTTTGAAAAATAGTGATTTGTTTTGCTGTGGGTGGCTTCGCCATGTTGACAGTGACACACTCGATGCAAATTCATTTTGTAAAGCCAAAGCCTGTCTTTATCCTGCAAAAGAAACATGACAGGGGCTCGGTCTATATGGACACAGAGTAGTCTACAAAACATGTCTTGTTTACTACAGGTGCTTGATGGTGTCACTCTGTACAACTTAGACATCCTGGAGAATGGCACCTCTGGAACACTAGAGGGCACACTTCTGGAGAGACTAGACCAGTGCTGTACGCCATTTGGAAAGAGGCTGTTTAAACAATGGCTATGCGCCCCTCTGTGTAATCCAAAGTCCATCAATGATAGGTATTAATGTAGTAAATTTCTTTGAGTGCCCTTTTGCATCAAAATGATAAATAAGACAATTTACGGTTGCGTCAGGGAAACTAATGGTTTTAGTCTTTTTGCCTAACACTCTATATGTAAATTGAATGATCAGAAATGAAACGTGTTTATAAAGCCTTTTGCGCCTGATTTAAGAAAGTCCATTCTGTTGAAGCATGATGCGATTTCACTGTAAACCACACCCACACAACATCAAGTTAGCTCCAATAGTTAGTAGTTTTGTTTAATGTTTTGGGCCTGTCACATACATTGTCTTAGAAGGACTAGAGGTCTTATTTGTATTCAGAATAGTCTTCATATGTTGAAAGAATTGGATTTAAGTTCAATGGCGTACAAAATGTATGCGAACTTTAGAGCCAGAAGTAACAAAAAGCACCGACCAAGAAAGTGTGTTTAAAGTTTCTTGTTCATTAATTTAAGAACCAATCTTTTGTTTTGCATGAGAAGGAAAACCCAAAGATGGCTGCACTATGATAAAGGTTTATATTAGTGCATTCTTGTGTTTCAGCCACATGCACTGCATTTGACTTCTAGTTTGAAGCTGATTTTCTTTACTGCTGAAGTAGATGACATAATAAGAAGCAAACCTTTTGAGTAAACTAAAATTGTATGTGGACCTGGGGTTTACACAAACCAATGCACATAGATTTCATATAAAATATATTTTTACACATTTTTGATTTTTTTGGTTACAGACAAAATCATTCTCATAACTTAAAATGAATATTAATGTTTAAAATTGTATTGCCTGCATGATATTCTTCCTATAATCGGATTTTTTATTTTTGTCTTTCCTCACAGAAAATCAGTAAAATTGTTATATCCTTGTACTTTTTGAAGGGTCAATTTGCGTGTCTATTGATCCCTTGCAGATTGTTCCGCACATTACGTCCACCATTTCCACCATTTCCACCATTTGGGAGTTGATTCCTTTGTGTACATTTTGACTCTCAAAATGGCGGACAGGATAGGTGTGTGTAGGTGTGCTGCACAGCGTGCAAGAGGTTAATATTGAAAACGTCTGACTTAAGTTTCAATGGAAACACAGGTTATCTGTGCTATGGCGATAATAACTATTCCTTTTATTCTGTACAGACTTGATGCTATTGAGGACATTATCAATATACCAGACAAGATGGCAGAGGTCAATGACCTCCTGAGGCAGCTTCCAGATCTGGAGAGACTGCTGAGCAAGTAAGAATGAGATTGTTTATCGATTACTGATAATTTATTCAAGTTTGGCTTTGTTTCAATTTAGCGTTGCAATGTGCATTGATTCAAACAGTGCTTTTGTAGAAGTAACTACATATAGTCCATTTGAATGTTACGGCTTGATTTCACAAAGCACTTAATAATAATAATAATAATAATAACTAGTTCTTATATAGTGCATTTCACAATAACGTCTCAATGCGCTTTACATTAGTGCCCTGGTCATTGGGCCAATAACATTCCTTTAATCTTTCTCAGCTCCCTGGGGAGTATACAGCCTGGGCTGCCCGGGTGATGGCGCTCCGAAGGCTTTTTCAAACACAATATCAACCTCTACCCTTAAGATGAGTTGTCAGTATTACCGTAGTGATTTGTATTGTTACATCACACTTTGCTTAGCATTTAACATTGATACACAGTTAAGATAAATCTTAACCATTTGTGAAATCGGCCCCAGGTATAATATCTTAAAACTTTCCAAAACCATCCATTGAAATGATAGTGCTCATGTCAATAAGCATTTCAGATGTTTGTATTTTTTTCTTTCTGTAAGGCAAGAAATAAGGATGAGAATATAATTTGTTTTCAAAGATGACAACAATTTATATGATTACATTTGGTAACAGTCAATGCTAGCACAAATGTGTATTAAGATTATAAATCACCCAAACAATGTGGTTGGCATGACACATTTTTGTTATCTTGACGAAAAAGAGTTTCTTGCCCTTGGATGACACCTTTTTATTGTATGTCTCTACTTTTTAAAATCAGGATTCACACCCTAGGGCTGGCTAGATGCAACCTGGATCACCCTGATAGTCGAGCAATCTTCTTTGAAGACACAATTTACAGCAAGCGTAAGATACAGGACTTTCTGACTGCCCTTGATGGATTCAAAACTGCCATCAAGATTGTACACATCTTCAAAAACTCTACCTCAAACTTCAAGTAAGTTACAGATAAGTCTAGTACAGACACATAATGTAAAAGTTTACTACAATGTATCTTTAAAAGTAGAATGTGGTCTTAATTTGTTTTCTCCAATAAAGTGTAAAACAGAGAATGTATTCAAAGCTAATGATGCCAGGTATTTGGAAATCCCTTTTAAAATCTGAGGATAACTTGAATAACTTGGTTAAGTTCAAAACTACTTAAGAACTTTCTAGTGTGTGTAATGCAGTATGATATGATTTGAATGGGAGACCCACAGGGTGTATGTTTGGTGCAAGCAAGCGTCTCATCGTCTCCCATTATGTACGGTTATGTAGTGTACCGGAGTATTCAATGCTTACTTGTTTTACTTAACTTGGAATTGTTGTAATGAATCATTTTCCTTTAGATCTAAGCTACTGAAGAAAACATTGACTCTTGTAGATGAGGACAAGGGATCAGTGCAAGGGCACTTCCCTGACCTCACCAAGCATCTGTCTTTCTTTGATGTAAGTATTGTAGTTATGAATGGTAGTTATGAATAAAGGTCCCAGCAAGCTGTAAGCCCTACTCAGGGTTAGCACATCTTGTACAAGATCATATCCAAGATTGCCACCAAGTATAAGGACCCAGGACCCACAGGTTCTTACACCCCAATATATAATAATAATAATAATAATAATAGTGGCTTCTTATATAGCGCTCATATCCGTCACTCAGTGACGCTCAAGGCGCTTCAACAGTCAGTATTTTCCTGCAAGGTATATATGTGGAGCTACTTTTTGAAATTTTGAGACCTATTCCTTTACATAGCACCATGTAATGGTTTACAAGGTGCTGTGGCGCAATATGCAGCCAATCAAACCAGGGCGAACCCCCTTCTCTTTTCGATATTTAAAAGTGCACTGGGTTCTTTTACGTGCATTTACACAACGCACGGGACCAACGGCTTTACGTCCCATCCGAAGGCAGAGCAATAATGGCAGTAGTATGAAGGGCAATGGATTACACAACATAGCAGGGAGGAGATGCAAATGATGTCAGTGATCTACTTCACTGCCGGGTACAATTTATATTTTGCTGTCTGCATGGAGTAAGTTCAAGTGCCCACGACTAGCAAAGTACATGCGCAGTGGTGTACTTACGCGAATGACTCGTTTGGAAGTCTAGTCAACCATCGGCACGGTATTCAACATTTCCATTGCCTTCTTCCGCCTTTAAGCAATAGTATCACTGGTTCCCTTCTGCGCTTTACACATGTTAGCATGGAATGAGGCTATCGGGACTACGGAAGAAATCATGGTCCTGAGGCTGGTTCCAAATGGTCGACTACAGTAGTTAACCAATGGTCGACCAGCCTGGGTTCGAGTCAAAATAGTCGACCTTTAGTTAACCATGGTGTGCACTCAAACTTGCTCTAAGTTGCACCTAGATAATTACCTCAAAAATGTAAACAATGCTACACTGCGGTAAAAATAGCATATACATTTACTCTTCAGAAATAGAGTGACCCAGTCCAATCACTATTATGTAAAAAGTAACTAGTAGTCTCCTTAAACCCAGCACATGAAATGTAACAATTCAACATCCTGGTATCGAAGCATTGGTTCTATTACAATGGATAAAGCACAACGTACTTGTACTCGGGTAGCTGATTGTGAAAATACATTGGTGATTGCTGAGTGTATCAATGAATTTATTGCATACTTTTGACAAAACTACCAGAAGCTCAGATCAATGAATTCATTCTGATAGGGCAGCTCTGACATGACTGCAGTCAGACTCTTAGAGGAAGTCGCATGAGATTTATGTTGCCAACTCACTTTCATTTTGGATACATCACTCTCAGCATTGTCTTTCCAACTTCTTGAAAATGGCCAAACACGTACCAAAATTAACAAAATCATTTTTGCAGATATACGGCAGCATCAAACCTAATTATAGCAGAATGGCAAGGGGTGACGTGAAACCTTTGCTGGACCCTCAACAATTTGGAAACTGTTGATTTTTGTCTTTAACGATGGTTAATCAGCATAGTGTTTGAGATTTTCCTCAACTCGGGTTCGGCAAAATCATCCTCATCCATGGGGCTGACTGATTATGCCAAGGCCTTAACAGTTTGTTTCCGGATTAATAATTCTTTTCCCATAGGAATTATAATCAATGCATTATAATCCGTCTTTACAAAATCTTGGCTGGTATGTCAAAGGAACAGGTCTTCAATGGCTGTTATTGGACTTACAATCCTTTATCAGCCACCACCACCACCAGCTGGGTCATTACCAAGCAGTGATGACCAGGTACTTGTACTGTAACTCCTGAATTCATTACCTTTTATCTACTTAGAACGCGTTTGACCATAAAAAGGCTAAAGAGGCCGGAGCTATTGTTCCAAACAAGGGTGTTGATCCTGAGTATGATGACGCCATCGCTGCCATGAAATCAGCCAATCAGAGGCTGGACGACTACCTAGATAAACAGCGCAAAAGGCTCGGGTGTAAGGTAAGCTGGACCAGTAGACGTCTTCAATACTGTGCATATCTTGGTTATTTAATTATCCTACAAGAATTGTCATTACACATCATTACATGATGTCATTACATTTCCTTACATGCTTACAAAAACTCAGATTCTTATCATCTGTTCACTGCATCTTAAAAAGATAATTTCCATATTACATGGAGGTGACATTCAGGTTGCTCCCTGCTGCAATGCTTGTAATCTTGGCATTGTCTTTGACATGTTAATGAACCTTGACCAACAGGCTTACATTGTGTTCCAGTCTGCATATTCACATCTAGGTCACATAGTAGCAATCGGAGCAGCAATCACAACCAACAGTCGTACAACTCATCCATTCATTCTTCTCATTTACACTAGACTTCTGCAGTAGATTTACTAGTTGGGTTACCAAAACACTCACTGAACCGACTTCAATCAATGCAGAATGCATATGTCTGCTTGCACATCAATAAATTACATCTGAACATAGCAGCAGCACTAATATTACATGCAGAACACAGTCCTGCTCCAGACATACAAAGCCATTCAAGGTGAAGCTCCATCCTACATACATGACGTTATGTAGATCGTTTTCACTGATATTCTTTGTTCCTCAAACTCCTGGTAACCTACATGTACATGTTCCAGCTGCACACCCTGTCGAACAAACTCCTTGCCAGACGGGTTGAGGAATTGAAAGGATATTTCCTCATTCAAGCGCCATCTTAGACCAACATGTTTCCAATCTCTCATTCAGTTTAAAATTAGTGTTTGCCTTTGATCAGTGCCTATGAATGGTCACCAGATACTGTGCACCTTATGAACGCTCTTGTTAGTATTATTAGTTTTAAATTACTAACAAATGAAGCCGAGGCTTACAGGGAAATATCTAAAATTGCTGACTTTTGCTGTACGTTCAAAACAAGTTTGCCTCATCCTCATAGGTACTCACAGCAAGTAAATTACTTTTTATGTTCCTTTTAGCTGATGTAAATGTTTATGGAATTATAAGAATAAAGGTAAAATCACTATTGATTAAACTTTTTAGACCATCACCTACTGGGGAACAGGCAAAAACAGGTTCCAGCTGGAGGTTCCGGAGAGCGCCCTCTCTCGACACACCCCTGAAGACTATGAGTTGCAATCATCTAAGAAGGGATTCAGACGGTACTGGACCACAGAGATTCAGGAGATGTTTGCTGATCTTTGTGCTGAAGAGGAGAGACGAAGCATAGCGCTACGAGACTCAATGAGGAGAGTCTTCCATGCATTTGATGAACAGTAAGATTTCAAGATGGCCTCTCTCTACCCTTTCAACAAGAAAACAAGTTATTATCTGTCACCACAGTTAGTCAGTACAGCTATTTTGTTCTGTCAAGATTTATTAAACAAATTAAATATTATTATATGTTACACAAGAAGTGCATGGATTTGGCATGGGGTCACATAACCTGTTTTCCGCAGAACCCCATTGTGAAACTTGTTCCCAACAGTATGTCATACTAGCATTAACAGATACAAAATGTACACCATATTGAAAACCATGACAAGAGTAAGACTTGCTCATCAGATATAATTAGGTCCACATTTATATTGACCATGGACAGTCACGTGAATATTTAGTTACTCAATTTAGTGCTCATCACATCTCAAGAAGTTTATAACCAATCCATAAATTGTTCAGCATGGGTTTCCTTAAAGGGGCAGAGGGGTTGGTTTGCCTGAAATTTCACTCAAATCAAAATTTTTAATACCGGGTAAAACACTTTTTCGCTTTCTCTGTCCAATATGTTTCTTGCTGTGCCAAAATGTTCGCCAATGTTTTGCCTGAATTTGGGAGGGCAGTTGCATGTGGCAATTCATACCATGTGTATGTATACATTGATACCTCACCATGCAATAACTCCAATCCAACAATGTCATTGTGCATACAACTAGGTCTATTGTACATGTATGTATATGTGTGTGACCAAAATGTGCAGGGCAGCCATTGTTTTTTTCCTTTTTCTACTGAAAGGTCAAATATGCCTAATCGGTTCAAACCACATGTAACACTTCTACATGTATTTACATATTCCCTTTGCAGCTATAAAGATTGGGACCAAGTGATCCAGTGCCTGTCTGTTCTGGATGTATTACAGAGCCTGTCATATGTCAGTCAGGCCTCTGATGGGCCAATGTGCCGGCCACAAATCATTTCACCAACTCACAATATGCAGGTTTGTCCTTTGTATTGCTGCCTCTGTAAAATAAAATACAATATTTTCATAACAATATTTTCTGGTTAGCCTTTCTTCCTCATCATCTTAAGTATTTTCTCATCGTACCTTCAATTTTATGAAATTATATTAATCTCTTGACAAGCCACTTTTATGTTTTCATTTTCCCTTTTTGTGTGTGTACAGCCATTCATCACAATTCAAAATGGTCGCCACCCATGCATCAGTCGGACATTCACCGGTGGTGACTTCATTCCCAATGATACCTACATTGGAACTACTGATGTAAGAAATAACTGACTTTCAAAGAATTGTATCAAAATGTACATATCCTCCAGGCCATTTGTCTGAATGTTGCACTACTAATAATAGTCAACATTAGTTTGAATATGTAGAGCCATAGTCCACTTAGTTCACAGTGGTTTAGTTCTACAAGGCAGGCTAATTACAGCTGTTTGGAAGTGCATTGCTTTATTGCAATCAACTACTATTTGATTATCAAGCTTGCCCAAAGCTGTTTTAAACAAAACAAGAATGAACTACTACATTATTACAAGAAAAGATTCAATAATTTAAAACATTTATATCAACAAAGACTTCCCACATTTTCTTGAAAAAACCCAAAACAATACTCGGAGTTCACTTGACAAGCTTTGAATGCTTTGTTATCTCCTGTTCCAAGGTAAAACTCATGATTCAATTCAATTCAATGAGACGTTTATTCCATACTCTTTTTGGAAAATAAATCAATATGAGAATATCAGTACATAGAAATGTAACAAAATTAAAAGCGCATATAACTAAGTATACAAAATTGATAAAGTGTTAAAGCAAAAAATAAATAACTAGGAATGAACTATGTACAAGAGAGGAGTGAGAGCATGAGGCTGTTAGAGTAAGCCGAGGCTTGTAGAAAACAGCCTATATACAGACAAAAAAACAAACATCTAATCACAAAACAAGGACAAGACAGACAATACGAATAATGACATTACAAAATGTTGACGACAAGATACAAATAATTAAAGTACTAGGCTAACTGAAGACGACAAAAGTAAATAGATAAGTAGTGAATTATGGACCAAACTAAAACTTCTGAATAAATATTGTGTATAAAATATATCATTATTAATTGTTTGCAAAGGATAATGCCATGGAGACAAACTCTGACCTGGGAACAGACAAGAGCTGCTGTGTACTTGTGACAGGTCCCAACATGGGAGGCAAGTCCACACTAATGAGGCAGGTTGGCCTGATAGTCATTATGGCCCAGCTTGGATGTTATGTTCCAGCTGACCAATGTCGTCTCACACCTGTGGATCGAGTCTTTACACGTCTAGGGGCTAGAGATAACATACTCTCTGGTAAGTAGTTCAGGATCTAGTTTCACTTTTATGAAAGACTCTATGTAAGAAATGTCTTAATATATACACACACAAATTGAAAGATACCCTTGTACTGAACAAGGAAGTTCAACTTTATTTTTGAAAAGCACACAGGTTTATACCAGTCAATTCTTGTTTCACAATTGACGAATGTAACATTCTTCAGGAACCCATCTCTTCAGTCGTGCACAGTTTGCACTGGCTTCATGTTAAATCATGGATAATGTCAAAGCTCTTGACATTATACAATTTCAAACACCAGAGATGCTAACATATTTAAACATAATTTTGGCGTTGCATTTTGTAGGCGTAGCACATGACTGCTATTTATATGGATAATGTGTGATTCAGCACCAGAATGTATTCAATAATTAATCAAGGACTTATCATTCATGGATGAAACTTTGCTCCAGGTCTCAGAGTCATCTCATCCAGTCCTCACAAAAGCATTGAGTCAATGTGCCTTCACCACATCAGAGACCAACCCTCATTGGAGCAATTCAAAATGCATCCTAAACTTTGCCTGGTTACTCCAACAAGCTCATAGAGACTTTTGTATTATGTGCTTATTAAAACATTTACTCTTATTATTATTAGTAGTAGTATAATAGTAACAAGTTCTCATATAGCGCATTTTACTATAATCTATCAATGGGTTTTACATTAGTGCCCTGGTCATTGGGCCAATAATATTCATGTAATCTTTCTCAGCTCCCTGGGGAGTATACAGCCCTGGGCTGCCGTGGCGCTCCAAAGGTTTTTTTAAAACAATATCAACCTCTACTGGGTGAAGAGAAGCAATTATAGTCAAGCATTGAGCTCAAGGTCACAGGTGTTACAACCAGAATTTGAACCCACGCCCAAATGACTGGACCACCAGAACTTGAGTCCAATGCACTATACCGCTCAGCCACACACTACAATGTTATTAATTAGTCCAAATTAATAAAGAGTTGTTAATTAATGCAAATAAGGAGCGAATGTTGACTTAAAGGTTTTATCAAACCAACTGTAATCCAAATACTGCATGGTTTGAGTGTTGATGGTTCTAGTTTTCTCTTAGAATCTTATTTTACCAATTCAAATTGTTTATTCATAGAGCTGATATATAAAGAAAACTTAATAATCACTGCAGCTTGGAAACTGAGGAAAAGCTGTTAACAGGGACACTTTCTAAGTAAACGCTAGTCATTCTTGCTGTGTGTTGGTTTATGTTCTATACAATTTGTTTACTTGTTTTTCAGGAGAGAGTACGTTCTTTGTTGAGTTGAGTGAAACGGCCAGTATTCTACAACATGCCACGTGTCATTCATTGGTCTTAATGGATGAACTAGGTAAAAATGCTATTTGTAAATGGTTGTCATTCGCTGTTTGTTAAAGCATGTATCAATCTTGGTTATAACTTGGAGACTTTGAGATGCAAAGTGTAAGCAGATATATGCTTTTCAACTGTCAATTATCACCATGACAGGAGAAGCAAGTTAACAAAGTCTATCGTTCTATAACTGTCTTTGCCGCTTACAGGACGTGGAACAGCGACGTATGATGGTACAGCCATTGCTAGTGCTGTAGTCAAGGAGCTGTCTGGGATGATCCAATGTAGAACCCTATTCTCAACACATTATCACTCATTGGTGGAGGAGTTTGGACATGATGCCAATATACAACTAGGTCATATGGTAACACACATTTCTTTTGTTTAAATTTTAACTTAATTTCGAGGTAATTCAGTTTGTCAAAATTTGAAATGTACTCAAAATATTTACAACAGTTTGACCTCCTGTAGGCATGGATAAGCATGGTGTCGCCAATATAGGCATTTTTGTGTTAATTTTTTTTCTGTTAATGTCAAGTAAAACAATGCAATAGATGTGATATTCACAGGGTGTTGGGTCAAGGTTGTACACTATTGATGAAATTATTGAATTGTAATAATTCATCAAGTGGCCTCTTTTACAGCATGGTGAAAGGAACTTTTTATAATACAGAGTTAACAATGATTTGACATTTTTAAAACTTGTATATTTTCTTAAAACCAATTTGTTTACTGATCAAAATTCTCAGTGCAAAACTGTCTTTTTAAAATTGTAAAATGCAAAAAAGTGAAACAGGTGCTAAAGATTGATGTTTGTCCCTCAGTTTTATCTCTTTGCTTTCCCCCAAGGCCTGTATGGTGGAGAATGAGAATGAGGAAGACCCAAGCCAAGAAACTATCACTTTCCTTTACAAGTTTGCTGCTGGTGCATGTCCCAAGAGCTATGGCTTCAATGCTGCTAAACTTGCCAACATACCAGATAAGGTAAGGTCATTGGAACAAAAAACCAAATCAAGTGTTTAATTAAAAAGTAATGGAAAGCTTTAAAAAATAATCATCCTGTGCCTCAATTCAACATGTAGTAGTCCTCCTACCTGTCGGTTAGGTAAAATATTTGATTCCCTGCAAAACATCGTTGACGGTGTGTCGTGGCCGAGCAGTCAAATGCACTGGACTCAAGCTCTTGTGTTTCTGATCAGCAGAGTGTGGGTTCGAGTCCCGGTCTTGACACTTGTGTCCTTAAGCAAGACAGTTAACCATTATTGCTTCACCTTTGGATGGGACCTAAAGCCCTTTGTCCCGTGTGTTGTGTTATGTACACAAACCTAATTACACTTATCACTAAGAGAAGGGGAATGCCCTGGTGTTTCTGGCAGTGGCTGCTGAATGCAATGCAGCACCTTGTAAATAAACCCTTTCTAATGTGCTACATAAATGGGTCTAATAATTCCTAAAAACTTCAAAACCTGTCAAAGTGTTCTTCTTTGTTCAAGCGCCGTGAGCACCTTACTGGTGGATACGAGCGATATATAAGACTCTGAATGGATATCGACTACTAAATACTTCTCTTAAAAGTTTAAACTGCCATTGCTTAAATACAATTTACAAAAAGACAAAGATTTATGTGAATCAACAACTCTTTAAAAAATGTGTTGAACAATCCCATTAAGCTGCACTCTGAACTAATTTACTTATTGTGTGATTTACTTTAAGGTTGTGAAGGTAGCAAGAAAGAAAGCACATGACTTTGAAATGTCTGCAGACAGACTTAAGGCATTCAGAACACTACACAGATTGAGTCCAACTCCAGACCTACGTAACAATATGAGGAATCTTCAACAGATGATCAAAGCCTGATAATGGGGTCAAAGTTCAAGTTAAGGCTGAATCAGACATGCCAACCTCTGGGATCACAAAACTGTATTCTGAAACCCCAAAACCTGTATTTTTCCTTAAAAACCTGTATTTTTGAAAAAAAATGCATAAAAGAGTTTAGCCCCCACCAAAAGGGTGTTCTGTCATGTCTGTTTCGGTTTCCCGTGCCACGACCTTAAACTTTTTATTCGACTTTAAAAAAAGAAATTATCAAAAAAATGTTTAAAAAAATTAAATGTCAGACTTTGACCAACCAAACATGTTTTTAACAAAATTGAACTAAAAAACCACAACACATCCACTGATATCTCCGTGATTTTGGTCTCATGATTTTGTGATCCACGGTCGTCGCGTCGTGTTTCGTGAAGTATACATTGCGCGCATGGTGTACAAGACAATGCGCAATCTGAAAATTGCGCAAACCTTTACTCGATAGGCAATGGGAGCTGCCGATTCTGCATGGCGCAAACTGCAGATTGCGCAAGAGTTTGTCCAATTCGTTGTGCAGCTGAACGAGAGTGGACAAGAGAAGTCGCAAGCGGACGATTTGGGGCAACCTTTTAGCCGAAAATTTATATTTTTTGAGAGATATCTGACACAATCATACCTCCATATTAACAAAAAAACATCTCCTGCGTACCTCCATCCATTCCATATTGTGAGGGATGCTGCTTACAAATTACATAACAAAATAACATTATTGATAAATTAATTATTTTCTCCCTTTTTTGGACGCTTTTATGAAGTCCCACTTCGCTGAATATTCTCCTTTAAATGACTGCTTCCTTTTATTCGACGAGGTCGAAGCCATAATCAGATATTTATATTACAATTTCATGCAGGAGTGCTAAAAAAATTCCCCAAAACAGCGTGAACTGACACTGACAGCTCTCGAAAGGCGAACAATCGTAACCTTTTGCATGCAGTTTCCGATTGGTTAATACAGGTTTGTTTACATACCATGCACCAATAACTGACGCGCTTACAAATAATTGGTGATAAACGAGCCTCCGCTGCCTCGTGCCCACAGACAACCTCGCTAACATGGGTAGCGCGTGCGCCGTATCGATCATTCTGGGAAAGAAAATAATTGCGCGGCGAGATTGAACACCATTGGAAACGAGGTTGTACCACATGGCTTAATAGCACTAGCTTTAGTTAGTATAGTATTTCTCGCAGCAGTTTTGGGGGAATGGAATTATTTTTGCGGTGGCCAAAACCGTATTTTTTTTGCAAAACCTGTACACCCGTATTTTTAACGAAAACCCGTACGAAATACGGAAAAAACGTACTAGTTGGCATGTCTGCTGAATGTGTTTCAGTGACTATAGGACAAGTTCAAAAATACAGACTGATCCATTCACCTCTGCCACTTAAAGGCAAAGTATACCTTTGGTTTTTGGAACCCTTTGATTGTTTTAATTCTATATAAATGTAGATATATACAATAAAACTAACCTGTGGACACGTTTATCAGATTGAAATGTTTGTGAATGTGCACTGTGAACTATTGAAATCTTATAACAACATGTAACCAAGCTGCTTCCAATGTTGCGCTTTGTGTGTAGGAGTGGTACACTGCTTTACATACCAGAGACACATGTTGTAAGCCTTACCCCACATAGGCAAAGTTGCTAGTGTAACACATACACACTCAAGCAAGTTTACACTATGTGGTTCATAACAGGTTTAATGTACTGCCCTTTGGTCGACTCTTTTGTTATTTGCTTTGTATTATTTTTGATATAACTTTTGCTGTTGGAGATACTACAATGAGAAAACTGGTAATCAGGCTATGTTTGCTCAGTACTTACTTTATATACTATGCAAATTGTATTCATATTTTCATATTGTATTCCATTTGATACAAATACCTGCGCCCACTATTTTACAGTAGTCTACTTATATCCATTGTGTTTGTTACAAGTAAAACTTTTTGTACTTGAGTAATTATTTGACTACAGAGAAATAACTGCCCCAAAGAAGTGCCTTTTAATATTTAAAAAATATCCTGTAGAAGATGTCGTTTGAAGATTAAAAACAGTATGTTGTAGTTCAATGCCCACTATGCAGATGTGTGCAGTTTGTTTTTCAATAACATTTACTAATAATGAGTCATTGTTTGTTTCCTAACCATGATTGATATACAGTATTACTGTAAAGATTCTAAATTAGAATGTGTATCGTTAACCAATGATCATATTGCTCTGTGTCTGTGGTGATGGGGGGAGGGAAGCAACAAGAATGTGTATCGTTAACCAATGATCATATTGCTCTGTGTCTGTGGTGATGGGGGGAGGGAAGCAACAAGAATGTGTATCGTTAACCAATGATCATATTGCTCTGTGTCTGTGGTGATGGGGGGAGGGAAGCAACAAGAATGTGTATCGTTAACCAATGATCATATTGCTCTGTGTCTGTGGTGATGGGGGGAGGGAAGCAACAAGAATGTGTATCGTTAACCAATGATCATATTGCTCTGTGTCTGTGGTGATGGGGGGAGGGAAGCAACAAGAATGTGTATCGTTAACCAATGATCATATTGCTCTGTGTCTGTGGTGATGGGGGGAGGGAAGCAACAAGAATGTGTATCGTTAACCAATGATCATATTGCTCTGTGTCTGTGGTGATGGGGGGAGGGAAGCAACAAGAATGTGTATCGTTAACCAATGATCATATTGCTCTGTGTCTGTGGTGATGGGGGGAGGGAAGCAACAAGAATGTGTATCGTTAACCAATGATCATATTGCTCTGTGTCTGTGGTGATGGGGGGAGGGAAGCAACAAGAATGTGTATCGTTAACCAATGATCATATTGCTCTGTGTCTGTGGTGATGGGGGGAGGGAAGCAACAAGAATGTGTATCGTTAACCAATGATCATATTGCTCTGTGTCTGTGGTGATGGGGGGAGGGAAGCAACAAGAATGTGTATCGTTAACCAATGATCATATTGCTCTGTGTCTGTGGTGATGGGGGGAGGGAAGCAACAAGAATGTGTATCGTTAACCAATGATCATATTGCTCTGTGTCTGTGGTGATGGGGGGAGGGAAGCAACAAGAATGTGTATCGTTAACCAATGCTCTGTGTCTGTGGTGATGGGGGAGGGAAGCAACAAGGGAGATCCAAGTTCTGAACTCCTGGAATAACACACACTTGACAACAAGTCGTCTTTAAATTACAAGTAGACATTCACTAAAGAGTAGACAACTTTGAATTCCTAATCTTGAGGGAAATTGTGGTTTGGGTTGAAAGCTGCACTTTATAGATTTCTTTACAAAGTTTACTTCTTATGAGGTTGTTATACAAATGGTCCCGACTCATTACTTGTACTTTGGTTGATGGGCATGAACACATTGTTTGTCTTGAGGCTGCATATAGCCGAGTTCAGCGGTATACATTACTATACCAAACAAAACGTGTATAGGAAATGCACTTAACAAGAATTGGATTACTCATTTAATGTTAAAACCAAATCAAGAAAGAATCCTGCACAAGAATGTCAGTTGGACTACTTACACAATGTTCTCGGCATTAAAATTAAATTCTGTGAATAATGCGTATTCAGTATTAGTTGGAGTGCCACATATTTGAAAGATGACTGGAGTCCAATGATAGGCTATATATACATATGACTATTGGTTGAACATTATTTCGTGTAGAATTTTTTGTTTGTTTTAGTATTACAGGAGAGTAATATAATTGCATCATTATATTACATTATAAACTGTTAAAAAAATTATTAAAACAAATCCTAGAAACACATTTATTTGGGTCGATTCTTAAAAACAGAAACAAGTAATTCTGGGCAAATAAAGAAACTTTATTGTTACCAAGTTAACCAATACAGAAAACAACAATTTTGGTCTAATTATTAACCACTTGTGTGAAAATATAGTTGTCCAGTCAAGTAAAGACAACAATCGTTCTAACAAAATGCATCAAGATTTATTTTTTCTCCATCAACTCTGAATTTGCCAAACCATTGGCTGGAATCTCAGACTTGCCTCTCATGCTGAAACACAATGGTAACCAATAGTTGTAGACTAACAATCTCTTGTAATTCTTGTTAATCCAACAAAAGGATTAAGGTTTGAATTGGGGATTACCCAATGGAATTTGAGCACTGTCACACTTTGTACAGCACAAGACCACGAGTGCATGAATGGTGCACCCACAGAAGGACATGTCATAAACAGTATGCCCCTTCAGTGACTGTCACACTTTGTACAGCACAAGACCACGAGTGCATGAATGGTGCACCCACAGAAGGACATGTCATAAACAGTATGCCCCTTCAGTGGCTTCACACTGCAAAGTTGTTACATCCAACATACTCAGTGGTATTGTCACCGCGGGATTATCAAAAGTAAAACAATTATTCAACAATGTGACCTCACAAGTTGCATTGGCTTCCCAGAAACATGAAAACAACTAAATAAACATGTCAATATTTCATTCATTTTTAATTCACTTCATCAAAAGGTTTATGTACATTTTAAAGGAATAATTATATAAAGTCTTAACCCACTATGGCCAATAGCATAGTCACACATTACTGTTGGGTCAAAATTAACATCATGTATATTGTGGTACAGTTCCTTTAAGCGTTTGAAAAGATCTAAAGAAGACAAATGATGAGGTTCAGTCAAAACTTAGTAAAACTAGACCCTTACAAACCCCACAGATTGATATGATTTTACCTTTAGTTGGTGGGGAATTTGTCTTATTGTAAGCTGGTAATGTTGTTTTACCCCAGGCACTTCCCCCAATCTCACAAGCACCCATCCTAATTAATCCAATGCTCACCCAGACACCTTAATGCCCACCTAGTCTGTCCCCACAACTTTAGTATAAATGCCCTTATGTTTCTCGTCTGCTACACATCTTTGTAAAGCCATACAGTGATAGTAAATCGTCTTCAGTATTCAAGCCCAAAGATACGAGTTATTGGAGTTTTATTTATATATGCTTCACCGTTCAGCCCACAATATTCTACATATATAGTGACACCCATTTTAAGTGTTACATTATCTTAATGCCCTAAACCATGTTATACATTATTTTCAATCCCCTAAAGTTTGTAATAACATTTTGTTTTGTATCCTGAAAACATTAAGGCACCAGTCACACACTGTGGGTTTGTGACAATCAACAATAGGTCTAGCTTCTATTTTTATTTCCAGAAAGTGCATGGACAGCTTGGCTCAAAATACAGGCAGAGAATAGAGAGCCAGCACTGATGATCTCAGGTACCCCGAACCATGGTTGAACAGAAGTAACAAGTTCCGCTTAAACAGTTATGAAAATAGATGTAGATACACATTCTATTCTCAGCACAATCTCTCTGTGCTAAAGATTTCTATGAAATCTAATAAGTTACATTATTTACATTCAATCCAGACAAAGCAAAGTAAACTATTGGTCTAAGGTCCCAAGGATGCAACTGCAAGAACAAAGATTTGAACTTGAACTCGGTTTAAAACAACACTTTACAGCAAATATACCAGATGACTTGACCAGCACCTTGCATAAATGTATTGTGGCACTATAAGACTTTTATTTTCTTCAGTTTACTTTGGGATGGGAAGAGGTTTCATTTATTGTTAATCAGATAAGATAGACCATTCCAGATGAGAACATAATCTGGTTGGCATCCTGCATAGCGTTGATGGCAGCAGATACTTCTGCTTCTGAGAACTTTTCGTCTGGGTAGTCCTTAGCAAGGGCCTTCTTGACCTGGGCCAGTGGTATAGACTCTGCCTGAGATGCAAACAACTTTGCGATGGTGGCACGGAATTGCTTCAGCCTTTGGATATCAAAACAAATATGCATCTATGAAATGACTGCACATGCAAGGAGAGTTCATTTATTTGATTATGAAGAAGAAGATCAACAAGTAACTGGGCTGGGAATATAGATTACTTCAGAGACAACATTCCTTTGAAGAAAAAAAAAAAAAAAAAGGAAAACGTTCGTCTAAAAACTTAATTGCCCTGTCTGTATGAACTTCTGGACCAATCGTCAGAACATACATTTTCATGTTGAAGCACATTTTGCAGAGCTCTATGACTACCAGACTTAATGACTGGTGATAAGTTTAACCATTGACCTATGAGAAATTTTAAAACCCCGTGTGTTCATCTCCAAATTTGGGTTCTCTGTTAAGTAGATTTGTTTATGTTTTTCCCAAAGGTAACTGTTTTTAAATCGTCAAAATAATTGTTAAATTATTGAAAAGGGTGTGAAGAACAAAGTCAGTGTTATGTACAAAGGATGCTGTATGTAGTAACAATAACAGGTTAAGAATTTGTTTTATTGTGAATGTGTTAACGCTAGACAAATACATGAATTACTAGATGAGTATATTCAACTGATTGCTTGCATTGAGGGGAATGGAGGGATCAGGGTGTGAAGGGCGGTTTATTTCTTACCTGTCTGGGGATAACTCAACCGATTTACCCTCGGCTGCCAATTGGGATCCACCTGGTGACTTCAATGTTACTAACAATAAAACAGACAAAACAAGTCTTAAAAAGGTTCTTGTATGTGCTGTAACCATGGAACTGTATACAATGACTAAAGCATTCATTTGTGTGGTGTATTCATAAGTGTACAAACCTTTATAAAAGCTTCCATCACTCTTAACATTCTTAACTCTCAGAAACTTAACACTCAATCAGGTTATCTGCGTAATTTGACTACATGCATAACATAAAAGCCAACCTAAATACACAACCATCAAATTAAACAGCCATGCAAAAGTATAAACATACTCATAAGCAAATGTTCTCTAAAATTAAAATGACAAATGGCACAAGCATGGCTCCACTCAGGAGGCTCGAGTTAGCACCCAAGTCATCAATCCACTCAGGAGGCTCGAGTTAGCACCCAAGTCATCAATCCACTCAGGAGGCTCGAGTTAGCACCCAAGTCATCAATCCACTCAGGAGGCTCGAGTTAGCACTCAAGTCATCAATCCACTCAGGAGGCTCGAGTTAGCACTCAAGTCATCAATCCACTCAGGAGGCTCGAGTTAGCACTCAAGTCATCAATCCACTCAGGAGGCTCGAGTTAGCACCCAAGTCATCAATCCACTCAGGAGGCTCGAGTAAGCACTCAAGTCATCAATCTTACACTAAAATTCAAACTGGTATGAGGGAAACATGAAAAATAATGAGCATAAAATCATTACAAACCTTGCAGTTAACCACTACATACACAGTACATGGAGTCTGATGTATCAGTTAGCACTAATTACAGAATGCAACTGAAATGACTATCTTGACCAATTGTATTTGTATTCACCTTCTGTGTCGCCCTCATCCTCTTCATAGCTATCAAAGTCATACGGATCAAACCCTTCTTCTCCCTGCTTGGGTTGATCAGTCTTCTGCTTCTTAGAATTTCTCTTCTTTCTGCAAAGACAACACCACAGAATCATGTTCATTACTGCTATTATTAATATCATTAACCACAATGCTGGAATATGTAGAAAATGTATGAGTTTTTAAGGACACCTATATTGGCAGGCATGTAAACAAGTAGTGTGAAGCGGTTTGTAAGGCAACATAGTCAGAAACTCCGTGTAGAACAAGCTCAACAGCAGCACACACCATAGATGCACTCACAATGTCATGCTTCGATTTCCAGTATAGACAGGGACAAAAGGTGCAGGAATCAACATTCCAAATCACTCTTTATTCCAGATCAAGGTATTTTACAATTGATAGATTGCCCTAATTGTTTCACAATGTTTTCAGAACTAAGGAAAGTGTGACCAATAATCGGTGAGGGTTTACATGCAACATTTCTTGAAAGACAAATCCTGGTGCCAAATACCACGTTTATTTCTAAAGCAATTTTCCAAAATGTTTCCAGAAATCAAATCAATATGTGGAACCAAAACAATTACGGCAAAGTGTATTATTCAAATAATGTCAAAGAGAGCAAAATTAATAAATAAAAAGTCACCAAAAAGAGGCAGCTTTGACCTGCCTCTTTAGAAGATATTAATACCATGGTGTAACCTGTGTGATTGACTAATGTCTATGTCTTCCATGTAAGGCCTGGACTTTTATAAACTCATTTTGGGGTACTACAGTATTCTCTGAACTTGTTACTTGGTCAATCTCAATAGTGTTTTGGGGTCATGAGCATGAGAGCAATCTCGAGTCACTCACATTTTTGTCCTTGCTTCTTGATTCTCTTCCTCCTCATCACTTTCACTCTTTCGTTTCTTCTTCTCTTTCTCAAGAACCTTGAAAGAAAACAAAACATGAAACAAAAATAAGGACTCATCTTTCAAAATAAACAACAGCTTTTTAAAGTAAAAAAATGGTCTTTAAATTACAACACTTTTTTTTTATTCAATTTCGCTGAAATTAATTTTCATCCAACCCTGAACAGTCCTTAACAAAGTGGCTGAACCGATTTTGCCCTAGAGGTCATTCACCGGGTAGTAGGCCAGTTGTCACAAATTTGGATCTGAGCCAAGGCGGCATTCATTTGTGCAGTACCAAACTTGCTGCCTCTGTATCAACAAGCTTTCTGTCATCTGTCTGTCATCTGAATGGAAACCACAGCTGTTTGTTTACAATCCTGACCCAGAAATACCCTCAGAGTAATACAATGTAGGTGACCTGGTTACTGTTTCTTTTTTACGCTGTGGCTGTTTCATGTTTCATTGGTTTCATGAGTGAAATAGCTTGCAAGTTTCTGTGATGCTTCATTCCACCACCATGGCTTCAACAAGCATGGTATTTTTCAAGCTGATATAAGTGATGAGGAAAGTGAAGACAGCGCAATGGGCACTTCATCAGACGAAGACAGTCCAGCTGACCATCACTCAATTACCCTGACTTCAAGCTCTGATGAAAGCAGCACCGACAGCGAGCCTGCCCCCAACCCAAGAAACGACCAGGGCATATTGCATGGAAACGGCTACAAGGCCAGCAGCCTGGACCATCCCAAGCACCGGCTCCTGCCCAAGCACCGGCTCCAGCCCAAGCAGCACCCTGACGGGGACAACCACAGGCCCCACGGGGACGACCACGGGCCCCACGGGGTCGACCACGGGTCCCTCGGCAACCGCCTGTCCCTCAGCAACAGCCTGCTCCTGCCCAAGCACCTGCTCCTGCACAAGCTCCCCGACAGGTTCGACAATGGGTCCCTCAGCAATCGCCTGCCCCTCGGCAACCGCCTGCTCCTGCCCAAGCATCCGCTCCTGCACAAGCTCCCCGACAGGTTCGACAACGGGTCCCTCGGCAACCGCCTGTCCCGGTCCCACCGGCTGGTCCAGTTACTGCACCAGATGGGACAAACTGGATCAACCAACTGACACCAATGATGAGGACAGTCGCAGCAAACATCCTCACCCAGCGAAAGGGCCCGACAAACCTGGGTGGGGCGTCAACGCCACTGCAGCTTTTTCAACTGTTTCTTCCCCCAGCAATCTTGCAAATTGTGCTGCAGTTTACCAATGTGGAGGGGCTCAAAAAGAGAGGACGGACCTGGGTCAACATCGCCATGGTTGAGCTGCGGTCGGCCCTCGCCCTGATTATCTTCCTCGGGCTCACCAAATCAGGGCACGAGAGAGTGAAATCGTTTTGGCATCCAGGGCCATTTGCTCGTCCCCTGTCAGGCCACCATGGCGGATAAGCTTCAAAGATATTGTTTCAATGCTACACTTTGACGACAAGACAACGCGTGACCAACGCAAAGCCACTGACAAGTTTGCACCAATTAGAGAAATCTTTGATATGTTCACGGCCAACCTACAAAATTACTTCAGCCCCGGTGAGTGTTTGACAATCGATGAACAGTTGGTCGCATTCAGGGGCCGATGTGCATTCAAACAGTACATGCCCAAAAAACCGGCCAAATATGGACTAAAATTCTGGGCATCGGTGGACAGTGAAACCACTTGCATACACAACATGCAGCCGTATACTGGGAAAGTTGGGGACAACCCAGAACGTGAGCTAGGGGCACGCGTTGTCAAGGACCTGCTGCAGCCTGTCCTTAGAACAGGTCGCAACGTCACGGCGGACAATTTCTTTGTTAGCAAGGCCTTGGAAGACTACCTGCTAACACAGAACACCACCCTTGTTGGCACCATCAAAGGCAATCGGAGAGAAATTCCCAGGGACATGCGGAAAGAAAACACCAGACACAGGGCAGTTGCGTCATCACATTTCCGATTTGCTGGCAATAATACTACACTTGTGTCGTTTGTCCCAAAGAAGAACAGAAACGTGCTCTTGCTGTCATCCATGCACCGGGATGCAGCCCTTGACCCAAAATCCAACAAACCGGAAATAATCCAATACTATAACTCCACCAAGGCCGGCGTGGACACCGTTGATCAAATGTGCAGCCTTTACAATTGTGCCCGCATCACCAGCCGCTGGCCTGTGGTGGTGTTCTACCACATGGTGAACTGTGCAGCCATCAACGCATACGTCTTGTACCACCAAATCAATCCCCAGCTGACTGGTACCCGCCACAACTTCCTTGAGGATATCATCTTCGCATTGACCCTCCCGCAAATGGAGATGCGTAGGCAAGAGTGAGTGCATGCCCTGACTACCGTTGGACTGCCCGTAACGTTCCCCCACGTCCAACAAGTTGCTGCCGGTCGACGCCCACAGCTACGATGCGCCCTGTGTCCCGCAGGAGACAGGACGAAGATCAGCAGAACATGCGACGGACGCAAGAAAAGTGTCTGCACCCAACACAGCAGTAAGAGAACAGTGTGTACCATCACCTGTGATCAATGCACGATGGCAGATTAGGGCTGCCTTCATGATTGGACACTAGTTTTGTTCAGTTTTTGTCCACCTTGTTATTATTGTAAACCATGATCACACAAACAGTATAGAGCGTTCTCGTATGACGTATCGGCTGACATGTTGGAGTACAAGCATTATTAGTTTCATTTGTTTACGCAGTTACGAAAAAAGCAATACCACATAAGGACAGGGTTTTTTGGGTTCATCTTTTTGGTCTGCTCATTTTTCTTTGCACTGTAAATATTATGACTTCTCGTTACTGTTACTTTGGTGTTTTGATTTTGGTGATTTGTGGTTTCATTACAATACTGTTTGAATGAAACATTTGTCTCATGTACTATTTCTTCATTGTCATTTCCTTTTCTTAGGGGCTCATAACACCAGACAAAGAAAAATTCTCCCCTATAGCAAACCAAGGAATAATTATGGTACTGGGCCCAATAGTAGTGTGCCGTTTATTTTAGTGGCACAGCACATGACATCGAAGCATGCAAATAATGCTGGACTACATAACATCAGGCTATTGTGTCAAGTGGGGGGGGGGGGGGGGATAATAGTTGTGGTTTACCCTTGCAGTGTTGTAAACAGCTGTGTGCAGTAATCAAATAGTAAATAGATACCTGCTGAGTGGTTTGGGGATGGCAGTTGCCATAGGGATGGCAGTTGCCATAGGGATGCGGGCGCGGATTTCGACATGTACTATTTTTGGCAAATCAGTGGTGAACCAATGTGTCAATTGCCAGAATGTTAAAATCTTTGGTGTGTGTGTTCAGTGAACTTAGATTCATCTGTTCAGACCATTAGAACAAGATCTGTGCCCCCAAACAGTTATTTACACCCCAACATAAAACGCCTACCGCGCGAGCACCGTGGTGCAACGGGGAAAATATGTTAAATCGGTGGCTCGCAGGGTTTTAAATAAAATGACGACATCTTTATACTTATGCACATGACAATTCTTGAATATCAAGAATGTACTACCCTGGCTCTGATGACTTTCGTCTCTCACCAGCTAAGACTGCATGTAACTTGCCTTATGGGCTTCTGAGAGTATTATGTTGGTTTAACAGGCATGTAACTTTCTTGATACGGGAACCATCACTGGACATTATTCTCTTAAATCCTCCTGTCTTTAGCTCCTTACCATTTATAAGCAGCTTGAAGTTCTACTTCAGTCTTATCCATATTTACACCAAGACGGAAGATGTGAGTGGCTTAAGCGAATTTGTCTACAATGCACATAATGTCAGACTCTTTGTGTGCCAACAGTGTGCAGTCTTCAACAAAAAGTTCTTTAATGATTGTTCTGTCAGATGTATTGTCTTTGCATTGATGTGAAGGTTACATAGCTTGAGACAATACGCAACAAGAATCTGTGGGAATGCTTTTAAGTGGAAAAACCCTTGCACTGGGGCAGTTCCACCCACTCAGCCTAAAAAGCCAGTGTCCAGCTTTAAGTTGAATCATCATGGCTTGAGACTTCCTTGACTTCAGCGGATTGATCTCTGTCTTATCATGCCCTAAAGTGGTCACACTGTGTAGCAGGACTGCCTTCCTGGCCCAAAACTATTGGTTATAATCAAAACATCCATTTGACCATCAAATATTTTTAGATGTCAAAACAATTTGATTCAATCATGACTTCACTCAAGTTGTCATAAACAAAGATAATTTACCCTTTAGGATTAATGAATGTGTTTGTACATTGTACCTTCTTAAAGATGGCAAACTGTATGAGCTCAATTGCTGACTCAGCATCTTGCAGATCCACTGTTTTACTCAACCGTGTCTTGGCATGGGCTGTAGCTAAACGAATCAAAGTCTCCAAGGAACGAGCAGTAACTGGCTGAGTCTGTGTCAAAGGAAGGTCACAAAATAACACAATTATACCTCCTATTAATTCTCCATCTCAACGTCCCACCCACCCACCCAACCCAAAATCCTGCTCTCACTACTGACCAACTTACAAATAAATAACAGACTCTAAAAATAGAGAAGCCATTATTTGATTGTCACAAAAATAACGCACAAAACTAAGAATTGAAAATTGCAACGCTCAAAACAAGCTCAAAAGCCTTACTAAAGAATGCAAATTCCCAGGAAATCAAACTGACTGTTCCAAATAAACCTACCCTTGCAACATTATTAGCTGCCTGCTCCTGACTGCGTAGTTTGGAATACTCATCAGCAATACAGTCTGCTGCCTCTCTTGTAAGCACTGGTCTTATTAACTTGGCAATGTGGATGTATTTACGCATGAACTCCATGCTCACAAACTTCTCTCTGTGAAAAATGTTTAAAAAGGTTAAGTTATAAAATCCGTTCTATTTCATTTCAATTTAGTCTTTTCCACAACCAACATAATGAATAAATGAAACCAATATAATGAATCAAATAAAGCCAATATGACTAGATATCCTATTGTATTTGAGCAATCTGTGTTGGGTGCAGACACTTTTCTTGCATCCGTCGCATGTTCTGCTGGTCTTCGTCCTGTCTCCTGCGGGACACAGGGCGCATCGTAGCTGTGGGCGTCGACCGGCAGCAACTTGTTGGACGTGGGGGAACGTTACGGGCAGTCCAACGGTAGTCAGGGCATGCACTCGCTCTTTTCGAAGGAGGTCCGGCCGTTGCCTACGCATCTCCATTTGCGGGAGGGTCAATGCGAAGATGATATCCTCAAGGAAGTTGTGGCGGGTACCAGTCAGCTGGGGTTTGATTTGGTGGTACAAGACGTATGCGTTGATGGCTGCACAGTTCACCATGTGGTAGAACACCACCACAGGCCAGCAGCTGGTGATGCGGGCACAATTGTAAAGGCTGCACATTTGATCAACGGTGTCCACGCCGGCCTTGGTGGAGTTATAGTATTGGATTATTTCCGGTTTGTTGGATTTTGGGTCAAGGGCTGCATCCCGGTGCATGGATGACAGCAAGAGCACGTTTCTGTTCTTCTTCAAGTGTAGTATTATTGCCAGCAAATCGGAAATGTGATGACGCAACTGCCCTGTGTCTGGTGTTTTCTTTCCGCATGTCCCTGGGAATTTCTCTCCGATTGCCTTTGATGGTGCCAACAAGGGTGGTGTTCTGTGTTAGCAGGTAGTCTTCCAAGGCCTTGCTAACAAAGAAATTGTCCGCCGTGACGTTGCGACCTGTTCTAAGGACAGGCTGCAGCAGGTCCTTGACAACGCGTGCCCCTAGCTCACGTTCTGGGTTGTCCCCAACTTTCCCAGTATACGGCTGCATGTTGTGTATGTAAGTGGTTTCACTGTCCACCGATGCCCAGAATTTTAGTCCATATTTGGCCGTTTTTGGGGGCATGTACTGTTTGAATGCACATCAGCCCCTGAATGCGACCAACTGTTCATCGATTGTCAAACACTCACCGGGGCTGAAGTAATTTTGTAGGTTGGCCGTGAACATATCAAAGATTTCTCTAATTGGTGCAAACTTGTCAGTGGCTTTGCGTTGGTCACGCGTTGTCTTGTCGTCAAAGTGTAGCATTGAAACAATATCTTTGGAATCGCTTATCCGCCATGGTGGCCTGGCACAGGGGACGAGCAAATGGCCCTGGATGCCAAAACGATTTCACTCTCTCGTGCCCTGATTTGGTGAGCCCGAGGAAGATAATCAGGGCGAGGGCCGACCGCAGCTCAACCATGGCAATGTTGACCCAGGTCCGTCCTCTCTTTTTGAGCCCCTCCACATTGGTAAACTGCAGCACAATTTGCAAGATTGCTGGGGGAAGAAACAGTTGAAAAAGCTGCAGTGGCGTTGACGCCCCACCCAGGTTTGTCGGGCCCTTTCGCTGGGTGAGGATGTTTGCTGCGGCTGTCCTCATCGTTGGTGTCGGTTGGTTGATCCAGTTTGTCCCATCTGGTGCAGTAACTGGACCAGCCGGTGGGACCAGGACAGGCGGTTGCCGAGGTACCCGTTGTCGAACCTGTCGGGAAGCTTGTGCAGGAGCGGGTGCTTGGGCAGGAGCAGGTGGTTGCCGAGGGGCAGGCGGTTGCTGAGGGACCCGTTGTCGAACCTGTCGGGGAGCTTGTGCAGGAGCGGGTGCTTGGGCAGGAGCAGGCAGTTGCCGAGGGACCCGTGGTCGACCCCGTGGGGCCCGTGGTTGTCCCCGTCGGGGTGCTGCTTGGGCTGGAGCCGGTGCTTGGGCAGGAGCCGGTGCTTGGGATGGTCCAGGCTGCTGGCCTTGTAGCCGTTTCCGCGCAATATGCCCTGGTCGTTTCTTGGGTTGGGGGGCAGGCTCGCTGTCGGTGCTGCTTTCATCAGAGCTTGAAGTCAGGGTAATTGAGTGATGGTCAGCTGGACTGTCTTCGTCTGATGAAGTGCCCATTGCGCTGTCTTCACTTTCCTCATCACTTATATAAGCTTGAAAAATACCATGCTTGTTGAAGCCATGGTGGTGGAATGAAGCATCACAGAAACTTGCAAGCTATTTCACTCATGAAACCAATGAAACATGAAACAGCCACAGGGTAAAAAAGAAACAGTAACCAGGTCACCTACATTGTATTACTCTGAGGGTATTTCTGGGTCAGGATTGTAAACAAACAGCTGTGGTTTCAATTCAGATGACAGACAGATGACAGAAAGCTTGTTGATACAGAGGCAGCATGGTCTTAGCAAGCCTTGTTATACCTGCAGTTTATCCTCTAACTGCAAAATAGTTTTGTTTATATTTCAATAAGACAAAAATAGTGTGCTTACTTCATTAGTGACCAGAATTAAAGTTACCGATTGTCTGAAGTTTGCTTTTTCTGCTTCAATCTCCCTCTTCTAAGATTATCATAACAGCTCAAGTTCCAAAATGGTATAAACACTTTGGTTGCTCCAAAGCTAATTGTGTTTTACATGACGTTGCTTCATTTGGACAAGCGGGCGGAAATAATTAGTTTGGGCATGGCAAAATGAAGGATGACGCATGACCCGTGTTCCACCTATCAAATGACAAGGATACTTGTGTGCGGTATCAAAAGACTGATATAAATAACAGATGTCGGACTTCTAACAGTACGTCTTTAATTGGACGTACACATTGTATGTGAATTGTGCATAACAGAAGAACCATATCTACTTAATAATAATAATAATAATAATGAATATTTATATTGCGCAATATCCACCTAAAAAGGTGCTCAAAGCGCATGAAAAGAAATATAGGAAGATGAATGGAAGAAAGAAAAGACTACTTAAAGACTACTTAAATGCTGTTTCAAACAAATGAAATTTTAATCTGTCTTTAAATGTGTCGACGGTGCTACTATCCCGAATATGTGAGGGTAACTGATTCCAGAGGAATGGTCCAGCATGTGCAAAGGACCTGTCCCCCCAGTTTGTGTGCGTTTTGGGGACAGTAAGTAAGCCAGAACCCAAAGAGCGAAGACGCCTGGAAGGAACATAACGTTTGATAAGACTCATATTATATTCAGGGGCAGAACCGTGGACACAATGGAAGACAAGAAGCAATATTTTAAATATGATACGAAATTCAATGGGCAGCCAATGCAAAGAATGAAGGACTGGAGTAATGTGGTCATTATATCTAGTGAGTGTTATGAGACGAGCTTAACACAAACCAATTGTGAAGAAAGTGTTTGCGACCAGGTGTGATTCTAATGTAAATGTCATCAGACGTCAAACTTAAAAGGGGCTAATATTTCTTTCACTGGCCACAGGCCATATTGAAAATAAGTACGTACCTTTTTCGGTTGCCATGGAGAAGGTTATCATGTTTATCATATACCATCATATCTGCCTCATCCTTCTCCTCTATTAGAGGATCCTGTGTGGCTAAGAAGTCCACTGAGCTACCCAGCGGCAATGCTGCAAAACAATCAATCAAGCAATTTAAGGGGAATATATACAGACAAAAATTCAACCATTAAAAGATATAATTTTTTTTACTATACTATCATTACCAGTCAGAGTAATTAATCTACATCTGTGTAAACAAAGAAATTTTTTAAACTGAAACTCAATCAAAAGCAAGTGTGTTTAACAAGGAAGTATTCCATTTCTCCTTGCTATAAGCTGTATTTGGAAGTATTCCATTTCTCCTTGCTATAAGCTGTATTTGGTCAATCTGAAAGTGTTAGCTGGCTTAGTATTCCTTGAGAGACCTACCATCACCATCTTGTTCCCCTGGGGTACGGTAGCGATGCATTCGAAGAACATGATCTGAAATCTTGCGGTCATGGTCTGGATCCATCTGCAAACATTGGAAATGTCTTTCTTTCATTATTAATGTACAGAACCATAAGTCAATTACATTAACAGTTTAATCAACCAGAGTTCCTCACTTTATGTCAAAGCCACATGCCTGTGTATTGTGTGCGCAAAGATATACTGAAAGTTTTGCTTTTTCCTAGAATGGAAATTTAACAAACTTTAAGGGAATAATTATAAATGAAAAGTTGGTCAGAGACTGATGAGGATGGATGAAGTGAGGAGTTGATGGTGTTTATGAGAATGAAACAGGGTGACTATTGTCCTGTACACTCCGGCTCACTCCATACAAAGTATTGATATACCAATCTACACTGATTATCCCTCACTCTAATGATGGCTTCACAATAGCTTACTGAGGTTTTGCAGCATTCAGCAGTTACATGTGCTTCAATTTATGTATATCAGTTGAAGTTTTTTTTAAAGTAAACACTTCTTAATCTAAATAATGCATTATGCATTTATATAATGATAAAATTGTTTGAGGCATTCGGTGACAGCAGCAAAGGTTGTTGCCAAAGGTTTATAAACATGGTGGAAAGATTGAGTAGGCTTGGGAAAGGGAGTGAATACGGGTAATGGCACATGATATTCATTGCTCCTTATTAACAACCACTGTGACCATGCACACATTTCAAGGACACAAGACTCCAGAGTTCTACTTAAAACGCATTGGTGTTGTCTGTGCGTGTGCACAGTTGGCATGGCATCCTGCTCAGATCATTTTGTGTGTGTAGAGCTCAACAGTGGATGGAGTGGACCATGTGCGAACTCAGTGATTTACAGTTTGTTGCCAGGTAGAAACAGGGACAAAAGGCAATGAAATTAATGAACAAATTCACTTTTTTCCCCAGAGATATTTGTGCTAACCCTCATTCTAGACCTTTCATTCTTTGTGCCAAAGACATCTATGATTGTTTTTTTCACTACATTTAGTCATGGTTTGATTTTTACAACAATTTTCCATCACAACAATTTTCAGATATTTAACCGAAAACAATATGGTGGGTGGTGTATGGGTAAAAACAAGGTCAAGGATTGGTCAATCTCAGGTGGGGAAAACAATTACATGTAGTTTCATTACAAATGCTTGCTCATTATAAAGTTCATGCCAGAACCAACACGCCAGAAAAACAATCTCATTTTAAATACAGTCAAAGTTGAGAAAATAGCATTTGACAACTCAACAAACCAACATTATCCTGATATAAACAGCATGAAATCCCTGACAAACCATTTAATTTTGGTTGTTTTCACTCAAAGAATTTGTCCTGTTTGGGTGGATTGTGCGTTTATTGCAAGCTAGAGAATGAGAGTTGTTTAACTCTTACAAAGGATCAAGGATGTACTTTGTGTTTAACAAAATTGTCGATTGTAACCACCAATAAGAGTTTAACTCTTTGTTATACCAACACCAAAATCAAGTATTAACAACAAAATACAGAAGGGCAAATTTACAATCTTTCTTACCGTATCAAGGACAATGAAGATGAGATCAAAACGTGAGAGTAGAGAATCCTGTAGTCCTATGTTCTCCATTGGAGTTTTGTATTCATCATACTAAACAAAAAAGCATTCAAGAGAAATAGAGGGTTTGAATGAATTCAGAAAAGGTATAACTTTGGTGATTAGCAGTGTTATACAAACTTTACCTTTATACTGGCATACATGGTGGAGCAGTAAAATGAAACGTTACACACAAAAAAGACAAGAAAGATAACAGTGGCAAACTTATACAGATGCCACTGCATTTGCTTAAAAAAATAAACCAAAGTTTGGACAGAAAAAGCCTCTCAAAATGTTGCGTTCTTTATAGCGCTTTCCTTTCATAGTAATAAAGAGTTGTAATTCGTCACATGTGATTGGTATTGAATTTCCGGAAATTCACCAGCAGCTACAATTTATGCAAATGATGTGGTTATGAATGACACCAACTACATCATTGCACTGGAGGATGATAATATTGCACTTGATATAAACACATCTGTCAACTTATTAGTTTGCATTAAAATCTGGGGCCGGACCTCAGTCATACATTTTTGAGGCATCGGTGGTTTGGTGGTAAGACCAGGGATGAGATTATGAAAAAAGTCGGAAAATTGAACATCACTCGACGACCGTTTTTTTTTTTGCACTAGCCCGCACGTACGCATGCACACAATTTTCGAAACGTCGGGGGGAATTTTTGTTTTTTAAATCGCGAAAATTGCGTGTTTTGAAATCTTAATGCCTAATTTCTGCCTAAATATTGGTAATTTCTTCGACAAAAATGTCTATAAATTCGTGATTTGAGGATTGGTTCTGTAGAGCTTCTTTTTCACTGACATCTTCGTGATTCAACGATCGGTGTTCGACGACGCACATTGGGAAAACCCAATGAACTTTGACCCGCATCGATCGCACGCAAGGCCCTCTAAAGCTGATCAATAAAATCATTTGCCTAAGCAGTTCATATGCCAATGGATGGGGTGACCTACATTGATGCTGTGCACAGTTCTTATGGAGAACATTTAACACACAAAATCCCATTGACAATTTCGTGACAAAACAAAGATCCAAGATCAAGTTCTGTGGACCAATCAGATCCTGGTATTTTGACCAATCAGGGCTCAGTGAGAGTTTGAGGACAATAGGTCCACGGTTCGGGAAAGGTCCACGGTTGGAAAACGTGTACAAAACCAATGGGAGCTGTTGCAAAAAAGTTTTGAGTATAAACAAAAGAGGGACAATAGGAGGTCCACGATTGCAGGCGTATACACACTTGGGTGTGTGTGTGGGGTTTTTTTTTTTTTTTTGGGGGGGGGGGTTTTGGTTGGGTTTTTTATGATTGTGAAATTGTTTACCTTTTTTTCATCCATTTCTACCCTATGTGCCCAACTCCATGGTGCCAGTATTTCTACCCTATGTGCCCAACTCCATGGTGCCAGTACTGTAACACATAACTATCTCACTCTACAGTATTAACAATATAAAGATATACCAGTTTCATCAAATAATGTCATGTGACTCCTCATATATTACTTACCCTTCCATATACCGGGTTGGCAGCTGCCAGTACACTACAGCGTGCATTCAGCTTAGCATGGATACCAGCTTTTGCAATGGTAACCCGACCCTGTTCCATCACCTCATGGATAGCGGTCCGATCCTGATCACTCATCTGCCAGAAAAAAGCCATAGTTTGAATCAATACAAACTTTCAGACCAACAGTTTCCTGGTATAGTTCTCAAATTCTCTTTGACAAAAACTTGTTATTCAGTTTTCAATCTTGAGTACTTAAAATGATATTAATTGACTTGTACAAGCGTAAAAGAATTAGTGAGCTTCATTTGCATGATTTCAGGAACTTGCAGTGCGAGAATAAAACTTTAATGAGTAAATAATTGTTGGTTTGGGAATTCTAAATCATGCCACTTAAATTTGGATTAGGAGAAACAAATATTTTCTACATTATTTGTTAGCATTGCAAGATATAGTTCAAGGCAAACAAATACAAGCGTGATGATTGATGGGGTCCATTTCATGGTTAGGACATGACCTTTTTATTCATAAGAACAAAAATAGAAACATAATTCACACAAACATATTGCTGATGATCATGTTTGCCATAAAATGGTGAAGTACAAATCTATAACAAATATTGCTGATGATCATGTTTGCCATAAAATGGTGAAGTACAAATCTATAACAAATATTTACATTTCAGTTTGTAAACTATAAGTTATGTTAAAATATTAAAGCACCTTATCAAATTCGTCAATACAGACAACCCCTCTATCTGCTAGCACCATAGCACCAGCCTCTAAGCGACGTTCACCAGTTTCCTGATCAGTGGTAACCGCTGCAGTCAGACCAACACCAGAGGATCCACGGCCTGTGGTTGTGATTGCTCGTGGAGCCGTGTTTAGTACAAACCTGACAAGTTGATAACAAAGTTTCATTTATCCAAACTTTGCAACTTTGTATGTTAACAACTCAATTACTGGCAGTTTTTAATATTTGTTACTGCTCATCACCAATTTTTTAACACGAACAGAAAGTTGAAGTCTGAATTTTTTAAATCATGTAAAGTGTACACAAATATATTGTGCTTATTGACCAATTTATTTTACTTATTTAGAGAATCAGAACAATTTCATGAGCAACATTTTAGTGTACCTATACATGTGACTATAAGCAGTAAATTCCTGCCTGAACAGCAGGGGGATGTAATGAGAGCAAAGCCTATTCGGCACAAGTTTCAGGGCCAACTCAATGGCCACCAACAAGTTTTGAAATCTACATGCTGTGAAGCATTTAAGGACTTCTTGGGGTACATTTTGAGCATTTTCTGTTGTAATTCCTACATAATTTTGAAGTCAACTTGGTTTTTCTGGACCGCATATCAGGTATTTGACTCTACTGCATTTTAGACTTATTACCAGTCCACCAATTGTCTAAGATTTTAGCGCCTTTACTCTGCAATAGGCACAATATGTATTGTGAGCTAATAATGGGCCAGTCCATTGGACCCGATATTACTGTACACAGTATTGAGAGCCTGCAGACAAAAGCTGGAAGGTGAAAAAGTGCACAAAGAATTATTTATTGATGATAACATTTTATACACATACCTGAGCATTTGGGATTTGGCTGTAGATGGATCACCAATGAGTAACACGTTGATGTCACTGGAAACAAGCAATACAATATCAAATTATTTGGGGAAAACAAAAGTTACAAATTCAGATTTTTCTGTATGCCTAACTACTCTACCGTCTGATAGATCAAATATGCCAGCCAGCAATAATATGATATCATGAGGTGACTGCATCCAGTTCTTTTAATAAGTTCTGTACCAAGTTGTGTCCTCATACACAACCAGTGAAGTTGAATTGTTTCAAAAGAATTGTGGTTAACTCACCAGAATACATTACCAAGAGTAGTTTTAAAGACTTGAATGTGGTTGTTGTGTATTCCAGGATACCCCAACAATCAAACAGGCACTATGGGATAGCCCAAGTATACACAATGTGGAGTTTGGATGACTGTGGTAACCATGTCATGTCAAATGTTAATATCTGCTGCATCTTGCAATGTTCACGTAATGTTGTTAATGAATCATACAATAAAATATTCTTCACTTGTTCTATTGTGCTTATCAAAACGTTGTGATTCTGCTGTGTAATCAAGAAGGAATGTCTTTCATCTGTAAACAACTTAAGTGCTTGATGTGACTTTGCTTTTGCTATCTCTGCATCTATTCTTACCCTCTCAGTCTGGTACCATTATCAAGAACCTTCTCCACACCTCCCAGCAACATACATAGCACAGCTTTCTTGATGTACTCATGGCCATGAATAGAGGGTGCCAGAGAATGTGACAGTAGCTCAAACACATCATGTTTCTTGCTGCGGCCAAACCTTCTTATCTTGACCACATCATCAGCAGAAAACATGGGCTGGATCTCTTTACTGAGGAGGGAGATGTTGTTGGCCAACATGATGGTTCTGTTTGAAAAACATGACTATATAAGTAAGATCAGGTTCAATCATTCTGCTTCCCAATATTACGTATTGCTTGATTGTAAATGGATTGGCGTGGAGCCAAGCAGTGCAACCTTATTATACATACATTTGGGTACAGAGTGACAGTAGAATGTGGATTGTGATTACCTGAAGGTGCCACTAGTGTAACTCCCCTTCTTGCTTGGCAGACACCGAAGCGTTCCAATGATCTGGACTCTATCACCAGGCTTTGGGAGGGTAAACATAAATTCATTATTTGTTGAAAGGGTTTATGGCTGCATTTTAAGTTCAACTATTTAAATAGAAACCAGCCATTGGAGATGTTTGTGATTGTGAAAAATGCAGGCATATTAGTCAACCTAAAATACACATATCTAGCAATAATAAAATACTCAACAATTGTCCTTGATATTTACACTTTCCTGTGCAAACTATACGAATCGAAAAAAATACATTAAAAATAAGCTGAAAAAGTTCATCCATTTTCTACAAAAAACCTGAAGTCAGCCTAAAAACTGTTATCTCACATGCTGTAGAATCATTCCCCCTTTTATACCAAACACTGTGACTGGTACCTTGCAATTGTCCACTAGATCATTGTCAGTAATGATGTCTACTGAGCGTGGGAGCTGACCGGCGGGAGCTTTCTCTGGCATCTCCTGGATGGTCAATGTCTGATGGTCCTTGTATGTGGACAGACCATACTCAGTCTCAAGAGGATTATCCTGGTCGTCCTGATGGCATGACAATTAAATCAAACAGTTAAAGACTACTTTGGCCGATATCATCACACAGTAATCTTAGTTTATTTAATAAACGAGACTTTAACTCATCCACATGAGAAATTGGTTCAAGTTTGTTATGGCTAATCATAGCCCTGGCGGCCTTTCACTTTCGTAATAGTCCTATATAGGGCTAGGCTAATCAGTACTTGTACTAACTCTTGTAGGTCGCTTTTGTTGATTGACAAGCATCCCATCAAAAATTCAGAATGTCTATTTGAACGATCATGTAGTTTTAAAAACTTTTTCTTACTGCTGCTGATGCTTGCTTTTTGGATAAACCATTATATTACCTTTGTTGGGTAGACGGAACTGCTTGGGAATGCATCAAGTGATGTCAGATCGGTGTATTTCCTCTCCATAGTCTTCTTTGTTGCTGGGCAGTAGTGAACACTTCGAACAACCTTGGGTCTCACCAGGGAACCTAGGAAAGAACAATCAGGTTTTACCATTGCACACTTTACTATTAAATAACAACGTCTGTCTGGATCCAAAACTCCCTCTAAATTTAGAACTGCTAGTTTTCCTTTAAAATCTTGCACCCTTGACACTTTGGTTTCTGAGTACTTGTGGTTACACCTTCAGTCACAATTTTGTTTGCAACAAGTCTATTTCTGTCATAATTTGACTCATTTTATTATATACAGTTACTTGATTTATTGAAATAAACTTGAACAACCCCAAGAAGCCCTGACTACTACATTGTAATTCTTCCATCAATGTTTGATTCAAACTTACATTTGGTGACAATGCCCTCAACACACACTAAATTGCCAATGTGACGAGCAGACAGTGACCGTGGAGTGAGGTGCTTGGCTCCAAAGCTACCCTCAAAGCCAACAAAGAATTCCTCATGTTCCTTCCCATAGGCTGTATCTGCCGAAATGACAAACTCCTTCAAGGCCTGCTGGCAAGCTATTAGCTCCTCATGGGCACTGTTTAATAGTCTGATGATAAATAACAAAACAGCTTGTCTAAATGCTGTCCAACAACACCCTTTATACTGCAGCCTTATTGGAGGTTTTCCAATGTACAAAGCAAGCAAATTGTGTTGATAATTTCAGTCAATAAACAGTCCATATTTGTGGCTCCATGCGCTTAGCTGCATAGAGACTGCTAAAAAATACTATCCTCAATTACATCCTAGAGGGTCCTCAGTAAACAATGAGGACAACCCTGTCTGTACACTTATCAAATATTGTCTTGGGTTTTCACCTACCTTTGTGCTCTTTTTGGTGCTTTTCTGCGTAGATCATTAATGTTAACAATCAGACGTTTGCGATTTTTGGTGATCATGTCTTTCACTTTTTCATTGTAGATCCCCTGATCAGCCTGCACATAACACAAACAATCAATCTTAAGTTCTGCAGTCTTCATAAGTTTCTTAGTCTTTAAAAGTTGCATTAGTGTGCAAAGATTAATGATATTATAATAACAAAAGCAAAAGTTAGTTAGTGGCCCAACATTTCAACCCTAGCAGAGTCTTTCTCGAAGGCTAAATGACAACACAACAAACTTGTATACAAGTGTAACAAGAGGAGTCAATACACGAATAGAGAGAAAGAGAAGCAGAATGCATTCAGAAAAAGCATAGGGTAAAAGGGCTTATGGAGACTGGGGTGGGGGTTGGAGGGATGGGGCTGGCTTGACCACAAGAAGTTGGAAACACAAAGGACAAAACAGAAGGTTGGATAAGGGAGAAAAAATAAATAATTAGTAAATAAGGCAGACTAAAAATGTGGAAATCTGAAAATGAGAAGGCAAAGACAAAAGGTTATTAGTCATTCCCTTCTTGGATGTTCAAACCATGGGGTTGAATGGTCTGGAGGCGCCTTATCCACAGTTTCTCCCTACTCAGACAAACAGTCTCTCTGTGGTTACCTAGTGCCACAATGCCCTGTAAATTCAAGTCAAATATTATAATAAGGCAGAAACACTACAGTGTGAGGAGCCATTCTTCACTGCGTGGTAATAATCGGGTTGGTGGCTGGTTGGTTATCGTGACCAGTGTTGCGCACAGCATACCATATGGCAACGACCATATGTTTTAGCGGAAGGCGAGGATTCTGAATAACGATGAGAACTTATCACTTTTTGAATTTTGTTTTACCTTGCCTCTTCATTGCGCTACAAGGTGTGCGCTACAAGGCTTCCGGCGCACACCGCGCTGTCTTTATTTGTGCGCTATGCGTGAATGGAGCCCGAGTGCCGCGATGAAGAGGCAAGGTATTTTGTAACACCCCTTTTCACTGAATGGTTGGTCCGACCATTCGTGTTCATTATTCATTGAGTGTTTTGACAGCAAAACAACTGAGTATTGCGTGGTAAATTTAATTTTTTGCATATAACTCAGCAAAAAGGCCTCACAATCTCACCATGCATTGTGAATGTATATTACAGGCCTGGAATTACAATTTTTTTAGGGCAAGGCCACTTTGGCCTTGGAGTTTTCAAAATTTTGGAGGGCACCAAGGCCAAAATGTGACAATAAAAAGGGCACGAAGGCCACTAAATTATTAAAGTTATTAAACAAAATGTAACCAACCGCGAACTACTTTGTTGATTCATTAAATATGCCTCTTTTATTGAAAGTGTCCAAGATAATATTTCTTGATCCGGAGGAAAAAAAGAACGTCATATCATTTACTGGGTTGAAAGTTTCCCCACCAGAAAACTAAAAACAAAAATATAAATAATTTAAAAAAATTGACCAGAGGTTCCCCTCGGCAAACCCGATAAATCAGTTTACATGAATATGAAAATGGATAAATCATATCTTATTCATAAGCAAACTGCACATGATTTGTAAAAAACAAATTATTTAAGTTATTTAAAAATAAGTAATAATTAACATAAAAGTTACCCCAAAAAGAAGTTAAATTTAAATTTCTTGCATTTGGCAGCAAAGTGTTCGAGTTTACCTTTAACAGTCCGCTTAAAACGCTCTTTTCGCATTATTAAATTATGTAGTTTAACCAGAAAAGTTTTGGTCGCGATTCATTCACTAAACGGTCCTCATGTCACCAAGCAGTGCAACAATTCCACCACAAGAGGGCGGTAGAAACAACAGAGCGCCCTCTATTGGTCAATGGTTTTGTTATAGACTGGTCCCTTGTTTAAAGACGTCGGATGTTAGTGTACAACGGGTGCGTGTTTGCAACCGTTTGAGTGTCGCGATAGCTTGCTTGAACGTAAACAGATTACGCTACAATTAACTTTTCTCTTGAGCGGATTGTGCTGGATAAAACAAGATAAATTGTCGGCTAAAACTAAAACAAGTAAATATTAAATTTTTGTTAAAAGGGCACGACGGCCAACTGGGAAAAGGGCACGAAGGCCAACAGGGGGAAAAGGGCACGGCATAATGGCCGTGAAAAGGGTATTTTTTCGAGGGGCACCACGGCCAGTTGCAAGGGCATCGACGGCACTGGCCGTCGTGGCCGCCGTGTAATTCGAGGCCTGATATTAAGTGTACATTTAGTGACAGTGTTTGTTTCGACAAACACTAAATTCTAGCTTTTTAAAAACTATTCCAACTAGGCAGTTCAGTCAACTGACATTTCGTGTGTACACACATCCCCGCACCACACACACACACACTGGCCCCCTCAAAAGAGCAAAACATACTAAACCATAGCTCACGTTTCATTTATTCCACAACGCCGAAACTCAAATGCAAGCATAAGACATACCTCTTCTTACTTACATCAAAATATTATCAAAATCAGATTGACAGATATCGTAAAAAATACAGCACAACCCCAATTCAAGTCTTCAGAGTTGTGCGCAAAGCTCCCATTCAAACTTGTGTGTCACCTGACAATCAACATGCGGCTGGAAAGCTTTGGAAAACTTCGGGAATGTCCGAATAAGCCCGATGTGTTGGTTTTTCGCACGTTGGTGTTGGCAAGTTGCAGCAGACGTTCTCGCGCATACGGTATATTTCTCGAGAACCTCGGTTAATTTTTCCTTTGTTTTAAACGTTTTTGAACTTTTCTTCTTAAAATTATGCCATTAAATATACAGCCAAATCCATTGTGAAATTATGGGCAATGAAGAAGACTTATTCAATTTATATGTGTGAAATTTTTGTGCAATATCATTAAAAACTGTTTATGCTAAAAGATTTTCTCTGCAGCTCCTTTTTCATGCTGCAGCTACTTTTTCATGCTACATCATGCGAAACATAACGAACCATCACGAACGAGCCTCGTATTGCGCAATAGCTGAGCAATCCTTGACATAGAGAGCATGTCCAATAGTGGTGCCGCAGCGTCTAATATTAGACCTGCACTTGCAAGATTTTACTCCGCGTTTTTTAACAATCCTACCTCATAAAAAGAGATATCTTTGCAGCCAAACCTCCGATTTTCAAATTTTAAACGCCAGTTTGAGCCTCAGTCACACCAAACAAGTTCTCAAAACGTCCGAACCATTCCTAAAAAAATTGTAAAACGGGATTGTGGTCTGGCTAGAACGTATAGCTTTGGCAGGACAATGTCCATAATGTGACCCATCCATCTCGTCTTTATCCCGTCTGCAGTCCATTTACAGTGTATATCAAATTTCATTTCGGGTAAAATTGCCCGTTCACCTCAGTCCAAGCCCATCTGTAGTAAGTTAAAAGCGGTTCGTAACTAGTTCTACTTCGTTCCAAGTACAGCAATTCCGTTCGTAGTACGTCCATCGCGTTTTAAGTACGTTGCCACTCCGTCTAATTGCAGGACGGGATGGTCGCCCCATTCCCGATCAAAACCCGTCCGAGCCCGTCCATGAAGTTTGTAAACAGACCATAAGAAGTTGCTACTACGTCCAATCCGTTTGTACACAGTTTAAGCCCGTTTAGCTACTTTTTTCAGAACGTAGTGAGAACGAGTTTGGTGTGATGGGGGCTAATTACTTCTTTATTTAGGTATGTTTTATCAGACTGCATTGTTTCAGAAGTAAAAACCTTTTATTTATTTTTCACCTGAACTAGGGGCCTACCTAGACCCAGTAACTGGGGCGCTGTACTCCTTTTTTAAAATTTTGACATCATCGGTCGTATTAGCGCCCCAGGAAGGTGTTGCACATACATGTATCAACGGGAATCCCTGATATCGCATCATTTTGAATACGGAAGCCACACAAAATGCCTCAAAACGACAAAAATCCCCAACAAAATAGCTTTAAAAACGCCTACTGGTTTCTTGATATGTCTAAGATGCAACAACAGGTATTTAAATGTACTCACGATTTTGTTTTGTGCTGAAATTTTACGTTTTTTGTCCAGTCGATCGGAGAAAATGGCAATCCTGCTATTGGCAGGATCGGGTCAACTATGATCTGCGACTTTTTCATCGTCGCGATGCATTCTGGGTAGTAGATTTAATCAACGACTGTTTACAGTCGCACTTTGCAGAAAAATAAATGTGCAGAAACCGTAAACAGAAGCTCTATGAAAATGGACCCAGGCCTAACTAGTAAGGGGCCAGGCGGGGGTTGGGGAAGCCCCCCCCCCCCACAAAACAAAATAATAATAATAACAATTAATTATTAATATTAATAATAATAATAAACAAACAAATAAATAAATAAGCTGTGATAATATATAATAGGCGTATTAGTAATAAATAAATAAGTTACTAAAGATAAATAAAATAATAAATTAATTAAAATTGTACAAAAAAATTGGGCTGCCTACACACAAATTGGTCTCACACAAAAAGTATGAGTTTTATCTTTTATAATAAAATAAATGCAAAGGAAAACAGCTTATAGTCCGAGTCACCGAAATTGTGCCTCGAGACGGACACGAGTTGGACTGGAGTCATACGAACACTGGCGAAACCTCGGGCTGTGACGTTGCAATATCGCCCCGTCGACGAATACATTGCCCATGCACACTGTGTGCACTCACTGTAAACAGTCGTTGATTAAATCTACTACCCAGAATGCATCGCGACGATGAAAAAGTCGCAGATCATAGTTGACCCGATCCTGCTAATAGCAGGATTGCCATTTTCTCCGATCGACTGGACAAAAAACGTAAAATTTCAGCACAAAACAAAATCGTGAGTACATTTAAATACCTGTTGTTGCATCTTAGACATATCAAGAAACCAGTAGGCGTTTTTAAAGCTATTTTGTTGGGGATTTTTGTCGTTCTGAGGCATTTTGTGTGGCTTCCGTATTCAAAATGATGCGATATCAGGGATTCCCGTTGATATGTGCAACACCTTCCTGGGGCGCTAATACGACCGATGATGTCAAAATTTTAAAAAAGGAGTACAGCGCCCCAGTTACTGGGTCTAGGGCCTACCTATTCTAACATACAAAATTGTGCCATGTCCTTCAAATTAATATACCCATGGAGGGATGATATACCCGGTAATGCAATTGCCAATTCAATTTGTCGACCCAAAAAACCCAACTAATTACTAAGTAATTAGTTATTCTCCAAAATATTATATTATATCTCAAGACTCAAGAAAGGAAAGTCAAATTTTCTTCAAACAAGGTTTATACGACCGGCGTGAAGTTGGTTACTTATTTGACGTTTGACGTTCAATATCAAACGAGTAATAGTTACCGGTTTGACATTCGTCTTAATTGCATGTTCTATACGAAAATATAAATCGTTCATTTTCTAGTGGTCAGACCCTTTTGGCCGGGCACTTTTTGGTACAGATGAATATAGGAGGGTCCAAGGAACACTTCAATGGTCAGTTTGACCCGGCCATTGGGGTCCTTCTATTTTTTATCTATTTTATTATATTTAAAATTTTTGTCATAATTATGTTTAATACACGTTTTACTATCCCAATTGTAACGGTCAGTTTCTAGTGGTCAGACCCTATTGGCCGGGCACTGCTGGGGACAAATGTGTAGAGGAGGGTCCAAGGAACACTTCAATGGTCAGTTTGACCCGGCCATTGGGGTCCTTCTATTTTTTATCTATTTTATTATATTTAACATTTTTGTCATAATTATGTTTAATACACGTTTTACTATCCCAATTGTCCCCCTGTCCCCCCTATGATTAGAGAGCTTTCGATTCGGGACGGTAGGGCGTACAGGACGGAAAGTAACCGAGCGCGGTGGTCCGCGCACACACGCTCCCGACCTGATTTGTAAGCTGTTTCGATTTCTGTGGACGGTGACGCGAGACGAGTGGTGGCGTGATCACGTGACAGTGCAGTGCAAACGCCCTCAATCGATCGCGATTGTTATCAATATCATCATCATAATGGGCCTGTCATGGCGAATCTACACCGAGTTAGAGACACCCTTGTCAGTGCATATTTCTGCGACATTTTGGACGATGAAGAGTTCATGCTCCTGTATGAAATCAATGCACCGAGCAATCCTGACTTCCAGTATGAAAATGAGGGCTATCGTTTTGAATTGGACAACTTCAATGATGACGAATGCAACAGTTATTTCAGGTAAGAAAGCTGAAGTGAAAGCTGCTACAAGTACAATTGTAAACATACACATCATAATGACCTGGTGACCCCCACTTTGCTTCTAAATTTCTTCTTGACCTGCATTGGTTTTGAATAATTTTAAATAACATTTGAATTAAAATAGTATCAAATAAAAGTAGTAATCTGAAGATTTTAAAAAAAAAAATAATTAATAGGCCTAGCTAGCTAGTTCAAAACTATTTTTAACGATACACTCACTCGCGAAACCGGGGTAGATCTATGCATGGTTTTACTTTTGGTGAAGCTTCATTTGTACAAAGTACGTTCGTACAATAGGCCAACATCTTTACAGCCTTTTGCATGTCACAGCTTCAGGTAGTGACAAGTCAGGCTTTATACTTAATCTAGTTTAAGTCTTCAGACTCTTAAATGTTAGCAACATTGCCATTCTAATGTTGTGTCTTATTGTAAGTGTGTTTTTTCTTTTCTTTTGTTTATAAAGAATATAAATTTGTATGGATTTTATAATCAAGTTGGAGGTACATTGTATATAATTCAGTTTCTTTTTTCTTTTTTTTCTACTTGCATCAAATTATACCCTTTAATACAGATTTAGAGTGGGTAATTTGAGGAATTTTTTTTCTTCAAATATTTAGTTTATACTTGTTATTGAACATTTGGCTGGACTTCAATTAATCATGTGTAAAAATAAACAAGTTATTCAAAATGTCCATGTCAACTTTTTCATTCTCCAACAGATTCCAGAAAGATGACATCTATCGGCTTAAACATGCTATGGGGGTTCCGCAGACAGTCACGTTGGAAAATGGGTCAAAGGTGGACGGACTGGAAGCACTCTGCATCACACTGCAACGCTACGCATACCCTTGCAGGTATGGAGACCTTGTCAAGGATTATGGTCGACCTGTACCCCAGCTGTGTCTGATGTTCAATTGGATGACCAATTTTATTTATCAAGGTCACCAACATAAGGTCTTGTCCCTTGACCAGCACTGGTTATCGCCACAACACCTCCAGATTTTTGCAGATTCTACCCACAGGAAGGGTGCTGCACTGGACAACTGTTGGGGCTTCGTGGATGGTACTGTTCGCCCAATATGCAGGCCGGGTCAGCACCAGCGGGTCATGTATAATGGCCACAAGAGGATTCACGCTCTGAAGTTCCAGTCCCTGACAGCCCCAAATGGTCTGATCGCCCACCTCTACGGACCTGTGGAAGGGCGTAGGCATGATGCGTACATCCTGCGGGAATCAGGGCTCCTGACCGAGCTGGAGGCCAGATCGCACGACCCAGATGGGAACATTTTATGCATTTATGGTGATTCGGCCTACCCCTTGCGCCCCCAGCTGCAAGCACCTTTCTCCAGGGTTAACATTACCAGAGACCAGGAAGCATTCAACGTGTCTATGTCGAAAGTGCGCATCAGTGTAGAGTGGTCGTTTGGAGATATTGTGAATTATTTCAAGTTTACGGACTACAAGAAGTCGCAGAAGGTACTTCTGAGCGCATGTGGAAAGATGTATGTGGTTTCCGGTCTTTTGACCAACGCTCACACATGTGTCTACAAGAATAAGACATCCATCTATTTTGAACTACATGTAGACCCTCCTTCTTTGGAAGAATACTTTCAGTAATGTTACTTTAGTAAAATTGAAACTACATACGCAAACACATTTTGGGTCACATGAAAATTGAGGTCACCTATAGTAAAGGTGTAGTAATACATTTCAATACTAATTACTACTTACTACTTACAGTTTAATGAATAATTTATTTAGGCACTAGCCATTATGACCCCCATATCCTGTATTCATTCTCTTTCAAGTGTTGTAGTATTGGGAAACCCCCATCTTTTTTGTAAGGTACTGCTAAACCAGTGTCCAATTGTCTTTTAATATTCTTGCAGGTATGTTGTATTCTTTTTCATTTTATCTGAATGACATGTCATGTCATAGAAGTGAAAACAGGAAACATGTACTGGTTGTGGGAGTATGTAAAGTTACCTATAAGAGATGTTAAGAAATTATTAAATCCTTTGTCTTCAAGAAAACACATGGTCAGAGCATGGATGTAGGGTACAGGGGCAAATAGCTTCCTTTGCCCAGATTTTACTGAATTGTGCTGTATTGGAAGCGCTCATGCATAAAACCAATTATAAATTGAATCACTATTAGACCAGAGATAAACAGTGAGGTTTATACATGCTCAGTATTGATTTAGGTGATGGAATCGATTATGTTTATTCAGAAGTGAGACAGAATCAATATTTTTATTGATACCAGAATTGGTTTTTGAAATGTGCATTTTGTTTTATTTTACTTAGAGATAAATGTACTAAGCGGTATAATGAATACACATCCTCAGTGCTGAGGCAGAGACCTTAATACATATTCAACTTATTTATCTTAGTAAAATATCCTTTTAGCCTTGTACTATTTTTAAAGTACTGCTTTTTTATTTTGTTTAATGACGAACATTGACCACCACGCCAAGCTACATGTAGATCAGTGTCCATTTGTCTTAATTCTTGCAGTTTTGCAGTCTTTTTAGTTTTATTATAAAAAAATTTGGGGGGGGGGGGTGTAACACAAGGTCTTATTCTATTTGAATGGATTTTTTAAGTGTTCATTTGGGGTTTTTTCTCTGCAGTATAGTGTTTTTTATTTATAATATTTTGTCCAGGGATAAATATTGTAGTTCAGGAGATATTGAGACATCACCATAGTCGCTGCTTCTTCAAATATTTTGAGAGTGCTTTTCCGCTTTAACTAGAGGACCGTTCCTCCTTCCTCCTTCCTTCCTTCCCCTTAATTGACGTGGGTTTGGATAGCTACTGTATATATGTATGCAGTTCAAACATTTGTAAGCATAACCAGCTGAGCCTACACAATATTGAGTTTTATGACATAGAGACATTTGAAACTATTCAGTTGTTGAACACCATTTTATGTGGTTCTGATTATTTCTACTGATGCAACCCAATCCCTGCAATGTAAGCGGGGAACTGTTTAAATGTACATACATGTAGTTAAACATGTTGGAGAAGTTTATCACATGACATGTCTTCTTAAAATTTAGGACTAAGGCAGTGGCTGCAAGAAATATCATTAACTGATTTTTCCTTTCCTGTATGAGAAATAAACCCTCACAAAATGTTCAGTTAATGAAATAAATTAATGGAAGAGTTTTAAATTTGGATGGTAACAGAGCAGTAATTTGCATTACATTATATTACTATTTGCTTAGTTGGACTGCATGAGAGCAAGGGGAAAAGTAGGAGAGACAATGAGGAACAGGTATAACATTATGAATGATTTTTTTCTTTATTTCCCAAAAAACGTCATCAAAGGAATGTCTGGAAGTCAAGTGCAAAAATCATCAACACCAACAAATATTAACAACTAGAACATTTAACATGAGCAATACCATCTTTGTGACAACCAAAGACAAATAAGTTGAGAAATAACCTTTTAGCATTTCAACTCCTAACACATCTGAAAAATCTTTGGGATAAACAGTGGACAAAATCTTGGAGGGTTGGCAGCTCTGGACCTTTCCATTCCCATAGGCTACTCCTGGTTTATGAATGCAATTTATAAGCAATAATTTATGAACAATCAACATCACAGGGTGTCTTGCCGTACAATTAATTGTAATGTTATTTATATGTGAAGTTAATGGTTTTCCTCTTTAAGGCATGAGGATAACACCTAAAGGAAGCAAATAAAACGGGCTGTAAGTTTTGTTTGTGGACAACACAGAGCTGTTTCTCATGTGAACATAAGGGTGTGTTTATTTTTTATCACCTTGTCATGAAGTCACCTAATTTCATGAATGTAACTGACACAGCGTCGGAAAACTGAAAACAATAGACGTAGAAGAAAAAATAAATAGTAAAAAATTAATACAAATTCAGTTGACATCATCATGACGTCACTTCTGTTTTGTCATTTAGTATCCATACCTGACCTACCCACCAAGTTTCATGATAAGCGATGCCTTCTATGTGTTTTCAAAAATCGCTATTTTGATGATGTCACAACAAATTTCCCCACGAATATCATATCTACATCGACATACCAAAGCTGTTGCAAAAACAGATTCGAAAATACCATGTTTTGTTCAGTAGTTATTGCAAACAATTATAACATACATGTACCACACATGCACATATAATTAATCCCTCCTTTCAAGAACCTTCATAAGTGCCATCATTATGGCCTGACTCTGCTGGTTTTGTTGCTGCATTAGTTGTTGCTGTTGGAGTGCTTGCTGCTGCATATGTTGTTGGAACTGCTGCTGCTGTTGCTGCTGCTGCTGTTGCAGATACTCATATCTCCGTTCCCTTTCTCTTTCCTCCTCCCTTCTTTTTTCCTCCCCCTCTCTTCTCCTTGACATCTCTTCCCTACGCGCTTCCTGGTCCATCTCCATCTTCTTTTGCATCAGGATGAGGGTCTCACTCCCGCTGTTCCTTCTTTTTAGTGGGGTGCTGCTTTCACCACTTTGCCTTAAAAAACAATAGTACACAAAAGAAACACTAATTTTTCAGAAATACATGTGGGACGAAAACATTGTAGCTATAATATGAAAATACTGAATGATGTAAAGATAACTTTTTTTTTTAATAATGTATATTAACCAGGACACAAAATAATAATCACCATCACCAACATCAAGCATGTATAATGTACACGAACACCAAGTTATTGGATCAGACAGGAGTAGAAAAGGATAGATGAGTTACACACTCTTCTCAGTGTCAGTATAAGTTATAATAATCAATTTCAGTAGCCTATGGGAAAAAATTGTCATTTTCACTTTCTAGCTATTACATTTGTAGCTTTATAGGTTAATTTCGCTTATTTGATGTCTCTAATTTACCTCTTCTGAGTTTCGCCATAGGTCTCACATGCTCGCTTCCTCATTTCTACACCATCTGCCTTCTTCTTCTCCTCATCCCCTGTCTCCTTTGGTGCGCTCTCGATGTCCTCCTCCTGGATAAAATCCTCCACGCTCTCTCTCACCTTCTTCTCTTCATCTGTCTCCTCCACCGCGATCCCACTTGCTGCCTTCTCCCTCCTATTCCTCTCCTTCACCCTCTCCATTAAATGTGTAACTCTGTCCCGCACGGCACGCTTGTCAACCTTAAAGTTGCATGCCTTCATGGCGTCTGCAACCTCCTGCCATGCTTTCCCCCGTTCTCGTGTGCCCTGTCTGTACTGGAAGGGTTGGGCCAATATTACCTCGCCTATCAATATGAGTTCTTTCTGGTTGTCCCAGACCATGCTAAAAGACAAGACAAAATAATAAATGTTGATATTAAGAAGCAGAAGAAGCAGCAAAAGATGGCTAGCAGCATGCAGCAACTTATATAGAAAATGATGAAAAACAAACATTATAACGCCAAAAATATTATGGAGATATGATAATGATCCAAATATTGACTTTTAAAAGCACTGGAATGTGGTATTCAATTTATCTCAGACTAGTGTAACATTTTCCCCATTCATTCATACTTCAGAAAAAATATAGAGTCTTCTTCATTTTTTTTTAAACACGTGCATATGTACATGTGCACCTACCGATTTGTCACCCGTTTCTTTGCAGTTGTGGCTGTGGCTATGGCTGTGCCCCTAGTCATTTCCTCAGGCTGCATTTAAGAATTAAGAACAATGAGGAAATTTTAATTTAGAAAGGACATGCAACAAATATTGACGTGTTGATCTCATACAATTTACTACAAGAACAATGGTAAATGACCAATTCAATTGTGTTTACAAGTCACATCATGGACATTGGCCTAGTACTGGTATCATTTTTTTTAGGAAAAGTAGTGAACCGACACAGTTTGTGTATTAAACCACTATTATTAATGCTCAATAGTTGCAAGGCTTATTGTTATCCGAAAGACAAGTTCAATTAAATGTTGTTTTGTTGTTGTTTTTTCTTGCTGCTGTGTCGTCAATGCTGCATGATGACAATCAGGAATTTCCACAATCAGGACATTGTCATTGATAAATCTGTCTCTCCTCCGCTTGCAGTTGCAGAGACAGATTTATTGGTTTACATTTTAATTTATTCTAACATTTATTAAATTATTTAACCTTGTCCTTGAACCTCGTCAACAAAAATAAATAAAAACCTGCTTCCAATGAAATCATCTCGAGACTTAAGTGATTAAAATTAAAACAAATTAAACTGAACATGCAAGCACACAGTGCATATATTATCACAACACTCAGTTTCCGATCATGATCATGCCGACCTGAATCTGAATCTGAATTATTATAGTTTCCAAAGCATTCTTCCAAACATCACACCAAATTCTAAAGACCAGAATTTCTGTACTTCAGCCTCACAAAATTGAGTTCGTACACTTGAAAAAGATTTTATAGGGCTAGTTTTATAGTGGGTTAAAAGCACTTTTACAACTGTAACTCACCGAGCAGGCATCCATGTCGTTGTTCACGTAGTGCTGAAAGTGGGCCTAAAAAACAACCATAACAACGTGTACAAGTGACACCACTCGGTCGTGCTTACAGACCGGACGTTATTTCACCCCGAAACCGTTCTCAAACTCTGCTGGAAGGAGACTGTTCGGTTTCGCGCATGCGCCGATCGATTTTTCCCCTCCCCTACCGTCCCCTCCCGCTTCCCGTCCCGAATCGAAAGCTCTCTATTGACGCCCATGACTACAGTTAACTCAAATTTCTTCAATACAGTTCCTGTGCAGGTCGACGGCACTTCAGTAGTCGTCAGTTTACCCATTTTGACGGAAACCCTCCAATGCTTTTTATAAATCCAACACACTACTCAGTTACGCACAAGAGGAGGGTGACACTCTTCTACCAGCATGAGATCATCGTTTGTAAACAGAGGTAAATTTGGGGTGATTAAAAACTGTTATCCTCGCGTAAAACCATACATTATGTTAACATACACATTTACATTAGACACTTTTGTTTAACTTGTGCATCAACTCAATCGTTCTGTTTGTCATATTTTGTTTATAGGTACACACTACACGCACTAACAGTTCATAGAGACGGTCATTTCACCTGCTGCCTCCAACCTCCTGCCTCCAACAAACACTGGGCTTCATTCGATGGGTTAAAGCGCCGCTATTTCAACCATGAAACCTTCCCTGTGCTGGAAGAAGGTGATTTGCCGGGCTACCTTGTATACGTCAGAGAGGAGCTTACCCTGCCCGTAGTTCATGCATAAGTGTAGTCTTCATTCCAAGTACTGTTGGCCCTAATTTTTAAGAGGGGCTCTAAGGTCAAATTGTTTTTTTTTGATGCACTGATTTTTAAATAGATTGTTTATGTCATTGATAAAGTGTAAAAAAAAGGTAAAAGTATCTATTACCTCACGTCAAAGTGGTGTAAATGTAAGTTTCTTTAAAATCTTTGCCGAGCACGCATTTGAAACATGACGCCGTTGTTACGAAAAATGGTTTTGTAACATTACATACAGAAATGTTCGTTCAATTTGATATTTAACGTCAAATAGAAGGACCCCAATGGCCGGGTCAAACTGACCATGGAGGTGTTCCTTGGACCCTCCTCTACACATTTGTCCCCAGCAGTGCCCGGCCAATAGGGTCTGACCACTAGAAACTGACCGTTACAATTGGGATAGTAAAACGTGTATTAAACGTATTACAAAATTGTTAATTATAATAAAATAAATAAAAAATAGAAGGACCCCAATGGCCGGGTCAAACTGACCATGGAGGTGTTCCTTGGACCCTCCTCTACACGTTTGTCCCCAGCAGTGCCCGGCCAATAGGGTCTGACCACTAGAAACTGACCGTTACAATTGGGATAGTAAAACGTGTATTAAACGTATTACAAAATTGTTAATTATAATAAAATAAATAAAAAATAGAAGGACCCCAATGGCCGGGTCAAACTGACCATTGAAGTGTTCCTTGGACCCTCCTCTACACATTTGTCCACAGCAGTGCCCGGCCAATAGGGTCTGACCACTAGAAACTGACCGTTACAATTGGGATAGTAAAACGTGTATTAAACGTATTACAAAATTGTTAATTATAATAAAATAAATAAAAAATAGAAGGACCCCAATGGCCGGGTCAAACTGACCATTGAAGTGTTCCTTGGACCCTCCTCTACACATTTGTCCCCAGCAGTGCCCGGCCAATAGGGTCTGACCACTAGAAACTGACCGTTACAATTGGGATAGTAAAACGTGTATTAAACATAATTATGACAAAAATGTTAAATATAATAAAATAGATAAAAAATAGAAGGACCCCAATGGCCGGGTCAAACTGACCATTGAAGTGTTCCTTGGACCCTCCTATATTCATCTGTACCAAAAAGTGCCCGGCCAAAAGGGTCTGACCACTAGAAAATGAACGATTTATATTTTCGTATAGAACATGCAATTAAGACGAATGTCAAACCGGTAACTATTACTCGTTTGATATTGAACGTCAAACGTCAAATAAGTAACCAACTTCACGCCGGTGTTTATACGTCACACGAAGAGACTTTTCAAATTATAACTCTTTTTATTGCTGTGGAGAGCACTGGAATTTTCACCTTGAAACCCCTATTTTGTAATGCATTACAATACAATTTACATAATTATTAATATTTATTATTAATAATATTATGATACAAACATTTAAAATATGGAAATATTGCCAAACGACTAACACTGGCCCGTGTACACAAAGTGCCGTCACTTGCCCTGTCTGTCGCCATGTTTAAATCCCATGCATTTAAATCCTTCGACAAAAACAAAATAACAAAAGAGGATACAGAATAATTTTACTTACATCGTCATCAAAAAAATCCAGATACTCTCTTTGGTAATCCCTCAGTTGTTGGTCGATATCTGTGTCCATATTTTCTATTTTATCAGAAAATAATTTTCTACGAAATCGATGGATGGATTGAACTCAACTTAGCTTGAAGCCCTCTCAAAATGTTTCGCGGCAAAACTCGGACAGCTAGCTGATGATGAGAGAGGCTAGAGCCGAGTCTTAAATTCGCGCGGAATTTAGACACGTGAGTAAGTACGTGGAGCTAGTCAAGTTGGTTAATTCAAGCCACAAGAGGGCGCGCTATAACGAGTTGTATTTATTTTATTTATTTATTGGCACTCACTTTTAAAACAGTGGCACACACCCAACACTACAAGTATATAGGTGGTGCGTCCATATACAAATTATTCAAGTTACAAATATGCTGTATAAACGATTTAGAATACAAAAGTACAGTGCATGTAGTAGACATAATTAACATCGCAGAAATACATATACATGTCTGTATACCCGTAGGTACATAGTTTGAACACATACATAACATTTAGACATACAGAATATCGAAGCAATACAAAAAAAATAATAATAATGCAATGTAATATATACATGCAATGTAAGACACAATGTATAAAGAATACAGGGAATTAATTAATTAGCGCTGTTGTTGATTTTCCAGAACTAGTACTGCAGCTTATATAACTTAATGATCAGTATAATATTATATCCAGTCGTATCATTTAAATTGTACATAACTAGTCTGTGATATTGTTATATAATTCCGTCCTAGCTTTCCATGCACATAATAAAAATTGTTTGCATCCTTGGTCAAGTATACGACCTATCTCGTTATTATCCTGGAAGATATTATCTAACATTAGATGACGTTTTATATCTATGTTGCCATTTATAAAGAGTTGCCACATATTGTCCCATCCATTATTTAGTAGATTATTTTTTAACATGTTAAAAGAAGTGTCTCTTATTATGGCCAATTTGGTGCACTCAAACATGAAGTGTTCGATTGTTTCTTGCTTATCTTTATTACATAGTTTACAAATCCCATTATATTCGTTCGACCAAGCTATCTTTCTACCTTCCAGGTTCAGCACGTTTGATCTTGCCTTAAATTTCAAGTTGTAACCGAGCGCAGTACACTATCCACTATCGATCACTGACGTCTTGGGCCAAGACTAACTACGGGCGGGCGGTGCGTGCAGAGCCCGTCAAATCTAGTCTTGGTTCGGGACGCTCATGTGTTATTATTTATTTGGTGTTATTGATTCGTAACAAACTGCCAATAGAGGACGCTGTCACACCTGCTCTCACACTAGCACAATCTCGAGGACGGAATAGGGAAAAATAGTGTGAGGCCCCAGTCTTCACTGCGTGTGTGTGACCCATCTGGTTGCTGTTAATGAACCGACCTGTTCAGCGTTTATGCTTTGCAATCATGTTCATTTCATAATCTTAAATTGATAATATTATTGTCTCCGCGTGCACGCGACACTATGGAGGACGAAAAGTGGCCATCTGCTTATCTGCTATCAGAATAGCTCAAAGTCAGATTTAACGTTGTTTTTAAATGAATTTTCCCACTCATTCTACTTTTCTGCTACCTGAAAACCAGATTGAACGTTTTGTGAAAATGCATTTTCCATTTTTCTGCTTTTCTGCTACCAGAAAAGCAGATTTTACTTTTCCTCTTTATGTTGGCGGACGAAAAGTGGCCACCTGCCTCTGTGCTATCAGAATAGATTAAAAGTAGATTGAACGATTTTGACTTTTCCATTTTCTCCTTTTCTGCCACCTGAAAAGTAGTTTTTAGGGTGCCCGAAAATTGGCCATCTGCTTTTCTCTTTGAGAAAAACAGAAAAATCACGGGATCGAACGTTTTGACAATTGTGCATGCTACCTTCTGCTTTTTTCAATACCGGAAAAGCAGATTTTACTCAGGCGGCCAAAAAGTGGCCATTTGCTTTTCCGCTTTTGAAGACCGAACACCAGCCTGTATTATTGTAATTTAAGATACCGATCGGATATTTCCCTGAAAGTTTGTAGGAGGTGAGATGCCGCCCAGCTGCAAAGCACGGTTAGTGCTCTAGATTGATGCATGTTGATTATTATTATTACATGTAATTATGGAGTAAAGCAAAACAAAATAACAATAAGAAGCAATAAGCAGGATAAATGTAATAAATAGAGTATGGGTATGGGGCTGTTTTGATAAGCAGGAGCTTGTAGAAAACATATACGGAAAAACAAAAAAAACAAAAAAACAGACAGACACGCAGACAAAAGGACAGACAAACACTGGACATGACAGCTAAACTGACACAAGATACATATAGATCAGAGATAATGCAACGAATGAATAATTAGCGAAAAGATGACAGAAAATTTCAAGCAGAAGCGATAACAGAGGGATTAAGAAAAATAAGAGCTAGGATACCAATGAACTTCGATTCCAAATTCGGGGGCGGATAGCATGCTTTTCTGCAGTACTACTGCTTCTGTCTCTAAACCCAACCCCACTGTAGGCCCATTATGGCTGCGAGAAAAAGACGTTGAAAATATTCCTGAAAAACAATATGAATTGGTACAATCCGCCCTGTAAACAAGTTCAACAATTTTTGCTTTATCAAACTGTATTTATAAATTAAAAAGTTGAAATCATAAAAGCCGTTTGTTGTTTAGAAACAAACCCAAGTTCAGAGTTGTTTTCGTTTTGCGCTCGCACCACAGGCGGCAACTCTAAGAAAATAACCAGAGGAGTTTCACGGCTACATCAAATAGACTTCCCGGGGAAACGTCGTTATATGATTTACAAAGTGATAGGGTTTATAGACATAATGTCTCGACATCGTCAATGAAACCAAACTTTCACGGTTTGCTGAAAGCAAAAAAGCAAATAAATGGCCACTTTTTGGCCGCCTGAGTAAAATCTGCTTTTCCGGTATCAAAAATGCAGAAAAGTAGAACGCACAGAATTGTCAAAACGTTCGATCCATTTTTCTGCTTTTCCTCAAAAGAGAAAAGCAGATGACCAATTTTCGGGCACCAGAGTAAAAACTACTTTTCAGGTGGCAGAAAAGGCGGAAAATGAAAAAGTCAAAATCGTTCAATCTACTTTTATTCTATTCTGATAGCACAAAGGCAGATGACCACTTTTCGTCCGCCAGCATAAAGAGGAAAGTAAAATCTGCTTTTCCATAATGGAAACGTTGCGACCAAAAATACGCGCAGTGTTTGTATAAACATGCGCGCTCCATATACTTCCCCCCCCCCCCCCCCCCCCATTTTTCAGCTTCAAACCCGAATATCTTTCGTTCTGTGTAATAAATCTTCACAGTTCAAACACATTTAATTAGGAAAATAATTCCTTTTCATTTGTATGGTAATTTAAAAGAATTTAATTGTGACTTTAGACCGGACTGGGTTGATTTTAAACAGACCAGATGCATTCTTAACGCTGCGTATTCCACCTCATTTGTTGCTTGCTTTATTCAGAAAAGTGAAACAGCGCCATCCGCCGGTCGATTTTGGCAGTTCAAACGGTATTTGCACCAAAAAACAATATACTTTTAAGTGATGTAAAGTGTTTGATGATTGGAGATTGGATATGAGATTCAGTCCCGGTCTGTTAATCACCAATAAGAACTAAGCTTTAATAAATACAGCGTGGGTTGTGTGTGCGCGCGCGCGTGTCACACAAGAACTGACTTTACCCAATGGATGAGAAACGTGGAGGCACCGTTTACAAGGTAAATTTATGCATACATGTTGAGAGTTTTACCTACAAGTTTATGTTACTATAGGTTTTCCCGGCCAATTTCAACAAAAATCCATTCATTTTAACTCCTGGCTCATTCAATTTCGTTTGAAAACGAATGCTCCGTTGAAGCTGCATTCAACAGTTTAAAGGAGTCATTCAATTTCACCAGTTTAGCATTCACTGGTCAAATAAGATCATTCAATTTCATCAGACCGCAAGACTCATTCAATTTCGTAAAAGCCAGCGGCAAGAGGTGGTCAACCATTCAATTTCATTAATGGGCAATCTTTTTCAAAATTTTTGCATTCAAATTCAAATTCTATACTATATGCCTTCTGATTCGTAGCTGCCTGTAATAAAGGCAAATGTTTTTAGGGAAAACTCATTTCTACAAATATAGGCATAAGCGATTTTGAATGAAAAGGTGGCTGCCCGTGGTCGGTACAGAGTAGTGAATAATGTTAACAGGGAGACACTGATTGAAGCATTCGAGAATAACCAGGCATGACTAGGCCCACCTACAACTACCATGATAACTCTTGGCATAATCATAACCAAACTTACATGCCGAGATGTCTGGCACGTCAGATCATTGAAGGTTAAAGAAACCAACTTCAGATAAAAATAAACGAATAGAAGAAATGTATATCAAACACACGAAGAAAAGGACTTGTGAACAAAATCCACAAGAAAACAAAAAGATTAATTTATCTTTAGATTTTATAACGACCCCTTATCATTTTAAGCTTTTGTTTCCTTTAAAACATTTGTTAAGTTCAAATTTGACATGGTCCGGGCATTAGCAGAAAACAAAGACAAGAACATAAATACCAGGGCAAAAAATATCAAGACTTTCGCAAAAGAGTTAGTTTTCATTTTAAAGTTATTGGGTGCAGGTTTTAACTTCGAAGTGTATAACAAAGCAAAAGGAACAGCGGACTGTTTCAATAACGAAAAACAAACGATACAATAAAACAAGTAAAATACATGGAAACACCTCTTACAAAGGACATCTTATGTGCCAGAAAGGGGCTATAATTTCCAGCTTACTCGTAAAGCCATAACTCATGTTTAATTTGAATGCAAAGAAGTTGAAATTCGTTGCCCATAAACGAAAAAAACCCCGCAAACTAGCAACAAAACCATGTTCGCTTCAATGAGTCTTAATTTGAATGCATCAACTGTGAATACGTAGTAGAAATTTAACTTAAGAATGGTCAAAGTGTAGTCTTGAATGCCTATAAACGAAATAGAATGACCGAAGCGAATCTGAACGAGAAAAACGAAATCATGTGTGCACAAAAACGAAATTGAATGCATTTAGAGCTAAAAAGAAACCCTAGTTTGAGAGGATTAGGGGAAAATGCGTGAATTTGAATGCATGTTAATGAAATTGAATGAATTTTTGCTGAAATTGGCCGGGAAAACCTATATTATAACGATTCAATACAGGTTATTTGCATTTATAAACGAATGTTAAAAAGCAAAGTTAAAAAGTGTGTAATGCAGTCGATTAAACTTTTGTTAAAGTACGTGCGGAAGCGTCGATCCCATTTTACGCGTGGGTATGTTGCAAAACGAGTGCAGTACTACATGTAGTAGCTCAACACACTAAGTATTTGTTTAACAGTAACTCTGTTTAACAGCGTGTGGGGGAGCTGCAGCCTAGTTTACCGTGCGACAAACGGAGGAAGGAACTTCCTCCATTTAAAAAATCATTTGAAATGTACCCATTTGCACTGTCAAATGATGAAACAAAATGATTTTTTTTTCCAAGTTTAACATGTTTAGCTTCATGGCTTTTTTTCTTTTTCTTTATTAATTAATATTAATTATGTGTGTAATTTGTTAAAGCCAACCATATTGTTTTATTTTGTCTCTTTTTACAGATCCGGAAAGTTAAATGATTGGATTATTTAGCACAGTAAACAAGTGTGGTGTGAATTTTCAACAGTGAATGGCCCAACTCTTCTAATGAATGGCGAAAAAGCTCTGAGATAGTTGAGAGACAACCAGTAACACCTGATCCAGTTTATCTTTTCAAAACAACACTTAAAACTAAACATGAATGAATTTTAGTGTTAAATCCTGGACCCAATTAAATTCTCACCAGCAAAAATATCATGTAACATAATTATCGTCTACTACTGTGGCTGCAGGTTTCAACTTTTGTTTAGCAGATCTATGAAGTTGGGCCCTTAGTCTTGTGACTTATTGTTGGAAATGAATTACATGAAATTCAAGTTAACAACTTGACAAATGAGACTTAACAACTGTTTAATACATTTTGTAAACGAGTTATAAAGTATTTGAGAGATTTGTGTTGGAATGGTGGACATGGCATTCATTGAAAAAAATGATTTTTAATTTAAAAAGTTTTGAATCAATTTTTAATGCATCGCATATAATTATTTAACATTTGTACTTGAATTGTACAACTTATGTCAATTAGCCCCCCTGCGGCTGCCATGTAACATTTTGTTATTCCTGTTCCAAATGGTAGGGTCTCATGTGGTACTGGCACACCAGTGGAAACATAATATGTAATGCATTTTATTTGGCTGAACAGTTTGCATTTTTAGTTTTGACCAGTGGGTTACTTTGATGATGTCTCAAATGTACATGTTTACTAAACTCTTCATTCATGCTGTTACAAACACTTAAACACCAACTAATTCTGTTGAAACAATGATTATTTGGAATAAAAACAGCTGTTGCTGCTGCTACAAGAATTACAGCCTCGTGACTCCGACAAATTTTTTGTTATTTATTTATTTATTTATTTTTTTAAGAAAATTACGCTCGCGTTTTGTATTAACAGTTCACGTTCAACTTGGATGTTAGTACTAAAACAAATTTGTATGTGAACACAGAACTTTCTGAAGCAATTAAGAGCATATTAAGACCATCTTTTTACCCCAATCGTCACCCGCCTGCTCAGGTTTGTTTTTATGAAGGCAAACTCTCCCTTCATTTTATTGCTCTGCGCGTGGTCACCCCCGGGTTAAAATGGTAGTGTCCATACTGTTCCAGCCAGTCGCGCCCGCGCTTTGTAGTAAAAAAGCAGAAAAATAGAAAATGCATTTTCACAAAACGTTCAATCTGGTTTTCAGGTAGCAGAAAAGTAGAAAAGTGGAAAAATTTATTTAACAACGTTAAATCTGACTTTGAGCTATTTTGATAGTAGATAAGCAGATGGCCACTTTTCGTCTTCCATAGTGAAGTTTTGACTAATCCGTTTCACGAGCCCAATTAGGGGCAGTTGCGAACAATTCGGGAAGGCAGCGGCTGCTTAAGCCCTCGTGCTCAGAACCATTTGCCCTTTTAAATAACATCGTATACGATACAATAATTAACCCCCCAAAATCATACCTTTGCCCCACCCCCAACCCCGATGAAAATGTCTCGTTAAACCACTGAGCGAGTCGAGTGACTGAAATGCAAAAGCCAAAAATGTTCAAAATACTGACGGAGCCTAAGCCGGAGCCTTAGCCAAAGCCGGAGCCTAAGCCGGAGGCGTATTTTTTTTCTCAGGAGAGATGAGGCGTGTTTTCTATCAAAATCAATCTTCGCGCTTGCGCACTTTGCACAATCCTTAGTCTTATCGCGCCTCACGGCCTCAGGGAAAAAAGTTTTCTCCTCTTGTAATGCGCGTAGGGTTAGGGTTAGGGTTAGGGTTAAGGTTAGGGCTAGGGTTAGGGCTAGGGCTAGGGCTAGGGCTAGGGTTAAGGTTAGGGTTAGGGCATTGATCTCCATTATACTGACTGGATAGGAGAACTGCGTACAAACACGGCAAACGTGCGCGTTCACGAGAGGGGAGTTTGAATTTAAACGGCGCGGCGGCGGCGCACGAGTCTGCCCACAACACAAATAAATTATTTTCGGGGTCGTGGACAAATCTTACTGTGTTTTTTCCCGTATTTAAAGGTTTCTTTATAAAAAACAAGGGCTGTCACCGTAGTCAAATACAAGTTATTATTTACAAATATGGTAAATGCTTGTGCTGCGGTAGTTTGCCGATCCTCGGGAGATTTGTACGGACGAGAAAAATCGGATTTCCTTTCACAGGTGAGGGCTGTAGTCTGCAAAAAAAAAGACAACAAACACTGACACATAGTCAATAATGTTTGCGTTTTATTTGGTTTTGCTGTTTTCAATATAGTATTTTAGGCCTGAATGTATTTAAAAAAAGATGTGTTCATGCTCTAAAAAAGAAGAAACTCTCTCCAAAAAGAAATTACTGAAAGGCAAATGAAAATTAAGTTTACACTTTATCTACTGCATGCTCATCGTCACTACTACATAGTACATGCTCTTTTGATGGAGGTGCTATCTGGGTCCAATTTCATAAAGCCGTTAAGCAAAAACTACTGCTTAGGAAATTTCTATGCTAAGCAAAAGATGAGTGGGGCACCAGTCAAAACAGTGTTAACTTTATGGAATTTTAGCTGGTAACCAGTTTCTGCTAAGCAATATTTGTCTGTGCTTAGCAAATTTCTGTGCTTACATGCTTTATGAAATTGGGCCCTGCTGGGACCGCCGCGCATGCGTATTTTTACGCAAATTCCCTTCTCAGCAGCATACAATGTACGCGCTTGGCCATCAAATCGACCATCGAACGTGCACAAACGCGCTGAGTTGTCCTATCCAGTCAGTATAATGGAGATCAATGGGTTAGGGTTAGGGTTAGAGTTAGGGTTAGGGTTAGGGTTAGGGTTCGGGAAACCTGCGAAAGTAGGTAGAACACGCCCATTTATGCTAAGTGACCTCATTTCTCCTCTGGGGAAAAAAATACGCAAGCCGGAGCCAAGTCGAACGTAGTTTCGAAAAGGGCGCACGATCGAGTGCGCCCTCGTATAGCGTATAAATCATTTTGAGTGCGCGGCCGGAGACCTCGTTGATTTTAACGGGGAGAGCCGGATACCAGTGACTTGGCGGGCTCTTTCTCTTACAGCTTTTATCCAGCACGACGTTGTGTGTATGAGTTCCACACTGTTTCTTATTATACTATATACTGTGTACACGTAACTGATGGACCGCCTCCTCATGTTGGAAAACACGCGACGAGAGATGGATGCAATCAAGCCATGCTGTATACACATAGGCCATCCAAAAACTATATAGACGTGAATCCTTGTGGTTATGACACCTACATAGAGGACTAGACTGTATACAATCATAGAGAAAGGACCACTCTATGATACAATATAGCATAAAACATCCTCCTGGAGACGAATATGAATTTTCATGAACTAGGACTTGGAAATCAACGATTAATCTCATTTTTCTCAAGCTTTAGGAACAGAGAGCTGTACATATTCTAAAACAAATGGAGTGATAAGTATTTATAAATTCTAGCTGTAGTGTTAGCATTTAGCTGTATACCAAAGGAAATAATAAGGTGAAACATGGCAAGTCCATCCATGATGGCGAAAGTAAAGGTTGCTGTCCGTGTACGTCCAACCAACAGGAGAGGTGAGTGTTGTTTGGAGGACTTGTAATGTATGACTCGAGTATGATGAATGATATGAATACGAATATGACTCTAGCATGTCTACAATTAATTAGAGTGATGGACGGTCAACTGCGGGTCAAGCTTGGCCGGCAAAAAAGTAGCCTTGGTCATTCTATTAAACTGTTGTTTCTAATCTTCTTATTATTAAATATTTTCTTGACATTTTTTGATTTGTTTGTGTTTTAAAATTTGTTTCATGAATATCTGTGATCTCATCTAAAGTACTAAGTAGTACTACTACTAGTAGCATGGAAGAAGGAAGAGACTCTTCCTTCCTCCATGGTTGGTAGTACTACTACTAGTAGCATAGGCCTAATTAATGAATGGCATTTTTGTCGGGGGCGGATCCAGGATTTTTTAAACCGGGGGGCACAACGGCGCAACCAGGATTTTGTATTAGAGGGTAAACCCAAAATGGGTGGGGTCCTGAAGCTCCGAGCCTTTGGCGTTCTGTGGGGTGAAAAATCAAGCCTCCATGTGCCTAAAACAAATCTCGCGTTTGGATCTGGTCGCTGCAATATCTGGTTTCTAGTTAGTCAAGCGTAGTCTTTACACTTGAATGCCAGAACGACGTGAAATATATTTATTTATCCAGGACAAATTGGCACATTGGGTTTCAAATGCTTAATCGTGCAAATCTAAGCAATTAGTGAATTACAAGTGACGTACATGTATCATGAAAGATTCATTATGGCAGAAAGAAACAAATTTGATAGGCATAGGGTGAAAAAGAAATCCATCCTGCCGCTGGGGGAAAAGACACCACACACACTTGTGGCTAATTTTTAAGCAGGCAGATAGGCCTAGTAAAAAAAAATATATATTTTTATTTATTTTATTTTTTTTCCAAATTTTACCCGGGGGGCACGTGCCCCCTGGCCCCCCCTGGATCCGCGCCTGTTTGTCTATCCCGACAGTCGAGTTCCATGCTGTAGAAAAACAACTTTACTTTACTTTACTTTACTTTACATCCTACATGTATGATGTTTGTGTATAAATTAATAACAGTACAGTAGTAGTAGGCCTACTAGTAGTACTACAAAACTTCTACGTACTAGTCTAGTGTACATGTAGTATAGTACTTAGTAGTAGTAGTACACTGTACTACTAATATTCAGTATTCTAACAGGTTATGGGTCAACTCGGTCCGAGTCAACTCAGTCCAAAGTCAACTCGGTCCGAGGTCAACTCGGTCCAAGGTCAAGGTCAACAAGGTCAACATTGTTTAAATAAGTACCATTGTGTGCTTACCATAATCTCATAAAATAAAAGGGCTTAATAAATGTTTCAGCGTTTTAAAAAGAAATCTTTTGCAGTTAATGTATTTTTTTAATTCTGAAAATAGGAGATAAATGTTCCAGTAAATTAAAACACATAAAATAAATAGTGGAGGACAATTAAGGAAAATGTTTGAATGAAAGTAATATAAACAAAACTTTCAAGTTAACTCACACTTATAATAAATAATACAAAATAAAGAATACCAAATCTATTTAGGAAACTTAAGCAATACTCATGAGAAATATTTCATAAAAATTAAGAACCATAAAGAGTATGTTTGGTTTTCCAATTTAACTGAACTTAATTAGGCCTATCATTATATTTAAAAAAAGAGGTATAAATGTAAAAGATACGAGTAAAATTCCCCTACATAATAAATAGTAGAAATTTTCAACCATACAAAGGAAAAAATGTCATACACAATTGCAAAGGAAATTTTCTACCATTTTGTTTCACTTTACTTTACCTAAATTATGCTTTAGAAAGATGTCTTTTTTAAACGGTGATTATTATTATTAATTTCTGAGATACAGCATCGAGATACATACATCCCACCACTTCCCCGTCAACCACACTTTATTTATTTTTTCGGACCGAGTTGACTTTGGAACAAGATGACTTCAGACCGAGTTGACTTCGGACCGAGTTGACTTCGGACCGAGTTGACTTCGGACCGAGCTGACTTCGGACCGAGATGACGTCGGACCGAGTTGACTCGGACCGAGTTGACCTCAGACCGAGTTGACCTCAGACCGAGTTGACCTCGGACCGAGTTGACTGGTACCCTTCTAACAAACACCTGTCACGGCAACACTGGCATAAGTTGCGATAATCATAACTTGCCATCCTCCCGATGGTTGTATGAATGTAAGGATGGAGGGTTAACTCTCGATCCTTCTGATTATCGCCTGTCAGCCTGTAGGCGTGTGATTGCTTAGGATTTTTCCTGATGTAGGATTTTCTTTTAAAACTTCTTTGAGCTTTGACATTTTCCTGAAACTTTGAAAGAAGTAAAGGAATCACCAAAGGCAAAGGGAGAATGAAATGGTCTATTTAGACCCAGTTACTGGGGCGGGTGCTGTACTCGGTTTTTTTCTCTCGAAATTTTGACATCTGCGCTAGTACGATTGCAGATGTCAAAATTTCGAAAAAAACCAAGTACAGCACCCCAGTTACTGGGTCTAGTCTATGCTCATTTTAGATTGTATTTGTGGTGATGCACAGAGTGTGTAACAACCTCCTGAAATGTGTTGTAACTGTGTAACATCTGGGAGGTTGTGTCAGACCCACAGTTTGCAAAGATTGTAACCCCTCTCTCTTATTTACTTTCCAAATGGCCATCAACATGGTTAATACATTTCAATATTAAACAGATAAAATGAAATTTAATTGAACTTTTATTTTTGTTATATCTAGAGATTGAATTGGGGTCAAAATCTTGCGTTGACATGGATGACAACCAGACAGTACTTTTGCCAATATCAACAAAGTCTTCTGATAGGTAATTATACTAGATTTCAAATTATTGTAATAATATTTTATTGTTAATTGTTAAAACTTAGTGTGGGTACATTTGTTTTTGTACCATTTTCTGGAACCAATGTCCAAAATGGACTGCATTTTATGACTTCTACGGATTTGCCCAATCTGCAGATTGGGTAAAATCGTGCACAATCTGTAAATCGTGCACAATCTGTAAATTGTGCAAATTCGTAGGAGTCAGTCGTCCATTTTTGACATCAGTATCAGTTCAGATTAGTCAAAACTTACACAAGTCACTACTTAATTTCTGTATAAATTTTGTTTCACACATTAAAACATTGGTTAATGTTTGGATTAACATTTCTTGGCGAAAAAAGGCTTATGGACATCTTCTCCAACCCCCCCCCCCCCTAAATGTGTATGATTTGTTATAGTCGGTCTTGTATTCTAGTCTAGTAGTCACCCAAATTCAAACCTATGTGTCTGTAAGTGTTCAACAAAGTTTTCACTTTTGGACCAAAATAAAAACCAATAGGCCAGTCAGAAAGAATGACTCTGTGCTGGTTTACATTTCCCCAAATTATCCTTGTTAGAGGGATTTGTTTTTGTCATCACCAACCTGTGGTTCCTTAATGTGCTACAGTGTAGTCAGTGTGTTCTACATGTAGTGGTGGTGATCATGACCCTGATAATCCCTGAGACCTTGACTACTTGTAAGTAAAGGGTTACAAAACAACTAAAGTTTTGGGCTCATTGCAGTTTTAACAAGGCAAATAGTATTTTCCATACACTGCACTTGCAGTTTAAAATAGGAATCTACAAACTACCCCACCCCCCCAAAAAACCAATATTAACCAAACATTTACTGGAGAAAACTTCTGGTTGTACGTGAACAACTGCTACTAGTACTAGATTGACTGTTAAACAGGTTTTTAAACATAATTTGTGAAGTTGGTCTAATAAGCCTATAACCTGATTAAGGAGTCCAAGGCTGTTACCTGATTCCTTGGTGATGAGTGGCCAGTCAAATTGTTATCCTCTGTAGAGTTCCTAAAGCACGGAGTATCAGTGCTTATCCTACAATGTACATGTTGTCGGTTCAGCTGTAAGGGTAAAACCAACTTAATAATATATTTTTTATCCCTGATGCAATTGTAATAACTACTGTACATCATTAAAAGTTTTAGAAATTGAGATGCATCCATTTAAATGGTAGGTAATGGATGCTTACATGTACATGTAATAGCAACTAATTGTTGACTTTATCTTAATATCAGATATTGATGATAGTGTTTACCTGTGATACTCTTTTAGTTTACATTTAAATAGCAAAAACTGTGTCTGGGTTAAGATTTGAAAAATTACAAACAAAATATCAAATTTCAAATACATGTTCACGAATGCACAAATTATCAATTAGACAATCAAGGTTTTGTTCATTGTATTGAACCAACTGATGAAATGACAATCTTTTTCAAACTATGATCCCTTTATGGAACTGTCCTCGAAATTTAACAATAGAATTCAGTCGTTGATCTGCCCCTCCCCTTATACATTTTTGTTGTTGTATAGTAACACAATAAAATCACTGATTGTAGTTGGTCAGGTACAATGACTCTTTAATTACCTAGAAATAAAAAGAAAGGCTCCTTTATAAAATCAATAATCCTTCACCAAGGGAAAATACTATACAATATATGGCAGATGTGGACTTCATCCTGCAATCTTTCCAATGCAGGGATGTTTGTGTTTTATCATCAATATACATAACAACTGACAACAATGGTACGGTACATTGACAAACAATGGCAATGCATGGGATCTCATATGAAAGCTTACAGCAGTATGCTTATTTGCATAATATGTCCTTATGTTTACAGTGTACAGGTATTATAGTCCTAATCAGTAATATTGAAAAGGGATTAAACAACGAACAAAGTATAATGTTCAGGGTTATTACTTTAATATCAACTGTAATAGCTTTTCATACATGTATGGTGGAACGATGTATTACGCCATCATGCACCCCTCGGTCTAATGTGTTGGAAGTTGAAATTAATAGTTTGATAATAATTGTATTAACATTTACAGTACCTATGTGTACATAGTATGTCATGTACATGTAGGTATTGTGAATTAGTACACTATACAATTGTCAAATTACAGATAAAAAAAAAATAAAATGTGGCCTGCTATTTTGAGCTATTTAAATTTATACATTAACATATACACAAACAGACAATAACAAACTTGAATTATGTCAACTGAAAAGTGTTCGCTCGTTTTTCTTTTAGTAAAAACATTGTCACGCAAATTGTTTGGAACACAATGTGTCTGTAAATTATATCTGTTAGGGATGTATTTAATTCATTTCATTTGAGCTTGAAGCTTTACTGACTACATGTATGTAGATTATTTTGGTGATTGATAAGATAGCCAACACACTTTATTAAAATTTGTATTGGGTCAAAAGTCCTAAGATAGGATTTTTCAAAGATGATAACGGTCATTTCAGCAAGTGAATACATCTACATGTAACTAGGCACTCACAAACTTGGCACATAGACATTTTAGTACATGTCCAAAACAAGTAAGAAATCTCCCCAGCAGGATGGTAAAAATCATAGCTTTATTGAGCGCCAAAGCGGTAGGCCTATACAGTCATTTTTAGACATTTAATTTATATCGGATTATTAGAGACTGGAAATAAAACTACCTGGCTCAAAGTAAAAAAATCAAACTTCACAAACTGTAAGGATAAATTATTTCTGTATTCTTATTGTGGTTTTCTTCCACAAAACTATTACCTTCATGAAGAAATTTGTCATACACTGTACATGTAATAGTGGGTAGAAAATGTTGAAAATAGTGGCCTTGATGAAAATGCATCAATGGTACACAACAACTGAACAATATGCAATTGTGGAGATTGGAAATGGTAAATACATAAGGAAAAATGTGAAATCATCAACAAATTTTAAATCATCAAAATGTGACCAATGACTGATATATTTTCGAAGTTTCCTGAATGTGCATAGATTTGTGTGAGTTACTTTACTCTACATTGGTGATCTGTTAGATTTTCATCGTGATCCAAAATAAGCCTTTTACTGAATGTTGAAGCTTACTTTACATAGATGTAAAGCCGCCTGGAATATTAAGCCACAGAGCACATTGAAGGCCTCAAAATCAATTCATTTCAAGCTGCATTTCTCCATAAGGTACCAAGTGTTTATGTTTTTAATTAAAAAGAGAAAATAGAATTTAGCTGAACTGCAAACTGCTCATCAACCAAAAGGAACTGTGGTATAAATAGTTTGTGGCCTGACATTTCAACCCTAGCACTAGCACTATAGCAGTCTTTCTGGAAGGCTAAATGACAGCACAGCACAACACACAAATACAGGTCGTAGTTTTCATTTACATGTAACTTCACATGGAGTTTCAGGCTAATCAAAAAATTATACAAGTATTGTGTGTTATTTAAAAAAATGTTTAGTAATTTAACCATTTGTTTTATTCTCTTGTACAAATTTCTAACCATCATACCTTTAGCACCAATGTATTCATTTCATGAATAATTTGGGGTGTATTAGGCCAAGTAAAATAAGAAACAAGTTTCTCGTCCGGACTTTTAAAAAAAAGGAGGAGGCAGGGCGCTACTACATGTATTTACTATTTTCCAATTTTTAGCTATTTTTTCCAAGATGGCCGCCATGCTAAATATGGCTGGCCAAGGTATATTTATTCACAGATATTGTGCTATTTGAGTATACTGATGCAATTTATGACAAAACAAATGATTTGTAAGACCCTTCAATGCAGAACCGCAGGACCATCACCTTCGACAACAGTTGCTGTCCGCTCTGAAAAGAACGCCCAGCTGGGTTTGGTGCCAAGACATTGATGATATTTAAGTCAGGAGAATCACCCTTTCAGCCCTCAACTAGCTATAGGACTGCACACCTGAGATATTGTAATGAGAAAGTTGGGAATTATTGAGGCAAAGCTGCTATTTTGGCCCATCTTATTGGATTCAGGAGATTCAAAATATCAGAGATGCCACTCAGTTTTATCCCGAAAATTTGATTTCAGCTTTAAATCTTTAAAAAAAATCTGATTTAAGGTTTTTGTTTTTGTTTTTTGTTTTTTTGTTTTTTGAAAATAGTAAATAGTTAAAAAAAGGAGTCGGCGGCCAAAAAGGAGGCGGGCGGGGACGAGAAACTTGTTTCTTATTTTACTTGGCCTTATGGCAAGGTGAACTGCCCATGGTGTGTCTGGCCCAGCACTGTTTTGTTGTTGTGTCTGGCCCAGCACTGTTTTGTTGTTGTGTCTGGCCCAGCACTGTTTTGTTGTTGTGTCTGATCTCATGGGTCAATGACCTCATTATTTTAAGGAACAGGAAGCTGAAGATGGTCAGGGTATTGAGAATCATACTGTGTTTATACACAGCCCTATGGTGGTACAGGACAAAAGAGTCTGATTCTGTTTGCTGATTAAGGGAAACTGGTATTAGAGAAACCACACATTTACAATGTGTGAAGACTTCAGTTCACCTGCATTTTACACGTGTACTATGCATGTCAAATTGTTTTTAATTGAATTGAAGTGTGCCACCCCCTTTGCTATCCATGTCCACTGTAATAAAGGACTTGAATTTTAAACCATACATAGAATCTCTGGAGAAGAATTGTAGGAAGGTATACTACTGAGTACTTAGCCACATGGAGATAATTGGGACAATCCCCAGCTGCACCAAATTGTTCTGGGAAAGCATTTGAGGCAACTCCTTAAAGTGAACTTTTAAAAATAAAAAACAGAAAACGAGGAGTACCACAACCTCACCACACACGTTATTGGTTGTCCTGATCGGGGTGAAAACTCTAGCCTGAGGCAGTATCATTCATACACATTTGTCATCATACAAAATACTTTTAAATCCTGACAGTCACAGAATTTAAAGGCTGAATAAATACTGGCTGAGAGTCAGCTGAATTGGCTGAGAAAACAGTTACTCAATCCAAGCCTGCAATGAAAGGAATTGGTGGTTTCAGTAGGTGGACAATAATATCGGAAATCTTTGTCAGTGCAGGAAAATTGTTCTCTTTATTGGATTAACAAAATATCAAAGTCAAAGTTTGCCCGTGGACAATATGATGTTTGAAGTATACGTACATTATTAATGGTATTTCGTGCTGTTCCATTTGAACAATTAAATTGAATTAACTATCACATGTGCAAGTATCTTACACGAAATTGGTTTTCCGTGTTTTTTAAATATTTTATTATACATGCTCTGAGACAATGTTTGTTTACTTTCTTTCATCGACAACTTTAAGTACAATTTTAAGTACCCTCCCACTCTCTGCTTATTCATGTACTACATAGCGCTGGACGATATCACGATATTATCGTCACGATTCGATATTGGAACAATATCGTTGATATCGATGATGGTTTTTTTAAATATCAAAATATCGCGATATTCACGATATAAAAAAAAATAAATACGATATGGTTCTAAAAACTGCCTTTTGTTAAGCTTTTTACAGTCATAACATTCCGCCTGTAGGGTTTGTATCTTGCGTAAGCCATCCAACACTGACGGCGACCAGCTCTACATCATTCGTAAACGACATATTTAAAAAAAATGTAAATGCTGCAAAACCAGACGCAGTTGAATGGATTGCGGCATGTATATTTTTGAAGGAAACTGGACACCATGTGTACGTATTCCCATCTAGCCATGGTTGTCTTTCTTCATGGTATCGCCGAAGCAGCACGAACGTGATTGGCACAGGCTGATTGGCTGATTTCTGACTGGCCGCTTTACGATTGGCCGAAACGCACTTGATTGGTGTGAAGAATTATGACGTAATGCTTCTCACAGCGCTGCCATCGCATCACCTCGATCCCACAAATGTGATTGCTCCTAACATGGTAAACTTTATAGTTAGGGGGTGAAGGAAGGGCGTGTAGCCGTGGGAGCGAAAAGGCAAGGGAAATTCCCTTGGTGAGAAATCACCGCTTGGTCGGGAAACGTCGGGAAAACGTATTTACATAACGTGCACATGGATGTACAAAAAATCGAGTTAAAAAATCGAGGCACCAGCTTTTAGAGATCGCAACGTTCAATCGTGGAAGAGAAACCATGAATTAATTGTGTCGGAACCAGTGATAAAAAGCACACAAAAATGTAAGACGTTCTGTTTTCATGGAATATGGATATTAAATTCAGTGATTTTATCTCAGCGGTCTATCCATACAGGATACAGTCATGTCTTGTTTTTTTTTTTTATTGCTCATGTCCTCCCTGCGGTAAAAAAACGTTTTTCCGTGTTCGAAATTTTTTCACGATACATGTATATAAAAATCGACATATCGGCGATATTTACCCGAAGATATATCGCCAGTCAAAATTTACGATATCGGCCAGGGCTAGTAACATTCCACAAAGATGATAAATTACCTGATATAAAGAAGGAATATTAAATACATGTACCAACTGTTTACCCTACTTGTACTTGGACTTTGTATTCCCACACCCCATTGTTCCAAGAGAAACCAAATCAATCTAGACACTACCTAAATTTGAGCAATTGAGTAATGGTCAGAATGACTTGGAGGGATCTTGCAAGTACGTACATGTAGACACATGCAGACGCATATGACTTTTGATGAAAATCTTACTCAGCATCACACAGTCATTATATTGGTGCCTTTACCTACGTGAGCAGACTTAAAAATTACTGTTTTCTCTTTCTTTTTACATAAGATGAGTTGCCATGGTAACCAGCTTTATTGAATGCATTTGATATTATGAATTTATAATGTAGTCAAGGTTTTCTGGATGAATGATGCTAGGAGTGTATTGCTATGTGTCTTCAATATATACATGTACGTACAGTTTATAGGCTTTCCTGACCTTTCTAATTAAAAAAATGCATAAAATGATACCATAACTCTAACATTGTGTGATTCAACCACATTGTATTCATCAAGAAATATTGAGACTCCTGTCAATTTTTTAATAATACTCACATATATGTAAAGTTACATGTATCAGTCACTTTATATGTATTTCCAACCTTCCCATTTGTTTCTTCAGGACCTCCTAATGTATTTCCTACGACACTGTGACTTTCTAATAAGAAGCCATTTTTTCCCTATATAATGGAAAAGTTGCCTGTGTTTTCCACCTTAGTTTGGTCTTCTGACAAATTAAATGCCAAGGCCTATAAATGTTTGACATGTTACGTACCAGTACTTTATAATATACATGTATGCATATTGAAATTATTTGCAAATTATTGTAAAAAAATATCAAAATTTCTAAAGTGTTTTTGATGCGAAGAATTTTTGAACTTGATGTGATGGAAGCAAAGATTTGTCTTTATTTTAAGAAAGCCCTTTAAACAAAATGAAAATCCTTTACAGTCTACTGATTCTTAAAAAGAAAAAAAGAAAAAAAGAAATAAAGATAAAAAACTTGGCGGCTGAAACCACCCTTGCTTTATTTAGTCAATATTTGTATTCTAATATTTTAAAGTTAATGAAGGTATTCTTTTTTCTGCCAAAAGTTTTGATGTGCAATATGTTTTGTGTAAATGACCTAAATACTTTCTAGACTGCTTTTTAAAATCTCAAAGCGCATTCAACAAAATTTAAAGAATATTTGTATTTATAACAAAAGTAAACAGATGCAACGACAAGACTTTTGAGCTACAATGAGGGCTATTTCTTATGAGTATTAACTTTTAATTAAAGTCCTGCTTTAGTAAAAAAAAATTTCAACCCCAAATAGTTTTTAAATCTTACCCAATCAGTTTCCCATGTGGTTTAACTTACTTGCTATTTATGTACAGTGTAAGTAGACTTTTTATGATAATTGAGTACATCGGGCAGTGTGTTATTTTCTGATGTTTGCCAAATTTCATGGTGATTCTTACCACAGAATTTTGTACTTTTGATCCTCAGAACTCCAGGTTTTATTGGACAATGGAAGTGCAGAATTTTGTTTTGTAATTATAAAACAAATTGGTTGTGTGTTTTAAAAAGGAGTGTGAAAAACAATATCAGTTAATTCATTTAGTTCTGAGGGTATTTAATTCTTAGGGCACATCCATTTTGAGATTACTAAAGGCATGTAACTACAAAAAGTATAAACTAACCATGGATTACATGTAATTCTGGGCCTGCCATGAGAAGTTTTCTTTTGAACATTGAATAGTTAGCTTGAATTGCTACAGGGCTTGCTGCACAGTTACATGTAGATAACTGGTGGATGCTACATGTATGCATTCCTGAGCAACCCCTCCATCCTATGGCAGCCTATTGTTATGCAAACAAGTGAGTGACATGTATTGTGTGTACATGTATGAGACTACTTGTCAAAGTGCTGCAAAAGCAGGATAGTAGAATGCTATGATTTTGTGCATGACCTTGGCCTGCTGAAGACTTCTCAGCCATGTTAATCTTTTAATACTTTATAATACTGAATAGTAATATTTACTACTTTTTACCTGTTTGAATTACATGTAAGGAAAAGTGAAAAAAAAGCGTTTTTAGCATCCGTGTTCCTGAAAAAAAGGAAGCGGAAGGGGCATTTTATTTTTTTAATTTTTTTTTCAAGATGGCCGCCATTCTTTTCAAAATTTCGAACAACCATTGGTTTTTCCACTGTTCAACACATAATAACAAAAGAAACATGTGAATAGACATTGAACATGTTTACAGTGATTTTATTTAATAACAATTTGTTCAGTAATGTTGCTTACTTTCACACAAGTAAATGTAAATGTGTTACTGATCGATAGGTTTTAACCATGCATAGGCTAAGTTCTGACTTGCAAGTATACTATTAAGCCTATATTTTCTGATGGATCAGTTGACATTTTATGGTTGTTTAATCTCATTTTGAATTGGTAAAAAGAAAACCATGCGGCCCCCCAAAAAGGAAGCGGGTGTGGACGCTAAACATGAACATCATATTTCTTTAATTTCGCCTAAATCAAGGTGAGAACCTCACTTTAACTGTTTTCAGTTTCATGTTGGTCATGTACTTTGAACAGTTCTTAAAATGAACTAACCTTACACTTTACCATTTTGTAAAAAAATTGTTTCAATCTATGCATGTAGCGTATTTTCCCATAAGTTGAACACATAGTTCCAGTTTTACATGTACATGTACATGTACCATGGAGTTATAGCTCCACGCTCTTACGTACTGTCCACACAAACTGTGTGCCGTGCGCTGCCGGGCCGCGAAGCGCTGTATGATCAGACATCGGATCGGACCGCGCAATGTGTGATCGAAACGTAACACGATGTTTTGGGGTTTTTTTGTGAGCTTTTTCTCAATAAAAAGTTGACTAATTATTTTAAATAATCTGACCAAAGTTTGAATATTCAAAGCTGGAAAAAAAAAAAAAAAAAAAAATGAATGGATTTTTAAATTTATATTTTTTTTCGATTTTTCAACAAAACGCGTCACCGCAATCCGTAAACCAACTAATAAAATTGGAACGGCCTAAGTATATTTTCCCACTTTTTACCTCCATTTGAAAGAGTGTGTTTGTGTTATATTTTTAGTGAGCTATGATGACAGCAAAAATTTACTAGTTGATTTATATTATATGATTCAGCTATCACCAATTACATGTATCTTACTTGTATCTTATCTTAATTTATCCATCTCACTTTCTCCCACTCTAATCAATTCTTAGTCATTACTGTTATGCACAGAGAATATTCAGGACTAAAACGGTGGTAGCCTAAAAAGTCAATTATTCAGCCATGCTACAGCCAATACATGTACTGTACATGTGTTGCATCTGCCTGTACTACTTATTTCAATAACTTGTTGGTATATAGTGTCAAACTAAACTGACAGGCATTGGGCAGAAAAATATATGAAAATAGTAATACTATGTAAACGTTGCCGGTCAAACTTCTCACGGGAAGATTCCATCACAGTTTAATGTACACATGTAGCGTACGTGCTTGCCCCTTATTTGTGCAATAAATGGACATCAGTCTAGGTCCACCAAAGACTATCCTTCAGTTTGCCTGAAGGTACAAATATCTGCAGTCACATGACACCCTCGCCTGCAGGACTGTGTGCAAGTCATAATTCGGTCATTGTGGCAGGAGACTGGGAGGGTTTAGGGGGGGGGGGGGTTTAAGGGAGTCAGTTTCTTGTTCAAAACAGCACAACAACAAAAAGGAAAAGAAAAAAAGTATAAATATATTGTCAAGTCCTATTAGATGAAATTTGATGTCAGTGTTTGTAAAGGCTTAATTGGAGTATTGAGTGTTGAATACTTTGTGAAGACGTAGGTTGCTTGCGTAAGCAGTCTTGTCTCTCACTAGATCAGTTACCGACATGTAATTAATAGTAAACCTGTGTCAGATATTCACCTGCCTGTTTTTTTCTGTTAATGTAAACATTTATAGAAGCTTAGACCTTCTTGTTTGTGATTTTTGCACTATTTGATGAGCTACAACATTTTATCCACTGTTTATAAAGTAGAATTTGTGTTTGTATCCGTTTCATCTTATGATGTGTTCTGCCGTGTTTATTAGCTGTGCACACTGAAGAACACATTTTAGTATGCTTGAACACTCTCTAGGGTCTTGGATTATCCTAATTTGATATGGTATTTAAGCGCTGGGGTATGATTCAGATTTATCCTTAGATCTCTTTTTGCATGACTTGTTACATTTATAACGGGAAAATAACACTCATACTAACCCCGCCCTTTCTAACAAATAAAAAAATATTAAGTTTGAGTATCTTTACAAAAAAGTTAAGTTTATTTGTTAAACCTTTCTGTTTAATCATTTAACTGTACCATTTAGCAATTTAAAGGGATTCCAGTCAGAGCTATGAGCCCATAACAGGAGCAGATGACAACACACTTTCAAGGATAAAAAAATAGAACAGTAACCCAGTCTTTTCAGTCACAATATGAAAGCAAAATGTATAACAATTCCGAAGGATTGAAAATAATGTATTACATTTGAAGGGATTAAGGTAAGAAATATTCCACCAACAAAAGGGATGTCAATCATTCTCCCTGGATGGTGTCCAGGCTAACATTTTAAAGAAAAGGAAGGTCCCTTTACTGTCCCCTTTGGCTTCTATAACCCAAAATGTTTGTTTACAGTTAAACTTAAAGGTCCAAACCCTACTTTAGAATTTTCTAATCGCTTCATTATTATGATTATTTCCTCTTATTTTTAGTTGCCAAACATTCTTTCCCTTAAATGAAAATCCTCATTCTTATTCCATTAAACAACAAAATCTTATTAATTCAGCTGGTTCTTGCAGAGTTAATGCCACATCTGCTAACTACCGTCATACATGTACATGTAGTTTACCAAAAATTGTTCATTCTCTTCCTTACAATATTAGAAATTGATGTTGCTAATTCCCCTACAGTTTGTATGAAACATCTCATGGAATTTTATTTGACAAAGTATGAGAATTTTTGTGTATGAATCTGAACTATTATTCCTGTCTACTATCAACGAGGCAGTAATTGTCTTAATTTATGCAGAAAACTGTAATATTAACAATAATAATAATATACGCAGTTCTTAATAGCACATTATCACACCGAGGCCGTCTCATAACGCTCATTATATTTTTACAAGGTATGTGGAGCTATGTTGGAATTATAACTAAGACCCATTTATTTACATTATAACCATTAATGGTTTACAAGGTATTGTGGCGCAATGTGTAGCCAGTCATATCAGAAAGCACTGGGGCAAATCCCTGAACTACTTGGTTCATTAGAGTGCATTACACAATACATGAGACACCTGGCTGTATGACCCATCCAAAGGACAATTCAATAATGGTTTACGTAAGGACAAGTTTCAAGACCAGGACACGAACCCACACTGTGCTGATCAGAAACACCAGAGCTTGACTCCAGTGCCTGTTGGATGTGCTCCTAATTTACTTTCACTGGACTATTTTTTAATATAAGGACAAATAGATCGACCATTTCAAAATAAGACTCATCAAAATAAGCTTAAGTGTTCTTGGATCAGTGCTAAGGAATTCTCATGGTTGATACTTGATGAAAATACAGCAATACATTCTCCTTGTGTACAATCGGTTTATTGGTACCTGCACAACCAGTTGTACATTGCTGCAGCGTGCCTGAATCGGATCCGCACGTGTAAACAGGAAGTCGCAGATTGTTGGAGTTTATCTATCAGAAGTTTGCTGCTGTTTGACGCTCTTTGTCACAATTTATACATGTACGAGCTGCCGGTAGAGGGCACTTTAAAAATGTAGCGCCATCTGTAGGTAACTCCACCGATTTGCATTGCAGAACGTGCATGCTGCGTGTGTGGTTAATCCTCACGGCAGGCACCGGGGGCGCAGGTCGGGAAACTGCTGGAAACTGCAAACAATAAACACTCTACTCGGAATGGATGACTGTGGGCTTTGTATTCTTTTCATTAATGGGCTTACAATACAGATCTTGTAGAGGCACCAGTAGTCACTACAGCACAAGTGGTCACAGGTATAATGTTTAAATCACGGTATTGGAATTGAAAACCGAGCATGACAGTATTTCTTTCGGTATTTCTAAAACAGCTCTCAGAGTTGTTCGGTATTGAACAAATACAGTGACTACTTGGTAATACTGAATTACCGCCCAAGCTTAATAATTGAAATGAGGAAATCATTACATAGAAATTGATAAGAAATGAAATGGCTAATCTTGATTGAAGGATAAAATTAAAGGCATTAATCAACTGAGAAAGGGAACATATTTGAGATACACTTAACCAGAAAATTGAGCACAAGTTAATAAATACTTGTAAGTAAATTTTAAATAAGCTAATAAACAACTAAATTTGGAACAAATCTAGAGGTCCTGGAAGTTCCTACACAGGTAATTATTAAACATTGGAATAATTCTAGAGAAAGAGAATTTGAGGCAGACCACTCCAAACATGAAGAAAAGAATGAACTGAAGTGCTGTTAAGTTTGAGGGTTCTAGCGTATGGTTGAAAGCAAACAACTCCCTCCCTTTCCTCACAGCCAACGGTCAGCTGCACAATCATGATCTACCCACAAGTTCTCCAATGACACCCCACTCCACAGCAGCATTGGCGACCACCAGCCAACCAGCTAATCAGCCATCCACAGTATTTCAACCAAAATACTGTGCCCATCAACCCCTCCTTCAGTCACAACACCAGTCACTTATACACCTCCAACCTAAACCCTTCATCCCCACCCTCCTCAATTTGTCCAATACAGCTGCTCCAAACCTGATATGAAGATTGGGTTACTGTGATTGTATTGAGTAATAGTGAAACAGCAGTACTAGTACAGGATAAACTATGGCAACCACTCTAGCAACCAGGGATTGCATTTTTAAGGAACAGGCTTGACATCAGAACTAAAATCAGCAGTGAGGCCCAGAAAATGACATGGCACTTGACACACTCACTCATCACAAGTTGAATACAAGCAGAAGTTATTTTTACTGCCAACTGACTTAAAAAAAGCCTGATTCTAGGAAAAGCATAAAACAAACACCAAGAACTGTCCATAAGTGAGCCTCCACCCAGCAGCATCTCAGCAGACAAATGCTTGTTGTTCATAATTCATTCATTGGCTGTTGAGATTTTGGCTCACTGAACCTTCTTGCTCACTTTGGTAATGTTTAGAGAGCCTACAATGCAGCTTGGTTGTGGGTTGGACTTTGGTCTTCAGGGCTCACGAGATCATTTGTTGACAAATTACATCCACTTCATTGCTTAATTATTTTTAGCAGGGGGTTGTTTTCAGACACAAATGGAAAAAGCGGCTTTTGAAACAAACACTTCCTTTTCTAGTTCGCTGGCTGAGTCAAAATGTTGTTGCAATGTACTTGTAAAAAATATAAAAAAATAATAATAATAAGTAAATATACAAATTTTTAAATCATGGGTACGGTAGTAACATCTTATTATTATTTTCATTTTTATAACACAAAATGTGTACATTTTAGTGTTGTTACGTGACTGCAAACTTTACCAATTACAGTATCTGAATCAGTGAAAGACTAATTCTTATTTTTTCTGGATTTGATGTGCCCATGATCTTTGCAGTGCATTGTGGATGTGAAGTACACATTGTAGTGTTTACAGTACATTTACATGCAAACACAAAGTACAGTCGCCTGGCCATCTGTGCACACACAACATATCATGTGTACAATACTAAGCAGATCCAAAGTACTTTGGTGGGTGCTTTAAAAATGCCTATACAGTATGTACATGATGTATGTATTACAAGCTTACCAAAAAGCCTGGTCAGCAAGTTAATAATAATAATTTAATACTGGGTTCTTGTAGGGCTTTATGACACCCCTAGGGGTGTATCAAAGCACTCAGTATTTTTTTCTGCAACTTCCACACCACCACCACACCAAGGACTAAATCTTATGGCTCCAAGGTTTTTCACACACCTCACCCAAGTTCACTTATTAGAACAGCTGCTACCCTGGACAATTTCAAATCCAACCTCAAATCCAACCTTTTTCAACTTGCGTTGTCTTGTTCTTTGTAATTTTTCAGTTTTGTAAAGGGCATCAAGATTTCTTCCAGTTATGTTTTGCGCTATATAAGATTGAACTATTATTGTTATTATTACTAAGTTGGTTTACTTTTTTCACTTGGTGTTACAGGTGTAGCATATCAAAAAGTTTGATTCAAGGTGGCGTGTCAATGTGTACTTGGGGTTATTTTAAATGAATTCATAAATACCAGTGACAGTCTATCCATTCTGATTGGTCGAGGGGAGATCACATGGCCACGTTTAAACATGCAATATAAACACGGTGAGGAGTGCTAAAAACATACGCGTGGTGCGCAAGCTCCTGCGGACGCTAATTTACACGTAACGCAATCAATAATACACGTACAATGTACTTACCAGTGTAAAATCTATTGTACGCACAAATGTTTAGCATCACATGCAATTTGATACTTTGCAAAATGGAGTCTGCGGACATGATGGGAATTGAAAGTTTACTGAAAAGTTAACAGATTTTCCAACATTATAATGCTTACTAACAAAAAGGACATTAATGAATGGGAATAAAGTGACTCAGTCTTATACAGCCGTTAAAAATCTTGCAGGTTTGTTGCTATACCATAAATAGACTTTGCCTTTGGCTCGGTCCATTATTGACCCTACTGATTTTTAACTGGCTGCTTAATTTAAGATCTGGTCGTCGTTCTTTTATTCCCTTATTCTGACTGTTTAAAAAAAGTATTTCTGGGTTTTTAATAACAATTTGCAACCACCGTGGGCTCATGGTACATAAATTATACCCATTTTCTTCAGGTGCTAAATACTTTTTTCCATTAAAGGTCACTTCTTTCACAATATTCAGGTATTAAAAAAGCACTTGTCCAGAAATGAGGGCCAAGTTTTAGAAATCTAGGTTATCATAACTATTAATTACTTTAGTGCGTGTATAAATATCTGTTAAATGACAGTGTGTGATACATGTTCATGTACACAGATGTTATCATGTACAAGTAGCTGTACATGTACTTCATTTTGCATATTACCATTGTGCCACATCTGAGCAAACAGAACCAAGGCTATTGCAAAGAGGTTATACTATTTAATATTTACAAAAAGATAACCAAAACAATACTTTGTTGATTTGTCCTTCACTTTCTAAAACAGTCTAACAAATTTATTTTACCTTGACAATTAGTATGCACAATATCTTCACCTGATCTACATATTGATGTACATGTACATTGTAGTTGCACCTGTATGTAATGTACATAATGTATGTACATGTACTTCCAACAGTTGTTTACAATTAAGGCAATTTTACCCATTAGACAAATGAGATTTCTTGGGATGTACCCTCACTCTGTCCTAGAGTCTTCATGGACCAACCGCTGTACAAATATTATTGTTATTGGACCGTCTGGTCTCATGTGGCCAATGTGAGGGGTAGAGGCTGTATAATGATCACCATCAGGGGGGAGGGAGGTGAATTAAGAGTTGTGCATCTTGGCATCAGGGCTGACATGGTAATAATTGGCATCAGGGTTGGGGAAGGGGAGGAAACATATGTTATGCATTTTGTTACCAGCAGGATGGATGGGTAGGTTTTTATTATTACAAAAAGGGGGGGGGTTAATGCATAATAACCTTCTATATCCACTCTTGAATGTTTAACTGCAATCCAGTAATGGGATAAGTTACTTGCATTACTCACATACCAAGTTGCTTGAGTTCTCTCTCAGTAGTATACATTGGTATCATGGTGTTGTGTTTGGATTAGGCCCCCCCAAAAAATATAAAAAAATAAAATAACTTAACATGTTGAGTTGCCCTCCACTGACTGACCCAAAAGGGCTGAAATCTTGAGTCGTTTTTTCTTCTTCTTTTTCTCCCTGTCATTCATATTTAATGAAACTTACACATTTTCAAAATCAAAATATTTTAATATCCCAGTCAATACTTTAAAATGTGTAAAACAGATTCTAAAGTGTGCAGAATGTCATAATTTTTACTTTGTTTGCCCACATGCTCTATGGTTTGCCGCTCTGCTAACGTATACAAAGCATGCCCATACAGGCTGTATGTTTGTGTGCACGTACATTAAGATCGATTCCATGCAAAATGCACATGAACTGCAGAATGCCCTAGTGTTGGGTGGGGGGGGGGGAGGGGGGGAACACCACAAAAACTTAAAACAAATAAAAGCAAAGGAATCTTATTGCCTCATTTCTGCCCTTATTAATGTATTTTCATCAACAACCATTTCCATTGATTCATGATTTGAGGATACTGTAGCTTTTATAGCTTCTTTTGCACTTACATCTTCACGTATCAATGATTGGTCTTTGCGCATTGGGAAAAAACTCATTAAGCTTTGCCCGTTGTTGCATGCAATGCCCTCTACTGGCAAAAGTTGTGGATGTTTAAATAGCTAATTCCAAGGCTGTGTATAGTACAGAATCTACAGGAGTACAGGTCTGTACCACACTGTACCACACTGTACAGCTATTCATTTATATGTGTTTGGAAAATTTGGTGATCAATCACGATCGCTGCCTCATTAGATCTAGCAAATATCAAGACTTGTCAAAGCCTTTTACTTGAAAATCATTTCTCTTTGGGATTTTACAAACCTACCGCTAATTTATTGTGACAAGGAACATTTTGTTGGTTTGCCCGTTAGACTCGCCTGCTGCTCTTTTTGCTGGCATTTGGCGAACAGGCGACTGTTAATTTCAAACCCTGATTGACATTTCTAGACAATTGACAACATCATTGACTAACAAGTAACATGACAACATTGCCACAGCGACAGCAATGCTGATTTCCTTAACCGGTTCCCCTCTGTCTCTTGCCTCATTGCATTATACTCCCATAAGAAATGCTCTTCTACAGTGAACCATCTGCATTTCACTTGATCCCAGTGAAGGCAAAGTCTGCAGAAACCTCAACCATTTACAGAAAAACTTGGAATCAATAGGAGCTATCGACCAGCCTAACACTGCCTCTCGACTTGCCTAGAAATAGGTCAAGCCGTTCTGGAAAGGCTGGAGCAATTTTTTTTCTCCCTCTTTTCTCCATATGAGATGGTTCATGGGTTACCATACAAGCTACATGTACATTGTACGTTTTAATACTTGCATTGTATACCAAGTGATGCTGGACTAAAAAGTAGTTTGGTGCTCTGTTAATACAGAGATCATTACTTTCAAATGGTTGCAATCAACTACATTCGTACATATCGGGGCTCTCCCCAGGATTAAAATTGAAAAAAAAGAAAAAGGGAAAATCACCGGTATTGGCCCACAATTTGCCCGTCTTGGCCCACAATTTGTGCGTATTGGGCCACAAATTGCGCGTATTGGCCAATTACGCTATTGTAGCTTGTGGATTGGGAGAACCGTGCATACATGTACGTAAATTGGTTCAACTCAGTGCTTCATTCTCTTGAGTAAGAAAGACAAACCTGCTTGTTATGTATGAAAACATTCCTGATACTTCTGGGGAAGTTTAAATTTGTACAGAAATAACAGTTGAAACAAGTCAATGACAAGGGACAAGGAGGAGGTTGCCTTCACTGTACATATGAAGTATCAGGCCTGCTGTACATTCTATATGACAGCTTATATACACATGTAGGAAAGATTTGGATGGAAACTAAAGCCAGCAAGCTCCTGTCTAACTCAATAGTCATTTTGTCCCTTGCTGTTTTGTAGGTTTAGTGTAGTGAGGTTGAGATAAAGGTAAAACAGCTCTCTTTTTGAGGATCTGAAAAGTTATCCTTCAGCCCCTTTGACACGAGCCCTGTTTAGAATCGCCAAGATTGTTCGTGTGAAACGACGCATGGCATGATTACCAAGGTCCCAAGCGATCGCACAACAATCGCGCATGCGCATCGGGTGGAAGATCGTTTGTTTGTTCCAGGTATATATCCTATCAAAATGGTGTCGGTGGAAGAACTGTTCGTCTTGCAAATTCTGGTAAGTTACCTTCATGCATTGAGCGAGAAACGTCCGATCAAAATACTTTCCGCTACATGTACATCCATCTTTGGAGTGACTAGTCAGGACGCTAAAAATTCACACCAAAAAGCAGAAATGGCGTGCCGAGAAAGCGATCGATGGTACCCTAAACACAATCACGTTACATTAAATGGGTCACTGACAGAGCAACAGCGAACTGATAAATAAAATACCCAATAAGTAGCGATTTCAAGAAAACGAGGGACGTTGGGAACGCGATGTGTGTGATCGTGTGAATGTTTGTCATTATATCGAATACAACCTTTGGGTCAGACAACTGGCGCCTAAAACGATGGACGTAAGTTTTCGGTTCTCGTGTGAAAGGGGCTTTAGTCTCACTCTACTAAATTTAGTGACCCAATAATTTTCAGTAGTCACATATATGTGCTTCTATAGTTGCCCAATATCAGGGTTTTAGGCTGCCAATCTCACAGCTGTGATTAGCTTAGTTACATGTAGATGTACTAAATCACAGCCTATTGTTAGAGCCACGGCTTTCACTTTTCATTGCAAACCATATTCCAGAAAATAAATGTTTATTCATTTTTTTCCTCTTCAAAATTATTGTTTGTAAAATTTCCTTGGCAAAACCCACACATCGCACATGCCTGGTTTGTCCTTGGTTGGAGAGAATTTACATCTTAAAATACGGCGCGAAGGCGGGATCGCGCATCTCATGATTGTTGCCATGCAAAGAGATGTAAACGATTTCACTAAACAGCCGTAAACTTGATTGTACTCCGAGCGCTGGGTACATGTAAGTCAGTCTGGTCCACATTAAATCATAGCAGTTGATCGCATTCTTGTCGAAAATTTTGAAGGGAACCCAACAAAGTATGATTATTGAACCCAAATGTTGGAATGGCATAGTAGCAATTTTGTGAAACTTTTTTTGAGAAAGTGGGTGTGTCTTCTCAAAGAGCAAGTTGAAATTGCAATAAAGCATTTGATTTCCATCCCAAATCTGTGATTATTTTCCAACAAATTCCAGCCGTGTAGGGCATTCTGCAAATACAGTAGAATTCCATGGATAAGTTTTATGACCAAGAATGAAGGGGGTGGAAAACCACAGCCGTCACAAAGACTGGATTGCATCGGTGTAGGGCTAAGACACAATGTGGATTTTTACTATTTATTGGGCTAGCAGCTCCACTCATAGGTAACGTGCTGTAACTGCATGGTCTATTCTATAATAATGATAAAGTACTGTCCAATGATAGTATAGCATTGTATTATTAGATGGCAGGATGATCAAGTTGGGTTAAACTATTCAAAATTAAGTGGGGTGGGAAATCAGCCATCATGCATGTCATATGTTTTGGTTCCAGGGATCCTACCACTTTCCCCAGAATAAGACTCTGAGCACATATCACAAAATGTAACCATGTTGTTTTGGATTTCATAAGGTGACGTCCATTGTTCTGCTTACTGCATGTAATTTATGCAAGCTATCACAAAATACTGAAAAGGTATACAGTTTGACATGTTTGACATGTACAATGTATGTGATAACTTATGATCACACAAATTTTCTCTGGGGTTCTGCAAAGTAATCCCATAGGTGCGTTTGGAAATATTTAGAGAATTCTTGAGTGAAGTGCTTCAATGGCTGAAAAAATTCTCTTTCTTTTCAAAGCACAAAAAACTATTAGTATTGTAAGCGAAATTTTGTTTTCTTCAAGTGATTGTTAATTCAGTAGATCCAGTATATTTTGTAGAACAATTGGGGTCACTTCAAAAATAAATGAATCCATTTTCAAATAATCATTTGCCTAATGTGTAGATGCAACACAAACAACTTCAGATCAGACATGTACATATTATGGTGTAAATGTACACCAACCCAGTTTGTGAAACACTTTTGAAACACATGCTGTTGGAGCCCAAGTTGAACAACCCCTTTTAGTGTATGTCAGTGGTTCATACAGTTACAGAATAAATTGAATTCTGACTGTAAAGTAAACGTGTTTGTTCCTGGTATATGTACCTGTAACATAACCTATTGGCCATTGGCTGACCTGATGCAACCTTTGTAGTCTGCAATCTTAACTGCATAGTTTGGAAGAATTTCTGTTTTTAGTTTCGAGTTGTGACACAATATGTTGCGAGAATGATTGACTGGAATGGCTGGCTGGTGTTTCACATTGACATCCGACACCTGCTTTGGTCTTGGATTCCTTAGTTTTTCCATTGATTTTTCCATTGATTTTCTGAAAGGAATGTCCTGTTTCTCATGTTATTAATTTGCAAGCTTAGCCCTGTCCTTACAAATTCCTACCTGGTTAATACGAGCTTGTTTGTATACAGGTCAAAGGTGTTTGTTTTTTTCAAACTGGTCTTATTTGGGTTTAGAAACGGTTAACCGTCTTAAAAATGTATTGAGAAAGTTGTACCATTATTTTTTAAATATTATATACCCAGATTACATGTATTTAAGCCACAAGTATCGAGGCCTGGCTTTATTCATGTACACTATTTCATAATGATGTGCATGTGCTCTTTGTGACAAAATAAACAGCTGTTTACCATTACGGTTGACGTACAAACTGTACATTTCGCATGCATTGTACCACAGTATAATATGGCTTCACCACACATTTGATTGTCATTACAGACTGGTATGCAAGTTTACAATTTTTGGGAGGAAAAACAATGTCAGAATTAGAATTACATTGCACAACTCCAGTGAGAAGAAATGCTGTACTGCTCTTTGTATGAACACTGCTCATGTACACAGCCAACCATCAAGCAACCCCTTAGCTACCAATGCATTTCAGAAGCTTTTTTCAAACTTAATATCAACAGCTTCCCTCACAGGTATAATCAAACAATTAAAGTAAAGTGACTTGCCAGAGGACTCCAGCTTGGTCTTGGCCGGGTTTCCAATTCATTTGCTGCTATCTTAGCCACCAGAATATAAGTGCAATACCGTACCGCAAACTAGGGCACCCCTAAAGCTGTCATCCTAACATATGTTGGGTTTTTTGTTAGTGAACGGCAATTCAATTATGTAATGCCACTATTTGTTTTCTCATACTTGTACAGTATGTCAAATGTTAAAGAGTACATTTTTTAAAGCCAATTTTACCGTTTTATTTTAAATATGGTGTTTTGCAATATTTATTTCTTAAATTACCTTCATAAAAACAATTTGCAATCCTTTTGGATGCTTGTTTGTGTCCCCCATTTATTCACAAAAACACCTGTACCAAAGTACCATTCACTCTCTTTAAAGCTCATGGTTGGAAAATCAATATGTCAGCAGATAGTGCTTTGTTGTGAACTTCAGGAAGGAGTGCAGAACACTTGATTATTAATGCCCTTGAAAGAATTGCTGGAGCGATAAATATAATTTTGATCCATCCCCCCCCACATCCCCCGCTCAAAACGGGAAAATTCAGGCGTCAGTCTCAATCTATTCTAATTCATTTATTAAGAAAATTGTATTGGCGTAATGTACATGTGGCATTTAAACGTACGTACACATGTGTAACAAGAGTTTCGATGCCCAAGTTGGTGTTTGTGAAATGCTTTCAGTATGCTTGTCATGTTCCCTTCAGGCTGTACAATGATGAACAGGATTTCGCAACAAAGTGGTTGCAGTAGTTTGTACAAAAAGTAGGTCTATTTACTATAAAAGGACTAGTTGCATACTTAAAATCTTGTGTAGAATTAAAACCAGATTGATTGAAGTCGGCAAGACGACATCAAATGCTTTGACTGCATTGAGAAGGCCCCTATACATTTGAAATTAAATGATGATCGTCAATTCTACAAGGAAGACATAGCATTCTCCATACACAAACTGGGACTATGGGGACATGGGAATTTACACCCAAACTTCAGCCACTGATGTTCTTTCTGGCTCCACCTCACAATGAAGTCTGGTATTGATATATAATTATTAAATTGTATGCATTTATTCATTAATTGAATCATACTCTATGATTGAATGGTGGTCTATCTTCACAGATACAGTAATTGCCATTAGCGTACACACTTTGAGGGTGTCATTTATCAAAACCATTAGAAAAGTGCAGTAACCTCTGAAGTTCACATACATCTTGCATCTCATGACCTGTATTTTATTCACATGAGCTACAAATGAATAAACCATTGAGCTACTCTATGGTTAAACCATGGTTAAAAATAGAGCTACCCATGGCTAAACCATAGAGCTATTTACTCTATGGTTAAACCTTCAGTAAACCACAGAGCTACTCTATGGTTAAACCATGGTTAAAAATAGAGCTACCCATGGTTGAACCATAGAGCTATTTACTCTATAGATATGGGTAAACCATGGATAAACCATAGAGCTATTTATTCTATGGTTAAACCGTGGTTAAACCATAGAGCTACTCTATTGTTAAACCATGGTTAAACCACAGAGTTACATGTACTGTATATGGTTAAACTATCGTTAAACCACAGAGTTAATGTATGGTTAAACCATGGTTAAACCATAGAGCTACTACATGTTTATGGTTAAACCATGGTTAAACCACAGAGTAACTGTATTGTTAAACCATGGTTAAACCACAGAGCTACTATGGTTAAACCATGGCAGGCCTGGAATTACAAATTTTTTAGGGCAAGGCCACTTTGGTCTTGGAGCAGGCCAAATTTTGAAGGGCACCAAGGCCAGTTGGTAGGGCACCAATGCCAAAAATGTAAAAATAGAAAAGGCACGAGGCCCTTTTGTGACCCAAAGTAAAACCATAGTGCATGTCTTTTCTTATTATTGATTAAAACTATACTATCTTTATTGAAAAAGTTAGGATACCCTTAAAAAAAAATTAAAAAAATTGTAACAATTTGAAAATTGGCCAGAGGTTCCCCTAAGGGTGGTAAACCCAATGAAACAGTTTGCATGAATAAGATATTGATAAATCATATCTTATTCATAAACAAACTGTAAAAGTATAATTCTACCTCCATGCTACAGCCAGCACATGTCAACGCACTTTCTAGGTTTAATAGAACCATGATAGAACAAAATACCCACTCCTAAAGGTAAAAAAACAGGCCATAAAACCACAAAGACACTGCACATGTGGCTTGTCTTTTGAGTGAAGCAAGAGTATTACAAACTAAAACAATGTATAACAATCTGCAGAGGATTAAGATAAGATGTAATTGGATCACAATAGGAGTGTCAATCATTCTCCCAGGAGTGTCTGGAGAGTGTCTGATGTAAAGAAAAGGACCTACAGTTTTGTTTTTTCCCCTGTCAGCTTCGTTTGGGTAGAAAAGTTTGGGTTTTTTAAATCATTGTCAACTGGGTAAAACAAGTTTTTAGTGAAATTGCCGGCAGCCTGCGCTTCTGGACAACACTGAAAACAGTTGATTTGTTATTAAAAAGGGCACGACGGCCAACGGGGAAGAAGGGCCGGCAATTATGGCCGTGAAAAGGGTAATTTTATGAAGGGCACCACGGCCAGTTACAAGGGCATCGACGGCTGGCGTTGTGGCCGCCGTGTAATTCGAGGCCTGCCATGGTTAAACCACAGAGTGACTGTATTGTTAAACCATGGTTAAACCACAGAGCTAATGTAAGGTTAAACCATGGTTAAACCACAGAGCTTCTCTATGGCTAAACCATGAAGCTATTTACTCTACATGTATATGGTTATACCTTGGTTAAACCATAGAGTTATTTAACCATAGAGCTACTCTGTGGCTAAACCATCAAGCTATTTACTCTATATGGTTAAACCGTGGTTAAACCGTGGTTAAACCATAGAGCTATTTACTCTATGGTTAAACCATGGTTAAACCACCACCTGCTATTCCAGTTTGGTACTTCCTCTCAGGAAGTGGCCAGAAAGGGTAGGATAAGAGAAGAATACCAGAGATGGTAATTGGTTCCTAGATACCAATAATCAGCTCATTTTCATAGAACCTGTACTCAGTGTTTCTTCGCTATGACTGGGATGCGTTACACAGGTTTTAAATTGCATCTTGCTGGCGTTTCTTATACTTAGCCAGTGCTTGGCCAAATATATGGAGTATTATACAAATATTGGAGCATACATTGTAGTTACATGTAGTGCATTGTCTCAGAATATAATTATGAGGTGAAATCTAGACTATTTCATTATTTCACTGAGTGATTATTTGATTATCTGCAACAATGCACAAACGAAATGCATACAATATTTGTATAATATTTCATATATATAGCCCAGTATTTGTTTTTGAAATCTACCACCGACCAATGATTTGGATGCAACTATAAGAAATGCCAGCAAGACGCGAGTTAAAATTAAGTTGAAATTTGCTTCATTTATTACACTAATATTTAATGTTAAAGTTAGCTTTCAGATAAATATCAGGTTAAGTGTACATTATTTTTTTTAAAGAGTGAACATTTACATCAATCATCCTTGAATCGCTGTTCATAATGCTATGCTTAAAGTTCCATCTCACATTAATGTGTTGTCTCTTTTGTCTCCTGAAAGGAATACATATAATTTTCAATGAAAATGCAGACTGGCTTACATGTACATGTACAGTATGGATTACTAGATCACCCAGTGTTACATGTATGTGTGGTGTTCTGTTAGAATTGCAAGGCTACTTGTATGTTACTCTGAATTTGTGTGGAACACCTCTTGTTCTTTTTTCTCCCATTTAAAACATAAAATATTATTTCGCTTAAAAACCTATTACAAGCTCAAAATTGTTTTTAAAACAGCACATCTTCAAAGCCTAGATAAGAATTTAGCTACATGTATGACTTCATGATGATGTCATCGGTCTTAATCTCAAATAAAATAAATTGATGTTTGTTATTTCAAAAATTCATTACTTAAGAACTACAGTTGTTATGAATTGAATCTTAACGTCATTGAGGTCGTTCACACGCCGTACTAAAGTTGGTCTAAAGTAGGTCTAACTCAACTTAGACCGGTTCGGGTTCAACTCTGTTGCATCTGAACGCAAAAAAAGTTAGACCGGATCAGGTCTATAAACCCCAAAACTTAGACCGTCCAGCGGGGCGGTCTAAGTCTAAACCGGTTCGGGTTTATCTTTTAACACGGCGTGTGGACAGAATGACATCCGGTTTTAAGTCCTCCACGGTGACTGTTGACCTGAAAGACGTCTTACGTACGCCTCAACGAACACGTGTCGAAATGAGAGAAAGCGTGGTTTTTTTTGTTCGGGTTATTTCCATCTTGCTCACCTGTAATTTAGGTTCGTTTTCACAAAAATCTCTCTGAATACGATCCTGTATAAATTTGTAATAACGCTACATTTTCAGCCATGTCAGTTGGTTCCTGCTTGAAAAACAACACGTCAATAAACGTAGTGACCGGACGGTAAATTGGAGTAGCCTATCCAGAATTTTACATCACAAAAAATGCGTCAAACTCCAGACATCAATATACCAACACGTCACGTGCACGTCTAAAATCTCCCAGATTGCCAATCCCCCCTATTCAAACATTTAGCTCATAACGAATTTTCCTATTGGTCAATAATATCCATGTCCTGCACATCAACCAATAGGAAAATTCGTTATTGGCTGCCTGGCAGAAATGCCTTCACGCACGTGATCTGTATACATGCAGTCAGTATCGTAGGACGCCCTGTATTCAGGGCGTTCCTGAAATCGAGGCAAATCTTTTACCTCTCTGCGCGCGATGTAAACAGTCCCTAGATACAATTTTTGTGGTTTGACTTGCCAAGCAAAGAGTCTCCTCTCATTTGACCAAAACTTACAAACATTTTTAAGGCTCCACTGGTTAGTTGCACTTGTAAATGCAAAAAGTTGTGGTATTTTAGGCATTTCTGCAAGGTACAAAAATATGTTATACTGTTAGGGCCATAAAAAAAGGAAATTCCAACCGAAAAAGTTTCATCAAACACTTTTTCAATTCACAATTCACGATGATCAAATCATGTGACTGAACATTCTGCTGAGCATTCTGGGGGAAAAAATACAGAGGCTTATATCATTTTCTAATAGTCTGGAATGGATAATTTGTTTGTTTGTAACACTATCATTTTTGTTATTAATATTAAAATTTAAACATCAGCTTTGTGATTTGATTATCACTGTTTATTTATATGCTTTATTATAAATGTTAAGAAACATAAAAAGACACAAAACTAAATAAAAATAAGATTTGAAAGCCAAAATTATTTACATTAATATATATTTTTTTTTTTTTTTTTAAGTTTTTGAAAAATACCATGGTTATTTTTAAAACTAAATAAAAAATATGTTGAATAAAATGAAGAAAACTGCTGGCTATAGAGTCATACACTAGGTCTCACAGAACACTTGTAGTCACTGCAGATGTTTCTTCAACGTATGGCTTCACCCGGACACCATACTTTCTTGTTTGCATCGAAAACAGGTCAAACTCAAAACAAATGGGACGCTATTGAAGTCATCGAAGATCGGTGCGTGGTGTGAACGTTTCAATGTCCATCACGTTTTAATAAATGTTTGCATATTTCTTATGAACAAAGGAAGATAATTAGGGCATCAGTTGATTATGGAATATTTTATTATTTTTTCAATTCAAAGAAAAAGGCATACTACATCGAAAACCGGACAGGGGAGGATACATTACATCGATCCACAAAAACAAACGTAGAAAGTCATCACCACAAAGAAGAAGTGGAAATGCCAGCAGAAATACAAGGAAGAATATCATGCAAAATGGTCGTGTATAAGGAGTTCAAACAAGGAAATTATTGCGCATTTTGCAGTGTTTGCAGTGCCGATATCCTGTGGAAAAAAAGAATGGACGGGGGGACGAAACGAAAATAGCGACACTTCGGGACGATCGGATGGCATCAGGACATTGGAAAAAACGCAATCTAAAAATGCGAGGTATTTAACACCCGCTCTGTATTAAAATTCCTGTAAAAAAAAAAAATAATTATTGGGTTGGGTCACAGTGCTGTTTGACCTCTTAAAACCGAAGATAAACCGTATCGGGTTTAACTTCGAACTGTCTGAACGCAAGGTAGTTTTATTTTTACGACCGCCCCCCGCTGCTCGTAAAGTTAAACCGGTTCAGGTCTAACTTTTAGTACGCTGTCTGAACATACCCATTTATGAAGGTTTGTTGATGCATTTGTACATGAACATGTGGTAGTGACCTGGTTTGACCATGCTTTTGCCTGTCAAAACCTGAAGTTGAAATGAATGGAGCAGAAGCTCTGTTCAATGTTTTTTCTTGTTCATACTGATACATTTGATTCTATGTACTTCACCAATTCACTTCCATCATCTAGTTGAAGACTGTCAAAAATGTGTGTTTCTGTCAACTTCATCAGTACAGTGCTATCCCACTTCATCAGTACAGTGCTATCCCTGTACACTACAGCTTTAGAAGCATAATTGCACAATTACCCATTTACCCAACGCTAGACTGTTCAGACATTTTTTTCTTTACTAATGGCAAGAAGAGGTGCATCTGTACTTTTTCTCTTGTAAGCAAGCTACAAATTGTATGTCAAACATTATTACTACAGAAAACGCATTATTATTTTTTAAAATATTGAACTGGTAGAGGAAAAGCTGTACAGTTGAGGTGTTTGTGTTATTATTATACATTATAGTAGAAACCAATACCATTGTGACCACAGAAACTTCTCTTGATCAACTCAAGGGTGATGTACATGTAAATGTCTTAAAATTACAAATTGTAGGTGACACATTTTTAGAAAACAATGAATAATGGGTTATGTCATTTCTTTTGTGTCAGGAGTTTTGTTCACAATCATGAAGGAAAATGTTTTCATACCTTGTTGTACATTGTGTTCAGACAGTAATGTTTATTAGGACAGGTGGCTATTGTTTTATTTAGTTAATGATATCATGTGGATTTATATTGTTTCAAATTCATAGTTAGTTTTCAGGTAAAAATGTGTTCATTTATGTTGTCACTCATTACTAAACCTGTAAAGCCTTTGATGGAGGTTTGCAAAAGTTGTCATAAAATGTTTTTTAGAAAAAATTCTTACCGTATTTGAAAACTTATCTGGTAAATTAAAGTACAAGCATCCAGTTTTTAATGACAAGCTTTCCTTTATTTGCAGCAAGAGAAACAAAATAGGGATTTTTTTGTGCACCTTACTTGAACAATAAAAGTGCCTTCAATGTAATGCACTGTATTATGTATTTATTGCACTGTCGACTACATGTATGTATAATTGCACTGTCGACTGTACCAGGCCCTGCAAAGGCTAAAGTACATTCATCTGAACCCTGGACCAACATTTTAAAAAAGAGTAAAAAAAGAACGGCTTCCCTTTATGCTTTTCCCTAATGATCGATCCGTTCTACATCTTCATCACTTCAGACAACCTAAGTTGATTACAGTCGCGGGTAATTCCTCTCCCAACCAGTGTACTTTAGATGTTCAGCGACAAGTTAAACAAATGAATTACCGCCGGACCCTGTCACATCTTGTTTAAACTCGGTTCGGAGGATCGCAGAACGAGGAATTAAGTCTTGTAATCGGGAAACTGCTCACTTTAAAATCTCTTTTTTCAACTGTCTCCTTCAATCTGATGAGATACATGTACATGTACATGTATGAGGTGGATTGGATGAATGTTGACAGGATGAAACTGAAGTGAGGGAATTCATTGCATGAAGGGGGATAAAGACCAGAATTAGATCAAGGGATACTCTTGCTTGAGTACGCAGTTTACTTGCAATTTCAATGTTTTTCTCAAGGGACTAACAATTTTATAATCACATGTCTGTTCTGAAGTAAAAGTTAAGAGATGGCTCACTGAAAACAAATAAAAATTCAGTTCATTAAATTTAATAAAAAAAATGTGGGGGGGGGGAAAAAAATAAATTAAAAATAAAATATCTTTTGAAAAATGTATTAATGTCTTACCCTTGAAAACCCCTTCATTTTTTACAAGTTAACAAATACATGTACTGTACTTTAAACATACATTGCCAAATCTTGCATGATGTACTTGATTGCCAGCTGTTTGGTGATATGTACAATGCATTAGTCATTTTAATTTCCAGTGAGGCTAATGCACCGATTTCTCCATACATGGCTCATTGGATACGCTATTTACACTGCGTTTGTTTATACAATAATACTACCCCGCATGTAGACTACCAAATCCAAGCGATACTACATGTTCAGTGTACATTAAGTCATGCCTCGCTACACAATACAATCTCCTGTAGTAATATATTTGAAGTTTTGGTTTGAAAATAAAATGAACAAACTGCAATAAAAAGGTAATGAGTTCGAATCCAACCCGATTGATTTGCCTGTGGTTTTTTTTCACAGAACTTGGGTAAGTACTGAGTATACAGTGCTTAACACACATCGGTGTAATGGTTAAAGCCAATTTGTAACAAGTAAACAATTAGAATTGATAAGGTGCTACATTATTTCCATCAATTCAAGATCATAGCACACATGATATAAATTAACATGGATCGAGGTGAGTCTTAAGAGCATTAAGAAATGGAGATAAAAAAAACAGATTCTCTAATGACAGGAGGAAGATTGTTCCAACTCGTTGATCCAACTACATTGTAAACTGGAAGCTTTTTCTCCCAGAGCTTTGTTTGCACGGGAATTTGGGTAACACTCAAGTGAGTGTCAATGTCAAGAAAATGTGGAGTGTTTTTACATGAACATGTACAGGTGTATGACAGTAAATTCAAAAGACTACAAAACTCCTAGGAGTTAAGTTTTGTTCAAGCATTTATAAGCAAAAAGAGCAAATTTAAAATGAATATGTTCACTAATCGTTAGTCAATGAAATTCCCATAGTGATGGGCTAATAATAAGCTCTCTCAAAAGAGTGGAACATACATGGTACCAGAGGCGCTGCACTATTTTGTAATCTTTGAACTCTGTTGAATTCATATGACGTGGCACCAAATAAAAGGAGATTGCCATAGTCAATACGAGAGAGGACTAAAGCTCTGACAACATGATGGAGAGTACCCTTGTCAAGGTACCGTTTGATTCTCCTTATGTTTCATAATTGAAAATTGGTTGATTGGCAGAGGCTGGAAACTTGCTGGCTTCATTGCCATTATGTGAATCAAACATGATTCCTAAACTGTGAACGGAATCCGTTAGGTCAATGCGTGCGTCACCAATATGCAAAGATACGTGTAGCAGTTTCTAATAAGGTTATGAACTACATGTAAGTTTGTTTTCATTTAGCTTTAACTTGTTGAAAGTCATCCAATTTTGAACATGAGTAATACACAGCTGCAGCTTCTCCATGGCAACTTGCCATGCACCAGGTATTTTAGGGTCAAAGGAATATTCGCTGTGTATCATCAGCATAATATTGCCAAGTGGGAGGGTGTTAATTTCAAACATCAAGGGACCTAAAATGGACCCTTGTGGTAGTAAGTCCATACTCCAAGTCAACCAGATGAGATTAGTGTTAAGACTAGAATTTGAATATGTATCTTACGTCATTATCAAACCTTGCTCAGCTTCTTGGGAGTGTTAAAGTCCAAGATGCAAGATCTATTGTGCTGGTAAGATGTAAGAAAGAAAAGAAGAAGAACTAGTCTTTCAGTTTTTGTCATGTGACAAAAACAAGGTGTTCGTGGAGAGTGATTACATGAAAAGGTAACGACATTATACCTTATCAATTCAATGCCTGTTTCAGGAGTTAAGAATTTTTCTAAAATTAAACATCAACTTCCGGTTTTGACCAAAAGACAAGGTCAAATAGGGTCACATTTTGTGTAGCGCGTGATTAGTTTATGAAGGCCTTTTAGATGGTGTATAGATTGAAAAAAATCCAATGTGTTGTTCAGAAGATTTTTTCAAATTTAAAATGTCATATTCCTGTTTGAACGGGAATTAAGTCAAGGTCAAATGGGGTCATTTTTGTGTAGCATTTGTCGAACTTCAAATTACCTATCCGATGTGTAGATTGTAAAAATCAAATAAATAGTTCATAAGTTATGTTTTTTACAAATATTAAACTTTGATTTAGGCCTATATTAATTCGATACCCGATGACGTCATCATGACGTCATTTAGTTAGTGTCGTCTTGATACTGAGGTTCAACTATCTTATGAGTTTCATTGTTCAATTCAATTTCAATCTTGAGTTATTCCGTAGATAAGCCCCAAAAAATTATTTTATTTATCAGCGCTATTTAATAAATATCCAACGAAAGAGGGCGCTGTTGACAAATTTCGCTTCCCGCCAGCAGATCAAACAAACGGAAGACGACGACAGCACAGTCAGCGCGTGAACTGTGGCTTGCATCAGTTTCAACGTTATCTGCACATAATGATTTGTCAATGAAAATGGGGGGGGGGGGGGGGGGGGGGGTACGAGTGGGAAGGTGCGCTTCATTTTCCCGGTTTTAACAAGATGTATAAGGTTCAAATGTTGTTATCTCTGTGCAAAAGTTTAAGAGGGATTGCTGTTCTACAATCTGATACAAAAATTATGCTGAAGTGATCAGTAGTTTTAAAGATATGAATAAGATAAGATTTTATGAAATTTTCAACTTCCATTTTGAACCGGAAATAATTAAAAATATTGCACGGGTTCTGTGAAGTATTTGTCAAACTCTTAACGACCTATCTGATGATGTGTAGATTGTCAAAATCCGAATTATCGTTTTTGAGTTATGATTTTTACAAATATTAAACTTTGATTTGATTTAATTCGATGCCCCCGATGACGTAATTAAGTATGTGTTGTCTTGATACTAAGGTTCAACTATCTGTTGAGTTTCAACATTCAATTCAATCTTAATCTTGAGTTATTCCGTAGATAAGCTCGAAAGTTGTTTTTTGAAGGAAAAAAACGTCGACCCAGGGTAACGACCCGGGAAGCTAAGGTCGTACGATTTTGGCGTTAACTTTTCAAATGTTGCCCCAGTCTTGCCCTATCAGTATCAGATGCCCAAGTATGAACATCATAGCTTTCATATTCGTTGAGATACAGCAAAAAGCAAATGGTGTCATTTTTCAACTTTAAAAACCTTGTAATTCGACACCTGATGACGTCATCATGACGTAATGACAACTGTGCCGCCTTCATATTGAGGTTCAATTATCTGATGAGTTTCAAGGTTCAATTCAGTTTCAATATTGAGTTATGTTGCCGAGGAGTTCTACGTAAGAAGAAGATGGAGAAGAAAAAAAAAAATCAGAACCAAAACAAGAGGTGTTCGTGCTCATATTGCACGAACACCTAAAAAGGAGAAGTATTACAATATCCCAAGTCAGCTGCACATGTTTAGGGGTGGCTGTAGCTCTGCATGCATCCTAAATCAGAAGTCCCATACGTGTAGTCAGGTCCTTTGCCAAGTAAATCATTGTGGAATTTGAGAGAATTCAATGTTTTATATTGAATGGACCTGTCTTCTAACAATCTTTGTAATGTTTATGATACCTGTACCTGTACCTGTAAATGTTATGCAAGAAGAGAAAAGACTTATACAATGTAGAAGGGTTACATGTACACATACAGTACTTGTACATACCTCCATGCATACATGTAGTGTGTATGTATATGATTTAAAAATATAAATCTAAAGACAAACTTGGACATGTATTATGTCACATGTTTTATATAATTCTATAAAATGCTTAAATAAATAAACTTATAATACATGTAGTAAGCTTGTTTTCTAGAGCTTTTGAGGAACATGTATATTGTACATGTAATACATGTAGTTACTTTTGATGTCATATGTGGGTTGTTCTAAAACCCCCTCGACCCCCTCGACCCCCACGACCCACGACCCCCTCGACCCCTCGACTTATGCTCGATTTTTTTTTATGTACACCAAAATTGCCACATGACACGATCTCAGCCAATCACGCACGAAGCAAACTGCGCGTGATTGGCTGAGATCGGGTACTGTGGCAATTTTGGTGTACAGAAAAAAAATCGCGGCATTTCCAAGCGTATCTCTTGGCCGACCCGAGCCTGAATAGGAGTATATCCCAACTGGGATCCTGCGTTTACCGCCCGAGTACGATTTAGGCCAACTCATTACGTGATGATCAGGCCAACTCATTACGTGATGATCAGGCAGACTCATTTCCGGCTGATCGCTCCCGTCCTGTGTCAACAATTACTACTTGCTCTATGCGGAGCTCGAGGTTGTAGACCCGACCGACCATGGCCCACACGTGTTTTGGGGTTGTCAGTCTCCCACACCCGGGCCCCCGACCATATGAAACGAGATCATGATCGGTGTGCACGTAACGTGCGGAAGCGGATTAAATACGCCCATTTATGCTATAAAGTGGCCTCATTTGTCCTGGGGAAAATACGCAGACCATTTCTTTTCGGATTTTGGTGTTGGCCACAGAATGCTAAAACTCTGGACGTATGGTCTGTTGGTCATCAGCAGGTCGCCGGAAGGAAGTCGCGTCGCCAGACCAGCTAGCTCTTTGGATCACACGCTGTGAATTCTAAATCGGGAACTTAATTCTTACTCGGCCGTAAAGCGATGTGTTATGAATTGGAATTGGGACACGTTTCGATAACGGGGCGGACGTCGAGGGGTCGAGGGGTCGTGGGTCGAGGGGGTCGAGGGGGTTTTAGAACAACCCGTCATATGTACATGCAAATGCACCCACCCTCTTGTGGTAGAGTGTAAGATCTGTTACAGTCACTGACAATTAATGTAAACTTGCATTAAATACTGTACCTTGTACACATGATGTACATGTAAATATGTATTCTATGTTTGTATAAATCCTGCAACTCTACGTTTTTGTCTTGCTTCTTTGTCTTGCTTCTTTGTCTGAATATGAAAATTACAGTACCACCACAAGTCATTGTTCTCTTGAAGTTATCTATGGAGGTTATCAAGGCATACTGTATGCCAGAATATATTTGTAATATGGTAGTTCATAACAATCATAAAAGCACATGTTAGTGTCCTGAACTGACCAATTTGTAATGGTATTGCCTGTTTTAGTTCTTCAAACTTGTCTTTGCAAGAAAATGTAGCATTGTAAAGTCTGCATGACCTTTTTGTATACATCATGACATGATAATTGGACACCATGATGAGTGACGTCATCAGGTGTCAATTACAATGTTCATCAATTCAAAGTTTAATATACAGATTTAAAAACATCTCCTGAACCACACAATGTTTTATTGACAATTTATACTCATCGGAGAGAACTTTCAAACATTGAACAAGAGTTGCATTGACATGACCCCAATTTGATATAGTCTTCTGGTTCCAACTGGAAGTTATAGTGAAAAAAATAATATTGACATTGAGTTTAGAAAAATGAGATTGCTAAAGGAGACTGAATAGCAAGACAGTTTTCTCAAAAGAACAAATCTACACGGCAAAGCAGAATATGCACATGGTGTTGTTCTGCAAAGTGAATAAACATTTTAAATACCTCACCATGTACATGTACATGTAATGCCTCAAAACAAATAGTTTAAAACTTGTTATCTGAGGACACACTGTCAACATGGTTACGTCATTCTAAAAAACAATGAACCAGATGTCATTTCATACACAGCAGACACCATGTCAATTTATCCTTTCAATTTCCAGTTTTGATCAGAAGACAATGTCAAATTTCATGTCTGCATAAATTTTGTTCCGTTTTTCAAGACCTCTCCGATAATGTACTGATTGTGAAAATCTTTGTGTACATTGTACATGTATATGTAGTTCAGAAGTTATGATACATGTATGCATTTTTGAAGTACATGTAATACAATTTGAACTGACGTAATTCGACATCTGATTTTCGTCTTCATGTACACATGTATGTTTACATGTACATGTACATGTACATGTACATGTACTTGCACATGTACATGTACATGTACTTGCACAATTAAGTTACATGTTACATTTAAGTACATGTTCTAAATCATTTTGAATTTAAAGTTTTAAGGTTACATGTCAGCTTCGTAGTAAGTACATGTACATGTACATGCATCTATGCTTTTTTTTACACCAGAAAACACCATTTGTTAGAAGAATGTTTTGACTTTTCAACTTGCACTTTATTGCCCCAAAACATAAAACACAACCTAGAGGGACGGTTCCATATATGATTTGTTGTTATTGAGACTTGAGAATGTTATGATGTACTGAAGATAGCTACATGTACTGTCATGTTGCTTCCTCAGCAAAATGTGTATTTTTCTGGGGTACCTCATTGACTGTCGACAGCATCAAATATTGACTGTGAGGAACGTATGCGTAATTGGATTGTAACCGATCGGTGTCTCGCATGTATTCATCCAAGGCACTCATGCACAAAGAAAAAAAAGAAAACCTTGGAACATTTGAACACCTCCAGCAATAGCAGCTGTGGTTTTCAGTCTTTTACTTCCCATTCGCTTTGGAAAATCACCTCCAGTCTTTTCTTCATACCATGTATAATTGTACCAAATCTTCTACAGTTTGGTTTTATTTCACATATTTTTTTAACGATGGCTTGGCCTGTCTTGCCTAAGTTGATTGTTATGTTTGATGTACGGTGTGGCACGAAGCGGTGAGGGGGGAACTTCAAAAGGAGCACCGACTGCATTTGTTGACTCATTTTGTCGCTGGTAATGAAATTTAGGGGGATGGAGATGTGTTTTTGGAGCACTGTTGGACAGATGTGGAACTCGGTGTGTTTAATTTGATCAGGAGTTAGCATTTCAACAAGAAGAGGAAATGGTTAAAGAGGTTCTGTACTTCAAATAAAGTGTGGTTTTAAAAGGGGAATGGATAAGTTGATCAATCAGAAAGGTCTAGAGAACAGCCAAGAAACAACTCATCACATATTAGCACCAGTTTGTATTATGGAAGACAAAGTGTATACTTAGCGTAAAGTTCATTTATTCAGGCACTTTTAAAGACATGTAGGGAATTCTCTAAAAATGGGCTGCCTTTAAGCTGTGGATGAAATAACACAATTGAAGCTGACACAAATGGGATGTACAGTCCTTGCTCTATAGTACAACATACATTGTTCAGTTTTTCAACAAATGCATCACCAGTTTATTATTTGTCCCATCATGTACATGTACATGTGTATCTTATTTATTATTAATTAACAATGATGTAATGTAAATAGAGAAATTACAATGTAGGGTATTTATAAAATTAGTAGCAAATAAAAAAAAAAATCACTTTGCTCATGAGAAACAATAGCTGGTTGTCCACAAAATAAGGCCTTAAAACACACCTGCCAGTGTGTGACACCCATTAAAAAAGCATTGTTTAATATTGGTAGTTGTCAAAGACCAGTATCCACACTTGATGTGTGTGACCCATCATATACATGTACATGTACATGAAATAACAAGCCTGTGAAGTTTATGCTCAATCGGTCATTGGAGTCACGAGAAAAAAGTGGGGAAAAAACGTTTAAATGTTTTCACTGTTTTTTACTCATGAGATCAAAACTAATTGTTTTACTCATTTCTAAAAAACTAAAGCATTGCAAGCAAACATATTTCAAAGGGAGGTTCCCCCATCCATGACCATCTTTATACCATTTAAATGCGGGAATCTGTGAACATTTAATGTTTTTCTCTTACCAATTGCGCACACCCTTTAAAGCACTATAGTGCCATGGCTGCAATGGACCAGGTAGACCTCAGTAATCATGGTGATTGTTACTGTTAGCCTGATGGACACATAAACTACACATAATACCATGCAAGGCCTCAAATATTGTGGACTTAAAAAAAACAGTGAACAAACAGAAAAGCTAACCACAGAGCACAAAATGTGACTTTGCACAAATGTCAGGATTGATAATTTCATTGTGCAGAAGTAGTCCAACCCATCTGAAACATGAGGCTCACCTTACTACACTAGGCTTCAAATTAGATTAAGATGGGAAGACACTCACTACTCCCTTATGGACACCTTGAATATATGACAGTATAATAGCGCTGCTCTCTACCTATAGATTACTGTTACCAAGTAACCTCACTGTGTCTGCAAAGGTCTTCCATACCAGCGAGAGAACCATCAATTAGATTGTGCACGTTTTAATAGATTTTGAAACTCAAAACACTCAAGCACGTGCCTGTTCCGATGCTCTTACATGTTGTGTACATGGTACAGTTAGATTGTTGGGAGTTCGCATTTATGCAAATACTCTTAGGACGGGCATACTTGTAAACAGCACATCTATTAAACACTGTTGTTGGCGAGTACAGGTCATAAGTAAGCCATGTTTGAAGTTGTAAAGAAAAAACTTGAGGTTTGCATGTACATCATGAACATTAAATTTGTGTATAAATATTGTAGTAAAAGTACATTTGTCATTTACTTTTAATACATTGAAATTGACAATAATGAAAAGTTCTTCTTCTAACCATCCTGAGCCAAGAGAAGTTCTTCTACTAACCAACCTGAGCCAAGAGAAGTTCTTCTACTAACCATCCTGAGCCAAGAGAAGTTCTTCTACTAACCATCCTGAGCCAAGAGAAGTTCTTCTACTAACCATCCTGAGCCAAGAGAATTTCTTCTACTAACCATCCTGAGCCAAGAGAAGTTCTTCTACTAACCAACCTGAGCCAAGAAAAGTTCTTCTACTAACCATCCTGAGCCAAGAGAAGTTCTTCTACTAACCATCCTGAGCCAAGAGAAGTTCTTTTACTAACCATCCTGAGCCAAGAGAAGTTCTTCTACTAACCATCCTGAGCCAAGAGAAGTTCTTCTACTAACCATCCTGAGCCAAGAGAAGTTCTTCTACTAACCAACCTGAGCCAAGAGAAGTTCTTCTACTAACCATCCTGAGCCAAGAGAAGTTCTTCTACTAACCATCCTGAGCCAAGAGAAGTTCTTCTACTAACCATCCTGAGCCAAGAGAAGTTCTTCTACTAACCATCCTGAGCCAAGAGAAGTTCTTCTACTAACCATCCTGAGCCAAGAGAAGTTCTTCTACTAACCATCCTGAGCCAAGAGAAGTTCTTTTACTAACCATCCTGAGCCAAGAGAAGTTCTTCTACTAACCATCCTGAGCCAAGAGAAGTTCTTCTACTAACCATCCTGAGCCAAGAGAAGTTCTTCTACTAACCATCCTGAGCCAAGAGAAGTTCTTCTACTAACCATCCTGAGCCAAGAGAAGTTCTTTTACTAACCATCCTGAGCCAAGAGAAGTTCTTCTACTAACCATCCTGAGCCAAGAGAAGTTCTTCTACTAACCATCCTGAGCCAAGAGAAGTTCTTCTACTAACCATCCTGAGCCAAGAGAAGTTCTTTTACTAACCATCCTGAGCCAAGAGAAGTTCTTCTACTAACCATCTTGAGCCAAGAGAAGTTCTTCTACTAACCATCTTGAGCCAAGAGAAGTTCTTCTACTAACCATCTTGAGCCAAGAGAAGTTCTTCTACTAACCATCCTGAGCCAAGAGAAGTTCTTCTACTAACCATCCTGAGCCAAGAGAAGTTCTTCTACTAACCATCCTGAGCCAAGAGAAGTTCTTCTACTAACCATCCCGAGCCAAGAGAAGTTCTTCTACTAACCATCCCGAGCCAAGAGAAGTTCTTCTACTAACCATCCCGAGCCAAGAGAAGTTCTTCTACTAACCATCCCGAGTCTAGAGAAGTTCTTCTACTAACCATCCCGAGCCAAGAGAAGTTCTTCTACTAACCATCCTGAGCCAAGAGAAGTTCTTCTACTAACCATCCTGAGCCAAGAGAAGTTCTTCTACTAACCATCCTGAGCCAAGAGAAGTTCTTCTACTAACCATCCTGAGCCAAGAGAAGTTTTTCTACTAACCATCCTGAGCCAAGAGAAGTTCTTCTACTAACCATCCTGAGCCAAGAGAAGTTTTTCTACTAACCATCCTGAGCCAAGAGAAGTTCTTCTACTAACCATCCTGAGCTAAGAGAAGTTCTTCTACTAATCATTCTGAGCCACAGAAATCTGTGTACCATTTGATTACAAACAAATGTACATGTACATGTACTTGCGTCATGAAACTACATTGCACATATGAATTGATGTATGGTTGCTACATGTACATGTATAATGTTTAATACAAGTCATATTGCCAGTTAAATTTGAATAATGTCTAGTACATTGTACAATGACTTACTTAGCATGCTTAGTTACAAGTTACACTTAAAAACAAATCCTTGATAAACAAAATCTGTAATATCATTATTCAAAACATATTCATTCGAATTTGTGCAGAGTGTTTTGCTGTAGTAACTATGCAAAAGCTTGCCTTGAACCATAAAGCAGTAACTTGTGGCTAAAGCAAATCATTGTACCGGACATTATTCAGATCTAAGGCTGTTCCAATTTTATTAGTTACTTTACGGATTGCGGCGAAGCGTTTTGTTGAAAAATTGAAAAAAATAAAAATTTGAAAATCCATTCATTTTTTATTAATTTTTTTTCCGGCATCGAATATTCAAACTTTGGTCAGATTATTAAAATAATTAGTCGACTTTTTATTGAGAAAAAGCTCGTGAAAAAAACCCAAAACATCGTGTTACGTTTCGATCACGCATTGCGCGGTCCGATCCGATGTCTGATCATACAGCGCTTCGCGGCCCGGCAGCGCACGGCACACAGTTTGTGTGGACAGTACGTAAGAGCGTGGAGCTATAACTCCATGGTAAGCTATAACTACATGTAACACTGTGCCTCCCTCATGTTTCGATATCAAATACACACAGCGCATGGGGCTGTGCTTAATAGAGAGAACAGCCCATGTGGACCGCATGGTAGATATCAGTGGGTATGCAAGACCAGCAGCCCTGGGGTTGGGTGTTAGACGGGAAGTGTAATACGCGATGTAAACGAAATAGTCTGATACTTAATGATGTAAACAAAATGCTATGTCGACCGTGATTCAATCAAGTGCAAGATTCAGCGTTCTGTCAAAAAAGTATGATGGCAATTTAAGCAAGCGCAAGCAAAAAATACTTGTTCAGTGACTGTAAAAGAGGGAGGAAAGCTGGATAAACACCCTGTTGATTGCTGTCTCACTGGATTAAATTATTGGTTCTTTGTCCAATGCAATGGGTATCAGTGAAAAGTCTCTTCAAAAGTTCAGGTACAATTTACTGCATGCAACAAGTGCCGTCGACTGACTACCTCCGGAACGACTATTTCGGGTGGAAAATAATCCAGTTGAGTGACAATTAGAACTGCTCCAAAATCCATCAAAGAACTCTATAAAATACTTTAAACTCACCTGAGGAACACAGGAGATGTTGCTGCTTAACATGGTGGTACGATTTTCGCGAAAAGAGAAAAGAATTCGGCAAAAAATGTGAACCGATCTCCGAAGTGGATCGTGAAAATTTCTGTTACGAGTCTTAACTTGTTTAGCACAATCTTGAGATAGCGCACAATATGAGATTGAACTGCTTAACCTTCACAGGGCAATCTTTAGATTGTGCAAATCCCAAGAATGCGCTTCTCGAGGATGGGGGATAGACGCACAACAAAAATGTTCATAATAAATTTCTTTTTTGGGGATAAATGTATCTTACACAACGTACCACCATATTAAAGTATTTTATACAGGTCTTTCATGGATTTTGAAGCAGTTCTTTGCCACTCCCTGTTTGGGGGGTTGTGAATCTTGTGCGTAGGATAGGGCATCTGACAGTGACAGTGCAACAAACACCCCTACACATACGCCATATTTAAAATGTCCAAAATGTTATTGTTAGGATAGGAAGCAATTTAAAATTAAGCAGCAGTTAAATCCTTTTCGTTCATAATATACAGTCCAGAACCATTTATCTTCATTTTATAAGTTTGGGTGGGTAGTCCATCCAGAGTTTTTAAGTGTTCCAAATAAAATTTTCTCACAACACAAAACTTAAAAGCACCTTTTATATCCATTCATGTGTTCGGTGGCAGATTATTAAATAAATCTCACAAAGAGATAAAAAAGACTAATTACTTATGGTATTAAACAGAAATTTAAAAGACGAAAATACTTTTAATAGGCTTATTGGAAATGACATGGAATAGCGAGATGGATATGGAGGCACATCCCAGTATTAAGCAGATCTTTGCTTGTCGGCCAGTGGATTTCGACACTTATCATCATTTTTTTATTTATTTTTTTCCTGTCTGACACTTTTTTCAACACCTAAAAAATCCGTAAACCAACTAATAAAATTGGAATGGCCTAACTGGCAATACGGCTTTTTGTCGAAGTTGTTGAAGTGGATGTTGAGGGTCCCTCAGTAAACTTATTTACCATAGATGGTTTGGGATTTGATTCCTATCTGAGTTGCGTGCATGTTTGTTCACTCTACATAAAGCATTGCTTGGCAAGGAACATGCTACATGTACATGTGCATTTTATTTTGTTAGGTATGTTTTTTTATTGATTTATTTATTTCAGTTTAAAAACACAAAACATGGTTGGTAGCATCAGAAGGTTGTACTTAAAATGACATGCTTACAAAACAAAACACCAATTATTACAGTCAAAAACACAAAACATGGTTGGTAGCATCAGAAGGTTGTACTTAAAATGACATGCTTACAAAACAAAACACCAATTATTACAGTCAAAAACACAAAACATGGTTGGTAGCATCAGAAGGTTGTACTTAAAATGACATGCTTACAAAACAAAACACCAATTATTACAGTCAAAAACACAAAACATGGTTGGTAGCATCAGAAGGTTGTACTTAAAATGACATGCTTACAAAACAAAACACCAATTATTACAGTCAAAAACACAAAACATGGTTGGTAGCATCAGAAGGTTGTACTTAAAATGACATGCTTACAAAACAAAACACCAATTATTACAGTCAAAAACACAAAACATGGTTGGTAGCATCAGAAGGTTGTACTTAAAATGACATGCTTACAAAACAAAACACCAATTATTACAGTCAAAAACACAAAACATGGTTGGTAGCATCAGAAGGTTGTACTTAAAATGACATGCTTACAAAACAAAACACCAATTATTACAGTCAAAAACACAAAACATGGTTGGTAGCATCAGAAGGTTGTACTTAAAATGACATGCTTACAAAACAAAACACCAATTATTACAGTCAAAAACACAAAACATGGTTGGTAGCATCAGAAGGTTGTACTTAAAATGACATGCTTACAAAACAAAACACCAATTATTACAGTCAAAAACACAAAACATGGTTGGTAGCATCAGAAGGTTGTACTTAAAATGACATGCTTACAAAACAAAACACCAATTATTACAGTCAAAAACACAAAACATGGTTGGTAGCATCAGAAGGTTGTACTTAAAATGACATGCTTACAAAACAAAACACCAATTATTACAGTCAAAAACACAAAACATGGTTGGTAGCATCAGAAGGTTGTACTTAAAATGACATGCTTACAAAACAAAACACCAATTATTACAGTCAAAAACACAAAACATGGTTGGTAGCATCAGAAGGTTGTACTTAAAATGACATGCTTACAAAACAAAACACCAATTATTACAGTCAAAAACACAAAACATGGTTGGTAGCATCAGAAGGTTGTACTTAAAATGACATGCTTACAAAACAAAACACCAATTATTACAGTCAAAAACACAAAACATGGTTGGTAGCATCAGAAGGTTGTACTTAAAATGACATGCTTACAAAACAAAACACCAATTATTACAGTCAAAAACACAAAACATGGTTGGTAGCATCAGAAGGTTGTACTTAAAATGACATGCTTACAAAACAAAACACCAATTATTACAGTCAAAAACACAAAACATGGTTGGTAGCATCAGAAGGTTGTACTTAAAATGACATGCTTACAAAACAAAACACCAATTATTACAGTCAAAAACACAAAACATGGTTGGTAGCATCAGAAGGTTGTACTTAAAATGACATGCTTACAAAACAAAACACCAATTATTACAGTCAAAAACACAAAACATGGTTGGTAGCATCAGAAGGTTGTACTTAAAATGACATGCTTACAAAACAAAACACCAATTATTACAGTCAAAAACACAAAACATGGTTGGTAGCATCAGAAGGTTGTACTTAAAATGACATGCTTACAAAACAAAACACCAATTATTACAGTCAAAAACACAAAACATGGTTGGTAGCATCAGAAGGTTGTACTTAAAATGACATGCTTACAAAACAAAACACCAATTATTACAGTCAAAAACACAAAACATGGTTGGTAGCATCAGAAGGTTGTACTTAAAATGACATGCTTACAAAACAAAACACCAATTATTACAGTCAAAAACACAAAACATGGTTGGTAGCATCAGAAGGTTGTACTTAAAATGACATGCTTACAAAACAAAACACCAATTATTACAGTCAAAAACACAAAACATGGTTGGTAGCATCAGAAGGTTGTACTTAAAATGACATGCTTACAAAACAAAACACCAATTATTACAGTCAAAAACACAAAACATGGTTGGTAGCATCAGAAGGTTGTACTTAAAATGACATGCTTACAAAACAAAACACCAATTATTACAGTCAAAAACACAAAACATGGTTGGTAGCATCAGAAGGTTGTACTTAAAATGACATGCTTACAAAACAAAACACCAATTATTACAGTCAAAAACACAAAACATGGTTGGTAGCATCAGAAGGTTGTACTTAAAATGACATGCTTACAAAACAAAACACCAATTATTACAGTCAAAAACACAAAACATGGTTGGTAGCATCAGAAGGTTGTACTTAAAATGACATGCTTACAAAACAAAACACCAATTATTACAGTCAAAAACACAAAACATGGTTGGTAGCATCAGAAGGTTGTACTTAAAATGACATGCTTACAAAACAAAACACCAATTATTACAGTCAAAAACACAAAACATGGTTGGTAGCATCAGAAGGTTGTACTTAAAATGACATGCTTACAAAACAAAACACCAATTATTACAGTCAAAAACACAAAACATGGTTGGTAGCATCAGAAGGTTGTACTTAAAATGACATGCTTACAAAACAAAACACCAATTATTACAGTCAAAAACACAAAACATGGTTGGTAGCATCAGAAGGTTGTACTTAAAATGACATGCTTACAAAACAAAACACCAATTATTACAGTCAAAAACACAAAACATGGTTGGTAGCATCAGAAGGTTGTACTTAAAATGACATGCTTACAAAACAAAACACCAATTATTACAGTCAAAAACACAAAACATGGTTGGTAGCATCAGAAGGTTGTACTTAAAATGACATGCTTACAAAACAAAACACCAATTATTACAGTCAAAAACACAAAACATGGTTGGTAGCATCAGAAGGTTGTACTTAAAATGACATGCTTACAAAACAAAACACCAATTATTACAGTCAAAAACACAAAACATGGTTGGTAGCATCAGAAGGTTGTACTTAAAATGACATGCTTACAAAACAAAACACCAATTATTACAGTCAAAAACACAAAACATGGTTGGTAGCATCAGAAGGTTGTACTTAAAATGACATGCTTACAAAACAAAACACCAATTATTACAGTCAAAAACACAAAACATGGTTGGTAGCATCAGAAGGTTGTACTTAAAATGACATGCTTACAAAACAAAACACCAATTATTACAGTCAAAAACACAAAACATGGTTGGTAGCATCAGAAGGTTGTACTTAAAATGACATGCTTACAAAACAAAACACCAATTATTACAGTCAAAAACACAAAACATGGTTGGTAGCATCAGAAGGTTGTACTTAAAATGACATGCTTACAAAACAAAACACCAATTATTACAGTCAAAAACACAAAACATGGTTGGTAGCATCAGAAGGTTGTACTTAAAATGACATGCTTACAAAACAAAACACCAATTATTACAGTCAAAAACACAAAACATGGTTGGTAGCATCAGAAGGTTGTACTTAAAATGACATGCTTACAAAACAAAACACCAATTATTACAGTCAAAAACACAAAACATGGTTGGTAGCATCAGAAGGTTGTACTTAAAATGACATGCTTACAAAACAAAACACCAATTATTACAGTCAAAAACACAAAACATGGTTGGTAGCATCAGAAGGTTGTACTTAAAATGACATGCTTACAAAACAAAACACCAATTATTACAGTCAAAAACACAAAACATGGTTGGTAGCATCAGAAGGTTGTACTTAAAATGACATGCTTACAAAACAAAACACCAATTATTACAGTCAAAAACACAAAACATGGTTGGTAGCATCAGAAGGTTGTACTTAAAATGACATGCTTACAAAACAAAACACCAATTATTACAGTCAAAAACACAAAACATGGTTGGTAGCATCAGAAGGTTGTACTTAAAATGACATGCTTACAAAACAAAACACCAATTATTACAGTCAAAAACACAAAACATGGTTGGTAGCATCAGAAGGTTGTACTTAAAATGACATGCTTACAAAACAAAACACCAATTATTACAGTCAAAAACACAAAACATGGTTGGTAGCATCAGAAGGTTGTACTTAAAATGACATGCTTACAAAACAAAACACCAATTATTACAGTCAAAAACACAAAACATGGTTGGTAGCATCAGAAGGTTGTACTTAAAATGACATGCTTACAAAACAAAACACCAATTATTACAGTCAAAAACACAAAACATGGTTGGTAGCATCAGAAGGTTGTACTTAAAATGACATGCTTACAAAACAAAACACCAATTATTACAGTCAAAAACACAAAACATGGTTGGTAGCATCAGAAGGTTGTACTTAAAATGACATGCTTACAAAACAAAACACCAATTATTACAGTCAAAAACACAAAACATGGTTGGTAGCATCAGAAGGTTGTACTTAAAATGACATGCTTACAAAACAAAACACCAATTATTACAGTCAAAAACACAAAACATGGTTGGTAGCATCAGAAGGTTGTACTTAAAATGACATGCTTACAAAACAAAACACCAATTATTACAGTCAAAAACACAAAACATGGTTGGTAGCATCAGAAGGTTGTACTTAAAATGACATGCTTACAAAACAAAACACCAATTATTACAGTCAAAAACACAAAACATGGTTGGTAGCATCAGAAGGTTGTACTTAAAATGACATGCTTACAAAACAAAACACCAATTATTACAGTCAAAAACACAAAACATGGTTGGTAGCATCAGAAGGTTGTACTTAAAATGACATGCTTACAAAACAAAACACCAATTATTACAGTCAAAAACACAAAACATGGTTGGTAGCATCAGAAGGTTGTACTTAAAATGACATGCTTACAAAACAAAACACCAATTATTACAGTCAAAAACACAAAACATGGTTGGTAGCATCAGAAGGTTGTACTTAAAATGACATGCTTACAAAACAAAACACCAATTATTACAGTCAAAAACACAAAACATGGTTGGTAGCATCAGAAGGTTGTACTTAAAATGACATGCTTACAAAACAAAACACCAATTATTACAGTCAAAAACACAAAACATGGTTGGTAGCATCAGAAGGTTGTACTTAAAATGACATGCTTACAAAACAAAACACCAATTATTACAGTCAAAAACACAAAACATGGTTGGTAGCATCAGAAGGTTGTACTTAAAATGACATGCTTACAAAACAAAACACCAATTATTACAGTCAAAAACACAAAACATGGTTGGTAGCATCAGAAGGTTGTACTTAAAATGACATGCTTACAAAACAAAACACCAATTATTACAGTCAAAAACACAAAACATGGTTGGTAGCATCAGAAGGTTGTACTTAAAATGACATGCTTACAAAACAAAACACCAATTATTACAGTCAAAAACACAAAACATGGTTGGTAGCATCAGAAGGTTGTACTTAAAATGACATGCTTACAAAACAAAACACCAATTATTACAGTCAAAAACACAAAACATGGTTGGTAGCATCAGAAGGTTGTACTTAAAATGACATGCTTACAAAACAAAACACCAATTATTACAGTCAAAAACACAAAACATGGTTGGTAGCATCAGAAGGTTGTACTTAAAATGACATGCTTACAAAACAAAACACCAATTATTACAGTCAAAAACACAAAACATGGTTGGTAGCATCAGAAGGTTGTACTTAAAATGACATGCTTACAAAACAAAACACCAATTATTACAGTCAAAAACACAAAACATGGTTGGTAGCATCAGAAGGTTGTACTTAAAATGACATGCTTACAAAACAAAACACCAATTATTACAGTCAAAAACACAAAACATGGTTGGTAGCATCAGAAGGTTGTACTTAAAATGACATGCTTACAAAACAAAACACCAATTATTACAGTCAAAAACACAAAACATGGTTGGTAGCATCAGAAGGTTGTACTTAAAATGACATGCTTACAAAACAAAACACCAATTATTACAGTCAAAAACACAAAACATGGTTGGTAGCATCAGAAGGTTGTACTTAAAATGACATGCTTACAAAACAAAACACCAATTATTACAGTCAAAAACACAAAACATGGTTGGTAGCATCAGAAGGTTGTACTTAAAATGACATGCTTACAAAACAAAACACCAATTATTACAGTCAAAAACACAAAACATGGTTGGTAGCATCAGAAGGTTGTACTTAAAATGACATGCTTACAAAACAAAACACCAATTATTACAGTCAAAAACACAAAACATGGTTGGTAGCATCAGAAGGTTGTACTTAAAATGACATGCTTACAAAACAAAACACCAATTATTACAGTCAAAAACACAAAACATGGTTGGTAGCATCAGAAGGTTGTACTTAAAATGACATGCTTACAAAACAAAACACCAATTATTACAGTCAAAAACACAAAACATGGTTGGTAGCATCAGAAGGTTGTACTTAAAATGACATGCTTACAAAACAAAACACCAATTATTACAGTCAAAAACACAAAACATGGTTGGTAGCATCAGAAGGTTGTACTTAAAATGACATGCTTACAAAACAAAACACCAATTATTACAGTCAAAAACACAAAACATGGTTGGTAGCATCAGAAGGTTGTACTTAAAATGACATGCTTACAAAACAAAACACCAATTATTACAGTCAAAAACACAAAACATGGTTGGTAGCATCAGAAGGTTGTACTTAAAATGACATGCTTACAAAACAAAACACCAATTATTACAGTCAAAAACACAAAACATGGTTGGTAGCATCAGAAGGTTGTACTTAAAATGACATGCTTACAAAACAAAACACCAATTATTACAGTCAAAAACACAAAACATGGTTGGTAGCATCAGAAGGTTGTACTTAAAATGACATGCTTACAAAACAAAACACCAATTATTACAGTCAAAAACACAAAACATGGTTGGTAGCATCAGAAGGTTGTACTTAAAATGACATGCTTACAAAACAAAACACCAATTATTACAGTCAAAAACACAAAACATGGTTGGTAGCATCAGAAGGTTGTACTTAAAATGACATGCTTACAAAACAAAACACCAATTATTACAGTCAAAAACACAAAACATGGTTGGTAGCATCAGAAGGTTGTACTTAAAATGACATGCTTACAAAACAAAACACCAATTATTACAGTCAAAAACACAAAACATGGTTGGTAGCATCAGAAGGTTGTACTTAAAATGACATGCTTACAAAACAAAACACCAATTATTACAGTCAAAAACACAAAACATGGTTGGTAGCATCAGAAGGTTGTACTTAAAATGACATGCTTACAAAACAAAACACCAATTATTACAGTCAAAAACACAAAACATGGTTGGTAGCATCAGAAGGTTGTACTTAAAATGACATGCTTACAAAACAAAACACCAATTATTACAGTCAAAAACACAAAACATGGTTGGTAGCATCAGAAGGTTGTACTTAAAATGACATGCTTACAAAACAAAACACCAATTATTACAGTCAAAAACACAAAACATGGTTGGTAGCATCAGAAGGTTGTACTTAAAATGACATGCTTACAAAACAAAACACCAATTATTACAGTCAAAAACACAAAACATGGTTGGTAGCATCAGAAGGTTGTACTTAAAATGACATGCTTACAAAACAAAACACCAATTATTACAGTCAAAAACACAAAACATGGTTGGTAGCATCAGAAGGTTGTACTTAAAATGACATGCTTACAAAACAAAACACCAATTATTACAGTCAAAAACACAAAACATGGTTGGTAGCATCAGAAGGTTGTACTTAAAATGACATGCTTACAAAACAAAACACCAATTATTACAGTCAAAAACACAAAACATGGTTGGTAGCATCAGAAGGTTGTACTTAAAATGACATGCTTACAAAACAAAACACCAATTATTACAGTCAAAAACACAAAACATGGTTGGTAGCATCAGAAGGTTGTACTTAAAATGACATGCTTACAAAACAAAACACCAATTATTACAGTCAAAAACACAAAACATGGTTGGTAGCATCAGAAGGTTGTACTTAAAATGACATGCTTACAAAACAAAACACCAATTATTACAGTCAAAAACACAAAACATGGTTGGTAGCATCAGAAGGTTGTACTTAAAATGACATGCTTACAAAACAAAACACCAATTATTACAGTCAAAAACACAAAACATGGTTGGTAGCATCAGAAGGTTGTACTTAAAATGACATGCTTACAAAACAAAACACCAATTATTACAGTCAAAAACACAAAACATGGTTGGTAGCATCAGAAGGTTGTACTTAAAATGACATGCTTACAAAACAAAACACCAATTATTACAGTCAAAAACACAAAACATGGTTGGTAGCATCAGAAGGTTGTACTTAAAATGACATGCTTACAAAACAAAACACCAATTATTACAGTCAAAAACACAAAACATGGTTGGTAGCATCAGAAGGTTGTACTTAAAATGACATGCTTACAAAACAAAACACCAATTATTACAGTCAAAAACACAAAACATGGTTGGTAGCATCAGAAGGTTGTACTTAAAATGACATGCTTACAAAACAAAACACCAATTATTACAGTCAAAAACACAAAACATGGTTGGTAGCATCAGAAGGTTGTACTTAAAATGACATGCTTACAAAACAAAACACCAATTATTACAGTCAAAAACACAAAACATGGTTGGTAGCATCAGAAGGTTGTACTTAAAATGACATGCTTACAAAACAAAACACCAATTATTACAGTCAAAAACACAAAACATGGTTGGTAGCATCAGAAGGTTGTACTTAAAATGACATGCTTACAAAACAAAACACCAATTATTACAGTCAAAAACACAAAACATGGTTGGTAGCATCAGAAGGTTGTACTTAAAATGACATGCTTACAAAACAAAACACCAATTATTACAGTCAAAAACACAAAACATGGTTGGTAGCATCAGAAGGTTGTACTTAAAATGACATGCTTACAAAACAAAACACCAATTATTACAGTCAAAAACACAAAACATGGTTGGTAGCATCAGAAGGTTGTACTTAAAATGACATGCTTACAAAACAAAACACCAATTATTACAGTCAAAAACACAAAACATGGTTGGTAGCATCAGAAGGTTGTACTTAAAATGACATGCTTACAAAACAAAACACCAATTATTACAGTCAAAAACACAAAACATGGTTGGTAGCATCAGAAGGTTGTACTTAAAATGACATGCTTACAAAACAAAACACCAATTATTACAGTCAAAAACACAAAACATGGTTGGTAGCATCAGAAGGTTGTACTTAAAATGACATGCTTACAAAACAAAACACCAATTATTACAGTCAAAAACACAAAACATGGTTGGTAGCATCAGAAGGTTGTACTTAAAATGACATGCTTACAAAACAAAACACCAATTATTACAGTCAAAAACACAAAACATGGTTGGTAGCATCAGAAGGTTGTACTTAAAATGACATGCTTACAAAACAAAACACCAATTATTACAGTCAAAAACACAAAACATGGTTGGTAGCATCAGAAGGTTGTACTTAAAATGACATGCTTACAAAACAAAACACCAATTATTACAGTCAAAAACCAAACATCAGACCAGCCAGATTACGAGTACATGTGTAAGAAATTTCCCAAATATTACTCTGATAAAAATACAACTTGGCAAAAGTAAAATTAATACAAAGAAGGAAAATTACAAGATACACCTATTTATATGCTGGTGAAAGGCAAAACTAAAATGTATTTAATGTCTAGAACGACCATTTCTATACAGTGTTGAAGTATAAAAATGACAAAATACTTGTCATATTTTACATGTACATGAAGTATGGCTTGTGTGGGGAAACGGAGACAATTCATACATAATGTAATTAAATTGTGATTTGACATCGCCAATTGTTGACCTTGTGTCTAGCTTTATTGGTCCCTGTAACAAACAATAGAGATGTTAGGTCACGTCTACAAGACGCTTCTCCCCATGCTCTGTGATGGAGGACACAGACAATTCTGCTTAGAACTGCAATTATCAGAGCATAGTTTGATGGAGTCTTCATCGGTATTAGTCATGCGTTTGAGTATAGGAGTTTACATGTATTTAATTTTCAAGGGAAAATATCTGGGAATGGAATAATAACACATGCATTTTACAATAATGAAAAAATCAATCAATCAATCAATCAAAATTATTAATGTTTTGTGGAAATGCTTCATTATGTACATATTTTAAGTGACATTAGACTACGTGTACACATTTTGGGTTTCTTTTAGACTTGATTCATTTCTAGCCTCCTGTCTCAATCTGACCTTCATACAATGTACAACGTACGTGTGCTTATGTACACTTAAAAGAAACTTCCTATAAATTATTTATATCAACGAAAATGATCTTCACAACAGGAACCAATCGGCCTATTGTCAAGTTCACAGTGCAGAGACTGCATTAATCAGTAAGACAACGATGTAATATGTGCTGTGGATAATGATGGAGAAACTGTTGGTGTCTTATATGAGACCTACATGTATCTTTGTGTCAAACTTGCAGTCAGTACTCATCGATCCCACTAGGCTTGATTGGGGCGTGCCACAAGGTTCTGTTGTAGGCCCTAAAATTGTTGTTGTGTATACCGCGGCAATTACAAACAAAAACAAGCATGGACTTTCAGGCATCTTCTACGCAGATGTCACACAATTATATGTCATGAGTACACCCACTGAGTACACCATTGACCAAGCTTGAGGAATGCATTAAAGATATTCATAACTTGGTTGCACAAAATAAGCTCATGTTAAATGATTCTAAGACTGAAATACTTCATGTCACCTCGCGATTCTCCAGAAACATCTCAGACATGAAGACATTGGGAATTGCCATCAAAGGAAGTTCATAACCTTGGTGTCTTGCCTGACTGCTGTCTTACAATGACCAGTCACGTTAAGTACATGTAGTGTGTGCAGGAATGAATGCCTCCTTTTGCAATCAGGAAAATTAGCTGGGACACTATCTAATTGAAACAAACACCCAGAAGCTGGTTAATGCATTCATTTTGTCTTGATTAGTCTCTGTGGACCTGGACAAAGAATTTCACAAACTACCTGACCACATTTCACTGATTATGTTGAGCTCCATTGGCAGCAAACCCATCTGAGAATTTTTTACAAACTTCTGCTTCTGACTTTTAAGGTCTTGAACTGTCGGGCACCTGCTTATATTTCAGGTCTTTGTTTTCCACTACACTCCTCAAACCACAATTCAATTTAAGTTTCATTTGAAGACAATCTGTTCAAGATGAAGTGCTGCTCATTACAACTCTTGTTGTTTTTCCATGTGTGCAATATGTGCCACCTTGTATCATATCTCTGAGGGATGTATTAGCTTTTTAACTGTTACTTGGAAACTATTTGGGCTTTTCTGTGTGTTTGTTGTTTTTTTTTCATTTTGGGGGGTTTGCTAGGTTTTGATATTTGTCCTATCTTTTCTTGTGTACTTTTTGGCATTTTCTATAGTTTATTGATGTATTTTTGCTTTTGTAAAGTGCATCGATGCCCCTGCTTTGCACTGTATAAATCTGTTTTATTTAAAAAATGTTACGGTATATTATTGTGATTTATGAACACCTTTACATTGTACAATACATTTATGCCACAATAATTGCCCAACAAGGCAACACAAATTGGGATACTTTCTTACCCCACTCACCCAATGAGGATACCACTCACCCATTTAAGGGTACTTGGTCATCTAAACTATTGCAATTGGGATACTTTCTTACCCCACTCACCCAATGAGGATACCACTCACCCATTTAAGGGTACTTGGTCATCTAAACTATTGCAATTAGGATACTTTCTTACCCCACTCACCCAATGAGGAAACCAACAGTCATCCAAAGTGACACTACTAGAAAACATTTGTATTTTAATGATGTATTCATACATTCTCTAGAGCTGCTACAGTCCAGAGTAAAATAACAGCAACAACATTTCCTGTGTGAAAGCAAACAATCAGTGGATTGTTTTCTGACAAGCAATTCACAGAAATCAAACAAGAATTGAGACCCATGTTTGATATCACTTCAGAAATTTAATTATGGCTTGCTGTGCAAATAGAGTAAGCTTCGCACAGACCAAGTGTACACAGAAATGTGCACAAGTGAAAATTCAGTCCTGTTTGTTTTGTGAGGCTGTAGCTTTATTTTAAACAAGAGTGTCCACTGGTGGTCCAGATTTCCCTCGGAAGGGTCAAAATAGGTTTGCACAGCAGTCTAGACAGGACCCAGATGCTCACTCATGTCACACTTGGATGGGTCACAATTATTTGAAGTATTTGGATCAGACTTGGACTTGAATATCAATTTAATTGTAACCTAGGCCCAATTTCAGAAAAGTACATTTTATTACTTGTTTAATTGCTTAATGAATTTATTTGCAACTATCATTATTTTTTACATTTTTTCTTTCTTTTTTAACTAGGCATTCAGTGTTTGTTATTCAAGCAAATTTGAATTTAACCAAAACTTGTTGGCTTTTTGAGTATTGTGCTGTCACAAATTTGTTGTGTGTGTTTTTCTTAATAACTATTTGATATTTCAATCTTTTTATGTAATATTGCTGGTGCTTTTATGAGATTTTTAATGACTGTTTTTGTAAACTGTACATTTCGGCTTTTAGCCGCTGTATTGCAGTATTTTAATAAACCATAAATAATAATAATAAAGAACACACAAAATGAAGAGTCAGTAAATGTTGATGTAAGAGTTTTGGTAAATTGATTTTCATATTACTGGCAAAACCATACATGTGAACAAAGCATATATATTAATTCTTTACTTGTATCCCTCCAGTTTGAAAACAGTGTTAAATCAGGTCACCACTGTTAATAAAATATATTCAATTAATGTACAAACTAGCAAATTACACAAACATTAAATCATAAAAGCTGTGTTTTGCCCAATACTTATTTATGTACATGTGTTATATTCTCCCTACTTTAAATTTAAATTTATAAAATGGTCATCTTCAAAAAAATCAGCTGAAAACTGTTACGAAGTAGTCTGAACAGAAGTTTATAAAAGCCTTAGAACTAGATGTAGGTCAGCCCTTTTTTTCCAAGGGCCAAGTAGAGACAACGGGCAAACTGCTAAAATTAGTATGCAGCTTATTGATCAAACTGAACCAACATAAGTAATTAAGTGATGTTAAATGGAATGTTGTTTGCTGTCTAACTAAAAACAAAGAAATAAATACAAACAAAAAAGAAATGCTCTTAACTTAAAACCATCTGTTGCATCTGAAGTCCTTGAGTTGCCTTTATCCATTATTGAATGTGAACACAATATTACATGTAGTAGGCATTGGTATTTAATTGGTATTTAATTGATTGAAATTTATCCACACACCAAGTGCTTGATGGTTCAGGTAAAAATAACCTGGTGAGTTTGTTCCCCCCCCCCCCCCACCCTGGAATTTTTGTTTGATGTGTCATGTGTTGTTTTGGGAAGAACTGAATGGATTTTAGTTCATGCAATTAAATCATTGGAATAAAACAATAAATTGCTACATGCGTGTGTACATGTGTTTCAGAATGTGTATGAAGCGCCGATGCTATGATCCATTGAAATTTGTTGACTAGTACACATGGAGCCAAAGCAATATAGAAAGGGGACCAATTAAAACACTTTCATTTCTTTCATCTGTGTTCAAAAAAAGAGAAAGGGTTGTTCTGAGAAGGTGGTTTGTCGCAGATGTATCTACAGTGCAGTGGTGAACAAATTAGAAATATCTGATACCCTGAGGACAAGGTTGCTTCTCTGTTTCCATTGTTGGCCTCCTATTGATTTAAAGGGTTAGTGTGTGACTGATAGAAACACTGGTGCCAAACTTATCTCCAGATGTAGATATTAAAGGGCTGAAATGGATTATTACTCCCATATAGAACTGATATAATGTGTCGTTCATAATGAACTTTGTTTATCATTCTTTTTCTTTCTCCATTTCTCACATAACCCAAGCTCTCTGCTGCAAAAGAGCTTTCTGATTTATTAATAGATTGATAAATTCACAACAAAATAAAATCCAGCGGTAACTAAGGTAAATTGTTAGGGGGGGCACAAGGGGGGGGGGCACCATTTTTTCTAGGGGGGCACTGCTGGCAAATCAACTATAGATTCCTTTGCACTTTTTAAAAACTGGATCTTAATCTACGCAATGGCGGGTTCCAAACAGCCCCTCAATTAAGCCAAAGAGAATATTATAGTTAATTTACAAAGATTTTTTGTCTTCTTCTTCCCTTTTTTTTTTTTTCCCCCTCTTCTTTTTCGCACATCTAGAACCATGCAGTTACTGTTTGAATGTGTAGAAAAATCATAACTGTTAACAAGGGATTGCGAGACCGGAGTCTTTTTTTTATGGGGATTTATGTATTTATGTATTTGAGGACTGGCACTAGTACTTATTTATTACACACTGGGGCCGTGCACAGTAGGCCTAATCAATGTTGAAAACTTCGATTTTTTTTCGAAATTGTTTTGACCCATCCGCCCCGCCCCCCCCCCCCCCCCAATTTCGATTTTTACATATTGACAAACTACACTGAAGAACAAAGTAATGTCTCAAATGAAGCAGATATTTTAGATCAATGCTCTCACATCTCAAGAGTTTTCAATGGCTTTTCCTCATGTACTTACGATAAATGCAACCGCACCCAGCACGTAGTGTAGCTTCATGTGACACTACCGTACCGTATTTAACGTGGCAGACTGTGGCAGAATGGGGCGCGCGCGGGCGATGAGTCATCATACAATTTGCGCACGTGATTTACCGTACTCTGAAGACTTGGTAAAAAATAACACTGTCCATTGCAAAGGTACAACAAATATGTGTAAATAGAAAAATAGTTTGAGTTATACACCACCAGTGCTCCATAAAAGTTTATAGAACTTCACAGTTTATATTCTGGTCATTATTATAGTCTCAAAGGTTCAAATTTAAAATGGGGGGGAGCACCCGTGGGGGCACCAACATCAATTGGGGGGGCACGTGCCCCCCGCGTGCCCCCCCCCCCCCCCCCTTAGTTACGCCACTGAATTTACCCTCCAATGGAGAAAGTATTTTTTTTAAAGTTGTTTATCAGTGAGCTCTGGAATTCCCATTATTTTTTCCTGAGCCTATCCACAGGAATAGTTTTTCTGATTAAGGCGAGCTGAAATTATTTTTCAAGTAAGATCTTAATCAAAATAAGACTTGGACTAAACCAAAATCTACAAATGATTTATAAAATCCGCTAGGAATGATTTGTCTGGTCTGAGTTGTCTGTTTGACTGAGTTGGACCCTTGGCCTATATTTGGTCATGACATGCAGGAATCTTTGGACCTACGTGCAATGTATATATGTACCTCTCATATCGAGAACAAAAGGAAAACAGCTGCCTATCAAACTCTCTAAATGCAGGTTTGTCAGACGATGAGGATGAAAGTCTAGAATTGGGGATTACACAATAATCCCTGATGAAAAGGACATTTTCAGCATGAATTTCAGTACCTCTTGGTAACACAGTGAGTGTATGCACGCTGCTCAATACAATGTCTGGGCCTAATATATCCTCATACACAGAATATAATTTTGGGCATGTTATTATTCCAACCTGTGCATCAAAAGAACATTTTGAAAACAGCTTTTATTAGTCCTTTAACATTATCAGGACCTGGCCTTTTTTTTGGTTTACTTACAGGGACTGGGGGGGGGGGGGGGGGGGGGAGAGGCACATACAATGTAGTGCCCCCTCTGTATTTTCCAAAGTTCTCGTTTGTGAAAATTAGATTGAAAGTATCAAAATTCTTTTAAAAACAAAGGAGAGAGGTAACCTTTTTGCCAGGGGCAATGTTTTCCCTGATGATCTCAGAAACGGGATAAGAGTTAAAATTAGTGGGATTGAAAACAATTAGTAGGATTGAAAAAACCTTTAAAAGAAAGCCCCAAACCTACAGTATGCGAATGAATGGATTGCTTTTTCTTTAGCACAAAGGCAAACCCTTGTTTGGCGGTTGATTCAATAGACCGATCCATTAAGCCCCGCCTCCTTACGAGTTGACCAATCACAGCCGCGAAACCCGATCACCATTAGTGCAAAGATCACCAAACGGCTCAAATGGTGATCAGATTTCGCGGTTGTGATTGGTCAAAGAGAAATGGGCGTGGCTTAATGGATCGGTGTATTGACTCAGTTGCCATGGACTGTGCATTTCTTGTTGGTATCTTCGGGTCCTGTTCGGCTGTATGTTTAAGTGGAAATAAATCGCTAAAATCCATTTCAAATGTGCTAAATCATGTTTGAACAAAATCAACAGTAAAAAAAGGGGGACCTTCCTTTTCGGCTCCTGCAAAGGTATGTTTCCCTGCCTTTAACAATTAGTAACGGTGATAATGAGAAACTATCGGTGAGCACACTCCCACACAAAAGCATCCTTACTATTTTCTTTAAAATATGTAAGCCTGAGACACTATCCAGGTAGACTGATTGATGTCCCCTTTTGTTGGTTTCCCTACAACGTGTAATACATACAATTCAGTTAACACACTGTGGTTTGGAGAACATCAAGACTGGGGATAGTGTTTTAATTGTAATCCTGGAAAGTGCGTTGACATCCTCATATACCATGACAGTACAGGTTGGCTCAAAATACTCACAGAAAATAGAGAGCCTGTAGCGATGATTGCAGTGTACCTTGCACCGTATTTCTACATGTAATTCTCATTTTGGATTGGGATTGATAGAAATGATAAAACGGAAGTCACAAGTTCCGTTTAACCATTTAGGAAAATAAATGTAGATGTATAACCCTAGATTTTGTTATGCCATCTACTGTGGTTTTTATGATACAATGATGTCAGGCTGGTTTAAGTTAATGAATGTATACATAGTACGCAATAATGTACACAGTTTTCAGGCCTAGAAATCCGACGCGAATCCGCGAATCGATTCGCGCCCGCCGTTAACGCCGCGAATCCGAGTAGATTCGCGTGAAATTACCAGAATTCAGAAGAGGAAAACCACTTTTTCAGCTTTATATTTGGGTCAACAAGAATATGTTTTTACTTTTCCATAAAAGAAACAAACAATTTTCCGTTAATCCGACACAAAGTTAAGTTTTTTCACCCCTCATTTTCTTTGTGTTTTATTTACAAACTTAAAAGGTATCATTCACGATCAACCACTCACGTGTATGTCATCGAGTCGATCGATACCGCCGAGTCGTCGTCCTAAATAACACCGGCACACTCCGTTTACGTGTGTTGCCATCATAAGGGGTAATTTTCGCGGTCCAATAACTGTTTCGGTTGAATTTTGGCCATCCGATAACACTGGCCAATGACCGAAACAGTTATTCGTTCCAGCCGCGAAAACATATGTTCCAGCCGCGAAAACATACCCCTGGTCAATCTGTTTTAATCTGTCCGCGGATTGGTTGATAGCGCGAAAGATCCCGTTTTTGAGCCAATAGTCTTCCTGGATAGTAAGCTCACGGCATCAATCTGCTTTATACACGTGGTTACCATGTACCGAGATAGTCGATTTCCCAAGATTATCACAATATTTCTTTTCTTTTCGTTTCCTTTTCTGGACTCCAGTTTATTCTATAAATATCTGGAAACATTGAATAATGATAATGTATAACCAAATAGTGAACTTTTATGACAAATATATGATTCTCAAAACATTTTGTGGAAAATCCAAGCAAGCGTACATCGCTGTACTTGGTAACAACGCTAACAGTCAAGGAAGACTATTGGCTCCAAAACGGGAACTTTCGCGCTATCAACCAATCTGCGGACAGGATAAAAACAGATTGACCTCAAACTTAGCATGACATGTGATGATTTCATGAATTACATGCCGCCGGTTGTTGTTGATGATCGAGAGCTGAGGTTCAATTCTGCTGTCAAATTCTTTGGCACGCGACGCAAGATGGCAAAAAAAGCGTAAGCTTAAACAGCTTTAACAAATAGAGGATGAATTGAAACATAACTTTGCTTTAATTTCCAACATTACATTTAGCAAATAATACTAAATACAATTTGCCAAAAAAAAAAAAAGATTCTCCCCCAAAAACTGCGAGAATCCATTCCCCGAAAATTGCGAGAATCCTGGATTCTCGCGAAATTCTTCAGCGAGAATCCATTTTGATTCTCGCGGTGTCTTGCGAACTTCTAGGCCTGGTTTTTTCTCTTCACAGTTGTGCCACCATGCACAACCAGTGTAGTAGAATGATTTTAAACACTTGAATAATGCTACCAAGAATAGTGCGGTTTAAGCACTGGGCATGGGAATCCAATATTTCCCATTGATACACAGATACTGTATTTAATGAACCATGCGAGTTTTTTTCAAATGAATTTTTTTTAAACTTTCATAGAATGCAGAAAATGTATGTGGTGGTCTGACTGGGCATGGGAATACATGGGAATCCAATATTTCCCATTGATACACAGATACTGTATTAAATGAACCATGGTGATTTTTTTTCAAATGAATTTTTTAAAACTTTCATAGAATGCAGAAAATATGATGACATCAGGAATTCTTCAGTGAGTTGTTTGGTAAAAACATAAGTTAAATTCCAGCATTTACTTTTGCAAAAAATAAAATAAGCCGAACTCAGTATTAACAAATAACAGAAACCAGTAGGCACTGTACAGTAGTACATGTAGCTGATGTACCTACATGTATGCTGACAAGCAGAACAAACCCAAAGCTGCTTTTGACAAGCATTATTTGTGTACACTATTTTTGTTTAAAATGGGCTGTTTGCTGAATGGCACATCCTACTTTGGGAAAAGAGTAATTTTTTCAGGGCCAAATTTTGTCTTCGTTGTTTGCTTTATTTATTTTTGTACTTTTACATTTGTATTTAAATTATGTAAACAATTAAAAAAAGGGAAAATGTAAGTTTTTTGTTTTCATCAGCGTTTGTTATTTGATTTTGTTTGATTTATTGAGTTTCTAAATTTTAGATTTTTACCTAACTTGTTAATATTTATTTCTAAGAAAAGCCCAAAGCTGGTTTTGGTGCTCTTGTGTTAAATTCCCATGTCACTGTTTGTTTATTAAGCTTTTTCATATGTTGAACTTCTTTGAAAATGCTGTAGACCCAGTCAACTCAACTCCACAATCCTGTAAGCCAGATTTGCACACCAGTTTGTTGGTAATGTGGTGGTCTGACTGAAGCAATACCAGTTAAATATAATAACATTTATTTTGAGTAAATTCCAGCTTTTCAATACACTCTGACTTTGCCAACTCATCAGCAATTGTATGTTTTATTTCATCCCAATTTTCATTGACATTTTAATAGATGTTAATTTTGCATCGGGGATAATGAATATAATTTTGTTTTTACCCTACACCGATGTGTGTTAAGCACTGTATACTCGGTACTTTCCCGAGTTCTGTGAAAAAAATCCACAGGCAAATCACTCGGGTGGGATTCGAACCCACGACCTTTTCATTTCTAGAGCAGATGTCTTACCACTTGACCACCGAGCTAGCCCGATGGCTAGAGGCAGTTCGAAATGTTGACATTTGTTGCTAAATACTGATTGTTGATCTTTTTTCTCTTTTGCATGTGCCATGATCCTCTTCTCTGGAAAATAGGAAAACTCCAAAGGTGAGTTGAAAAACTAATTAAATAAATGTTTTCAATCATACTGTACATGGATACTTGCTGTCAACATCCCACTATAGGGCCTGTGTATTACTTTGTTAATAAGTCAGTACTCTGTGTTGGTACATGTATGCATGCATAAATTATGTTTGTACTAAGCTACCAAAGCTGGTATGTGTTTGTGTGTACTTTTTGCCCCAAATCACTAGTTTCATCAATTGAAACTGATTTATTTAATGTATGAAATATATCTAAACTGTCAATTAGTTAAATACAAAGACATGTCTTCAATAGTGTGTTTGTTTTTAAAACTTTGTGTGACTCTGGTCCAGTGTGAATGAACCATCCATGCTCAAAGGAGGATACATGTAGACTTTATTCACTTGGCAAACGTACAAACACTGAAAATGTCTCTCCCATGCATCCACTCCATGTAGACACCAACCTTGTCCGCCATTACACAATTTTGTTTTGTTGGGACGAACGGGCGGAAATGGTTCATTTTTCAGAAGTGTCCCAAGTGTCCTATATTTATCAATATATGACTCCTATGTACAATGTTTATTAAATTTTAGAGGGTCAGAAGTTACTACAGCTATACATACATATTGTATGTGGGGGCTTGTTCCACCAATCATGACAAGGATCTACATATCTGTGGTATAATACATGTAATTGACCAGACATGCCAGACAGCTACATGTATTAATTACAAATACGTGTATGTATTTGTATGCATTGTACCAAAGCTAAAGGATACAAAATTTCTTTGAAAGTTGATATCATTATAATGTTTTAAAAGAAAGCAGCTGTCTGATGTAATGTTCAAGTTGGTTTGTGCATGGTCTAAACATTACAATGAGTAATCTGTCTATGGTCAACTTTAGCACAATTTCATTCTCAGTGACACTACAGCATACATGTACATATCCTCCAGCAAACTTGAATCCTCACTGCTGATTGGTCAACATTAGTGGAATCTTGTATCTCACTCCGAAATCCAACTTGTACATGCATGTGTACACTCTTACTGCAGGCACGATATTCTTCCTACTACATGTATGTACTTTAGTCTGATTCCTATTTTTTTGTCCTAGGAAAAATCAGAAAAACTGTGATTTTATACATGTAGCCTGGAAAGTCTTCATCATATGTACATGTAATAATAATACTACAGAACATTTATAAAGCACACACACAAAAAACAACCCGCTCATGGCGCATACAGAACAAACACGATCATCAAAAGCAACATACGTAATAGAAAACAAGATGCAATCATATGATTTACATACATACCAATGGAAGAACAGAATAAGCATTTACATACATACATGTACATTGTACATGTACATTTAGGTCAGCCCTTGTGCTCAATAAAATTGTCATGTTTTTTTTTCATAAACCAAATGCCTGGAGTGTTATAAAGTCATTGTGTATCAGCACAGCAGTCTTCCATCGACAGTAGACCAACTTTACATTTAATTTAAACTCTTTTAAGAATTGTTTTAGAATTGTCCTTAGGAACAATGAAAGTCCTTAGTGAGGTTGAAACCTTAAGAACATTAATTAAATGGAACAATTGTTTTGTGTCATTTTGTTGTTTGTTTTTGTAAATTATCCTCATTGCAGGACATGTATTGGACATGTATGGGAAGCAGTAGCACAGTGTATGCAAATATGTGATCCACTCATATTCAAATATAGTTCCTCATAAATTCAATGCTTGCATAATTACATACACATTTTGAACATACATGTAAGAGACAAACACAACTTCAGAAAAATTGAGAGTGTTCAAGTGAGTAGGTATACACATTCAAACCTGGGGACCTATAACAAAAGAGGACAATAGGTCCACGGTTCGGGAAAGGTCCAAGGTTGGAAAACGTGTACAAAAACAATGGGAGCTGTTGCAAAAAAGTTTGGAGTATAAACAAAAGAGGGACAATAGGAGGTCCACGATTGCAGGCGTATACGGCCATTTTCACAATCAGTGGTGTAACTTTGAATTTTTGAGGTTTGGGTCTGTATTTTTTAAACCAGTGGATAGAATTCTTAGATTTTTGGTCATGCAACTATCCTTGGTAGGGGCTACCTCGGGTAGCTTAAAAAAGTTCCCGTGTTTCTTCATATGGATACCCCATACCCCAGAAGGGGGTAAATCCTACCACCTGGAGTGGTCCGTTTTGTTGTACCTTTTGTTATTCAACCTATTTTTGCGGTTATGCATGCAATTTCAGGTTGCTTTTGGGTTATGATTGAGTACAAGGGATGGACCTTTCTGCCATAAAATTTGGACCTCTGAATCTATTTCCGTTATGACTCAATGTTACTAGGGATGTCGTGTTTCGGAGGTTACATTTTCCGTTAACTTTTACTGTCAATATATTATGCATCACTTCTCATATATGGAAATGGCAATTATCCCACATTTTCAAGCTTGTTGCTGCTGATTACATCTACTTTTGTTTGATATGTTTTTTTTATTGGCTGAGTGGCATCTTCGAAAGATTGCATGCTTTCAAATATGTTTGTTAACTTTTCCGTTAACAGTTTCGTAACCTCCGAAACATTAGATTATAGGGTCTAACTCTGAAATGATAAAAGGTGGTAATGAAGTGAATAAACTAAAAAGAACTGATAAGACAGCCCATCATTCATAGAAAATATCTTAGTAAAAAAACATTGACTTTTTGATTTTTTGTGTAATTTAACATTTCCGTTAACACAGGTAACCTCCGAAACACAATGTAACCTCCGAAACATTTCAGTTTGGTTTAATTAAGTTTACTTCTCTAAGAAAATACTCTCAGACCTGAAGATGATGTGTATTAACACTGCAGTCATAGGGATTAAAATAATTAGGTTTGTAAGGAAAGAATCAAGAAAGGGTGCTGTTTGAACACATGACTCTGAAAAAACCTGTTTCGGAGGTTACATGTTGACGTTTACAACACATATCTATAATTTGTAGGTACAATGCACTATTTTCTTTAATTTTTTTTCTCTTTTTGCTTCTTTACCCATTTAGAATTGTTGGCAAAATGACAAAAAAAGTCTAGTTTACTTTAGATTTTTTTCTTAGGCTGCAATCTTTAGTATTTTGTGTAACATTTCCAAAACAAAACACAGTTGTAAAGGTTTTTGACGACAATATTTTCAAGAAATTCAATTTTTTTTGTAACTGCAGTTGGTCAAACCATTGTCAAACCATTCCTGCTTTTAATGTTAACACTGCATTTTTGTTCAAATTCCTCCATGGCTTAGTTTGCACACAACACAAAGAAGTCATGTTGTCAATTACAATGTGTTTCGGAGGTTACATTAGCTTGTTTACAACTCACTCAACCTGCATTTTTAATGCAGAGTGAACTAAATATACACTTACTCATTGCAGTATACACAATGTAGCAGTAATTGAATGATTCTTGAGGGGTGCAACCCTATAAATAGACCCCCCATATCATATAATGGGAAAATTTCATTCAACAAATTTGCTGAAAAATAGCAGCCTTATTATAGTTTTAAAAAACACTACATGTATCACATGGTGTTTTGTGCACTTCAAATGAATGAGCAGTGCCTGCATACATACATACACAAACTATTTCTTATCATGAAATAGTTTCCTTCCACTCCAGTTGAACAATCCACAGACTTTTAGGTCTTGACTGTATCCTACTATTCTTCTGATGAAAATTTCGGAAAATGATTTTTAATTTTTTTCATTCACCCTCTACATATATGGGGAGGGTCCCCGGTGATAGCAAAGGGTGGGGGGGGGGGGGGGGGGGGGCACGAGCAAACAAACAATAACTATATAGGGGGGTCTGTTCATTGCAGTGGTCAAATTGTTGGTCTGTACATGTAAAAGACTCAACAGTACATGAACCTAAATGTACAATATAAGTTTTTTGCCCTGTATTTTTACCCCTGGGGTTGGTACCATGAGTTGGGGGGGGGGGGGGTGGGGGTGGGGGGCAGAGCTTCTAATGCTTGAAGGATAACTTGATGAAAGGGAGCAAGTTGCATAGAATTTGAAAGTTCAATGAGAGTCTACAGTTGGCCACATAATTTACTAGATTGAACAACCATTATCCCCGGCTACCCCCCCCCCCTACACACGCCAACACATACACATTCTGCCCCCTACATATGCCAACACATTCTGCCCCCCGCCCCCCTCCCCAGACACCCTAAACTGAGGATCAAACGTACTCCAGAGGAAAACAATAATGTTGAAATGATTGCGTACTTTCTCAAAGAGGCTTTCAGCGGAGATGGGAGTAGTTTTCCCCAAAGATAAGCCCACGTAGAAACATGTCATGGCTCTTTCTTTAGTCTTTGACTCATTTCGGTGACCTATTCGGCAGTCTGGGTCAGGGCTAAAGGGCCAGAATTCGGGTACGAGGCTAAAGTAGGGTTTAGGTTTTGTTTATGGTTTGGGCTATGTTAGGGAGGGTTAAGAAGAGATTAATACCCCCCAAAAAGTTGAAAGTCAACAACACCAGAACTGAAATTGGGATTTTGTTTTACACTGTATCCCTTTTATTGGGCTCTCAAATCTGTCTAATAGAGAATATTTTGAGGGCCAACAAAATATTATTGAGAAAGAAGATCTGTTTTCTCACTATTTTAGTGGGGTGCACCCTATAGGCTCACTTCAAAAATCAATAATGGTTAAAGAGGCAATTTAGTGCAACTTACCAAAGGGATTAGTACATGGTTCGACAAGTACTAAAACGTTGATTCTGTATGTTCCATCTACACACCTGCAGTGCATCTTAAAAAACTTGCTAAAATGTATGTTGTATGAGGGCTACCCTCACAGTTCTAGCTAAATCGTCCAATTTTAATATGAGTTTGCACACACCATGAAGGGAGTTAGGGTTTTTAAGTACAAATTTATCAGCAAATACTCTAAAGTATTGGAGACTTTTTGAGTACGTGTGTTTATAACTTTATGCCAATTCGCAGAAATAAAAATTTAAGATGGTTACACAATGTATCTTACTAAGTGTCTTCATTACGAGGCTTCTTCAAAACTGTAAACAGTCCACCTTACTTGTTAACTCTATAAATAGCCTTTGTAGTGGTTTGTGAATATTGCCAACATTTGTTTGATGCTGAAGTATGATGCAAGAAAATCAGAGTTGAAACAATACAAATGTTTTCCTGCCCCTTTGATGGATTAATAACATGATTAGCTTATGAAAATACTTTGTTCTTTGTAGGGATTCCATAACTCTAGTCAGAGGTGCATGTTATAATGTAACTCTAGTCAGAGGTACTGTATGTTAACACTTAAATGTAACCTCCGAAACATACAGCAGTTGTTAACAGTAACCTCAGAAATACTGCTTTAGGAGCCAAAAATATATATTTAAGATGATTTTCTTCAAATATAATAAGTGTCTCCATCACGAGGTTTCTTTAGAACTGAATAAAATTACATGTAAACAGTCCATCTTACTTGTGAACTCTATAAATAGCCTTTGAAGTGGTTTATGAATGTTGCCAACCTTTGTTTGATGTTAAAGTACATGTACATGTATGATGCAAGAACACCAGATTTAAAACAATGCAAATGTTTTCTTGCCCCTTTGATGGACTAATAACATGTTTAGCTTATGAAAATACTTTATTCTTTGTAGGGATTCCATAACTCTAGTCAGAGGTACATGTTAACACTTATGTAACCTCCGAAACAATACATGTACAGCAGTTGTTAACAGTAACCTCAAAAACACTGCTTTAGAAGCCAGAAATATACATTTAAGATGATTTTCTTCAATAATGAGTGTCTCCATCACGAGGCTTCTTAAAAACTGAATAAAACTACATGTAAACAGTCCATCTTACTTGTTAACTCTATAAATAGCCTTTGAAGTGGTTTATGAATATTGCCAACATTTGTTTGATGCTAAAGTATGATGCAAGAATACCAGAGTTGAGACAATGCAAATGTTTTCTTGCCCCTTTGATGGACTAATAACATGTATACTTTATGAAAATACTTTGTTCAGTGTAGTGATTCCTTAACTCTAGTCAGAGGTATGTTAACACTTATGTAACCTCCGAAACATATAGCAGTTGTTAACAGTAACCTCCGAAACACTGAATTAGAAAAATTCCAACTCTTGGACAGTTCATGGGATTTTTATATTTCCTTCACAAGTATGTTGGCCCATGTGAAGACTGTTTGTACAAGGCATAAGACTTAGCCAGTATTCTAGGAAAATGTTTTTAATTAAAAAATTGTCTGACAAATTGTGATTTTTACACTAAAATGGGATTCAATATTATTTTTCAAAAAAATGTACTTCAGTTTGGGGATTTCTGGTTTTTAGTTTGGAGCTTTTACTAATACTTAACAACAAAACATGCCTTAACTCAGTATGCAGTCATTTGGGGTAATAATAAATTTGCACCCCAAAAATTCAGTTTTTGTCAAATTTCAGGCCTCAAATCAAGTTTACCATCAATTTTGGTGACACTAATGGATAAATTAAGCTCCAAAACCATTGATTTCCTAGAATATATGTCTCAACTAAGAATTTTTTAATGGAAACAATTAAATATTTTAGGTTTGAAATTTTTGACCCTTGGAAACAAAGTTACACCACTGATTGTGAAAATGGCCGTACACAATTGGGTGTGTGCGTGAAGTTTCATCAGGAGTGTCAAAGTTACTCTGCAGCACTTGTAGTTTGGGATCTTCCCTTCCTCAAATAAAGACAGACTATTCTTTTTCAAACAAGATGTTAAAACTATTGCAATCTACCAAATCCAGCCATGCCCCCCCCCCCCTAAATCTGACTTTAGACACACACACAAGAAAAAACTATAAAACTACCGCTTTGCAGAACAGACCAAAAATCCACTTTGAGCTGCGTCGAGGATTTTATAAATTTCTATGAATGTCTGTTTTTAAAAAACAGTTTTACTTTTCTGATGGTACACATTTTTTGTGTGATGCTGTCGACCATGTCATATATTTTAAACAGAACCCCCCCCCCCCAAAACAAACCCAAAAACCAAACCCCCAAATAAATAAATAAATTAACAAATTAATAAATAATGAAGGTGCATTTCTCCCGCTCTTAATTTTTATTAAAAATAAAATATACTGAAAGCCAATTTGGTTATTTCATATTTACAAATTATATTTAGCAAATCCAATTGTAGAGCAGACGGCTGTATTCAAGGCATCCTTGTCCGATGTTAACCTAATATTTGGCCGTCCTTGCCCACATCAACTTGCCTTTCCTTCAAGCAAGTAATCTCCTTTTGGTGGCTCACTTTCTCCTAATTTCCTTCCGAGGGAGATAAAAAAAGTGTCAGAGGGTTTGCAAATTGCCGTCCAAGGCAGTAGGCCTACCCAGTGAGTCTATTAGTAGGGTAAAGGTCTTGGACGGCTCTAAGAAATATTTGCTAAATTACATTGTAGTTGCCAAATGGCTCTGATTTTGAGTCCATGTTCATGTACTGTACTGGTAGGGTACAGTGTATGTACAATGTACTGTACTGGTAGGGTACAGTGTATGTACAATGTACTCACATCGTAGAGAATGTTCCTTTTGAAGACTTCTTACAAAAGGAAGCAATTGTCAGTTAAAAGAAGTAAACTTCATGGAACGATATTATTAGTTATCACACAAGCCCTTGATAATGGACGCAGACGCGCTATATTTTTCTGAAGGCCTAATTGCATTAGCGCACGTGTGATAACAAATTTATCTTCAAGCAGACAAGCAAAATAGCTCAATACACGGAGTTAAAACAGTGCAATATTACACAGGGTGTGATGTGGACCGTGCCATAAGTTTACATCACACCTCTTGTTGCTACAGTACATGTATGGCTCGACCAATCAGAATCAGATTCAAGTTTGCTTGAGGATAAATAGACTACACATATTTTGTGCACACTGAATGCTATATTACAGTTGGTAATGAATGGTGATTTTTGAGTAGCATCTAACACATTTTTGTAGCATTGTGCTACATTGTATACTGTACAAAGGGAAATTGTTTACTAAACTGTGTGCAAACCGAATTGGGATTACTCTGCAGTGTATTTCATGAATTACAGCATTTAACAGGAATTATTTGGCGCACGTGTATAAATACTATATACATTGTACATCCTATGACCGAATCACTGAACATAAAACAAGTAGTCACAATTTTAGATATTTGAATGGCTACCAAATTCTACTAAAGTTTTAACATATTGACTGATCATTATTTGAACTTAACATTGTCAAAGACATGCAACATGAACAAATTGGTATTGAACAGAACATCCACCCTGAGGAACATCCCATAGAGTGTTGCCCTTACCCCAGAGATTAAGCTTGTCCTCCCTGTGGTTTCTTCTTGCATTGCCCTCTCCTGCATCAGCCACTGAGTGATAGGCTTCCACATCCAAGATACCTCTTGGCTTTTACTACAAAATCCTTCATCTATCAAACTCATTCACCATTATTTATTCAGTCATTTTCCTTCCAATTCTTAAAAGGCATCCCTAACCTCCAGCCTTTATTCCTGTACCTAGTTTTCTATTAATTTATTTAGTTTTTTCCCCCTCCCTTCCTTGGCGAGTTTCCATAGCGGCTTTCTATCTTTGTCTAGTTTTGCTGTAGGCTATTTCGGAATTGATAATTTGGCAAACGTGATCTGCAATGTGGGATGAGCGCATCTTGGGGGTCATTGCCAAACTATACAAGATGGTGTATCCAGATATATATAGCAGTGTGTGTGGGTGTGTGTGTGTTGGGGGTTGATTTAAAGGCACTGAACACGTTTTGTAATTGTCAAAGACCAGTATTCTCACTTGGTGTATACCAACATATGCATAAAATAACAAGCCTGTGAAAATTTGGGCTCAATTGGTCATTGAAGTTGCAAGAAAATGATGAAAGAAAAAATACCCTTGTACAAATTAGTGTGCTTTCAGATAGGAATAAAAGGCTTCTGGCCAGAAGTCTTTTATTATTTGAGTGAGAAATAACCCGTTTCTCAAAAACTACGTTACTTCAGAGGGAGTCGTTTTTCACAATGTTTTATATTATCAACAGCTCTCCGTTGCTCGTTACCAAGTAAGTTTTTATGCTAATATATATTTTGAGTAATTACCAAACGTGTACAGTGCCTTTAAAGGGGGACTTGTTCATTTTGCATCTCAAACGTTTTGGCAGAATGTATCAAGTATTTCCATCCAAACCACTATCCAAGTGTCGCTAATAAAAACTGCATTTGGACTGACTTTATCTCTCTCTTGTGTCATTATTCTACTTTAAAGACAAATTCTGTACTTCAGTAGATGCAGTTGACCATGTTTGACTAAATGACATTGTGAGACAAATAAAAGTTACCACCTTGAAAAGTTCTTCTCAATTCATGTAAATGTCAAAAACGTGGAATTTGTTCTTTTTGTTGTGTTGTTTCCACACTCGTACTATGAACATGTTAAAAAATAACAGGTTAGTATTGATGTGTCCATTTAATGAGTGGTGAGTTACACCCTCTCATACAGTGGTTAGTTGTATTTATTACCTGAGAATGGACATTGCTATAAATTTCCCATACACCTTGTACCTTACATTTTTTATGTTAATTAATCAAAATTAAATGCCTGTCTACATTTTGTATACATGTGTGCACTTTGTGCTTGCCAACCTTTGACCAACACAAAGTTGGTTCTTTCATAAAATAATGTATTCTCATGTCAAATCATCTACATGTTGTACATGTATGACACAAAACGTTCTAGTGTTGGATAAGATGTCTCTCTTGAAAGGGAACTGTGCTGCAGCATTCGTTTAATTCACTTAGTTGACAATACTTGACTTGGCTTCTTAACTAGTCATCTGGATGCAAATTCTCCTCTCATCAGGTGGAAAACCCAGGAAAAAGCAAAGCCATCCCGCCCTTTCTCCTTCTGTGTAATTATCTGCATGGTGGACTCCAAAATCCACTTGTTCCAATTCCTCATCTCTCATCTGAAATCAGCGGCAATCACCCATTTATGTATATATGTATATTTTGTTGAAAAATGCAAAAAATAATGAAAGGCCTGATAATAGACTGCAATAGAGTCTTTCTCGAAGGCTAAGGCCTAAAAAAATAAATTGTTATGTTGGCGTAACAGGACAGAAAAAATAGGGTAGGTAGGTATTAATTTTAGGGGGGAGGGGTTAAATGTTTATATTTTATAGTCTAGGTATAGGATAGGATAGGACATTCCAGCAATATAAACCTTCAGTGGTTAAATGGCCTAGATTTTGGGAAATCTTTCCCATCATCAAACACTTGTCGCAGACTGGTTGAACGAGACTATATACATGTGCACTAAAGTATCAGCCAGCGACGATCTTCTGCATGTTGTGCAAAACATGTTGCACTCCAAAGTACAATGAATGCTATGGCCATACAATTGAAGAGAAACATAGAGAAACGGTTTCAAACGTATTTATAACTGATTTCTATATCAGACTTTAATTAGTAAATTTCTTCCCTTGAAAATATAAAAATATCCAGGGTAGGGCCCTGTTTTAGGGTAGGTCGGGTTACGCCAACATAACAATTTTTTTGTATAGGCCTACATGTAATACAACACACATAAACAGGTATTGGTCTAACAGAAGCAGTCAAGTGGAAAGAAGTGAAAAGAGAGAGAGAGGCAGAAAGCATGCAGAAAAGAATACAAAGAAGGAGGAGAAGGGGGATAGAGGGAAGGGGCTGGTTTAACCAGACTGGTAATAAGGAATTATTACTTGGTACTTGGGGGGGTGGGGAGGGGCAATGAACATGAAAAAAAGTACCTTGGCGTGCAAGGACAGTTCGCAAAATTAAAGCCATTTGGCATGTTTGGTCCATTTTTGTGCTTAGTTTTGTTTTGCGCACCATTAACAAAAAACCTTGTGTTAACTTTTTTTATTTGGGGGAATTTTATTCACAATTGTTTTTTTTAAGGGCCTGTGTTTAAATAAAAGATGTTGGAAACACACAAGACAAGTCAAAGGTGGGAACAGATAGAAAAGTAATTAGTTTGTGAATGACAGACTGGAAAGGGGGATATCTGTGGTAAAAAAGAGAAAATGTTATTAGTCATTTCCTTCTTTGATGTTCAGACTATAGGGTTGAATGGTCTGGCATGTCTGGAGGCGCCTTATACACAGTAGCTCCCTACTCAGAACAGTCTATCTGTGGTTACCTAGTGCCTCAATGCCCTGTAAATTCATGTCAAAATTGGAGTGATTAGGAAGATTTTCTGTTGAAATAGACGTAAATTGTTGATTACAAATTTTCTCAGAAATCTTAGTTGAAAATATAATGTGGATGAAAGTTTGAGTTAAGAATAATCTATGGAAAAAGCTTCTTGCACAAAAGTAAATTGCAGAATTGCCTTTTCACATATTATGTGGTTCTATTATTATAAGCATTTAAAAGCATTTAACTTAATACAAGTGTTTGATTGTCGTAGAGTATAATCACCATGTGTAATCTGGACTATTCCATTCCAAACAGATTTTAAGCCAAGTTTCACCGAATTATTATTTTCTGCCAAAATGCACGACTGAAATGAACTCTTTTTTTAAATTTTTATAACTCACATACAAACAGATCCTTAGAAACTCAGTCCCCCGCACTATGAAAATATTAAAAAATCCTTCTAAACAATGTGAATGACTCCATGTGGACATTAATCTTGTCCACTATGACATGACCTTGCCTCATTTAGACAAATGGGTTGGAAACGAGAAGAAGAATAATTATCCGTATATGACTCCAATATTAATTTCGCGGCAGAAAAAACGGCAAAATAATGGATAACACATGATGCGTGTTCCAACAATGAAATGATAAGGATGTGTGTGTGTGTGTGTGTGGTAGATGTCCAGCATTTAGATTTCTAGAGTTTGTTCTTTACTGAATAATCGACAGATATAGATCTCTACTCCTTTCTATTTTGATAAAATGTGAACAGGGTAAATTGACTGAACATGTGCAGGTTGTAATACATGCGTTTCTTGATTGAAGGCCTACATGCTGATAAATGTACTTTTTGTATGCAAAAATACGTACTGCTCAATATTTCTCATACACATGTTCATGTTCATACATGTACCTGTATGGTTTGTAATACATTGTACTCACGTCAGGTTGCTATGATATTTGCCATGCCCCTGTGCATATATACGTTAGGAATAAAGAAACTGGACACAAAAGGGACCAGAATATTTTCTTCTCCAACTAATTTGGTTATCACATTACTTCATGATTACAAAGACTTATCTACCTCCTGTACATGTAAGTACATGTACATGTAAGTCATAATTGAACAGTTTTGAGTTAATGTACATGTTTATGTAGATAGTATGTATGCACATGTACATAGTACGTATGCACATGTACTTCCCTCTCCACCCCCCCAAAAAAGTATATATATATATATATAATATATATGTAATCATAATAATAATAATCATCATAATAAATAAATAAATAAGTAAATAAAATAATAAATAAATAAATATATAAAACTAACAATTTTTTTTATTTTTTATTTAAAAAAATTAAGAAAACAAAATAACCACACAAAAAACTCAGAGGTGCTCGGCTGAAGTGAGAATACCTAAAGGAGACTGATATACAGCAGTGTTCAGCTCCTTTAGAAGTGTCTTGTTTGATTCAACTAGTATTCTAAGTGTGTGCCTGATACACACCTGTGCACTGAGTGTGTAGTTGCTGTGAATGTTCTTGTGCTGCTCCACTGAACTGATACAACTTACTATTGCCTGATTGGAAACATCACTACATGTAAATCAATACGAGCTTCATATTGTACTGATTAAAGTAAACAATGGATGTCTTTCACAGAGGACTGAGATACATTTCAAACATTTAGAAATTCTTCTCTTTTTTGTTACACTTTAAAAATATTTGTTACCAAAGACATCACATGTGTATTTGTAATGTTTATGGTAAAAAATGGGGTTTGTTCTCGAAAAATTGAGCTTGAAAACCTCTTGTCACTTTTAGTCAATGATGATATTAGTTAATGTTTAATACAGGAATGTAATCAATATTAGCAGGTGCCAGCTTTGTTAGACAGAGGGAGTTTGTTGTCATATCCCTCTAGGCTATCCCTTGGAGGCAGCTTCTTCTCAGGGTCCTTCATGTCCCACCATGACCATACAATAAATGTATGTCGCTTTACTTTGTCAAACATTTCCTGTCTCCATTGTTTATCTTCTTCTTTTTTTCTTTTCCAGACATTTGCCTTTGACCACTGTTTCCTGTCCACAGATGAAAGGAATCCCAAATTTGCAGGTAGGTTATTGACAGATGACAACCTTCCCGGGATGATTATTTTTTCAAGTTTTGTTCCTTTCCTTATATTCCTTTCTAAAACCTTCTTTATGAAAATTAAATTGATTGAATATTAAAACGGTTTTCATGCAGGTACAGTATTCATTATGTGCATGCAAACATTGTGCATTAGGAGTTCACTTGGCTTCAAAAACAAGTTATGAATTAAAAACCATTATTAACACCAGTTACAAACCCCTAGGGTATCATGCTTAACTCTACTAACGAAGCACGGATAACTAGGTTTTAGGCAATAACTCTTTTTGAGTTTGCCAGGGTTGACAAAGTGTGCAACCAAATTTTCACAGTAAGTTTGCCTTGTGTGAACGGGGCTCTGAACTCAAGACCTTTGAAAACAAGCTTTCAAAAAAAAAAAAAAAAAAACAAAGTCACAAATTCATATTTTCAGGTGTTACTTGTCTACATCAATGTCAGTGTGTGATTTCTATGTGGGGGTACAGAATGATACAGTTTCAATGTGCAAAATGTGCTGTAAGTAATGGGAGGAATGACAGCAATCATTATGCAAACAATTACGTAAATGGTGTACATTAAATAAGAATCAATCAATCAATTAAGTTAATAAGATGAAAATAATAGTTACAACTAAAAAGTACATACATATTTTACAGTTTCTAAAATTGTTGGTGATGTGAACTTTCTGAGCTACAAGAGCTGTGGTCAAGTGGAGTTTGTCTTGAAATTTGAGCCTTGTAAAAGATTTTGAAAACAAATTATCAGTTAAAAAAACAAAACAAAAAAACCCCAACAAGACCAGTCTGGAAATAAAAACCGGAGGGGTAAGTGGCCCCAATTTCAAGGAACTTTATAATCAGTCGGCTTTCAGATTATATCCATTCAAATATTTTCTCTATAATTATCAATCCCGTATCTTGTCTTTATTGTTCTCAAATAATGTTGAACATTTCTGGTGAGGTATGATTTTAAATGTGTACAGAGACACATTAAAGTAGAAACCTAAAGATTATCCCTATCTTTCTCCTTTAATATGCAATCAAGCCTTAGCCAGTGCAGTCTTGTCTCAATGCACCCTGGCTGTTTTCTCAGCCTTTTTATCATCACTAGCTGACTAGCGATGAAACAGTTGTTCCTTACAGGAGCTCATAAAAACAATTTCCAATATTGCAAACACCACCTGTGGATGTACTAATATAATCTGCAATCTTAGGGCATGCTTTAGGTAAACCACTCCTAAACCTGGTTGACTTTCACACTACAAGTTATATTAAGTGTAATAGCTGTGACTACAAAAGCAATATACATGCTAATTGGGCTAGTATTGGTGGTATACACATTGACATGTCAAAACATTACCATATTCATTATTACGTATAGAGGACTTTGGGTTTGTTTGTTGATAGAGGAAGGATGGCAGGAAGACATTGCAAAGTTCTATTGTAATGCACCCACACATATTTTTTTACTTGATATTTGAAATAAAAAGTTGAATTCCCTTAAGGTGATCCCTCTGCTGCCACTCCTACATGTAGGTTATAGGCCAATCATAAACTTGGGTGTGATCCCTCGTTATACGGTAGTTCTAGGTTGAAGAGCTTCTGACTGGCACCCCTGAACAAAGATATTGACAAAATATGGAGACTGCCATTATGGGGATAGATGGCTCAGTTGGTGGAGCACCAGCATGTTAGTCCAGAGTTCATAGATTCAAGTCCCGCTCTAGTTAATTTTGTTTTATTTAATCCAAAATTATTTACGCAATATGCCAATGTTTTCAACTTTTTTCAGGTTGTACAGAGTGAACTACATACATTGTATATTTGAAGACCCCCACCAAGCTGTACTTATCAATAATATTTGTCTTTTATGCTATGTCATTTAATAAACTTCAATGACAATTTTGATTATAGGATTTGCAAGTGTTTAATTTTTGTAATATTGTATTTGTTTAAAGTACCCATATTTTTTCATTTTGTGGTCTGCGCTATTTGTTAATTATTGTCATAAAAATTGATTTTGTACTCAAGGTACTAAAGAGATTTCCACAGCCCTCCATGTCTGAGGTTGGGTTATCCACCTACATGTAGATAGTGAAGTCAATTATGAAGAAGAGTAACGTATGAGTGATACACACATTGTACCTTGCAGTCTTCATGTAAAGAGTTGGAATGCACTCCTTTACATATTTTCATTAGTTGGCTTTAAGCAAAGGATCAGTCCCCAATCAAAGAGTTTACTCCAAAGCTCATCAGCTTAATCACTCCAGCAGGTGTAATAAGAGCCGCTGTGTTTTGCATTTTTGTTATTACTGTAGGACTCGCTTGTTGTCTCCGGAGATTACCTTTTTCCTTTGGTTGTTTGGAATCATCAAGGCTTGGTTACATTCGTGACAGATACAACTATAAAGTGGGACGAGCATTTATTTATTTTTGTTTAAAAGATTTTACAGACATTTTATGAGCTTCTGTGGTGTGTCGGGCCCGAGTGGTCAAGTGCACTGGACTCAAGCTCTGGTGTGCCCATGTGTTGTGCAATGCACAAAAAGAACCCAATACACTGTGCATGTCTCCAGTGTATCTGATTGAGAAAACACGTCAAACGAAGAATATGTTTTTTTTCTGAAATGAAATCTTTGTTTTAAAATATACCTTTAAACAAATCTGAACAACAAAAATACTCATTACAATGTTAAAATAAAAAAATTAAACGGCAACAAAAATCACACATGTGGGCAATATGAATCAATATAAGGGCTATTTATTATGGTTTGAAGTTTACTAAAGGGGTTTTAAGAGCAGGAAGAGGTCTGGACTCCCTGGGAACACTCACTGGAACCAACCCCTGGAAACACCCACCGGAACCAACCCCTGGAAACACCCACTGGAACCAACCCCTGGAAACACCCACCGGAACCACCCCCTGGAAACACCCACCGGAACCAACCCCAGGAAACACCCACCGGAACCACCCCCTGGACACCCACCGGAACCAACCCCTGAACACCCACTGGAACCACTCCCTGGAAACACCCACCAGAACCACCCCTGGGACCACTTCTGAACACACCCCTGCTTAATAAGCATCTCATACGGTGGATATTCTGGCATGCGACTGGGAGTTCAACCTTGATTGAGCCCCCAAACTGGGGATGAAAATGTTGGGCCAAATTTCTTGAGATACATATAGTGCTCCTCATTGGGTCCTAAATGTCCAGAGTCAGCAATGATGTGATATCTGTCTTTCTCATATTCTCTCTCTTGTTTGTCTTCTTATACAATTCTTTTCTATTTCACCCCCCCCCCCCCCCCCCCCCCCCCCCCGTCCTGATCTATTTGCTTAAAGGTCTCAGGTTCTTTATATTGAGAATTTATACCACATGTGAATGTCACTTGCTCCAAGCTATTCTTACTGTTATGCACATGCAGCATCAATGTAGCTGAGAAATGGGTGTAGGCGTGTGTGGGTAGCATGTGTACACATTCAAACGGGGGAAAAATAGCAAAAAAGATTATGGTCCAAACAAAAATACAAACAAAAGAAAGACAACCTTGAAAGAGGTCCTTTATTGCTGGTATTTACACACTTAGGACTTTTAACAAAAAAGATCTGTGTAAATGACATACCGGGGACATTCCTCGCTTTGCTTTCGTGTACAAAACCAATGGGGAAGGCTCATCCCTTACAGCTTTTGAGTCATTGTTTCACTTAAACCCTCAAAAGTTTGAGCACTGATCTTTGTCAAATCCAAAAATTTCTTTGTTAAAAGTGTTCTTTTGGATGATAACACGGCAGAAAAAGAAGAAGACAAAAGTTATGCCTCAACATTTTGCATTACTTCCTCAATCTGGCCATATTCTATGTCATCACTTGTCTAGTGTAAAAGTAAAGTTCACACACAGCTGCACTTGATTCAACAAACAACACATCCCTAAAGTTTTCATGGCTAACTGCATCTTGAGATCCCAGATATTTGCAGCTGAATCCAGGCAAACCTGTCAGTGCTGGCAAACATGTACGTTGTATGTACATTGGTGTGAACACCTCTTTTTGGGAACATCCTTTAACCTACACCATCTCTCCTTGCCACTGTCGGATCATCACTCTTAATTTCAATCCCCTTTTACTCCATTCACTTTCACCATCACAGTAATCATCTATCGTACAATTTGCGCCACACCAAACCCCCAACTAGGACTAGAAGTCTGAACTCTACATTTATCTGTACTCTTAAAATCTTAAAGTAAGAGTACAGAGCCATTAGATCAAGCTGAGACAATCACAACCTTTGATCGTTTACACAGAGCAACCGCTCCATCCTGTTTCTGTCAGGGTGCTTCCTGTCCATGGAAGTTCAGCTTCCTGTAAAGGCCTGGGAGAGATTCCCTCATTCTCAGGTACTTGTACATATACCTGTACTGTGTCCCTGTCAATTGAACTCTAGCCTTGAGTTGGGTAGCTGGAGATTGGAGATGGTTGGAGGATTGCTGAGGGTTTTTATTTTCATTGGGAAGGAGGTTGGAGAAGATGGGAGAGCTGTGAACACTGTGTTTCAATGATGTGTAGCTTTGTGATAAAGTTGTGCAAATACTGATGTTTCTTGGTTCTTTAATATCTTGGTATTTGGCATCACTCAGTGCAGCATCAAGGTCTTACTATAATACCTTTATTTGAAGAATGGCTGTTACTCATGTACACTGTACATGTACATTGTACATGTACAGTATGTACATAACACTCTTGCGGGTCTGTAATTTTAAAGGACACCTTCCTTTAAAAATCACCAGTAACAGTGTCAACTGGCACGCTTGTTTCTAAAAAAACAAAACAGACTGAACAAGAGATGAAAAAACCCAGGCTGAACTATAGATGAGCATGAGTTGTTTTTACACCAGTGTGAACATGCACGATACCACCATTGAGAAAGCAATACACCCTCAAGTGATGGAAAAAACTGGCACGATAAAGACTTTTTGTAGTAGAAAACTGCTATTCACTAAATTCACATGTCAAGTAATAAACCACATGGGAAACTGACTCGGTAAGTTGTAATTCAATTTGGGTTGGACAAAGACAAATTGAATACAAACAATTCCTGTGGTTTTACAAAAAAGGAAACAGTGAAAAACCCTTTGAACATTCTGCCACTTCGTTTGATATCTGCAGGGTTTTAAGTTGTTAATCTTTTGTAAAAAAATAAATTTCCAATCAATTTGTGAATTATGTTATAGCTCTAGAAAAGAAACTAGGTCATACATGTAGGACATATTATATGTTCATATTATGATCAGGCGCTTAATATAGGATTAATGTACAAAGATCTGAGCCTGTGCAATCTTCCAATGTAAAGTATAGGAGTAATGTACAAAGATCTGAGCCTGTGCAATCTTCCAATGTAAAGTATAGGAGTAATGTACAAAGATCTGAGCCTGTGCAATCTTCCAATGTAAAGTATAGGAGTAATGTACAAAGATCTGAGCCTGTGCAATCTTCCAATGTAAAGTATAGGAGTAATGTACAAAGATCTGAGCCTGTGCAATCTTCCAATGTAAAGTATAGGAGTAATGTACAAAGATCTGAGCCTGTGCAATCTTCCAATGTAAAGTATAGGAGTAATGTACAAAGACCTGAGCCTGTGCAATCTTCCAATGTAAAGTATAGGAGTAATGTACAAAGACCTGAGCCTGTGCAATCTTCCAATGTAAAGCATAGGAGTAATGTACAAAGACCTGAGCCTGTGCAATCTTCCAATGTAAAGTATAGGAGTAATGTACAAAGACCTGAGCCTGTGCAATCTTCCAATGTAAAGCATAGGAGTAATGTACAAAGACCTGAGCCTGTGCCAATGTAAAGTATAGGAGTAATGTACAAAGACCTGAGCCTGTGCAATCTTCCAATGTAAAGTATAGGAGTAATGTACAAAGACCTGAGCCTGTGCCAATGTAAAGCATAGGAGTAATGTACAAAGATCTGAGCCTGTGCAATCTTCCAATGCAGCGTTTTAGCTAGCGAGCCGTGCAGCCGTGTTTTGCACGGCAAATTTTCTGAAAACACGGCATATTTTTTCATGCACGGCTTGCTTACTGTAAATCAAGCCGTGCACCACATTTGTATAAAATATGGGCTGAATTGAATGTTTTTCCCTTCAAAAAACATGACAAAATATTTCTAAAATTTAATAATGTTGTAGAAAGACATGAAAACATCGTTGACTCCGATGCAATTAATATTAATATAGCCCCAAATATAGACGCAAGTTGCAGCATGTGTTAGTCAGATACCCTGTGTTTTGGTAAACGTTTTCGTGTGTGAACCATACCACTCCCTTCGTTATCGAATGGATGCCCCCCTATTGACGATTAGCCGTGTGGGATCTGTAAACTTGCAAGCTGTTTCAACCGAGCAAGCAAGTGTTTCAACGGACGAAACAAAGAGGGGAAATAACATAAAAGAAACGAAAATTACTGTAACAGATTTTGTCATGAAGGTAAAGGTTGACTCAAATTTCTCTCATTCTGTTTTTCGTAATTAGACAGTCGACATGCGATTCAAAACATCAGTGGGCGAGTCAAAACTTTATTATTACCAACAATTATTCTGCTCTGGTCCTGAGAAAACATTATTTTCCTTGTCACAATTTATAGAAGTGGGAAGGCCTACGGTGGTCAAGTCTCCGGTGGTGTCAAGTCTCCGGTTTTTAAGCTCGTGAAATGGTTCGAAATGTCAGAACATTTTTTCTGCCATCACGGCCGCGATCGTTGTTGATGCTCACTTGCTCACTGTCTACCACCATGCGTCACACGCACCGTGCTCGCGGCACAGTATGGTGCATGCAGCCACATGGTGCATGCAGCCACATGGTGCAAAGTCCATCTATCAGCACGCTGTGATTGGCTGTAGATAATATCCATATTCATGAAGAAAGCTTGGCTAGACTCCAACTCGGTACACGTTCACAGTGTATGTAGTTGAGGCTGTGGATTTCTGTACTATACACGCCCTTGTACCATTTCTCTATGCTTGTACTACTAAAACATCGAGAACGTTCGCTGGGGGACCTTGTTTTAACGTTGCCTCCACGATGCCACCGAAGTGCGTTATCATCGGACGTGGCACTTCGTTAATTTTCCATCAATGCTGAACCTTTCTCTTTGGATGAACATTAACTGCTTATAAAAAAGGTTCTGATGTAATAGATCTTCAAATTAGAAATCTATTGAAATGGAAAAGAAATTGCGAGCGAATTAAGTTTGATTTTAGTCCATCCAGCAAAAAACCCCAAAACAAAACAAAACACCAGTTTAGGAAAGCCCCTCTTATTAATTAAAAAATAAATAAAAAATTAAGCTTAAATTTTTCAGCTCCCATGACACAAAACAGTCTCAATTTAACATCAGTCAATATGTTTTGGGAATCATCAGGTGAAAAAGGTGGCAAAACAATTAAAACAATTTGACAATAATAAATTTTATTCAATCAAAAAATTCACAATGACAGCCAATCATTATAAGGTAATCTGAAATTTGCCAAAAGGTTAAACAAATAATTGTGAAATTTTAAAGATTCTTTGGCCTATATAAATTATTACATTCTTTCTTTACAATTTTTAAATTGTAATTCTTGTGTTATTGATTTTTGTGGTCAAAACAAAGTTTCATCCTAAAGGACAAACAAGTTAATTTATTAGAATGAACTCCACAACTTAAAAAAAGTATTTATAGGAGCCTACATTGCAACCCAAATTCAGGGCACAGAATGCATCAGCGAAAGAGCGTATACAACTAGTAAATTAAGCTTCCCGCTGGGCCTTAAGACAATTGATAAACAAAGTTATGTTTTCAAGGTAATTTGAGAGAGTTTGTGCACTTTGTGTAGATTTTCGGTGAAAAAAGTTGCACACCCTGTTTTTCAATTTGCACACTCACTTTTCAAATCCTAGCTAAAACACTGTTCCAATGTAAAGTATAGGAGTAATGTACAAAGACCTGAGCCTGTGCAATCTTCCAATGTAAAGTATAGGAGTAATGTACAAAGACCTGAGCCTGTGCCAATGTAAAGCATAGGAGTAATGTACAAAGATCTGAGCCTGTGCAATCTTCCAATGTAAAGCATAGGAGTAATGTACAAAGATCTGAGCCTGTGCAATCTTCCAATGTAAAGTTTCACATTTTTGGTGGTCATTGGTATACGTACATGTAAAGATTAGCATTAGATGAACGAGGCTTCAAACCAATATTCCTACATGTCATCATTGACTGCCTTTGATTTGACCACCCACACACAAACACGTACTGTACATGTATGCAGAAATGTAAACCTCAATACCAAAATCATTCACTATTTGTCATGATATCTCAAGGCATAAACCATCTTCATTTATATTTCGTTTTCTGTTCGTTGTACTCTGCAATGACAAGTTTGAAACACCTCTTCAAGAAAACACATAAAAAGAAGAAGCCCGGGATAAGAAATCTTAATTTGATCTCCATCGTTGGATGGAGCCATCATTGATGACTGCACTACGTGACTGCATTATCTTCCTTGGGATCATCCATTCAGTAAGGTGTGGATTGACTGAACAATCACACCTGCTATAGGGTCAGCTCCTTAACTAGCAAGAAAAACAATCTTGAAATGATGAAAGAGAAAGAGAGATATCAGGGACACCCATTGCAGATGGTTTTGCAAGTGCCTATTTAAAGGACCACTGATGGGATGGATAATGTGATGCTGGACCATGGTTCAGTAATAAGATCAAAATGCATTGCTATGAGGCCATTATGGTAAGACTGTAAACCAAGGACCAGACCTTGCTCTTTGATAAGACAGTGGTTTATGAAGTGAATTATCAGGAGGATATGAATGCAAATCATCAGGGTCTTGAAAGAACTACTGGGCTGCTGGCATGAGTCTTATTAATTTAAATCTGGCCTTGTTACCTGAAAGCCAAATAAGTCTTAATGGTCTGCAATGAAGAAACAAAACGTTTACATATTCAGTATTCTCAGATAATCTACAGCACCAACCCAAATCAATAAACAAAAATACTTTAACATGGTTTTACCATACCTTAATTTCCTTCATGTGAATCATTATTGAATCATCAGTTTTTGAAAATTTGATTACCTCAAATTATATTTTCACTGGTAAGTTTGAAGATACATACATGTACATGTATGTTCCCAAAAGCTAGATGCTTTGAGTGAATGTGTTCTTGCACAACTTGTGGAGTCACTCTTTATAAATCTGATGGATGAATTTGCGTGCAGATTATTTTAAGCCCCATTTGCTCAAAGCCAACACTCCAACTTCCAACCTAAATGTACCATGATTGTTTAAAACAAACTCAAACTTGATTATACTGTACATGGTTATGGCCTTTGGGAAATTTGGTTTGTGTTACAAATATGTAAAATAACCATGCTTTGAGTAAAGGCAGAGACTTCTTGCCAAGAGCAGGGCCTCCTACAACTAGGTTTGCACCTGTCTGGATCTACTCAGCCCCCATCGCCTACATAATTACACCTGTCTCACTCCTGGGCCTACAGTTTCATAGCTTGGATTAAAGTGGATATTGTACCTACAACATTTATATTCATAGAATATTGTCAATAAGTGGGCTAGAGGACCGGTTTCCAGTTTGACTGATGGCAATATCATTAGAATGTACATGTAGGTTCAAACACCAGTCATGGCGCTTAGGACTTGAGTTAGACACTGAAGTGTACATGTACATGTAGGCGTACATATCAAATCTTTGCATAGCTTACACTAGAAGTAAACTGGAAAAATGCCCATAATTTATGTAGTATGGACAGAGCTTCATAAGAGTTGAAATGGTTTCAGGAAAGTTTTTGGCAGTATTTAGTAAATGCCTGTTCACCCTAAACCAAGGAAACTATTCAGGCTACTTGCAAATGTACAGTGTACAATATACATACATACGTATATGTACGTACATGTAGGCCTATCCCTATCAACTCACTGAAAATCATGCCCTGTCCCAGACTCACAGTTTTCCCCCAAACATTTTGATTGCAGTCATTGTGAGTTGGCTTGTTGCCATTTTGTCATTGAAGCTTTATCATCTTTAGAAAATGACAGGTGTTATTTGGTAGTGTGTTTATATATACTCCAACTGTCTGTCTAGACAATTAGTTAACCCTACAACCAGGTACATGTATACATAGAGCTCCTATATTAAAAAATAAATAAAATCTTCCATGTACCTAAATAACCATCAGAATTGTACAGCATATGCTGGCTTGGTTGATTTGGCTTTGATGAGAAACTGAGTAGATCACTATCAGGCAATACCAGATTATGCATTATGAAGAATCTTGAGATTATGCCTACTTAGTGGTTCATAATACATAATCATTTACATCGTAAGGATGTTATAAGGGAATAAAAGAGTGGGACGAGGTCTTGAACGTTTGTTTAAAAGTGGCAGGGTCGTGGCCGAGCGATAAAGGACCGAGCCGATGGTGAGGTCCTGCAAGGTTTTAAACAAACGTTCAAGACCTTGTCCCTCACTTTTATTCCCATTCATAAATGCCCTGTTTGTTAAAAAGCGTAATAATGTTGGAAAATCTGTAAACTTTTCTGTAAAATTTCATTCCTGTCACGTTTGCAGGCTCCGTTTCGCAAATGGTCAAATTGTGAGCTGCGCACATTGGTTGTGCGTCTAGGCACACTTGCTAATAGATTTTACATTGAATACCGGTATTTATTGATTGCGTTATGTGTAAAGTAGTGCCACGCGTATGTTTAAACACTTCCCACCGTGTTTGTATCACACTTTTAAACATGGCCACGGGATCTCCTCTGGACCAATCAGAATGGATAAAAGTCTTTTATTTTAAAATTTTACGTATTTGGATACAATAATTTGAAGAATTGAGCAAAAATTCTCATTTAATATGAAACTTTGTCAATACTTTAAATGAAGCTGACCTGTGAAAATGTCCCTTGAACATTGAATTATCCAGCTACATACATAAGATGAGGATATGTAAACTATTGTACAAGGTCTCTTGGGTGTTCTAATTTTAAAATTAAAGTTTTTACACTGGACATTTATCACCAAGAGTCCCTGGCTTTCACAAATTGACTGAGCCATCAATGTGATGCCTGCACCAACTCCTGCTGAAAGAACACACGCTTGGAATGAGGTATTGCTGATATTCTCAGTACGTCTTCATTAGTTGTCTGGATTCATGTCTTGAAGGACTATACTAAGGAGTCCTGCTGCTTCCACCATTGCGGAATGAACCATTATAATCACTCATTAGTGCTGGATAGAGCAAGCTATAAGTGGCGTCGCGTGGAGGAGATATGTGATGGAGGTGGGGGGTTGTTGGAGCTTGTTAGGGGATCTGGTCTGGGTTTTGATTCAATTGGGACACGGTCATGACTTGTCAGACAGAGGGATTATCATCCTTAAATATACAAAGATTTTCACTTTCTACCTGTGCTCAAAATACAGGAGATTAAAATGCAACGACAGTGTACAATATAGAACAGTAAGTTTGTTTATTTTTTGTTTTTTCATTATAAAATATTTTAAACAAATTCTCAAATTCAACTTTAGTTGTTAACCACTTCACGTCTGTATTCTGAAAAAAATGTCATGCCCTTGTGCTGTACTATTTTCAGAAACTTTTGGAGCTTCTAGAGTTATCGTTTTCCTTTGAAAAATATCGTTGGCACAATACTCTGACTTGACAAAGGAAAGACATCAAAGGTTCTCAAAATAAGCACTAAGATTTGTGGTTCTCTTGTGAGAAAATATGAGTATGCCCTCACAATAAATTGCAAAACCTCAGCCCCACAACGGTGTGCGCACCGGGATGTGTAGGTAGGCATACCCATGTGTGTAAGTCATTCTATGTGTGTAAGTCATTCTATGTGTGTAAGTCATTCTATGTGTGTAAGTCATTCTATGTGTGTAAGTCATTCTATGTGTGTAAGTCATTCTATGTGTGTAAGTCATTCTATGTGTGTAAGTCATTCTATGTGTGTAAGTCATTCTATGTGTGTAAGTCATTCTATGTGTGTAAGTCATTCTATGTGTGTAAGTCATTCTATGTGTGTAAGTCATTCTATGTGTGTAAGTCATTCTATGTGTGTAAGTCATTCTATGTGTGTAAGTCATTCTATGTGTGTAAGTCATTCTATGTGTGTAAGTCATTCTATGTGTGTAAGTCATTCTATGTGTGTAAGTCATTCTATGTGTGTAAGTCATTCTATGTGTGTAAGTCATTCTATGTGTGTAAGTCATTCTATGTGTGTAAGTCATTCTATGTGTGTAAGTCATTCTATGTGAAGTGGTTAGATCTTGTCAGCAAATTACAAGCTCTGCGATTTGAGATAAATAGTTACTGGAGTACAATGTACGTTTGAATACTAGATGGTCTTTGATAGTTTACATTATTTTTAAAGAAACTTATTAGAAGTAGTTCTTCACACATTTAGGTGTAAAACATGTTTTAATTGTTACTTGTTAAGTTTTTGTTCATTGTATTCCTTGTAATGAAAGTAATATCCTATTCAAACACATTTTCCCCTAAGATTTTTTAGACGGACATGTTTGCCTGAATAGAGTATTTGCCAATTGTCTCACATTTTCTTGTACTCTCGGTCTTGCCATTTCTGTCAACCAGAAGATGGTGATTAAGCTCCTCGTTTGAAAGGGAATATAATCCCACATCAAAAGTAAAATGACAATGCATTGATTTTGTGTAGATTTTTTGAATGGACAATCAGGCCAACAGCATCTATTATCGTCGTCGTCAAACGTCATTATTGAGATGTTGAACTGTCGGGCAGTGCCCTGGGCTTTTGGTACTGTACTGCAATGTATAAACATGTACATCTTTCATCTTTTATGGAATCTGATTAAAGAGGCTGCAGTTTCAAAATATTCACCACAGGGCAAAATCAATGTTCTAAGCACAAATTTACAATAATTGTTCAAAGCAATTTTCATTTTCAACAATGGGAAAGTGTACAATTTGTTTTAATAATAAGATTTATTTCAAGTACACCTACATGAAGCTTGTGTCGGGGTAAGAAATAATATTCCAAAATCAAGAATTAAAATACAATGGGAAGTGAGTTTCTTAGCCAACTCACAATGGGGACAATAACTCATGTAAAAAATGTAAATTTATGTTAAAGTTGAATGCTCAAAAGTTGAAATTGGTTACCCATACATGTAAAAATATTTGTTTGAACCACAGAAAACACAGCCCAAACCTTGTTACACACTTCACTGGCTCGTTATTTGATTGGACATTACAAATTAAACTAAAGAAATGTGGTAAAGTAGTCTTGAATTCCTTAAACTTGCTAAACAGAAAAAGAATGACTGAAATTATCTTGAATAAATAGAACCAAACTATGTACTATGTATGAAACCAAATTAAATAGACATTACAATCAAGCAATCTTCGATATAGAATTTAAAAACTCTGTCAATTTGAAAGCTCGATGATGAAAGTAAACAACCTTTTGCCAAAATTTGTTGGGGAAACCTTTATACATGTAAGACCAGTGGAGGCCAAGAGAAGTAAGACAATAAAGCAGGGCACACATGCCGATTAATACTGCATTAGGTACGTGATTGTCCAAAACACCTGCAGTTCATTGTTCGGGAAAGTGGCAGTGAAGATGTGGATGTGTATGGACATACCTACCAGAAAGATTAAAAGCTTTTTAAAGTCAAAGAGACTGTGCAAGTTTCAACATATTCAAACTTTTGGACCTGTTAAAGTGTGCCATTTAATTGTTTAATTGTTTACACATTAAAGCAATACATACAGTTTGTATGTACATACACATGCACATGAGTATAAATACATACAAGCACATTTCACACATGCGCGTGATGTTCCCAAAAATGTTTGGATGTGCGCGAGACTTGCACAGTGTTCTATTGACCCCTTGCCTCACATTTCCGCCATTTTGAAAGTCAATTTGTGTACATGTGTGGCGTGTCGTGGCCGAGCGGTTAAGAGCACCGAACTCAAGCTCTGGTGTTTCTGTTCAGCAGAGTGTGGGTTCGAGTCCCGGTCGTGACACTTGTGTCCCTGAGCAAGACACTTAACTATAATTGCTTCTCTCCACCCAGGGGTAAAATGGGTACCTGTGAGGGCAGAGATGGTTCTTGTGATTGATTTAGCTTGATGCACTACATATTTGGCAGCACAGGCTGTATACTCCCCAGGGAGCTGAGATGGTTTAAGGAATGAAATAAATGGCCCAGTGACCAGGGGTAATAATGTTAAGAAGCGCTTTGAGACGCCCTTGGGTGTGATAAAGCGCGATATAAATCCATATTATTATTATTATTATTATGTTTACTCCCAATATGGCGGACATGATAAGCGTGTGTAAGTGAGGTGTGCATTGTGAAATGGGTCAATATTGGCTGTGAATAAGGTTATTTATTCCAGGAGCACATCAGCTATGTAGTAAGAGGGAAATGGTTGCCATTACCGTTGATCAAAACAGTTTGAATTTGTTTTCATAATTTTATATCCTTAAACATTGACTATTCTAAATGGCCCCTAAAAAATCATTAGAGTTTTAATGTTGTGCAGTCATGTACATGTAGAAATAAATGATTCATTGAACTGACTGTACATTATTGATGGACATCTTCATGATGAGACAGTAAGGCCTTGAGCTATACATATCGGATTAATCTTGGGAGAGAAAACATTGAGGTATTTTTAGAATGGTTTTGGAGATGGATTTGGCTTGCCTCCCCATTCTATGGTAAGCAGAGAGTCTTTTGACAGAGCCTCATTTGTAGGACATCATTATTACATCAATATTTGTATCAATTGCTCTGTTTACCACACAAAGCTTTTTGGACCCAGTCTCTGTTTGTAACTTGGTCAAAACATTCTTGAAAATTAAATTTGTTATTTATTTATTATTTTTGAAAAGGATGCATTCATTTCAGTCCCCTCACATTACCTGCTTTAATTTCTTTCATGAAGGTGCACCCAATTTTGTTTGCATTGTTTACACTACTTTTTCCATTATACAAAATACAATTTAAGACAAAATATGATTGATTTATTTGTTGATGATTATTATCATTCATGTACATCATAATTAAACAATGCACAAGATGAAGGGAAGGCTCAAACCACCCTGAGAGGACAGCCTGCTACTTCTGCCCAGCAGTGGCAGTGGTGGGACTACACAATTATAGAATCATCTCTGGTCATCAAACTTGCTTACATTAACCATTCCTCAAACTACAAGGTTTAGTGTCTTGCTCAAGGTTCCAAGAATCATGGCAGGCCAGTCAGGAATTGAAACCCTTAGTCTTATTGAGTCAGGTGTATCATTCTAGACTCAATGTTCAATGTTCATGTAGCCTAACATTTTTATTCTTCACCTTATTTAATTTTTCTTCAGGTCAAGACAAAGTTTTCAAGTGTCTTGGGCTGGACATTCTTGATAATGCCTTTGAGGGGTACAACGCCTGTATCTTTGCTTATGGACAAACAGGTAAGAAATCACTCTAGATATATGCTCATGGTGTACCATGGAACCAGTTTGTGAAAAAACCAGACCAAGTGATTTAAAAAAATGTATGTTTAGACCTAATCTCTTAAGAGAAGGTACATGTACTACGGTACATTGTTTCCTATGCCCATTCAAATATGAAGTGGCCAAAAGTCTTTACTTGCAGCGACTACTAAATTCATTTATATCATTCATTCTTCAATGCATTCCATATGATCTTCATTCAGACAGGCCAAACCAAAATAAGCTCTCGGCAGTCTTGCATGATAAGTTTGTGATACAACCAAATTCCATCAGTATTGCATCCATGTTGTTTTAGGCCAAGTATGCAGGATTGTGAACATGTGTGCACCTTATGAATATTTAGTTTTTATTTCCCATCTCACAACCTCCAAACATCAGGAAAACACTGCAGTACATTAGGTTGGAGGCGCTCAACCCATACATGTAAACCTCTCAATTGTACTTTAAGTTAACTCAACTTTAAAGGCATTGGACACGTTTGGTAATTACACAAAATATATATTAGCATAAAAACTTACTTGGTAACGAGCAACGGAGAGCTGTTGATAGTATAACACACTGTGAGAAACGACTCCCTCTGAAGTTTATAACGTAGTATTTGAGAAAGAGGTAATTTCTCACTAAAATAATAAAAGACTTCAGGCCTGAAGCCTTTTATTGGCATCTGAAAGCACACAAATTTGTGCAACAAGGGTGTTTTTTCTTTCATTATTTTCTTGCAACTTCGATGACCAATTCAGCCCAAATTTTCACAGGCTTGTTATTTTATGCATATTGTGGGATACACCAAGTGACAATACTGGTCTTTGATAATTACCAAACGTGTCCAGTGCCTTTAACTGAAACAAACTGTTTTCTCTTTACTTGATGTGCTGTCCACTCCATGTGCAGTGTACATTCTGTACATGAAGTATACGGATGGCTTCCTGCAAATTATGGATTGGGCAATCAGATAATCAAAAATAAAACTAAATACCTGCCTCCATTTAGCCAAATATGTAATGATGAAAAACGCAGAATATAAAGTTTCTTCCTTAAGTCAATCTATATGTACATGTTTAGTCTCAACCAACAAGATGTTCATTTTCAATTGGAGGATCTTTTGGATGACCTCTCCCTGGTTTGATCACTGATGACAATTGATGAAGTTGCATACTAAGAGATTGTGTGTTTGTGACTGGTGTGTATCACTGGCATTGATTCAACAACACTGAGTGTTATAACTTGATCCAAGGGACTGTTTCCTCACTCCACAGCTCTGTATCATTTATTGGTTGGGGGATCAAACGCATTACCCGCCTGTAATTTTATTCTTAATCGAGAAAGGATATTTCCCTATATAAGAACATTGATCTACATGTGATACAGAGTCAACAGATGCATCAAGGGGAAGTGATGGGCTGGGAAGGGGTACATTGTACACATGTACACATGTACATGTGGGTTATAAATATAAAGTTAATCAAAAATGGTTCTATCAGTGAAATGAACCTTTTGGGGATTTCTTTGCCAAGGTATCTTCATGTATAATGTTATTCCTAACAAATTTTTTTCTTCAAATCTCACAGCTTTACCTCTTAGTCTTAGAGATCTCTATAGGTCATGGCCCAAACTGTAAACAACTCTGGCCAACACCAATGTGCAATCACTGGAGTAGAGCAATGTCTAACTTTACAAACAACATTGAATGTTGAACACAATGATTACACTGCTAAGATTGACAGACAAGCGTTATTTCCCCCATTGAATTTACAGGAAATTTCAAACTTTATAAGTAAACTCTCTGATCAACTTACTCCAAAGATGCACATTTTGAATGGACCTCCTCATTTCCACATGGTAGAGCATTATAGTTTAGTGCACTGCAGATACAAAAAACACAGTTAAGACTCCAATTGGAGTATTTAGAACTATTGTAAGGCCAGCCATTAAAATGAACAACTGAAATGGAACACAAAAGCTAAGCTTTACTTTTAAGTAATATACCTCAAGGGAAACTAACTTTTAATTCAATTTTGTGTTGAACAAAGAGAAATTGACTTGACCGAGATTTGAACCTGCTACAGTGCTTTACCAACTGAGCTATCTAGCCCTATGTTGGTCGTCTCCCTACATTGACAAAAAACTTTGGTGTTGCCAAACAAAGAAATTGACAAAATAGGCCGCCAACATACTGTACGTCAAATTTGCACGAGCAATGTTATTCAACTCCTCTCTGTCAAATGAAATTGAATTAAAAGTGAATTGAGCCTGGAAACTCAAGAAGCTTTTGAAACTCAACATGGACACAGGGTCTAAAAAATAATGCCATGATGATATCATCAGGTTTTGAGTGATAATAATTCAAAGTTTTACTGTTTCAAAACATCATAACCCCTGAACTGCACTATTGATTTTTAACAATCTATAATTTTATCAAAATCTAGAAAAATATTCAAACATTCAATTACTGATGTCATATTTGATAGAAGTTGAAAATGTTGTTTTGATGTCATGATGTCATCATCATCAGGTGTCAAATAACATTATTTAAAGGTTAGATATTTTAAGAAATCGTATCTCTTGAACTTATCAAGCTATTTAAATAATCTACAGTGATGAGATTTTTCATATTTGTGTCCACTCTCATCCCTGAATCTAGCCATGGTATGTAAGGGCTTTACAAGGTCTTATTACATTTTTCTCCGATCTGTCCCAAGGTTCAGGAAAGTCGTTTACCATGATGGGAACAGAAGACAACAAGGGGGTCATCCCAAGGCTATGTGACACACTGTTTGAGAGGATAGCCCGTAATACATGTGATAAGTCCCTCTCATTCAAGGTGGAAGTTTCTTACATGGAGATATACAATGAGAAAGTTAGAGATCTATTAGATCCCAAAGGGTGAGTTTGGATTCTATACAATGAGAAAGTTAGAGATCTATTAGATCCCAAAGGGTGAGTTTGGATTCTATACAATGAGAAAGTTAGAGATCTATTAGATCCCAAAGGGTGAGTTTGGATTCTATACAATGAGAAAGTTAGAGATCTATTAGATCCCAAGGGGTAAGTTTGGATTCTATACAATGAGAAAGTTAGAGATCTATTAGATCCCAAAGGGTGAGTTTGGATTCTATACAATGAGAAAGTTAGAGATCTATTAGATCCCAAAGGGTGAGTTTGGATTCTATACAATGAGAAAGTTTGAGATCTATTAGATCCCAAAGGGTGAGTTTGGATTCTATACAATGAGAAAGTTAGAGATCTATTAGATCCCAAAGGGTGAGTTTGGATTCTATACAATGAGAAAGTTAGAGATCTATTAGATCCCAAAGGGTGAGTTTGGATTCTATACAATGAGAAAGTTAGAGATCTATTAGATCCCAAAGGGTGAGTTTGGATTCTATACAATGAGAAAGTTTGAGATCTATTAGATCCCAAAGGGTGAGTTTGGATTCTATACAATGAGAAAGTTTGAGATCTATTAGATCCCAAAGGGTGAGTTTGGATTCTATTTTGGTTGGGGATGAATTTTGACTTAAAAAAAAAAAGGAACCCACAAATATAAATAAGCATCACACAATCTTCATGACAAACCAGCAAGATGCCTCTTATAAAAAAAAAAAAATATTTAGCGTTAAATAATTCTTTCTTTAAACTTGTTTTTCTTGTTTTTAGGAAACAAAACTTAAGAGTACGAGAACATAAAATCTACGGACCATATGTGGACGGTTTATCAACTTTAGCAGTTTCGTGTTTTGAAGTAAGTATTGAATATTTTAGACAAAAAGGTTGAATGTTATTTACATTATTCCCAGCCGAGAGGTTTTTTAAATTTTACTTTTAAATGTTTTAAAGGTGCAGAGAAGTTTCTAAATAATAAAGTTGCTAACTTTTTAAAATTGTGTTATTTCTTTGTTAATAAAACATTGCAAGACATGGAAAATAAGGAACATTTAAAGGGGGGGGGGGAGATATTTGTTCACACTTCTCTTAGACTGGACTAGATTGCAAGATGGTACATGTAGGATACAGGTAAGAAGATCCATAGTGCAGCAGTACAGGGGAGAAAGTACTGGCCTTGGGACAGATACAGTGAAGGGATGAGAAGCTGTGAGTAACGGTATCTACAGGAGGGACAATGAGCGACAGACCTGTTGCGCACAGAACATGAAAGTATGAGTAGAACATGATGCTTTGAGAAAAAGGCTCTGTTAAAATCACCAAAGACCACTTTATTGGCAGATGGGTGCTAAGCAAGAGCTGTGTATCAATATTGCTGGAAATTGCATCAAATGCAGAAAATATGAATGCCATGCCATTGACAACAAGTGGCTCTTTTTTACAAGCATTGAGAGTTTACATGTATGTGTTGGATCATGCTGGTAACATATGTAGCATGCAGAAATCAGTGGTTACTAATTAGTCAACTTCAACATTTGCTACTTCTCTACAAATACATTTGTACTGTGTTGCACCAATTTGATTGAAGAATAAAAGTAAACTACATGTAGTTATTTATCCACTGGAAAAGCTAAATGTCAAATAATCATATCCATACTGCTGTTGTATTTGCAAGGGTAAGAGAACTTTCAGAGATTAGTTCGATTGAAAGAAAGTAAATTCACCCACAAAATCACTGTTCCTTTTCTATAACCAATTTACCCTAACGCTCTTGAAGGGTAGTTGACAGTTATACAAAATATATGAGACATGTGCAACTTACCGGATTAGTGTCAATGATCAGATGGACAAATCCTATGCAGATTCTGTTACAATTTTCTTGCTTAGTCTAATCCTCTCTCCCATCCGCTGTCAAATCAAATAAGTCCCAATGACTCATAAATATTTTGTACAGTAAAAAAAGAATGAAGGAGGCGTAGACATGGAGTTAGAGTAGTGGTAAATCCATCCATGAATCCTAAACCTTGAGGCGTTTGGTCTGGAGTCTTTTCTCTTATCCAGTTTATAGCAGTAAGTTGCAGCATCTGGTGCAACTCAACACCCATAACTCTGATATATAGTTTTTTTAACAGGGCAAATGGTTGGTTTGCTGACCTGAAATTTAATCTTTGTAGAGCAAGTGTAATTTTTTACAAGACGATGTAAGGTTCATTCATAAAGATCAACTTGAACGAAATCAGTAAAACAAGTTTGACCCTTTATATTTGTTTATTGTGTGTTTAGTTAATATTTGGTCGTAAGTTTGATTATTTCTGTGCTGCAATTTTGTTGAAATTTGATCAGAAAAACTAGCCCCCTTTTTTCAATCTTTAAACTAGTGGTTTTTATCACCGTTGGAGGCGCCCTCATATTTTCGGAACCAATATGTCGCAATGCGGACTGGTGAAGATTGTTTGTATTCGTCTCTTTGCATTTACTGATTGCTTTCTTTTCTTATTTCTTCAAACATTGTTTCAACAACTTGTGTAAGTTTGTATCATGCCAAGCAAATTTGCTGTCGGTGGATTCCAGAATCGGCAAAAAGAGTCCCGACGTTACTTTTTCTTTCATTTTCCTAGGAATCCAGCGATGTTTGTTAACAACTCTTGAAAGGATCTCAAGTTGTCAAAATGGTCCTTGAATGGTTTATATGAAGAAGGGATCACCCCAAAAATTATTTTATAAAATCTGAAATTTTGGTTAAGTTGTTAATAGATCAAAGGTACGTTGTTACTTTACGGAGCACCAAAAAGGGACCTAATGGTATGAAAGCAATTACTGAAAACAGAAATAATTCAATTTCACTTAAAATAATTTATCTTGAGCACTCAAAATCACTTTCTTGCTCACCAAAATGTTTTGATCCAAAATTGCTTTTGAAATCATTTTGCTTGATTTTTTTTTAGAACACTCATCTTGAAATATATTATTGCGTGAAGTCGAAATGAATTATTGCGAAATCATTTCGTGCGCTCCAAATTATTTCTTTATAACTCGATCGCTCCAAATGCTTTATTTTGTGCGCTCGGAATAATTTATTGTCTGTGTGAAAGCTAAAAATATTAATGTGAAATTGATTAGGGCTCTCAAAACTATTTCTCCATCGTTTCAAACACCCTAAATATTTTATTTTGTGCGCTCGGAATAAACTATTGCCAGTGCGAAAGCTGACAAAATTATTGCGAAATTGATTCGTGCTCTCAAAATTATTTTGAACACTACAAATAATTTGTTTTAAGCACTCGGGATAAATTATTGTAAGAGTGAAAGCAAAAATTTTGTTTTGTAAAAACGATTTTTATTCTCTCAAAATGATTTCGAACGCTTCAAATAATTTATTTTGTGCGCTCAGAATAAACTATTGCCAGTGCGACAGCTGAACAAATTATTGCGAAAACGATTCGTTCTCTCAAAATTATTTCGAACACTACAAATAATTTGTATTATGCGCTCGGAATAAATTATTGTAAGAGCGAGAGCTAAAATTTTGTTTTGTAAAAATGATTTTTATTCTCAAAATTATTTTGACTGCTCCAAATAATTTATTTTGTGCGCTTGGAATAAATTATTGCCAGTCTGCTGCCATCCAAGCATCTGTGCAAAGCTTGCAGGCTCTGGAATAGTGGACAAACCCAGTAAGTCTGCTGCCATCCAAGCATATGTGCAAAGCTTGCAGGCTCTGGAATAGTGGACAAACCCAGAAAGTCTGCTGCCAATCAAGCATCTGTGCAAAGCTTGCAGGCTCTGGAATAGTGGACAAACCCAGTAAGTCTGCTGCCAATCAAGCATCTGTGCAAAGCTTGCAGGCTCTGGAATAGTGGACAAACCCAGAAAGTCTGCTGCCATCCAAGCATATGTGCAAAGCTTGCAGGCTCTGGAATAGTGGACAAACCCAGTAAGTCTGCTGCCAATCAAGCATCTGTGCAAAGCTTGCAGGCTCTGGAATAGTGGACAAACCCAGTCAGTCTGCTGCCATCCAAGCATATGTGCAAAGCTTGCAGGCTCTGGAATAGTGGACAAACCCAGTAAGTCTGCTGCCAATCAAGCATCTGTGCAAAGCTTGCAGGCTCTGGAATAGTGGACAAACCCAGTCAGTCTGCTGCCATCCAAGCATCTGTGCAAAGCTTGCAGGCTCTGGAATAGTGGACAAACCCAGAAAGTCTGCTGCCAATCAAGCATCTGTGCAAAGCTTGCAGGCTCTGGAATAGTGGACAAACCCAGAAAGTCTGCTGCCAATCAAGCATCTGTGCAAAGCTTGCAGGCTCTGGAATAGTGGACAAACCCAGTAAGTCTGCTGCCAATCAAGCATCTGTGCAAAGCTTGCAGGCTCTGGAATAGTGGACAAACCCAGAAAGTCTGCTGCCAATCAAGCATCTGTGCAAAGCTTGCAGGCTCTGGAATAGTGGACAAACCCAGTAAGTCTGCTGCCAATCAAGCATCTGTGCAAAGCTTGCAGGCTCTGGAATAGTGGACAAACCCAGTAAGTCTGCTGCCAATCAAGCATCTGTGCAAAGCTTGCAGGCTCTGGAATAGTGGACAAACCCAGTAAGTCTGCTGCCAATCAAGCATCTGTGCAAAGCTTGCAGGCTCTGGAATAGTGGACAAACCCAGTAAGTCTGCTGCCAATCAAGCATCTGTGCAAAGCTTGCAGGCTCTGGAATAGTGGACAAACCCAGTAAGTCTGCTGCCAATCAAGCATCTGTGCAAAGCTTGCAGGCTCTGGAATAGTGGACAAACCCAGAAAGTCTGCTGCCAATCAAGCATCTGTGCAAAGCTTGCAGGCTCTGGAATAGTGGACAAACCCAGTAAGTCTGCTGCCAATCAAGCATCTGTGCAAAGCTTGCAGGCTCTGGAATAGTGGACAAACCCAGAAAGTCTGCTGCCAATCAAGCATCTGTGCAAAGCTTGCAGGCTCTGGAATAGTGGACAAACCCAGTAAGTCTGCTGCCAATCAAGCATCTGTGCAAAGCTTGCAGGCTCTGGAATAGTGGACAAACCCAGTCAGTCTGCTGCCATCCAAGCATATGTGCAAAGCTTGCAGGCTCTGGAATAGTGGACAAACCCAGAAAGTCTGCTGCCAATCAAGCATCTGTGCAAAGCTTGCAGGCTCTGGAATAGTGGACAAACCCAGAAAGTCTGCTGCCAATCAAGCATATGTGCAAAGCTTGCAGGCTCTGGAATAGTGGACAAACCCAGTAAGTCTGCTGCCAATCAAGCATCTGTGCAAAGCTTGCAGGCTCTGGAATAGTGGACAAACCCAGAAAGTCTGCTGCCAATCAAGCATCTGTGCAAAGCTTGCAGGCTCTGGAATAGTGGACAAACCCAGTAAGTCTGCTGCCAATCAAGCATCTGTGCAAAGCTTGCAGGCTCTGGAATAGTGGACAAACCCAGTCAGTCTGCTGCCATCCAAGCATATGTGCAAAGCTTGCAGGCTCTGGAATAGTGGACAAACCCAGAAAGTCTGCTGCCAATCAAGCATCTGTGCAAAGCTTGCAGGCTCTGGAATAGTGGACAAACCCAGTAAGTCTGCTGCCAATCAAGCATCTGTGCAAAGCTTGCAGGCTCTGGAATAGTGGACAAACCCAGTCAGTCTGCTGCCATCCAAGCATATGTGCAAAGCTTGCAGGCTCTGGAATAGTGGACAAACCCAGTAAGTCTGCTGCCAATCAAGCATCTGTGCAAAGCTTGCAGGCTCTGGAATAGTGGACAAACCCAGTAAGTTTGCTGCCAATCAAGCATCTCTGCAAAGCTTGCAGGTTATGGAATAGTGGACAAACCCAGTCAGTCTGCTGCCATCCAAGCATCTGTGCAAAGCTTGCAGGCTCTGGAATAGTGGACAAACCCAGTCAGTCTGCTGCCAATCAAGCACCTGTGCAAAGCTTGCAGGTTCAAGAATAGTTGACAAACCCAGTCGGTCTGCTGCCATCCAAGCATCTGTGCAAAGCTTGCAGGCTCTGGAATAGTGGACAAACCCAGTCAGTCTGCTGCCATCCAAGCATCTGTGCAAAGCTTGCAGGCTCTGGAATAGTGGACAAACCCAGAAAGTCTGCTGCCAATCAAGCATCTGTGCAAAGCTTGCAGGCTCTGGAATAGTGGACAAACCCAGTAAGTCTGCTGCCAATCAAGCATCTGTGCAAAGCTTGCAGGCTCTGGAATAGTGGACAAACCCAGTAAGTCTGTTGCCATCCAAGCATCTGTGCAAAGCTTGCAGGCTCTGGAATAGTGGACAAACCCAGTCAGTTTGCTGCAATCCAAGCATCTCTGCAAACCTCTATTTCTAAGTGACTACTGAAGGAGGGAACAAAATGGCCAAAAAATTCCACCATTTTAAACATTACATATTTATTAATACAAACAACCAAAATTTAGTTGTGTCATAATTTGTTTGTACCCCTAAAAAAATTATGAAAAAGTGCTTTGCATCTGCCTGCGCGCAGCAGAAAATGAAACAAAAGCTGTCGGGAACACTTTCCGAGAGGCTTTCAAGATGACGTAGCTGGACGTGTGAGACAACTAAACGACTGTTTACTGCGCTCTGCAGTGTTGTGTTGTGTAATACAAGAACATAGCATGGGAGTGAAGGTCTTCACAACCAGCTTTTAGCTGCACAAAACAACAACAAGAACTTTACTGGTTTTCATGTGAAATTTACTACACAGAAACTTACATTGAGTGAATGAATTCCTTGAATAAAGTTTACATAAGTTTCATGGTGCTCTAAAAATATGTTGACATTAGAATTTAACACATTACTCTGATCATGGGGGAGGAAGAAAAAACGCCAGATCTTCATCACCGCACCACTGGAATTCAGAAGATTCCCGGCCGTACCTAGGAGTCATCAGATAACTTTTGTTGTGATTATTTTCTTGTGGTACTTTTTCATGTAGGGCTTATTTTGTGCAGGATGAAACTATATCTTCTGTATGATTTTCACAGTTGTTTTGTTTTTCCCAAATTGATGCTTTGAACATGGAGCAATGAAAACAAGACAGATCAACAAAAAAAATCAAAAATATTCTTTGAAGTACGTTTATTACGTTGATGAAACATACAAAAGTGATTGAAAAAATCACAGCATACCTTTAGAATTGAAAATGAATACCTCTGTTACCAACAGATAAAGTCTTTACCTAAAACTCTTTGTAAAATCCTTTCAAATCACAGTATGTGTAAAACACCAGCTTATTGTGAAAGAAGCGGTTGCCATTACTGTGTGTCCTTATACATGGTCAATATACATTGTACATACAGTGCACTCACACTCACAGAAAACTTTGAGCCTTATATGCGTTGGTGATACATGTATGACTGCTGACCTTCGAACCTTTTGAGGTGGACAGCTATGTGGGACCATTTGTTATTTTTAAACTAATGTCATCTTTAGATCGCGTTCTATCTACGACTGTTTGCTGCATTTTAATCGCATGTGTAAAACTTAAAATACAACTTGTCAAACTTTGAGCGCGGTTGCAATCGGGTAATAGCCGTGTCGTTGTCTCACACGTCCTGCTACGTCACTTTTTTAAGCAATATATTTGCTGCCACCATCGGTTACAGGCGCTTATGTTTCTAATGGTTTTTTGTTGTTTTTACAATACTAGAAAAGTGTAAAAATCCGGCATTATGGTAATGTTCTAATAAATGTGTACATAATGTTCAAAATGGTGTAATTTTTTTTTCTCAATTTGTTTTGGTCTTTAACTTGCTCATAAATGAGTGTCTTTACAATCCTAAGACCTTATATGTACACGTTGTGTATAAGTGAAACTCAAGAACCCCAAAGTTTGTATCATATTGTAGAACTGTCACTCTGAAAGACTTTGTCAAGATAACTGTATTGAGGAAACACCTCCAGATCTTGGGGTAACCACAGTTATAGTGTAGAGGCTGCAGCCATTGCTTCCTGGTGTGAGATGAGATTTTGTTTGTTCTTGTTTCAAAGAATGAGGTGCAGTAGACAATTTAGCCTTATCATTGTGCTGCATCAGAAGATATTGGGAAATCAGATCCAAGATCAAATAAAGGCCCCCTAGCACATAGATGTACATGTTAGATTGGGGTTTTATTCATGTCCCACTGAGATGTCAATACATGTACATGCATGTTCTTAATAGTATCCCTCTATTAAGTTAAAGGGCGTAAACCCTTTTACACACACACACACACACACAAGTGTGTAACAGCCTGCAATCGTGGACCCTCCTTTGTTCAACTCTTTGTGATAGCAACCGTGGACCACAATGCTTTCCTTTGTGATAGCAACCGTGGACCTACTGTCCTCTTTTGTTATAGGTCCCCGGTTTGAATGTGGTTACCTACTCATGCACACACGTTTGTGAATCCCGCTAATCGAGGACTTCTCTTTGTTCTCCCATTGTTTGGACTTAGTTTTTGTATGCGACGTCCCCATTGGTTTTGTACACGAAAACAAAGTGAGGACGTCCTCGCGCTGTCAAACACCTGGATCCCTTTTGTTAAAGTCCTCGGTTTCAGCAGGTAGACACGCTCACTGATACTTTTGCACACACCATTGTGGGGACGTACTATTGCTGTTCTATTATTCCTTTTGCTAAAGAATCACATTGTGGGGACCCAGTTTAACAAAGAAAAACGTTGTGGGTTCCATTGTGTAAAAGTCCCCACAATTCTGGGTATGCCTACCCACACACACAAAGGTGTGTTAACACCTGCAATCGAGGACTTCCTTTTGTCCCACTTTTGTTTGTACTTTGGTTTGAACTTTTTGGCAACAGCTCCCATTTGTAGATCTTTTTTCATTTATACTCTTGGGTGAAAGAAAAGCAAATGATAACCAACATTTGTTGTCCAAAGACTCAATGAACTTGCATAGCTAGGATTCAAATTCACATCCTGATAATTCAGCCTGCACAACTAACATTCAAAGTCCAATCTTCTCTGTTTTCTATTCAGAACATAGATGCCTTGATGTCAGAAGGAAATAAATCCAGAACAGTGGCTGCAACTAATATGAACTCAGAAAGCAGTCGATCACATGCCGTCTTCAACATAACAGTCACACAAACACTGACGGATATAGAGTCAGATGTAAGTATACACCCCCCCCCCCAACAGCACATGTATTAATTGAGCATTTGACAATTTGTTCATTCAAAAGCCCTTTTCACACGATCCCCCAAAAAACCTAGATTCCTTGCGACGAATTTTATGAGCGGGGATTGTTTACTTAAAAACTCACGCTTTAGCGCTTTCACAAGCTTTCACACGTTCCATGCGACCAGCGTTCCATGCGACCAGCGTTCCATGCGACCAGCGTTCCATGCGACCAGAGTACAAATATAGCTGGTTACCACTGAACTATCGAGTTTTCGTTCTTAATCATGACTAGTACCAGTGAAATGATGACGTATCCTGTGTCATGCCTGTGTCGCGCGCATTACGTAAACGTAAACATTCGCAAAAAATGGCTGATGTGGATGCTGTAGACCTGATCGGCGAATCTATTTTATTTTATTTTTATTTTTTTGTAAATAAATGATGGCGCTGTCCAATTCAGTGACTCTTTATGACTGTTTTATTTACAGGTTTTATTGGTGTGGTCCGTATCAGTTTATTATATCATCCGCCATTTTTGTCATTGTGACTGGGGAATGTGGTTGGGATATCGCAAAATTTCTTCCACTAAAGGAGTAAGAATATTATTCTTTTTGAACCATTAAAAGATGCAACGTATATAGAAAAATAAGATTTAGCTTAAAAGGTGAACCCGTTTAACAGAAGTTGTGTTTAGACACATTTTTTAAGAGAAAGGAATTATGGTTTATTTATACGACTAATATACATTTGGAATTGCCGTTGTATATTCGTAGGACATGTTTGTGGTTTGTTTCTCTTTGGAAGTGTGGTAGTCCTGAAAAGGACTGGTTGGTTTGTTAAATGGTTCGTGTCATTTGGCTTCCTTCTTTCTCTTCGTACTTCTGCGACATTGGAGTGTCCGGTAAACATTTGCAAATAATGGCTGATGTGGATACTGAAGACATGATCTACGAATCCATTCTTTTTATTTTAATTTGTTTACTCACGACCACAAAGAAGTGTCATCAAAAGAGCTGTTCTGACCAAGATTCTCGCCCGAGCCTTCCTCCCATAGTGCATTTGCCTTCTCAATGAATCAAGCTTCCATTTACGCATTATTTGAAGTTTTTTCTTTTTATTTCCACGATGAACAAAGTCAAGTAAATGCACCAAAAACAGGCACAAGATCGCATCGCTGTCAGCCATTTTTATAGTGCATACACAGTACGTACACGTACACACCACACAGCACCCGAACGCCTGGTCGGTCGGCCTGGTAACACTCAAAAAGTCATGCATGTAGGTCTTCACGCATGCTGGTAAGACCGCTTTCGCAAGGAAAGCCTACCAATAAACAACGGATCGTTTCACGAGGGAGTGCACAAGGTTCCTTGCGAAAAATTCCGCTAGCGTAAGTTTTTGTCGTAGGTCGGTACCTACTACAAAATTTCACAATGTTTGAGAAAATTTCACAAGGAATGTAGAACATGTAAAAAACTGCAGTCCTTTCACACGAAGCTCATTTTGTAATATTTTACAAACATTGAGGAATATTTTACAAACATTGAGGAATGTTGGTTTTTTTACGTCGTGTGAAAAGGGCTAAACACTACACCTCTTTTTAACATACATGTAGCTTGTCATGTGTAGAGAAACTTTGGATTTGTATTAAATATTGATATAGCAGAATGTCACTTTAACAATCATTATAGGATATATGAAAAAGTCAGGTGTAGTTATGGTTTGACCATTGTTCTGTGTTTCTTGTACCTTCTTGGTGGAGTCAACGAATCTTCAGCTGAAGTTGATCTACATACCCAGTAGAGATTTATTTTAAGCGCTACAAACGTTAATAGTTGGCTTTCCTTTCTGAATGCTGAATGTAAGTTTTTGACCTTTGTATCAGCCGGCCTCTACTTCTAGTACATGTAAATGAATACAAGCATTCACTCTGAGTCTAACAGCAGTGTTCAGTTTGGTTGGTTCAGTTTGGTTGGTTTCCTAAAATCTATGGCCAGATGTTCATTTTGATGTAGCTTAATGTTGTTTTAGTATTTGTTGAAGCAGCGTACTGTAGTTATGTAGTCTTTATTTCTTAATTCATTGACAATTGTTGTAGAGATGATATAAAATAATAATGTAACTTTTTTACAAACTGCACTTTTGTTTTTATGTTTTCAACTTTAATGTGGAACACAAAAACTAGTCTGCATTAAACAATACATCAATTGTGTGTTTACATGGTTAATGTCATCTTCTTGTATAATGTTACATTGTCTGTTTCTTCGTTATGTTCTCCACCTCCCTATTTTAGGAAAATGGAACTGTCCTAAGTATGGTAAGACTTAGTCAATAGTCATTTAGACATTCATCATCTTCAACCATTTGGAGAGTCACTTCATTGGTTTATAAGTGGGTAGGAGCGTGTTTTGGCGACCATGACCGGAAACAAGTTTCTGACGTAAAATTCATTGACCGAAACAATTTTCGAGAGCTACGCGAAAAACGGGTCGGTAACCAGAAACAGTTCATGACGTAGTTACATCTCATGAAAATTCATGTTCAAAAAATATACAGCCTTTATTTTATTTTCAAGTAATGGAACTTGGTCTTTGTAATTTTATCAACATTTTTTATTACTATGCTTCAATCTTCTTTACTTTTAAAAGAATTCCATTGACTTTTTCCGATAGTTTTTAGAGTCCGCCATCTTGAAACCAAGCCTAACCGAGCCAACAAGTCGGTTACAGTTTGGTCGGAACACAAGAAAACCGAACACAAGAAAACGCTCAACCAATGACCAAAGCTCAATCCAGTTTCTGGTTGGGGTCGCCAAAACGCACTCTAGATTATTGGTTTGATTTGTCTCATGCATATTTGATTTCTTCACGTTAATTACCTTTTCTTCTGTTATTAGGAGTCTGGGTATGATCCAAACAGTGCTTGTTATTGTGAGTTTTTAGGTTTTCTGGCTTCAGCTGAACACCTATTGTTGTTTCAGGTTTTTAAGTGTTAATACTGTGGGTGAACACCGCTTTTCTCTTTTCACTTTTCACTTTTCTTCTTTTCATCTTTAAACAGTTTAAAATATACATGTGTTACAGTATAACCTTTTTTTTTTTTTTTTTCCCTCTTTTTAAAAAGTTTTTCTAGATATTCACAGCTGTGCAGATAATAAGTTGCCCACAGTTGTGATTTCCATAGTGAAATCATTTACAACAACATACACATGTATACAATAAGATAATGCAAGACTCTTGTCCTTCCACCATGTGCATGTTGTTCATAATGGTTCAATTCCTCCTCATGATGGTGGTTGTTACATGTACATGTACCATAGCAACTTTGCAGAGCTGATAAATGAGACTGACTGTTTTTGTCAGTTATTAGTGTCTTTTTGTTTACTAATTTCTAATGGGTAATTGATGGGCTACTGTGTTAATAAAACAAACAGATATACATTTCACACATCACATTCCTTTACAACACAATTTTCACATGTGACCAATGTTTCCTTTTCCTTTTGTCATGTATACATTGTACCTGATGCAAGTACATCATTTTACTGTAGATTTATAGTAGACAATATTTGTCAATTTTTATTTCCTTTTTTCAAAACTATAAAAGATGAAGCCCTATATCCCAGACTAATTGATCTCCTTCTCGGTTGGTAAAGGGTTGTTCCACAAATAGTTATCCTCATCACTTGTCTGTCTTGAGTGTAACTCAACATGCTCAAGAGATTTTCCACATCATTTGGCTGACGCATTGCTGATAACACTTGCTCTGCATGCGCATACAGAACCATAGGAAAACATTCAGGATTTTTAAAATTATTTTAATTCTGTGGAGAAAGTTTATAGTGTGTGTATGTAACTTAACTTGAAATCTTCAGCACAAAGATGCTGAGTGATGTATCTTATTTGGATTAAGATAAGTTTAACACTTCTAACTCGCTGTTTACATTTATATATGTCTGAAAGCTAGCTCACAGCACATGTATGTATGTACATGTTCCTTCTTCCATGGGTACATTATGTCTTCTGCTCTATGTTTACATGTATATTGTTCATATATTTCCACAAAGTTTCAAATCCTACACACAAAGGTTGTGTGTACACATACAAGATATTGCTGTACATTGTATATACATGTACATGCTGTATGAAAAACCTCTATTCATGTAGCTTTTGCATGTATTTTTACTTTACAAAGTTTCAAATCCTGCTAAACAATACTTGTTTATGGTGCTACCACAAACCTCTAGATCTATAAATCTCATTTTGAAATCTAATCTAAGATTGATTTTGATTTTAACATCTTTGTATACTGTGTACAAGTAGGAGGCAAGGCGTTGATCAAAATCCATTTACTCAATTGTTGAATGATCTTTTGACAGATCACTTCAGATCTACACAGCTCTGTTGCCCTTTATGCCCCTCCAAAATGTCCTCCTAGACTTTCCTTGATTGTTCTAAGAGACAAAATGTATAATCACTTTCTTTTTCAGTTTTTCAAAATATGTTTTGTTTTTGTTTAGTGGCATTAAAAACAACCTTTTCGCTATCTGGGAATTGGGGCAAATGTTTTTCCAATTTAAAACATCAATTTTTGGGGGATATTTCCTTCACAGTAGATTGTGAGGTTGTTGGGAAAGCAATCGTCAGTCATTTAATAGATTACTCCACCATTTCAAGCAACATTCAAAAGTAACAAAATTCATAGCAGTGATTATTGTCTACATGTAAGTCTTTAGCTTTGTTGATTGTTATTCTGATTTAGAAATGATTTGTTCAAACCATTCAGTGAATATTTTGTTTGTGTAAAACCTATGGACTGGTGTCACATGTCCCAGCCCATTTATCTAGTAAGGAATGCAAGTATCTGATGTGAATGTGTTCTGTTTGATCATCACTGCACAAAAATGCACAAGTTGAGTTTGTGCACACATTACATGTACCATACCATGAGTCAAAGTCAGCCTTCACATCAAAACAACGACAAGCAATAATGCTTGTTACAATTTCGTTCTTTTTATGTTATTGCGTAATGCACTGGTATGTTTCACCAACAGAGGGCCTATCCTCTCATTCTATCGCATTGTTCTGAAACCGCCCTCTTGCGTTCAATGTTTCTTGCCTTTCATTCAGCATGCAAAGTAGCAAGATAACAAAATTACCGACCTGCAAATGATTGGAAATGATGTGAAAGATTTTGTGTATTGCGTGAATGTGTATTGCGCACTGGTAAATCATGATCACAATGTGGTCTCCCTTTGCAGCACTTTTGGGTAAAGTTGTTGACAGTTATCCGAACCATAAAAACATGCGTAACTGGATGATTGGTCGGTAAACCGTATAATTGTGTAACCAACCGCACAGGCTAACATTCATGGTGATTTGACCATTGTGATATTTTGAAAAAAAAAAAAAAAAGTCTCTAAAAGACAGTGGTAAAATGTCAAGATGCTTTAACAGTGACTTGTAGTCTTCCTGAGGCTGGTGTGAAATAAATAACCTGTCTTAAATACCTTCCACATGCCAGTCACTAAACACAACCCCCCACTATCCCTTGTCTGTGGCTGACAGTCACGATATGGACCCCCCTAATGCTTTGAACATGATTCTTCACCACAATATGTTTCATGAAATTGCCAATAATAATAATCAGCAAAAACAAAAGCCCTTTCCATCTAAATACCTCAACTCCCACATCACTGAAAAATCAATTTTCCCATTTTGTTTTCCTGCCTGAGTTCTTAGTGTCCTTACGCCTTTCTCTCGGTGATTCCCATGAGAAATATGATGGAAACTTGACTGAGATTTTGCTGTCTCCTGTGGTACACAATCGTGGAATTGCATATCTAGCCTACATTATTGGTTAAATTGGTTAAAGATCAAGTACAGCTTCGATAAAGTTGGCAAAACTACTGCTGTGCGGGTTGTAGTTTATGCATGTACAGCAGTAAAATCTACTCTTCCTGATAAAAAAAAAATAAATTACACAATTTCTCTCCTTCATATACTAAAGCATTCCCTTCATTATGTTAAAGCAAACTACCTTTGAATCTTGTGTCTTTGTCAGAGTGTGAGTTCAAGTCCTGGTATGGCACTTGTATCCTTTGAGGAAGACTGCTCACCAACGCTGAGAAGGGGTTTTCCCTAATGTTCTTGGTAAGGTTGGCAGCAGATTGTGCAGTGTCACCTTGCTAAATCGTTACAAATTACATTATGGATGGATCTCATAATTCAAACATCATGTAGCTCTGCATCTGTTTCAAAATAGAGAGCAATTTGAGACACCCATCGCATGTGATAACCACTTAATTAGAATGACATTTTATTGTTATTAATACTATTATTATTAAGTTAATATATACATGTGTATCTGGCTAGGCTACTTGTACGAGCAATATAATGTTTTTAAGCAAAAGCATTACTGAAACATTCTACATGCTGGAAAATATGCCCACATATGTACTTTAATGAGATTTATTTACAGGTATGTTGTTGACATTATTTAAAATCACATGATGGTATTAAAACGCAATGATGTGTGATCTATTTCAATTTAAGGTGGACTGTATTTTTCAAAATGTTTTTATAAATAACAGAGACATATAGGTATTATGAGACAGCAACTTTCATACATTTTTTCTCTTCAAAAATGGAGAAATTTTATTTCCTTTACATGCAACTGAAGCTGTACCTTTAAATGAAAAATGTAAAGAGAATGAAGATCAAAGTAAGGCACAGGGAATGACTTCATTCTTGGTGGTGAACTAGAGAGCTGTTATTAGTCAACCATACAATCATCAATTTCCTCACTGTGTTGTGTTTCTGCCATCAAGGGGAAAGCAGTCAAATCAGATGGAGACACACTGGAATATTTGAAAAGGAGAAAAGCAAGAAGTCTCCCCAGCTCCAGACATGTAAAATTGTTAGATGGAGGTTTGAATTCCACTTGCAAATTGGCAAATTTTGATTTCAAAGTGTTCAGTTTTGAGGCATTATTTTGCATTTTTCAATCTATGATACGAGCAATGAAAAAACATTGCCTGACACCCTGATGTGTGATCTCATGAACACTATGTATTAACATGTAGTTCCAAAACAGTTATGTAGAGTTACAGTGTAATCATGTTTTTGAGAAGGCAATGGAATAATTATTCACATTTTGAGTTGATGCTATGTAGGTTGACATTCACATCCAAATGTCAACGTTTTGAACTCTTTATCATTTATTACCACACGAGAGTGCATGTTGTATAGAGTCACATTGATCAGGTATAGTGACAATCAGTTACATACAAAGGCATACATGTATCCTCTCAAAGCAGACCATCAGAAGTACATACATCTAATGAACCTGAAGGCTTTATTTACATCAAATGTTACCTGATCAAAATTGAAGTGATTACCTTCACGAAGTGTTTTTTTATTTTATTGAGGTTTGTTTTTTATGCACAATGGAAAGATTTTTTTATATTTGTAGATGTCCCTGAACATTGTGCAGTTTGTACATGATGTTCATGAAGGTAAAACTCAATACATCAAGACTAGAAGGCCTTGGGGATTGGCAGATACAACATGAAATAGGGCACTGGAAGATGATTGTCTTTCTAGTGTACATGTACAGATGAGAGAGAACCATATAAATTTTGATCTTAAGTAAGGTTGTTTTCTTTCTTCATGTATTGGAAAAGTAACCACTGGTAAATCTTCAGTTACTTTTCTAACACATGGAAACTACAGGGTGAAATCTACAGATTCCTAATGGGAGCTACAATGTGAAATCTTTGTACTCAATATCCTAGGGAGTACATTGTGTAAACCAAGCCATTTTGCACAAGTCAAATGAGACTTGAATCTATAGGGTCAAAGTTTGTTGTGTAAAAGAAGCTCATGGCAATGCTTCCTTCAATTCTTAATGAATGAAAAACAGTTTTTAGAAACACTGAGGCTATAGCGTTTATCCCATCATATCCTACATGCCTGACATGTATGCCATACATGTATACAAACAATATTGCATGTTATCATAAAAAACATACCCAAACTCTATCAATAAAATATGACCTCAAAATCCAATCAATTCCATTTTCAGATGGTTTTCATTGACATTGTAAATGTTCCCTGCATGTGACATACTTGTATAAAGAGGAGGGTATATTAGATGTCCCCTAGGGAGGGTCCAGATAATTGGGACCATTCATCATCCACCAACAGGAGAGGAGTACAAGTGTTTGTCAAGAAATCTAACTCAAACATCCCCAAGCTACGGAAGCGTATATGACCATCTTATTACTGCGTTACCGAGATAATTTATCATTGAAACACAGAATCATACACTAGTTATTACGGTTTTCAAAGTTATATTTGTCAGAAACACAGAATTCAAAGATAACATATCTAAGAAATACAGAAATCAATGATAACATATCTTGGAAATATGGAAATCGAAGATAATGTATATTTGGAAATATTGAAATCAATGATAACATATCTTGGAAATACGGAATTAAATGATAACATACACTGGAAATACGGAATTCAGTGATAACACATACTGGAAATAGGGAATTCAATGATAACATTTCTGGGAAACTTACGGAAATACATGAAATTGTACTGATTAAAGGCCTTGTAAATTTTGAAGCCCCCCCCCCCCCCCCATATGGGGTGCCGTTTGTCAATAAATTGTTTATAAACCATGTTTTTAAGGTGCTTAAATTTTCATGGTTTACAAATCATGGTTTATAAACCACGTTTTATGATGAATTCAATTTTCATTGTTTATAAACCATAATTTATAAGCTTTGATTGTATATTCATGGTATGTAAACCACAACAAAATTGACAGCGATTTCTTTGGTTTACATCAAATTGTTACAAACCATGGTAGAAACATGTCAATCGCTAAACAATTAATTGTCAAACGGCGACCCATACCCCCTTGAGCCAACATGGGATGTCAGTTTGCCTGTATATGATAATAAATAGGTAATGTCTAGGTACAGATCTCTTAAAATCCAATAGCATTAAGGAGTATTTCGGGCGTTTTCAATACTGGACCCATTATTTCCACCCCTTTCCAAAATATGTTATCTTCGATTTCCATATTTTCAAGATATGTTATCATTGATTTATGTTTTTTAAAGATATGTTATCTTTGAATTCTGTGTTTCTGACAAATATAACTTTGAAAACCGTAATAACTAGTGTATGATTCTGTGTTTCAATGATAAATTATTTCGGTAACGCAGTAATAAGATGGTCATATACGCTTCCGTACCAAGCTGATTTCAGGAAAGATCCCTCCGTTTTTCTGAAATGTTGACCCGGTTATTAACCCTGCTGCTCAGGACAGGCTTTCAATAAACATTTAAAGAAATGTTGCAGACCAGTTTGAAAAGTTTCAGCTTAAAATGTTGTCTTGTTTTGGGTTTCTTTGAAAAGACTGAAACAATAAATAATAAATAAAAAATCATTGTGAGCAGCTTGATTAACAAATGTGTCAAGTCTGGATACACCCTGCATTGTTATTATTATTAAAACAAATTATTATAAATTTTGTATGTGATTATTGAAATTTTATATATATATTTTGTGTGTGGGGGTTTTCCAATTTATAAATGGATGTGTTTATGTATGGCATGATCTTCCAAAAAATTGCTATGTATTGGGGCCACATTTCTTTATGCTTTTCTTGAAGTTTTGAAGCATTGCTTGATGTACATGTTGTTAAATTTACATACGTAGTCCATCACATTGTGTACAAATATGACTATGATTATAGCGATGCAGCTTGAAGATCATTTACATTTACTCTACTTCTTTCATAATGATGATTTTCTATATGTGCTGAAGAATATGCCAGGAAGTATGTGTATGTGTTCATATGCACTGTGGATACTTATAACCATGTAAATAAGAAAGAACTACTTATTAATTATGTACATGTACATGTACATGTAGTACTTTTAAGTACAACTTAAAACTAGTACTTGATGGATGGTTTGAATTGTGTAAGTTTGAATGCATCTTTCTTTCCAATGACACACCCTCTCTTTGAACCAACAGGTTTATCATCAGAAATGTTCAGTAGGTTTCTTTACCATGTTTTTGTTGAAAGGATTTATTTTGACAGAAATGGCTCAATGCTATTTTGATTTGATTAAACCTGAATACAAAGCCTGAGAGGAGGTGATTGTTGGGATACAGGTCTAGCAGGAGTGTGATGCATCATTCTCATGTTATGTTCTGACATCAAAAAGCCCAACACAATAGCTTTTGTCATTGCGCATGTTTTTGACTACCTATCATTTAGAATTTTTTTCTTAGTATTTTGGGGAGAGGCACAATTGCCAACAAGTCTTGAGGCAAAACCCAAACCCTTATTAATAAGGTTGGTTTTCATGATGCAGTACTATATGTATGTTTTAAGACTTATGTTTTAAGACTTGGGATATATACAATGTTGTTTCTATGGTGAATTTTGGAAAGTGAAATGGTTAAATTTAATCTAAAATCTTAGTATAAATTACTACTGGTACAATTATAGAAAAATATTTCCATCTGTTGATAGAACTAAAATCAAACTTGAAAAAGGAATGCCGAATGATTTTAGAACAGCAAGTCCAGGTCCGTTTAGCATCCACCCAAATATCTGTCAGTTTAGAATATTTCCTTTCCTCCACACTGACTCCTAACCCTCCTCAGCAAATGAGCAAGGCCATAGATGAGCAGACATGTGCAGAATAATATTGGTCTTTAGTTTTTTCCCTGGAGTATTTCATTTATTTGTTTGGGACAGACCCAGCGTAACCCTAAGCCTTCCTTGAGGTGCCCTGTTTTCCTTGCATTTTAAAGTCTTACCTTTTTCATCTTGGCTGTCTCGACTGTCAGCATCAATGAATTGGATGGCCGAGGACGAGCCAGATAAAGAAATATGTCATCGGGTTTCAACCACATCTCTGTCCCCTCAATTATGGGAGGATGTCAACCGCAATATGCAGGGATTTTCAGGAATTTTGATCTCAAATGGAGGGGAATTTATAGGATTTTCTCTGGCAGAGGAAAGTGAGCTATTAGAAGAGATGTGTTAAGTTGTCTGTCTATGGAAAGTGAGAGAGTCACTGTGGTTTGTTCTTCTGGTTCAAATGGGTGATTCTGTTGTCCAAAAACCTACCATGAAAAAAAGAGAATGTAATTATTTGTAGTTTAGTTGTTCACATTAGTGAAAGTTTATTTAGGTGTGCATTAATAAACATTGTAAATGAGTCACACTGAAGTACTGTACATGTACAAACATTACACCCAAGACATCTAATTGAATGATAACATTATCACAAGTCAGAAAATGGGTACAGAAAAAAACAGTACCAGGGCATGACAATGAGGATTTTTCCACAATAGTTGGTTTCTTTGTTTAAAAGTAAAACTTTTCAATTAGCAGTCAGAAAGTGCTGATAGTTGTAGTTGTTTAGTATTATGTCACGAGGTTAAATGTACAGAAACAATAAATAAACAAACTACTTGCTCCTATGAACCAGTGTGAATAAATGTAAGAGTACTACATGTACAGAAATTGTAGTTGAGTACAATTTGAAAAAGAACACACAGTACTAAATCTGAGTATGTGTACCAGCCCATACTTATGGATTGTACATGTCCTGAAAAGTGTAAGTTGGAGTACTACAAGTCAACTAAAGTCTAACATCTTAAAATACATGTAGACTGAAAAGTATATGAGAGGCATGGTATGCTCAGGGGTTTGAAACAGTTCAAGCATTACAGAGCTCTTCCTAAGGAAACAAAAACTTCAATTAAATTGTGGTATATGATACTTAATTGCACATCCTACATTATCAGGGGGATTAATGTCATTAGACTGTGTCAAAACAGCTTTATTCGGGCCAGAGGGCTTGATGCAGATCATTTCTCATTTCTTTTTAGGAATCATAATTTGTTCCCTAAAAGCATTGTGTTGTCTGTCATATAATGTAAAGTGATGTATCATATTGCTGTTGACCAAGAACAGTGCAAGTTGTAGTTTATTAACTGTATCTCAGAGCTGCCAACTCTCCCTGATTCTGCAGAATGTTTCCTTTTAATAAACCAATCTTTCCATGTTCTGATGAACTAATTTAAAAATCTTCCTTAATTAAGGACACTTGTTCCCTATGATGTTGAATGTTATGTTGAATGTTATTTTGAATATCTTCCTGAGTGTTGTCCAAAATCTCCCTGATTGCAAGACGCAAATGTTTGCAGCTCTGATATCGTAACAATGATGACCACAAGAGTTAAACTTTGGGTTAAACTTTGATGGTACATGTACATGTACCTACCTCTAGGAAATCAACCAACCAAAGGGTTTTGTGTAACTTCTTACATATTTGGGAATATGAAATAGTAAAATGCCGTATAATTGGTTCCTTCAAAATGTGTGGCATCTAGATAAACATTGGATATTGTTCATAATTCAACCCCAAAGTGTTTTGCAGTAGATCATAAGGCCTCAATGTACATGTACATTGCTATAGCAAACACCAAATTGTAGCTCGAAAGCAGAGCATATTGGTGTTCTGAACAAGCAATGATACATTAACTAACCCCAGGATTGATGATTGCACTTGTCCTCCAATGAACTGTGTCTTTGAAATACATGTAGGTTTAAGGTGAACCTCATCCTACACTTCATCATCATCATCATTATCATCATTATCATCATCATCATCATCCAGTTGTTGGATAAAGCTGTCCACTTGGACATTCCATTTATCATTGTGTCAAGCCAATCTGACTGTTTTCATGTTATTGTAATGACCCTTCTTAACATTTTCCCCTTATTCCAATTTGGAAACAAGTCTGAGATAATGTGTGATATACATGTATGTATGCCTCCTTGAAGTCATTTGTTTAAATGAAGTTTTACGATGGCCACATTTCTTGGCAGATCGACTTTCGTGGGCGTCATTTGAGATCTCTTTAGCATTGAATCCTCACTGAATACTCTTCAAGTAGCAATGAGTCCCTCTTGTTAATAACGTGACAATATCGATCTCAAGTAAAAAGTCCTGCGATGATTGTAACATGTAAGATGATCATCCTGTGGAACCATGTAGAGTACAACTTTGGATTTATGTTCCTTCCCAATGTTTGATGATGAAATAATTTACATTAACCCAAAATTAAATTGCAAGGGACTTTATGGATGGTGAGAGAAGCCAGTTCATAGAAAATTGGGTTTAGGTGGGTTTTTTCTTTCTTTTTTCATGGAACATATATCATCCCATTAACTTCATGTATTGAGTCAATTGTCTACATTGATGAGATTTCATTCCACATATTATCATAGCAATGGAAGTTCAGAACCTGAGCATGTTGACTTCATTGTGTTGTATGATTGTATAGTCATTACTTGTAGACTCCAACCTGACCTGTAAGAACATAGGCAATTGTGGTATGCTGGACAAGAACTTTTGGAAAGCCATCACAAATGTCTGGTGGTAGCTGTTGGAATGAATGAATGAATGAATGACATGTAGTTATTTTATCTTGACACATCTATGGTTCAGAACATTGACTATGGTTCAGAACATTGGTATTTCATTCTTTTGAAGATGATTTGTGGATCCACATGAACACATGGTACTAACTTCATAAGCACTGCATTGATTGACTTTCTTCATCCCTTCATAGAAGAGATTAATGGCACACGGTTGTTATATGTACACTTCTTATACTTATTGTAGTAAAGAGTCTATCGGATGACTTTGATGGCTTACACCCCATAAACAAATTCAATTACTTGGTTAAGTTACCAGTAGAAATAAACCCATAAAAGATGTTAGTGTATATGTCTTGGTAATGTACAACTATCTCACAAATTGAATAACTTGGTTTTGGTTACTCAGGATATTCATATTCAGTTTCAGAAGCATCCCATGTATTTTATGTATGCCATAAATAACTTGGGTTTACATTACAGAAGGTAAAGGTAAACTTGGTTTTAAAAGGCAGCATCAGGTCAACAAATGTACTCCTTTCCTCTCTGGATTACATCATCTTTCTACAAATTCAATAACAAGGATGTAAAAGTTGTAAGTGACAATCGTGACTCATCCTAAACTTTGCCTTTTTATAACTTACTAAAGGTGCTCATCTAAAATCCTAGCTGTGTTGTTTTCAACATGACATTCTAATGTTACACTTAAGCATACACTACATAGTGGCTTGGAGAATTTAAAGTTATGTCGATTGTACTTTCATAGACAGCTAATTTCTCAGTTGTAAGTTAGATTTGAAAAATGTCTGGTAAAATGACTTGCTTAGTCACAAGTAACCGCCTAAATTTGAATTCTTCAGACTATAGAGGCAGTTGCTATGTCACATGATTCAGGGAAAGCCTTCACATAGTTATTATATAAGAGACGGAGAACACCCATGGATACACAATTCTGAATAAATGTGTATAGCACAATGGAACCAAGGTTTGCTCGTCTGGGGGTTTGCTATACAAAAGCTTGCCCCAAAACATGCAACGTAGCAACTGTCTCTATAATTTGAGGAAATAAAAGCGATAATTTGTGACTGAGCAAGTCATTGTAACAGACATTATTCAAATTTAACTCACAAATGGCTTATACTATTTGGTACATCTCTGCCAGGGGGTCTGTAGATGTTTCTGGTTTCAGACCAACTGTTCTAAGTTGCAGATCTTGCAGACAAAATGAAACTCACAATTATGTCACCAGGTCCAATTGAATTAGCTCAAAAAAATTACTTAAAGAAAACAACAACTTAAAAACAAACCATTGAATGTCCCTAAATCATTGTCACAATGATAAACTGACATGAAACTTATCAAACAGTGCTACTGACAAGCAGACTCATATAAAAGTTTGACTCTAGGTTCAGTTAAAACAATGGAAACCTGTTAAGGTCAATTATAAATGATCCCGTGGAATATTTTAGCATGGTTTTGTAAAGCTTATGTTTGTGTGTTTAGTCCATGACACTTTTACTCAAGAAATAACAACTCTTTTCTCATTTAAAATAGTTGTGACTTATAAATTTACCTTTTTAATCGCATGTAAGATCTCTGCGTTTACGTAAGCTTCCTAGTTTTTTATTTCCAACTTTGCATTTTTCATGTGACTCCATATTTTTCCTGTCCAATTGTCCTACATGTACGTAAAATTACAGTTCAGTGTGCTGCATGCAGCATAATTGGATTGTACGGACACTGCAAATATTATTTGAGCATTGCAACATGGAATGTCGCAGAACTAGCTCAGTCACAGGGATGCCAGAGCCAGAGCCTGCATTTTGTGGATTTTGGACATGGTAAATGGGGACTAGGCTTGCATGAAGAGTGACATCAAAGTTCAGCTATGTGCACATCTACACAAACGCACAATGTGCTTTAACCAATACATGAAATATCTGGTTATAGAGTAGTGAGGAGCAGGCGACATTGGACAACTTGTCTCATATTAGTTATATTTCTCAACAGATGATTTATCTTTGCAATCAGCGTACAGATGGTCAAATTTGTCAATGATCAAGCTGTTGCAAGTCAAGTTGGTCGATAGTAGGTCAAGTTACATGTGTCTACCGTGTACGCATACTGAAAGTTCTAAGAGTGAAACATTTTGGTTTTGAATCCAAATGAACTGCTGTTAATCAGACATTTATAGTGAATATTAATGAAACAGAAGAACTACAGGATAAACTACATTGTGTATGGCAACCAAGATAGCAATAGTGTGGACTGGGGCTCAACATAAGACCTCAAATTTGCTGGGGAAAAAATGGTGCCCAGCCAAGAAACTCCTCTCTAATTGCATCAAGCTCCACACACTCCTCACCAGCTACAACCAAAATACTTTTTGTTAATGCCTACTCAATTGCCTGACTATTATGTTCATTTACTTTTCAATGAATTCATGCAAATCACCATTAATTCCATCATCACTATCATCCATGCCCACTCTAAACAAACCAGCCCCAAAGTTAATCACAGTAATCAGAAAATCTTTATTTGGGGTTTGCCTTTCCAGGATTTGTGCAAAGACTTGAAGATCTCTTTTTAACAAATGTGAATGTAACTTTCTGTCCTCAAGAATAAAAGGGAATTCAGGAAAATAACACAAAATGTATGCCAGTTGTGGAAGAAATACTGGTAGTGGGGGAAATGTGTGTACAACAAACTTGCACTTGAATGATGCACTGACGGTTTAAAATATCATTATGGTAACATTTTAATCTATCTGAGAATTGTTTAATGTCTTGTTCATACAAGATTCGATGGTGTAGCTAATTTTAATCAATGTGCACTAATTTGTTCCCTTTATTTGATCATTTGTTCATTTAACGGAACATTATCAGTCCTGGTAACTGGTTACTGATGACATTTGATAGATTGTTTTCTCTCTATGAATTTGTTGCCAGGTCTCAGGTGAAAAAGTCAGCAAGATAAGTCTGGTGGATCTGGCTGGTAGTGAGCGTGTGCAGAAGACAGGTTCTACAGGAGACAGATTACGGGAAGGAAGCAATATTAATAAGTAAGAATGTCTGCATTCATGTAGCACTCTCTGTTCATTCAAACTTACAAAAGATGATATAGTGAAAGGCAAAAGTTCAAATGGTTAAGGATTTGAACAAGCCTCGGTCTTACATTGGGTTTCATTGAATAAACTTACATAGAATGTAAGCGTGTCGTGGCGGCTTAGCGGTCTAATTTACCGGACCCAAGCTCTGGTGTTGTCAGCTGCAGAGTGTGGGTTCACATCCAAGTCATGACACTTGTGCCCTTGAGCAGGGCACTAGCAACAATTGCTTTGTAAAAAGTTGGGAAGGTAATGCATTCCACTTTACCAGCCAGGCTCCTATAGTGGATGATACCCATGCCTTCATCCTTAAGGACTGTGAAGGGGATAACCCTGTTTCAGCCCCAGGAGTAGGTGGCAACGTGCCCCTGGTGGCAGTTGATTTGGGTCTATAGCCCAAATCAGTTAAGTGTAACCCTCACCTTGAAGTGGCCATCCGTGGCCTTATGATGTTAGGCGATCTCCCATTAAACAAATTGTTTAAATACAAATGTACATGACATACAATGAGGAATAGTCAAGCAAAGGTTAATAATAATAATAATAAGAGCACTTATAATGCGCCGGTATCCATCACAAGTGATGCTCATGGCGCAAGGAAGGAAACACGTGAATCTAGTGAAAAGTGGGTTTTGAGAGCCTCTTTGAACTTATGAATAGATGACATGTTACGGATATTAAGAGGCAGATTGTTCCAAAGTAGCGGACCAGCATGAGAAAACGACCTATCCCCCCAAGAGTTGTGAGTTTTAGGAACAACCAGTAACGAAGAAGTTGATGATCTAAGACATCTTGAAGGATTGTAACGGGTGATTAATTGACAATTATACTGAGGAGCGGATCCATGTAAAGAATGAAAAACAAGCAAAAGTAATTTATATTCAATGCGATATTGAACAGGGAGCCAGTGAAGAGCATTCAAAACCGGGGTGATGTGGATTCTCCTGGGGGACAAAGTGACCAGGCGAGCTGCAGTGTTTTGCAGTCGTTGCAGACGTGAGATTTGAGTCTGTTGTAGAAGACAGAAGAGTGAATTACAATAATCAAACCGAGATGAAATGAGAGCATGAACAATTTTTTCTGTGGATGAACGAGTTAAATATCTACGGATGAAGCCCAGATTTCTGAACTGGTACCAAACTGATTTGCATATGCTAAATAGGTTAAATGATGGCAGTGTATGTATTAAGCACACTGAAAGCTTGGTATCTGGCATATATCAGTATATCATGATTTGAGGTCAGATGTCGCTGCTGTTTGAAAGGTAGAGAAGACAAATTTTGTATGACTTGTTAGAGCCAAATCTTTACAAATTGAAAACCCACAAGATGGTAATTTGTTATGTCTTATTTTAGAAGGTCCATACCTAGAAAAAGTTTGATTGCTCCCTTCTCCATCAAATGAACGGCAAGCATTTTTTTTCAAAATCCTAAGATTGGTGCCGATTTAATTTTCCTTATTGGTTAATTCCAAAACGAAATCTGTGTGGCTAGCTTGATATGCAGAGGTTTGTTTAGTAAGCGGTTTGTGTGGAAGCTTTCTCAGTCTTCTGCCATGAATCAAACCTGCAATCCAAAAGGTCACATTAGAATGTGTCATTGTGTAATTGTAGCTAATACTAGGGTCCAGCTGAAAACTTCAGGAACCCAGGTTTGGTGTTTATTCATAATAAAGTGAATAAAGGTAGGAAATCGGTCTGAACTTTCCATTAGGCCTACTGTTAGCAATGATAAATGTTATAAATTGATAATTATTGATTGTGTTTTATATAACAGATCACTAACGACGTTAGGTCTAGTCATATCAGCTCTAGCTGACCAATCAGCACCCAGTAAAGGGAAGAAGAAGATAAACTTTGTGCCTTATAGAGACTCTGTGCTCACTTGGCTTCTCAAGGTTAGTTCATCTTCAAGCCTGACTGCATTCTTATCAAGTATGCCCCTTATGACTGTGCAAGTCTCGCGCGTATCCGAACGAGAAAACTCCTCAAACGAAGAACATTTTTATTTCTGAAATTAAATCTTTGTTTTAACGTATATCTCATGACAAAATCTGAACAACAAAAATATTCATTACAATTTTATAAAACTAGTTTTAGCTTTTAAAATAAATACACAAATAATGTGTTATTATTGAAAAAAACCCAAAAAACTTTAAAGAGGATGCTGACGCCTCAACAACCATAGACTGCAATGACTTCACTTCGTAATATTGTTTAACTGGTTTTACTTTCATATTTTGTATCACTAAGTATTACATTTCCAACAACATGTACAATTGTCATGGTCATAAGCTACATTAAACTAAAATAATTGACGAAACAAAATCTAGCCCACGTTAACACTCCGGAAGTTTGAATTTGCGCGAGACTTGCACAGTCTTTACAAGCATGACTTTCAGATTTTTCCGGATTTATATTTCACTTAAAAATATGTGGTCTCCAAGTTCAGTGTGAAACTGATGTAAAATTTGGGGGCAGGGTGTCGGGGGGTATACATGTAGATTTCGCTAATATCTCTTCTTGAATCAGAAGTTGTAAGTTTACCTTTGTAATCCGTGGATCGACTCTGTTTGTGAAAAACGGCACGCTAGCAATAAATTGCCGCCTGGTTGCGGCCAGCCTAATATGCAGTGATTTTTGTTCTTCACTGTGCATCGAGTATGCAGCTAGCTCAATGGATGTGTAGACTTGCTCTCATTCCCTGCTTCATTCACAGTACATGGTTTGACCCTGATATGTTTACTGCTGCAGCAAAAGGACATGTGTGGAGACATTGAAAAGTCTACTGACATTAATGCACAGTGTTTTGTATGGTAGATTTTGTAGTCAAATTTGATGATGATATTTTGGGGGGAGAGCTGTGAAGGGAATTCTTGAAAGCCTATTGTTACATGGTACACCTGAGTAATCATAATTCATTTCATTCATTTTAGACAGGAGTGTAATAAACCCTTACTTGTTAAATTAAGTTTATTTTCATCATTTTGGAAACTATTGTTGACATAGGAGTGTCTAGGAGGAAATAGCAGGACAGTCATGGTGGCAACAATCAGCCCAGCTAGTGATAACTATGAAGAGACGTTATCTACACTACGATATGCTGACAGAGCCAAGAGAATTGTTAATCACGCAGTTATTAATGAAGACCCCAATGCAAGAGTAAGTCAAGGAATGATCCAAAAAGTGGAAAATGGACAAGGTGTTGTAAAAGGGATGTAAAAGTCAATATTGGGAGTAGTTAAGGTGCCATTCAGGTTACTCACTGTTTAAAATTGTTTTTTTTGTTTGTTGTTTGTTTGTTTGTATATTTGTTTGTTTTTTAAAATTAATTTTATGAAAACAACAAATAGTTCATACAATCTCATAAATTGATATACAAGATCCTTTCAAGGTCGCACTTTTATTTGTTTGTTTTGGACCACTCGGGTCGCGTGGTCATAAAGTAGGGAACCTGTAGGGAACCCAAGTGCGCCCTCAGTGTTTATATTATGAAAAGTTAACTTTGGGGTCGCGACCTGTGGACTCACTCTCTTTTTCCAATTTATCTTTGAGCACGAGAGAGCACATCATTTTCGCGACCCCAAAGTTAACTTTTCATAATATAAACACTGAGGGCGCCCTTGGGTTCCCTACATTAATATATATATTTATATGTACAGTGACCTGCACTTTGTTGTCAGTTCAATTGGTACATATATGTCAAACAAGTGCACAATAAACACACTTACCAAAATTAGTAAACATTTTTGTTATGGAAAAGTGTCAAACATAAAGGGGAAAATGCAAAGCAGTTAAAATTTCACACTTACACATATCCTTTGAACACAAGGTTTTAGGACAAACCAGCTAGAATGCATGTACATGTATGCTGTCACCTAGCTGCCTTGTGACATAGTCCTGGGCTAGAATGCATGTACATGTATGCTGTCACCTAGCTGCCTTGTGACATAGTCCTGGGCAAGCATGCATGTATGCTGTCACCTAGCTGCCTTGTGACATAGTCCTGGGCTAGAATGCATGTACATGTATGCTGTCACCTAGCTGCCTTGTGACATAGTCCTGGGCTAGAATGCATGTACATGTATGCTGTCACCTAGCTGCCTTGTGACATAGTCCTGGGCTAGAATGCATGTACATGTATGCTGTCACCTAGCTGCCTTGTGACATAGTCCTGGGCTAGAATGCATGTACATGTATGCTGTCACCTAGCTGCCTTGTGACATAGTCCTGGGCTAGAATGCATGTACATGTATGCTGTCACCTAGCTGCCTTGTGACATAGTCCTGGGCAAGCATGCATGTATGCTGTCACCTAGCTGCCTTGTGACATAGTCCTGGGCTAGAATGCATGTACATGTATGCTGTCACCTAGCTGCCTTGTGACATAGTCCTGGGCTAGAATGCATGTACATGTATGCTGTCACCTAGCTGCCTTGTGACATAGTCCTGGGCTAGAATGCATGTACATGTATGCTGTCACCTAGCTGCCTTGTGACATAGTCCTGGGCTAGAATGCATGTACATGTATGCTGTCACCTAGCTGCCTTGTGACATAGTCCTGGGCTAGAATGCATGTACATGTATGATGTCACCTAGCTGCCTTGTGACATAGTCCTGGGCTAGAATGCATGTACATGTATGCTGTCACCTAGCTGCCTTGTGACACAGTCCTGGGCTAGCATGCATGTATGCTGTCACCTAGCTGCCTTGTGACACAGTCCTGGGCTAGCATGCATGTATGCTGTCACCTAGCTGCCTTGTGACACAGTCCTGGGCTAGCATGCATGTATGCTGTCACCTAGCTGCCTTGTGACACAGTCCTGGGCTAGCATGCATGTATGCTGTTACCTAGCTGCCTTGTGACACAGTCCTGGGCTAGCATGCATGTATGCTGTCACCTAGCTGTCTTGAAAGGTTTTCATTCCATCAACCCATCATCCCTGGAATACTAAGATCACCAAATTCTCTTTCTTAACTTACTCAGCTCTTCTAAAGATGAACAGATTGAAACCGTTTTCCCCTTTAAGTTCAAGGCTTCAGCTCAATCCCAATCAACTAAAATTCCTACTCCTGAGAAAATTGGATTTGACTGTGAAGCATAGAGTCGTGAATATAGACCTTGGGAAGGTTGATTAAATACAGATTGATCTTCCATTATTGTCAGACAGAATTGATGAATTAGAGAATGTCCTTGGTTCTGTAGTTTATTTTGTCTAGTTCTTTTTATGGTGATGGCTCTTTGTGAGTTAATCAATAGTCTGTCCCCAAATAAATCATTCCATATTTTGTTGTTAACGTTTATTTCATTTTTAGTTTTCTTTTAATAGAATGACATTGTGTGAGTGTTAAAGAAATTTAAAAAAATGTTTTTATATCATTCTGGATATGTTTCTTTGAAATCATATTTTGTATTTTTTATAAGGGTATGTATGATATGTGAAAAATGATGTTGTAGAAATAAATGAAATGTTTTTTACCAGACACCCTTAAAAAGAAAAAGTATACTCTTTGTGCTGAGAAAAATAAAACTGTGTGGTCCCAACAATGCCTTACAAGGTTGGTTGGTATCTAAAGACTTCACTATAAGTGAGTATTAAAAATTGCATTTGATCATTTAGAAATTGGGCTACAGTCAAAGGTACCTTTTTATTTGTACTTAACGTTTGTTGGGTTTTTTCTTTCAGATAATACGGGAACTGAGAGAGGAAGTAGATTCATTGAAAAAGCAATTGGAAGAAGCAGTGGTATGTAAAAAGTTGAGAACAAATCGGACAGTTTTCCCCTTCTGTCGTCTGCAGCTCACTTCGATTCTGCGTTAAATTTCTAGACCCATTGCGCAACGCGTAACGCACGTTCGAATAAGATGCGCGCCCTTCCAGTTTGGGAGTCAACTCTATGATTCTTGTGTACAGTTTGACTCCCAAAATGGAAGGGCGCGTACCATGTCCGAAAGTGCATTCCACGTTGTGCAAACTGTGTTTAAACACTTCTAGCCGTGTTTATATCACACGTTTAAACATGTGCCACGTGATGTCCTCTCGACCAATCAGAATGGATAAACTGTCCCAGGTATTTATGAATGTATAATATTGGTATTTGCCTGGCTTTGGAAAAGAAGTCTACCTGTTTATGGACTCCATGTTCAAATTACTTCACTGATACCAGCAACGTTATACTAGGCCCAATCTCATCAAGCCGCTAAGCATAACAATTGCACACTGATACCAGCAACGTTATACTAGGCCCAATCTCATCAAGCCGCTAAGCATAACAATTGCACACAACAAAATGCTAACTGCATGTACATTTATTAAGCATGATTTTTTGCTAATTTTGCTGTGTTTGTTACAGAGCATGAAAGCTGACACCTTGAAGGAGAGACTACAAGAGTCTGAGAAACTGATGCAAGAGATGACACTGAGCTGGGAGGACAAGCTGCTCAAGACAGAGGAAGTTCATAAGGTAAGGTATTGTAATGAAGGTCTTATCTCCTGCACGTGCCTCCCTCCCTCCCTCCCCCCCCCCCATATTTGAAATCTTGACTTTTGGGATTGGTCATTTTCAGAGTAAAATGTTAAATTTTATACGCTTTAATGTGATCATTTTGATGTTTTTAAAACTTGTTTTCCATTTACACGCAGACAATGTTCTTGTTTTTACACTCACGTCAGATTGTCTTACAAAAATAGTAAACTCAATTAAAAAGGCACTGAAATGGGGCCTGTTTAAGAAAAAAGCAAACAGAAACTTGGCCAAAAGTAGCCCCCTAGAAAAAATGGTCCACCCCGTGTTCCCTCTTAAAACTTTACCCTAGTTACGGCGCTGCCTAATATATGCACTTGGGTTTAACATTTGGAGCCAATATGTGTTGAAATATACACATGTACACTGATAACTGAAAAACAGCATACACACACATAGTAGTTAAGATTGTAGAGTCTCCTAATTGATTTACATTCCTTCTTCTTCCACAGGAGAGACAGCATACATTAGAGAAGATGGGAATCTCCGTCCAGACATCAGGGATCAAAGTTGAACGTAACAAGTGTTTCCTGGTTAATCTAAATGCAGATCCTTCTCTTAATGAGCTCCTTGTTTACTATCTTAAGGTGAGTCCGAGCTAGTTCACTTTACTGTTTTAAATCATGTTTCAATCAACTGTTTACCCCATTGTGTGTATCCAGTAAGTTTACTTTCTCCAGATAAATCACTGTCACTATGTGAACCTTTGTCTTTGTATGTGTTTTTTATGGGCTATTTGTCTTCAATCTGAACCTTACACATTCGAAACCTGCCATTTGCCAATAACAGATCTTGCTTGATTATTGCTCCGCCATTCACATCATTTTAACATGAAGCTCGGAGCAAATCCAAACCACCTACACAACTGTATATAACATTATGATGAGTCTTGGTTTTTGTTTGGACAGAGTTTATCAAAACCAAATCCATGCTTTGCGTACGATGTAGGGAAAGCTTTTGTCCATGATTTTGAAATGATTTGAGTGTTGCCAAAGTCATCTTGACCTAAACATACATGAATCAGAATCTGAATGAAGGTTGTACTTGATTCTGTTGGGTCGTTTTTTACACTGTCAACTTGATCATGTTGTGTATTAGCCTGGAGCCCAGCCATATCATCCTAATCAGATTCCATTGTTTTAGGTAGTGGGTGACCTTAGTGACCTCTGTTTGTCTGCAATTTCTAATCTAAGTGAGGGACCAGGCATACACCCCATATTATACCAAAGGTTTGGATGTTAAGTTCCCTCTTCCATTTGTACTATGAAAGGAGATGTATTTCAAGGTTTTCGTTGTTTGTTATTGCTGTTCTGGTAATGGAATTAACACCCACTGCATAGATTTCATAACTGGATGACGATGACTACAAGAAATTTGCTTCCTCCTTGTACAGTACATTATTCCATAGATTGTTGAATGGTCAAAAAATGTGCTCTGGGATTGTTGACATCCAACGTGGGTATTTTTTGGAACGACATGGCCATCACTTCTGCAGGCTTACTTAGTGTATTGTTTATGCATCATTCTATTTTATAAGTAGCTGCATATATAATGAGTGTTTCAAATACCGCAGCCAGTGTATCAATGTAGTCTGTGTGTGATGCGCTTACCACTAGCTGCATTATGAGCTTTTCGAATACTGCGTGCCCTGAGCTGTTATTAGACTGAGCTGGCTCCGAGCTGTGTTCTTGCACCCTTTGTCTTTCTAACAGCATGGCAGGCCAGGCGGCCAGGTGTTCAAAGATGGCACAAACTTATTGTTTTCTCAATTAACGAGCCTGCGCATTTAAAATATTTTTTTGCGATTTTTTTTCAGTTAGCATGTAGACTTGCTAAGCATTATTTTCAGCTTAGTGTCTCTCTTAGTTTGGTTAGTTCTAATGCATAGTTTATTCTCCTCCAAATCTTTAGGACCACACGTTAATAGGAAGGTCAGATTCAGACAAGAAACAAGACATACAGCTGAATGGATTGGGTATTATGCTGCAACATTGTATCATTGATGTAGAGAATGAAATAGATGTATACTTCATACCAATAGACGGAGCAAAGTAAGAAATAGCCACACAGATATTTAAAACCTAGTTCTGGGGACTTTCCATTGTTCTATTATTTCCTTTTCTAAAGAATTCCCTTGTGGTACCCAGTTGAACAGACGCTTGTGGGGACATTTGTTCCATTGTTAAGTCCCCAAAAGGTGTGTGTGCCTACCCAGTTCATACTGACCGACTGACTGAAATACGGCAGTCACACCTACTGACTGACTGACTGACTGAAACACGGTAGTCACACATACTGACTGACTTACTGAAATACGGCAGTCACACTTACTGACTGACTGACTGAAACACTGTAGTCACACATACTGACTGACTGACTGAAACAGGGCAGTCACACATACTGACTGACTGAAACACGGTAGTTGACTGACTGAAACACAGCTGTCACACATACTGACTGACTGACTGAAACACAGTAGTCACACCTACTGACTGAATTACTGAAACACAGCAGCCACACATACTGACTGACTGACTGAAACACGGCAGTCACATCTACTGACTGACTGACTGTAACACAGTAGTTGACTGACTGAAACATGGTAGTCACACCTACTGACTGACTAACTCAAACACGAACATGGTAGTTGACTGACTGAAACACAGCTGTCACACATACTGACTGACTGACTGAAACATGGTAGTCACACCTACTGACTGACTGACTGACTGACTGTAACACAGTAGTTGACTGACTGAAACATGGTAGTCACACCTACTGACTGACTGACTGACTGACTGACTGAAACATGGCAGTCACACCTACTGACTGACTGACTGAAACACGGTAGTCACACCTACTGACTGACTGACTGTAACACAGTAGTTGACTGACTGAAACATGGTAGTCACACCTACTGACTGACTGACTGACTGACTGACTGACTGACTGAAACACGGCAGTCACACATACTGACTGACTGACTGAAACACGGCAGTCACACATACCATAGACACTGCAAAGTCAAAACAATTCTATACTTTAACCACTTTAGGTCTGTATTTTTAAAAGATATTCATTATCTGCATGATTATTTTGGAGCTTCTTTAGAAAAACAATTTCCTTTAAAAAATATCGTTGCCACAATGAAACCTGATTTGACAAAGGAAAGCAAACCAATTTTCTCATAATAAGTTTTGGGATTTGATGTTATAGTAGGCACTCACTGCGATACGAAGAGCCTCAGCCGTTAGCCACAACTGAAAATCTGACATGGTATGCTGGAATCTCGGAACTCTCAGACTTACCTCCCATTGAGCAAAATATAATAATGAACAATGGTGGCAGCCTGTCCATTGTTGTACATGTACATGTATGCTACACTTGTACAACAACAGGACAAAGGTCTGGATCTGGGGTTAAACAATATCTCCTGGAAAGGGATGTTTTCCAGAACCTGTTGTCGCTCTTTTTGCGGGTGAAACAAAGCGTATCATGGTTTGTGCCTTCCTCAACATGCTACACACTGGACAGTCCCGGGTGGATAAAAAACCTCAGCTGTCCGGCTGTTGTCAATTTTTTATTTTTTTAAATTTTAAGTTGTTACGGGCATTACAAAACGTCAGCCACAAGTCTGTCCTAAAAAATTGGAGATAAAGACATTATTTGACGTGAAGTGGTTCAATTGACTGACAGACAAACAGGACATACAAAGGGGAAGAAAAGATGGAGAAAAAGACAGAAAGTGACAGAAATAAATTGACATCTCCTTTTTATACTTATAGTACGAAGTACATGTAATCAAATTGTTTAATGAATGACTGGCAAACAGGAGCTTTAAAGTGATCAACATACAGATACATCATATTTGATAGAAATAGGTTGACAATGGCAGGTTACCCTAATGTATTCGCTCAGGAATTTTGTTCGTAAAGGAACAATTTTTGCTGAAGAGCTTATGAAGCTATCCATAGGAAAAGACTGCATAACAAATTGTTTTAGTCTGGGATTGGGGATAAGACAACATAAAAGAGAGATTTGGGGCATATTTCTCTAACCCCATGAGTGCATGCATGGTGCACTACACTGAAAGTCTGGCCATGTTAACACCCTTTTCACCTCATACCACACAGAACAACACCAGGCGAGTTATCAAGCCTACCGTACACCAAAAGGACATGAAACTGGCTTAATCAGTCCCCCCGCTGTCGTGTCCATGAATAATTTGTGTGTATACATGTCACCTGGCATTAAGTAGTTAACAAAAGTTTGTTCCCTTCACTAGATGTTGTGTGAATGGATCAACAATAACAGATCGTACAGGACTAAGACATGGTGACAGGATCTTACTCGGCAACTACCACTTCTTCCGAATCAATTGCCCAAGACCTCCTGGAGTCGGTTAGTAATGGCTACAAGTCTAAAGCCAACTTTTTGCTGTTTAAGATCTGTCAGAAAATTACAATGTACATGCTAAATTAACCACTTCAGGTCGGTATTCTTGCAAAAATTTTGCTTTCCAATTTGAGTATTATTTTTCGGCACTTTTTGGAGCTTCTGGAGTAATCGTTTTCCTTTGAAATTTGTTTTGCCACAATGAAACGTTGGTTTGACAAAGGAAAGACGCAGTTTTCATAAGCACAGGGATTTGTTGTTGTCTTATCGGACAGCACAGACCAGTCATTTGATTGCTGTCTAGGTACTGTAATGATTTGTTCATTGCTGTGATTGTCGTTTGTTGTCTCTGTGAAATAGTGACCTGTTCTGGTTAACCTTCCAAATAGCATTTTGCATAATCGATAATGCAGACAAAACTAAATGCATTCTAGGCTTCAAACAGCAGGCTATAGCTGGCTCATAACTGTTTTTTGTTGGTTAACATTGATTGGTCCATGGAGATTTTCTACCTCCATGATTGGTCATAGTTTTGTTCTTGACAGAATGACATGTTGACACATAAGGTTTTGGAACAATTTGGTCAGTTTTTTCTAATCCACAAGATGTGTTAGTGTGTATATTGATTCACTACAAAAGAACATCAATTCGCTGTCATTAAAATATGTGTTAATATGTTTTAATCCGGTCACTACTCTGACGAAATTGCATAAATGTTCCATACAACCGACAGGAGGATCAACTACCACACAGTGACATGAGGGACTCGGACTTGACTTCACTTTTGCTTTTGTAAAAGCACAAAGATTGTGTAAACACGATAAAGGTCTTAAGAAACCTTCATGCAAATTGACATTCACTGTTGAAAGGTAATGGAGTTGTGCTAATGATGTGACTTTATCATTGACAGGATCCAGTGGAGCATCTACTCCTGAGATTGAACCTCAGAATTCCAACTATGATTTTGTTTATGCCCAAAACGAGGTGATGATGAATGAGATGACTAATGGTAAGAACTACAATTGTATCAACTCCAGCAGTAGTTGCTCATTTCTACACTCCACATCTAGGCTTATTATTCTTTCTTCCCTCTTTTTTATGCATAGTGTAGATAAGTATTATTGTGACATTTTATTTGTAAACATGACCTCATCTTAAATTCCGTTTCAAACAGGAAACTGTGAAATTCAAAAAATCTAATCTCCTGAACTGTGGTTCATCTAATCTTCTGAACTGTGGTTCATCTAATCTCCTGAACTGTGGTTCATCTAATCTCCTGAACTGTGGTTCATCTAATCTCCTGAACTGTGGTTCATCTAATCTCCTGAACTGTGGTTCATCTAATCTCCTGAACTGTGGTTCATCTAATCTCCTGAACTGTGGTTCATCTAATCTCCTGAACTGTGGTTCATCTAATCTCCTGAACTGTGGTTCATCTAATCTCCTGAACTGTGGTTCATCTAATCTCCTGAACTGTGGTTCAGGAGATTAGATTTTTTGAATTTCACAGTTTCCTGTTTGAAACGGAATTCATAATTCATAATTCATAATTCATAATTGTTGTGCCCTCTTGTAGCTTGACCTACATTCTAAACATGACACAACTTTGACCTTTCCTTTTTTGTCCAAACAGGAAGTTTAAATTTTAAAAAACATATTTCCTGAACAACATGTCATAGAGCTGTAATACTTGTACCTTCTTGTAGCTTACTGTACATGTGACCCCACTTTAACCTTTACTTCCAGTCCAAACAGAAAATTCAAATAAATTTTGTTTTTATCTCATTGGTGTACAGCCATTCTTGAACAAATCTGATGTAGTGACTAGGAATTGATCAATGAGACCCAAGCTTTAACAAAAGGTCTTATCACATCAGTGCTTGTTACAGCTCCCTCTATTGATAAAGTGTTAAAAGTCATCTCTCCAGAACCACATGACATCATTTCCCATTTTTTGTGGCACCTTCTGGCTCATAACGCACGTAAACATTTTGTTACCCATGCAATGAATTTTTGTTTTTTTTAAATGGCTGGACCCCAAAATGTGAAACACTTTCTATAAAATAATTAGTGCGATCCAAGCTTTACAAAACATGTTTGATGGTGTCCTCTCTTATTAAAATCCTCTCTTAAAAAAGTGACAAGACTGTTTAATTTGTTGTAACCCCCTCCCCAAAAGAAACAAACTTTTTTTAAAGTAATGTATTTTTAATATAAAAAAGGTACAATAAATAACACACGTTTAACTTGCTATGTTTTTTACTATTCAGTACTTCACACACAAACAATCTAGGTACATTTTTTATTTTTTTTAATTTTTTTAAAACCCAAATCATTATTACGATTTGACTCCAATAAGGTCCAATAAGGTCCAATATATTTTCAGAATGAAATAGTTTCAACTTTTTGTGACACCCTGAGTCAATCGGGCAGTGACATTTTGAGGCAGTGGAAAATTTAGTTATTATTAATAAACTCTTTTGCTTCCCTTGCTTTTCCCCCTTCAGATCCTGTCCAGGCAGCGATGAAGCTCTTAGAGACTCAGCATCAGAAGGACAAGAAAGGTGCCCTGGAGAAACAAAGAGAGAAATATGAGAGGGAGTTAGAGACTTTGAGGAAGCAGTTGATGCCTCAGAGACCCATAGAGAGAACAGACACGGCATACTTCTCTGATCAGAGCCCCGGTAGTGAAGCCAGTGTGGATGGAGCACAGAACCTCAAGTACAAGGAATGGGCTGAAGAGAGGTACATGCAACAACCTTCAATGTATTGTAACTTCAGTTGAAGAAGGATTTTTTAACAGACCTACGACCTGTTTCAATGCTTTTTATGACATATTTCTTTGATTTAAGGGATAGTTTTCGTTGCTGTATACCTTGCCTTATATTTAGTATTTCTCAAAGACAGTAGGTTCAATATTAATACTTATTTGCCAGCTTTGAAGTTATTGACAGTGTTAATCTGTTGCCTTTTATAATAACATGTTCTTGTTGTATATCATCAATATGTGAAAATTTTGTGCCAAGTAAGTTAATTTCCAAATGGGCCAGGACCATCTCAGTTGAAATGCAAGTATCAGATGACAAATGTGTAGAGGACCTTACAGAAGTTTTTTCATTAGCCATATTCACACAATTTTTGAAGCTTGAAAAGAAAATTGTTGTTTTGAGGATCTAATAGCCTAATTTCTGCCCTTAATTTGTGGTATTTTCAACAACCATTTCCATTGATTCATGATTTGAGGATCGATTTTACACAACTTCTTTTGCACTGACATCTTTGTGATTCAATGATCGGTTTTCGACGTCGCACATTGGGAAAAAACCCAATGAAGTTTGCTCTGCATCGCACGCTAGGCCCTCTATTGGCAAAAGTTGTTGATGTTTGAATAGCCTTACTTCAAGGCTGTGTATAGTACAGAATCTGCAGGACTGCACCACACTGTGCAGCTATTTTTTACACCGCTTGTGAATGCTTTCCAAGAGTCTAGCCAAGCTTTCTTATGGATATGGTAATTATCATGGCCAATCACAGCGTGCAGACTTTTGCTTAACTTGAATTTTGGACCTGCTGTGTTGTACTGTACAAATACATGATGTGTTGTGTTTGCATGGACGGCCGGCGAGCGAGCGAATGTTGCAGTGGTACTGTGTACATAGTTATGTGCATGCGTGTTTGATTGTAGCCTAGTGAATGATCACGGGCAAATTAAACCTAGCAGATGTTAAGGCTTGTCAAACCATTTTATGAGCCTGAAAAAATCTCTTTTTTGATTTTACCACTGTACCTCTATTTACTGTGAAAAGATAAATTGTTTTGACTCGCCCAGCAGACAGTTTTGATTCACCCTTTGCTGTTGGAACCCTGCTTTAGTGTTGGGTGTTGGGCACAATTAAAATGAGAATACCTTGAGTGATAGTCTGGTATAGACCATGTGACCTGTGACATCACATGTTTACAAAAAAGTCACAGAGCCTGGACTTCCTGCAGGCACAGTTTGTACGCAGCTCAATGGAAGAATACAATAAATCTTATGTTTTATGGCGATTGCACTGTCTGATTTGTCTTAACTTTTGATATGAAGAAAGGGGGGACATCTCAAAAGCTGTACAGCTGTTGCTTTTGTAACTCTTGAATTTATGTGAAACTTATGACACAAAATGTAAACTTTCCGATATGGCCTGTGTAGTATCTTGGCACATTTACTGTGGGAATACTATTCTTAGCTTTGCCTCAATTGTATTTTCAAATGGGAGTTGTTTTGTTTTTTTGTGAACAGAGATGAGTTATTTAGACAGAGTCTTGCAAGGTTACGTGAGGAGGTGGTGAAGGCAAATGCCTTGGTCAGAGAAGCCAATTTCCTTGGAGAGGAGATGGGCAAACTGACAGAGTTTCGAGTGACACTTCAAATCCCAGCTTTTAATCTCACACCTAACAGAAAGGTAAGTCAAGTTGATAATTCTACAAAGTAGGTTGTTTTGATCAAACAGGATACCTTTGAGGAGGAGCGTTCTGGGAAATATTAGATTAATACCTAGGGAATGTGAATCTTATCCTCCAATTCACTATCATTAGATTAATACCTAGGGAATGTGAATCTTATCCTCCAATTCACTATCATTAGATTAATACCTAGGGAATGTGAATCTTATCTACCAATTCACTATCATTAGATTAATACCTAGGGAATGTGAATCTTATCTTCCAATTCACTATCATTAGATTAATACCTAGGGAATGTGAATCTTATCTTCCAATTCACTATCATTAGATTAATACCTAGGGAATGTGAATCTTATCTTCCAATTCACTATCATTAGATTAATACCTAGGGAATGTGAATCTTATCCTCCAATTCACTATCATTAGATTAATACCTAGGGAATGTGAATCTTATCTTCCAATTCACTATCATTAGATTAATACCTAGGGAATGTGAATCTTATCCTCCAATTCACTATCATTAGATTAATACCTAGGGAATGTGAATCTTATCTTCCAATTCACTATCATTAGATTAATACCTAGGGAATGTGAATCTTATCTACCAATTCACTATCATTAGATTAATACCTAGGGAATGTGAATCTTATCTTCCAATTCACTATCATTAGATTAATACCTAGGGAATGTGAATCTTATCTACCAATTCACTATCATTAGATTAATACCTAGGGAATGTGAATCTTATCTTCCAATTCACTATCATTAGATTAATACCTAGGGAATGTGAATCTTATCTACCAATTCACTATCATTAGATTAATACCTAGGGAATGTGAATCTTATCTTCCAATTCACTATCATTAGATTAATACCTAGGGAATGTGAATCTTATCCTCCAATTCACTATCATTAGATTAATACCTAGGGAATGTGAATCTTATCTTCCAATTCACTATCATTAGATTAATACCTAGGGAATGTGAATCTTATCCTCCAATTCACTATCATTAGATTAATACCTAGGGAATGTGAATCTTATCTTCCAATTCACTATCATTAGATTAATACCTAGGGAATGTGAATCTTATCCTCCAATTTACTATCATTAGATTAATACCTAGGGAATGTGAATCTTATCCTCCAATTCACTATCATTAGATTAATACCTAGGGAATGTGAATCTTATCTTCCAATTCACTATCATTAGATTAATACCTAGGGAATGTGAATCTTATCTTCCAATTCACTATCATTAGATTAATACCTAGGGAATGTGAATCTTATCTTCCAATTCACTATCATTAGATTAACACCTAGGGAATGTGAATCTTATCCTCCAATTCACTATCATTAGATTAATACCAAGGGAATGTGAATCTTATCTTCCAATTCACTATCATTAGATTAATACCTAGGGAATGTGAATCTTATCTACCAATTCACTATCATTAGATTAATACCTAGGGAATGTGAATCTTATCTTCCAATTCACTATCATTAGATTAATACCTAGGGAATGTGAATCTTATCCTCCAATTCACTATCATTAGATTAATACCTAGGGAATGTGAATCTTATCCTCCAATTCACTATCATTAGATTAATACCTAGGGAATGTGAATCTTATCCTCCAATTCACTATCATTAGATTAATACCTAGGGAATGTGAATCTTATCCTCCAATTCACTATCATTAGATTAATACCTAGGGAATGTGAATCTTATCTTCCAATTCACTATCATTAGATTAATACCTAGGGAATGTGAATCTTATCCTCCAATTCACTATCATTAGATTAATACCTAGGGAATGTGAATCTTATCTTCCAATTCACTATCATTAGATTAATACCTAGGGAATGTGAATCTTATCTTCCAATTCACTATCATTAGATTAATACCTAGGGAATGTGAATCTTATCCTCCAATTCACTATCATTAGATTAATACCTAGGGAATGTGAATCTTATCTACCAATTCACTATCATTAGATTAATACCTAGGGAATGTGAATCTTATCTTCCAATTCACTATTGGGTTGTGCTGCTCAGTTTTGTTGTTCTTGAGTCGTCAAATGGCTTGGAACTCATCAATTATAATAGTATAAATATTAAAAAGATGATGTCAACATTTATTCTCATTTTCAGCGAGGGGCAATAGTGAGTGAGCCAGCCATCCAGGTCAAGAGGAAGGACAGAGGGACACAAATTTGGTCAGTGGAGAAACTGGAGAATAAGATTATTGACATGAGAGAGATGTACAACGAGCGGAAAGAGAAGGGTTTGCCACTTAAAGTAAGACAACAACCCTATCTCCTCTACCAACATGTACTGCTGGGTTATCATGTACCTGTGTCTTAACATTGTTCTATTCCTATATTTGTTTATTTATTTATTGATCTATTTATTTAGTTTTCTATTTTGTAAGGATTTGTTGATGGTTGGGAGCTTGTTGAGGCAGTTCAATCCATTCTTTCAAACCCATTTGTTTTTTGTATCATCAAAATATTTGAGGTGTCATTAGGTCCTCTGCTTTGTTATTGTAAATTCATTTTAAATCAGTCAAGCAAGATGTTGTGCTTACAAAAGCTGACAAAACTCTGTAAGTATGAACAAATATTAAGCAACATGTTCCCAATTGACTTGCATCATTTCATCACCCTTCACAGATAGAGAGAGCCTCTGAGAATAAGCATATTCTTTTCTTTGCTAACAGTTATCGTTTTTTAACAAAATTAATTTCTGCTATGGAATACTCTTCAAGCAGAACAAGTTTACTTACAGGTTTGATGAAGGTTACCCTATTTAAGCTAAGCTAAGCACAAAATTCTGCTTTTACAATCACAGTTCTAATCACCATTCTATGCAGACAGGAAAAGCACTGTTCACTTTGGCAAGAACCCTTTGTGTTATAGCCCTTGGTAGTTGAGGCAAAAAGATGACTTGTCTACTCATTTATTGATGTAAGCACTGACCTATAATAAGCAGCACCAGAAAATGAGAGTACGTGGGATTGTTGCAACTCTAGGTTCTTTTTTATTTTATTTTTGTTTTTTACAACAGTACCTGGAAATACAGTTTTTACACACACAAAAACATTACAATATTATTATTGGGAAGAGCAAAATTCAAACTACAATGAATGTAGTATACATGTGCATGAGCATTGTCAGCACATTAGCCATTTCACATTGTGTGCCGACTATCCTTATGATAAGTCAATAAATCACACACATTTGCAAAGTGCTTCATGTCAATTTTGTGCTGCTTCCAGCTCCAAAGTTGGTTTTGTGAAATCACTGTTAAACTAATGCTTTACATCTTGACCCTGCTCCACAGAGTCAGCTTGGAGTGACCTTGTTTGACCTCATTTGTATGAATCAATTAGACTGACTGTAATTGACCTCATTTGACTGACCCTGTTTGACCTCATTTGACTGACCCTGTTTGACCTCATTTGACTGACCCTGTTTGACCTCATTTGACTGATCCTGTTTGACCTCATTTGACTGACCCTGTTTGACTTCATTTGACTGACCCTGTTTGACTTCATTTGACTGACCTGCGTTGACTTCATTGGTTTGACTGATCCAGTTGACTTGATAGACTGACACAACTTGACCTCATTTGACTGACCCTAATTGACCTGATTCTGTTTGCCTACATTTGACTGACCCTGTTTGATCCCAGTGGACTGTTCCTCCTTTGTTTTCAGGATGTGGGACCAGCAAGACCTCGCAAGCTCTCCTTTTTTGAATCTCAGGTGATTTGTTGTAGGTTTCGTCAGTGTGTGTCCTCCCTGTCTGTCTCTGTGTCTGTCACCATGTCTGGTAACTAGTCTCATTTCCTTGTCAATGACTTACATAATCAATGCTAATCATTGGTAGACTGTAATGTAACTATATCACTGCTAACTCTGCAAACTAACTCTGTTCAATAACTACATTGAAATCTAAATCTAAGCTACTTTACTCAAGTTATATACCTGCCCTTATAACACTCACCACATATTACAGCTACTTTACTCAAGTTATGTACAGTCGACTCCCGTTATTACGAGCTCGCATGTTTCGAGGTTCCGGTTAATACGAGGTTTTTTGCCGGTCCCGAACTGCCCCGTGCGTGTTTCAATGCATTTTAATACGGCTTATACGAGCACGGCAGTAACGAGAACACGGTTACAACGAGGTAATTTTGTTGGCCCGTTACGAGCAAAACATTGTTTTCAACCCTTTTGAAACGAGAATAATAAAAACCCCAACAAAGGAAATACCTTTAACAGCCTGAAAATCGTTATTTATGTCTTGTAAGACAATCAATAGAGGTGCTAACTGGACGCAGTCGCGAGTCAAGCGAGCAGGTTGTTAATTCCAAACTCCGGACAATGGTGGGATTTAGCATGTTTCAAACAACGGAGCAGATTCCATACTAAGTCGGCATTCATCAATTCATGTGAAATCTTCACAAAACATACTGATCCATTGAGTTTTACAAGTGCTTGATGTGCATTTCTAGCAGAAAAAGCCCCACCGCAACTGAAAACTTAAATATTTGCGCGATCAATATTTAATGCAACAGCAAGATTTCCCTGGTATCCCACGTTAGCAATGAACCATCTAGCATTACAATGGTGGTTACCAATCAAAATCAAGATTCTATTTGTTGACTGCTGCGACTGAAGTTTTGCACGGAAACTTCGCTAAACAAGAACAGCAAGTTAAAATCTCAGACATTTGTTCAAGCATGTAAAATGTAAATTGATTTTATAAATTAACTTTCAAGCTAAACTAACTAAAATAAAACAGTTTTATTCGCCCAATTTTGTGCTTGTTTGTGCTGTACATGCACACTGTTATCCACTGTATTGCATGCAGCATGCAGCCATGTGTACACGTGCGGCCCATAATTTATGTCATGCACTTTGTGCATAGTGCATTGATATTACCGCGATCGGATATTGCGAGCTTCGGATATAACGAGGAAAACAGGCTAGTCCGGCAGACCTCGTATTAACGAGAATCGACTGTACCTGCCCTTATAACACTCTCACCACATATTACCCATAGACTCTTTAACACACACATGGCTCATAAAGGCATTTGAATACCATATCAAAACCAAACAATTTTTGCATTCTGTTTGCAAAAAAGTGTCAAAAACAGGTCGCTAAATTAATACAGTTCATTTCAGTTGTTCTTCTCCTTTACTTCTCACATAAACAAAATATAATCAAGACAAAACATTGCTGTTGCTGTGATCACCAAGTATCAACTTACAATGATTCAAAGTTTAATATTCTAATAATCATAACTACTAAAACAACACAATGGATTTTTATAGTCAATACTTCATCACAATACATGTAGTTGCACTGAGCCTTTTTGTAAAGTTGTTGAGAGTTTAAACATACAATCAGGGAATAAAATATTCCTAATAAATAAACATGTAAAACAAAAAAATGGTCAACAGCGTTATCGCTATATCACCATGGAAAATTGTGTCTATTTAAAAAAGGGCATGTCAGACCTTGTTTAAATGTTGAATATAAACTTGAGCTTTAGTGTTTGTTACATATCAAGCACTAACACCTAGGTGTACAGGCTTTGAGAATAGTAAACTAACATCAATATTTGTGCAAATAAAATTTGTCAAATCTGCTGACACTATGATGGTATGAACAATTAACAGAAAAATTATTACTATTTTTTCCTGCTTAGATAGGAAGCAAGGTCAAATCCAGGTCAGTACTGTATGTAACAATTTTGCATATCAAAACTTCACAAATTGTGAAAAGATTTAATTAATAACAGCTGCATGTGGTTGTCAAGATAGGAATTCTTGAAATTAGAAACTTTGATTTAGTGTAATTTGACACCAAATAACATCACCATTACGTCAGTGCTAATTTCTCATCAGAGCACTGAGATTTAAGCATGTGGTAAGTTGTAAACTGTTTTCAACTTGCAAAAGGTGTTTAGTAAAATAGTACATGATATCGTGCTGTCTGCTGGGCACTGGAAGTGGTAAAACACAATCTTAAGACTTTTTACTTAAAGAATGTCTTTAATGGGTTTGGCCCAGTGCTATTGGGAAGGTATGTACAATCAAAGGAAACAACCCAACAACAAAGTTTGTTTGAGTCGTCAGTTGACAGCAGAAGTAATGTTTGAACTTTGACCTCTTCAATACACTATTGATGTATTTGAGAGCGTCATCTGGTAACAGGGTTTACAAACGCATTAAGTTACTTGTCAAGTAACACTCCTTCAAATTTTGTTATTTCTTTTAAATTTATATCTGAAATCTCATTTAAAATTTAACCCTTTTGTCATTTGGTTAGGTTTGATGTATGCAACAGTGATTACATTATTTGACCTTGCTTCCTGTTCAAACCAGAAGTGAAAGTGAAAATAGATTATGAAGCTTTTGTTATGATTCTGTCAGTCATAACTTGTAAGGAGAATCAATTTAATGGAACCTTTTAACATTTGTATGTTAACAGACTCTCAATTTATAATAATAATAATAATAATAATAATAACCAGTTCTTATATAGCGCATTTCACAATAACGTCTCAATGCGCTTTACATTAGTGCCCTGGTCATTGGGCCAATAACACCTTTAATCTTTCTCAGCTCCCTGGGGAGTATACAGCCCGAGCTGCCGTGGCGCTCAGAAGGCTTTTTCAAACACAAAATCAACCTCTACCCTCGCAGGTACCCATTTATACCCCTAGGTGAAGATATGCGTTCTGAGCACCTTGTGTTTCACAGAGTCTGAACATGTAGTAGTCAATATGACTTCATGAGGCTCGTTTGTTGAGATGCTTGTCATATGCTGATTATGCAGCATGGAATGGCATCATGTCATTGTCTTTCTTATTGTTCTTCTTACCCTCCTATGCTCATAACATCGCATCATCTTTTAACAAAGCTGTAATCCTCAAGCCACGAATTCTTTGTCAGTTATTTCAACCTTCCTTTAGTTTTTCATTTGTAAAAATAATAGTTATAATTTCCAAACTCAAGTTATAGTTGTTGTGTGCCCCTTTGCTTTGTGTAACACAATTATTTTACTTCAGAATGATATAGTAATTTTGATAACCATTTTATATGTAAAGCTGAATATTTTACTTCCTGATTCAAGACTACAACAGCCCAGTAAGCTGAAGATACATGACACTAATTTGACAGTAAAAACTGACATTGGTCTGGGCACTCTTGAATTGTTTCTAATTACTCCATTCAAAGCCTAAATACAATTATCTTTTTTAAGGAAATGAAGTGTTTAAAAAATGAAATAACTCCCAACTATTGTTCTGCTCCTGAGTTTAATAAGTACATTTATGTTTCTTTCCATCTACTAACCCCGTCCTCATTTGGCAGGATTTCTTGGCAGGGATTCTGTCTCTTCAGGTGACCTTTTAACTTATACCTTTGTGCACCCAATTCATTTGATCTCTGATTTCAGCCATGCACTGCAAATTGTTCATTGTTTTTGTTTTGTAAGAAGGTCTATTAGATTTGTTCATTTTTCAATTGTTTACACTAATAAAGATATAATTGGTTAACCCATTGAACCCTAACATTTAAGTACATTTTTCATGCATGGTTTTTCAATCCAATTTGGTTGAATATTTGTATCCCAAACTGTGCTTTTTTCCCCTAGGCAACTTGATTTGAGTTCTTTATTTAAATATATTTATTGTTTTTATACTTTAAGTTATGTAATTAGATTTAGACTTGACATGTTGATCTTTGGTGTACTTAATACTTATGTTTGTATTATTAATTTAAGTTTACCTTATACATGTATGTTAAATACTTTGTGTTTTTTTTGTTTTTGCAATTTAAGCTCCTTCTGTACCCAATACACTTCTGATACTAGAATTGTTACATTAGGCTGTTCCAAAGAACCCATCTGATGTTGTATATTTGGGACAGGATTGTACATCAGACTCCTTTGGCCTTTGGCCTATGATACATGTAGGTGAATGAAACCCTGAATGATGTGCATGCACTGTGCCCTATTGCAGTCAACATCCTTTGCTCACTATAGTTATTTCTGTGTACAGATTCTCTTTCTATTTCTGGGCAGTTTAGTTTTTTTCCTTCTTTTTATCCAGATAAATTAATAGAAACCTGTGTGTTTTATTGATTGAAAACACTGTGGACATGGTCTGTGGGTATAGTCTTTACTGCAAAATAAAGACTTCATATGTATACCTTGAGGTCACAGGTAATAAATGAACTAGCATCGACCTTGGTTCTTTATCACCATGGGCAAATGAACCGGCCATAGACTTCCAGTCCAACTGTTGTTCCTTTATCACCATGGGCAAATGAACCTGCCATAGACTGTCAGTCCAACTGTTGTTCCTTAACTACCAATGGTCAATGTACCTGCCATAGACTGTCAGTCCAACTGTTGTTCCTTAACTACCAATGGTCAATGTACCTGCCATAGACTGCCAGTCCAACTGTTGTTCATTTATTACCCATGGTCAATGTACCTGCCATAGACTGCCAGTCCAACTGTTGTTCCTTTATTACCCATGGTTAATGTACCTGACATAGACTGCCAGTCCAACTGTTGTTCCTTTATTACCCATGGTCAATGTACCTGCCATAGACTGCCAGTCCAACTGTTATTCCTTTATTACCCATGGTCAATGTACCAGACATAGACTGCCAGTCCAACTGTTGTTCCTTAACTACCAATGGTCAATGTACCTGACATAGACTGCCAGTCCAACTGTTGTTCCTTTATTACCCATGGTTAATGTACCTGACATAGACTGCCAGTCCAACTGTTATTCCTTTATTACCCATGGTCAATGTACCTGACATAGACTTCCAGTCCAACTGTTGTTCCTTTATTACCCATGGTCAATGTACCTGACATAGACTGCCAGTCCAACTGTTGTTCCTTTATTACCCATGGTCAATGTACCTGCCATAGACTTCCAGTCCAACTGTTGTTCCTTTATCACCATGGGCAAATGAACCTGCCATAGACTGTCAGTCCAACTGTTGTTCCTTAACTACCAATGGTCAATGTACCTGCCATAGACTGCCAGTCCAACTGTTGTTCCTTTATTACCCATGGTTAATGTACCTGACATAGACTGCCAGTCCAACTGTTGTTCCTTTATTACCCATGGTCAATGTACCTGCCATAGACTGCCAGTCCAACTGTTATTCCTTTATTACCCATGGTCAATGTACCAGACATAGACTGCCAGTCCAACTGTTGTTCCTTAACTACCAATGGTCAATGTACCTGCCATAGACTGCCAGTCCAACTGTTATTCCTTTATTACCCATGGTCAATGTACCTGACATAGACTTCCAGTCCAACTGTTGTTCCTTTATTACCCATGGTCAATGTAGCTGACATAGACTGCCAGTCCAACTGTTATTCCTTTATTACCCATGGTCAATGTACCTGACATAGACTGCCAGTCCAACTGTTGTTCCTTTATTACCCATGGTCAATGTACCTGCCATAGACTTCCAGTCCAACTGTTGTTCCTTTATCACCATGGGCAAATGAACCTGCCATAGACTGTCAGTCCAACTGTTGTTCCTTAACTACCAATGGTCAATGTACCTGCCATAGACTGCCAGTCCAACTGTTGTTCCTTTATTACCCATGGTTAATGTACCTGACATAGACTGCCAGTCCAACTGTTGTTCCTTTATTACCCATGGTCAATGTACCTGCCATAGACTGCCAGTCCAACTGTTGTTCCAACTGTTGTTCCTTTATTACCCATGGTCAATGTACCTGCCATAGACTTCCAGTCCAACTGTTGTTCCTTTATCACCATGGGCAAATGAACCTGCCATAGACTGTCAGTCCAACTGTTGTTCCTTTATTACCCATGGTCAATGTACCAGACATAGACTGCCAGTCCAACTGTTGTTCCTTAACTACCAATGGTCAATGTACCAGACATAGACTGCCAGTCCAACTGTTGTTCCTTAACTACCAATGGTCAATGTACCTGACATAGACTGCCAGTCCAACTGTTGTTCCTTTATTACCCATGGTTAATGTACCTGACATAGACTGCCAGTCCAACTGTTATTCCTTTATTACCCATGGTCAATGTACCTGACATAGACTTCCAGTCCAACTGTTGTTCCTTTATTACCCATGGTCAATGTACCTGACATAGACTGCCAGTCCAACTGTTGTTCCTTTATTACCCATGGTCAATGTACCTGCCATAGACTTCCAGTCCAACTGTTGTTCCTTTATCACCATGGGCAAATGAACCTGCCATAGACTGTCAGTCCAACTGTTGTTCCTTAACTACCAATGGTCAATGTACCTGCCATAGACTGCCAGTCCAACTGTTGTTCCTTTATTACCCATGGTTAATGTACCTGACATAGACTGCCAGTCCAACTGTTGTTCCTTTATTACCCATGGTTAATGTACCTGACATAGACTGCCAGTCCAACTGTTATTCCTTTATTACCCATGGTCAATGTACCTGACATAGACTTCCAGTCCAACTGTTGTTCCTTTATTACCCATGGTCAATGTACCTGACATAGACTGCCAGTCCAACTGTTGTTCCTTTATTACCCATGGTCAATGTACCTGCCATAGACTTCCAGTCCAACTGTTGTTCCTTTATCACCATGGGCAAATGAACCTGCCATAGACTGTCAGTCCAACTGTTGTTCCTTAACTACCAATGGTCAATGTACCTGCCATAGACTGCCAGTCCAACTGTTGTTCCTTTATTACCCATGGTTAATGTACCTGACATAGACTGCCAGTCCAACTGTTGTTCCTTTATTACCCATGGTCAATGTACCTGCCATAGACTGCCAGTCCAACTGTTATTCCTTTATTACCCATGGTCAATGTACCAGACATAGACTGCCAGTCCAACTGTTGTTCCTTAACTACCAATGGTCAATGTACCTGCCATAGACTGCCAGTCCAACTGTTATTCCTTTATTACCCATGGTCAATGTACCTGACATAGACTTCCAGTCCAACTGTTGTTCCTTTATTACCCATGGTCAATGTAGCTGACATAGACTGCCAGTCCAACTGTTATTCCTTTATTACCCATGGTCAATGTACCTGACATAGACTGCCAGTCCAACTGTTGTTCCTTTATTACCCATGGTCAATGTACCTGCCATAGACTTCCAGTCCAACTGTTGTTCCTTTATCACCATGGGCAAATGAACCTGCCATAGACTGTCAGTCCAACTGTTGTTCCTTAACTACCAATGGTCAATGTACCTGCCATAGACTGCCAGTCCAACTGTTGTTCCTTTATTACCCATGGTTAATGTACCTGACATAGACTGCCAGTCCAACTGTTGTTCCTTTATTACCCATGGTCAATGTACCTGCCATAGACTGCCAGTCCAACTGTTGTTCCAACTGTTGTTCCTTTATTACCCATGGTCAATGTACCTGCCATAGACTTCCAGTCCAACTGTTGTTCCTTTATCACCATGGGCAAATGAACCTGCCATAGACTGTCAGTCCAACTGTTGTTCCTTAACTACCAATGGTCAATGTACCTGCCATAGACTGCCAGTCCAACTGTTGTTCCTTTATTACCCATGGTTAATGTACCTGACATAGACTGCCAGTCCAACTGTTGTTCCTTTATTACCCATGGTCAATGTACCTGCCATAGACTGCCAGTCCAACTGTTATTCCTTTATTACCCATGGTCAATGTACCAGACATAGACTGCCAGTCCAACTGTTGTTCCTTAACTACCAATGGTCAATGTACCTGCCATAGACTGCCAGTCCAACTGTTATTCCTTTATTACCCATGGTCAATGTACCTGACATAGACTTCCAGTCCAACTGTTGTTCCTTTATTACCCATGGTCAATGTAGCTGACATAGACTGCCAGTCCAACTGTTATTCCTTTATTACCCATGGTCAATGTACCTGACATAGACTGCCAGTCCAACTGTTGTTCCTTTATTACCCATGGTCAATGTACCTGCCATAGACTTCCAGTCCAACTGTTGTTCCTTTATCACCATGGGCAAATGAACCTGCCATAGACTGTCAGTCCAACTGTTGTTCCTTAACTACCAATGGTCAATGTACCTGCCATAGACTGCCAGTCCAACTGTTGTTCCTTTATTACCCATGGTTAATGTACCTGACATAGACTGCCAGTCCAACTGTTGTTCCTTTATTACCCATGGTCAATGTACCTGCCATAGACTGCCAGTCCAACTGTTGTTCCAACTGTTGTTCCTTTATTACCCATGGTCAATGTACCTGCCATAGACTTCCAGTCCAACTGTTGTTCCTTTATCACCATGGGCAAATGAACCTGCCATAGACTGTCAGTCCAACTGTTGTTCCTTAACCCTTTAAACTCGACCCCTTTTTTGGAAATTTTGCATGTGCTCAGGTTTTTTATTAAAATGACTGGTTTACTTCTCAGAAACCCTCAGAAACCTGTTAACATTATACATATTTATAAAGCTTACATATAGGGCTACACCTTTAGCAAGTTGTTGACCCCCCAGCAGGTTTTGAAAAAAAATTATGGCCATTTTAAAATTCATATTTTTATTTTGAAAACTCATATTTTTTCATATTTATGTAAATTTTGTAATTTCCAAATGTCTGAAATTGTTTTGGTGCCATTTTTTGAAATCTCCATCATCTGATCTCCCTATACAGATAAAGGAATATATTTTTTTCAAATCATTTTATGTGTTACAAATCATTTGCTAAAACAAAATTTACCAGCCGGCAGGAGTCTATGGTTGGATCAATGCCTTCGTTCAACATTTCTTCTTCGCCACTATCAAGATCGCTGTTCTCGTCGCTCTCATCAACAAAACCCAACAAATCAAAAAGTTCTTCCTCTATAAATTGTCTTCTGGAAGGTTGGATAACATTTGACTGCTTTTCAGGCTTCTTTTTAGTCATTTTGAAGCTGAAATATAGCGTTTTGTTTGAGATAGAGAGAACGGAATTTGCACAAAGTCGACATACACAACACGGGTGACGCGCGCATGGCCAGTTTTTTTGGCAAAGCAATAGTCTGGTTTCTTTTCGCTTCGTAACTTTATTTATAAAGGTCGCACACAGGGTACCATACCATCATTGGAAAGCTTATGTTTTCAGCTTTCTAATGATGCATGACTCGGCCAATAGAGGGGGCAGTTGGTGTTCGATGAGAAGTGATTTATTTTTCGGCCGCCGCTGGCCGATTTTACGAAGGGTCGAGTTGAAAGGGTTAACTACCAATGGTCAATGTACCTGCCATAGACTGCCAGTCCAACTGTTGTTCCTTTATTACCCATGGTCAATGTACCTGACATAGACTGCCAGTCCAACTGTTGTTCCTTTATTACCCATGGTCAATGTACCTGACATAGACTGCCAGTCCAACTGTTGTTCCTTTATTACCCATGGTCAATGTACCTGACATAGACTGCCAGTCCAACTGTTGTTCCTTTATTACCCATGGTCAATGTACCTGACATAGACTGCCAGTCCAACTGTTGTTCCTTTATTACCCTTGGTCAATGTACCTGACATAGACTGCCAGTCCAACTGTTGTTCCTTTATTACCCATGGTCAATGTACCAGACATAGACTGCCAGTCCAACTGTTGTTCCTTTATTACCCATGGTCAATGTACCAGACATAGACTGCCAGTCCAACTGTTGTTCCTTTATTACCCATGGTCAATGTACCTGACATAGACTGCCAGTCCAACTGTTATACTGTGTACACAACCCAGGCTCTGAATTGATAAAGAACAATGTGCTTTTTGTTGTTGTCCTGCACTGTGTGATAAACCTAGATGTCTGATATAGACCACCAACCTCCCTCTTCATTCTCACTGTGATGATACTGATCATATCTTGGCTATAAAATTATACGCTTATCTACATAAACTCAAGCCAAAATGTCAAACTTGAAAAAAAATGGGGGTTGTCTTGCATTCACTTGCCTCCAACCACCTATCTGGTAAATATTTAAAACATTTGTAATACAATTTACAATCTTGAATTTGTTTTTCTTGTAATTTTATCCTTTCACAGGATTATTTCTTACCCAAACCTCGCAACCCATCTGGAATGCCATCGGCAAACAAATCCAAGGTGACACAAAATTAACAATAAAAGTTGTTTGCATGGAGTAGACATTGGTCGAAGTGTGGTATCTGCTGTATCAAATGCATGAAAACAAATTAAGGTGACAAAAGTAATAATTTAAAAAAAGTACAAAAATGAAAAGCCTGTTTAATCAAAATTATCTGGCAGTGTTGTATCGTCGACATAAAGTGCATGAACATTTAATTATTTAAAGGTGAAAAAGATTGGATAAGTTTTTAACAGTTAAAAGTTTATAATAGTTTGCATGTACTAGGAAGCACCTTCAAATGCATGAAAAGATTATACTCAAAGGTGCAAATTATTACATACATGTAGTTATAGAACTTGAAGAAATTTCTACTGTGACAAGAAAAATAAATGACAAATGAGTAATTTAATTTGCCTTTTTCAATAATTTACACTGGAGTACCTTTAAATCTATAAAGTGTACAACTTTAAACAGTACGTCCGATACAAAAATAAAAATAATTTTTCAATACAATTAAAAAAAAATTTAAAAAATCAAGCATAAATCAAATTCATAATTGTTTGGCCTCTATATAGCAAGGCCGCTTTGCATTTAGCGATTTTCGATGAAAATAATAGTTTTTATCATAAATGTCATAATTTTCCTCTTTTTACGGCTCGGTGACAGTGAGTTGTATGCGCCTGACCTAAACTTGCTCAGCGGTGCTACTCTTTTTCGGAATTCAATGTTGGCATCTCTGCAGTAGTGTTTAATTTTGGTTTTAAACAAAGAGAAATTGACAAGAGCGGGACTTGAACCTGTGACCTCCAGATTAAAGTGTCGGTGCTCTACCAAATGAGCTATCTAGCCAAAATGCTTTGGGTCTCCCTATTTTGTCAATATCTGTGTTCTTTGGTGCCAGTCAGAAGCCATTCAACTGTAAACTGTCGTGTAGCCAAGGATCACACCCAAGTATACGATACAACCTGGGAAGCGGCAGCCAGGGGATCACCTTAAGGGGATGTGACTTTTTATTTTAAATGTCAAGTATTAAACCACAATGGAAACTGAAAAAATTAATTTTGGTTTGGAAAAAGACAAATTGACTTGAGAGGGATTTGAACCAACGACCTCCGGATTAACATGCCGGCGCTCTATCAGAGTTCTGGTCTATCTATTAACAATGTTTAGATGAGTACAATTTTATGTGAATATTGGTGTTATTGTTAAATAATTGAGAGATTCTTCCACTATTTTTTTCTCCATGTAATTATTAACCTTGGTATTCTCTGACGTGTTTTTCAAGTGCCCTATATTATGTTATTGTTTATCATGGTATTCTGTACTATGATAAAGGTAGGTTTAGCCCTGAAGATATCCCAACTGTGTTCCAACCAACAAAATGTGAACGCTGTGAATGCTCTTATAGCAATCAACTCTAAAACATTGTCTCCCAAATATGTGTCCTCTGCTTTGTAACAATTAACACCTTATTTATAAGTTTTAATACAATATTCAAAGCAGCCCTTTGTATGCAAAGTTCACTCTTCATTAAGTTGAAGCAAAATCTCATGTATCCATATAATGTAGGGCAACATACAACAAATAATGTTTGACAAATAAAACCAGCCCACTGGAAGGTGCATTTGAGTTTGACTGGCGAATTATGCTCTCCCCTTGGTTCTTGCATATAATTTTTTTAAATTTTAATTGTGCTTTGATACCGTTGGATTTAAAAACTTATTTTGTTTGTCAAACAATTGTCTACTCTTTTTTTATTGACATATTGCAAAACTTTCAGTCGGCCCAAGAGCCATTGTGGCACCATTTAATGTAATAATGAAAACAACTAATGGATTGGAGCAATGTTAAACATGTCTGTAGTCAGACGATACATGTCTACATACTCCTGTATTTTGTTTACAAACATTGACCATCATTTTGTGTGGGTGACTTCAAGTTTTACAATTTCTCTTTTTTATTAAACTACGAAAACACATTTTATAAGAATATTTGTACTTTTTGTTTTTGGTGGCACAATTGAGTTATCATTGATATGAGTAATCCATTAGCATTTTTTCAGATGACACATTGTTGTATTTGTTTGCTGTGAAGGCTGCCTGGTTGGTTGTGACATTGTTGTATTTGTTTGCTGTGAAGGCTGCCTGGTTGGTTGTGACATTGTTGTATTTGTTTGCTGTGAAGGCTGCCTGGTTGGTTGTGACATTGTTGTATTTGTTTGCTGTGAAGGCTGCCTGGTTGGTTGTGACATTGTTGTATTTGTTTGCTGTGAAGGCTGCCTGGTTGGTTGTGACATTGTTGTATTTGTTTGCTGTGAAGGCTGCCTGGTTGGTTGTGACATTGTTGTATTTGTTTGCTGTGAAGGCTGCCTGGTTGGTTGTGACATTGTTGTATTTGTTTGCTGTGAAGGCTGCCTGGTTGGTTGTGACATTGTTGTATTTGTTTGTTGTGAAGGCTGCCTGGTTGGTTGTGACATTGTTGTATTTGTTTGCTGTGAAGGCTGCCTGGTTGGTTGTGACATTGTTGTATTTGTTTGCTGTGAAGGCTGCCTGGTTGGTTGTGACATTGTTGTATTTGTTTGCTGTGAAGGCTGCCTGGTTGGTTGTGACATTGCAAAAGCAAGGTCTTTAATGTACATGACCTTGTGTTATTTTTCTCTCTTCTACTTGGCAGGCATGACAATCTTAACGCCTAATTGGTCAATGCATATACACTGTACAACAGTATTCTTCAGATTGCAACCATATTGATTTTAGGCTTGGCATCACAATTAGTTTTGTCTGTTTCCTTTTGCTATCTTTACTGTTAGGAAAGGAAATCTAGCCACATCCATAAGCCTGGGTCATACTTAATGCAAATTGCCACAATGAAGCAAATTATCTTCTGTCACAACTGGAAAACAGTGTTTACTGTTTGTAATTCATGCAAGCATAAAGTATAAACTGGGCCTTGCACAATGTTAAGCAACTTGGGCTATGGCTAAGCATCATTGGACTAACAGACATTCACAGTGATCTAAACAAGTCCCCATAGCCACAGTGGTCAACACAGTCTGATATATCAATGTTGTATCTCTCTTCATTACAGGAATCTACAGAGTCACTAACTGGTGAGGATCCATTCTATGAGTCTCAAGAGAACCACAGTCTGATTGGGGTTGCTAACATCTTCCTTGAAGTCTTATTCCATGATGTCAGGCTGGACTATGCTGTTCCTATCATCAGTCAACAAGGAGAGGTCAGGCTTATTAACCTGCAGTCAATCTTTTTTTAAAGACCCTATTACACAACTATTACCCGCCTGTTTATCTGGTAACTGACATTCATTCATAGCAGGTGAGGCAGTTCACCTGCAACCAGTTCCAGGCAATCTCCATGACGAAAAAAAAAAAATGTTAATTTCAATTGCCATTTAATATTCGTGGTGATAATCAGACACTGTTAGAAATCTGTTTCTTGCACTACCAAGTTATTGCCACTGGCTATATGGATAAAACCCTTGACAATCCAATATTGTGGTGATTATGACTACAAACATTGTCAGTTTGTTGCTCTTGGACCCATAACCAACACTGTCCAGCTGGTTGATGCCCACCTGGACCCATAACCAACACTGTCCAGCTGGTTGATGCCCACCTGGACCCATAACCAACACTGTCCAGCTGGTTGATGCCCACCTGGACCCATAACCAACACTGTCCAGCTGGTTGATGCCCACCTGGACCCATAACCAACACTGTCCAGCTGGTTGATGCCCACCTGGACCCATAACCAACACTGTCCAGCTGGTTGATGCCCACCTGGACCCATAACCAACACTGTCCAGCTGGTTGATGCCCACCTGGACCCATAACCAACACTGTCCAGCTGGTCGATGCCCACCTGGACCCATAACCAACACTGTCCAGCTGGTCGATGCCCACCTGGACCCATAACCAACACTGTCCAGCTGGTTGATGCCCACCTGGACCCATAACCAACACTGTCCAGCTGGTTGGTGCCCACCTGCACAGTTGCTAAAGTTAAATCTTTTCATATAAACCTTTTTGTGTTTAGTGATATGCACTTCTAAAAAGTCCTATCCAAACTAAGTCAAATAAAACCTTGGTACACCAATGCAACAAAAGATTCTAGTGAATAAAGATACTACATGTAGCTGTTAAAACAAGGAAATCCCTGGTCAGGAGGAAACTTTTTGCATTGTTGTTTATTCAATTGTTGCTTCGCTCATTTGTTGTTGGCAGGTCTCAGGTAAGCTACACATTGAGATCCAACGAATCAGTGGCTGTTTTCCGGCATCTGATCATTCCTTAGACAGTGAGTCAGAGAGTAGTAATGAGAGCTCTAGTGGCTATGAGGGCCTGGAGGACCATGAACCTGAAGGAGGGCTGGCTGTAGGAGCACCACTCACCTGTAGGGTATGTAGCTCTCATGTCATAGTACTCTACATATTCATCTTTACTACAGACTTGCAATGAGAATTTGCTATCTGTTTTTGGAGAGGGGTGGGGGGCGGGGGGATTTCATCTTATCAAAAATGTTGGTAAATACTTTGAAGTCAGATGAACTTGCCAGTTTGTAATTTTAGTCAGAATTTCTGATACTTACTTACGTATAAGCCACCTGAATAATTTATAAGCCGCGGCTAATATTCTTAAAATTTCAGTAAGCAAAGGAAAATTACAGAATATAAAAGTACACAATTACTACAATTACAATATTTTACAAGATAAAGCAAGGTACAACAAACAAATAAGTTTGGATAAAGGAAATAGTGGATGACAAACAAAGAGCACAGCTCCCTATACAGCTCCATAAATGCAGCAAAATATTGATTAGAAACGGCTCTCTACTTCAAGCTGTAAAGTTTTGTTACAATATGTAGGTAGGGAATTAGACTATCCCAATAACATTTGTTTATGCAATAAATGGTTTTCGTTTGAGTTACATACATGTAGTTGTATATCAGTTCTTTGGACACTCAGTTGGCGCAGCTAATCTAGATCATCATTGAATGAAAGTAGAGAATCCACAACTCAGTTGATTTCTTCTCATAAAACAGCGTTTCTCTCTTGGAAAATACACCCAAAAATGTACAACATTTCAATGATTTTTAAGCTGATTTACCTTGGCAAAATGGTATAGCAGCCACAACAGAAATCTGTGTCAGTGACTATGAGCAACAAAGATTTTATGATGGTGGTTGTAAAACCGTCATAAGATAACTGTACTGAAATTTTTCCATATCTGGGTCATATCAGATTTAATACAACTGCGCATTGGTAAGATTAAAAGTTGCAAGTTCACAGTTTTACACATAATATGGTATAAAGACAATCATGTTGGAAAATTTCCCTTGAAATATTTGTGCCTAAAATGCTGTAATTTTTGAGAAATGAATAAAACAATTAGTTTTAATCTTGCGAGTCTGAAATACGAAACAGTGAAAACAATGATTGGTTTTCTCTCCATTGTTCACTATTTTCACATGAACTTTCACAGTCTTGTTGGTTTATGTTCATGATGGGTCTCACAAATTGCGGATAATGATGTTTTACAATTACCAATGTTGGTCACTTCACAACAGCTTTTTTAAATTTAACCAATGTCATAAAATGCACTGGGATTTTATATTCTCTTATAATTTGCCATGGTATGCTGGAATCTCAAAGTTACCTCCCATATGCCAAATACAATTGAATATAAAATTGGTGGCAGCCTATTGATCTCTCGTAATCCTTGTTTGGGCAAACAAAGGATGAAGGTCTGTAATCAGGGATTACACAATAACCCCCAGAAAAAGGGAGATTTCAAGCAATAATTTTAGTACCCTTTGTCCATCTGGCGTGTCGTGGCCGAGCGGTTAAGAGCACCGAACTCAAGCTCTGGTGTTTCTGTTCAGCAGAGTGTGAGTTCGAGTCCCGGTCGTGACACTTGTGTCCCTGAGCAAGACACTTAACTATAATTGCTCCTCTCCACCCAGGGGTAAAATGGGTACCTGTGAGGGCAGAGATGGTTCTTGTGATTGATTTAGCCTAGTAGCGAATATATAGCAGCACAGGCTGTATACTCCCCAGGGAGCTGAGATGGTTTAAGGAATGAAATAAATGGCCCAGTGACCAGGGGTAATAATGTTAAGAAGCGCTTTGAGACGCCCTTGGGTGTGATAAAGCGCGATATAAATCCATATTATTATTATTATTATTATTATTATTATCTTTGTATGGGAAACGAAACGTTGCACAGTAGGTTTCTGTCTTTGAAGTTACGCATCCGATTTCGTTAATTTTGTTAATGTGAATAACTTCAGTCAATAATAACAAAATATAGAAGTTTTATTTCAGTAATGTGATCCAAGCGTGAGAGCAGGTGGCAAGCGGTTCGGAACTAAGTCCATTATTTGACCATCAAGCGTTGGGGTGCAACTCACTGAAAATTCTCCCCAAAGCAGGAAAAGCGGTTATTCCCCGACATTGCAATAATTTTCTTCGCTGGTGTGCGTGCTAACCTTATAAACAGCATTGTCGTTGCTGGTACTCACGCACATTCCGTCGACAGCATGGTCAACGGAGCACAGTTCTGTGGAAATTTTAGCTTGTTTAAAAAAAAAAATACAGAACCTTCAGGCTTCATTCTACAAAAATTACCGATTTAGGATACCTTTGATGAACAAAAGAGTATTTAACTGTAACATGTAAGATTTTCTCTTTCTGATTTGGTTTTGTTTTGTTGTATTTTGGGGGTTTATTTTGGGGGGATTGCGCTCGGAATTTTGTTATCAAATTTTGGGCTAGTGACAAATTGTGCGGGCTAGTCCAACGTACTGCTGACTAGCCCGGCGGGCTAGTCAAGTAAAAAAGTTAGCACAAGGCCTGTCAACCATCTTTTACCATTCCATGAAAACCATGACATTCAAGTCTTTGATTTACAGAAATAGTTGTGGGTTTACATTTTATTCATGAGGCTCTTGGCATGGTTTTCTCTCTGTTAAGTGCACCTGTAGTCGTAGTATATGTCTGCTTTGTTGAATTTTCATAATTAATTTTGAACAGCGATTGTTGAATGTGTTGCAGATGTGACGTGTGGTGAATGAACATCTACATGTATTAGTACAAAGTCTTCGACCAAGGTGCACACTTCTGACACATTCTGATCTAGCATAACGCTTGTTTAGTCGTTAATACAGCTGTCCATGTAAAATCTTGTTAACAGTCATATGTAAACATTGTTGTATGCTAAAAAAGACACACTTACCAAGCTCAAAGCTTTAAAACTTCACACATACATGTAACTAGATCTGCACTAGTAGATGACACCGGTTCAGTGAAGTCATCACTCAATTTTGCTCTTTTAACATGGGGTTGAACTTAATCCGTTTGCACAATTTAGTTGAGTCTGTTGAATCAATTAATAACAACCCATTCACACGGTTTATGTATTCCAACATATTAATAAGTTATGTGCACAGTTTGCATAATGTGTTTAAAGGTTTACGACGCCCCACACTCTGAAAATTAGGGGTCAGCCGCCAGTGAAGAAATGCCAACAAGAAGTTAAATTTACTACTAATGAATTTAAAGCAATAGCAGAGACAGCCAGCAAATAATGGAAAGCAGGCGGATATTTTTGTGAAGTTACAGTACCCCAGCTACGACGGAAACTATAGCTGTGGGTACTGCAGGCACTTTATACTATTGTTAGAAAAACATAGGGAATTGTAAGCATTCAAGGAAGGTAATAAATAAATCAGTACTTACACAGCACAGCACAGTACAGAAAGTCAAATTGGAAATAAGGCAAAATACTTCTCTAACAAAATATTATCGACTCTGAAAATGGGCCACCTGGCTAACTTCAGCCATTCTACTATCAAAATGGTCCATCCACCACCGATTCCAATCATAGAGTCCACATCGGATTATGCTGTCTGTAGTTTTTTTTTTAAGTGCTAGAAATCTGAGTGGAAATTTCCACTGGACTATATGGTAATTTAGAAAAGGGCTTGCACAATATTTTCCAGTGACCTAGTTGGTCAGCTGGGCAACTGGGCTAATCACAAAGGCTCAATTTAACATACCCAAAAGGCAAGGACAACATCAATAACGATGAAACTGGATTGTTGTGGTTTTGCATAAGATACAAATAATAACAGTGTCAACTCAACCTGAGTAAAGGTGGCCTGTTGGCCACCTTTACTCAGGTTGAGGGTTCTGCCAATGATTCAAAACTTAAAGGGGCAAATTAACAACTTTGTTATTTTGTTACAATATGCTGTTCGTATCTGTTTGCAAGGTTTAATTTTCAATTCAAAAAAATCCGTCCAATGGTTTACATTATACGTAATGAATTACCAACATGACAAACCCCTGATCATAATGAAGCATGTAATGCACCTAAGTTTGGATTATCTTCAATGCACTGCCCTTATTGACTTGGTTTTGTTGTTCCATTGGATTTTTAGTAAAACATTCAAACAAATTACTTTACCTGGAAAAGAATAAAATGAATGCGATTTGAGTGTATAACTAGACCTCATAAACAATTGATTAAACATCTGTTCAATGTAAATATTATTACGTTCTGACTAATTAATAAACCAGGCAAACAAACCATGTGAACGGATTATAATTCGTTCAAATTGAATACTTAATCTTTCAAACGGTTTACGGAAATAAAGGAAGGGTTTTGACTCGCCCGCTGCTGTCTTCACTCACATGTGGCAACCAAGCCACTGTTAATTTTACAACCCTGACTGGTAGTCACGTTTGTTTAACACATAAAACTTGTGGGGGGTTGATCTCAGGAACTACAAACACACAATACATCAAATCAAAGCCTATTTTCTCACTTAAGCAAAGTGAGAGATATAGTTTTTGTAAAATTCATGGCGAGTATAACTTTGTCATTTGGGGCCGAATCCTATACAAGATAACAAAGAACAATGGTTAACTTGTGGAGCTTCTCAAGTCTGCATCAAGTCACATCTTTTCTCATTTTGCCCTGACTCTTTATGCAAATTCAAGATGTATATCCATAATTATTTATACCCAATCTAATGCGCTGTGTACTTGATGTATGAAAGAACATAATAACCACTCCTATAGGACACAAAACCAGGCCATAAAACCACAAAGACACCACACATGTGGCTTGTCTTTTGAGTGAAGCAAGAGTATTACAAACTAAAACAATGTTAACAATCTGCAGAGGATTAAGATAAGAAGTAATTGGATCTCAATAGGAGTGTCAATCATTCTCCCAGGACACGTCTGGATAGTGTCTGGGATAAAGAAAAGGACTGACAGATTTTTTTGTTTACTGTCAGCTCCGTCTGGGTAAAAAAGTTTGTTTTTTCTTAATCATTGTAAACTGGGTGAAACAAGTTTTCGGTGAAATTGCCAGCAGCCGGCCCTTCTGGACAACACTGAAAATGTATGTAAATAATTGAACTTCTATTAAAAAGGGCACGACGGCCAAAGGGGATAAAGGGCACGGCAATTGTGGCCGTGAAGAAGGTAATTTTTTTAGGGGCACCACGGCCAGTTACAAGGGCATCAACGGCACTGGCCGTCATGGCCGTGTAATTCGAGGCCTGGCAAATGGAAAGGAAATCTATTTCCAGAAAAACTGCATGTGCAAATTTTGAATGTTGAATTTTATAATTAAATTGTGTCGTCACGGACATCGACATTTTCCAATTTTGAGCAGACGACGGCGCTGTCTGTTTACACTTTTTTAAAGTCCCGCCGCTACGCAAAAACCTTTGACCTTAATTTTCCCAGAGTGCCAAGCGAATACACTACAGGATTCGATTAGCCTTGTTTCGTGGCTAACACAAGTGTAAATCCCCGGTACACACGGAAAGCTAATCGAACGCGGCCATTGTAAGACAATCTCATACTTAACATTGTCCAATCAGGATTTCATGTACCACTACCTTATGACGTAACTCATATCGCATTACCACATCATCAGATGTCAACTTACATTAAGTCAAATGATAATATTATTTAATAACTGTATCTTTTAGACCGCATGACAAAAATTCAAAGTTTTTGCGACTTCGTAGCTCATTTCACGTTTCTTATTTCATACTCACAGTTACATTCCTGATATGGTGTATTAATTTTCCGACGTGAAAATTTCAAGTTTAGTTTTGGAAATGGAACCTGCCACTTGAGGGCACTGTTACCTTTCTTTCTGGTCCAAACCAGAAGTAATCAAGAATGTTCATACGGTTTCTCTGTATGAAATTTTTAGTGTACGCTTGTTGACATTAACATGTTATAGCACCCTCAAGCTACAGGTTCCATTTCCAAAATTAAACTTAACGTTTCCACTCTGGAAAAAAAATGATTATTTGTATTTAATTAATCAACAAACTACATAACATAACCATGACATCATACATTTGTTAATCACTTATTTTGTTATACTCAAAAACCGTGTTTCTTTTTCTCATCTTCCTATACCAACAGATTTGCCAATACCCAAGACTATACACCACTCCAATATGGCTAGTTTTGTTGTGTTTAATTTGCAGGTGAGAATCAAGGAAGCAACTGACCTGCCTCCAAGCCTAGCTCACTTTGTCTTCTGTCAGTATACATTTTGGGGTCTAGAAGGACCCACAGTGGTACCTCCTTACATCAACCCTGACGTAGAGGAGCTGCCAGGAAGACCTAAGGATAGTAGCAAAGGGAGCATGAGGTTCAATCATACAAAGGTAGACTACCATCCAAAATGCCATCTGGTGTACATCAAATTCCACATTTTTGTCCAATTTGAGGTTTTGCATATTAGTGGTTGAATCAGGGTCTTCTTTCATTTGCACACTAATGAATCCACAATAACGCTGATAACTACAACTTTGTGTAGTTGTGCGTTCATTTCGTGCAGACATTTTTAGTCTCCAAATTTCTGATACAATGTAGCTTTCAAGCGCACAACTTTTTGTAAGCGTAAAAAGTGTTTTGGTTTTAAAATAGCTAATGGATAAGTGTGTAGCTGGTTTTGAACAGAATACATGTATGTGAAGAATAACATTTAAACCAGTGGTCAAATTCATAAAAGCTCCCATTTGTTGAACATGTGATGTGTAGTAGTGACTGTTTTCAACTTTTAACTAAATTTGTTAACATTTTCTTTTTATTTAGTGACTGTTACCATATAAGGCCAGGTCACAATAACTACAGATTAGAACCATTCTTTTCTGCAAAATGAATTTTTCAAACAGCCTTGATAGCACTAATGCCAGGCCGTTGGTATCTATTCCATGGTACATATCCATGGTAGCATTAGCCTTGATAGCACTAATGCTAGGCCGTTTGTATCTATTCCATAGTACATATCCATGGTAGCATTAGCCTTGATAGCACTAATGCTAGGCCGTTTGTATCTATTCCATGGTACATATCCATGGTAGCATTAGCCTTGATAGCCCTAATGCTAGACCATTGGTATCTATTCCATGGTACAGTACATATCCATGGTAGCATTAGCCTTGATAGCACTAATGCTAGGCTGTTTGTATCTATTCCATGGTACATATCCATGGTAGCATTAGCCTTGATAGCACTAATGCTTGGTGTCTATTGCATGATTGATACTTATCCATATTATTAGCTGTTGTGATGTGCAAGACCAGATTGATTGATGTTCACAATGTAAACAGACATTTGAAGCATCAGAACCATAAGTACTGGATTTCTGTCAGGAAGGCAGATTTGGCCAATTTGCAAAGACCAGGTGTACAATGTAATAAGCAAATCTAGCTTAATGGTGTCATAATTGCATCAAGACTACAGACAGCTCAGGTGTGATTAGAACCCATCACCTGTGTATTCCAAAGCAGATGTCCTACTTGTAACTGCTAGACCATAAACCATGTCTAGTAATGTATCCTGTAATTATCAGCAGACAATGCAAACAATTTAATCAACATGTATCGCATATAAGTTCAATCTTCTCACTTTCAAAGCTCTTCATGATATCCCCTGACTATATATCTGATCTTCTGCATAAATATATTCCTGTTCATTCTCTTCGCTCTGCTAGCCAATCCCGACTTATTTGTTTGAATCTATATTTTTGTAACAAATTGTTTGATATTTTTCATTTCATTGGTTTATTTTCTGTGTTGCGCATAGAGGTTCAGACTGCATTGAGCGCTATATAAATGTCTCATATTATTAATTGATGTAATTATTTCATAACAGTGCTTATTAGTATGTAGTTTTTATGATATTCGTAGGAACATGCAGACACTAATACCAAAAGGTCAATAAAGGTAAGGTCAGATGCTTGAATTGCTCTATTTTCTTGTGTTTCAAGGAGTTTACAGTCAATGTATCTGAAGAGTTTATAGAGCACGCCTTAGAGGGTTCCTTGGCTATTGAGGTTTGGGGACATCGTAGTGGAGGTTTCAACACATCATCTAAACCTGGCTGGGAAATAGATAATCTCAATGCAAAATCAAGATCACTTGCAGACAGGTGCGTCTTTGGCTCTCAAGGTGTTTTTGCAGCTATGTGTACTTGTGTATTTTGTTTTGGTGTTTATCGTGTTTGTTGGGGTCTTTGTTTGTTTTCTTTTTCTTAGGGGGGGATAGGATTTGTTAAGGCAATAACTCATGCCAACCAACATAAGGATCTTTTTGTGAGTTTTCATTACCTAAAGTACATCCACATTATGTATGAGTGTTAAAACTACAGATTGCATTGCAAATGGTTGCAAGAGAAAGCATGTTGGCATTCTTGTATAAATTATCATCTGATTTTATTAGTCTTCATTTTTACAATTTTTGACGATGTTTCCAAAGATATTTCCAAAGTTTTGTGCTTTTCTGTCCCAATGTGTTTGGTTCAACAAGTGGAAAATCAATTGCGTGCAATTACTGTCCATATAAGGGTTTAATTTTCTTTTGATTTATTTGTTTTTTCAGAGTTACCTGATTGATTGATTGATTGATTTACTGATAGAATGATTGACTGGTTGTTTGATTGATGATTTGGTTTGATTTGATTTGATTTATTGATTTTGTAACTACAAATAAATTGCCTGATTATTGGATTGGTTTATGATGAATCACAGGTGGGGAGAGCTGATCAGGAAGATAGAGATGTGGGTGGAAATCCATGAGTTGAATGAGCATGGTGATTATGGAGCAGTTGAATGTCAACATAAATCAGAGATGCTAACTGGAGGGATCTTCCAACTCAGGCAGGTAGGATTGCCACAAAGTACTCACTCATCCTCGCTCAATTCAAGCCTGTTTTTTCCCCTGACCACCAGTTATATTTATGAACCCTTATTTTGGATGAAAGAACCTAAGCAGGCATACGTTAAATCATGATATGCATTGAATTACTGTTTTCAGTAGCAGCACTTTTTCATGATAGATGGTCGTGAAAGTAACGGTAATAAAACCATTGACAACTTGGCAATAATTTTTCCATGACTCCTCAGGGTCACTCTAGGAGAATCATGATCAGGGTTAAGCCTGTCCTCAACTCTGGCACCCTTCCCATTATCTGTGAAGCCATTACCTCGGTATCCGTTGGCAGTATCTGTGCACGCTCAAAACTCCAGAAGGGGTTAGACAGCTATCAAGATGATGATCTCAGCCGGTTACGAGGGAGATGGTCCAATGCCTTGAAACGACGACATGAATACTTGGATGATCAGATCAAGAGAATTATGGACAAACAAGGTAGAGATCAAAAGAGATTTAAGATTCAAGAGTCTATGTTGTGCTTTGCATTAGTTGAGACACTTACACATTTACATGCGTTTTCTTTCAAAACCTTCATTTCCAATCTTTTATGCAATTTCGATTGTTTGTGTTTTGAGAATTTCAGAATGTAATTCTAAATGGAATAAAATTGAAATATTCTGGAACACAATTTGCATTGTCAGGCAAAATCCCTAAAGACTATGAGCGAGAGGCAAGCCTTATAAACCAATGGGTGTCACTGACTGAAGAGAGGAATGCAGTGCTGGTGCCAGCACCAGGGAGCGGGATACCAGGTGCACCAGCTAACTGGAGGCCACCTGTTGGAATGGAAACACATATCCCAGTATTATTCCTGGATCTTCAAGGTAAGGTTGTGTGACCAGCATTGTGAACTAGAGTGAAAGTTGTGAAATGGAGTATGAATTATTGAAATTAATAATAAACAAATTATCAAAATCTTATGTGTTTTGTTATGTCACTTTTGGAGAACTATTTCTAAGATTGTCAAGGGTTTCGGTTGTAATAAACTACAAAATGAGAATTTACTACTGTATCAGAAAATATCTCACCTCTAAGAACCTACAAATGCATTTCCAATGTGCAAGCACACACAATTCCCTGAAACAAAAACAAAGCTCCAGTATGCAGTAGCGTGCTGCATGCCACACAAGTCAAAGAGTTCAAGAGGAGTTCATCCTGGTCTCTTCATAAGCAGGCACCATCTTCATCATCTAGGATAAATTAATTATGATACCCTCTTAGATTCTTGGGACTATATCCTGAGCTTCATGACAGACAGAGCTACCCCAACATTAGAACAATGCACAGCCCTAAATGACTGCTTTTAGATTTTCATTTCCAAACCAAGTATGGCTCAGTCTCATACGGTTTATGGCTAGTTTGTTTTAATAGTAACAAGATGCATGTCATCTACTTTGGTGTGTCATGGCGGAGCGGTCAAGAGCACCAAACTCAATCTCTGGTGTTTCTGGTCAGCAGAGTGTGGATTCGACTCCTGGTCATGTTACTGGTGTCCTTAAGCAAGACACTTAACCATTATTGCATTGTCCTTCAGATGGGACGCACAGCCCTTTGGTCCCCTGTGTTCTGTAATGCACGTAAAAGAACCCAGTGCACTTATCGTTAAGTGAAGGGGTTCGCCCCAGTGTTTTTGCAGTTACTGCAGAGTGCACCGCAGCACCTTGTAAACCCTTATAAGGTGCCACATGTATTGGTCTCAAAATTTATAAAAACTTCAAAACCTGTCTTAAAAAAGTGTCTCTCTTTGTTCAAGCGCCTTGAGCTCCTTATTGGTGAATACGTGCGCAATAACTACGTTATACTCAGACAAAATTGACAACAGACAAACATTTTTGCGATTTCTGGTCACAGCTTAAAGCTGGGTTTATTTAACATGCACAAAATTGCAATTCCCTTAAATTGGCAAGGAGCCGGATGCCGAACACAGGGCAAACCGACTAAACAGACACACAACCACTTACACAAAACAAAACATCCAGTCTAACTGGAAAATGGAACCTCTCGTCCATCCAACACAAATTATGGCCACCTAAAGGACACCATTGTCCTTCCAATATGGAATCCATTTCCATATACATAAAAAACACTGGACTTGTTGTCCATATACAGGGACCAAACCAAAACACAACATGCTGAGTCACCTGACCCAACTATACAGGTCATTTGTATGACCTCCACAGTAAACCACACGTACATAACGCACCTTGCCTAAACAATTCAAAGTATAACCATTAACCGCTAAGTTCCCAACAGTGGAACGCCTGAGGGGATAAACAAGCCCCAACGGAACTGAAGGGCGCTTCATATATAATTTAAAGTTTAAAGTACCAATTGCATCTTTAACAGTGATGACCAATTAAAATTCTCCCCAAGTTGGAACGCACGAGTGGATAAACTAGCCCCAACGGAACCGAAGGACGCTATTTCTTAACAAAATTACCTACATGCACTGCATCGTACCCATGGCATAAGGCACTATTATTACTGAAGATTATAATGTTTTGGTTTACGATTAAAAATTACATGTACATTTCCTTCACAGCCTTTTTACCCCTATCAACTGTCATTTTTTTGTCCCAAAAATTCCCTGTCATTTTTCAATCCCAAAATTCTGAAAAGAAAATTTGGCGGAATGAAGGGGAGGAGGTGGGCGAAATTTATTGTTCTCCCAACAAAAAGCTGTTCCAAAGTGATGCAAACCAACTCTCTACAAAAACACCCCACAACGAAACTAACTCCCATTGGTTAGTTAAAAACCACCCCCAGATTGGTCAATCCATTTAACCAATCAAAACCCAACTCTTTCATATGCCTCATGGCGATTGGTTGCCAACAACCATTGTTGCCAATGAGAGCTACATTTACCATTGCATATTGGTTATCTATGAATTAACATAGATTTGCCCAAGTCCCCCCACAATTTGTGCATGCTAATGTGCCCCAGAATCACATACTTTGCTGAGTATAAAGCATTTGATCATTTAGTTGATAACATGAATTATTGTAATTATTATTATTATTATTATTATTATTAACATTATTGTGATAACGGACACCTTGGACTTGACAAATTAGCAGCATTCTCCCTTAACATTGGGTCTGCTGACCAACTGGCTAGCTCAGTGTGGAAAAGTATTCCTATGTAATTTAAAATATTGGTGAAGCTGACAGACAAGTGAAATGAGAAACTTGTCCTGTTGGCAAGTCACTAAAGAAGTTAAGGGCAAACCCTGGTTAGAGAGCTCGTCTGGCAATTTTTTCTCTTGCAGGGTCTTTTTTCTTCATCAGAACTTCCCCTCCACCTTGATCCACCTAAAACACTTGGTGGCCTTCAAGACACTACTGATGGTACTGAGCAAAGTTAGAAACCACTTAGTTCTGGTAAAGTCAGACAACTCCACAGTCATGCCATACATTTACCTCAATCAAAATGTCTCCCAGAGACGGATCACTTAGCATCATTGGATCTAGCTATTCTGGCATATATGACCTCTCTATTGTCCTACAGTGCTGCAGATCTTCTATGTTCTGGAGACCCCTAACATTGACCTATTCGTTGCTGCAGATCTTCTATGTTCTGGAGACCCCTAACATTGACCTATTCGTTGCTGCACTCAACCATCAACTACTAATGGTTGGCTACCATTATTCACATCTGCAGGCTTGAATAATGGATGCCCTCAGCTTCAATCAGAATGGACTTCCCTGGTATGATTTCCCTCTGATCTCTCTTCTGGCAAATGTTCTCAAAATGTTTGAACAGGACAGGTGCATAATTATCCTGATCACTCCAGAAAAAAACTTCTCAACTTCTTGATCTCTTTATCATGATTCAAAAAAAGACTGATTTAACTCTTTCCACCCAGGTTGCAGATGCTACACCCAGATCAGAACAATCTATATCTTACAGACAGGATGTTTTCAAGCTTACCTTTACAAACATTAGGCCTTTGTCAAGAGACTGCTAAAGAGACTGTTTACTTGTAACCATTTCTGAAATGGTCGGTAACCATCTGTCTCAGTTTTTCAAAATTTAGAGTAGTAAAAAGTTGTTTACACATTGTGCATTTGATTAAAAACATTGCGTCTTCATCACAGCATTTTGACTTCATGCAATCACCCCCACCCAAAACTAACAAGACAAAGCAAACAAAATTAAGAAGAAACAAATCTTACATTATAAAGTAAAATAATCCTTTTTTATCCTGGGTATCCTAAATTGTGAAATTTGTACGGTCAAAAGCAAGCAACGCCATCTTGGATTCCAACAGCCGAGTAGACACAAGCTTGACAACTGCAGCAGTTTTGGATCTCAAAAAGACTCCAAATGAGCGCCCACTGATGTAAAATTTCGCTCAAACACATCAGTGATTTAAAAGCTCCCTTTTGATGTTGAAGAAGGAGTGCAAAATATATTCAAAGGTGGAGTTATTCAAACACAAAATTTAGAGTAGTAAAAAGTTGTTTACACATTGTGCATTTGATTAAAAACATTGCGTCTTCATCACAGCATTTTGACTTCATGCAATCACCCCCACCCAAAACTAACAAGACAAAGCAAACAAAATTAAGAAGAAACAAATCTTACATTATAAATAAAATAATCCTTTTTTATCCTGGGTATCCTAAATTGTGAAATTTTTGTACACTAAAGCTTACACAGTGTGTAGTTTTTCATATGTAAGCTAACACTTTCAAGGAACTGTGCTCCACAGACCATTCTGTTGACGTCAAGGAAGATGACGTCCACATTCTCCTTGTTATCGACTGCTTTGGTGAGATCATGAAGTGTAATGACAAGTTGAGTGTCACAAGACCAGTTCTTTCTGAATCCATGTTGGTTGTCGGATAGAATGCTGTGGGAATTGAGATGGCTCATAATCTGGCTGTGTACTACGTGTTCCAACACCTTACAACAAATGCTGGTGAGGGACACAGGTCTATAATTTTTTGGCTCAGCCCGTTCACCCTTCTTGAAAATCAGTGTAATGTTGGCGTTTTCCCAATCAGATGGAAGCGATCCAGTGCTAATGGATTGATTGAAGATGAAGGTCAGCACTGGTGCTATCTGTGGTGTGAGTAATCGGAGAACTCTACCCCAGGTGATGTAACAAAAAGGTTGTCCATAGTTGGTTAGGATGCGGGTCCTTTGTCAGGAATGTGGTGAGGGCTGAAGTAGTTATTAAGGATTTCACTCTTTTTCTTCCCATCTGAGACTAGGTGACCTTGATGGCATAAAGTTGCAATCACACTATTATTGTCTCTCCGCAGACCTTTAACAAAGCGCAAGAATATCTCTGGGTTTTCTTCCACTAGAGCTGAGAGGATGTTGTTTATATAGTTGCAGTACGCCTTCTGCATTTCTTTCTTAGCCTCATTCTGGAGTTGCTTGTACTTGTTCCAAAATTTTTGAGTTTTTCCTTTCCTTTGTCTTCTTGTACCATCTGTTCTTTTGAGGGATCTTCTGTTTTAGTTCTCTGGTCATCCATGGTAGGTCTCGGCTTGGCCTGACTAGTTTTGATGGAATGTGTCTCTTGATCAGGTTGTGTATTTTGTTCTGAAACATTGTCCAGTTTTCTTCCACAGTTCTATCAATTGGGTTGAAGCGTAGAAAATCAGAGCAGAAGTCTCCTGCTTCCTTGGTTAGCCCACAAAAGTCCAATTTTTTAAACATAAAGATCCTGCCTGGAGGGATTCTGATCTTCTGTGGTTGAATGTCCACATATGCCATGATTGCATCGTGCTTACACACCCCCAGTCCGGGCATGTAGTAGACCTTACTCACTGTGGTGAGTCATCTTGATGATGTGTTGGTTCTGTAATCACTTGGCTTAGACTATATTCTGCAGCGATGTTAAGAAGGGTCTGGCACTGTACACTCTTGTTGGCATACTTAGGGATGGAGTTGGATTGCCAGTCTACATCTGGCAAGTTGAAGTCAACGCCTATCCATATATTAGCTGACTTAGTCACCTGCGAGAGTTTAGACAAAGAAATTTCTAATTGCTGGAGACTGGTATTCTTGTCATCAGGGGGTCTATAGAAGCAGCCAATGAAGCTTCTTTGGGCGATGAGGCATAACAATGTCATTCCGATAAACAATGAAAACACCACCTCCAAGCTTTCCACTGTCACGGTCCTTTATTATAACACTATCAGGAAAAATGTCCCCGTCCAGTACAGATGAGTTTAGCCATGACTCTGTTCCGAAAATGATGTCAGGATCTGTGGAGTTGATCATGTTTTCAAGCTCCCTTGTTTTGTTCTTTATGCTTTGGCAACTAACAATAATAACTTTCAAGTTCTTGTTGGTAGCATTCCTACTACAAAGGGCTGAGGACGTGGAGTTTGTTGATGATTTAGAGCATCTGGATCTCCTGGTACGGTTGGTATTCTCTTTGGGTGATGATGTCGCCAGTGGGTGCCCCTCAGTATCACCAAACTCTGCATTCCCGCTGCTTCTCTCCAATGGTGAGAATGGATTTAAATGCGTGAAGTCACAATTGCTAAATAGGCTTGAGTTAAAGTGTGGAATTCCACATTGACAGCATGTCCACGAAGCTTCTGTATCTATCAACATATAGTTTCTATGGTACCATAAATTGCAGCTGTCGCACCTAACTGCACATTGGCCCCATTTACATGCAAGGTGGTATATTCAGCAGGGATTCTTTAATGGGCGGGGTCCTGGGTTGGTCTCCAGGTCACCAGCTTGAAGCAGCAGAAATGTACACAGAAGATGTTGGATTAGCCTCTCTGGTGGTTTAACTGTATCCACTATACATGATTCATGAGAGTTACATAATATTAGAATATGTAAATGCCTGGTTTTATGTACGCTTGACAACATACAACTATTGCAATACAGGTCACTGTGGTTGTCAATAGTCTTTCATGCTTTGTTCATTGTTCAGTGTATGTGAAGCGAAAAAATAACATGAAAACTGCTCTAAATTCCATTTTGAAGAGAGGAAGATATGGTTGGATCTCACCTGAGAATTTCTCCAGTGACCACACCCTAGGCCAGGTTACCAATAATGAAGTCACTCCATGATATCACAGGATCTCCATCGGTCAAAAGCAAGCAACGCCATCTTGGATTCCAACAGCCGAGTAGACACAAGCTTGACAACTGCAGCAGTTTTGGATCTCAAAAAGACTCCCAAATGAGCGCCCACTGATGTAAAATTTCGCTCAAACACATCAGTGATTTAAAAGCTCCCTTTTGATGTTGAAGAAGGAGTGCAAAATGTATTCAAAGGTGGAGTTATGAACGTATTTTGGGCGCAGGTAACAGAGCACGACGTGCACAAGCATACCGTATTAAGAAAAAACTCGCTTCCGATAACACCCTCCGTTATGACCACTCCATTATGAGCTTCAGATGGGAAACAATGATGTGCAATATGGGCTACATTGTGCAACATGACTTTGTTTCAGCAAATTGTGTCTACATGCCAGTGGAAATGCATTTTTAGGTTATCAGAGGTGAGGTATTTTAAGTAGAATAGGATTTAGGGTATTTCTTGCTAACTTTGGACCATGTTTGTATCTTACTCTAGCGGATGATATGGGAACATCAGGTGTGATTGAGGGTATACATGCTGCAGGATATAACTCCATCCTACCCAAGGAACATGGCAATAAGATGTTTAATCTCCCTATCGTCAAGTACTGTGAGAAAGACGTGAGTCATACTCAAATTTCTTTTCCCAAAGAAATGCAATTTAAAGCTAATCTGTGGAACAGTGTCTGTCATTTGCAAAGGTAACACTTGTTCATCATATTCTTTTTAGATTTGACACAGTCCAACAGAGTTGCAGCAAATTGTTGTTGTGATAGTTGCAGCCAATAACTTTGATGTAGCAACAGAGTAATAGTGCCGCAGAAAATAAAAAATGAGTTGTCAATATTGCCATAGTGATTTGTAATGTGACATCACACTTTGCTCAGCATTTCAGATTGATACACATCTTAAGATCAATCTTAGCTTTTTATATTGCACTTTTCAGGTAAACTGAAAGTTGTACCTTCTCCTTCAAATTCTCTTCTTTTTGTTTATTACCTTACCATATCAGGTTTGCGCTGTTGCATCATGGGACTCTTCCATCCACGACTCCCCGCATCTTAATCGAGTGACAGGACCCAATGAGCGCATCTACCTTATTGTTAAGTCTCTGGTTCAGCTGAGCCACCCTGCAACAATGGAGCTTGTCTTGAGGAAGAGAATTTGTGTTAATATCTACAAGAAGCAAGGCTTCACCTCTACACTCAAGAAGAAGATGGGCAGGATGGTAAATAAGACAGTATCGGGCCTGACATTTTATTTTGAGAGGGCAAGGACATTTTCATTTTACAAAGGGCACTTCCACTGGAAAATTCCAAAGTCTGTAGGAAACTTTTAAAGGGGTACCATGGCCAAGACCAGGGGCAAGAGAGGCTGTGGCCTCTGTGTAATTACAGGCCTGCAGAAACTGTCTTAATTATAACTAGTTCTGAATTAAGGCTGCATTAATATAGATTGTGAGGGGGTGATTCCAGAATGATGGACAGAATGATAAGCAATGGCTGATCCCACATTTTCCTTAATAGAACTTGTATATTTTGTATTTGTATTCAATTCATACTCTTTTGGACTGTCTTTTGACTTAATTTGTGGGGGTGGCTTGCTTGTCACAAACTTACATTTTGGTTCATAAGCATTTACACAGTCATGAATGTCTCAGTGTTTAGAACATAAGTAACTAACTCCCTGTCAAAAACAAAAATAATGATTTGGGGATTTGAGAGTCATAAACAAAACCAATAAAAGTAACAAAAGCAAAGCCAAAAACCCGGAGAGGAGCGAATACATGAACAGAGGTTGATTTTTCAGTGAATTTAGGGTAAGGATGTCCACCCTTAGAGGGTCAACTTTTCCTTACTTGATACCCATAAGGGGAGTGGAAATACTGGTGAAGGGATCCACTTTAAAATAAAGTTGATTTTTTGTATTTTTTTTTTATATTCTGTGTAGATGTAGAAAAATACCTGTGAAATATGTAATAATGCTAGGATAATTATATTTGCACCTAGGATTCAGTCCAGACATGTGGCGTTACATATGAAATTGTCTCCAACATTCCCAAGGTGAGTCATTAGTAAAACAGTGACTAGGGTTTCTAATCTTCCTGTCAAACTTTCCTCACTTTCAGTGTACTTCATGTACTCTTTTGCTGTGCATGAGAGAAAACATATCAGCAACAAAATATGAGTTTTCAGCAAGTTTTTAAACAATGGAAGAGAACTACAGCATCTAATGTTATTAGGTAAAGTGTTCCAAAGTTTAGGAGCACAAGCAGAAAAGGCACGATCGCCATATGATGAGGAAGTTCTAGGAATAGTTAAAAGGGTCTCAGCAGAAGAACGAAGAGTGCGAGAAGGGGCGTAAGGTACCAGAAGATTTGCAATGTAAGATGGAGTTAAGCCAATCTGAGATTTAAATGTAATTAGTAAATTTTTTAATTGAATTCGTTGTCGAATGGGAAGCCAGTGAAGTTCCTGCAATATAGGTGTAATATGATCATGTTTTTTAGATTTTGTTAAAACACGAGCGGCAGCATTTTGTACAAGTTGTAGTTTGTGGAGCTGGTGTTCAGTAACTCCGTATAATAATGAATTACCATTGTCAAGGCGAGAAGTGACCAAAGAATGGATGATGGTAGCAGCAGTTTTATGTGATAAGGATTTTCGAATGGTATTTACAGTTCTTAAGTAATAATATGTTGATTGACAAATCCTGCTGACATGTTTATCCATGGATAGTGTGTTATAAAAAATAATTCCCAAATTACGCGCACAAGGTGAGGCAAGAATAGAGGCACTGTCAACGTGGATGTTATGATCAATGATTTTAAGTATCACTTATCTAACTGATACAGAAAAATCACCAAACATAGTTATGTAAGTGATTCAGTTTTGTGAAGGCATGGTGTGTTAACTAACATTAGGGAAGGATAGATATTTTTGAAGGCTTTGGACAAATTGACCTGATTATCTAAAGCATGACAATAAAAAGATCCGAAGCAAGTATTCAATACAGTAAATATGTGAAAATTTAACTATTATAAAAAACATTTTACAAAGTGCATTTTGCATTTGCAAATGTCTAGTAATAATGTATTTTGAAATTATTTGCATAAATCTAGAAGTCTAGATAGAAAAAGTCCAGTTACATGTATGTGGAAGTTATACAGCTTGTTAATTTGCTTTGTTAGGCATCAGAGGACCCTGAGGACCGTGAATCTCTTGCCTTGATGGCAGCCTCGGGCACTGAAGAGAACACAACTTCCTCAGATGGGGAAACCTACATTGAGAAATACACACGGGGTGTGTCAGCTGTAGAGAGCATCTTAGCATTGGATAGACTACGTCAGGAGGTAGTAATCAAGGAGAAGCTTGCATCCAGGGGACGCAATCTTAGAAAGACAGCCAGTGTTCCCAACATATCAGTAAGTAACAATGTATGTCAATCGGTCTCTCTCTCTCCTTGAGCTAGTTAAGTATAGATTGGTTCTTTGAGAACTTGTCTTGCTATTTATTCTACTGCCATGGAGTAGATTTCAGAATTTGGGAGAATACTTTATCTGAAAAGAATTGTCCTTCTTAATAATAATAATAATAATGGCTTCTTACATGTATATAGCGCTCATATCCGTCGCTTAGTGACGCATATCCGTCACTCAGTGACACTCAAGGCGCTTCAACAGTCAGTATTTTTCTGCAAGGTATGCGGAACTACATTTTGAAGTATGAGACCTATTGCTTTACATAGCACCATGTAATGGTTAACAAGATTCTGTGGCGCATTGAATTCTGTGGCACATTGAATTATTACAAGATGCTGTGGCGCAATATGCAGCCAATCAAACCCTTTTACGTGCATTTCACAACACAATGGACCATCAGCTTTATGTCCCATCCGAAGGACGCAGCAATAATGGTTAAGTGTCTTGCTTAAGGACACAAGTGTCATGACCGTGACTTGAACCCACACTCTGCTGAACAGAAACACAGAGCTTGGGTACGGTGCTCTTATCCGCTCGGCCACAACACGCCACTCCTCCCAAAAGCAATTGCTTACTAACTTCTATGCGGAAAGTGAATGCCTCTGTTACCAAGAGATAACTTAAGTGGTGTTAGAAGCTTTACATGGTGTGGAAAATAAGAAATAACTAAAGATAATAAACTTGCGGGTACAACCATGTGTAAAATCTCTTTTGGAGGGGTGGTGGCCCTGAAAAGAGCTGGTGTGGTTTCAACGCTTTAAAAAGTATACTGTGCTCGTCTTAAGGAGAGCCAACACTCCTCCCTAAAGAGATTTACACATGGTTGTACCCACAAGTTGGCTGTTGCCAATTATATCAATAATCATGAGAACATTGTGGTTTTTGCAGCCGTTCTTGAGTCAGTAAGTATATCGCTGTGTATACCCCAGTTATTATGCATGAGGAGGCCTTGAAAAGAGGCTATTAACAAAATGCATCTCCTTGCTGGTAGAGGGCGCTGTATGATCGTTGGCATTGCATGTGTATTACATACAAGTTTACATGCTTTAGTGCATGTGTGCTCGTAGTCGTACATCCAAATTGCGATTAAACACGCCGTGTTTTTCAAACAACAATCAATACAAGTGTGCAATACAAGTGTGTGATATACCCTTGCTGAACAAAATGATTATTTTACAGAATGATGTTAGTCTTCTTTCTTTCTTGGTCTGACTTTGTTTTTTCCTTGCCCGGTGGTTTTCATCGCACATGTTATGTCAATACTCGGTTTCTTTTTTGATTGAATCTTAGATTTTAGACCATTTGTTAAGGGTTTCAGCGTGCTTATTCTTATATATATGAATTGATTCTACTTTTTTTCATAGTCCACTCGCAGGCCTAAATGTGCTACTTTAAGGCTGTCCAATTCTTGAGATCACGCTCTATCTACAGTTGTTTATTACATTGTAATCGCATAAAACTCAAAATACAACCAGTCAAATTTTGAGGGTGGTGAAGGGCAGAATGTATGCTAAAGGGTTAAAGAGTTACATTTGAAAAGTTAAATTTAGCTGAAAACCATCCGCTCCCATTTTTCAACAGTGGAGCTCTATTTATGAAACAAAGTCTTACCGGCTTCCATTTGTTTTGAAAGCCTGCTTGTTGATTGGTCAAACTTTTGATTAGTGTTATATTATGTTTGTTTCTTCCTAGGGTGCAATGTCTCGATCTATAGACACCAGCAGGTCCATGGATGGACTAGACGATGAATTCAGGGTAAGTATCCCATAATGCCCTTTAATTCATTCCACAAACACTGTCACTGTTAGCTTCTGGCTGCCACAATCCTACAATCATACCCTTTTGACTGTATGAAGTAATGACATGAGTGTGGTAGATGGGTCTAGAGATATTTAATAAACCTGACAGATTATATTATAGTGCAATTGAAGAGGCAACCCTTTGATGTGTTACAAACCACTAAGGTGCATTTCAAGCAGTACATGTGTGTGATTAGAACCACCAATAAGCATCTTATTTATGTGTTAATCGTCAAAGTTGCTGACATAAAAGCTATATCAATGTAGTTCCTGTGTGTTGTGTAATGAACGGAAAGAACTCCGGACAGTTACTTGTAAAGAGAAGGGGTCTTGCCCAAGTGTTTCTGACAGTCTGTCAGAAATACATGCCACCTCACCTTGTTTTTCAAGGTGTTACTTTGTCTCATAAAAATCATTCTTAACAATCTCCACCTGATTTGATACTTTGGCACCAGGAGGCTCATTTATGATGGATATAGCTCATTTAAAGTGCTATCACTATCATTATTGTTGACACTAATAACTTTGCAAAAACGTGTAAAAGTAACAGTCGAATGCTCTTCAATCTGAGAAAAGCAAAACAATCTTGAAGACAACCTACATCATAAAGCTTTACTTCAGCCATCAAACCATTGAATGACCATTGAATCTCAAAACATTCCGATTTGAGATTGATTTATTCCTGTACTTAGTTTGTAGGTAATAGTTGTAGAATTTTAGACGGATGTTGTACTTTCCCTTATCAAACCAGTGATTCAAAGACATCCAAATGTTACATGTAGCAATGTATTCATTGAAATCAATCCATTTCTGTCATCAGTTAAGAGGTAGCAGTTATTGCTTGTAGATTCTGTGGAGTTATTGCATGAGAAATGGTGCAAGTGTTGAAGTGGACCTGTGGTTTAGATGTATTATTTGTTAGCTTGTAGCACCCACAGTAACAAGCAGTCGTACACTCATCCAAAGTTACAAAACACAAAAACAGACAAACCCTTGAGCTAGGAATCAAACCTCAACTGACCTGTTAAGAATTTTAAATAACCAATTTACTTAAATCAGTTAAAGGCCAAAAGCAATTGAATTGGGATTAATGTTAACTCTAGGCATGGAGGACAACTTGACTGGTTTTAATGAGTGAGGTATGTAGGAGTGTAAGGGAAGGCACAACATACAGATTTTGTCTAGCTATCTCAATCATTTTTGTAACTGCCTAGGGGGACAGTGTACAGCATTAACTCATTATTTTCTAAATTAATTATTACAGAAAAACAGTTTACTAAATTTACCTTATCTATAAACAAGAAATTAAACTGGAACAACATTCAGTCCTTGACATTGACCTTCCCTGGCTTACGATGACTTTATTAACTTGATCCAATCTTCTTTCCTTCTATTCCTCCATCTTAACATCAATCATTGCTTTACTGATAACATGGATTGGAAATTGTAACAGAGTTTGTTTATCTTCTCCTTCCCCTTCTCTCATCTTTTGCCGTCCTCTTGTGCTCGGTTGCCTTCTGTTTGCCGACTGAGTCATAGCCTCAATGAATAACTCCATAATCTGCCATTTTGTTAACTACTAATTTTCCTCAACCCTATCTCAAAGAATTGTCTCATTATTTTGTTGTGGTCAAATAATTTGAATGAAATTACATCAACAAGAAATTAACTTCAATAAAGTTTAGGTAAGACAAATGAATTGTTTTACTTCTTTGTTGTAATTTTCTAAAATTAAGTTGTAAGGTCATATCAAAAGAAGCAGATGAAGGAAAAAGAATTCTACTCTGTAATTGTTTGAATCTTTTATTGATTTGAGTAAATGGCATGTATTTCAATTAAACATTTTTCACATGGTACCATATATTTTTTTCAAATTATAAAGCATGTTTTTGCCACATACTTGAGTCTGGACACAAGACATTGTTAAAATGGAAAAGAGAGTCCTACACGAATTGTAAACCGATTATGGCTAATATGAAAAAATACCCATTCCATTTTATTTTCTTGTGTGACCTGATAGCTGGAGTCTTTAAAAGATACAACTTTAGTAAAAGAAAAAGAAGAAAACTCATACCCAACTAATTTCAGTCTCTCCCTCTCTTCTTTTCTTTCTTTCTCCTCCCTTGCAAACAATTCCAATCAATGGGGGATAAACACTTCACCGTCACCATGGCAACACATTTGTATAATCACCTTTTTGTCATGCCTTCCAATGTGCATGTGAAACTGGTATTCTGTATTTTTTACATGCATTGTTGTAATTATTAATATTAATGTATTTATTTCTTTCATTGATTTGTGTGTATTGTACCTTTGTAAATATTTATATGTATTAATCTGGCTTGACAATATTTCGTATTACTTTCTTAAAAATTGATGTTGATTTGATTTGTGCAAATGCTGCACTTGCACCATGTTGCATGACAACCTGTCAAATCATCCATATCTCCAGATTCCCTTGTATGGTTTCTTTTATTAATCTTCCCCTTCCCTTCCCCCTTCTCTCCCTCACAATCTTTCCTTAGCCCAATTCATCCCAATTTACGCAGCTAATCCGCTCTGAGAGTCTTCGTAACTTAAGCCACAACACTTCACCAGGGTCTGGTGGGGCTTCAATGCAGTACATAGCAGCTAAGCCGGCACGTCCTCGCTCACTGCTTATAGGGGAGAACAGTACCTACTTCCCCTACACTGCCTATCAGGCAGACTTCTACAACTATGGTAGTAGTCCTCAACAGCAGCTTCTGAGTCCAACACAGAGCTCAACATTATCCCCCCATCTGAGCAGCCCAGTGGGGCTACGACAGCCATCTTATGGCAAGGGGGTCAAGGCATTGCGTCCAGTCCGTGAGGAACAAGTTAGGGAGCTTGATGCTGCAAGCAGAAGGGTAGGTTTTTTGCTTCTCCGTTTTTTTCCTCAAACTTTCTTGAGAATGTGGAAAGTTTTGTATGTTTTGTGCAGTTGTTTTAGTTATTTGGTGAAGTGTTTTGCAGTTGGGTTACTTTGTTGTTGTGTTGATTAGAGTATTTTATACTAATTGACATCTAATTAAAACATGGGTTTTGGGAAATAAGCAATGAGACTGGTCTCAGAAATAAGCAATGAGACTGGTCTCAGAAATAAGCAATGAGACTGGTCTCAGAAATAAGCAATGAGACTGGTCTCAGAAATAAGCAATGAGACTGGTCTCAGAGATTTTGTGTAATGTATTATAATGAACAGGTTGGGATTTAGATATGGGCTGTGTTGCCAAGAGAATAACTTCTGCCTGAAATTCTCTTATCTAAAAACTTCCAAACCTTTCATTGACCCATTTCCTGGACATCATGACCCCAAATAAATCTTGGTCTGGCCATGTGGGAAGTCAGATTCCTGGTGTGTAGTTTACACGCACATGGTGAGATTAACATTACTTTGGACTGTCATGACCTTAGACGGACAGTAGCACTGTTTGAGGTCATTGCTAGAGGGTCTGATTGTATGCCGTTTTCTAAAAAGAACAAAACCATGTTCACCTAAACTTTCATAGGTTTGCATTAATGTTTAATGAAAGAATTTGAATGAATATTATATGGGAAGTGTGTACAATCTGTTGAAAGTTAAGTGAATCTTGACCTGTAAAGCTTCTGTATGCATTTTTGTTGCACATTCTTTGTAGAGTTGTTGCATTACCCAATCACTGCTTTTAGTTGTCAAACCTGAAGGGCTTCATGCACACAAAGATGCTCAGCACAAATATTAGAACTGCTCAGCTGATACAGTGGAAATACAATGTCGTGTTAATATATTGGTTTCCCTAATAATGTTTGCATGGCAGAAATCTCATCAAGCTTTTAACCACTTTGGGTCGGTATTCTGAAGAAGAAAAAATGGTTGTGCCCACTGCACTATTATTTTTCAGAACTTTTTGGAGCTTCTGGAGTAATCGTTTTCCTTTGAAAATATCATTGCCACAAGGAAAGTCTGACAAAGGAAAGACAACAAAGGTTCTCATAGCACCGTGATTGAATGTTGTCACGAGAAAATATATGAGTAGGCACTCATGATTCGCAGAACCTGGGCTGTAAGCCACAGCCAATAATCTACCATGATGGTATGCTGGAATCTCAGGAAAGTTCAGACTTACTTTCCATTTTGCCAAATACAATTATAAACAATAGTGGCAGCCCATCAAATTTTGTATGCCACAATTGTACAATAACATGAAAAAGGTTTGGAATCTGAAGTTACTCAGTAACCTTCGAGTAACCCCCAGAAAAGGGATATTTAGTACAGGGCATGTTTTCCAATACCTGGTGTGAAACAAAGTGTAGCACGGTAGGTGCAGCCAGTGCACTTTACACAATGAAATGTCCCGGTTGATATTTCCAGCAACAAATCGAAGGCTCTCCAAAGTTGTTCCAGGTGCTTAAATTCCCGCCATAAATTTGGCAGTTGTACACGTCATTGGACATGAAGATGGGGCATTTCACCAGTGATGCTTAGTACACTAACGTGCTTATTGGGGAACCTTCATGACAGAGACTGACCTTTGTTTCAGGTTTGACTGTACCATTAGCCCCTGATGAGGTATGGGAGACATTTCGCAATGGGTTTCACTCTTAAAGTCATTTTATTGAATTGATAATGCATGTAGTTCAGGAAAGAACATTGGACATTAACTAAAAGAAGCTTTTAAAAAGTACAGAACCACAAGACAAGTATCTCTGAAAGCAGATGCCCAAATGTTGATGACATTTTCCCTTTCATTTAGTTTTGGGATAAAAGTAAACACAGTTTAAAATCAGTCCAGTCCTCATGACACAGTACAGTGATGGAGAAAAGGTGGCTTTTGGGACAATGAAGGATATTGTCTGATTTCACTAGAAAGAGTGCAACAAAACTGTACAAATGTCTTTAAGGCTCAGCATGTCTTGGATGACCCCTAAAGGCTGATTGACGCTAATCCTTTCATCCAACTAACACATTGTTATTTTTATTTTGGCCACATAACCACCACCAGGCACGGCGAAGCTTGTACATGTAGTGTCTACCTCCCTTCTCTTTTGTCTCCATGGTATGTTGTGATAATTGTTTGACAAATTTTCTCTCTATTTTAATATATTTTACACTTTGCTTCCTTTTTTTTCAGTTGGTATATTTAAATGTGAATGCAGTTGTTTTATGTTTGAAATGCTGTTATACTCTTGTTATTATTTTTGAATAAGTGTCTGAGGTATGCATGTGTACATGTATTTTCCTTGTGAAATATTCGTGATTAACAGGAACTACTAATTTCTCTCCAGTCAATATTGTTTTTGTATATCCTTAATTTGTATACAAGATGCCTACATCTGTACAAAGACCATCAATAATTCAGTCACAAAAGTTGTTTACTCCGCCATGTTTTGGTCAAAAAGTCTCAAATTCCTATTGAAACATGGCCAAACAGATTTTGGCTAAAAGAAGTAAATATGTAACAAAAATGATTCAACTTTTACCCTGCAAAAGGCTCATTTGGAAACCTAGTGGATGTCAGCTTTCTAGTTAGTAAAATTGTTAGAAATAAATAGATTCACCAAGTAAGATCAAATCTCTGGCCACACATAGATCATGTGGAGAGCAGGATCCATTCTATCAAACTTCTACTCCCACAAAAAATCTTAAGGAAGACTGACATTTTTTCACCAAGAAGTCAAGAAGCTAATTTTCTGGATTTAGGGGACTTCCAGCTCCAATACTAGCATATCTTTAAAACTGAATTCCATTTTGTCACCATGCACAAAGGCTATTCTTTGACATATTAAGCAACACCTGAAAAATATGGTTGAAAGGCAAGTCAATTACCTCATACCTTGTTTGGGCAAATCTGATTATCTATGAGGCCAAACTACATTACGAGAAGTGGGTATGGTTTATCTATGAGGCCAAACTACATTACGAGAAGTGGGTATGGTTTATCTATGAGGCCAAACTACATTACGAGAAGTGGGTATGGTTTATCTATGAGGCCAAACTACATTACGAGAAGTGGGTATGGTTTATCTATGAGGCCAAACTACATTACGAGAAGTGGGTATGGTTTATCTATGAGGCCAAACTACATTACGAGAAGTGGGTATGGTTTATAAGCATGTTACTTTCACTCTTTGCCAACAAGATAGCAATAGTAAATGGCCATGTGCCACATGATCATTCAACATCTGGAAACCTTTCATTTACAATTTAGTTTTAATCAATAATTAAACAAGTTTTTACTCTAAAGTTTAAAAGCTATAACTTGGCACAACCTTCTTTCCAATAGCTCTACCCAGTAGAAGAAGACACCCTTCATTACCCTGGCAATCAAAATTCTTCCAAGTCTTCCTCCAAGCATCCTCAACGTCACTCCATGCCAATTCTCCTCCCCAGCAGTCAAGACCCTTCGGATGTTGCAGAAGGTATCTTCAAAATGTCCTTTGAAGAGCCCACCCAGATATTTAATCCAAAGAACTTTACTATAGGTGGTGGGCCTCTTAGAATCAGCAATGAGAGTTCACAGAGTAGAAATGGCTCATCAGACGGCTGTAATGCTTTGGATAGATCATGTGGAGAGCAGGATCCATTCTATCAAACTTCTACTCCCACAAAAATCTTAAGGAAGACTGACATTTTTTCACCAAGAAGTCAAGAAGCTAATTTTCTTGCAGACTTTAGTTATAGAAATTGTGTTGATTCACCATCCAGTAAGAAATCATCTGAAAATTCAGATCTTATTTCTTTTGTAACAATGGCTGAACCAAATTGTTCATTGATTTCCAATCCTGAGACTGTTTCTGTGTTTGATCCTCTGGGGGTTGTTCGTTTGGATTCTTTAGAGGATCATCCTACCCCACGCAGAAGAATCTCATCTTCATCCTCATCAGGAGACCCCTCATCTTCATCTTCTAAGACAATTGTTCAAGTACAGTATCAGCATAAAGACACTCGGGATGGGTCCAAGAAAGACATAATCAAGGACTCGGTGTTTGTAAATCTGAACCTTAATGGCACTGCACAGCTAAAAATTCAAAGAAAACATCAAGATGGCCACGCTACTGATTCTTCTAATGGTAACAAACCACTGAAAGCACTTAATAACTCCACAAAGCTTACACCAGGAGCCTTTATCAGTAAAGAATCCGCTGTGGAATTGAATGTAGAAAGTTCTGTCTTTAAACGAAGGACTGTGTCAGAGGATTTAGAGATGTCTTTACTTGTCCCTCAGAAGTTGGAGCTGCATAAGTCTTTGCCTAATATGTTTCAGTGCAGCTCTGATTGTATTGATGGGGAAGATGTTTTTGAAGAACTTGGAGCACCCTCGCACAAACAGAATGATGTCCTTAGAAACAAAGGAAATACTTCTCAGGTCGCTCAAACTACCAGGAACTCAAACAGATCTCTCCATTATAATGCAAAACATGATATGGATCATAGTAATGATAATGATAACATTTCAGGTCACCATAATACCAACATTAAACCTGCAAATCAATCCTCTCTACTTTCAAAATCTTCAGAAGAACTTTCCAGCATTAAACCAATCGGCAGTTCCAGTGGCAACCATACATTTCCAAAACAGAAATCAAAATATCAATGCTATTTGACATCACCAAAGACTTGCATAATGCACCCGTTGTTGTCCCCCATGGATCAGGACCCCCAGACTGCCGCAGCTACAGACAATTGTGGCACCTCAATACAAGTTAAAAATCAGGATCAAATTTCAAACCTCAACAAAGATACCAATGTGGAAAATCCATTCAGCGATCTACTTCCAAAAATAGCTGCAAGCACCAAACCTATTCTCATTGATGTGCCAAGTAGGTGTAAGACACTTGATTATTCAGACTCTGCTGCTTGCAGAAATTTCGTTTGTAGCAGTTCAGAAATTTCACTTCAAGACACTGACAACAACAATGGGTCTCGGGCTTGGAAAACACCAAGGTCCCCCCATGATGCTTGCATACTGTCTCCTAACTCGCCTAGTCGCCTGCTTGACATCAGCCGTGATGAGGATGCACTGTCTCAGTTGTCTCTCACAGACAGTGACTGTGGAGGCACAGCAACCTCTGTCAGTGATTTTGATGACAGTGTAAGCTTTGGTTCCTATGACAGTCGCCATGATGGATCTTACAAGAGCACTGGTACCGAGATGCCACCTTGGCTCAGCCTTGGACAACAGGTTCAGGTTGGAAATGCAAGGTGCGGAGTGGTCAAGTTTGTTGGAAACACAACATTCCGGCCAGGTGTTTGGGTTGGAGTTGCTTTAAACACTGCCAGTGGTGAGTACTGCAAACAAATACAAAAACAAGCTAACTAGAAACATGTACATGTAAGCAATCATAATGGCCACAGGATCCAGGACAAAATACTCTGCAAGTCTAGTATGTTTCCCAAACAAGAAAACAACTTGAATAAAGACTATATTTCTATATGAAATCAAATTTTCTGATTAAATTACATTTATAGAAAATTATTGGGAAAAAAAATACCTGTAGCAATTTGTTATTAATACAGTTTCATTTAACTTGAGACAAGAATGCTTATTTTGTATAAACCCTATTTGCTAATCACGCCCCAATTTGTACAACCATTAACAAGGATGACAAGGATCTGTGTGTGTGTTATATAAAACATATTAAACGCATTTTGTTCATGCATTGTTGCTGAATATAATCACTTGGTAAAATCTGGCTTTTACATTTTACGGGGCATCACGTCGTGGAGTGGAATAGCCCAGTTTTCACGTGATGATTACATTCTGATATATTGTACCCATATGCATCTAATATTTGTATATTGTTTTAACATTCTGAAACCATGCAAGACAATTCAAACAGTGTACTTATTTGCTATTATTACACCCAGGTAAGCACAATGGCTGTGTTCAAGGTGTCCGCTATTTTACCTGTAAACCCAAGCACGGTATATTCGTAAGACCTGATCGTCTTTGTCCAACCACGATAGATTGCCCATCTCCATTCATCACAGAAGCACCCTCTAGTCATGAGCGGCAGCATACCAAACGCAAGTCCAGTTTCAGACTGGAAGGTAAGAATGTTGTCAGTTCAGGTGATGCAAAGCGACACGGAGGCCGAAAGGCAATCGGCCAGAATAAAAGCACAACAAAATGAAGATAGGGAGATAGTACTGTCTGTTTTCAAGTTGTTTCTTTAGGAGATCACTCCAAACTGTATTATTAAGACAATTGATAACAAGAAATTATAATAACAAATAAGTTCAAAACTTGTTGATTATTTTCCCTTTTATAATTTAATCCTTCCACTCATTGTAACATTTTCCAGCAAGTTGACTATTAATTTGATACCATACTAAAACATGGTGTGGTGGTACAGCTGTACATATTACTCTGTTTATCTTTATTCAAACTTGAATCCTCAATTCTGATACCCATAGCAACAAAAAGTATGATGTAAACCTATATTGCATGACCCTACATATTGCCCTCGGCCTGGTAGGATATGGGATGCAGAAGCACTATCATTTACTTATCCCACCGTGCCCTCGGCCTGGTAGGATATGGGATGCAGAAGCACTATCATTTACTTATCCCACTCGTGCTTGTGTGATATTATTAATATGTGTGTACTGTGTAGATGCATACACAGGCAATAATATCATAATGCAGGCTGACATGGATTAACTATAGTTCAAAACCACAATGCATAATATTAAATGGTGAGATACTAGGAGGGTTATAATTGAGTTGTTGATAATTTAAAGGGGTTCTTGCTGAGATCATTGTAATAGTTCAAGGTACATATAAAGCAAAGACTCAAAATGTCGTAATTTGTTGTAACCACTGTACGAAAACATACATGCCTTTGTGAAGCCCAATGGATTTACAAAGGAGTGCTTAACTCAGCAGTACTTTATTTTGCTGTACTATAATCTGTTTTATTTTGCAGTACTTTACTCTGCTTTACTCTGCAGTACTTTGCTCTGCAGTACTTTACTCTGCAGTACTTTGCTCTGCAGTACTTTGCTCTGCAGTACTTTACTCTGCAGTACTTTACTCTGCAGTACTTTACTCTGCTTTACATTGCAGTACTGTAATCTGCTTTACTCTGCAATGCTTGATCTGCTTTACTTTGCATTACTTGACTCTGCAAGCAATACTCTACATTCTCACTGGATAAAATAAATGAGGATTGCTTTTAAACCCGGATAAGTTACTTTCATGCTTTAAGAAGGCAGCAAGAACACTGAACCCTCTATTTAATGAAAAGCTTTAAGTTTAAAAGTTTAAGCTCTAATCAATGTTTGTAGTGTAAAGAGAATTAGTTGTGTATCGATACAAAACAATAGCTACAAGGATTTTCCTGCTTCCAGTCAATAAACACTTATCATACAGTAACAAACTGTGATATCAAAATTTGTCAAATGGGGATGATGTACATGTACAGAGCCTTTGCAAACCTGTTGAAAATTGTAGGACAATTTTGTGTGAAAATATTTTCTTTTTCAAATATTTTGATATCATTAGAGTGATGTTAACGGCAAAGATATAAACGTAAAGTATTAATTAAGTAATTTGGGCAAATGACACAATTTCTATATCTCATGGACTAAAAGATAACTTTAATTCCTGCTTTCATGTAAACTGGGGTTTTTATTGTGTGTTACTGGTAACATTTCATTATTGTTAGATTGTTCGTAAGGTAGTAATAATGTAGATTTTTTTTATAGGGCGCACATATCCATTAAAAATACTCAAGGCGTAATTTTTTTCAGGATCCATACCTTTGGGGTTGGTTGGTTTGTTGGGGTGTTTGTTTGTTTGTTTGTTTGTGTTTTTGTTTGTGTTTTTGTTTGTTTGTTGGGTTGTTGGTGTGTTTGTTTGTTGGGTTGTTGGGTTGTTTGTTTTGGGTGGTTTTGTTTTTTGTTTGTTTTCTTCAAAACTTTTCAAATTGTTTTTAAAAATTTGTTTGATATTCAAATTGATTTCTGCAAGATAATTTGTGCAGTATAGACCATTGCAAACATGGTAGATCTAATTTACATGTGCCTGTTTTGCAAATATTTGTCTGCTGCTCCCCCCCCCCCCCCTTGCTTTTATGTTCAAACTGGTTGATGCCAGTTCTCAAGCTATATTGAGTGAAATCAACCTGTAAGAACCGCTTAGTCACACATTTAGTCAAGATCTGTGGAACTATATTTGTATAAGTTTCAAGGGTGCAAGCTCAAGATCCTTGTATCAATGGAACAAATATCTTACCAGAGTAAGTCTTATGGTTTTCTGCATACAGTCATGAATTGCAAAGATAACAGTGGTGTAACTAGATAGCAGGGGCAAAGACGTAAGTGTTTGGGATTTGGGGTTTGTTTTTTGGGGGGAGGGGCTTTTGATGTATCACCAATCATTTGGGGCTTTTGAGCAGGGGTCCATTGAAATTTGATCACAATTTTGTTGCAATAATAATGAGATCAATTAAAAGAACTTCAGTATTTGATTTTGACCTTGTCTTTCATTGCCAAATGCTATATAAACAAAACAATAAATACAATTGCCATTTCAGTCAAATCAGATAAGAGATATATACAGTACATGTACCAACCATACTTAGTGTAACTTCAGTACTTTAAAAAAATGAAATACCTTTGCTGATATAAACCAGAAGATTAAGCCTAATTTTCTTTTTCAACATTCTTTGATGTCATCTCACTTAAATATATAGCTTTGCAAGGTACGAGATATAAAAACATCAAATTGTTTATCACTTGAAAATGAGAAATGTTATGTGAATGAACTTTACACTGGTTAGTTTCATAAAATCTTGACAGTTTGAATGAATATGCTCTTCAATAATCTTGTGCCACCCCCTTTTTAGACAAATAATTAGAAGATCAAAAACACCTTGTGTGATAAAAACATTTGTTTGGTATTGTTTAGTTGTGTCTGAATTCTTATCTCAAATGTAGATCAATTATAGGACTTGTGGAAGGTAAACGATTCAAATTTTTGTAAAGATTTAATTTTATTGCTTATATAGTGTCACTCAGTGATACCAAGACTGCCTCTGTTTGCTCTTTCTTTCTTTGGTGTTAAAAAGTATGTCTGATTTATATGCCTGTATGAAAATAATTATGATACAACCTGTACAAAGTTTTATGTAAATGAGAAAATGTAAATATCTTCTACCAGTGATACATAATGGTTGCACCCATTTTGTACTGCCATTGAAATTTTATGAAGGTGATTGGTGCATTGCTTTATTTAGGGAGATGTGATTATGATGAACAGGGAATCATGTGGGATATTTTATATATTTTATGTTATATATCACACACAGAGATTCTTGTCATTTGACTGATGGAACAGGCATCACATGTCATCCATTATTTTGCCATTTATTTACTGCCAACGTGGTGATGCTCCACGATTTAATATTGGAGTCCAATATAGATAAATATTGGATGCTTTGCAGTGTTCCCAAAAAAATTATTCCCTACCTATTTGTCGATACATGGCAAGGTCATGCCACGGTGGACAAGGTTGATTTTGACATAGAGTCATCCACGTTGAAAAGGGTTTTTCAGAATCTTCAGGAGGAGTCTATTCTGTGTTTATTGTCAAAAAATTTCAAATGACAAGGATCTATTTGTGAGTTGTATAAAACCAGTATTAATGCATTTTATTTGGCATTGTCGCAGAATGTAATCAGTCAGTGATATCTGGCTTTTCCATTTACTTGGCTTTGTCTCATGAAATGGAATAGTCCAGATTTCACCTTAACCCTTTCAGTACCAACACATATTGGCTACTTATGCCATGGTGACCAGACACATTTCCTTGACATGGCTAACTGGTGACCAACACTATTTTAGGAAAATTTGAGGTTACAGCGCCCTCACAAGGCAGATTTGGGTTAGTCTCAGGTCCTAGTCATATAATGCCAGTTGAGCAACCAATTAAATTACTGTTTCCTTTGTCATATTGCCTTGGACTAAATCATTGCCCTAAACATATATTTGAGGTATGGAATTATTACCACTAAATACACAATTGAGTAGTTTAAATGTTTAAGCTAAACATTTGTCAAGTAGCTGTTCATACCAATCTGCATGAGACATATTTTTGAGACGTTAAATAAACATAAGGTGTTAAGATATTACTTTTCATACAGCATCCTCCCCCCCCCCCCCCCCAAACCAACCCAAAAATATAAAAAAATATTGGTTGAGCCTCACCGATACTGGGAGTTGGTGACTATACCCATGTTGATCAATAGGTTAAGGCTGCCATTTAGATTGTTGGCAAATTATGAATCCTCCAAAAAACAAAAGGTTATAATAATTTATTTAGGAAGCAACCCCCCCCCCCAAAAAAAACCGCTCATAGGAAAAGACATTAAATAAAAACAATAGAGTTTGGATTACGCACAATATGACTTATAAACAAATGACTGGTAAAATCAAAAGTTTAATTTTTTTCTACATTTAATGACAAAGAAGGAACTGACATAAAAGAAAATTAAATATTGCCCATTTATAAATGTCCGCCAATAAGTTAGGTTTTGGTACGTATTTCCGTCTATGAGCCTCACATACAAACATTATAATTGCCATGGTGGCAAAATAACTCATAAAATATATGTTTTACCTATCATTCACCAATATGTAAAGAAGAAAAAAACATAAAATATTTCAAAAGTGCTATACTTGTATTTTCTAAGTACCATCCTCCACCCCCCCGCCCCGCCCCAATGTTCGAAACTTGAATGTATTAAGGATCCAGGAACCCAACAAGACGCACAATAAAATAATTGCATCAGTCGGTTAAGGCAGCCATTTTAATAATAAAAATGGCCGCCAAACATTTTTGTTTTGGCCCGTAACATAAAATATTGCCAGGTTTTCAGGATGCTGGAACCCAATGAGACCAAATAAAAACAATGTGGTACAGTTGCTTAAGTCGGCCATTTTGAGTATTTTAAAATTAGTTTCTGAAACCTCAAATAAACATGTTTTAATAAATTCCTTTTGAAGCACCCCCCAAACCCGCTCATAGGATTGCACATTCAATAAACAGAAGAGAGGAACTGGACAAAAATTACTCCTAAAATAAAAATAACACCTATCATGAACCAATATGTAAAGAAGGAACTAACATTACATTTTGCCAAAGTGCTATACTTGTTTTTTCTAAGTACCATCTCCCCCCCCCCCCCCCCCCGCCTCAATGTTGATTGTTGGCAGGCATGCGATTGTGGGATTCAACATTGTAGCGGGTGGGGGGGGGGGGAAGTATTCAGAAAGTTTAGAAAATTATTAGTTTGGTGTGGAAAATCTCCAATAATGGTATAACCGCTTTACCAATTTATAACATAATTAACTTAAGAGTTGAATTGTTGACCTAATTTATCGCTTGGTGTGGAATTTTTCAAAGCATGGTATAACACACATTGGCTTGATACACTGCTTACAAATCGTGCGAGTTTGTTTCCGATTAGAGGTGGAACTGCATACAACACAGTCACGTTTCTTCCCGTCAACAGTCGGACCTGGAAAGTGCTGAGTTGAAAGGGCGTTTGAAGCACTCGACACTTTACGGGCCTGGTGAACTGGGTTGTTCTCAAAGTTTGAAATAAGTGCCTCTATCACCTTGACCCGAAAATCCAAAGTAGACAAGCTCTTGTTTGTATGGATGCTGTTGTAGACGACATTAGCATTGAGCAAACATATGTCTAGGATTGTAATAAAAACACGTTTCCACCATTTGAATGTTTTGTGGGTATGAGTATAGTACGTGCATAACTGTGCAGCCAGATCCGTGCCCCCCATGTATTTATTGTAATCCTCGACTATGCACGGTTTTTTGATATGACGAAATCCTGTTGAAGTTTTCCGGCTCCGAATCTTTTTACTAGTGACACTGCAATCGCCATAGTTTGAGAGGAGAGTGACACGTTTTGTGTCCTGCCACATAACGCATAGTTGGCCTGCTTTCTGAAATTTTTTTGGATCTGCACCGCTTTTCATAGGAAATTTTTTGGAGTTTGCTACGTCGGGTATCCCTAGGGTGGTATAGCGCACAGTTCCACAAGCTCCGAATCCTAGCTCAGACAACTTGGAGAACAGAGCCGGGCTAGTATACCAATTGTCCATAAAGATGCAATGTCCTTTATTTTCGAGTCCCTGCAAAAGGTTCAATACTACGTTGCCTGCTGCCCCTATTTCGGATGGATGGTTCGTCTCGGGATCACTTACAGAGGACTGTCCTTGTGGGCACCTGGGCTGCGATCCTGTGAACAACTCCCAGGCACATGTGTACCCTGTGTCGGATTCGTTCAATGAGAAAGATTTCAATCCCCATTTTGCGGCTTTTCTTGGCATGTATTGCTTGAAGCTCACCCGTCCTTTGAATTTGACCATCGTCTCGTCCGGTGAAAGGCTTCGTCCCGGCTGGTACACCCGGAGGAATGATGGTAGTACAATGTTTAAAAGTGGCCGTAATTTAGCAAGTTTGTCACGGGGAGAGTCGCCCTCGACATCTCGGTTATTGGCGAGGTGAATTTTTTTTAGAATTGCAGTAAATCGGTTACGAGCCATGGTTGCTGAGTACAGGGGACTTCGTAGAATTTCAGACCTGGACCAATGCATGGAGTAACGAGGCCTTTTGTTGATGCCCATGCAAAGAAGTAGGGCCACGAATGCCATCATTTCAGGTACATCAGTTGGTCTCCATGCACACTTATTTTCGGCCCCCGGTCCCAATATTTGTTTAGCATAACGATTAGTCTCTTGTACCATCATCTGCCACACTGCTTCACAAAAGTACAGTTTGAAGATTTGTATGGGGGAGAACGAACTGAAGTCTTCTGTAGCCCCTGTGTTTGCTGTAAATTTAACAGGCGGTCGCCGTGTGTAACAGTTGGCTTCACGCCATCCACACCTGAAATTCGGCTTTGTTTTGGTTTTCTTACCCTTCTTAGAACAGGTTAATGTTGCTGTTGATGTCGAGGCCCTCGGCTCTGTATCGTCACTGTCTTCTGACGTTTCCGAGTCCTCAAGTGGCGATTCCTCGTCAGATGACATTTCGGAACCACTGTCTGCGAAAATTTCTTCCAAAATTTTCTCATTTTCTTCGGCCATGTTGTAATAATGATCTCTTACTGAAGAATGCGTGGGGCCGGTCCGGGGGGGGGACGCTTAACGATACCGCTGAAATTTTTAAAGTTGCGACGCTTCAGGGCACACGTGACCAGCTTGTTACCATGGGGATGGACAAAAGGCGATTGAGGGCGCTATTAACATTTTGATAACTTACTTTTGGTCGATGTGCCAGAGAGGCTGATTGGTCACCGAGAGTGCTAATAATTCCGTGCCATACGGGCTCATTGGTCACCAAGTGGTATGTTGTTTTGAGCCGCTATGGCACGGCGGTACTGAAAGGGTTAAGATAACATTCTGTGACAATGCACTCATATACATCCAATATTAGTATATTATTTTGTGCCAATAATTTGGTTTTCGGGAGTCTTAAAGTATGTTCAGAAAAATTCATTTAAAAAGCTTAATAGAGCACCACATGAAATAACATACAACATTGATCATTAGGTTGGAGCAGTACTTATTTATTGTTTGCTTTGATCAAAAGACACTGCTTGTTGCCATATCAAGAAGCAGCCTACACGACAGGAGTCTCACTTTGATTCAATCATTTGTTAGAAATGGCCTCTGTCAAGTTCTAGATAATTGTAAAAATCCAAATGTAACAATGTCAAACTTTGACCAAGAATGGAGCACTTTTTACATTCCTCAATCCTCTTATAACACCTTAGAAGAGGTGAAAGCTTTCCATGTTACTCCCTTTGACTTGTTTTTTAGTTTTTATTTAAAATTTACTTTTTGTTAGCAAAATTGTGAGTCATTTAAAAAAACCTCAGTCTGTGTTAAAAGTTGAGCTTTAGCAAATTGGCCTGAAATAGCTCCATGAAACAGCCACAATCATTTTCCTTTTTTAGCGAAAAATAGTTCAATTTGTGAAGACTTTGCAGCCAGTTTGGATGCGTTGATATAATAGGATTACTGCCGAGTCATTTGGTTGAGGTTATGATGGCAATGTACTTGTTAAACCCACACACATTGAACGAGGGGGTTAGAAAGTTGACAACACTGGGCATGACAACAATGAATCACTCTTTCAGATCAGTCGCTCTTATTTTATTGTAATCAAAATTTTACAGTACTTTATTCAGTTTTAAAACAATAATTTAATCTTATCACTGAAATTGTTTTTACAAATAACAATTATGAACAGACGGCACTTTGTCTTGGACCTACAAAATCATAATATTGAAATAAAAACTTATAAAGAGTTTTGTATGATAATTTTTCAATAAAGATTAATATTTATGTTATTATGCTCCAAATATTAACATGACAAAATGCTTCTTTCTAGTTATATAAATAAGGTTTTGTTGAATTGCTCAGATCGTTAAAGACAGGGTCCAAAGTTTTGCCATGGTTGTAGCCCCAGGAATTGAGTTGATATTCCTGGCTTCCATTGGAAAGAGAAGAGTTTCAGTATTAACAATTAACAGGATGTTGCAGATACCTTGGAGATACTCAGCATGTACATATTGCAAAGAATTTGACATAAAGTCTGCTGTCACCATGGGATTAAAAAAAATATTATCTTTAATTCCAAGGAATCTGCAGCATTTTCACCCTAAGGACTGTTACTCAGCATTTTCAAAGAATGAATCTTTAAAATAGAGAATTTATTTTGCTGAAGATTGATGTAAATCAATTACAGCATTGGTTAAACTTATTGACAACAATTGACAGCATTGTTTAGTTGGGAGAGCTTAAGTTGTTAGATTTCCTGTGTGGTAATTTCACTTCTGCAAGATAGTTTTGTATGCACAGTTATTTTTATGAGAAAGGAAAAAGTATTTCATTAAAAAAAAGAATGGCCTTTTAAAACATTTGTTTTACCAAGAAATACTCCATATAATTCTTCCTGTGAATGTTATGAAATGATCCGCTGCTACAATAATGCCAGCCAATGATGAAAACAATGGTCAAGCAATGATGGACTCCTTTTGACCTTGGTGCTGCAAGGAGTCTTGTTACATGTACATGTTGAATTAATACATGATAATTAAAATTGCTTTACCCTTCCACATTCATATTGGAGTTCATTTGCTTTGAAGACAACTAGACAATTGAGGTCTAGACAAAAACTAACAATGTTTGCCCGCCCCAACTGCCAAGCTTTAACTGCATTGTTGACTGGGTTGTTACCAATTCCCACTTTTTCCAAGCATACCCCTTGTTTGCTGGCATACCCCCGGTCCACAAGAAAGGGGGGGGGGGGGGTGCTGTGGGTGCAAATCGTTTATATACGTGTGACATGTCATCATTAATGGAAATTTCTCCACCCATCAAGCCTGTCAGCACTCCAACCTGAACTGCCAGCATGCTTTAATCACTATTATTATACACTGTGACATGCTCGCAGGTGTCAAAGGGAGTTTTGTGTCTTGTGTGTCCCCATGCTATAATACAGGCTGAAGGAATGGATTTCAAAAACAAATCTACACAAGGCGCAGTATGGGGGGGACAGAATCTTGGTCTATACTTTTCTTTCATTCATTAATTACTGGTTTATTCTTCAAAATTCTCCCATGGCGACCAAAGGTTGAATTAACAATCCACGACAGTGAGAATAAAAATACATAAACAATTTTAAAAGAACAACAAAGACAATTCTGGTTCTTAGTATAGCAAATCTATATTGTTACATTGCAAAAACATTGTTTAAATCCTGTTTTTTATATATAAATGTACATGTACCAGTTACTGATTCCTTCATTGGACTAAATTAGCAGTAAAAACCAACAATACAACTACATTACTAGAATAGATCACAGTCACACACAAATTCAAACAACTTTTTGAACCTGTTTGGTCCAACATACTTACATTGCAAGAACTGAAATTGTGCTTTTTAATGAGTCCCAAAAATCAAGTAATTAAGATTTGGGCAGATTATGTACACCTTGCTGACAATCTTGTAGATAGAAAACAAATGTTTTGAAGTTCAGAAGTTAATTTGTTTAGAGGGTTTAGTGCAGTGCTGCCTTTGATTTTGCCCTGTTATTCCGCTGGGATAAAGATTATTGTGTAACATTCACAGAATATTTATTAAAAAAATGTTTGAAATCATTATTTGTGTGAAAGTGTCACTTTTTCTGGACTGTCGACCCAAATCAACTGTCACCAGCAGGGGCATGTTGCCACCTACATGTACTCCTGGGGCTGAAACAGGGTTACCCCCTTCACAGTCCTTAAGGATGTAGGCATGGGTATCATCCATTATAGGAGCCTGGCTGGTAAAGTGGAATGCATTACCTTCCTACATGCAATTTTTTTTTAATGGCCTGATGTTTCTTGATAATTAATATCTTATAGAAATGGGTGCAAAAACTTTGAATACATCTAGAACTAGCTTGAGTTGGTGATGTGGTGCGGTGTGAGGCCTACCAGTGGGTGAAGTACTTAAGGCTTTTATGTCACTGCAGCACGCTGACCACTCATTGTTTTTATGAGGGGGTAAACTGCTGGATCTTAAAACCTTGGTTTCCTATCTTAAATCCAGCCACTTTGCAACCATGTGTGATAGCATCTAATAAACTTCTACCCTGAGAAAGATAATGAATGACTCCAGCATTAAATGTGTCTCCTGCACCAAGTGTATCTTTTATTACAGATGGAGGGTAGGCAGGTGAGTGAATAACTCTACCATTTGCTGCATCCATAGCCCAAGCTCCCAACTCACTCCAAGCACAGACAACCTGTCCTCTGTTCAATCAAAAACAACACATTCATCAAAGTGTCAAACTCATTATTCCTCTACTCCTTCAATCAGGGCACATACATTATACTCCTTCAATCAGGGCACATACATTATACTCCTTCAATTAGGGCACATACATTATACTCCTTCAATCAGGGCACATACATTATACTCCTTCAATCAGGGCACATACATTATACTCCTTCAATCAGTGTACATACATTAAACTCCTTCAATCAGGGCACATACATTATACTCCTTCAATCAGGGCACATACATTATACTCCTTCAATCAGTGCACATACATTATACTCCTTCAATCTGGGCACATTTGGCATCAATATGAACTAATACATTGTTCAAATTCTTCATGAATTTTCCAAAACAACATTCCACACCTCTTCGTTGTGATTATTTCATTACAAGAAAGGTCTCCAAAGTCAACTTGTGCCTGACTGAAAATGATGGATTATTTTAAGAAATGCGACTTACCCTTGTTTTATTTTCTTAGAAAACATCTGAACGCAGTCTTCTCCATTTTTGCAACCATAGTTCATTGCAAAATCTTTACTAACAAATACCTGTCAAGAAAATACATAGACATTAAAAATAAGTTAAAAACAACACGAAAAACTAACTGGATCATTTTTAAAGAGAGGGATTTGAACCAAGGACCTCCACTTTAATGTGCCGAAGCTCTACTAACTGAGCTTTCTAGCCCTGTGTTGGTGGTCTCCCTATTTTGTCAATATCTTTGTTCGGGGTGCTAGTCAGCCATACAACCGTTAACTGAGATTACACCCAAGTTTACGATACAACCCGAGGGCTTAAAATGGTTTACAAAATTCTCACTGACATGACCCAAATTTGACCATGTCTTCTGGTCGAAACCGTAAGTTAAAGTAGCTTTGAGGTCTGCAGTTATATAAAATAAACAAGAATTTTTAATGGTTTCTGTGTATGAAATAATGATTGACCCATGGGCTTTCTAATTATATAAGTAATGACATTAACATCTTCAACAATGCCCTGTCGTGACAAATTAACAAAATTATTAATTTTCCTAAAATCCTGTTGCAAGCCCAAAATAGTTTTGAGCATCATCTATGAAGTTTTGATGTATGCAATCTTTCAATAGTTCATGCCTTCGCTTCCTGCCCTCACTGTAACAGGTTGATGTAGAACACGTGTTAGTTCTAGGTCATAGTTACCCAGGAGTGCCCATATACATGTACATGTAGGGCATGCAGGAAGGCTACCACCCTCCTTGTGGTTGAATGAACACTCCAATACTGACCAACACACAAGCAACAGTGTCAACATAAAACACTCACCACCAGCCCAGCTTGGTGGTAATGGCTGATAAATCTGTTCTAAAATCCCAGGAGCCTAATGACTTTTCTGAACTAAGTGAGTATACAGTATGTACATGTATCATAGTACCTACAATACCCAATACGACCAATGCACAGACAAACTCACCACATTAATACCCAATACGACCAATGCACAGACAAACTCACCACATTAATCCTTGCAAGAAGTTCTTCCAAACAGATCTGAGGTTTTGGCTTCTCAAGTTCAAGGGAAATCTTAATTCTTTGACTTCCCAACAGTTCTTTGTTGTACATATCAACTCTGTTGATCATTTGTAACACTTCTGTGATGTTTCGACCCTATCAAATTGATAGAATAACTCGAGTTTTAGGCATTTTAAAAACCAATAAATTGACTAGTATACACTAACCTAAACTTTCAGTAAAACTCTGTACAACACAGGCTTTTTATATAGGTTTTCCCGGCCAATTTCAGCAAAAGTTCATTCAATTTCTTTAACACGTATTCCAATTCACACATTTTCCCCTAATCCACTCAAAGTAGATGCATATGGGTACAATATATCAGAATGTAATCATCACGTGAAAACTGGGCTATTCCACTCCACGACGTGATGCCCCGTGAAATGTCAAAGCCAGATTTGACCAAGTGATTATATTCTGCAACAATGCATGAACAAAACGCCTTTAATACAGGTTTTCCTGGCCAATTTCAGCAAAAATTATTTCAGTTTCATTGACATGCATTCAAATTCACACATTTTCCCCTAATCCACTCAAAGTAGGGTTTCTTTTTTAGCTATTGGCGTATTCAATTTCGTTTACGTGCACACATGATTTCGTTCTTCTCGTTCAGATTCGCTTCGGTCATTCTATTTCATTTATAGGCATTCAAGACTACACTTTGACCATTCTCAAGTTGAATTTCTACTATTCTTAATTGATGCATTTAAATTAAGACTCACCGAAGCGAACATGATTTTGTTGCTAGTTTGCGTTTTCTTTTTTGTTTATGGGCAATGAATTTCAACTTCTGTGCATTCAAATTAAACATGAGTAACAAGCTTTAAGGGTAAGCTGGAAATATAGCTCCTATGGCTCATAAGTTGTCCTTTGTAAGAGGCGTTTCTGTGTTGTTTACATTTCATTTACATCATGTGTTTTTCTTAATTAACTAAATTGTTCCTTAAAACCTGTACCCAATAACTTTGAAATGAAAACTAAATCTTTTGCTAAAGCCTTGAGATTTTTTGCCCATGTATTTATGTTGTCGTCTTTGTTTCTGCTAATGTCCGGATCATGTCAAATTAGAAGTAAAAAATATGTTTTAAAGGAAACAAAAGCTTGACAATATAAGGGGTCGTTATAAAATTTTAAAATAAATTATTCTTGTTTTCCTGGTCCTTTTCTTTTTTGTTTATACATTTCTTCTGTTCGTTTATTTATATCTGAAGTTGCCACTATAATGACTTTGCAGTAGATCTTTTGATGCCAAGAGTGTCTGCTAGTCAGCCTGGTTATTCTCAAATGCTTTAACCAGTTTCTCCCTATCTACATTATTCACTGCTCTGTACTGACCACGGGCAGCCTTCTTTTCATTCAAAATCGTGTAGTGATTATTGCCTATGGTTGAAATGTTCTGTAATAAACCAGTCGGGCGTGACCGGTGGCTGGGAAGCACCCTGCGGCAGTCCGTTGTCCACCACTCCTCAATAAGCAATCTTTTTTAGCTCTCTATCGTCGTTTAGGCTCACCGGACTCGAGAACGGGACTCACTGTTGTTACCATTTAGAGGTAAGAACCGAGATTACAACATTGGCGACGAAGATAATTTGTTGCGTGCTAAAGAAAACTGGTCTTAGAAACCTATTTAGCAAATTCAGAAAAGAGAGAATAACTCTCAAACATTTAATAGTTATTTACGTAATACGTAATACGTATTCTAAATTTTAGCGCTAATCTGCTTTAGCTGAAAGTTACTAAATTGCTGAGAAAAAAACGTACAAAATCAGTCAATCAATCATAACATTTTAGACACTAAAATGCCTTTGCTGAAAGTGTCGGAAATTGTACCAAAAGGTTGGTCGCTATTTAGTCAACTACTACTAAGAAAACTAAGAAAACACTTTTTAGACTATTATCATTCAATGGCTATTGTAATAATTATGCTGTTGGAAACGCAATTTCGTATGAAGTTATGCCTGGTAAATTTACATTTGTAAAAGTTATCACATTTTATACCACAGGAAGTTGTTATTAATAAATGCATGGTGCATGAGAACATACTGCCGTTTACATACATGAAAAATAAAACTTAGTCTGCTCTTATGTTTTCGAAATTCATCCAAAATTACGAGTGCTGCCAATCAGGTCAATCTGGTGTGCGTCACAACGACAGGGGAGTTGGCAGTATCAAGTGACAGGCAACTGTAGCCAAATCTAAAAATAACAACTTCCTATATTGATAAGGCCTACCTTCTTTGAAACATTATTTTGTAGATATGGCCCTTAACATCAACATCGCATCCCTTAAGGAACTAACAACACTGCCGGGTATTGGGATAAAATATACAGAGACAATAGTTGCAACTAGGAAAGAAAAAGGGACAGTCTCAATAAACGACTTTCACCAAACGCCCGCTTTACAAACCAAGTTAAATGAATTGCTGGATAACAAACGAATAACTATAGGACAATCAGTAGATACTTCACTTGACCATAGTGAACAGGAAGATGAAGGTAAACTTGACAAAATGATAAAAACGCTAGATTCATTGATATAAGTGCCTTGACAAAAGTTGTTGAAGAGAATACAACACAAGTTGCTCACACTCTACACTCTACACTCGAGCATGGGGGCCATTACAAGAGCATGGGGGCCGTTACAAAAGCAGTAGGCAAACTGGAAAGCAAAATTACAACAACATACAAAGGGAATTATTCACCGCCAATACAAACCAAAGTGGACGGAATTTCACCTGTTGCCAAAGAAATAACTGGTGACAAAGTAATCGACGCCACTTTAAAAGTCATTGGAGATAAAGCACCTCCATTGCCTGCACACATAATTGATTCCATACAAATTAAAACAGTTGAGGAAAGTAATGAAAAGATGCACCCAAAACAGAGTGACCAAACAGATCTAAAGCCATTGATGCCACACGGACCTACCAAGTCAGAACAAAAGTCAGTTATTCCGCCTGCTCAAAAGCCGATAGCCACTCAAGCGAACAAAAAGCCCCTAACCAACCCCTGGAAAAGCTGAGGCAGAACAAAAGCCCGCTGGACAAAAACCAACTGCAGTCGCCACCGCGCCACATTTGAATCACAATACAGGCATGCTGCCCCCATCATTGTTGCGCCCAAATTGCACCCATATGATGGTAGAAGCGACTTTCATGCTTTTGGGATCAAGTTCGAAGTAATGGCTGAGTGTTGCCAGTGGGGCGAAGCAACTAAATTAGTTCAACTTGTAGGGGCACTAACAGGTAAAGCATTAGACTGTTATGCTTGGCAAGAGCCAGAAATTAGACATAACTATGACAAAATAAAAGACAAACTCATGAAAATGTTTGGAAAGATGAAAGACCCAATAGTTTAAAGGGCGGAATTTGCTGCAAAGGGATGACGAATCTTTAGAAGAGTTTGGGCAGCGAATAAGGCAAACTGCCACCTGTGCCTACCCTACTGCAAACACAGACGTATTGGAGACATTAGCCAGAGAGGCGTTCATTAAAGGGTGTGGCGATGTCGACTCTGGTGAGTTCGCTTTACATCGCGATCCAAAAACCCTAAACGAGGCCGTTCAATATACACAGACGGCCGCTCATAACCATAAGCTGTTATCTCGCTCTGGGAGACCCAGGGTGCGAAACGTCTCTTTTGACGATCAAGACACCAAACATATTCCCTCTGTCCAACGAGTACAGGTCAGACAAACTGGAAAAGATTAGGTCGACATAAATCTTGATTGGTCGGAGATCAATCAAAATATGCAAGAAATTCTGACATACATCAGAAAGTCAAAGGTATCCTTACCTGCGTCTGTAGGACCAAAGCAAGTTTCTTTCAAAACCAAAGACAACAAACCTGTAACACCTAAAATCCCTGGTCCTCACAATTATTATCGTTCACCACCTCCTCACAGTTCAAACTCCTCAATCCGGAGCTCTAGCCCAAAACGAGCCTTTGAGACATTAGAGTGCTTTAACTGCCACCAAGTGGGACATTTTGTCCGGAACTGCCCAAATAAGCAAATAAGGTCAAGATCGCCTTCACCCACAGGTGGGATGCGACCTTTAAACTACCAGTAGCCGGGCGTCTTGACCACCAACCGGCTAACCTGTATGGTCTTCCTAAACAAACAACCAAAACGTGTACAGATCAGTTAACGGTCAAAGGCGAAAATTTGCCAATACAAAACAATTCGACAAACAAACTGAGGGAAGTTAAATTCTCATCGAATTATAATGGCATTAGTTTGATTATACTGGTTACAATCCAGGGAGTCTCTATACATGCAATAATTGATACAGCGGCCCATTGCGACACTGTCAATCTCATGGGGAAAAATAGAGACAGCAGTTACACAACACAACGTGTCGTGCAAAGAATGAAAGTTGTTGTACCTCCTAATTCAATAGCCAGTGCAGAGGGTCAATTTACCGTGAACTCAAACAAAGCCTACATATTATTCATGCTCCTGAACAAGACAATAAGGGTTTGAACATACCATACAGTCTGGTCACTTCGAATGGCGATACCTATAAAAGACACCAAGCGACAAACCAGGGCCCTTTCATTGCCATGCGTAACGACAGTGACACATTTATACACCTCAAAAAGGGACACCTCAAAAAGGGACACCTCATTGGCAGAGCAGAAGAAATCGATACAATCCTTTCAGACGGTTACAAAAACTCATTTGAGTCAAGTGACGACCGCTGTAAGGTAGAAGCCAATAAACACAATATAACTGTACGACAAATACACGAACTACCTCCGCATGTCACCGAACTTTGGCAAAACTCAGGTGAGCATCTCACTCCAGATTAATCAAATGTGCTAGCTGGTATTCTCACCGAATTCCACGACATCTTTTCAAAAGATGACATGGATCTAGGGACATTCTCACAAATAAAACACAGTATCAATACTGGCGATGCCAATCCCATAAGACAAAAAAATGATAAGAACACCCTTTGGATTTGAGGGGGAGGAAAAAAGACACCTTGATTCACTTTTGGCGAAAGAAGTAATCCAACCCTCGTCCTCAGATTGGGCGTCTCCTCCCATATCGTTCAGGAAAAAAGACAGAACAGTCTGATACTACATCGACTATCGAGCTCTCAACAATGCTTTCCCACTGCTTGCTTTTACGAAATTTAATGAGTCTTGCTGCCTCGTGAAATTGAATGATCTTATTTGAACCGTGAATGCAAAACTGGTGAAATTGAATTACTCATTTTGACTGTTGAATGCTGTTTCAACAGAGCATTCATTTTCACACAAAATTGAATGCTCTGGGAGTTTAAAATGAATTGTTTTTTGTTGAAATTGGCCGGGAAAACCTATAGTATTATTCATGCCCAGAAAAATCCATGTTAGAACCAATTAGCCATAGGTAACTTTAACCACTATATATCAGTATTACCAAAAATATCAAGTCTCTGCACAGTAATTATTACTTTATTTATTTTTTTATTTTTATTTTTTTCAGAACACAATTGTCACAATGAAAATCTGACTAAACAAAGGAAAGAATATTGTCTTTCCTTTGTTTAGTCAGTTTTTCATTGTGACAATTGTGTTCTGAAAAAAATTAAAAGGGTGCTCTCATAAAATGCATCAAGATTTGTTGTTCACTTTCAAGAAATTATGGAATGTCTTTTTTAGGCTGTAAATAGGCCTGAACCTTGGCCATCAGCCATGGCCTTCCAGTGGTTCCCCCAGAGTTTACTTTGGAGCACTCAATAACATGCATAATTCTTATGCAGCACACAGCAGCAGTCTTATAATCTGGTGTTCAAGTTTCTGTGCATGTCGGCAGTGGTCATGTCAACACGCCATGTGTGGTGGGCAGTGCTTGAGGACTCGAGTGCTGTTTTGGTCTCAAGATCTGTCTCGAGTTTGTTTTTTGTTGACTTGGACTCACAGTGACTTGGACTCAGACTGCGGGTCGAACCCTGGGACTCGGCGTGACTCAGCTCAAGACCAGGAAAAAAAGGGGGAAAACTCGCCTTTGCATGTACTACGGATCCTTTTTGCTTCAACTGCGCATGTCAGCTTTATAGTCTTGTTCGAAGCTGTGATGGTGGTTTTTTTGCCACCTGAAATAGCGCCCTCTTCTTGATAAACCTTCCAAGTAGCCTTTTTCGGGTTACCAATAATGCAGACAAAACTTAGCGCAATCTCAGACTTGAAACGGCAGGCTGGGCTTAGCTGGTTTGTCAAGTCCATTTTCGCTGGTTTATGTTGATTGGTCCATGGAGATTTTCTACATTCATGGATACCAATTTTGAACAGGTCGGTCAGCTTTTTGTAAGTTTGTGCTCGTCTACTTTCCCCTTATTTTATGCAAGACATTTTAAGTGCAAAATTGATTCATTACACAACCCAGATCAATCCCAGGTCTTTAAACCAGTTAAAAGTTTCAAATTTTTAAAATGGTACAAATTGAGCAAATCTGGTCACTAGTCTGACAGAAATGGCCGAAAATACATGAAGAAAATATTCCACATGAGTGTCAGCGGAAGAATCAACCTTTACAAATATTGCAACCCGGTTTTAGGTGTTTGACGTAATCCCACTTTAGGCCACGCTTTCTTTACAGAAAATGGCTCCACTGATTACCAGAAGTCCACAGGAGTGTTTCATAACAAATGCTTTTGAACAATGAAATGGATTTATTTTTTTAAAGTTACACACAAACATATCAGTATAAGGAGCTGGAAGTAACAAATTTAGGGCGTGCAGCAAATACTCATGTTTGTGACAGGGACTCGACTACAGCACTGGTAGTGGGACACTGTATTGTGTACTTAGGCAAATGTTTCACAAAGTTCATGAGGTCATGGTTCAGAGGCCCCAGGCCAAAGGCCCTGCAAACAATGAACGAATAACTCTTTGGATAAATTAGTGCCTAATGCCTTTAGCCCTTTAGCCCACATACCGCCCGTAGCTGCCCTGCCTATTACTCCGCGAACAATGTTTTCTAATTGTTGTCGATCTTTCTTAAACAGTCAATTCTATCTGTATATGCATACCCTGCTCTATGGGTCTCACACGTTTTCTATCATTGTGTGGGCTTGATTCCATTTCTACATAATGGATGACTCCACATCCTCTGTACAAAATGTATTGCTAATATTCTGTATTTATAGATTTTACAAAACTGACCAATCACATGTGTCCGTACGAAATCAGCTGAAGAGCCAATAGGCCGTGCACAAACTGCTGTCGGGTTTCACAAGTCTCCCGCAGACAGCAGTCTCGCGAGATTTCTCCACAAGTTTAATATTTACCTAGCTACTTATTCTTGGTATGTTTGGTGTATGAACAAAATTACTTCAATTACATATTGCCTAATTTTCAGTTATCAATTACATACCATCCCTTTAAACATTAAATATAAAAAGTGCCTCAAGAACCTACCTCAAAATGGATCCATGTGTAGTTTTTCAGGTCAAGTAATGAGAAGTCTTTATACGTCACTTCAGGAAGGGATCTGTTATGCAGTCAAAGATTAAGAGTAATGGTCATTGTCCAGTTTCATACTTGCAAACTGTTCAGATTTAATTGGAATTGTGCTGATTTTTGAGATTACAGGCTGCAAAAAATCAGAACATTCCTATTTCTGATAATTTCAGCAATGAAAGAAAATCTAAAAGATTTTGTAAAACAGGGTGCCATTTGGTTGCGACGGCAGAGATTTTCTTACGGGATGCAATGAGTTGTTTGTGCATTGTTTTAAATACATACATGTACATAATTTGTATGTCTACATGTAATAGGCTTACTCGCACGACTTCTTGCGTCGCTATCTGTGAACTCGTAAAACTGGTGTTCCTATTTCTGAGGTTTTAATGTTCCTGATAGAACTTGTTTAGCGCATATCCAAACTTGGGCTTTTAAAAGCATGTAACAAGTAGAGGAAACAAAATTATGCACTCTAACATTAATCTAGAAAATGTTCTGAGCTCAAGGTATTCAAGGAACGTGAAAGAAATCAAAATAATAGAAACAAAAAACCTGTTGCCGTGTAGTATTGTTCTCGTTCCTGTAGAAGAGTTGATAATGACACAGGAAACAGGCGCATCACAGTCGTCATGGTACAAACAGTGGTCCATATTCACTCCATACTTGTTAAAGTCATTAACCATTAACCTGTAAAAAAACCATTTTGATTCAATCAAGCCAATACACATTGTTTGCAACGCTAGATCTCAGACAAAAAGGTTCTGTGTAAAAACAGTTGAATCTCTGCACCTTTATAGTTTGTATTATTTACTGAAACAGCATGGGTGAAGCTTGACTTAGTATCCAACCAAATGGTTAACTTACTGTTTTGTAGAACATAAAGCGCTACCTATGAGGCAATTCAAGAATCAACATTTGAATTGGTGATGAGGATGGGATCTAGAGGCAAATCAAGAATCAATATTTGAATTGGTGATGAGGATGGGATCTAGAGGCAATCCAGGAATCAATATTTGAATTGGTGATGAGGATGGGATCTAGAGGCAATTCAAGAATCAATATTTGAATTGGTGATGAGGATGGGATCTAGAGGCAAATCAAGAATCAATATTTGAATTGGTGATGAGGATGGGATCTAGAGGCAATCCATGAATCAATATTTGAATTGGTGATGAGGATGGGATCTAGAGGCAATTCAAGAATCAATATTTGAATTGGTGATGAGGATGGGATCTAGAGGCAATCCAGGAATCAATATTTGAATTGGTGATGAGGATGGGATCTAGAGGCAATTCAAGAATCAACATTTGAATTGGTGATGAGGATGGGATCTAGAGGCAATTCAAGAATCAATATTTAAATTGGTGATGAGGATGGGATCTAGAGGCAATTCAAGAATCAATATTTAAATTGGTGATGAGGATCGGATCTAGAGGCAATTTAGGAATCAATGTTTGAATTGGTGATGAGGATGGGATCTAGAGGCAATTCAAGAATCAACATTTGAATTGGTGATGAGGATCGGATCTAGAGGCAATTCAAGAATCAATATTTGAATTGGTGATGAGGATGGGATCTAGAGGCAATTCAAGAATCAATATTTGAATTGGTGATGAGGATGGGATCTAGAGGCAATTCAAGAATCAATATTTGAATTGGTGATGAGGATGGGATCTAGAGGCAATTCAAGAATCAATATTTGAATTGGTGATGAGGATGGGATCTAGAGGCAATTCAAGAATCAATATTTGAATTGGTGATGAGGATGGGATCTAGAGGCAATTCAAGAATCAATATTTGAATTGGTGATGATGGGATCTAGAGGCAATTCAAGAATCAATATTTAAATTGGTGATGAGGATGGGATCTAGAGGCAATTCAAGAATCAATATTTAAATTGGTGATGAGGATGGGATCTAGAGGCAATTCAAGAATCAATATTTGAATTGGTGATGAGGATGGGATCTAGAGGCAATTCAAGAATCAATATTTAAATTGGTGATGAGGATCGGATCTAGAGGCAATCCAGGAATCAATATTTGAATTGGTGATGAGGATCGGATCTAGAGGCAATCCAGGAATCAACATTTGAATTGGTGATGAGGATGGGATCTAGAGGCAATTCAGGAATCAACATTTGAATTAGTGATGAGGATCGGATCTAGAGGCAATCCAGGAATCAATATTTAAATTGGTGATGAGGATGGGATCTAGAGGCAATCCAGGAATCAATATTTAAATTGGTGATGAGGATGGGATCTAGAGGCAATCCAGGAATCAACATTTGCTCCCATCATCACAATGACAAATATTTCATTCACATTTTCTTTTATTTGATACCGAGAAAGTTTCAAAGACATAACAAACAATTCAGAATAAATTTTGAGAAGTAGCAATCTAACTCTGGTAGGATTTCAGTATAAAGCTTCTCTACAATGCAAAAAAAATAACATGAGATATTTTTCCTTGATAAGTTGTTCTGGTCTAACAATATAGCAATGATGGTCTCCGTGTATGAAATAACGTTTGACCCCTCGGCCCAATAATTATAAGAGTAACGACATCATCATTCTTGAGTGACATGTGACATGTTTTAAAACTCTGAAAACAAATGCAAATTAAATTGAAGAAGTTTTAAATTTAGCACATACTCATAAATCTCAATGTCTGGATAAGAAGTTAGCTACGACACCATGAATGATGACGTGATGGGTTTTATAATTAGGCTTGATCAAAGTGTTTTATTTTAAAAAACTCAAATTCATTTCTTGTATATAATTTTTCCTAAAAAAACTTGCCTACCAAATGTTATCATTACATTTCACCAACTCTGTTAATGCGCCGCAGCACCTTTTCAACCCTTATAAGGTGCTAAATAAATTCAAAACCTTGCTTTAAATGTTTCTGTTTGTTCAAGCGCCTTGAGTACCTTTTTACTAGTAGACAATCCAGGCACAAAGATGGAGAGATAGAGATTGTCTTGGTCAGGGTGTAGAATGTTGGACATTGGTTGTGTCAGCAGGTCTGGTCAGACAAGGTGGCTCACTCACAGTGAGATCTGGTGGGGAATGCACCAGTTGAGAAGTTTCTGACGCTCTGAGGGTGCTGTGTGACTGAGCAGACATGCCATTTTTCGCGGGATTTTGATTGGCTTTAAATCCGAAAATATCCCTTTTTATGTGGTGCATCCGCATCTTTTAACCATTTGTTGCTGTTTTTTATCGATTATACCTCCGACATCGTTTTATATTTGTCTTTTATGATGTCGACTTTTAATGTTTGATGGCTTTTTTAACTTGTGCTACCATGGGCTTCAATAGCAACCTGTGTATTGGTATATCGTTACTGTACACTGTGAATTTTTTTAGCGTAACTGCACACACCTGGAATTGTATCTTCAATCTGGCCAAGTAATAAATAATGGATCCTACATGGGCGGTTTATCTACTGTTGTTCTCCTTCATGTGGACGAAATATCAGCAGGAAAACACCCCCACGTTTCAACTGAGCAATTCTACCACCATAGCAACACGCAACACTCGGGTGAGTCTGTTCCATGTCTCTGTTTTCACCAAACACAAAAGACCTGGAATCTACAGGGATAATTATTTAACTCCAAAACAACATAGACCATTGGTTAAATCAATGCAGGTTTTATTGATTCTGCTACTTTCTGGTGACGTACACCTAAATCCTGGCCCCAAGTATCCATGTGGGATATGCTTTAAAAATGTGAAAATCAATCAAAAGGCTATGGAATGCGAAAATTGTTTAGTGTGGTACCATGCACAACAAGTGTACTACTATGGGGGATGAACTTTATAAAGTGCATATGGAACATGAATCTTATACATGGATTTCTTATAGGTGCGGCTTGCCAAACTTCACCAACTCAACTCTATTTTTGACGGTAAATACTTCAAATTCATTTGACGTACTCTCAAATTCTTACTGTGATGGTTCACCAATCAATATTGAACCCAATGCAAGGACTCGTATTGGGAGCCCTAAGCATACTTCTAGCCCGAACAAAAACTCAAACTTTATATAGAAATGGGCATAAACCCAAAACAAGACCATTGAAATTCCTGAATATAAACTTCCAAAGTGTTAGGAACAAAATTCCTTTGCTACACACCCTGCTGGAAAAGGAAAACCCTGATGTAATAGCCGGCACAGAAACATGGCTTGATGACTCCGTTTTTTCAAGCGAAATTCTGCCTTCCACTTACCAACTGTTTAGAAAGGACAGGCGAACAGAAACTACTGGCGGTGGTGTTTTTTTGGCTGTAAAGAGTAATCTAATAGCTAAGGAAGAACCGAATCTTAATTTTAACTGTGAATCAATTTGGGCTAGTATCCACATGCAAGGAAGTCAAGCTGTATATTTAGGTGCTTTCTATAGACCAGACGCAGGGTGCAAGATCATAGAACAGGAATGCATCAATCAACTTGATCAGATACTTCTTAATTACTTCCTAAAAACTGTCATATTTGGCTCGCAGGGGACTTCAATCTCCCCGATATAGATTGGGATAAAAAATGTTTTAAAACTGGTGGTAGATATCCTGCAGTCAGCAAACGGATGCTTGAGCTGGCATTAGACCATAATCTCCATCAAGCCGTTACTGCTCCAACCAGAGATGAAAATGTCTTGGACCTAGTCTTCACCAATACACCATCGTTCGTTCAAAATGTAAACATTCTCCCGGGACTTGGAGATCACGACATAGTATCTGTAGATGCACTTCTCTCCCCACAAAGAATTAAAGCTCCTCGAAGGAAAGTTTACTTGTACAAAAAGGGCAATTTCGAACTCATAAATAAGGACATAAATGACTTCGTTATGCATATTACCGAAGACGTTGCAAATCAGTCTACTGTAAATCAGCTTTGGTTAGCTCTAAAAAAAACAATCTCTACATCAGTTGAAAAACATATACCGAGCAGAACCTCAAAAATTAGTACTCAACTTCCATGGGTTAACTCTCTCTACATAAGGATGAATCGTCGAAAACAACGTATGTATAATAAAGCGAAAAGCACAAATCATATTGAGGACTGGGACAACTTCAAGGATCATCGGCGTGCAACTGACCGCAGTATTCGCAAATCTAGGTCGGAGTACTTGTTTGAAGTTGGAGAAAGTTTGGAAAGTGGCGACGCAAAACCATTCTGGCGTTTTATAAAGAACACCTGCCGAAACTTCTCGGGCGTTGCGGCTCTGGATACGATGACAGGATTTGCTACAACTGCCTTTGAGAAAGCCAACACTTTGAACAATCATTTTCAATCTGTCTTCACACAGGAAGACAATAGCAACCTCCCAACACTAAAACCAGGCCTGCCAGACATGCCACCAATACACATAACTCCCCCTGATGTGGAAAAGCTTCTAGAACAGCTGAAAGCCCAGAAAGCCCCAGGTCCAGATGGAATTATGCCAAAGGTACTCAAAGAATGTGCTCGTAGTATCGCTCCGATCTTGACCATTATCTTAAAAAAATCCATCTCTACAGGTGTCCTTCCAGATGACTGGTTGACGGCAAACGTTACCGCCATTTTAAAAAAAGGAAATCGCTCTGTGCCTGGCAATTATCGCCCAGTGTCACTTACATCAGTTTCATGTAAATTGCTTGAACATATCTTGTATTCAAACATAATGCACCATCTTGAAAAATATGGGTTCCTGAGCGAAAAACAACACGGCTTTCGTAAGGGGCACTCTTGTGAGACGCAGCTTGCCCTGACCATAAATGACCTTGCTGGATTCCTGAACAACAAAGGCCAGGCCGATATTGTTATAATGGACTTTAGCAAGGCATTTGATAGCGTCCCACATGAAAGGCTGCTTGCTAAACTTGGCCAAGCTGGAATAAATGGTACCCTTACACACCTGGATTAGATCGTTTCTTTACCAAAAGAACTCAACAAGTCTTTTTAGAAGGAGCAACTTCATCGCCCATACAAGTAACATCTGGAGTTCCACAAGGCACAGTACTTGGCCCTCTACTATTTTTGCTGTACATAAACGACATACCCGATGGAATAACATCAACAATTCGTCTTTTTGCAGATGACTGCATTATATACAGACAAATAGATAACATCAGCGACAGCCACGATCTTCAAAAAGACATCGATCGCCTGTGTATGTGGGAGCAAAATTGGCAGATGAAGTTTAACATTTCCAAATGTTACGCCATGCAAATTACTCACAAGAAAAAACCAATCGACACAACATACAAAATGGGAGACTCATACTTGAAATAACGCCCAATCACACGTACCTGGGGATATAGTTAAACAACAAGTTAAGCTGGGCTAATCACATTCAAAAGGTAACTACATGTACAAAAGCAAATCAAATTCTTGGGCTTTTGCACAGGAACCTCTATAGCTGTTCGTCAAAGGTCAAAGCAAGGGCCTACAAGTCACTTGTTAGACCACGAATAGAGTACTGCTCATCAATATGGGATCCTTATCATAATAGTTATAAACTTCAGTTGGAGGGGGTTCAACAGCGATCTGCCAGATTTGTTTTAAACAATAACAACAAGAAAGATAGTGTCAGCAACCTGATTTCTCAATTGGAATGGGAACAGCTGGAACATCGGAGGGCTATCCAACGATTGACACTTCTTTACAAATCTGTCCACAAACTCGAATTGCCATAGACACCGATTCATACCAGACCAATGTATACGGGGACAGGGTTAGAACTAGACAACAGGCTGCAACTGCCCTCATTAAGCCCCCAGCACAAAAAGACTGTTACAAATTCTCCTTCCTCCCAAGATCATTTGCAGAATGGAACAAACTACCACAAGATATTCGTCAAGCCCCAACAGTAGCTATTTTTAAAGGAAAAATTCAAGCAATGGACATGGGAAACGTCATCAGGGGGGCCCACTTTATGTAATTACATTTCTGCTCAGTCACCTGCATTGTGCATCCCGATATGTGGAGATTATGCAGTATATCACCAGAACCAGAACCAGAAGTCTATAAATGTGGCCCACAAATCCTCAGGGAGAAATTGTACATGTAAGACAGTGGTCAGAGTTTTCATCTGGAAATGTTTGGATTGAATTAAGTATTGTGGGGCTGAAGATTGAAGATTGGATGCTTTTCATTAGACTTCTTTGGAGCTAGGAAAAAGTTGAAATGAACCCTATAGTCCATTTTTGTGAGGAAGAGGGGTTCAGCTTTCTTTTTTATGGAACAAGTAATCTGTTTTTCCCAGAACAAACTAACAAGCAAATAAACAGGTGCATGAAAGATCACATCTGGAGTGGTGGTAAATCTTGGAGTACCGGTGAATAGCCAGCATATCATAGCAAGGGAACACAAATCCGGCAAATACCAGAGCAACGAGGGATGTAGTGCTCCAATACCTCCATCTGGTGCCCATTCCTGAAGATTACATATTATACATTTTCTGGTGGAAGGCAAATAACTGGAGTAAGGAGTGTGCTGACTCAGATTTTCGAGGATCCCGTGGGAAAAAGACCAAAGAAGCCAGCTGGTCACTGACATTATAAGTTCGGAACTGGCTCTATATCCTTTGTAGGCTTGGTCATTCCGATGAGGCAGGTATCAGATAATCACATTCATAGCTGGTAGTTAGTATATTTATGACTTGTAGAATGAACATCAAAGTGTAGAATGAACATCAAAGTCTAGAGTCCACCACAGGATCTAAATGTACATTGAATTTTCCTGTTGGACTTTTTCTTTGCTTTAGTTAATTCTGACAACATTTTGCAGAGGTGTCTAGTGTTTCACTTCAGGGAGAACACAAAAAGCAACTTGGCACTAGCCTATGGCGTGCTGTAAAACAGAAGGATGTATTTTGTGTTTACACGCAAGACATGCAGTTCCTACAGGGTTTTTTTTAGTTCAGAGGAGTTGCTTGTGCATGTGCATTGGAAACACATTCTACATGTGTAGGTGTCCAGGTGAGACATTTTCTGTAACAGAGTCTACATTATTGCCAATTAATAAATACCTCAAAGAGTTTATGGGGGTGTGTGTTTTAACATGTGATATAAAAACTGGCTCAGTGAACAAGCACATTGTTGTGTAAAAGTAATATATGCACTGCCCTCTTTGTGCACAGGAACTATCAAGTCAACTGTTTTCTTTGTGCGTATTGTTTTGGGTGGGTTTTTTTGTGAGGAGATATTGTGCCACCTGCAAGCGCAAACCACACGTACACATGAGCAACCAGATGATGTATCAAATTAAGCAAGCAGGTATGCTCATGAAACTGTCGGGATCTGGCAACTTTGCAACTTCATAGCCCCTTTAACGCGGAGAGCCACATTGTGCAGTGTTTTGTATACATACTGCATTATGTAGTGCGGCTCGCAATCAGTTCACTAAGTTTTGTCATTTAACTGTTACGTTAGTAGTGACAGGAGATTTATTAGTAAATATTTCATTCATAATTTGGTTATCATTGGGTACTCTAACTTCCTGAGTAGTCCACAAACGCGTTTTCTTTTGGCGCGTAGTGATTTGCTTTTGTAGGTCTGCAGCGTTGCAGTACTCCCCTACGTTAAACCAATGTGTGGTGCATTGGAGGGTCGCCATTGCTATAATTTTTGATAAGCACAGCTGTGACAAGACAGCAACAACAGGGTTCCCTGCTCGCTTACATGTATGCCTACGTGCTTGTAAAGTTGTTAAGCAACTCAAATTTGTTTGTGGATTCTGGTGAGTTAGCATTTGTTTTACATTTCATTGTGTAAATCCGTTATTTATGGGTATGAAATTAACATTGACTATCATTTGTCGGTGGGTATGCTTTACCGCTGTACTATACAAATACCATGACTGTGTAAAGTGTGTCTGTATTTGTTACAGCTAGCTTGATTGTAGCGTGGACTGACTCGTAGTCGTAAAGGGTGCCTCATTCCCAGTGGTGTCTGGTAAGTCCAGAAAAAAGTGCTTTAATATACTACATGTAAGTATTATTTTTACAACAAGAAAAGTGAGATAGTTTATTGTACAAATTGAAATGTATTGTTATCTCTCTGTGCCTTTGTTGTAGGGGATTTTACGGGGTTTTATTAAATTATAAACCAATCAATCATCGAGAATCAACTTGACTTGTATAGTTTCGTCTTTATTTTGGAGTGTTCCTGCATGAACGAAGGAGTAATTCTTCACCCCGGTGTCGTGTGACCACGCACCAACCCCAGGCTACACCTCGTAGACCCTGACAAAACTAACATAATATAACGCCAACCAAAACATTTCTGTTTATGGTGCTCTAGGCAGGTGGAGCTCCTTAACCATGGGAGGCAGATACTCTGATTCCAAACTGGGACAGGTGGGGTCCGTAGCCTTGGTTGGCAGCCCACCTATTATAAGTGCTGAACACGTCACTTCAAGTCATATTATCACCACTGGCTAACATGTTCCAGGCCAGGGGCGAACTACATCATATTCTGTAGAGCTCGGCTGCAGTTGCCTCCGGAACAGAGCTGTTTATAGGGCCAATCACTCGTCCACTTTGCCAGGCCCAGACTAAAATAATTCTGGCAAAGTAAGGTTTACGAAAACTACAAAAAAGAAACTAAATGCTACATCGATTGCAGTAGGGTGGTCGTCCACCAATGACTCCATGACGGGCCAGCGGTAAACTGGAACACCACCACGGACTGTTGGTCTTGAGAAGTGTCGTCTGCCTACAGTGTACCTTCAAACCCCATGTTGTGTCTACCTACAAAGTTCTTATACAAACAAAGGAAAACCCATCGACTTTTCTTAGGTTGTGCTGATGCAGGGACCGACATTGTCGGCATACTGGAGCATCGACTAATTTACTCCAAACCAATTGAAGAGCTGTGGTCACTGGTCTTCAGGACAGCCAACGACAGGTGACAGGGGGGCGTTGGACTACTCATGTCTAAACAGATCTATAAATGTCTGCAGAACTATCAAGTAATTAAAAACAGAATTCTAACAGCAACATTCTTTGGAAATCCCATCTAACAGTAACCACTGTGTATGCTCCATTTATTTTCATTTATTAATTCTGGTTATGAAGCCAAGGACTCTCAAAAAAGCGATCTTAATCACCAAGCCAAGAACCCAATGGAGAGGAGACAATGAAGGAAGTTTCAATTTTAGATGTAGGAGGAAAACCCCACAGAACTATTCCAAGGAAAACCCACGCAATCAGGCAGGGACTGAAAACCCAATCTACATTAGTGCCCCCAGTGGGATACACACCAGGGTCCCAGAGGTGAAAGGCGAGTCAAGATACCACTACACCAACAGAGTGTTCTCCATACCAGACAAGGAAGCTTTCTATACTTCCCTGAATGACCATTTAGATCACGTCAAAGGCATAACATCCATCTAGTCCTAGTTGATTTCAACGCTAGAGTTGGACTTTCCTCTCATCCTTCTATTGTAGGACGCCATTTGAACACAAATGACAATGGTAATTACAATGGTGAACGACTAGTCACCATGTGTGAAGAGAACAACTTGCGTCCCGCACAAATGAGATTCCCCCAGCCTAGATCCCAACTCTGGACTTGGTCTCATCCGGCAGGCTCAACACATCAACTAGATCACATCTTGATAAACAACAAGTGGGTTAACTCTCTACGTATTTGCCGTGGATTCAATTCTGTGGAATTAGACTCTGATCATCGCATTGTTAGCATCACCCTGGTCACCAGTCTAAGAACCACAAAGGGAAAGCCATGCAGACGACCAAAGTTCAACTGGAAAAGGCTGCAAGATCCTGTAACAAAAAAAGAAGATTCAACTAGAACTATCCAACAGATTTGAAGCACTCCAGGAAGACAAAACGGTATGACAGCTTTGAAAACACTGTAAAAGAAGTGACTGTAAATGTGGTTGGAAAATGCATACCATGTGGAATGCCAAACTGGGTTCAAATAATCTCAGAATCAGGTTCTCAGTATCAAAATCACACCAATCAAGGGAAAAATGGAGGAAACTTATCACCTACCTCAATGAATGATATAGAAGGGATGAAACTGCTGCTCTCAGCAAGCAGATAGATGATCTCCAGTTAGCTGATGAGTTGGGACACTACACTACCACATGGAAAATAATCAATGACCTCTCTGGGAAAAACAAGAGAAAGAGTGCTAAAGTCAGAATAAGAGATGGAACAGGCCCTGCTAGTGACACAGAACTGATTACAGAATGGAGACAATATTTCAGCTCCTTACTCAACAATGATGATGGCCCACCATCTGAACTACATGTACCTCCACCTGCTGCAAAGGACTTGCCCATCAACACTGACCCACCTTCTCGGGATGAGACAGCCAATGCCATACGAGCTGTGAAAACCAACAAGGCAGCAGGTCTCGATTGTGCAATAACTGATTGTCACAAGAGGGAGATAACGTTAATATACAGTGTTTGTTTAAACCAAATTCCTGTACATGCAAATTTTCAGGGCGTGGAAGTACATCATTTGTCCCTCAGTGCATTTCCTTTGTGTTTATGCTTAATTTTAGACAGAGTATATTGGTAACAAAAATCAGTTTTTTCTTGCAAGGAGGATAAAGAAAATTCCTAAGGGACTAAGAGCGTGAAGAAGTTAGGGAGACCGGCAGACCGGTTTTCAAGGGTGCTTTAATTTTAGTGATCAAGAATATGATCAAGATGTGGGTTTAATTCCCCAGGAAGTTGGGAGATAGCCTATAGATAAATTCTAAGTTCGAGTGGATCATCTTGGCATGAATTTAGCCAATAGTTTCAGCGGTAGCTGACAGTGAGAGTGAAGACAGTGAATGGGGAAATTATTGAGCCATGAGTCACCCGTTTATATGCAAAGTGTCATTCTTTAATTAATTGTTGTTAAATGGCTTAGTTTTGTAGGTGAAGAGAAGCTGTTAGTTTATCAAAATATTCCTGTTGTGGACGAAATTATTATTTGAGTAGTGCAACGCTGGTATCCACTTTAAGTTTGTAAATTGTGGGGCAGACAAAATTGCCCAATAATAGATACGGAGAACTGTGTGGGTTTTGTTTGCTGTGGAACTGTATTATGAAATTTACCTTGATTACTGTCAACTTGTTAGGGTCGGATTATTATTGTGTTTAATATCAATATTTCCAGGGCTTCCCATATGGCTTGAAATCTGAAACTAAACTAGAGTCCAACCTCATAATTGGGACTGAGTAGGAACTGGACCACGGCTGGGACAACACCAGACGGTCAGTCTCCAATACCGGGACATCGTGACACTTTGGTAGCGGGTATGTTAGTTTCGAACAACTCAAATCTCCGTTTGTACTCTAAACACAAAGACCACAATGAGTAACTAGGATATAGGATTAATTTAATCCCCTCGTTTATTAATGTAATTTGGGTCTCACTGGTAGTGATTGTGCGTTATTTTTTCTTGTACATAGCTGTAAATAAATGATTCATAATCTGTACGACTGTTAGGAAAGGTGTATTATTTTGGGTCAGTGTTTATTCAGTCTTGGACGCATTGCGCGTGAAGGCAGGGTGGCCTGGGTACATGTATGTGACACTGCTGAAGCTCTTCAGAGTGGAGGTGATAAGATGATAGACATCATCCATGCTTTCTGTGCTGAGGTATATACAACATTGTCACCACCACATCAGTGGACATTAAATGTCATCATACCGGTGCCCAAGAAAGGGGATCTCTCCCTCTCTTGACTAACTACCGGGGGATTACTCTCATGTCAATACTGAGGAGCAATATCAAGCCGGCTTCCATTCTGGCCGCTGTTGTGCACAGCAGATGAACATCCTTCAAAGGGTTATGGAGGGATTTAAAGACCGACAACTTCTTCTTGCAGTACCTTTTGTTGACTCTAAGAAAGCCTTTGACTCCATCAACAGAGCTGTTATGATTTCCATATTACGCCACTATGGTATACCCAAAGCAATGGTCAGTGCCATTCAAGCCCTGTATGTTAATTCCAGAAGCGCTGTTATGGAAATATCTCAGATCTTTTTGATGTATCCACTGCAGTTTTGCAGGGTGATTTACTTGCTCCTTTCGTGTTCATCATAGTCGTTGACTACCTCATAAAGAAAGCCACGAATGGTCTGGATTCTGGAGTAGTAAGACATCCCCATTAGGAGTTGCCGTAAAAGCTGCTTAATGACCTCGACTTTGCTGATGACATTGCCCTTCTAGAGTCTATAGCTTACCACGGGCCAAGGAACAGTTATCTAGGACAGCTTCAGAAGCAAAACATATGGGGCTAGTTATCGATGTACCCCAGACAGAATATCACCTCAAACTGTGACCCCGACCAACACTCTATGGTAGTCCAATCAAGCACGTGACTGATTTCAGATATCTGGGATCTATGGTGGCAACCAGCGCAAGGTAAAAGACGCAAGGTACTTGCTTGGACGGCTTTTTGCAAGTTGGAGCAGTTGTGGAGAAGCCCCTCCCTACCCATTACCACCAAAGTGAGGTTGTTCAACACCACGTGCATCACAGTTCTCTTCTATGGATGCATGTGAGTCTTGGGTCATCTCCAAAGACATGGAAAGTAAAATAAATTCTTTTGCAACCGGGTCACCAGAGCTACTAATAAAAAAATAAAAACATAAAAATAAAACCAGACCAAGTCGCAACACTTGCCCAAGATCCTCGTAGCTGCAGGAATCTTGTAGTCGCCTGCTCTGCAGCTGAAGGATGATTAGTTTTAAAAGTTCATCCCCTCGTCTGGTTCTTGAAAATATGCTTAATTTATTGAATAAGTGTTAAGGTCCTGCGCAAAAATTTAACAGCCTAAAGAATGTCCATTGAACAAACAATTCTAAAAAATATTGGTGAAAGAAAAACCACAAATTATGATAATTTTACCCTTTTTCTGTTATACATATATAGGTATTTATGAATAGCAATAACACTTTAAGGAGCTGGTCTTGACGGCGTGGTCATGACCTTGGTTAGTGGCTGGCTGCTGTTAATACATGTAGCTCCTCACACTGTTATTCCACAACTATATCATTGCCTCTTACTGTGTCAATACATTCTTTGCTAAGGTGCCCATATATTCTGTACATACTCCAAGCTGGGATAGCACTACAGATGTATTAGCAGCATTGCCTCCACGCTTCCATAACTGATCTGTGACCCTGAAATAAAACATAGTAAAACAAAGCTCTGGTCAATACAGTATAAAGTTTTAGAGCCATACATTTTAAGGTTCAAACAATGGCAGAACAAAGCAAAGTTCTCAGTTTACATTTGCAACAAACTTAAAAAGAGCATCAACAAGGTTTTGTGTGTGGGTTTGTGTGTAAAATTAGGATGAGCATTAAATGCAAAGTGTTGACCCAAAGTACTCTGTGGACCTTCTGTACAAAATGTTCCTGTCCAAGGAGTTCAAAAGAGAATTTGAAACTTCATTCTAACTTGTTAATGTAGATTTGAGGTGGGCAAGTGCATTTGTCTAGCAAATGAATTTTGAAGTTATTGCAGTTTATTAAATTGGGAAATCCGACAACCCCCCAAAAGAAGGCTATGCTTGCGTCAATTCTAGACATTACTACAGAATGAACGAGTATTTCTGGGTTTTTTGGTCGAGATATTTTCTTCTGTAGTTGATTTGGTGAAATGCAAATGGGGCTGTTTTACATACATGTATGTAAGATTAACATGATTACACATTATGAATTTTTTGTCAAGTAATTAAATTGAATTGGCACAAAAGGAACATAACAATGGCAACGACTATTCAAAGGGTAGGAACGAACTACAAAACCAGTGAATTAAAGTGGTTTGTATGATGGGAGAAAGGATTCAAATGGCAGTCTGTTTAAGTTGTTTCAAGCCAATTCAAAGAGTTTTCAGAAATTAGCTGCTGCAAACTGCTTTACCTACCAAAAGGACCTGTGGTATAAATGCAAAAAATATTTATTGCCTGATGTTTCAACCCTATTAGAGTCTTTCTCAAAGGTTAAATGACAAAACAATACACATAACAGGTTTGCTAGTGTAACAAAGGCAGTCAAGACAAAAGAGATGAAAAGAGAAAGAGAGGCAGCAAGCACAGAGAAAAAGCAACAGGGATGAACAATGATGACGGGATTGCTGCCTGCACTTCAGCTCTAGCTACATGTACATGTACATGTATGAGTGGCCACACCTCACCGCCCATTTCTGACAAAGTATCCCTCATTAACTATGTTCTAACTAAAAACAGTTTTCTTTCATGGGTCAGCCCCGTGCCGTTCTTGGGTCTGGTGGCGCTATATCGATAACATCTTTTTCATCTGGACTAGTGATGAAGCAAGCCTCATAGCATTCAATAACCACATAAATTCCTTCCACAGGACCATCAAATTCACGAGTCAACACTCAACCAAAGACACCCACTTTCTGGATGTCAAGGTTATAAAGACGGATGATGGCTTAATCACAGATCTCTTTGTTAAACCCACAGATGAACATCAACCAGCTGTCGATTACCTGACACTGCAAAACCCAGCATAGCCTACAGCCAGGCCTGTAGACTCTGTTGAATCTGTTCAAATTTTCCAATTTTATCCACCACTCACAGGAACTCAAGAAAACCATGTTTCCAGGGGTCATTTCCCTAGCAGTCCATCGAGCAATCCAGATAGTCAAAGGTCAAAGCTTGTTCTAGGGAGTCAGTACTTTTCAAAGGACCCAAGCAACAACAGAGTTCCAAGGGGAAATTTTCTTTTGTTAATACTTTTCACCCCTCACTTCTTCCCATTTGTAAAACAACCAGTTCTAACCATCATATTCTTCACACATCAGATCGGCTTCAACATGCTGTACAGCAAGTACCCATAGTTGTCTACAGATGCCCAACCAGTCACAGGGATCTCATCGTCCGGACAGAAGTCGTTGTGTCCCCCCCCCCCCATTAACAATAATGTTAATCCCCTTTGCCACAGGCAACTTTTAGGTGTTCCAACACTTCCAAATGCATCCTCTGTAGACAACTCATCAGGGAATCAGACTCCTTCACCAGCCATATACTGGTGGTACCACACATTTAAAGACAAAGGATCAGAACACCTGCACCACCACTAATCTTATCTATTTTATATCTTGCAAAGTTTGCGGTAACCTAATATATAGGTTAAACAAGAACTACATGTACACTCAAGAGGCGTTTCTACACATCAATCTTCCTTATCTCACCAAAGAGTGCAAGATAGACAAGAATGGAGAGTGAAAATTCCTGGAGCCTGCGGGATATGGTGCAAGATTGATTGCTTGATTGAAACATTTCCTTTCTGATGTGACTGTACAGGGCATTGAGGAAATAGGTAACCACAGAGAGACTATTTACCTGAGCAGGGATAAACCATTCAACCCCATGGTCTGAACATCCAAGAAGGAAATGAACATCATCTTGTTATCTTTGCCTTCTACTTTTCCCACAGTATCTCCTTTTTTTTTGTGCCTCAGTCACTAATTAAGTTCTTTTCTCCCTCTTCCTACCTTTGATGGCACTTTTGTATGATTTGACAACCTGCCTGCTGACAGCCGACCAAATAGGTTGATCGCGTGCAGAGAGACAACATTAAAAACATGACCCAAAGCAAAATAGTAAAAAAAACTTTTTTATTTCAAAATCTTTTTTATTGTCATTAAACATTTTTGAAAAATGAAGTCAACTTGCCAAAGTCTGAGATTTTAAAAAGTTGGAACTGAAAAAAAAAAAAAGTAGATTTTTCAAAGTTACAAAGTCGGAATTCCACAAAAAGTTTGAAGAATCTCATCATCCACTGCTACACTAATTTTGCACATGGGTACAGCAGTAACTGATCAATAATTTCATCAAAAGCAAGTTACTCAAACAGTTTTATAAATCACTTGGACTGACCCTCACTTCCACCTATGACATCTGTGGTTGTTTTTTCCTCACTTCCAACATCAGGTAAAACAGTACATGTATAAGAACTTAATTTTTGGTAATTTTGTTTACATTGTGGAGTAGTTGTACACTTCTTGACCAAGAACTAAAAGATTAACCTTGCGTTCACACGAGGCATTGCCGTTAACCAGCACAGCAGATTGTTTCGGCTTCCAGTAGTTTTCTCAGCCACTGTAGTGTGAAAAGTATGTTGAATAAATTTAGATGTTGGCTTGAAGAATATCTTATAAATATAACACTCATGTAAAGTTTCATATTTTTGTAATAAGTTCACAGCGACTCAATTTTTTTAATTTGCAGCGATTCGGAGCGAGAAATTATTTTGTTTTGGTCTGTTCTTGTCACCAACACACTGCGTCATTAGAAGTTGAGTGCTACAGTTTCGTCCCCAATAGTGCTGGATGTCTTGCCTGTATATGGGAAGGCGGTTGATCATTTCACGTCAAAATGGATCCTAACAATCGCTGATGTCAACTTAACTGTAAAACTTCAAATATTTTGATGGCAACTGAGGAAAAAAATGTAAAGGCCTACATGTATGTGCAATTCCACCAGGGGTAAAAATACACGGAGTCGTACCTTCAGTTACGCTCACACGAGCAAAAAACACTGCTAAAATTACTTGAAATGAAATGTTCACTGCTAACTTTTGGAGTTAGCAATGAAGTTACACTCATGTGAACATCAGTGACCCATGTACTCTGTCTTTGCGTGTACTCTGATACCACAATATTCTGAGTACTCAGACCTTTGAACTCGTTTCCAACACTTAACACAGCCAGGAAATGTTTTGGGGGGTTTTCATAGATAGATCATGCAATTTGTAGGTATATATATTTTTTACACGTATGGTAGTAAATAAATATAGAGTTAAATGGGGTTAGGGCAGAAACAAGCAGTTTCAATTAATAATGAAAATTCACCAGAAACAACAGGCAAAGTGGCAATAAAGTAATAATAATATAAATCTTGACAGAAATAATATATGTTTCAACAACTACAATAGGCTGAAAAAGCTAATAATATTTTCAAAACCATTTTAATTTGAGCTTAAAGGGCTGCCTAATACATGTTTTTCCTTTGTATGTAATCTATTTGACAATTGGGAGTTTCATACAAATTTTGAATTACTTTTCCAGAACAGAGATTTTTCTATTGTACAATTCAGACAAATGAAACCTACCTGTTGTCTGTGTCTTCCAATGGGAAGTGGTCTAATACACTGATGATATCTAGACACACTAGTCCAACAACTAACACTCTCTTCTTAGCTCCTAGTCCAACAACTAACACTCTCTTCTTAGCTCCATCATCAACCAGCTCCAAGGATTTCTCATTACTCTGATTGGCCATTTCAACTGTTCCTGTTCCAGCTGAGATCTTTCATCAGGAGAAAGAATGAATATCATCCAATGTCTGTAATAACAATAATAACATATGTACTAGTTTTCCATAATCTTTAATTTAACAATTGTTATTACTTTTCAAATGAGAAATTTCAGTGAATATAAATAAATGAAACAATTGTTATTCATGCGCAATTGGTATGTATTGCAGAAATAACACAATTGAAATAATCCCTCTGATACTAAAATGCCAAAAGGCTTGCCATTTTTCTAACCAGGACAGCCAACACAATGCAAACACGAGGTAGTATGTTTCACATCAAATTACATGAATGAACGGAAATGTACTGCATCACAAATGCATAACATTTTCATCTGAACAGCACTACATGTATGTGTACATTCCCAGCTGCTGGTTAACTAATCTGCAGCATTTTGTGTAGCAAATATTGCTTAACATTGTCTGCTAAGCAGATATGAGCAGGATACCAGTTACAAATTGTACATGTGACATGGTAGTTTGGCCGGTAACCTTATTCTGGTATTAGAGAAATGTTGTTGTGCTTAGCTACATTTTGTGCTCAAGCAGCTCTATGAAATTGGGCCCTGGTCTGCATTCCCAGCTGCTGGATAACTAATCTGCAGCAGTTTCTTCAGGGGGTTTAAATCCAAGCAGGTCTGCATTCCCAGCTGCTTGATAACTGATCTGCAGCAGGTTCTAAAGGGGTTTTAAATCCAAGCAGGTCTGCATTCCTATATGTCCCTATATGTCCCTCTAAATCTGCGGATCAATACAACTCCTCTTTGAGTACTTTGATTGATAGGCATGCTCCTCTTCAAGTTAAAACCGTCACAATTAGACCTAAAGCGCCTTGGTTCACCGAAGACGTGCAGGAGGCAAAGAGACGAAGGCGCCGGGCGGAACGCTGTATGATCAAGTCAAGACTTTGTGTTGACAGGGAACTGTATCGTCGAGAATGCGATTCTTACTACGAATGCATCTACAACGCTCGGTCAACGTATCTCAAGAATCTGATTGCAGAGGCCGACACCAAACAACTGTTCAGCATTGTAAAGTCACTCTCATCACCAAATCAATCACCAATTATTCCGGATCACTCATCTGACAGTGAACTTGCCAACAGGTTTGCTAGGTTCTTCAGCGAGAAGGTATCCAATGTTGTATCTTCCTTCACTGACTCAGTTCCGGTGCCAGCAATCACAACTTGCGCTGTTCCGTCTGATCATGAACTTTCCAAATTCTGTCTTGTATCGGATTCGGAAGTCAAGAAGCTCATCAAATCACTTCCATCTAAACACTGTAAATTGGATCCAATTCCTACGTGGCTTATGAAGGACACCCTTGACGAACTCCTCCATGTCATCACCATGTTGTTTAATCTCTCCTTGTCCCGGAACCATTTAAAACGTCCCTACTCATTCCTCTTCTCAAGAAGCCAAACCTTGATCCCAATGGACTGAACAACTACAGGCCCATTGCAAATCTACCTTTCCTAGGTAAAGTCCTGGAGAGGATTGTAGCTGCTCAGTTGAAGGCCCACCTTGAGAGATTTGGCATGCTTCCTGTCCATCAATCTGCTTACCGGAACCACCATTCAACAGAAACTGCTTCGGTTAAAGTCTTAAATGATCTCCTCCTGGCCATAGACAAGGGCAACGAAGCTGTACTCATCCTCCTGGATTATATGAAGCTGTACTCATCCTCCTGGATTATACGGCTGCGTTTGATACCATCGACCATACCCTGTTACTTCATCGCCTGGAAAATGACTTTTTTTTCAACGGAACTGTGCTTGATTGGATACGTTCATATCTTCACGATCGCAGTCAACGTGTGATCATCAACGACACGCCTTCTGCAACATTTCCACTGATCTGCGGCGTTCCTCAAGGTTCCGTAATCGGCCCGCTTCTCTTTCTTCTCTACACCAGCCCACTGTCTAAGGTCATTGATTCTCACCAGGGGATTCAGCATGCGATGTACGCCGACGACACTCAGATTTATATAACTCTGAAACCTAACGGGAAGGATGATGCAGCTCGGAAACTAAGCAGTTGCCTTGAAGACATTAGGTTCTGGTCCTTTAACAATAGACTCTGTCTTAATGAAAAAAAATCTGAAATGATTCACATTACTTCCAAATACAGAAACACTGATTCTTTCCCTGACTTGGTCACTAGAGATGGTTTACTGAAGGTTAGTGAATACGTACGAGACCTTGGTGTTACAATTGACAAAAACCTTACATTTCAGCAGCATATTAAAAACATCTGTAAATCTGCATCTTTTGGAATCTTTAAAATTGGGAAAATTAGGAAACTACTTGACCGACCCACAACTGCAAAATTAACCCATGCATTTGTTTTCTCCCACCTTGATTATTGTAATTCAATTTTTTCTGGCCTTCCTCATTCATACCTACTTCCACTCCAAAGAATTCAGAATACTGCTGCAAGGCTTGTAACTCTCTCAAGAAAATGTGAGCACATAACCCCAATATTGCGTTCTCTTCATTGGCTCCCCATACACCATCGTATACCATTTAAAGTTCTTCTTTTGTCATACAAAATTCTCCATGGTCAAGCCCCTACATATCTGTCAGATTTGATTTCCTTACGTTGTTCTAGTTCTATAAGACCTCTTCGATCATCATCAACCTTGCAGTTAACCCTTGGACCTCGTACTGTGACAAGATATGGTGACCGAGCTTTTTCTGTAATTGCCCCTATCCTTTGGAACAAATTACCAGCGCATATTCATAATGCTCAATCCCTTGATCAGTTTAAGACCTTGCTGAAAACGCACCTTTTTAATTCATGAATGTTATTCTTCACGGGCTCAGTTGTGAGTCGGTCAAAGGAGGTGCACACCATCTTATTCCTTGTTTGTTTGTTCTTATGCCTGTTTATTATTGTTATACATGTATGATTTATTGATAAATGTTCTGATTTATTAATTTTTTGTATTCACTATAAGTTTTGTTGGTATTTATTTTGTAGACAGACCATGGTGCGCTTAGAAACATCCGTATTAAGCGCCTAATAAATGTTGTGTATTATTATTATTATTCCCAGCTGCTTGATAACTGGTCTGCAGCAGGTTCTTCAGGGGTTTAAATCCGAACAGGTCTGCATTCCCAGCTGCTTGATAACTGATCTGCAGCAGATTCTTCAGGGGGTTTAAATCCAAGCAGGTCTGCATTCCCAGCTGCTGGATAACTCAGTGATCTGCAGCAGGTTCTTCAGTGAGTTTAAATCCAAGCAGGTCTGCATTCCTAGCTGCTGGATGACTAATCTGCAGCAGGTTCTTCAGGGGGTTTAAATCCAAGCAGGTCTTCATTCCCAGCTGCTTGATAACTGATCTGCAGCAGATTCTTCAGGGGGTTTAAATCCAAGCAGGTCTGCATTCCCAGCTTCTGGATTATAACTCAGTGATCTGCAGCAGGTTCTTCAGTGGGTTTAAATCCAAGCAGGTCTGCATTCCTAGCTGCTGGATAAAACTCAGTGATCTGCAGCAGGTTCTTCAGGGGGTTTAAATCCAAGCAGGTCTGCATTCCTAGCTGCTGGATAAAACTCAGTGATCTGCAGCAGGTTCTTCAGGGGGTTTAAATCCAAGCAGGTCTGCATTCCCAGCTGCTTGATAACTCAGTGATCAGCAGCAGAATCTTCAGGGGGTTTAAATCCAAGCAGGTCTGCATTCCTAGCTGCTGGATAACTCAGTGATCTGCAGCAGGTTCTTCAGGGGGTTTAAATCCAAGCAGGTCTGCATTCCCAGCTGCTGGATAACTCAGTGATCTGCAGCAGGTTCTGCAGGGGGTTTAAATCCAAGCAGGTCTGCATTCCCAGCTGCTTGATAACTCAGTGATCAGCAGCAGGTTCTTCAGGGGGTTTAATCCAAGCAGGTCTGCATCCCTAGCTGCTGGATAACTCAGTGATCTGCAGCAGGTTCTTCAGGGGGTTTATCCAAGCAGGTCTGCATTCCCAGCTGCTGGATAACTCAGTGATCTACAGCGTGATCTTTTTAAAGTTTAAGGGACGATTGGGCAAGTGTAGCCACAAATGCCTTTGAGACTCGAGGGAAATTGTTTTGTTGGCTTGGTCGTTGCCTGAATCAAAGGTTCTCAGATGGGGTGACATTCTACATATGTTCATTGAACTATTTCCCCTGACATGCCTGACCTAATAACCCCTGGTCACATCTTCCTGTTTTAAAAGATTCAGCCTCTTTTTCAATAATAATGTAGCTCTATGGTGTACACATCCATTGTCATTCTTTCCTTGTACTAACAATATAGGGCTCAATCTCGTAATAATTTACCTGAATAGTTTTTCTCTTCTTGAAACTTCGATTTAAAAAAAGAAGGCTAGCAACAATTTACAACATTGTGATTATGCGCTTTGCACCATTGGGTACGTACATGTATTGTGATTGTGTGCATTGCACCATTGGGTACGTATTATGATTGTGCACATTGTACCAATCATGCATCACAACATCTTGAACAAGCTCTTCAGCCCATCCCACTAGTCTTGGATGAGACTGATGGGGCTGGGAAGCCCATGTGTTCATAGAACAGTGTGCATGTGTAATAGGTGTAGAAAAACCTTTGTTCTATAGGTGACCAAGTGTCTAGGTTAGAGTTTTATTACCCTTCCACTGTTTATATTTCCAATTAAATATCTTCGAGCACCCTGGACAAGTTAATTTCTAGGAATGTCTGTAATAAACAACCCTCTTGCTTAATCCTTAATCCTTGTACATGTACATGTAGTGGTAAGTCACCCCTGTATAGTGTAATGTTTTAAAGTTTACTTCATATAGCAGCCTGGCAGTGCAAGGAGAACACTTCACATTTATGTGTTCTTCCACCATCACGATTGATTTTATGTAAACCCTACAACTTCATGTTTTAAGTTTTGCCTGCGTCAAGTCAATACTGCTATATGGACTCGGTAAGCTTAAACTTTGTTTTAATATTCATTTTGACAATCATTATATTCCTGTGTTTCTTTGAAATTTCATCTCTGAAGTTGTATTTTAGGAAACTTGATTTGGAATTATCTTTTGTTTTAAACTATAGTTTGGATTCAACTTTTAAGCATATGTGTTTCTTCTTAAATTTGATTGAAGAACTGTATTTTGATCAATTGTATTTCTTGTTGTTTTATTTACACAGGTTTTAAAGCCATTTTGATTTTAATTTGTAACCTTCTAATGGCACTGTGTTTTGTTTTGTTGTTTTTAGTGGTTTCTATAAATTCTTTTCATTGCTTGGAGTTTAGTACAATAGTGTTTAATAATGGTCTTGGTTTAGAGTTTACTTGGTTTATTGATGTACTTCGATCACTGGTTTTGCTTTTGGTCATCGCCTTATAATCAATAAAGTAATTTTTTTTATTTTTGCTTGTTGAGAAACCTACATTTTGAGTCCCTGTCCTACTTTTTGCATTTCCTCGCGTCTTAACCCTATTCGATCCCTAGATTAGTTGAGTTTTTCTGAAGTGAGTTTCCCCAACTTAGTTTTATTTAGTTTTATTCAAGTGATCCATTTTTCCGGGTTACATTTTTTTGGTGGAAGATCCGGGTAACGATCCCGGTTGAGTCGCTGTCCTACTTTTTGCATTTCCTCGCATCTTAACCCTATTCGATCCCTAGATTAGTTGAGTTTTTCTGAAGTGAGTTACCCCAGTGTTTAGTTTTATTTAGTTTTATTCAAGTGATCCATTTTTCAGGGTTACACGTGCATGCATTATGGGTAATCTTCTGCTGCCCCATTGCTTTAAAAGGGACAATTTGCAAGGTCTCTTTTGTAAATAAGGCATGAACTCACAAATACAATTTGCTGAAACAGTCCTCTTATACTTGTTTATCCCAGTTACTCACGCTACATGAACCTGTATGGTTATTCACGTTACAATGTACATGGTTGCCCACGTTACCATTTCCTCAACCAATTGTACTGTTAAATTGGATACATCAAGAAGAACTCCATTTTTACATAAAATTTGGGATCAGTAGAAACATAACAAGTGGCAAATGTTTTAAACTGAGGAAAAACATGCACTGGGGGGAAAAAAAATCATATTTTGGTTACTCATGTTACACTGCCCACAAGTGGTTTGAATGTTCATTCATAACTACTTGATGTAATTAGTCAATCTGAATGGTATATATGTAGATTTTGTCAATAAAGAGACAAAATACTAAAAATGCAAATCTTTGAAGTACTTTTAATTTAAAAACACCTTTCCACTTTAGATGACCATTTCTTCAAAAATTCTGAAGACATACATGTACATGTATAATAATGTGAAGCTGTTCCACAAACATTGACTTTGTGGATTTAAAATTTTGGGGCCATGTTCATCTATCATGAAATTGTCCGACTGTATAATTTATGAATGAGTGATTTTTCTGGAAGTTGCTAGAATAGAAATCACTAGAAATTCAAAGTTAGTTTTAGTACTTTCCAGAAAATGTTTAAAAACTCAAGAATCAAGACTGGTAGAAGCTACATGACTTGCGACTTCTTTTATGACTTCTGTGATTGTTTTTTTACTCATTGGTGGAGCATTTTGACCAAGTGCAGAAAGAACTTAATTTAATTCAGGAAGGGACAATTTCTGTGTTTTGGGGTCTTTCTTCCCATATTTTGTTATTTCATCTATTTCTGGACATTTCGTCAGAGTGAGCTCAACTTGTAATAGCTCATAGTCACATCGGCAGAGAACTGTTTTTCATCACTAGATTTGATCATTTGCCAGAGTGTATTTGATCCTCGCTTTATCTTCTGTGACTTAAGTCCTCGACCGTTCTCCCTGTCGGCATATTCATCCCTAGATATTCTTATTTTGCAAAAGATCTCTTCTAAATATACATTTGTTTAATTTAATCATTGTTTGTTTGTTTAACCCATTCAATATTTGAAGTGGTTGATAGTTTCATAATTAAATCACTTTAATTAAAGGCACTGAACATGTTTGGTAATTATCAAAGACCAGTATGCAAGAAAATATAGAAAGAAAAAACTCCCTTGTTGCACAATTGTGTGTGCTTTCAGATGCTAATAAAAGGCTTCATGCATGAAGTCTTTTATTATTTTAGTGAGAAGTTACCTCTTTCTCAAAAACTACGTTACTTCAGAGAGAGTGGTTTCTCACAATGTTTTACTATCGACAGCTCTCCGATGATGGTTACCAAGTAAGTTTTTATGCTAATATATATTTTGAGTAATTACCAAACGTGTTCAGTGCCTTTAAATCACTTTGATTCTTTGTTCGATAAATCAGTGTCACCTTGTTTGAATCCTTTGTTGCATCTGATAAAAAACAGGCTTTTGGGAATGATTTATAATATTAACGAACAGTTTGAAGATTTTCAGCACAAATCATAACACAACGTAAACTAGATAAAATACAAAACAACACAATAGGCCTATTATAATGCTGGTGACCAGCATTAATACATGTAGTACATGTAGGCCCAAGTACAATCAATACCTTTCAAGCAATCAAAACAAAGACATGAAAAAAACTGGACTTAAGCTTTTTGTTACATCAAAAAAAGGTGTCCGACTTGAGTGCAGACGAGGCGCTAGAATATTTTCTTCACCTCAACTTACGGTTTCGATCGAAAGACAAGATCAAATGAAGTCACACTCTGTGTAGTGATTGTTTATGTATTGAAGACCTCTCTGATGATACTGTAAAAATCCATTGCAACGTTCTTGAGTGATTATTTGTTCAAATATTAAACTTTAACCTAACTGAATTCAACACCTGATTGAATAGCAAATATGTGCAAAGTTTGAAAGTTGTGTGAGTTTGGGAAGTGTCTTTGTAATTGTCCCGACACAAAATAAAGTACACATTAGACGTAATGCCAAATTAGGCTTCGTTGACTTTGAACCTTTTGACCAATGGAGCAGAATGCCAGCCACACTGCTTCTGCAGTATATACAGTTTACATGCGAGTCAATAGACTCGCATGGTTGTTTGGTTGTTTGGTTTTGGACGCATGGTTGGTTGTTTGTTTTCCTACTTTGCAATTTTGCATCATCGTTATGCCATGTATTTTGCTGTGTATCATCACAAACCGCTGTGATCTTGATGAAATGGCGGTATATAAAACATTGTTGTACAATGTATGTACATTGTATATATATGTAAAAGACACAATTATGGCTTTAACGTCAGATGTCGACCAGAAATTAAGGTCAAATTGGTACATTCTCTGTGCAAAAGTTTGAGAAGGCTCAGGGACATACAACCTGATGTAAAAATTTGGACTGAATTAAGTGAGTACAATAGTTCTTGAGATATTCATTTTGAAATCTTCAAAATGTTTTGAACCGGAGGTCAAGGTCAAATGGGGTCACTCTCTCTGTGCATAGCATTTATTCGCACATATTTGTCTGAATAATATACAGATCTTGTAGAACACCTTTTCATTGTAGAACACCTTTTAATTGGCGTGTCATGGCCGAGCGGATAAGAACACCGGACTCAAGCTCTGGTTTTTTCGATCAGCAGGGTGTGGGTTCGAGTCCCAGTCGTGACACTTGGTTCTTAAGCAAAACACTTAACCATTATTGCTTCGTCCTTCGGATGGGACGTAAAGCCGTTGGTCCCGTGTGTTGTGTAATTCACGTAAAAGAACCAGTGCACTTAAAGAGAAAGGGGTTTGCCCCGGTGTTCCTGGTTTGATTGGCAGCATATTGTAAACCATTACATGGTGCTTTAAGAAAAGGGTCTCATACTTCAAAAACGTAGCTCCACATACCTTGCAGGAAAAAATACTGATAAAAAAGCGCTACAGTGTATATAAGAACCAAGTATTATTATTGATACAAATCCTGGCTTGAATACATATGCAAAGTTTCAGCTTGATAACGCCTTTTTTCCTGTAAATAAAGTGCTCTGTAAATAAAGTGACGTCCTGAGATGCTTGATGACGTCATGATGACATCGACCTAATTATAAAATGAACAAGGTTTTATCAAGGTCTTCACATGGTGTATGTAGATTTGAAGTTGATCAGATGTACAGAAGTTTGGATTTTGTTACATGGGAAATCAATGCTAACATTACCACTTAATATTGCATTGAGCTTCTAAAAAGTGTATTAATTGAACCCGACAGTTTTCATGTAAATAGTCAATAAAAACTTAACTGATAGTTAGTTTACAAGACTTTTACAACAAAGTAGAACTCAAAATAGCATTAAAAGTGCCTTTTATCAAATTAAGTCTGTAAAGATGCCGGGCAGATTATATTTTCCTCTGTGAGAAACGGTATTATTCTGCATTCATCTCTGTGTGTGTTTTATTAAGACTAATGACATGTCTCAAGCTTTTCATGTTATGCAAAGCTGGTTGTTATACATAATAAGAAAGAGCTGAGTAATACACGTTACATCCCCCTTAGAAAAAAAAATCTTACATTAATATTTGTATTCTTCCTGAACTTAGCTTGTTTGATGAGAAAAAGAAACAGAAAGGTCCAGTCTTTATAAATGCAGGAATACGAACATGTGCAAAATTAGAAACAAGAAATCTTATCTTTTGTTTTAAAACAAGAAGTCTATTGTAAACAATTGAAAGGATTATTTGTGAGTAAACAAGTGTTGTTGTGTTTTCTAATAGCGGTTTCCCCAATGTTCATGTGGCTTACCGAACTTTAGTACCTCTTTGTTTTCAAATTGGACTATCACTTATCAGCACATCAAATAGCTTCTCCAGCCTTGAAGCATGTGAAGTAGAGCAAAGTCTTATGAGTCCAGATAATCGTAGTAAAGAGCCTATGCCTAAAGCTACTTCTTCACCCATTCATACTACCCGTAAGAAAGACATTAAGCGCTCATCTCTACGCATTTTGACAGCAAATGTTCAAGGCATCCAAAACAAAAAACATCAACTCCTCCACTCTGCTGATTCCCTCAGACCTTAAATTATAGTTGGAACGGAGTCCAAGTTAACAAGTTCTTTTAGGGGGATATACAATGAACTTTTTCCACCAGGCTACAGTGCCTTTACCAACAAAGAAGGCCTGGGATTATTTGTTCTCGTCAAAGAGGGAATATCAGCCATGCTCATTGAAAACTTGTCTACCAGTAGTAGTGCAATGGTGGTCCAAATTAAAATCCAAGGGCAGAAACTACTTCATGTTGTGGCTTTTTATGACTCACCAAGTGAAAAGGGATGTGGCTCCTTTGAAAACCTTGATTCAGTCCTAAGTGAACTTCAGCATAAACACAGAGATGAACATGATCTATGGCTATGCGGAGATTTCAATCTCCCGGATGTGAACTGGGAAAATCATCAAGTCATGTCAGGAGCTACAAGACCAAGCCAATCTGAGTATAAATGCTTAATATTTGCCACAAGTTCAGCTTAGACCAAATCCAACTGGAACCAACCAGGGTCACTAGAACAACTACAAATGTGCTACCAGACTTGTTTTTCACATCTAACAGTTCACTTGTAAATAATGTGAGCGTGACACCAGGTTTCAGCGACCATGATGCCGTCCTAGTAGATTCATCCTTGAAACCAGAAATACACAAGAAACCACCTCGTAAGATCATTATGTACACCAAGGGAGACCTGGACAGCCTAAAGTCAGATCTCGGTGACTATGTTGACAATTACTTGACAAGTTGTGACGATCGGGCAGTGGAGGATAACTGTGCTGATTTCAAACTTAGCTTATTCAGATTTATGGATAAATACATACATGTACCAAGCAAGATGAGTACTTCAAGATATAACACCCCGTGGTTTAACAGAACATTACAAAGAATGAGAAGAAAACAGCAAAGACTTTACAACAAGGCCAAGAAGACAACAAAGTTCTTCGCCAAGCTCACAATACTCATATTGCTGACATCTTCAGTCAAAGATGACAACAAGAAGGCGTTTTTCAAATATGACAAAGACCTCCGGAGAGCCAGATGTGGTATCAAACCATTAAGATCTGGTGATAGCACAATATCTGACCTGCAAGGAAAAGCCAGACCTGCAAGGAAAAGCCAATGTCTTGTCGGACTACTTCAAGTCAGTCTTCACCCAGGAACCTGCTGAAAAAATACCTACAATGGGGAGTGAGAAGCTACCAACAATTTCTACTGTTATTTTTACTTGTGATGGTATCTTGAAACTCCTTCTCCAGCTTAACCCAAATAAAGCATCCGGACCAGACAATATACCAATTTGGATACTGAAAGAATTTGCACATCAAATGGCCCTCTCCTTCAAGCATTATTCACTCAGAGTCTACACACGGGCAGCCTACCAACTGACTGGCAGACAGCATTACACCTCTGTTCAAAAAAGGAGATCGTTAAACTACCATCAAACCATCGTCCAGTTTCCCTAACATCGGTATGCTGCAAACTTATGGAACATGTCATCTTTAGGCACATCATGAATCACTGCGAGACTAACAACATATTAACTGATGTCCAGCACGGATTCCGTCAAAAGCACTCCTGTGATTCGCAACTTTTTGAAACAGTTGATGATCTAGCCTCCTATTTAGATCAAGGCATCCAAACAGATGTCATTGTACTAGATTTTCGGAAAGCTTTTGACACAGTACCACATTGCCGCCTCTTGTCTAAACTAGACCACCTGGGCATAAGAGGTCCAACACTTAACTGGATTGAAAGCTTTCTTATCAACCGTAAACAGAAGGTGGTAGTTGACATAGCCAAGTCCACAGCGGAGGAAATACATGTTGTATCAGGAGTTCCACAAGGTAGGGTGATAGTCCGCTCCTGTTTCTTCTTTACATTAACGATTTGCCCAAATCCATCAACTCTCAAGTTCGACTCTTTGCGGATGACGCTCTGATTTATCACACCATTCATAACCAGACTGATCACAAAATACTCCAGGATGATTTACACCACCTTGAAACATGGCAGCAAAAATGGCTTAAATGCAATTCAACCCGACCAAATGCAACGTTATCAGAATGACAGACAAGCCCCAGAGGCAACCCAAAAGTCAACAACTATTTTGTATGTGGTCACAAACTCAATCCAGTCGATTCGAACCCATACCTAAGCCCTTTTCACACGAGAATCAGAAACTTACGTCCATCGTTTTGGGCGCCAGTTGTCTGTCCCAAAAGTTGCGTGCGATATCATGACAAACATTCACACGATGACACTTCGCGTTCCCAACGTCCCTCGTTTTCGTGAGATCGCTACGTATTGGGTCAAAGGTCATCATTGGTTATTTATTAGTTCGCTGGTTCTCTGTCGGTGTCCCGTTTAATGTTACGTAAATGCGTTTAGGGTACCATCGATCGTTTTCTCGGCGCGACATTTCTGCTTTTTCGTACGAATTCTCAGTTTCCTGACGAACTCCGAAGATGAATGTAGCGGAAAGTGTTTTGTCAGAGATGGCAAGTGGAAATGCCAAATCCAAAAACAAAGGTAACTTAACATAATTTGCGACACGAACATTTCTTCCACCGACGCCATTTTAACGGAGGAAGGAATGCTCGAACAAACAAACGACATTTCTCCCGCTGCGCATGCGTGATCGTTGTGTGATCGCATGGGACCTTGGTATCATAAACGTGCGTCATTTCACACGACCGATCTTGGCGATTCTAAACAGGGATGCGATTTTTGGAGGAGGTCTTGATCCCGGTTGTTTATAACGCAGGTCCCAGGTAATTTCATCACACGGATTCCTTTCACACGACGCAAATTTGCGATTTCATGACACCGATGCGATTTCGTTGCAAACGACCATCGTTTAGAGCGCTCGTGTGAAACGGGCTCTAGGCGTTCAGATCTCTCGCACATTGTCATGGAATCTTCATATTGACAATACTGTGAAGAAAGCAAACTCCGTCATGGGCCTGGTGAAGAGGAATCTCTATGCAGCACCTAAAGAAACCAAAATCCTGGCTTATCAATCCATTGTGAGACCAACGTTAGAATACGCAGCTTCTATTTGGGATCCTCACACACACAAAAACATAACAGAGCCAGATTTGTTTGCAGTGACTATAGCAGACACAGCAGCGTAACATCTATGCTGAAAGACATGGATTGCCCACCACCTACATACCAAATTTCACCTGTCTCCCTTACGTGCAGTCAAGTGCAGTCAAGCATGAAAGCTAATACAGTGAAAGTGGCACCAAAAGAAGCAGGAAGAGTCACTTTACAAGTACATATAGTATCTATATTGGTACACAATAAAAATATGGGCAATTTTAAAAGTGTATAGTTTTTTATAATCTACACATCATCGGATAGCTCATTTAAAGTTCGACAAACGCTACACAGAACCCGTCCAACATTTGAACTTACTTCCGGTTAAAATCGGAAGTTAAAAATTTCTTATTATCCTATCTTATATATATCTTTAAAACTACTGATCATTTCAGCATAATTTTTGTATCAGGGTGTAGAACGTTAGTCGTGCTCAAACTTCTGAACACAGACATGACAAAAATTTGACCTTAATATATGGTCAAAACCGGACAATGAAGAGCAACTACCCACGTTTTTTTGACTCACACTGTATACACCTTTGGAATTGAAAACAAATGCCTCTGTTAACAACAGATTAAGTCTGTACCTAAAACTCTTCGTAAAATCCTTTCAAATTACAGTATTCCGTGTCTAAAAACACAAATAAGTTTATTGCCAAAGAAGCGGAACATCGCCATTACTGTGTGTACAATGCAAGTGTGAGACTGGTCAACATACTTTGTACAGTGCACTCACACACACACACCCACCCTTACAGATCCGGTTTGTGGGGTACTGCTATTGTTGTTCTATTATTCCCTTTTCTGAAGAATTCCCTTGTGGGGTCCAATTGTTCCTATTGAAATGACCTTGTGGGGTCCATTGTTCCATTGTTGTCAGGACCCCACAAGTGCCAATCCGTGCGAACACCCAAGTGTGTATACGCCTGCAATCATGGACCTCCTATTGTCCCTCTTTTGTTTATACTCCAAACTTTTTTGCAACAGCTCCCATTGGTTTTGTACATGTTTTCCAACCTTGGACCTAATCGTGGACCTATTGTCCTCTTTTGTTATAGGTCCTCGGTTTGAATGTGTATACCTACACTTACTTTTGCACACACCATTGTGGGGACTTTCTATTGTTGTTCTATTATTCCCTTTTCTAAAAAATCTTGTTGTGGGGACCTTTGTTCCATTGTATATGGTCCCACAGCTCTGGGTATGCCTACCCACTCACACACACACACACACACACAGAATATTGAGCCTCTAATGCGTTGGTGATATGACTGCCGACATTTTGACTTTTTGAGGTGGACAGCCATTGTGGGGACCAACTGTTATTTTTAAACCTAGACATCTTTAGATTGCGCTCTATCATGTCTATCTAGACTGTTTGCTGCGTTTTAATCGCATGTGTAAAACTTAAAATACAACTTGTCAAACTTCGAACGCGGTTGCAGGCTGGTAAAAGTCATGTCCTAGTCTCACATGTCCAGCTACATCACTTTTTGAAAGCAATATATTTGCTGCCACTATCAGTTATGGGCGCCTTTTTTCTGCGTTTTTTTTTGTTTTTTTTACAATACAAGAAAATTGTAGAAATCTGGCATTAAGGTAATGTACTAATAAATACATAGTACGAAGGTTGGTGGGAGGCATTTTTATTCACAACTCTTCCAGATTGCGCTACATGTATGTAGGGTTTAGCAAGGGCAGTTCTTTGATTGTCATGTCTATGAAGTGATTGTTCCTTGTTGGGCAAAGGGGTGGGTTGTGGTGGAGCTGGCTGTAACTGTGATTTTGTGGTATCCAAGGAGAAGGTGACTGTCTTCTTTGTGGGTTCAATGTGCTGGAGTTTTCTGCGGGTTCTGCCTAAAATTCAAACCGTTTGGGGTACTGACAAGATAGGATAACGGTTCTGAGCATTTCTGCTGAACAATGGCTGGCGACCTGAGTCCAGTGACATTGTAACAGCTTGCCCAGGTATCAATGGTGGTAAGTCACGCATGCGTTTGTCTCGTTTGTGTTGGAGGCTGGCGGAGATACTACCCTTGCCAACAGAAGTGTTGTACACCGTGTAGATCTTCAGTTGGTACATTGTACATGTAGGTTACTCTGGACTTTCCTAACATGGAGTATTTCAGCGGGACTGGGAATGACACTGTCAATCGGTGTGGTACGAATGTAAAGAAGTGTCATGTCAGTACATGTATCAAGGCCACCTGCTTTGGCTTTCTTAAGCAAATATTTCACTGTCTGAATCATGCGTTTTTTGAATCCGTTCAACTGGGGGAAATGGGGTGGTGATGTCCTGTGAACAAATCCTCAGGTGTCAGATAAGGTTTTGTATTGGCTTGAGTCAAAATATCTTTAGTTGTCGCTGATAATCTTCTCAGGCAATGAACCTTGCTCAGCTCACAGTCGCTTGGTTGCAGTGACAACAACTTTAATGGTGCAATGGAGGGGAATTTACGAACGAAAGGGAATTTTGCCACTATCAAGTAGTTAGGAACGTAAAAATGGAACATTAATGAAGTACCCAGGACCTGCCATGGTCTCATTGGTATTTCATGTGGCATGAGGATTTCTCTTGTACAGTACAGCCCTTAAATTGCATTCGAGGCACGAGGGGACCGAGACGAGCGGGACGTGTAACGGGTACTCGTACTCGCAACTCGAAAGGAGCGCTCGCTTGTTAGTAAAACAAACGAGGGCACCCTTCGAGACGAGGGACCCCACGTTCAGTTTGGGAAGCAGCCATACGAGACAAACGAGCGAGGACCCGCGAAACTATCGAGTGCCCGCGAAACGAAATGAGCGCTGCACGTGCAAGGACAATTTCAGGGATCGTGCATCTTGAGCAACTTAAACAACTTTTTAATAATATACAGTCGACTCCCGTTATTACGAGCTCGCATGTTACGAGGTTCCGGTTAATATGAGGTTTTTTGCCGGTCCCGAACTGCCCCGTGCGTGTTTCAATGCATTTAAATACGGCTTATACGAGCACGGCAGTAACGAGAACACAGTTACAACGAGGTAATTTTGTCGGCCAGTTACGAGCAAAACATTGTTTTCAATCCTTTTGAAACGAGAATAATAAAAACCCCAACAATCGTTATTTATGGCTTGTAAGACAATCAATAGAGGTGCTAACTGGACACTATCACTAGCATGCAATGACTCATGACTGCAGTCGCGAGTCAGCGAGCAGGTTGTTAATTCCAAACTCCGGACAATGGTGGGATTAGGAGGCTTGCATGTTTCAGACAACAGAGCAGATAAGTCAGCATTCATCAATTCATGTGAAATCTTCACAAAACATACTGATCCATTGAGTTTTACAAGTGCTTGATGTGCATTTCTAGCAGCAGACAAAAGCCCCACCACAACTGAAAACTAAAATATTTGCGTGATCAATATTTAAAGGCACTGAACATGTTTGATAATTGTCAAAGACCAGTATTGTCACTTGGTGTATCCCAACATAACAAATATGCATAAAATAGCAAACCTGTGAAAATTTGGGCTGAATTGGTCATCAAAGTTGTAAGAAAATAATGAAAGAAAATACACCCGTGTTGCACAATTTGTGTGCTTTCAGATGCCAATAAAAGACTTCATGCATGAAGTCTTTTATTATTTTAGTGAGAAATTACCTCTTTCTCAAAAACTACGTTACTTCAGAGGGAGTCGTTTCTCACAATATTTTATACTACACTGTATCAACAGCTCTCCTTTGCTCGTTACCAAGTAAGTTTTTATGCTAATATATATTTTGGGGAATTACCAAACGTGTTCAGTGCCTTTAATGCAATCAGCAAGATTTCCCTGGTATCCCGCGTTAGCAATGAACCATCTAGCATTACAATGGTGGTTACCAATTAAAATCAAGATTATATTTGTTGACTGCTAGCTGCGACCAAAGTTTTGCACGGAAACTTCGCTAAACAAGAACAGCAAGTTAAAATCTCTGACATTTGTTCAAGCATGTAAAATGTAAATTGATTTTATAAATTAACTTTCAAGCTAAACTAACAAATAAAACAGTTTTATTTGCCCAATTTTGTGCTTGTTTGTGCTGTACATGCACACTGTTATCCACTGTATTGCATGCAGCATGCAGCCATGTGTACACGTGCGGCCCATATGTCATGCACTTTGTGCATAGTGCATTGATATTACTGCGATCGGATATTGCGAGCTTCGGATTGTGGCGTTTTCTTCCACATATTACAAATACATTTTGTTAACTTTAAACCCCTGTACAATGCCCCAGCAACAGTCCAGTAGCTTAAATATTTGACCTTAGAACAACCTCCCTGAGGGATTATTTACTACTCACTGTACCAAGGCCCAAGTGTATTACCTTGTCCTTCCTACCACATGTCATCACCTAGGTAAAAAGCCCATTAACATTCTTCTTGTCTTTGGTTTATGATTGCTCTTAAATTGGATAGTCTGACCCACAATACTTTTAATATTAGTTTCTTCACTCACTCTATTTCCAACCACCAAATGAGACACATGTCCCTGTGCTTTCCCTTGTATACAATTGCCTACTCGAATTATTTCATTGCTTAATAAAGCCTATCGTAAGATCAGTATGTGTGTGATTCCATGTTATTCCATCAACTAACTCCCAAAGGATAACGAGGAAAACAGGCTAGTCCGGCGGACCTCGTATTAACGAGAATCGACTGTATTGATCGCTGTATTGCAAAGATTTGTAGTTATATGACTGGTTACAAAGTAATATAATGTCAATAGTGAATATTGTTCATTTAGATTAAGTTTAGGACGTTATAAAATGAAGAAAGAAATAAAAACATGGTAAACATTCGTTTCCAAATTTCCGTCACTTTTGAGTGACGATCGTTGACAACACTCCCACACAAAAACATAGCGTAATTGCATTATTATTTTTTAAAAAAATGAGGCCCAGCCACTACATGTACACATGTATATCCAGGCAGAACGATTGACATTTCTTTTGTTGGTCCAGAATGTGTGTATTTAAATACCAGTAATGGTTAATACGTTGTACATGCTAAAATAATATTCGTCTCCTGAGACGAAAATTATTTTCGTGACATTGTTTTACTCTTTTCTCAAACACTACAGCACCTCAGTAAGTAATATTTTAAGGGAAGCTTTCAACCATCATTATCTTCAAACCGTGTAAGTTTAATATAAATCTGTAGACATTGTGTTTTTTGTCCTACAAAAAGTACCCAAACCATTTATCGTATTTGGCAATTATTATTTGATTGATAAATGATGGCACTGTCCAATTCAGAGACACTCCAAGACTAGTTGACTTGAAAAACATAAAACCGTAAAAATGTGATTACATGTTTTATGGATGTGGTTCATGTCGGGGTATTATATCCATATTTTGTCATATTGACTGGGGTTATTAGTGAATATAATGTGACCATGAACAAACAAGACTTTTTAGTCAGTGGTTTCAACTGGGGTAATGAGACTGAGAATATGTTTTCAGATTCTCAGGTAGCAATAACATGTTTTCCAGATGGGCATTCATCAGTTGCAATTGGTTGATTCTAAAAGAATCGGTATGTCTCTTGTCTTTGTTGTAGACGGTATAAGGTTCGATAAGGTGGCTTCGGTTCGAGGTTGTAGTCCGTTTGGGGACGGTTTGAGTGAGTTCCTTGATTGTGTGTGATTTATTCCTCCAAATAGGAGAACGGGGTTTCTGGTGCTTCAACTAGGCCTTTGCCAAGAGGTGGTTATTCGGAAATGGGGGAGCTGTTGTGTTGATGTAAAGTCGATTGGACTTTGATTGAGTTTTAGCTCCAAATAGTTTCCTGAAGGTTTTGGTCTTTGTTTGAACGCAATGAAAGGAGGATTAGGGAAAATCTTCCAAGGTGTTTCATTCCATTCTGTTTTGGTCAGTAATGGTTGAATGCAAGAGTTAGGGTAATGTGGTTGATACAAGGATTGCAGTTCTCATTCTTCTTTGGAAGATGTTGAGATCACTCAGAGGAAATTTTCGGTTTTGGTTTTAACGGGAGTTGGAACAGATGTTCAACCTTTTTTTTTTTAAACCACTTTCTGAAATGGAGAAAGATTGGCTTTAGACTGGTTGGTAATTAACGTCCAATAACTATCGTTATTTTGTTTAGAAAAATGTTCTCTTGAACCGTTGGTAGCAAGTACGTGGAAAGCGTTTGGCTTTGTTTTGGGATTGTGTAATATGAGCTCGTTAACTTGCGTTTGGCCATATTTCTAGAGAGTACATGTAGGGTTTATATCTATTATCTATTATTATACTATTTTAAGTAAGGTTGTTTTATAATAATATCTTTTTCGGAATGCCGTGATATATTATTATAGTAATGGAGCAAATAGTAAAATAGACAAGACAAATCATGTAATATTCTCTCTTTGAATATGTGGTAGTTCTGAAAAGAACCGGTTTGTTTTTTGTTTGGTGAGCTTCTTTACTTGGTGTCACTTTTTCGTTTCTGTCCCCTGGTTGGTCTGGGGCAGATGAAGAAGCCGAAAAGCTGGACTGATGTCCGGAGTTCTTGTCCTGAGAAATGAGCCACGAGTTTAGTCCTTCCTTCTTTCTTGGCTGCCTCTATCTTGATCTCGATACTTCCTTCCGAACGCTAGTTTTTGGAAACTAAATCAACTTATGTTCAAGTACACTTGATGTGGATTTCGCGAAGGTACATGTAATAAAGTCCCCAACGTCATTTGCAATGAACTCCGTCAATTTTCTCGAACGTCATGCAAATTCCATAATTTTTTTCTAGAACGTCACTAAAAATCTGTCAAAAATGACGTTCGAAACTGCGTGTTGATAACCTAAAAAATAATTATGGAAGCTTGACAAAGTTTTTTTTAAAAATAGATTTTAGGTATGACAGGCTGCAAATATATCAGAGAAATTACAGAAGGGTTGTGCCAGAAATAAATTAATGACAGACAATATTGCTTTGTTTTTCCGTAATTGTTATAATGCTCTCTTTTGTCAAGCTTATATTTTCTGTGTGTGGTGTTTTGTTGAGTTTTTTAAATTTTTATTTGAAACTGCCGAATTTTCCTGCGGATAAGACGCGTCTTATCTGACTTTTTAGACCCCCAAAACATCGGTGCGTCTTATCTTTCGGTGCGCCTTGTCTGCTGACGATTTATTTTATTTTATGATCACTGCGTAAAATAATACCTTTATTTTGTCCAGTTCAAATCAACGGTCTTTGTGTGAAGAATCCTTACTCAATAATGCGGTCAAACAAGGCTCAACTATCCAGACACTCAGACCGTATTTTCGTTCCAACAATGCCGCAATCCCCCAGACTGTCCTTTCATTCCAACAATGCCGCAACGTGTTGATCTCCCATGACCGTGCTTTCATTCCAACAATGCCGCAATGCGGTCAAACAAGGCTCAACTATCCAGACACTCAGATTTTGACTCCCATAAATGACCGACATGTTCCCACTAGTCTTATTTCCAGTCGTACTACATGTAGTACGTGCTCACAATCACATGCTAAACTATTATTTTGCTGATCAGAGTGCTGCTGTGGTGTGCCGTGTTTAAGTTCTTTTCTCCTGTCCACAATAAACATATGGTATAAACAACACAGTTCGTTTTTCTCGGTTAGTCCTATGTAAGTTTTTACCCTGATTGACGAGGTTTCTTCTTTTTGGACGCGTCTTCAATCTGTTTTTTGTTGTTGTGACGATCCATTTTGACATGTGAACGGTGTAGGTGTTTACATACACGCCTCGTATCCGCAGCGAATAACCAGCCACATATTCCGAAAATAGAACACATTCTACACAGGGAGATGAACAGCAGATGAGCCATTTACTCACCTCCCTGTACTGCATGTGTTCCATTTCGGAATACGTGGCTGGTTATTCCGCGAATACGCGGCTGGCAATTTCGGGCCCAATACTGTGCTAGCTTCGGCTCGGGTAGAGAATGGTATATTACCCACTGATCATCTGATAGATTTACCAGGCCACTGGCTACGGCAACAGCCTAACTACTGGTCATTGTGCATTTTGCCTAATGGCAAAATGCACGATGGTATTGTAACCACTGATCTCTAATATACTGACTGGATAGCGCTTCGGGTTCGTGCGATGAAGGCGCCGCATCGATCGGGCCGCCATCTTACTACTCACATCATCGGTCGGTCCGATCCGGTAACTATTGTCAACAAACGGCTGATGAATAAAAATGAGTAGACTGTCCTGTCTTCTTGTCTCCTTTTGATCATCGTTCTTGACTTCAACAATGCCAGCGAGGATGTGGAAATACATTTTATGTGTAAGCATTTATGGTTTTATTTTTTAATTTGGAAATTAAGTGGAATAAACCGGTTTTAAAACGATGTAATTTGTTTGTACTTGTAAGCAGTGTTTGTAGTGTATCTTTCACGTCGAAGGATATAAAACGTGTGTATTGTGTACATACATTGATTGGTACATGTACATACATGATTGTACTTGTAGTCATGTCTTTGTACTTTTTACGACGAGAATGTCGCCTGGCCCTGAATTGCATTTTCGTTTTTCATAAATAAACACCGCACGATTTCCAGGTATGAAGAAGGTTGTTATGAAACGATATTTACAAACATTTGTGACAATTATTAATTAAAGAAAAATATGATTCATAATGATAATCATATGATTTTATGAATAAAAACTGGTGTGACACGTACTTCAAATTCAAGGGGGGCACAACTTCAGAGCCCGAGGTTCCGTAAGTATCCGTAAGTATCTATAAACTATTTTTATCTGAATTAACAACCAACACTGTCTTGACTTGGGCTTGCACTTTGCAGTTGCACACATTTGGCATTGGTTGGTCATATCGTTGGCAAAATGACAAACATCCATGGATTTGTGTGCACATTCACTTGACTACCCCTTTGTTTGGTTTTGATATAATCCATAAACTATATCAGAAAATGTTGCAAAGTTAGTATTTCTTAAGACAGAAAGGTTGGGGTTTTGTTCTAGCTACATTTGGCATCACAGATCACAGCAGATGACCAACCAACTGAGAATTTTAGTTTACGGTAAATCATAGCCCCACTTTTGAGGCCGACGACTCCAAGTTTGCCACAAGAGTGGGGTTAGGTAAATCACTGCAAGCTTGTCCATTTCTTCTCTATCCCTTTGTAGCTTTTAGAACCCATACTTAACTGAACTGATAGTTGTTTTTAGTATACATGTATGATTGTGTGCATTTCCTTTGGCATGGCATACAACATGCAGGTTGGAGATGATGCTTTTTCATTAGCCATTTTACAGTGACATATGGTGCTAGACTAATGTAGACTATCATAACTTACAGCTGATTCTAAATATTTACTCTTGTTCTTATATTGTTAATTGAACAAAAATAGAAAAAAATAAAGAAAAACATGTTTAAACTGTTTCTTTCCATTTGTTTCAGCTTTCCAATCAGTCAACCTAGTATCTTAAAGAAATGGGGGATCAGCATGAAGCGGGACAATTGGAGCCCATCAAAGAAAAGAATTATCTGCTCTGATCATTTTGAAGAGTCATGCTTTGATAGAACAGGTCAGACAACGAGACTCAAAGCTGGTATAGTGTCAACATCATGATAATTAATCCAGAGGTCAAATGTTAGAACCCCGTGTGAGTAATTTTTTTTTATTACCCCAAAAGGGAATTAAATTTGCCAATTCAGTTTCCCTCATGGTTTATTTCTTGGTAAATTTTACATTAGTAACAATTGAAATTGTCATGATTCAAAAATATTTAAATCCTCTGTGACAGGTGTAGAAAGACTATTGTTCTGTAGAAAGACCCACTGTTTATGATGGAGTTAATTACCCTTCTTCCACTGTTTATATTTCCACCTTAAGCTCTTATAGCACCCTGGTAGAAGTTAAATTCTTCAGAATATTTTGTACTAAACAACCCTCTTGCTCCTTGTATTGTGTGGTTAGTCACCCCTGTACATAGTTTACTTCAGATAGCAGCCTGGCAGCGTAATGAAAATACTCCACATTTATGTGTTATTCCACCATCACCTATTTAATTTTCTTAAATTGTATGTCTGGGTTCTTCATGTTTTAAAGGTGCTGTATACGTTTGGTAATTGGAGCCTACTGATTGTGTTAATCCTATAAATGTAGGTATTATACAATAAAATTTACCTGTGAAAATTTCACTTCAAAGGGTGGTCGCATTTTTGAGATATTACCAAAAATCCGGAGCGAATATTTTCCACACAGGTGTTATGGCAATTACGCTTATCAGATTCAAATGTTGGGTAATAAAAAGTGACATATTTTTCCATAACCGTAGTATTTCGAAGTCAAAAGTTTCTCAAAATTCATTATACAACCCAAAGCTGCTGTACTTCTTACCAAGTAAGTTTTTATTGCCATTAATTTTCAGAGTCATTACCAAAGGTACATGTATATTACAGACCCTTTAAGTCTTGCCTGCCTCAATAAATTCATACTCGGTAAGCTTAAACTTTGTATTGTTATTTATTTTGACAATCATAGGCCTGATACTCATTACTTTCTTTGGATTTTCATTCCTAAAGTTGTATTTTTGGAAATCTGATTTGGAAATATCTTTTGTTATGAACTTGTTTGGATTCGATTTTTTAAGACTATGTTTTTCTTCTTAAATGTGATTGAAAACTGTATTTTGATTAATTGTATTTCTTTTTGTTTCATTTACACAGGTTTTAAAGCCATTTTGATTTTAATCTATGACTTACTTTGGCACTGTTGTTTTTAGTGGTTTCTTATTTGTTTCCCCAGTGTTAAGTTTGATTTACTTTATTCAAGTGATCCATTTTGGGGGGGTTACACCTCCACTAAGTATGATAATTGTATCAAAGGGACATTATTTTATAAGACTTGATTTCATGTGTTGCATTGAGATTTGTCAGGTTGTTAAAAGTGAGGTACTGTAAAGAATTACTGTATAATATCATCCCTGAAGTAATTTTGCAGAATGTGTTGTCCCTTTGAAGGTGGATGTTTTTCCATGATGAGATAGTTTTATTACATGATTTTATTATTGTAACTTGTGTTTTGCTTTGTTCTTGCCTTGTCCTTGTCTCCTTTTGTCCTTCCTTGTCAAGTTTTGTTTTGTTTTTGTTATGCAAAGTCTTCTGGTCTTGCATTGACTTTTCTGTTGGTGCCATGTCATGTCTAAATTATCTACACCTTTTAATTTCCCATTCTGATTGTCTATATGATACAGATACTCTGAAAAAATAAACTGAACTGAACTGAACTGAACTTTTCACTCACTGACTGATTTATTTGTTTGCATTCTTTTAAAGTATAGTTTTATTGTTTTATTTTTGTTGTTATTACAAATTCTGTAGGAGCATTCACTGACAATGCGTTTTCTCATAGACATCAGGAAAAGAAAAACACCTAAAACTTTTAAAGAATCCATCACAATAATAATTACAATGTTGCTTTGTATATCAAAACCATTTAAAAATGTAAAATTTTAAGCATAAAGGTTTTCTTTGTGCTTCATGCTTTGACTTTGGTTTAATTTTATGAAATGGAGACCATTTAAAGACCTTTAAAACAATGAAAATTTTGTTTTTAGGTTCTCCATGTATACTTTTATAAGTTTTGAGATTTTTCTTTATATCAAAGACTAACCACAAGCTCCGAAAAGTTATATTTTTTTGTAAGTCAACACCAAATATTGTTCCAACTTACAATCCATGTGCGAGTGTTGAGTTGACATGGAATTCCCCCGGCCCGTAAACCATAATTTTGAACATTTGCCACGTATTTTGTTTAAATACTGGGGTAAGATGGGACAGATAGTTAGTTTTTAGATAATAAAAATTTAATTTAACCCTAATCTGTCATCATGTGGGCTTTCTACTACTGAAGGTTTAGATTGTAACATTTTAATGAAATTTCAAGGGTTTTTAGATACTAAAACTTTACTTTTCCTGCCACCCCCCCCCCCCCCCCCCCCCTTGAGTCACGATGGGATGCATACACTGTAATGACGGGTGAAAGAAATATTTAAGTGGGATATTGGAAATTAATGTGGGTCAAATTGGGGCAAATGACAAAAATTGCATGACCATTACTAGTAGTAATACTACTACAATATAACTGTCAGGAGTTTTTATAGTGTGAAAACTAGGTTTTAAAAAACCTGTTTTTGAACAAAATTATATTATTCAACAATAATTTACACCTTTGAGCATTTTAAAAACAAATCTGTTTACAGTTTTGTTTCAAACAATTAAATGCGTCCCAATCCCATTTTACCCCTACTGTGATAGGTTGTTGCTATTAAGTTGTTGACAAAATTGGCTAATTTTTCCCCAATAAAATAACAACTGGGGTTCAAACGGGACAAATAACAAAAAATATCCAGATATAAAATTTTTCTCAGCATTCGGTCTGAGCCGACGGTAATATCATATCTGATATTGTGCTCACAAAATGGGACAAGTGCTGTTGTAAAGACATCTTGATGTCTTTCACTGAAAAATACCCATGGACAAATGATGACCCGCACCCTGTTGTATGATAAGTTGACGACGTGCTGGTAAATACGCTAATAATAGAAAAAGAAAACAGTAAAAGGGCGACCTCCAGTGTGCCAGAGACAGACTACATATGGACGAAACTATTTTTGCAGAAAGGGGGTTTGCAAGAAATAGTTTGGTAAATGATATGCACTGTCCCATCGCCCCCCGTGTCCCATCTAATTCCCCGGGACTCGTGTACCCCAGAGCCGTATATTGGGAGAGTTGCGACATAGAGGGACCAGTTTTTTTGGTCACGTGGTTGCTGGACGCCATTTTCGGTCCAAAACACAGCTGTGGCCGGCCGCCGGCGGCTAGATCGTCGAAAGAACAACAAAACGTGCACACACACACACACGGCGGACGGCAAAATGACGGGATGTGTAGTGCTCGGGGTTGCACGAATAGGGCCGGAAATGGCTTGAAATGTTATCGATTTCCACGAGAAAAAGTGAGTAGAATAGTTTGGGAAGTTAAGGTGAAGCGGAGCAACTGGTATCCAAACCCAACTTTGTGAGGTAAAATTTGATAGAGCCTGGCTTTTTAGATGCAGTATTTAGTAAAGTACTCTCTGTGGGGCGCTGTACTCCTTCCTTATATTAAAACATTACATCTAATCTGCGTTCGTCAAAACATTTTTTTAAAGGAGTACATTACCCCAGTTACTGTTGCTTAATTTAATGTACATGAACGATTGTAGAATCCCATAATTTGGGTAAATCAGAGCATGCCCTAAAGTAAAATCAGTAAGCATCCATCATTCTTTGGGTTTTAACAAGGCAGAGTTTCAGATTGTTTATTTATATATTTTTATTTAATTTTTATTTTTTGGGGGGAGGTGGTGTTGAAAATTATCCATACTCAACCATTCTGTCTTGAGGTGGTAAACTTGGATTATCTTTTTGAGTATTTGGAAAAGATAAAACATGTACTCAGAATCTACTGTTGAAACATATTATTCCACAAAATTATCTATGTGGTTGCATTTTTGTTCAACTTTTTTACATGTACAAATTGTTCTGTTGTTACTCACCGTTTTGTAACTAATACAAAGCGCTTCAGATTGACACACAGTTCTCTTGGTGTAGCAGCAATTTTCTTGTACTACTACCATGAGAGCGGATGTGAGTGGTTTGATTCCACTGGTGCTTTAGTTCAGGATTTGTGAGATACAAATTGGCAGCGTGGTGAACATGTAAAGAAAAGAAAATGGTGCATGACGACTGAAGAGTTAAGTTTTGAGTTAGGTGACTTATGTTCTACTTTCAAGATCTGTTTTTGTTCATTCTAAATAAGGTTTGCATGTATTTCCCTTTGTTATTAACATTTTGCAGTTTTGTTGACAAAAAATTTGGCTGTTTTTGATTTCCACACCTTGAAGCTACTGGTAAGTTATTTCAGTAATTTTGTAAATTGGGCCACTTCTAAATTGTATATTTGTTGTGTGCAGATTGTACTTGTTTACAGAATCTAGCAATACAATTTCAAACAAATTTCCTCTAACAATTTACCTGAATGTATTTTACCAATACAAAAGCAGCTACAGATTGGTTTGAAACCTAAGACATGACAACTTTTCTTGATAGTCACTTACTAGATCTTTATTTTCTTCTCAGACAAAGTGTTTCATCTTCTACTTCAGGCTGAATTCATCTTCAGAGGTTACAATGATGAAGTCCTTATGAATTTGAAGAAGACCAAGAAGGTTCTCCTTGACAAAGCTGAACAACAAACCACAGCAATTCAACATGAGGACTGCCATGGAGTGCAGAGAGCACTTCTCACTAGTTATATTAATGTTCGACTTCATATATTTTGTAAGAGGGTTCGACTATCTGAGGTTATATTTCTCATCTCATTTAAGGCATAATGTACATCCTTGACCAACATTGTTTGTACCGTGTAGTTGAACACCAACATTTCAGGGGGATAAATTGTTGCATGATGTATATACTTCATGTATGTAGTTTTCATATTGAATCCTACTACTTGTGGCCTATTTAAGTAGTCTTTTGATTTGCAGGTTTTGGGAGGGGACAGGAACTATTTCTTACAAAGCTATGTCCACTTGCAGGTGATATTTTGCCTCTTTAAACAAAGATATAAAATATAGGGGCCTACAGCCAAAAATACATTGCCTGATTCACATAATTTGTCACTCACATGTAGGCTATATTAAACAAATAAAAAATCTGAAAAGAAACCTGAGTAACCAAAGTTTGCCACTCCAAGAAGTGAGTTGGTTTTTGTACTGACTGCAGGCTGCATGTGTAAAGGATGGGTACATGTAGGTAATTTGTGATTTTTTTAATCAAATTTCACATTTTGCTTTTTTAATAATAAGTCTTTTTAAAACAACATGACAGTCATAACAGTGTACACTGTACACATGTTTATGTGTACTGTTGTGTTATTTGTTTTGGTTAAATAAAAATAATGATGATAATTATTGTTATTATTAATAATACAATTATTTTATTCAACCCAATTAAATAACACAACAGTACAATGAACACAAAGTTAATAGACTGTAAACACTGAAATACCATAAGACATTAATAACAATAATCTGCTTAAAACCAGATAAAGGGGAACCTTATGGGTCAGGGGTTTTGTGGGTCAGGGGTAGTTGCGATAATTGTAAGGTTCCTAATTCCTCCTGATGGTCGAAACAAGGTTTACGATAAATCATGTGTGAGATTTCATTTCGTTTCAAACATTAAATGTTAACAAAATTTGAACAGATGGTTTGTCGTAACCCTCTGGTCTAGCTACGACCATTGGGAGGATTGAATGTTTATATACGGTTATCACAACTAGGTCAGGGGAAGCAAAATTAAAATGAACTTCATTTACTACACTGGTGGTAGTATCACAAATAGCAGGTATGCAGCCCCCTTTATTACTATCATTGTAGTATATAATTTAGTCAGTCAATGAGAAACTTCATAAATTTGATCAAGCTAAGACAAGGTAATACAATAGGTCGTCCAAAGTTTTCAACATTTCCACCATCATACAAAGCGACTGCATACGACTATTTGATATTTAAATAATGTGCGTCAAATTTTCTGAAAGAAACATTTTGAAAACTTTGGACTGTTCCTGAGACTACTAAGACAACGACTCTATTTTAGAGCCTACAGCTAGAGTAGAGTAGAGAGGTTATGTTTTTAAAATACATTTTGGATTTTGTTAGTTCTAACTTATCAAGGAGAATACCCATGAAAGTCACAGCAAACCGAAATAGAGTTCAAGAGCCACTTCATTGTTAATCCTGCATTTCGAGTACCGGTATAACATATTTTTAAATGTATCTACAGACAGTACAGTATTGCCTTGCTACATTCCATACAACATAAATGTTTTTATCATTCAATATCATTTTGTCCTGTACATTTAATGTAAATATAACTTGTAAAATATATGTCCCTGTACAAGCGTTAGTAATAATAAATACGATAAGCATGGACAATGCGTCGGTTAATATCATGAGTTAAAGATGGTCTACATTCGAATAGTCATTGTTATTGTTTCTGCTGTCTGAACCATCATGTGTTGTGTTTCACTTTTTACACAGTACTTCAAAACAAACTTTTCACATGCATACAACTTAAAAGCACAAGATTCTTAGTAGAAGGTTGAACGATTTTATTTCTCTACCTGAATGTCAGAACATTTTTTTCCCGCTGATCTGCTCAAAACTAAAGAAGAATCTTTGTTTTTACTCAAATAACGTGGATTTTCTCGTGTGTGAGCAGCCGCGGGTCGTCGCACGTCCCGGCCGGGGACGCGTACTAAACTCGCGGTGAGTCCAATTTAGTCTGGTCCACGCGTTTCGTTTTGGACACAAAATGGCTTCTAATCGCAAGTTGTCACAACTCTCCCAATATACGGCTCTGTGTACCCCAGTTGGAAAAGTTTCGTATCCGGCCGCCATATAAGGGATTTATTTGTTTATTTTTTTAAATGGATTCTAAACCTAATATCCCTTTTTAAAATAATTATTCTTGGGGAATTGGAGCTAAAACGCAAAATTCAAGCGCACATTAAATTCTAGGGCACCGTAAAACATTTATTTCAAACGAAATATCATGTAAAGTAGGCCTAATCCTACTCAAACCATGGAAGTAGGAATGCTTCAACGCACACAGAATGCCCGCTCACGTGGCTTCTTGCGAGTAGTCAAATGGCCGCTGCGTCATCGCGCGTGCTTCACGGCGTATGTGTCGAAGCGCTATCCAGTCAGTATATAGAGATTAGTGATTGTAACAAATGGCCTTTTGTGGTTGCTGACTATAAGCCAGCTGGGCCAGCAGAAACCTCTCATTATCCTTAATGGGTTGGCTGAATGGATTCCTAAGGATTAGGTGCTTCTTTTGTGTTTTGTTGACTAGCCAAGTTCTTTTCTTGTTATGCATAATGTTTCTTTGGGGTTCAGTCACGCGGGCAGAAACTGTGGGTATAAAAGCTGAGTGATGCTAGTTGGGCGTTGGCCAGTGTATTCTAAGCAACACCATGGGAGGGTTGGAGGCAACCTTGTTTTTCTGTGCATTACTTTCAGGTATGGTTACCAAATTATTTTCGATTCGTTCTCTCTTTTTGGCATGTTATATTTTTGAAGGCACGCTTGTGCAGCCACACCAGCCCCCTAGCACCACTCATTATAATTATTCTCTATCCAATGTTTAGTTCACTTATTTCAGTCAGCCCTTTACGTTTTTCTTTATTATTAATTAATTATTAAACCTTCCGCAGTAAACGGAGGGCCCTCCAGATTTCCTGAGTGTCATGTGTGGGTTATTTTTGTTGCTTGAGTAAATTTGCGTTTCTAAAATTGCATAGTCGTTGCCACTCCCTGGCAATCCCGCGCACTCAACCACTTGGTCCGTTACAGTATTTACGGCTGGACGATGGACGATGATATTTACGATGGACGATGGTATTTACGGCTGGAAATACATATACGTTTCGCGGGACAGATGTCGAGGGGTCAGAGGGCGATGTTGTTTTTTTAATCACCATTCACTAATTATTAAACATTAAAGGTGTTTTATTGCATGAACAATAATGGATAAGGAACACCTCCAAACAGTAAAATTTCATGAGATTTGAAGGCAACGTGTCCCTTTAAATATGTATACAATTATTTAAAATATCTTACAAGGTCAAAAAGATTTGTTTGAAAAATGACATTTGAGGTTGTAAAATGGTCCATATTTCCAAGAATATGCCATTTAAGGCACATGGCTTCTTTAAGCCTCTGTATTTTTTTCCCCAGAATGCTCAGCAGAATGTTCAGTCACATGATTTGATCATCGTGAATTGTAAATTGAAAAAGTGTTTGATGAAACTTTGTCGGTGTCAAAAAAATTTTTATGGCCCCGCCCCCGACGTTACGACATGTATCTTGTATTTTTGTAGAACTAGAAATGCCTAGAAATGCCTAAAAAACTGTTTGCATTAACAAGTGCAACTAACCAGTGGAGCCTTACATGTTTCTAAGTTTTGGTCAAAGGAGAGGAGACTCTTTGCTTGCAAGTCAAACCACACAAATTGTATCTTCATGTAGTAGGGACTGTTTACATCGCGCGCAGAGAGGTAAAAGATTTGCCTCGATTTCAGGGTCGCCTTGAATACAGGGCGTCCTACGATACTAAGATTATAAAGATAATAAATTAAGATAGTCGGATGCAAAAAAACTCTGAAATCCCTCACTCTGTAAAAGTGGTGGGACCCTGCGGAATTATACCCATTACAAAAACCAAACTTTTAAATTGTCTTACCGAAGCACTACGAGTACGACATCGACTCACACCCCACACTCACCAGGCTGAAGTGAGCACCGAATTTGGGCCCAGCACCGAATCAGGCCCAGCACCGAATTTCTCCTCAGCACCGAATTTCAAAATTTCCGATAAAGACCGTCACTACATGTCAATAACAACACAAAGACGGTGTGTGCTACATGCCTACTTTAACTAAGGTTGTGTCACCTTTAATTTATGAAATTGTAATATTTTTCTTCATAGATCTGTTTGTTACATCCCTGGCTATATCTCCTAAGCGGAAAAATATTCTCAGGCCACTAATTAGCTCAGCCCAACTAATTAAACATTGCCTCAAATTAGCGCGATAGCCACACAATGTACAAAGTATGTAAAACATACCTAACTTTGACGAAATTTGTGTCACCTTTAATTTATGAAATTTTAATATTTTTCTTCATAGATCTGTTTATTATATCCCTAGGCATAACTCCTGGGCGGAAAAATATTCTCAGGCCACTAATTGGCTCAGCCCAACTGATTAAAGATTGTCTCAAATTAGCAAGTGTTTACCTTGATAGCCACACAATGTACAAAGTATGTAAAACATATCTAACTTTGACGAAATTTGTGTCACCTTTAATTTATGAAATTTTAATTTTTTTTTCACAGATCTGTTTATTACATCCCTAGCCATGTCTCCTGAGCGGAAAAATATTCTCAGCTCACTAATTAGCTCAGCTCAACTAATTAAAAAATTTCTCAAATTAGCACGTGTTTACATTGCTAGCCACACAATGTACAAAGTATGTAAAACATACCTAACTTTGACGAAAGTTGTGTCACCTTTAATTTATGAAATTTTAATTTTTTTTTCACAGATCTGTTTATTACATCCCTAGCCATGTCTCCTGAGCGGAAAAATATTCTCAGCTCACTAATTAGCTCAGCTCAACTAATTAAAAAATTTCTCAAATTAGCACGTGTTTACATTGCTAGCCACACAATGTACAAAGTATGTAAAACATACCTAACTTTGACGAAAGTTGTGTCACCTTTAATTTATGAAATTTTAATATTTTTTTTCATAGATCTGTTTGTTACATCCCTAGCCATAAACTCCTGGGCGGAAAAATATTCTCAGCTCACTAATTAGCTCAGCCCAACTGATTAAAGATTGTCTCAAATTAGCAAGTGTTTACCTTGATAGCCACACAATGTACAAAGTATGTAAAACATACCTAACTTTGACGAAAGTTGTGTCACCTTTAATTTACGAAATTTTAATATATTGTTTTCATAGATCTGTTTGTTACATCCCTAGCCATAACTCCTGGGCGGAAAAATATTCTCAGCTCACTAATTAGCTCAGCCCAACTGATTAAAGATTGTCTCAAATTAGCAAGTGTTTACCTTGATAGCCACACAATGTACAAAGTATGTAAAACATACCTAACTTTGACGAAAGTTGTGTCACCTTTAATTTACGAAATTTTAATATTTTTTTTCATAGATCTGTTTAGTACATCCCTAGCCATAACTCCTAGGCGGAAAAATATTTTCAGGCCACTATTTTAGCTCAGCCCAACTAATTAAAGATTTTCTCATTTTAGCAAGTGTGTCACCTTTAAATTATGAAATTTTAATATTTTGGAAATGCTTTTTATCAAATGTCAGTTAATCACCACAGCACAGATGATTTGTTTCCCTTTATTACAATAAGTGTGCACCAATATATAAATTGTGTTCGCTTTCACAACCTTTAATTTATCTGTCATATCGTATATCGCCATTTACATAACGTTAGTGGTGTTTATGACATTCTGTTTTTCACCTTGTGATGAGTATTTAACATTTCGTATAGCTGTAATCTCATATCCATCAATGTCAATTTGATCGTATTGCTTAATGAAAAAAGACAGCACTGACGGACAACACTTTTAATTGAAAATTAAACACAATGTTTGGATATTTCCTTTCTTTTCCATAGAGGCTCTATCGACACTCAACATGAGAAAACCATGTAAAGACATTAACAAAATAATACAGCATTGATTTAGGTTTCTTGTGATTTACGTTTTACATTAATCTTTTGTAAATTTGAAACATTGTGTAGTATTGGAAGGTTAAACCTTTCTTTTATGTTATTTCTGTATTTAGTTCATACTTATACCCGACACCTCAATGCTTTGATATTCAATGTGCCGTCTGGAAGCATCCAATCATACGCATTTTCATATGTTAATCAACTCAGTATGCACTATAAAAGATGGTTGAATATTGTTTTGTAACGAATCCATGTCATTCCAAATCAGTGTTTTCAACACAGACATTATTAAAGCAAAACCATCCTGTGAAACTTTTCAAAAAAATAGGTGGCCACACATCTGAAAACTGTCAGGTATGTGGTTTAAAACAATGGGGATGCATTTCCCAACGATACAAAGCAATCCGTAATTTGAGTTTGATACCGTCTTCCTGTGTATATGACCATTTATTACTTCAGGATTAAAAAGGGGAAGCGTCTCCGGTCCCGGTGAACCGCCGGCCCGGACCGCTCCCGTAGGTATAAAACCCAACTCTAGTTCCCTCGATCGCCGCCCCTGGGGTAGGTTTGCGCTCCGTGAGACCGCCGGCTCCGCTCTCGCCCGTCATGGAAAGCCAATTCGTGTACGATTCTATAGGTTTTTTTATTTTTTTTATTTTATTTTATGTTTCAGCGGAGCCGAGAGGACCGATTCGTGCACGTTGCTATGAGGTTTTCCCTTTTTTTAATGTTTCAGCGGAGCCGAGAGGACCCTACCCCCTATAGTAGCCCCAACATCCCTAGGGTTGGGGGCGACCTCTTACCCCTACACTTCCGCGGGACTATGGGCCAAAATCGGCTCTTTGAGCTAGGTCACGAAGGCCCTCGTGGGTCTAGAGTCCCACGAATGCCTCTGCTCCGAAGAGGAGGCGTTCTCGGAACGCAGCGGGTGCCGGCGACAGCCTTACGTATCTCTTGAGGACTTTTTGCCTCTGAACTCGAGCCATTTTCCCGAAGCTCGGAGAACTTGCTTATTTGTCCGTTTTCTGGGCCAGATTTGGTCAAAGTCCGAGGACTTTTCGGATTTTCTCCGGGAGCGCGTGCAGGCGATTTTCAGCCGTCTGCCACGGCGTGGTTTTCTCTCCGCCCGGTGGTTATTTTCTCCGAGAAAGGCCCAGCCAGATAGACCGAGGATCAACGCCGCCGAAGCGGGTCTGGGAGGAAATGCGCCGTGGGCCACGGGGAGATCGCCTCCGTGCCCGCTGGTTTTCCCTTCCTAGGAGTGGGACTTCCCGTAGTCGCCAGGAGTCACCGTGGACCGGAGGGCGACCACCGGTGGAAGCGGCGCGATCCACCCGCAGAGCCGGTAACTCGGTCGCAAGGGCCGTAGGAAGGTCACCAGAGACCCCCAGGAGGTTCCGCCCGGCCCTCAGAAACCGGGTTGGGACACGTTTTCCATGGCCAGGGAGGCATCCCGGGCCGCTGACGCCGAGGGGAAGGATTTTTTTTCTTTCTGAACATTAATTTGTATCCTTTCGAGAGGACCCTACCCCTGTATAGTAGCCACAAGGGTTGAGAGCGACCAGTCGTCCATGCACTTTTCCCGGAGTCCAGGCCCAAAACAGGTCGCTGGGTTCGGTCACCAACACCCTCGTGGGTGCCAGCACCCACGAGCCCGCTTGCTCTGAAGAGGACCCTTCCTCGGAACGCAGCGGGCGCCGCCAAAAGCCTACCGTATTGAGGACTTTTTGCCTCTGAACTCGAGCCGATTACCCGAACCTCGGAGAATCTGCTTTTCTGTCCGTTTATTGGGCCCCTTTTTGGCAAAAGTCCGAGGAGTTTCATGTTTTTACTCCAAGAGCGTGTGCAGCCAATTTTTGGCCGTCTCACACGGGGAATTTTTTTCTCGGCCGGCAAATTTTTTTTTTCGAGGAATATTTTTCCAATTTTTTTTTTGGGCCCGCGACCAAAGCAGACCCTCGCCCGGTTTGCCAGCTACCTCTAAATTGTGTCCCGAGGCCAACCTGACCGGCCAGTGGGGTGCCGGCAGGAGCTCCGCCGTGACCCATCACCTTGCGCCTCCAAACGAATAAAACTCCGTGCTTTGCTGTCTTTGCACCCAGACAAGGGGTAGCCGAGCGGCTCTGGACCCGGGCAGACCCTCGCCGCCCTGGCACGCTCGGTCTTTGGTTTACCGGGGACATGTCTTCAGAGCCGCCTCGTGGGTGTCGCAGCGCCTCTAGCCCCCATGAGCCTTCTCCTCCGATTGCCTCCGAGTCCGTACTTTGCGTACTTCCAGGAGGGTCCTCTCTGGACCCAGGCAAGGGGTAGCCCAGCGCTCTGGACCAAGGCAGACCCTCGCCGCTCTTGCACGCTCGCTTTGCTTTACCGGGGCCTTGTCCTCAGAGCCGCTTCGAGGGTGTCTGAGCGCCTCCAGCCCCCATCAGCCGTTTCCTCCGAATGCCTCCGTCTTCGTACTTTACCGTCTTCTCGGAGGGTCCTCACCTCGACCAGACAACGGGTTGCCCAGCGGCTCGGGAAAGTGGCTGACCCTCGCAGCCCATGCACGCTCGGTCTTTTATTTACCGTTGCCTTGCCTCGTGGGTGTCGCATCATCTCCGGTCCCCATCAGCCAGCGCCTCCGAACACCTCAGACTACGTACTTTAGACATAAGGACCTAAGGAAAAATTTAGGGTATTTTTTGAGGATTTGAGGCGTTCTATACGCGCGAGAACAGAATGCATTGTGGGAATGAAGGCACCCTGTCCTCTTTCAACCCTCTAATTCTACATCGACCCAGTGCCTGGGGGATGCCTGCTCTCGTTCGCCGTGGGACGGTTGCTTGTTTACCGGCCGCGAGTTGGGGGGGGGGGGGGGGGGTACCGCCGTGCAACAAGGTGGGGTTAGTCCGACTGCAGTCGGGTGTCCCTTGCATGTGGGCGCGAACTCCCCTCCGTTCTCTCGGCTCGGGCGGGGGATATCGAGGGGAGACGCCGGTTTCCGCGGCCCGGGGTGGGTCCTCGTCCTCCTCCCCGACCAGCCTGCACACTGGCCGGAAGGGCGGGCGATTTCTCTCCTCTGCCGCGGTCAGGCTTCTCGGTCACTCTCGTCTCTATACCCGACTTTATATTGTTTGTCTCTCTCCGGCCGACTTGCCGGTGCGCCGGGTCCCAGTCCTCCAGGCCTTCTTCCTTTCCCGGGGGGAGGGTCCTCCGTTGTCGCGGGACCCGGGGGTTGCCCGGCCTGAGTGCCGCTAGAACCCAAAGGGCCGTGGAGCGCAAAGTACGGAGGTTTTCATGGTTTTTGAGGTGCAGGGTGGATTGATAATATTTTTCCGCTCAGGAGCTAAGGCTAGAGATGTAACAAACAGATCTATGAAGAAAAATGTTACAATTTCATAAATTAAAGGTGACCCAACTTTCGTCAAAGTAACATGTTTTACATACTTTGTACATTGTGTGGCTAGCAATGTAAACACGTGCTAATTTAAGGCAATGTTTAATTAGTTGGGCTGAGCTAATTAGTAGCCTGAGAATATTTTTCCGCCCAGGAGTTATGGCTAGGGATATAATAAACAGATCTATGAAGAAAAATATTAAAATTTCATAAATTAAAGGTGACACAAATTTCGTCAAAGTTAGGCATGTTTTACATACTTTGTACATTGTGTGGCTATACACGCGCTAATTTAGGACAATGTTTAATTAGTTGGGCTGAGCTCATTAGTGACCTGAGAATATTTTTCCGCCTAGGAGTTATGGCTAGGGATGTACTAAACAGATCTATGAAAAAAAATATTAAAATTTCATAAATTAAAGGTGACACAAATTTCGTCAAAGTTAGGTATGTTTTACATACTTTGTACATTGTGTGGCTAACACGTGCTAATTTGAGACAATGTTTAATTAGTTGGGCTGAGCTAATTAGTGGCCTGAGAATATTTTTCCGCCCAGGAGATATGCCTAGGGATATAATAAACAGATCTATGAAGAAAAATATTAAAATTTCATAAATTAAAGGTGACACAAATTTCGTCAAAGTTAGGTATGTTTTACATACTTTGTACATTGTGTGGCTATCGCGCTAATTTGAGGCAATGTTTAATTAGTTGGGCTGAGCTAATTAGTGGCCTGAGAATATTTTTCCGCTTAGGAGATATAGCCAGGGATGTACCAAACAGATCTATGAAGAAAAATATTAAAATTTCATAAATTAAAGGTGACACAACCTTATTTAAAGTAGGCATGTAGGACACACCGTCTTTGTGTTGTTATTGACTTGTAGTGACGGTCTTTATCGGAAATTTTGAAATTCGGTGCTGAGGAGAAATTCGGTGCTGGGCCTGATTCGGTGCTGGGCCCAAATTCGGTGCTCACTTCAGCCTGGTCCACACTCACACGACAAATGTAGGACACACGGACGGTGGGCGCTGCCATGATTCAATCTTATATTTTCTTTTTACTAATTATGCCTCAACGTTTGAGGGCGCTAAACACACTCTTTCCGGGTGCACTACGGTTTCACCCCTCTAAATTATGGTGTTCTAAAGGCGACAGATGTGCGTCGCGTCGTGCCGTCGCGTCGCCTGTTCCGTCGTCCGTCGCGTCGCCCGTCGCGTCGTGCCGTCGCCCGTCGCGTCGCCTGTTTTTCAATTGATTTGCATGGTGACTTGGACATCCGTCGTCCGTCGCGTCGTGCCGTCGTCCGTCGCGTCGTGCCGTCGCGTCGCCCGTCGCGTCGCCCGTCGCGTCGCCCGTCGCGTCGCCCGTCGCGTCGCCCGTCGCGTCGTCCGTCGTCCGTCGCGTCGTGCCGTCGTCCGTCGCGTCGTGCCGTCGCGTCGCCCGTCGTCCGTCGCGTCGTGCCGTCGCGTCGCCCGTCGCGTCGTCCGTCGCGTCGCCCGTCGCGTAGCTCGTCCTATATATTGTGCCTCCTGGTGGCGCTGCAAGAGACTGTGCATGCGCTGCAAGAGACTGTGCATCATGGTACAGTTCAAAAACTAATGACTTTTTCAGTGGCACTCTTGTCCATGTACTTGTGAAATGATGACAGACGTATGATGTTGTTGTTGTGTGGTTGAAGTGTCATTGATGAATCGAAAATAACCCCCATGTTCCGAGCTTCCGAGGGAGCTATCAGAGCAAGTTACCGATGGAAATGCATGGCACATTATTAATGTTATACACCGTTTTCAAGTTTTCTCAAAGTGATTTGTTTCTTGTAATGTGTCACTTCGTGTAACGTTACTCTCTATTGTGTGATCCATAACTCTGTCACTTCTAAAAATCTCACACATGTTAACAATTCAAAGATGAAACCGTCAATTTGGAAAAGCCGTTCAGGCCAAATGAAAGGTATCAGTTAATAAACCTGCTAAATATTGACATGACTAGTGACAGATATATCATACTCGACCATTGTGTCACTCCGTAATATTTATTGCCCAATCAGTATTGAAATGAACATTTACAAATTTATCATCAAGTTAGAAACACCAAGGACTCATGACCATGTATTTTGTTTTAATGTTAGAAACACCAAGGACTCATGACCATGTATTTTTTTTAATGATTTGGTGTTAAACAAAGAATTTTTGTCTTTGCCTCCTTGTTGCATAATTGTTGCTATACTTATGAAATGTCAGGCTTGCGAAAGGCGATATATTAATCCGTTGTCATTACAAATATTATTGATATTATACATATTTTAAGATAAACGGGCCAATTACCACTTTAATCACTACTACATGTACTCTGGTAAATTAACGCTTCTGTCATATTATGGCATATTATTATTTACTGTGAAAAAGGCATGCACACATACAAAAAAAACAATGGGAAATGACCGAAAGTAACAAACTTACTATTTCCAGCCAGTAATTCTATTTGAATATTCGCCATGAAAATTTACTTTATTAATGAACACTAGTTAATTTTATCACCTTTTTCTTCCGAAACATTTCTCATTGTTAGAGAAGTTTACCCCTTCCCACTCAAAGTTTAAAAAGGGAAGGATATAACAATAATTATCTGTTTGGTTTAAATTTGGTGTGAGAGTTTGTTGATGTAATTTTACTTCTTGTGTTTACTGCTAGAGGAAGTTTCTCCCTTTTGATGGCTTATTATGTAACAGGTCCAGAAAAACCGTGTTCAATAGGAGCATAGAGAAAGGACCACGGAGAGACAAGTGTCTAATATGTTCCCTTCCACTGTTTATTCCAACTTAATCTCTTGTAGCACCCTGGTACAAGTTCATTTCAAGGAATCGTCTGTAATAAACAACCCTCTTGTTTAATCCTTAATCCTTAAGTAGTGGTAATTAAGTCACACATTAAATGTGTTCTCCCACCATCACTTCTTTGATTTTATGTACTGGTGGTTCTTCATGTTTTAAAGTTTTGCCTGTTTCAAGTCATACTGCTATGGACTCGATTTTAGAGCCATTTTGATTTTAATTTGTAAGCTTCCTTGGCACATGTGTTTTGTTGTTTTTAGTAGTTTTTATAAATCCTGTTAGTTCAGTAGTGTTACTGTTGGTCTTGGTTTAGAATTCACTTGATTTATTGCTTTACATGGTTTTGCTTTTGGTCATCGCTTCATAATCAATAAAGTAATTTTTCATCGCTTTATAATCAATAAAGTAATTTTGTGCAAGCCCACCAACCATGTGGATAATAATTTAGGTAAATTTGATCTCAAGAACTGGAGACCGATTAGCCTTTTAAATGTGATTACAAACTGTTGGCCAAAGTTCTCACAAATAGGTTAAAAAAGGCCATGCCTTTCATAATAGGTGACGAACAGACATGTGGTGTACCGGGGAGAAAAATTCACGACAACCTCACACTTTTGCGTGATAGCATAGACTATATTAATTGGAACAATAAGGAAGCAGCTATTTTAAGTATCGATCAGGAGAAGGCTTTCGATAGAAATAATTGGAATTATATGTTTACCATGCTTGAGAAAATGGGGATTCCCCCCAAATTAATTCAATGGATCAAGCTTTTATATAGTAATCCTGAGAGTTGCGTCATTGTAAATAACTTCATTGGCAGACCTTTCCAAATAAGTAGAGGTATCAGACAAGGGTGCCCTGTCTCCATTGTTATATGCAGTCTGTGCAGAAGGTTTAGGAACTCTAATTAGAATCAATAATGGTTGCATGGTATTCAGTGTCCAGGTGGAACTGAATGTGTTAAAATTATCCAGCATGCCGATGATGCCACGGTTTTTATTTCTAAAGAAAGTGACTTTCAAGTCATTACGGATGTTTTGTATAAATATTGTAAAGGTAGCGGATCTAAGGTAAACACAAGTAAAACCTCGGGTCTATGGCTTGGCAAATGGAAGAACAGAATGGACAAGCCGTGTGGCTTCAACTGGAACAATGATAAATTGAAAATTGTTGGTCTTCTTTTTGGAAACAATGTTACACCGGCTGACAACTGGGACCCCGGAATAAGCAAACTTAAATGCATGTTAAATATGTTTAGACAGCGGGACTTGACCCTGACGGGCAAGGCCGTTATTGTGAACGTCATGGTCGGAAGCAGACTAAATTATGTGGGTAACATTGCAATTGTCTCTTGCCCGGAAGAGTGTGTAAAGAAAATAGAAAACATTATTTTTAGTTTTTACTGGTCAGGTAAACCGGACAAAATCAAGCGTGCCACTATCACCGGACCTCGATACATGGGAGGGACAGGTCTTTTGGACGTCAGGGTCAGGTTACGCAGTCTAAAACTGATGTGGTTGAGTAATTATATCAAAAGTAATGGTAAATGGAAATCCTTCTTTAACTATTGGATCGAGAAACCCGGCGAACTTGAAAGCCATAATCTTGGTTGGTATGTGTTTGGTAAAACCAAGAAAAAGTCACTGCAGACCACTCCCTTTTATGGACCTTTTTGCAGCCTACGAAAAAGTCAGGGGTGTTTTCAGACCAGAATTCACCTCAGTTTTGGAAGTAATGAATATCCCTCTCTGGCATAATTCAGTGGTTGCGATTAATAAGGATAACGATTTAGCGAGTCCTGTTTTAACAAAGAATAACATCATCAAATTTCAACATGTTGTTAAAAATAACAGACTAATTACCTTTAAGGAATTGGCTAGGATCAAGTGTGATCAGGTGATTTCAACATAAATTTATTAATTCCAACCAATCCTAGCTCCCAGTCCTTTATCGACTTATTTACATCTCACTCTTTCCTCCCCCAAATCCATATGCCCACACGTCGTATTACTGATACTTCTGCTACACTTATCGATAATTTTTTATCAAATATTCTTCCTTCCTCAAAATCTGGTATTTTAATCTCTGATATCTCAGATCATCTGCCAATATTTATGTTCGTTCAGTCTCCAAACTCAAGTTCTTCTCATAATCACAATTTACCTTTTTCTCGAAATGTGTCTAATGTGAACCTTGAACAGTTTATTGACGACTTACACTCTTTTGACCGAACCAATGTCCTTAGTTGTAATAATCCTGATACTGCTTATAATACTTTTCTGGATAATTTTATTTTTCTGTACGATCAAAATACACCTTTAGTTAGACAAAACAACAATACCAAATCTAATCATATTTCAACTATACCCTTGGATTACACATTCCCTCCTCAAATCTATTAAGAAAAAGAATAAATTGTATCGTCAGTACTTGTCCAACCCTACAACCTCACATAAATGCAAGTATATCAAGTATAAAAACACCTTGACTAGCCTTCTACGTCTTTGTAAAAAAAAGTACTATTCCCTTCAGTTTGAAAAAGAAAGAAATAACATCCGTAATACCTGGAAGGTTATAAATTCTGTTTTGAATAAAAAATACCCATTCTCATGGTATTAACAGCATCATTGTTAATGGGAATTTAATTGACAACCCAAATCAAATCGCCAATCATTTTAATCAATACTTTATCAATATTGGTCCCAACCTTGCTAAAAACATCCAACCTACTCATTCACCCCTTAGTTTTGCTGATTATATGCCCAACCCTAATTTTAATTCCTTCTTTTTTACTCCAGTATTTGAACATGAAATTTAGGACATTGTAAAAAATTTACAAAATTAAAAAAGTTCTGGTCATGACCTGATCAATATTTCCATTATCAAGAAGTCAATTTTTGCCATAAGTAAACCACTTGTTCATATTGTCAATACTTCTTTTACAACTGGCATTGTTCCATCAGAAATAAAAATTGCTAAAGTCCCACCAGTTTTCAAAAAGGGTGATCGTAACAATATATCCAATTATAGGCCCATCTCTGTTCTTTCATGTTTTTCAAAGATCTTTGAAAAATGTGTCTATGCCCGTACCATTAATTTTCTGAATAAGTTTGAAATTTTAACAAATCAACAGTTTGGTTTCCGTAGCAAACATTCAACCATTCATGCACTCCTTGATTTTATTGATAAAGTTACTAATGCTATAGATGACTCCAATCATACTTTGGGGGTGTTCCTTGATCTTTCAAAGGCTTTTGATACAATAGACCATCAAATACTATTGCATAAACTTCCCAACTATGGTATCCGTGGAATTCCCCTAGAATGGTTTAAGAGTTATCTTTCAGACAGGCCACAATATGTTTCCGTCAATGGCATTAAATCTGAGTCTGATGTCCTTACGTATGGAGTACCTCAAGGATCAATCCTCGGGCCTTTGTTATTCACCATATACATTAATGATTTCACAAATTCTTCTAGTGTGCTTTCATTTATATTATTTGCGGATGACTCTAATTTATTCTTTTCCCATAGTAACCCTGACTATCTTGTAAACACTGTTAACAATGAGCTCAAACTAGTTGCCACCTGGTTTACGGTCAATAAACTATCCCTAAATATCACTAAAACTAACTGCATGTTGTTCAGTAATTCAGTCAGAGACCTTCCAAGTCCTATAAAGATTAATGACATTGAAATCACTGGAAACTGATTGTTGCAAGTTTCTAGGACTTTTTTGTTGACCGTAGACTATCATGGAATAGTCATGTTGATTACAGTGTACAATTATTGCTAGAAATATTGGTGTGATCAATAGGATCAAGCATTTTATGCCTGAACTGGTTTTACAATCTCTTTATAACACAGTGATCGGTTCTTATCTTAACTACGGGATACTTGCATGGGGATCAAGTTCTACTACCAATCCTAATAGACTTCTTCTCTTACAGAAGCGAGCTCTTCGTATCATTAATTTTGCTGAATTTAACGCACATACAGATCCCCTTTTCCATAAATATGCAATTTTAAAGTGAATGATATTTATTGTCTTCAGCTTGGGTCCCTCATGTATCAACTCACTTGTAAAAATTTACCTTCTGCTATTCAATCAATTTTTTCTTTAAACTCAGATGTACATTCCCATTTCACCCGCCAAGCTTCTAATTATCACATTTCTTACACTCGTACTTCCCTCGCTCTTAAAACTATTAAACATGAGGGACCTATATGCTTTGGAACATGCTTAATGAAAAACTTAAAGCCTCCAAAAGCTTGTTTACTTTTAAACGTGTCTTTAAAGCTGATATACTGAAATCTTATTGTTGATGAGTTTTTTACAGATGTACATTGTATTTTGAACCATACCACAGTGCAGACTCGGGTGGTCTCCTACATGGGATCCATGGTGTATACTATCATCCATAGCCACACTATGTTAAATCCATCGAGGGATACGCTGCTTTTGCATCACTCATGATTTCGTTCGATACTATATTGCTGACCGGCAAGATTGTTGTGTTTGATTGTTGTGTTAGTCCTAGTCCAATTGTGTTTGTTCTCGTTATTTGATTGTATTATAGTGTTTGCTGATTTTTCTTTGTAACATGCATGTGCATTGAGACCTGCTATTATATTTGTTTATTGGTGGCTCGACTCGACCACAGACCTCCACGGTTCACAACATTATTTTTTAATCTCAATGCATATGCATGTCACTATAGGGACCATTGCCTACAAGCTTTGCTTTTTAAATGGATCCCTCTGCAGTGTCACATAATGCTTTTTTTGTTTACCTGTAATATTCTTCAAACCTATGCTGTAAAACATTTACTTTGCATTATGTAATGATTACTTTTGATGTATTTATTATTGCCTTTTGCTTTTTTGATACTGTGGAAATAAACGAACCTTGAACCTTGAACCTTGAACCTTGAACCTTGAAGTGTGAAATTAATCGTATCACTGCTGGACGCATAGCTAAACGTCTTCGAACAAAACATCAATCCTGTCCTCTTCAAAGAAAAACGTTGTGGGCCTAATAACCATCCAAGCAGGTGGCTGAAGTTCCAAATTGACCATGGGGATCAGGGTTTGGTACCTTTTTCTAAAATTACCACGAAATTAATGTACAAATCATTGAAGGTCAAATAATTTGTTTTTCCAAAAGCACAGGAAAAGTGGGCCTCGATTTTAGGCCTCACTGATAAGTTCGACTGGGCCAATATTTGGACCAAATTAAACATGAACAATATTATGGACGCCAAAGACAAGGACACCTTTTAAGACTTTATCACAGGATTCTGCCAACCCGAGATAAACTTAAACGCATGAAAATCATAGATACAGTCGACTGTCCTTTCTGTAAATCCGACACTGAAACTGTCGAACATTTGTTTCTATACTGTAATGAGGTGGTTGAACCCTGGTTATACGTCGAATTTTTAATTAGGAAACAAACTGGCTGCCGTTTCTTTTGTCTCAGTGATTGTATAAGAATTGTATGAATGAATTTGTCATTTGTATCTATGATAATTGTTGGCATGATGATCAATGTTATTTGGAGAATCCGGTGTGATCTGGTCTTCAATGAGGACAACGTTTTCACAAACACAAACATTACTATCAAGACCTACAAAGAAACTCTCAGATCATTTCTACTAAGGGAGAGGAATAGGCTCCAAACAAGTAATTTTAACAAATTGTACAAATTCCTGTGTACTTTCAATGAAGACGAGAGTCCTAAATTTATGTTCTGATCAAAATCGAATTTTGTCACCTCTCAGTTACTGTCCTTTGTGTAGGCCTTAATTTTAATCTTTTTACTTGTACTAGGTTGCTTTTTCATGTTTTGATCTTGCCTTTGTTTGATATGTAATATCAACTTTGTTCATTGTCCTTTAGTTTCTAGTAACCTATATGTACTTGTGTACTGATCTATCAGTACTTGCTTTAATGTTCCATAGGAGATGTATATACTTGTAATTACTTGAGTTGAATAAACGGAGTCTATAAGAGCTCCACTCAAAAGAAAAAAAAAGAAAAATAATAATAATAATTTAGGTAGTATTTTTCCTACGATGCTGCTGTTGACATTGCTTTATTTTACAGGCTAGTAGGCATGGTAGGGAGGCCGAGGTAGTAAAAACTAATACTTGACATGTTTTTACAATTAAAAGGATATTGTTGAGATGACACGGCAAGCAGGGATTGATCAAACTATACACATCTGCCATCTAGAATCTCGACGACCTCATCAGACTCACTTCGACGGAAATAATCAAAGAGCGCCACCAATTGACAGAAAAGTGAAGAACGTTTTGGCGAAAATAAGGTCCAAATCAATTTAAAAACAGGCGACGCGACGGACGACGGCACGACGCGACGGACGACGGGCGACGCGACGGCACGACGCGACGGACGACGGGCGACGCGACGGCACGACGCGACGGACGACGGCACGACGCGACGGACGACGGATGTCCAAGTCACCATGCAAATCAATTGAAAAACAGGCGACGCGACGGGCGACGGCACGACGCGACGCACGACGCGACGGGCGACGGCACGACGCGACGGACGACGGAATAGGCGACGCGACGGCACGACGCGACGCATATCTGTCGTCTTTAGAACACCATACTAAATAGACTCCCATAGCAAACAATGATAAATGCTAAATATTCAAAAATTCTCAAAAAATTGTTAAAAGTCTCTCAGCCTCTTGAAAACCAATCAAATATATTTTCAGACCACTAAACTTCAGATTTCTTTTCAATTTTTGGCAGGTCAGCCGTTTGGAATTTTTGCTAATTACCCCAGAAAAAAAACACCCCCGAAAATGTGTTTTTTCCCAAACCGACTTGCCGCCAGTTCTCAGGAGGCACTCCTCCAATTCCCAAGCTAAATAGGACCAACTTTAAAGCCCAAATTTATCAAATCTCCTCAAAACTTGAAACCCAGAACCCCCAGGTTGTGATAAGTTCCTATAATTACACACTCTATTAGTTGCATGACCCCCAAAACGTTATAATTAAAAATAAGTTGTGGGTTTACAAATTATGATAAGTAGCTTGGCGCATGAATTTTTGGTCGATTTAGAGTAGTGCACCCCTACTCTCTACCAAAAATTCATGCACCAAGCTACTTATCATAATTTGTAAACCCCCCGAATACCCCCCGAACAAAGATATTGACTGAGGGAGACCGCCAACAGATAGCTCAGTTGGTAGAGCACCGGCACGTTAAACCGGAGGTCGTTGGTTCAAATCCCGCTCCAGTCAATTTTTCTTTGTTCAACCCAAAATCAATTTGTAAATTACCCACAAGTTATTTTTAATTATAACGTTTTGGGGGTCATGCAACTAATAGAGTGTGTAATTATGAGAACTTATCACAACCTGGGGGTTCTGGGTTTCAAGTTTTGAGGAGATTTGATAAATTTGGGCTTTAAAGTTGGTCCTATTTAGCTTGGGAATTGGAGGAGTGCCTCATGAAAACTGGCGGCAAGTCGGTTTGGGAAAAAACACATTTTCGGGGGTGTTTTTTCTGGGGTAATTAGCATTGAAAAATTCCAAACGGCTGACCTGCCAAAAATTGAAAAGAAATCTGAAGTTTAGTGGTCTGAAAATATATTTGATTGGTTTTCAAGAGGCTGAGAGACTTTTAACTATTTTTTGAGAATTTTTGAATATTTAGCATTTATCATTGTTTGCTATGGGAGTCTATTTAGAGGGGTGAAACCTATAGATACAAAATGGTGGCGCCCGCTACACCCGTGTACCCATGTGCTTGTTGTTAATACGGTACGGTTATGTAGGCTTGAAACGACGACAGTAATGTGTTGTATGGGGGGCACTTTTCGTCAGTTGTTGCTGTGTTTACATTGAAAACATCATTCCTTTGGCTGTATTAACAGATAGTATATAGTAATAATGTTGCTATTTGTTCCTAAAATTACAAAACAACAGAATAATTCAACGTTCCAAAGAAAGGTTTGCTGGGTTTGGTTTTTAGTGGAAGACTATATCGACGAGTATAAGACTATCACGGGCGGGTAAGTCACATTCAAGAAACTCAAGAATCTTCAGTGGCTGGTTGATCAGGGGAAAAGTAGAGACAAACCATCAACAGACTATGTGAAGATGACATAGGCGGTGGGTGGTTGATATGGCATCATGAATGTCAAGTTCCCGGGAACTGATGATTGCATGTGTGGAAACCCTAGCCCTCGCAGCCAAAACCCTAGCCATCGGCACAAACCCTAGCCGTCGGCCCAAACCCTAGCATACACCCCACCTATAGCCATCAGCCCAAAACCCTAGCTCTTAGTCTAAACCCTAGTTTACAGTCTTAACCTATTGTCCACAACTAACCGTATAGTATCTGGAATGGAATTTTGCAACATGCCCCGCCCACCCCTTTACCCCCCCTTAACAGCTAGGAAGATGAAACTTGGAAGAACAATAAATGTGGTAAAATGTGTTTGTTTGTTGGGAACTTTGTTATAAAGTTCACAATTTAAAACTCAATATGAATACATGGTTAGAAAAGTTGGAGGGAAAGCAAAAACGCCCCCCCAACTCAAGGCCCCCTTCCAACCTGTTTCCCTTTTTACCGCTTCTCCACAATAATTAACCCCCTCTTGTCGATTAATTAAATAGTTTGTAAGGTTTTTAGAATCTTATTACGAAAAAGAGACATGTTAATAACTTTTTGAGGGAAGATTTGGACGTAACTTCCAAGTATTTCAATATAATGTACACAGTGTGTCATGCAGGTTTTCCCTCTCACATTGCTTAAAGTACATGTAAATGCTTCAACATGTTTGACCTTGTTGTAGACAAACTGACAAACGCAATAAAATATTCAATTTTTTTCCAGATTTCATATCAGTGACTTATTCTCAACATTTTAAGCATAATCTTTTCACCATAAAGAATAATTGACTGCCCTTATAGGGTGCACTACTCTAAATCAACCAAAAATTCATGCGCCAAGCTACTTATCATAATTTGTAAATCCACAACTTATTTTTAATTATAACGTTTTGGGGGGTCATGCAACTAATAGAGTGTGTAATTATAAGAACTTATCACAACCTGGGGGTTCTGGGTTTCAAGTTTTGAGGAGATTTGATAAATTTGGGCTTTAAAGTTGGTCCTATTTAGCTTGGGAATTGGAGGAGTGCCTCATGAAAACTGGCGGCAAGTCGGTTTGGGAAAAAACACATTTTCGGGGGTGTTTTTTCTGGGGTAATTAGCAAAAATTCCAAACGGCTGACCTGCCAAAAATTGAAAAGAAATCTGAAGTTTAGTGGTCTGAAAATATATTTGATTGGTTTTCAAGAGGCTGAGAGACTTTTAACTATTTTTTGAGAATTTTTGAATATTTAGCATTTATTATTGTTTGCTATGGGAGTCTATTTAGAGGGGTGAAACCTTACTGCACACTCTTATAGCAGAGCGTAAAACCACAACGTCATAAAGTAGAATAATTTATTTTGCATCGGGGGGATAAAGAATATAATTTGGTTTTTACCCACACGCCCATGTGTATTAAGCACTGTATACTCACTCAGTATACTAACCTGAGATCCATGAAAAAAAAATCAAGGCAAATCAACACGACTTTTGCATTGCTAGAGCAGATGTCTTTTTTTTACCACATGTAGACCACCGAATTCGAACTAGATGGGCGCCAATCAATGGGAGACTTTTGGGTCTTTGCCACTAGAGGGCAGCAGACCTACAGGTAGTTGTGAGTTCTGTCGTCTGCACCTCTCTGTGTATACTGCAGAGACATGGCAGTGTCACTGTCAATATCAACTCCCAAGCGTCTGCTGCTTCACAAGACTGTAAAAAACGCTAAATTCTTATAAAATGCCATGTCGCTACAACCGAGCACTTGTGCTCATACAAGTTATAGTGGTGTTGTGGCCAATAAAGTGAACTATGGGTCCATGTCGCTTCAGAAGTTACGCGCGACGAGCTCAGGAAGCGGAAAGCAAAGGTGTCCAGAAGAAAGCATGAACTGGGGAAAAGGACCGAAAACAGAAACAACGGTTGACAAAAGTCACTCTTGACGAGACTCTGTCAAAAGTAAGCGTGATGTACTAAATGCAGCGAAAAGACTCAAAGACATAGAGGAATGGATTAATATTTTCATCACATTATTATTATTATTATTATTATTATTTATTCGGCCAGTGTCAAAAACAAATACATACAAGTAGAACAAAGGATAATAAGACTTAAAAAAAAGGTAACTTAAATACAGGGTAACTAGAGGAGTGGGATTAGACAAGGGTACAGGACAGGTAGGGGATGTGGAGGAAGGAAGAGGAAGGGACAACAATCCATTCTAAGACGGCCAGGATAAACAAAAGCGTACTACTACACTATGACTCAAAAGCCTGCTTATCCAATCCTCGAATAGAGTCCCAGTGGGCAAAATACGTTGAATTAACGTTGAAGCAACGTCATATGCTGACGTTGGAGTAACGTTGAATGATGATTGTATTTGCAAATTGAATTAACGTTGAAATACTGACGTAGATACAACGTTAAACTCACTACGTTGTTTCAATGTCGGCATGTATACGTTGTTTTAACGTCAAATTTCTACGTTGAAATAATGTTGAATAATGATTGAATTTGCAAATTGAAATAACGTTGAAATGCGGACGTAGATACAACGTTAAACTCACTACGTTGTTTCAATGTCGGCATGTATACGTTGTTTGGACGTCAAATTTCTACGTTGAAATAATGTTGAATAATCTGTAATTATGTTGGCTCAACATTGCCCCAACGTTGGTCCAACGTTGGGCCAACGTACAGTTAATCTAAAACAATGTCTTCGAGTTGAACTTTCTTGTTATGTAGTTAATGCCCATTATAATTAATTCAAGTAATTAGTATATGCTTATTATACTTATAAGGTATATACATGTAAGATATGATACCGATAACTAAATACATTCTACACTATAACTACAACTTATACAGGCCTATACATCCTTCTCCACTGCATGTCTTGTATTTATATAGTCCAGGATCTACAGAATTTCCAGTCATGGTTATAACACCTTTTTAAAATAAAACTATTTAATTTTTAATTCACATCTTGGAATGACAAATGTTTCTTTGTACTTTTGATGTACATATTTTCTTACAAACGAATTACAAAAAAAAGTACAAAAACTTGCCTGGGAAATTCCTAAATTCAACCAAAATTGTTTTGATATTGTCAGAAAAAGTCATACACTTCTAAGTCCCGCCCACAAATTTGCATAAGTTTCAACGTTGTCCCAACGTTGTCTCAACGTTGGCTCAATTTTAGCATCTTGTCAAAAGGCGCTCATACCCAAAAGGAATGTATAGCTTTTTGCTTGCCAAATGTTAATGCAACATAGGAATGATATAAAATTAGGTTTGAGATGTCGCATCAGTTACCTGAACTTAGTATAAAAACAACATTTCCATACACAAATAATTATCCCCCAAAATGTAAAATTTTAACTTCTTGTCAACATGTTGTGCACGAAAACCTAGTAGAAATGTTAAGCTTTTTACTTGCCAAATATTAATGCAACACAGGAATTGTACAAAATTGAGTTTGAGATGTCGCATTATCTACCTGATTCGAACTCGGTGTAAAAAATGTTTTTCCATACAAAAAAACTAGAAACAATTACCCACAAATTGTTAATTTTTAACACCTTGTCAACATGCGCTCAAAACCAAACTGTGAAGGGCAACTTAGAAGTATACATTTGGTTTGAGGTTTCAATCACCTGTCTGAACCTTGAGTGAAAAAACATTTAGATATTTTGTAATTGTTAAAAAAACAAATTCACCATAATTAAGTATGCTAAATTCAATGTAAGAGTGTTTGGTTTAGCTCAAATCTAGATAAAAAAAGCAACTGCAACTTTTATCCAACATTGTACATACGTCAAAAACGTTACATTGAAACAATGTTACCAATTATAATGTTGGATCAACATTGATTTTAGGTTGTTATTATCGCAACGCAATTACAACCTTTAACCAACATTGTACATACTTCAATATTGTTACGTGAAAAAAAACCTTACCAGACTGACGTTGGATCAACATCGATTTTAGGTTATTATTATCGCAACGCAAACAAAACCTTTTTACAACATTGTACATACGTCAAAAACGTTCACAATGAAACAACGTTACCAGAATAATGTTGGATCAACATTGATTTTAGGTTGTTATTATCGCGACGCAACAATAACCTTAATCCAACATTGCATTAACTTTTAAAAGTATACGTTGAAATGACGTTACCCAACTGACATTGGATCAAAATTGATTTAAGGTTGTTATTATCGCGACGCAATAACAACCTTTATCCAACATTGTTCATACGTAAAAATCGTTACGTGGAAAAAACGTTCCCAGAATGACGTTGGATCAACATTGATTTTAGGTTGTTATTATCGCGACGCAATAACAACCTTTATCCAACATTGCACATAGGCCAAAAACGTTACATTGAAACAACGTTACCAGAAAGACGTTGGATCAACATTGATTTTAGGTTGTTATTATCGCGACGCAAAAACTACCTTTATCCAACATTGCACATAGCCCAAAAACGTTACATTGAAACAACGTTACCAGAAAGACGTTGGATCAACATTGATTTTAGGTTGTTATTATCGCGACGCAATAACAACCTTTATCCAACATTGTACATACGTAAAAATCATTACGTGGAAAAAACGTTCCCAGAATGACGTTGGATCAACATTGATTTTAGGTTGTTATTATCGCGACGCAATAACAACCTTTATCCAACATTGTTCATACGTCAAAAACGTTACATTGAAACAACGTTACCAGAATGACGTTGGATCAACATTGATTTTAGGTTGTTATTATCGCGACGCAATAACAACCTTTATCCAACATTGCATCAACGTTAATTAGTATACGTTGAAACTACGTTGCCAAATTGACGTTGGATCAACATTGTTTTTTGGTTGTTATAATCGCGACGTTATTTCAACACTTTGCCAACGTTTACACAACGTCAAACTACAACTTAAAACAAACATCGTAAATGTGACGTTGAAATAACGTTGTTTTATGGTATTTCGACGTTGTGACGCCATATCAACCAAAATTCAACGTTGAAATAACGTTGTGTGCCCACTGGGGTATAAATAAAACAATCACTATAAGAAACACTTAGATACTATAAAATAAACAAATATAAAAATATACTTTGAGTAAAACTAATAGAAAATTTGAAGCACTAGATAGATATTTGATAGATTTAGGAGCTACTAACAAACTCAACAACAATTGATGCTATTTAAACAAGTTATTTAAAAAGAAAAACAGAATAGATAAATGAATAAATAATTACATTAATACATGAATGAATGAATAGATAGATAGATAGATAGGTAGGTAGATAGATAAAGAAGGAGGGAGGGAGGGAAGGAGGGAGGGAGGGAGGGAGGGAGGGAGGGAGGGAGGGAGGGAGGGAGGGAGGGAGGGAGGGAGGGAGGGAGGGAGGGAGGGAGGGAGGGAGGGAGGGAGGGAGGGAGGGAGGGAGGGAGGGAGGGAGGGAGGGAGGGAGGGAGGGAGGGAGGGAGGGAGGGAGGGAGGGAGGGAGGGAGGGAGGGAGGGAGGGAGGGAGGGAGGGAGGGAGGGAGGGGGGGAGGGGGGGAGGGAGGGAGGGAGGGAGGGGGGGAGGGAGGGGGTGAGGGAGGGGGTGGGGGAGGGGGAGAGAAAGAAAGAAAGAATTAACTAAAGAAAGAAAGAAAGAAAGAAGTAAATAAATAAATAAATAAATGAATAAATAATTGAGTAAATAAATAAAGGAATAATTAAATAAATAAATAAATAAATAATGAATAATAAACAAAAGAACGAACGAATGAATAAATAAATAAATTAATAAGTAGCTAAATGAACAAACAGATAAATAAAATAATAAAAAATAATAAATAAATCAATCAAACAAACAAAAGATAAATTAATAAATAGATAAATAAATAACCATTAAGTGGGGAAAAAATCAATACAGATCAAATCAAATCAAAAACATATCAAATCAAATACAATCCAATACAATAAAAGGATTAGCATTAAACATCATTATTGAAATAACTGGACAGTTGGTTGTTAAAACCCCTCCAAGAGTCAAGAATGACCGAGTTCTTAACTGCGGTTGGCAAGCTACTCCAGATACGAGGGAAAGAATGAATTAGAGAATTCTTCAGGCAATGAGTTCTGGCAAAGTGATGGTTGAAGGTCAGAGTGTCCAAGTGACGGGTATTGATTTGGGTGAGGGAAGTAACTGCAGAGCATTTGACTTGTCCAAATAAACATTTCATGGTAAATAGAACAGTTAGTCTGTTTCTCCGGGCATCTAAGCTTAGCAGGTTCAGTGATTTGAGTCTGTTATCATATGACATGACACCTCTTTGTTGCTTGAGACACATCCTGGTAGCTCTCCTTTGCACTCTTTCCAATTGGGATGACATAGCTGCTGTGTAAGGGGACCAGGCAGGCAGACCATATTCTAGCACTGGAAGAACTAAGGATCGGTAAAGTGATAGGAGTGCCTCTGTGGATGATCCCCCTGCGACATGCCATATAAAACCAAGAGTTTTGTTTGCTTTTTTGACAACAGCATCAACGTGGTCGGTCCAGGTGAGGGTGTTGTTGATGATCACTCCAAGATATTTGTAGGTTGGTGTGACTGCAAGCTCTAAACCATGCAGTGTGTAGTGAGGTAGAGTAAGTGTTTTTTTGGAGCGTGTCATGTGCATGACCTTTGACTTGACAATGTTGATTTTCATGCCATTAGATTCGCTCCATCGACCAATGGCGTTGATATCAGATTGAAGCGTGATTTCATCGTGGGTGGAGAAGATGGGATGGTACAACAATGTATCATCAGCAAATAAGAGGCAGTTAGTTGAAACATTGCAGGAGATGTCACTGATAAAGAGGTTAAAGAGTAATGGGCCAAGGACACTTCCTTGAGGAACACCAGAGGTGACAGGTGCCCAAGATGACAAAGCACCCCGGTACATCACGCGATTTTGACGGCCAATAAGGAATGATTTCAGCCATGCCCAAGTTTGTCCTTGAATGTTGAAATTGCGCGAAAGTTTTTCAAGTAGAAGATGATGTGGCATAGTGTCGAAGGCTTTGCTGAAGTCAAGGAATACAGCATCAATGCGTGGTGGACGAGGCTTGTCCATTATGGAAGACCAGTCTTGGATAGCATTTGTTAATTGGGTAACACAAGATCGGCGTGCAGTAAAGCCATGTTGTTGATCATCTACTAATCCAAATAACGAAATGTGGTCGTTAATGTTATCTGCGACAGCTCTTTCCATCACCTTCCAAATGACTGATGTAAGTGCAATTGGACGATAATTCTTAACATCTGTGCGAGAGCCCGATTTGAATACTGGAGCGATGTTGGACAATTTCCAGGCCATTGGGAGAACACCATTGGAGAGGGAAGAATTCATGAGAAGCATTAGGGGTGGAGCGATGTAAGAAGCTGTAGCTCGGAGAATAGTTGGGGAAATACCGTCCGGGCCAGGTGCCTTGTGGGGATTGAGATTCTTAAGGGATTTTCTTAGCCAATTCAGGTTAACACTGACTGATGACAACTCAGGGATTGGAAGGGAGCAGGGTGGAGGAGTCTCTGAACCACATACAGCAGGTGAATGAACCGATGAGAAAAACGTGTTGAACGCTTCAGCAATGTCGAGGGGTTTGTTTAGCAAGTTGTCTGAACCGTGGAAAGCTGGAGGACATTTGGATTTTCTCTGGTCTCTAACGAAACACCAAAAACTGCGTTTGTTATCAGGCGAAGAGAACAGACCGTTGATATACTTCATGTACAATGTTTTAGTTAGACTTTTCACTTTGTTTCTAACACGTTTGTAGAAAGTCCAATCAGAGCTGTATCCAGAGCGTTTTGCTTTAATGAACAGCTTACGTTTGAGAAGGATGAGCTTTTTCAGTTCAGGGGAAATCCAGGGAGAGATTTTATTTCGACGGCATTGTTTCCGCGGAATGCTATCATGGATGGCTGCTTCAAAAATGTCCATGAAGCCTTCCCAAGATGCATCAGGATTGTTAATATCCATGAATGCTGTCCATGGTGCAAGGTGCAACAACGTCTCCAGATGTGACATGTCAGCTTTTCTGTACTGTAGAAATGAGCGTACAACAGCTGGTTGAGGGGGAGCTCTGAGTGCGCTGAATGAAAAGTGAACTGCATGGTGGTCACTGCTGACAGGATTTGGAAAAGATTCAACCACTGAGAATTTCTCAGGCTGATTGGTGAAAATCAGGTCAATAGTGGATCCAGTAGAGGAAGAGTTTCCAGATGGACGGGTTACATCTTCGACTATTTGTGTAAGACCAATTGAATTGGTGACATCATTGAGGTTAGTCTTTGAAGGAACATCAGCCTGCCAGTTAATATTGAAGTCCCCAAGTAGGAGGAGTCCTTCATATTGTGGGAAATAAGCTTGTACCCTGTCACATGCATCCTGGAGTTTTTGAAGAAACGAAATGTCAGAGTTTGGGGGACGATATACAAGTCCAACTAACCACTTGGAGTGCTTCGCAGTTAACGTTATAGCCACATTAACTCAATGTCCGTTGGGTGTAAAGCATCCAGTTCCATTGGGAGTAATGTATCCTTGACGATGGCCATAATACCACCACCACGACTGTTCCGATCACGGCGAAAAGAGGAGTACCCAGGTAAATGTGACAGAAAATCAGTATCATCACCAGTCATCCAAGTTTCAGTAATGCATACCATGTCCATGGGGTGAAGTTCCATAAAAGCTTCTAACTGCCGTTGCTTACTGCGAATACTCCTAGCATTTAGAAGCAAACCAGAGATGGAATTCATGTTGAAGGGTGATGGAGGAGAGCCCAAGGATTGTACTCTGCAAGTGGCCTTGTCAGATGCCGGAGTGGAATTGAGGTCTTGAGTAATATCGAAGACCTCTTGAAAAGAGGTATCCGAACAAGATGAAAAAGGCAGGGTGAAGGAGCAGTGAGGGCAAAACCAATCAATAGTGCTGGATATGAGTTCCGTGTACTGTATGATGGTCATTGCAGGAATGCATTTCTGATGCCAAAACTTGTTACAGGCCTCACAGAGAAGGGATCTCTGATTGCACTTTACAGGGCGACTACAACTGCCACATGGATCCTTAACAGGTCCTGGGTTACTTTCAATGTCTCCAGATACAGTTAAAGGGATATTGAAGGATGCTGTGGAGTTGGAATAGTACTGTGTTGGAGCACTGCCAAACTTACATCTTCTTTTTCTTCTTTGAGTACTTGGTTTGAAATTGTAGATCAGCCATGTTGAACATGAGTCATGATGCATGGGTGCATGGAGAGGACAAAGGCTAGCTGGCAGGGCACAATGGTGTCCATGCTGGGGTGAATGGAGTTGGTCAGGCGTACCTTGTATGATGCTACTGGCTTGAAGACTCCCAACTTGGTGAGCTAGTTTTAGTTCAAAACTCCAGAAGAAATCTAGCAAGGATCTCCATGCATTTCTCCAACAATCTTGAGCAGAGGAACCAGCAGAATCAGTGAACAGAACTCTATTTGTTGGTATACAATTCAGACAGCAAGGGGGATTGGAAATAGTAACAAATGCAAGAACTGTCAGAGCCCAACAAAAGGGCTTGTTGCATAGGCGCCATCTTACCAATAACCATCAGACATGTCACCCAAAGAACGGGGAAAAAACAAAGAGCTTAGAGAAGAACTCAAGAGGCGCCGAGAGCACCCGATACTCCACATTTCTGGGAGACGAGGTAGTAATCTGTGTTGGTAAGCGCTGTCACTCGTTGACCCTTTTTTGTCGTTAACTACTAACAGAAATGTAACCCAGGTTGGAAAGTATAGAAAGCCATAACTGCAAATCAAAAACAGATTGCCATAGTTTGAAGCAGTGTTACACAAATATTCATAAATAGTTAGGGTTAGGGTTAGGGTTAGGGTTAGGGTTAGGGTTAGGGTTAGGGTTAGGGTTAGGGTTAGGGTTAGGGTTAGGGTTAGGGTTTCCGTTCATGAATATTTACAGAAAATGTTGAATTCGGCCGACCATGCCATCCGGCGCACTTTGTTTATCAACAAAAGAAAGGCCCCATATACAGATTACATTCCTTCCTGTTACCTGCCAACAGAGGTAGTAACCTGGGAGACGAGGTAGTAATCTGTGTTGGTAAGTGCTGTCACTCGTTGACCCTTTTTTGTCGTTAACTACTAACAGAAATGTGGAGTATCGGCTGCCGAGAGAATGGTGAGGAAGGGATAGCAATCAGGCGTGGCAAAATAGTATTGATGATGCAAGAGAACAAAGAAAGAAGGAATTTGGATGGAGCGAAGAGAGGCCCCTCAGCGGACCAGACTTTTCGTGAATGATGGCTCGACGTTTTATAGCCCTGGAGACCGTAGAAATTGCATCGCACAGCAACCTTAAGGGCACCTCCAGAGCTTTCTTGCTGCACAAGTTCTCAGGTGGAAGAAGCAATCCACAGCACAATGAACATTTGAGTTTAATGAATAATAGCCCTGGAAGAAGTAATCCAATTAATACTCACAGTGGAAGAAATTCTGGAAAAGTATTCCAGTAAACAGTAGAAGTGAACGATGCTTTGGAAGAAATAATCCAGTTAGCAGCAAAGAACCAGTAAACTGTGGAAAAAGTAAACTAGTAAGTAAGAGCAGCCTAACAAGTAATCAAGCTAACGGAGAAGTGCACATACCAAGAAATTCTGGAAAAGATAATCCAGCAAAGTGTTCTTCAAGAAACCCTTGGAATCGATACTTCGAGACCACATCATGAGTTTCATGAATGAGAAGAAGATTCTGAGCGACCATCAACATGGATTTCGTTCAGGTAGATCTTGTGTGACCCAGCTCATCAGTGTACTGGATTCAAATATAGCGCGTCTGCGTCCCATATCCATCTCGGCCTTCGGCCTCGTTGGATATGGGATATTGTGTGATAACTTAATAATAAATATGCATCACAAATGTTTATTGTAATTGTACACATACTACCTGGCCTATTACAAAGGAAGAGTTTATAAAACCTCCATCTGTCTATCTCATTTCAGATTCCAGAAGTAAGTGAGGCTTTTATCAAAACCTTCATGCACTTCATAAGACTTTGAGGATTTTTTTTCTTTTTTTTCATCTCCGATCACGCTTAATAGATTCAACCAGAACGGTCACAACACTGTTGTTTCTTAGTACAGAATTAATCTAAGAGCGTTTTGAGGAGTTTTATTTTTGTTCATCTCCGATCGCGACAAGATTCAACCAGAACGGTCACAACATCTCCGATAGCACAATGCTAGGCCATTGGTATCTATTCCATGGTACATATCCATGGTAGCATTAGCCTTGATAGCACTAATGCTAGGCCATTGGTATCTATTACATGGTACATATCCATGGTAGCATTAGCCTTGATAGCACTAGGCCATTGCTATCTATTCCATGGTACATATCCATGGTAGCATTAGCCTTGATAGCACTAATGCTAGGTCATTGGTATCCATTCCATGGTACATAGTAGCATTAGCATTGATAGCACTAATGCTAGACCATTGGTATCTATTCCATATCCATGGTAGCATTAGCCTTGATAGCACCAATGCTAGACCATTGGTATCTATTCCATATCCATGGTAGCATTAGCCTTGATAGCACCAATGCTAGGCTGTTTGTATCTATTCCATGGTACATATCCGTGGTAGCATTAGCCTTGATAGCACTAATGCTAGGCCGTTGGTATCTATTCCATGGTACATATCCATGGTAGCATTTTGATAGCACTAATGCTAGGCCATTGGTATCTATTCCATGGTACATATCCATGGTAGCATTAGCCTTGATAGCACCAATGCTAGGCTGTTTGTATCTATTCCATGGTACATATCCGTGGTAGCATTAGCCTTGATAGCACTAATGCTAGGCCGTTGGTATCTATTCCATGGTACATATCCGTGGTAGCATTAGCCTTGATAGCACTAATGCTAGGCCATTGGTATCTATTCCATGGTACATATCCATGGTAGCATTAGCCTTGATAGCACCAATGCTAGGCTGTTTGTATCTATTCCATGGTTCATATCCGTGGTAGCATTAGCCTTGATAGCACTAATGCTAGGCCGTTGGTATTTATTCCATGGTACATATCCATGGTAGCATTAGCCTTGATATTTGATAGCACTAATGCTAGGCCGTTGGTATCTATTCCATGGTACATATCCATGGTAGCATTAGCCTTGATAGCACTAACACTGTGAATGGCCTAAATGTGATTTTACAACTAAAATGGAAAAGTGAATCGATTGGATGTGATTTTAGGACCGTTTAGCCAATATCACATCCGCACCATCGAAATCACATCTGACCCAGAAATCACATCCGTGGTTAATTGCCAATTATCAAAATCACATCCACTGTCTGGCTGCATTACCAAAATCACATCCACTGTCCAGGCCTTTGCCAAAATCACATTCGAGTCAGAAATCACATCCTTGGTTAATTGCCACTTGCCAAAATCACATCCACTGTCTGGCTGCGAAACCAAAATCACATCTAGTATCTGGGCCCTCGCCAAAATCACATCCTAACCCGAAATCACATCCATGGTTAATTGTGCCAATCCAAAATCACATCCACTGTCTGGATGCATTACCAAAATCACATCTAGTGTCTGGGCCCTTGCCCAAATAAAATCTGAGTAACAAATCACATCCATGGTTAATTGCCAATTATCAAAATCACATCCACTGTCTTGCTATATTACCCAAATCACATCTAGTATCTGGGTTCTAGCTATAATAACATTAGAGCCCGAAATAACAATAACATCCAGGGTAAGGTATGCATTGTTGCAAACATGGGTGATTAACTGCATAAAGGAAACGTCAGATCGACTTTTGATTGTGGTGGTGCAAGCGAGTAGTGCAGCCCAGCCGTGTTTTGCACAGCCAGTTTTCTGAAAATACTGCCTATTACTTAGTTAATCGAGCACCGCTTTTGTGCTCTAAATCAAGCCGTACTGCACCATGCACATTTGTACAATGTGAGGGGTTGAATTGAATGTTTTTCCCTTAAAAAACAAATGACAAAAATACGTTTACAATTTAATAATATTTGAGAAAAACATAAAAACATTTTTGAGCCCGATCCAATAATTATATTGTCAAAGTACATGTATCCCAAAAGACGCAAATGCAGCATGTGTTAGTCGGTACCCCCGTGTTTGGTAATTTTTTTCTTGTGTAAAACTAGAATGGAAATGTGCAGCCGCCCACATTAAAGGGTCTACATTTATATGGGAGTAACACAATCAGTAGGCTCCAATTACCAAACGTATACAGCACCTTTAAAGGGTCTGTATACGTTGGTTATGACTCTAAGAATTAATGGCAGTAAAAACTTACATGGAAGAAGTACAGCAGCTTTGGATTAATGCATTTTTGTATAATGCATTTTTGAGAATTGTTTCACTTCGAAGTACTACGGTTATGGAAAAATATATCACTCTTTCCCCCATAAAAAATTGAATTTGAGAAGCGTTTGGCCGTGCGCTTCTCGCTCAGATTGTATTCCTGTAGGAATCCAATCTTCCTGCGTTGAAATATTCGCTCCGGTTTTTCGGTGACATCTCAAAAACGCGACCACCTTTTGAAGTGAAATTTTCACAGGTTAACACAATCAGTATGCTCTAATTACCAAACGTAAACAGCACGGGTTTTTTTATTTCTCGAAGGTAAAGGTTGACTCCAACCATATGCTCCAACTTCTCACATGTTCCTTGCCACAATTTAACGCAGGTGGGAAAGCACGTTGGACAAAACTCTGGTGTTTTAGGCTCGTGAAATGGTTCGAAATGTCCGAATAATATTTGTTTCTACCATGGGTTTGTTTCATCAAAAATGTCAACCAACATCACAGTAAAGTTGTATATGTACTGTGGTCCGTGCTACAGTGTCTGTGTGGAGCTCCCCCGTGGGATAAGAATCTAGCTTTTCTTGATCAAACCATTGTTGAGAATGGGGGTGACGGGGAGATTCTTAATAAGATGTGCACCATTGTGATTAAACAGTACACAAACACATATGTAACTTGGACAAAATGCTAAAGTTTGTAATAATACCAAATAATCACAGCCTAGTTAAACTTAAAACCTAGTACATTAATTTGTGACAAGCTGGGCCATTATTGCACAGATTGGCTGTTATCACCCCGAAAACAAAAATGCTTTGACCCACACTTGGAAACCGCAAATCTCAAAGATTTACCAAGGTCACTTCTGCCCTTTTCTATCCCAATACATGTACCACTAAACTGCTAGATTAGGGTGTGATTGTGTTCTTTGAAAGATGATATTTAAGCACATAACTTTTAGTTCATGACTGGTTCAAAGAAATTAAAACGTAGCTTCGGATCAGAGAGTATGAGTGGCATCCTTGGCATACGGATTTGGCGGATTTGTGTTATTTCTACGTCCATGGTTTGTGTGACTCTCTGCTCCTCTATGCTCTGCTGAAACAGACTCTACAGAGTACAGGCCCAAATCAAACTCATTGTTACATCACTGTAAAGAGCATGAAATAAGCTTTTCAATTCCGAGTGGAATTTTAATAGACCGCGTAGTCCGTGAGTTACACTTAACAACAAGGCGATGCTAGAGCAAATATTACAAAAAAAAATCGCCGTCACACAAAAAAATCTAACAGATTCTTACTATTAAATGAGATTTTGACAGGTCCAATGTTTCACCCACCAGAAAAAAAGATACGACTATACATGTAGGTAAGGAATTAAACTAAACTTTTCCGAGTGGAACTTTTTTAAATATTGAACCGTTTTTTGGCTATGACTTAATTTGGGCAAAAATTGAGCGTGTTTTGGCCATATTTCCGACACTTTGGTCTGCGTTAACTGCCGATTCGCTTAACTAAGGAGTAAGGTTGACAGACCCAAACACAACCACGTGTTTGTGTATAGTGCATGCAGCCAAACGTTCCACGTCTGTGGATATTATCCATATTCATGAAGAAAGCTCGATGAAGCCCAAACCAAACCGAACTTTCAGTTTAAAATGAATACGTTTTGGGGAATATGATCAGGCGAAAAAGAAAGGGGCAACAATTTCAAACAATTTGACAAAAAACACAAATTATTCGATCAAAACATTCAAAATGACAGCCAATCATTATAAGATAATCTGAAATTTGCTAATTAAAAGGTTAAACAAATTATTGTAAAATTTTAAAGACGCTTTGGTCCATGTAATATATCCTTTACACATTTGTTGTTGTGTTATTGATTTTTGCGGTCAAAACAAAGTCTCATCCTTATGGACAAACATGTTAATTTTTAGAATGAACTCCACGAGAAAAAAAGAGTTTTTTCAGGAGCCTAGGCCTACATTTCAACCCAAATTTCAGATTACACCAGTAAATAGTGTGAGTCATAATCTATAATCAGTAAATGGATCCTCCCGCTGGGCCTTATAACAATAAACAAAGTTACATTTTCAAAGTAATTTGGACGAGTTTGCGCGCTCTCTGTGGATTTTCGGTGAAAAAGTTGCACTTCCTTTTTTTCAATTTGCACTGCCACCAAATCCTAGCCAAAACACAACGGTGGTGGAAAACGTTCATCTTGTTTATTTTATATTCTAGTTTATGTAGAAAGCATTACATTTAAATATGTTTACCTGCATGGTGTCTCTTCTGCAAACCCCTACAAATTATACCCACAACTTCCTGCTTGCAATCACAAGGGTACATTATTGTTTCTTTCAATACATTTCTTTTGTGTGTGAAGACACCGTGTTGCATTATTTTGTTTCTCCACCGTATAGCCCACATAGGAGCGCGTCAAATTAATCAAACCAATTTAATCAAGGCTACAACCTCTTTTCTGCTTGTGGAAAGTATAGGCCGTGAAAGTGCGTGAAACAAGCATGTATTTCTTAAAAATAAAAAGTGGAAGAAACACACATTTTGCAAATTAGTGATTATTCTAGAACATTTTGATGGGAATGTTTTAAGTTTAACTATTGGGGAATTCCACTAAGCACACGCCATTTCATTCCGTGTACATGATCTTAGGGCCATTAGCTTGTCTAGTACAGTGGACAGCGGGTGGTCTGCACACATCAACAGATCCCTGCAATAATTGCTCCATACATGATATAACACGGCCGGTTCGGAACGATCCTACTTCGAATTCGGAAAACCTTGGTGTAGGGTCAAGTGAAGTTAAATAAATAGGTTCACCACTATCTGGAAATATAAAGTAACTCGTTTGCCAGAATAATAAAGTACATAATTTCACTGCTGGCCGATGCTTTATGTTGACATTATAAATAGGCCCACATTGTGATTGTGTTTCCCCTTTTGGTTCTTGGTATAGAGATAAAAGTATTTCCCGCGTCAGCTCAGGACTATTAAATTTCCAGTATTTCTGGCACAATAATGCAAGATTACGGCAAATTGTAAAAAGGCATAACGAAAAAGAGTAGGGGAATAATACCTTAAGTTATAGTAGTTATAGTTAAGCATGTTATTACCAGTTGTAGGCTTGTATACTTCACAAGAAATTAAGTAGCCTACTCATGGCCTACTGCGGTACTGCTAAGTTAAGTACCAGAGAGGGGTTTTGGTTGTTAAATTAAAACTATACGCACGGCGTACGAGACAAACAACTATTATGATGGACCAAAATACATTTAAATGCACGTTTTATAAATTAAAACAATTTACATTGTGTTTCACATGCCTAATTAATTGTTGACTTACTTGGCATTTGACTTGAGAACTGTTTCTGGGCTGTAGTGACAGTTTGATGTTTGGCATGCTCTCGCTCATAGACATTTCAATTACGTTGATGCTGACACGCACTCGCCACTGCAAACTGTATGCGTGTGCCGGCGGATGGCAACTCAAATCCAAAGGCAAAGCAAAGGTCCATGTTCAGTATTTAAAACTGTCCCGAATAGAATCACAATTAGTCCCTCTGTAAAATGGGGTGTACTGTCTGGCGTTACACGACGGTTTTTTGTCTTTAATCAGCAGATTCAGAAACTTAACAGAGGGAGTGGATACTATTAGTCATTACTAATTCTGTAACCTCCATGTTCAGATTGATTCACAGATTGGCGTTGTTGTTTTCATTTCTTTCCCGCGAGAAAACCAGCCCTGCAACATATCTGATTACATAATAGTGGTGGCGCACGCCAGCTGTTTTCTTATCTCGTAGTGAGCAAACCATGCAGCATAATATGGAGGAACATACCGATTATTAGGTGTTAACATACCGAAATTGGTGTCCAGTCAGAAATCAGTCGGTTACATTATTCTAACCAGTTCAGAACCGTTATAAAAGTCGTTATAAACAATTTTTCATAAAGACAATTACCAAGAAGATCACGAGAAAGAGGCACATGTGGGGCAAGAAATGCCAAAGTATTCAATAGCCCATAAAACATTGTTTTGAACATGTTTTTCCAGCAAAAAGAAAATGATTGGTACTTATTTTCGTGGTCCAAACTATCTCCATTCTGAGCGTACCATGCGGCATAAGGAATGCAACAACGGTCCTAGGGTAAAAAACAAAATTATATTCATTTTATCTCCGATGCAAAAATTTACATCTATTAAATTAAGAAATAGCTAAATATGTTTTCACTCAAGGTTTTGACAGTTCATGGAAGTCTCATACAAAATGTTGTACAATTGCTAAGATGTATTTGCAACTGGGTTTTGAGCGCATATTAACAAGTTGTTAAAGTTAATAATTGACCGGGGGGGGGGGGGTAACAAACAAATATTGTTTTAAGTATGGAAATACCCTTTGCACACTAAGTACAGGTAGTTGATGATACACCTGAAAGTAAATTTTGTACAATTCCTATGTTGCGTTAAAATTTGACAAGCAAAAAGCTACCCACACACATTGGGATTTGAGAGCACAGTACCAAAATGTAAAAATTGAGTAACAAAATGATAAAATTTAACATTTTGGGAGATAATTTTTTTCCTGTTTGATGTATGGAATTGTGAATTTTTTATTGAGTTCAGGTAGTTCATGCGACATCTGAAGCTAAATTTGGTACAATTCCTATGTTGCGTTAAAATTTGAAAAGCAAAAAGCTACTATTGAGAGAACAGTAACAAAATGTTAAAATTCAACATTTTGGGGGATAATTTTGTTCCTGTTTGATGTATGGAATTATGAATTTGTTACTAAGTTCAGGTAGTTGACGCGACATCTGAAACAAAATTTTGTACAATTCCTATGTTGCGTTAAAATTTGACAAGCAAAAAGCTACCCACACACATTGGGATTTGAGAGCGTACCAAAATGTTAAAATTCAACATTTTGGGGGATAATTTTTTTCCTGTTTGATGTATGGAATTATGAATTTGTTTACTAAGTTCAGGTAGTTGACGCGACATCTGAAAGTAAATTTTGTACAATTCCTATGTTGCGTTAAAATTTGACAAGCAAAAAGCTACAAACTCATATTGGGATTTGACGAGCCAACAGAGTATAAACAAAATGTTAAAATTTAACATTTTGGGAGATAATTTTTTTCCTGTTTGATGTATGGAATTGTGAATTTTTTATTGAGTTCAGGTAGTTCATGCGACATCTGAAGCTAATTTTGGTACAATTCCTATGTTGCGTTAAAATTTGAAAAGCAAAAGCTACTATTGAGAGAACAGTAACAAAATGTTAAAATTCAACATTTTGGGGGATAATTTTGTTCCTGTTTGATGTATGGAATTATGAATTTGTTACTAAGTTCAGGTAGTTGACGCGACATCTGAAGCTAAATTTGGTACAATTCCTATGTTGCGTTAAAATTTGACAAGCAAAAAGCTACTAAACTCATATTGGGATTTGAGAGCACAGTACCAAAATGTTAAAAATCAACATTTTTGGGGATAATTGTTTTCCTGTTTGATGTATGGAATTATGAATTTTTTACTAAGTTCAGGTAGTTGACGCGACATCTGAAACAAAATTTTGTACAATTCCTATGTTGCGTTAAAATTTGACAAGCAAAAAGCTACCCACACACCATTGGGATTTGAGAGCGTACCAAAATGTTAAAATTCAACATTTTGGGGGATAATTTTTTTCCTGTTTGATGTATGGAATTGTGAATTTTTTATTGAGTTCAGGTAGTTCATGCGACATCTGAAGCTAAATTTGGTATAATTCCTATGTTGCGTTAAAATTTGACAAGCAAAAAGCTACAAACTCATATTGGGTTGAGAGCACAGTAACAAAATGTTAAAATTTAACATTTTGGGAGATAATTTTTTTCCTGTTTGATGTATGGAATTGTGAATTTTTTATTGAGTTCAGGTAGTTCATGCGACATCTGAAGCTAATTTTTGTACAATTCCTATGTTGCGTTAAAATTTGACAAGCAAAAAGTTACAAACTCATTGGGATTTGAGAGCACAGTATAAACAAAATGTTAAAATTTAACATTTTGGGAGATAATTTTGTTCCTGTTTGATGTATGGAATTGTGAATTTTTTATTGAGTTCAGGTAGTTCATGCGACATCTGAAGCTAAATTTGGTATAATTCCTATGTTGCGTTAAAATTTGACAAGCAAAAAGCTACAAACTCATATTGGGATTTGGAGCACACTAGTACCAAAATGTTAAAATTCAACATTTTGGGGGATAATTTTTTTTCTGTTTGATGTATGGAATTATGAATTTTTTACTAAGTTCAGGTAGTTGACGCGACATCTGAAACACAATTTTGTACAATTCCTATGTTGCGTTAAAATTTGACAAGCAAAAAGCTACCCACACACATTGGGATTTGAGAGCGTACCAAAATGTAAAAATTCTACATTTTGGGGGATAATTTTTTTCCTGTTTGATGTATGGAATTATGAATTTGTTTACTAAGTTCAGGTAGTTGACGCGACATCTGAAAGTAAATTTTGTACAATTCCTATGTTGCGTTAAAATTTGACAAGCAAAAAGTTACAAACTCATTGGGATTTGAGAGCACAGTATAAACAAAATGTTAAAATTTAACATTTTGGGAGATAATTTTGTTCCTGTTTGATGTATGGAATTGTGAATTTTTTATTGAGTTCAGGTAGTTCATGCGACATCTGAAGCTAAATTTGGTATAATTCCTATGTTGCGTTAAAATTTGACAAGCAAAAAGCTACAAACTCATATTGGGATTTGGAGCACAGTACCAAAATGTTAAAATTCAACATTTTGGGGGATAATTTTTTTTCTGTTTGATGTATGGAATTATGAATTTTTTACTAAGTTCAGGTAGTTGACGCGACATCTGAAACACAATTTTGTACAATTCCTATGTTGCGTTAAAATTTGACAAGCAAAAAGCTACCCACACACATTGGGATTTGAGAGCGTACCAAAATGTAAAAATTCAACATTTTGGGGGATAATTTTTTTCCTGTTTGATGTATGGAATTATGAATTTGTTTACTAAGTTCAGGTAGTTGACGCGACATCTGAAAGTAAATTTTGTACAATTCCTATGTTGCGTTAAAATTTGACAAGCAAAAAGCTACAAACTCATATTGGGATTTGACGAGCCAACAGAGTATAAACAAAATGTTAAAATTTAACATTTTGGGAGATAATTTTTTTCCTGTTTGATGTATGGAATTGTGAATTTTTTATTGAGTTCAGGTAGTTCATGCGACATCTGAAGCTAAATTTGGTATAATTCCTATGTTGCGTTAAAATTTGACAAGCAAAAAGCTACAAACTCATATTGGGATTTGAGAGCACAGTAACAAAATGTTAAAATTTAACATTTTGGGAGATAATTCTTTTCCTGTTTGATGTATGGAATTGTGAATTTTTTACTAAGTTAAGGTAGTTGACGCAACATCTGAAACTAAATTGTGTGTAATTCCCATGCTGCGTTACAAATTGACAAGCAAAAAGCTACACACTCATTTTGGGATTTGAGAGCACAGCAAGTCGGAGGCCTTCGGAGAAGCAGGCTATATGGGGGCCGGAGGTGCTCAGACACCCACAAATGAAGCGGCTCTGCAGACAAGGCCCCGGTAAAGCAAAGACCGTGCGTGCCAGGGCGGCCGAGGGTCTGCCTGGTTCCAGAACCGCTGGGCTGGGGCTATAGAAAATACCACTGCCTGGGTGCGAAGACGACCCTCCGAGAAGACAGCAAAGAACGAAGTCGGACGCCTTCGGAGGCGTTAACAAGATGCATAATTTTAATTCGCCGTACATATTATTTTATTTAACTTTTAAAAGAATTAACTTCATTCGACGATAATTTTTTTCAATTTACAAAAGGCATATGAGGGCGCTATATTTTAATGAACCTTTGCTATGTCAACGGTTAACTTGCAAAAATGCGTATTCAGTTTCAGATAGCTGTGAATCTTTTTATTTTGCATTCAACATTTTGAAAATCATTTGGGAATGATATAGGCTAAAGCATAAATTAGCACTGTCGGGTTACAAGGGCCTGTATCCCGAGAAACATTTTGAAAAAGACGGGGCAAGTGCTCAACGGGAAATGTTGACATCGTGTGACTAATTCACAACTATTCTTGCAATAAACAATAGGCCCGGCTACTTCAATACCACTGGACATCCTACGTGTAAAATATACCGACATTACCTAAATTTTAAGATTTGAACAGGATGTTAACTAATGAGAATATATGTAAATGTGGATGTAGATGTTACAAAACAATTTCGTAATTAGTTTCTGCAGCCCGACAAAGGTCAACATTACATTTAAAACCGGCTATCCAAAAACACGAATGGTGTGTATATACATCCAAGGTGCTGACATGCGTTTTTTGCTGGGGTGCTCGTTTTCTTATTAATATTATTTAGTATTTTTATATATATATTTTTTTATTTTAAGTGTGTAGGCCTACAAGTTTGGTGGTTTGTGAAGTACCAGGGACATTTCCACCGCTTTCTGGAAAAACTTGACAATTAATTGTACACATATTTCACACAACAATATTTCTTTCGGTATAAAACATGCACCCTCGGCTCCTTACACATTTCTGAACCCTAATTAATATTGCATGTTAGGTTCAACATAATGCTATAATATTCATATTAATAATGATTGATATGATTGATAAGTAGAAATAAAACAACAAGAGGAAGAATATCCCTGAGACTAGAATGTACTCCCAACTATAGAAGTAATCGAAGACGATTTCTGTACCCTACAATTACTGAAATGCACTGTACTGAAAATATTTAGAATTTAGATCGCTGGGGTTACTGCACGCATGATGTCGAGTTAAGTAACGATTCGACCATCGGCTGTGGCCTTGAACGGATGGATGTTGAGAACACGTAATCAAGTTTTCGTTTGTTGGTTTACACTGGTCAAATGGTCATTTAGTACAGTTCAGCAGGGACCAAGCCATAGAATCTTGAAAATATCTCTTTGAACACGTTAAAAACATTGTAACATTATGGCACAATCCAATTAATTGTAGGAATCCGCCGTTCTGATTGCAATTTCCACAAGTGGTAAAATTAAGTAATATAATTACTTTTATGGTAATGTGTTTTTGATGAATGTTTTAATACAAACAATTGCTCCAACAACCAACCTATCAAACAAAACCCTTTATTAATATCCATACAGCAAGGAACTAAAGCTCATTGCTCTGTATTTAATAACATAGTTTGTCTTTGCTTGAAACATCATAGCATGGTCATGTAAAGAAAAAGGAAACAAATATAGTGTAGGCTGCATTGTATGTGGAAATACAATTGTAGAGTGGAACAAGTTTCTTTCGACCTGTTCGATCGTTCTCGGTGTTTTACTCCTGGTGTACACAGTATATGTGGTTGTTCGAACTGTACACCGAAGTTAACTACGAATTTGGAAGACTCAGAAAGATTACAGCTGCCGTTGGCTGCAGTGCATGCGACCTTGGCTGGATGCTTGCTCATGATTAGAACACAGTCTGTTACGTTTTTTGTTTATTGCGGTTGACCAGGGGTCAAAGGGTCAAATAGCTGGGCAAAGGGCTAGCAATTTTGAGTGGTCTGCAAAAAACACTTCCTATGTAATAATAATAAAGAAACTTGTTATGCGCACATGATTATCCACCCTGCTGGGTGTTAATACAAGGCGCAGTAAACCAAAAACAAACGAAAGAAAACAGATAGGGGCGGTACAACTAAATCAAGCCTAAAAAACTTGTGACATATAAGATAAGTTTTGAGAAGTGATTTGAATTTTCTGGAGTTCCAGATGCGTGGCGCAGCTGCAGAAAAAGACCTGCCACCCAAGAGTGTCGAGACTTGGGTGACTTCCTTAAAGGGACACGTTGCCTTGGATCGGACGAGTTGGTCTATAAAAAGCGTCTGTGACCGTTTGTTATATAAAATGCATAATTTGTTATGGTTAGAAAGATGTTTTAAAAGTAGAATACAATGATCCACACAAATTTAGTATGCCTCGAAATTGTGTGGTTTTCCTGTTACATCGTGAACTAACATGGTCCGCCATTTAAGGGAGTCAAATTTTTGACTCCCTATGGCGGACCGTACGTGTTTAGTTCGCAAAGTAAAAGGAAAACCACGCAATTTCGAGGCATACTTGTGTGGATCATTGTGTTCTACTTTTAAAACATCTTTCTAACCATGCATATGCATTTTATAACAAACGGTCACAGTAGACGCTTTTTATAGACCAACTCGACCGATCCAAGGCAACGTGTCCCTTTAAGGAGAAGGATATTGCACTGGATCGAAGATACCTTGATGGAGTGTAAACTTGAAGCAGTTCTATAGTGGGGACTCAGCCTTGCCGGTGCTTTGTGGACAATGACCATTGTTCAATCGCTTCTGGTTTTCGGTGTAGCTCGATTGTGTTTTGACCAAACTTTACGGTACTGAATTGCGCATAGATGTGATCATAGAGCTATATTCTTGATAAGATGACTTCTGTTTCTTGAACCAATGTTATGTATGATGTTCTTATTACAGCGCCATTTGCTCACTCTGCAAATGCACCCGCGAAGACAATTCCCCGATTTTGAGGCAGATAATTTACCTGAAGTGTTTGTCAACATTTGATTTTATGTGCTTGACACCGTTTATACCTGTCTCAGGCAATGTCTCACTTGAGATGAGAGCAAATAGTTTTTAGAAAAATAATTGGACCACCATTAGTTTTTACCACACAGGCTGATAAACGATGACAATTAACAGTTTATTTAAGCAATATCAAAGTTGGAGCCATGTCCATGCTTAAGCTGTGTCCCCCCCCCCCCAACACAACATTACTCAGCACACCCCATATAAATAAAACTATGACACTAATTATACACCGTTTTTTAAAGCTGACATTCAGAGCATACTCGCCTAGTACTCCAAGGAGTCAGTCATCATCTAAATGTTATGTAACTGGCAGTTTGGTTTTGGTATCTTGCTCTATGGTCAGAGCGAATTGCTATGCCTACTGGACATTGGTGGACCTTCAATAATTGTTGTGTAAACTGATGGATTTTAGTTTTTCACTGAAAGACGTAACATTTTCAATCAGTTGGTTTACAAGGTTCACATTTAAAGTACTTTCCGTACAGCACAATGTAAAAATAAAATCTCATATAGACCATGTAAATGTTCAGTGTTTTGCCTGGTAGGGACATTCTGGATACTATTTACAATGTTTACAAGAGATAAGGGACGTGTCAGTTTAAAAGTTGTTTTGTAACGCTGGAATTCGCTTCTACATTGTCTTTGAAAAAATATTTATATGTATATATCATGAAGATGAAATGAAAAGTAAATTATAAAGTGATCACTTTTGCATTTCTGGACAGGCTGTTCTACGGTATACTTAACACACAGAACATTTACACGTAGAGGTTACTTCTAATATAAGCCCTAAGAATAGATTGTATAAAGCTTTTGTTGAGGTCCGAGATGCCACACTAGCATCGGGTTCTAAATGGTATACTATACGTGTACAGTTACATGTACAGTATGTACAGTAGGTCCCTACGGATCGTCGCACGCGCATACTGCATGGACCCAATGCAGTAACTGAAATTACGTAATCTAGCCCTGCATGGATTGTGGTTTTGGCAATGTCAGAGAGTTGCTAAAGCCCTTTTCACACGAGGAAAATAAGCAGGGGGTCCTTGGTCCTAAGAACACAACGTTGTTTAATCCACATCGTGTGAAATGTACCTCTGCTTAAATAAACACGGGTCCTTTAAGACACTATCGGGCAATGATAGCTAGATACACGTACATGTAGGTATCAAAATACCTAATGGATTATCTTCACGTGTGGTGCCAACTGTTAATGTCGGAAACTGGACATCTGTATAGTGGGTTTTATTTTTTGTTGGACGGGATTGTACAATAGTTTCTTCACCCATTTCTTGGCTGATAAATCTTGAAGTTACCAGAAGCTGTAGTGCTAGCTAGTGTCCGGATCCACTGATTCAGAATCTGCAGTGTCGGTGGATATAGGCCTACTACCCTTTTTTTTGGCGCGCGCGGGATCGGAACGCGGGAATATGGGTTTTGATGACTGTTCAACCATAGTTCAACCCGCCCAAACGTAGCAGCTAGGGGCGGCCTATCTCGCAGTCAGATGTCAGGGTTTCAAGACAAACATGAATGAGTGTACAATGTTAGCTGAATGTTCGGCATGTGGGAGCATAATATAAAGACGTGCGGTAACTATATCATTTTGATGTACATTTTATAGTATTGTTGACATTGCTTGTCTGTCTGTAGTCTTGGTGCAAGACGTCCCTGTTCTGTATTTCCACGATCCGCCCCATTACAAATTGCCGCCAATAGAGGGCGCTATCATTCCACGAACCGCTATCACAGGAACGTCTTGGGAATCTCGTCAAACTGCCTGGAAAATTCCAGGGACATTCCGCTGTGACGTAGAAATTTGCATAATTCTTTGCAAGAAAGAAATCACGTGATCAGTCTAGTACCTGCCGCGTTTGTGAACCACTGATCTCTATTATTGTACTGTGGCTGCACATGGAATCGTGTGTGGGGAATGAATGGAACTTGTCACCGTCAATCGACACCCGCGTGTGTACGTAGTAACCATAGAGCTATTATTTTATGGTAGTAACTAGTATTTTGCTGTCGTTTGCGTAATGGCGGAGCGTGCCGTAAAAGTTGACAGTTAAAGTAATAGAAAGTTGTAGTATAGTAATATTCTTGATAGTATAAACCTTACATGAAATATCGTTCTTATTTTTAACTGTATTTGTGTATACTTGGGTGGTGATGATTTTAAAACTACAAAATGACCAAGTGTGAACAGGTTTTTTGTGTTTGGATCTGTATTAATAAAATAAATAAATAAAAACAACTGTGCATTTCATTCATTGAGTAGTTACCTGTCATTGCAAAATTGTAAACATTAACCCGAACCTATGGTGTTCCATATGTGCCACTCCTTTCTGTCGCCTTTTCCATTTTGTCCGTCGCCTTTTCAATTTTGTCTGTCGCCTTTTGACTTTTCAATTTTTTCTGTCGCCTTTTCAATTTTTTCTGTCGCCTTTTCAATTTTGTCCGTCGCCTTTTCAATTTTTTCCCTCGCCTTTTAAATTTTTCCCTCGCCTTTTCAATTTCAGAATCATGTGATAGTCACCTGGTAGTCACGTGGAAAAACCCACGGACAAAATTGAAAAGGCGACGGAAAAAATTGAAAAGGCGACGGACAAAATTGAAAAGGCGACGGACAAAATTGAAAAGGCGAAGGAAAAAATTGAAAAGGCGACAGACAAAATTGAAAAGGCGACGGACAAAATTGGAAAGGCGACGGACAAAATTGAAAAGGCGACGGAAAGGAGTGGCACATATGGAACACCATACGAACCCCTAAGCATTTCTACTTGACAGCTTCCTCAACCCATCATACTCCAACATTGAGTGTGTACTTAAGGGAAATGTGAATTTTGATTATTTGAGGCAGACAGTACCAATATTGTGAAACAGATGGTTCGATCACCTCGCCGACAATCTAACTTAAATCTTTGATGAAGCCCTTTTCTTGGCTTTCGTTAGTAAGGTGGCGTAACTCTTACAGGTTACTAGCTGCCGGTTACAAACTATACACCATCCGCCCTTTTTCGTACGGTGTGATGAGTATCACGAGGCCATTATTCGCCAGCAAAGTTAGCCGTCATAATTGCAAAAAATCACGAAAGAGGCCGACCGTCCTAGCTACACAGAACAGCACACAGTGTGTCAGTCAGTATAGTAGACCATACAATTTCGTCTGCTACATTTTACAGCAGCTGACATGACGTGACCAGTCTGTTGTGGTCGTTATGCGGCTTAAAATTTGTGTTCGTACGCTTGCGTATTGCCGTTGTGACCTCAATGTGAATATGCAGATATAGGTCACAGCGATTGTATCACGTGATACTCGACGAGATTCCCAAGACGTTCCTGTGATAGCGGTTCGTGGGGGTGATAGCGGTTCGTGGAATGATAGCGCCCTCTATTGGCGGCAATTTGTAATGGGGCGGATCGTGGAAATACAGAACAGGGACGTCTTGCACCAAGACTAGTCTGTCTGCTGCATGCTGCTGCAGCCGAATGTTGCCACTTGAATTAAGGTGAATGCACGAAACAATAGGTCACCTTGCCCTTCCTTAGTTTCTTTTCCTTCCTCCATGGTTAGCATGGAGGTTGAAATAGCTGACATAAAAACTCTTTTAATATGGATTTCAGGCGATAATTTTAATCCACTTGAAAAGACAAAAAGTCACCAAAGAACAAGGCCTAGTATAACAACTTTATCAGCCAGAGATCATGATTGATGCGGAAAATTGAAACTTGAAAATTAATCCTCATTGTCATAATTATAGAGTCAACATAATTATGGAGGAGGGGTCAATATTCCTCGCATGCGTGTTATATTTTAGTGTGTATACACAAGAGCATGGAAGTTCAGCTCGGTTTGAGATTGACTGTCTGTTTTTGTTTGTTTGTTTGTTTGTTTGTTGGGTTGTTTGTTTGTTTTTTTGTTTTTTTTTGGGGGGGACTCGTGAAATTGGTTTTGATGACTGATCAACGTTAACACATACTGGCATAGGCCTAACGCTCCGATATGCTCCAATCAACAGTCAAGCTTCCTAATTAGAAGCAAAATAAATAAGTCTTACGTGGTTATTACTGGAATATTAGACAACATTCACCCAGTCTAAACTCCAGAGATTTGTTTGTAACCTTTTCCAAAGTTATGGATGAGCGAGGTTCATAATGAAAAGGCAGGAGGTCATAGAGTTTTCTGCCTTTTTGTATTTTCAGGTATCATAGGGAACCCCTTATGCCAATGGCTAAATCAGTGCTGATAGTCTCAAGGTTGTTTGTCCATACATTCTTTTGATCATTATTGAAAAAAAAAATTAAAACACTATTTTCTTAATTTAAATATCTCTATTTTGGCATTTTGAACTGAACATTTTTGGGGAAAATGCATATTTTATACAAATTGTCCGGCAACGGCATACAAATCGAATGTCTCTAAATATTTCAAGAATGTTCAATCTTCCTCAAATCTCACTCCTGTGTGTGAAGCCGAATGAGCACATAATATGCTTAATCGTCACCGTCCCTAGCAATAACATATTGGTTTCCCGTTATTCATTTTACCCTGAAATAATGTTTTTATAGTTAGTAATGTGGTTCAAATTAACAGTGGCATTTCAATTCCATTGCAACAACCCTTTAACATTTTTATTCTCCTCTTCTTTTTACGTTTTACAAATTTCATGTTGCAGCTTTACTTCGTTAAAAACTTCGGAAGGGGGGGGGCACATGAAATGATTACTTGATCATAAATGATATTGACCAAGTAACATCGAACAAATTAACATAAACATAAACATCCCCCAGTTATTGACATGTGTAATGTGCATGTATATCTTTTAATTGTGTTCTATGGTAGCTGAGTAACTGTAAAACAATAGGTTAACACAAAATACTTTAATTGGTTGGACGCATGCTTGGAAGATATATGAACGCATCTAAACACGATCAGGATACTCCAAAACGCCGACCAGCGGTATGAATTTGTTACAGCATGTACATGATGTATGTCAAGTCTATACTGCAGGGTAGTATGCCGACTGTGCGTTCTTCTGTAAAGCCTAAATATGGGTGATTCCATTCACAAGAAGCTGTCAAACATTCCTTAAACTTTGCAAATAATTGTAAAAGAAAAAAAGAAAAAAATTGTAACAAACTGAATTAAATTTTGTATGAACTGCAGCTATTGCTCTGATGTGAAATTGTACTTGCATAAAGCATGCAGAAGAGTGAACTGTAGTCAAATAATCCTACTACACTACACGACACATCCCCCTGTTCAAAATGGCATGCTCCAATAAACAAACGGCAGGTTTTGTGTAGCCAAGACAATTTTTATACAACCATATTATAAACCATAACTTTTGTGGTATCAACTTACAATTGACATCGCATAATTTTACAAGAATTGGACTTTCCAATAGTATAAATATACCAGCTTAAATCACATTTAGAAGGACCTCTTATGTACCCTTTTTCGACAGAGTAATCTCTGTCATAGCTTGCTGAATGCTGTGGACGCGCATTTCAATTAGATCTCAAACAACCCTTCTGATTCAACTTAGTTTAGAATTATCTAGAGAGGGATCATCCTCTATTTTAAAGTTTGAACGAAAACAATCGACCGGGGGGTCCGGTTACCGAGTTACTACTTAAGGACCGCATTTGATAGTCTGCAATGAAAATTCCGGCACTCGGTAAAATTGGAAAAAAAATGATTATCTTACACCCCATGGTACGAGATTATAAAACATTCAATTTAATACAATTTAATACTATTTTTTTTTTTTTTTGGCACACAAACGAAGTTCATTGTTGAGTAGAAGTTGAGATAGGACTCTGGAACGAAAAAAACATCAACGTATGCAGTCATTCTGGGGTGACTTAATTTGTTTTCGTAGTAAAGTTGTACAAAGGAATTCAAGGGTTGTTCTAAAACCCACTCGACGCGCGTCCACCCCATAATCGAAATCCGAATTCATAAAACATTGCTTTACGGCCGACAAAGAATTATTCCCCAAGTTGGACTCATTCACAGCAGGCGTGCGATCCAAAGCTCACAGTCAAAGCGACTTCCGACTTCCGACTTCCGACGACCTGACCGATCCGTTGTCAGTCGGGTAGCCCCACTATTATTAAGTGACCTAAATATTTACTGGAAATTTTTTAATTAACATGGCTATCGTCATTACCTAGCTACACCTCTAGTTAAGACCCCAATTCGAGTATTTAGGAGGTAACACCATCCTTTCTCTATGGTTACACCAACCAAGTACCACGAACCTAAAAACTAAAATAAATGGTCTGCGGATTTTCCCCAGGACGAGCAGTGCATCATGTAGGCCTACTGACAACAAACACTGCACACACAAAAACACGTGTGGCCCATGGTTCGGTTGTGTACCCTAACCCTCCATTAAAAAGCAAGTAAGACTTGTTGACAGGCAGGCAGGAGCAACCAGGAGGCAGGCCTGAAATGCGGTAGCTGCGACAGCGGCCAGTGACCGTAATCGTACTCGGGCTGTAAATCCAGGTTCCCAGTTTGGAGAAATCTTATTTAGGCTCGATTCGGCAAATAGATATGCATGACATTGGAAAATTGTACTGTAGCATAAGTCGAGAGGTCGAGGGGGTCGTGGGTTGAGGGCGTCGTGGGTCGAGGGGTTCCGGTACGTCCAGACGTATTTTACGCCAGTCATTTTACGCCAGTCAACAAGAAAGATGTAAAACTGAAGGGTAGACAATTCAGTTTTTAAAATAGATTCACACCGCAATGTTAAACATCGTTGTAAATGCATAATTACTCTACTTTGATTGTGGATATTACTTTTTGTAGTATTGGTCTTGTTTACAAAGCATAGAAAAAGGACGGAGACCTTTCTCTATGATTATATGTTTCATTGTATTTCATAAAGCGTCCCACCCCTTCCGCTTACCCGCAACAGTCTGCGGACTCGGGGAAACCAAGATATGCGGTATTGTTTATTGACATTAAATATAATTGACACTCGATCGGGCAATTTCTGGCTCGAATGTGATTTTGGTAATGCGGCCAGACAGTGGATGTGATTTTGAATTGGCACGTTTAACTATGGATGTGATTTCGGACTTGGATGTGATTTAGGTTAGGGCCCAGACACTAGATGTGATTTTGGTTTCGCAGCCAGACAGTGGATGTGATTTGGGCTTAGGCAATTACCCAAGGATGTGATTTCTTACTCGGATGTGATTTTGGCTTGGGCCTAGACAGTGGATGTGATTTCGGTAATGCAGCCAGACAGTGGATGTGATTTTGATAATTGGCAATTACCATGGATGTGATTTCTGGGTAGGATGTGATTTTGGCCAAGATCACATTCTAGCCCCAAAATCACATCCACCAAAACTGCCTTTCCATTTTAGTTGTAAAATCACATCCAGGCCATTCACAGTGTAATGCTAGGCCGTTGGTATATATTCCATGGTACATATCCATGGTAGCATTAGCCTTGATAGCACTAATGCTCGTTAGTATCTATTCCATGGTACATATCCATGGTAGCATTAGCCTTGATAGCACTAATGCTACATGTAGGCCATTGGTATCTATTCCATGGTACATATCCATGGTAGCATTAGCCTTGATAGCACTAATGCTAGGCCATTGGTATCTATTCCATGGTACATATGGTAGCATTAGCCTTGATAGCACTAATGCTAGGCTGTTTGTATCCATTCCTTGATACATATCCATGGTAGCATTAGCCTTGATAGCACTATAATGCTAGGCTGTTTGTATCTATTCCTTGATAAATATCTATGGTAGCATTAGCCTTGATGGCACTAATGCTACATGTAGGCCATTGGTATCTATTACATGGTACATATCCATGGTAGCATTAGCCTTGATTGCACTAATGCTAGGCTGTTTGTATCTATTCCTTGATACATATCCATGGTAGCATTAGCCTTGATAGCACTAATGCTAGGCCATTGGTATCTATTCCATGGTACATATCCATGGTAGCATTACCCAGGAGAAAAATCCAGTTGAATCCCGTTGAACAAGATCCAACGGGATCCCATTGAACTGGATCCCATTGGAAATTGAGACAATGGGATCCCGTTGGGTCCCGTTGAAAGTGAGCCAACTGGATCCCGTTAAAATAGGACCCAACGGGATTCAATTCTATGGGACCTAACGGGATCCCATCTCCCCGAATTCCAATGGGACTATCCACTTCAATGGGATCCCGTTGAATGGGATCCCGTTGGATACTGCTGAATGGGATCCCGTTGGATCCCGCTGAATGTGATCCCGTTGGATACCGCTGAATGGGATCCCGTTGGGTCCTGCTGAAATGGGATCCCGTTGGATCCTGCTGAATGGGATCCCGTTGGATACCGCTGAATGGGATCCCGTTGGATACCGCTGAATGGGATCCCGTTGGGTCCTGCTGAAATGGGATCCCGTTGAAATGGGATCCCGTTGAAATGGGATCCCATTGGATCCCGTTTGGGTCCTGTTGAATGGGATCCTTTTGGGTCCTGCTGAATGGGATCCCGCTGAATGGGATCCCGTTGAATGGGATCCCATTGGACCCCGCTGAATGGGGGATCCCATTGGACCCCGCTGAATGGGATCCCATTGGACCCCGCTGAGTGGAATCCCATTGGACCCCGCTGAGTGGAATCCCATTGGACCCCGCTGAGTGGAATCCCATTGCCTCTCACTGAATGGCCCTTAAAAACAATTATCAACGGTATACCATTGGAAATACCATTGATAATACATTGAAAATACCATTTGGGGAAAAAGTACCATTCAAACAATTTTTGGGGACACACCATTGACCGTACCTTCGGCTGTACCATTGGCTTTTTACCATTGAATGTACCATTGGCCGCACCGTTGAATGTGCCATAGTATACTACAAGTTAAAAAAAAATTCCAGCCATAAGAGCCTAGATAAATGTATAAAAAGAAATCAATGTATGTAAATAACCCATGAATTTTACTGCACTGTGATAAAAATGTAAACTATATGCACGATCAGTGAAATGATAGAGTGGAACGTACTGAGAAACATGTTGTTAAAATAACAATTTACCATTGAAAAATTACTTTAATTTTTCCTGTCATGTCTGAAATAAATGTGATGCATGTATTGCATTTTAATCAGCAACTGTTCGGTGGAACTGTACATGAGGTATTGTACACATGTATGTTGTTGCTGTTGAAACGAGTGTATCCCTACAAATACATACAACAACGAACATGTGAAAATTTGTGCTCGATTGGTCATCAAAGTTGCAAGAAAATGTAAGAAAAAAACCATGTTGCACGTAGAATTGTGAGCTTTCAGATGAAAGAGAAAGGCTTCATGCCTGAAGCCTGTCTTAGATTCAAATTTTGGTGTGGAAAAAACTTCTTTCTCTTAAACTATATTACATCAAAGGGGTCGTTTCTAACAATGTTTTATAATATCAACAGCTCTCCAGTGCTCTTTACCAAGTAATTCTCAGTTTTGGTCATTAATTTTAGGAGTATAATTAACAAAGGTATACCCTGCCTTTAAATAATGTACGCAATGTACTTATTCATTTTGTTATCGGTGAATGAAAATGTTTTCGTATATACATATGTATTACTATGGCCATCTTTGACATCTCCACAGCTGTGGTATAGACAAAATACAATTTGTTTTTATTAAGTTTCTGTTGGAAATTTGTAATGGAAAAATGATAACAGGAATTTTTGGGGTACTCATTTAAAAATAAATACACTCATAATCGTTGTTTTTTCTACCAAATCTGTAATTGAACTTAACAAATTATGCACTTGAGGTATTTTACATGGTGCTCCAAGTCTTCTTAGACAATACTTTTCTAAACAAGCATGCAAGGTTTAAATTCTTTGCAGTCTTAATAAATACCTTTTCCTCAATCTTTGAGAGCATCCATATTTAGGGGGGGGGGAGGCTTAATAACTATGTTTTTAAAGCACATGTGAAACATTGGTAATTGTCAAAGACCAGTATCCACACTTGATGTGGCCCAGGCGTATTCATGAACAAACCTGTGAAAGTTTAAGCTTAATCCGTCATTGGAGTCTCGAGAATAATATGGATAGATCTTAAAATGTTTTCACTGTTTACAAACATTGAGTTTTGGACTCGCGAGATCAAAACCAATTGTTTTACTTATTTCTTTAAAACTATTGCATTTCGAGCAAAAACGTTTCAAGGGGAGTTTTCCACGTGACCAACTTAATACCATGTACATTGTGTGCAAATCTGTGAACATTTACATGTATATTGTTACTCTTACCAATGTTATGCACACCCTTTTTAAGTGAAATGATTTTTTGTAAACAAAATGTTATACCTTTTTTGTTGCTTTTTACTAGAGCAAAGCCAAATGAAATAAACACATTTATTTGAGTGTATATTATTGATTGTTAATTGTTTTATTCTTTTAACAGTCTTCTTTGATCTCTTCTGTGTTGCATTATCAAACTTTACAAAGCCAGGCTGCCAAATAAAAAAGGGTAAGCATGTGTTCCTTATAAACAGAAGCTCTCCTCTGTGGCAAGTACAACTTGAAACTTTGAAAGGTGGAAATACAATGTGGTGAAGTTTGTGGTGTCACCACACCAACTGTTAGTGTTATATGGGTTGCCATAAGTCAGACTTCTCAATACATGGAAGACATGCCTATCCTGACCCGGCTCAAAATGACCCGGAAACTGGTTGACCCAGATTTCCGGGTCACTTTGACCCGGTATTGGTCACGTCATAAATGGACCCGGATTCCGGGTCAACTCTGACCCGGCTTTCCGGGTCACTGCTTCATGTTGACCCGGAAGCCGGGTCAGTTCAAATGACCCGGATTCCGGGTCAACATTTTTGACCCGGCTTTCCGGGTCACTTTGACCCGGACTTGGTCATGTCATATTGAACCCGGGTTCCGGGTCAAATTTGACCCATTCCGGGTCAAATTTGACCCGGGAGTTTTAAGAGTGTAGATACAAATGATGCAGGCAGCTGTAATTAAGCTTGATCAAAGGTTTTCAAGTTGGTATGGTTATTATTCCATTAGCTATGCCTTAGAGGTATGTGTAAAATATAGGATTATTAATTAAATAATTGGTCATGCGAGACTTCCCATGGACGGTTTATTGATGTTTGAGTCTGCTGTTTTAACCAAATGCTTTCACCATAAAAGCTAAATTTTCAACCGCCCATTAATCTTGAGGATACATGCGTGCACAATCTTCTAAATTTACACCACAAATGTTTTAAAACAAGTTGAAATCGGAGAAACAATAGTCACAGTTCTGACACAGTCGACAGTTAAAACAAAGTAACAACTAGCACACCCTTATTTATATTTGCATCTGGGAGCCGCCATGGGGTGAACATATTTCCTGAACAATCAATAGTCCAAGACTAACTAAGAAGAGTACGTAACAGTTGTAGGCCTACTTACCAACCAAAGCCGCATCCTGAATCAGACAGCCAGCTATGCCACCCTTAACACTAGCAGCATGCACAGACGGGCGATGTACACATGTACATGTAGATCATAGATGTTTGTGTTAACAAATGTTGAAAACGATCAGCAAAACAGTATTAATTGTAAAACTTTCTCCTGATCATGGAGGGAAAACTTGGGTGTTCCCTGCGTGCAGTTACATGGTGTAGGCCTACCTATACTTGTTGTGCTTTGATAAGGATGATGATTTCGTAGAAGGAGGACGTGTTTTGCGAGAGCTCCGCCTGGCACATTACTATGTTTTAAACGTGGCCTAAATTCACAGCAAGTCTTCGTAAAACGTGAAGGTTGGAGGGAGTCTATCCGGAGGTGAACTTTATTTATAAAAGATTGAGCATTTTTGAGAGAAATTTGAGAGAAATTGATTTACCGAAACTGGACCGTTTTGTAAGTTTCTTCTTCTGTGCTATCCTGCTTAACATCTACTACACCATGCCTCCGAGGAAACAGCCCACCCCCGAGCCACTTGCAATTGACCCCTCAGTCTTAACTACGGCCTTGGTTGAAGCTTTCAAATCCAAAAGTCTCATCGACGCTCTCGTTCCAGCCCTAGCAGAGGCCATTACAGATGCTGTTAGCAATAACATATATAAAGCTGTGGAACAGGAATTCGTCAAAAGAGACGAACAAATCAGTCAACTCGACTCAAAGATACGCCATCTTGAGAGCCGCTTGGACGACATTGAACAATACTCCAGGAGAAACTCGTTACTTGTTTATGGCATTCCTGAGGATGTTCAAGAGAGCACGGACAATAAAATCATAGAAGCCGCCAAACAACACCTCAACGTGAACATTCCAGTCTCTACCATCGACCGCACCCATCGTCTTGGTCCCAAGACAGACCGGTACGGAGAACCACGTGCTCGCCCAATCATTGTAAAGTTCACCAGTTATAACATCAGAGCAGCCTTCTATCGTGCTAGAGCAGGCTTCAAGGGAAATAACATCTATGTCCATGAAAGCTTGACTCCAGAGAGACAGCGATGGTTGAAGCAAGCACGAAGTCATCCATCATCTGTAAAAGCCTGGACACAGGACGGCAAAATTGAAATAAAGCTGAAAAACAACAGGAAAGTCATCATAAACAGTGAGAATGACTTAAATAAACTGACTTAAGCCTGATGCTGCTAGCCCCACGAGTCAGAGTCAAAGTTTCTGCTCTATTCTCTAAGAAACTGTTTTTCTTATATATTTTACTTAACAATAATTGTAGTCAATTTTGTAACGTTCGGAGCTTTTGAGTAAAAGCCTGACTGATGTTAATTTTGTCATTAATCTTGTTCTACTGTTACAATTCCTGTCTCAATTTACCAAGAATTTAACATTCTTAAACAAAGTTATATTTCCAAATTTTGTTACATTTTGTGATTTTGAATGAGCCTGTCTCACGTTAATCTCACAAATTTTATCTTTTTGAGATTCTTGGCCAGTCTATTACGAATTCGTATTTATTGGACGGATCAGACTGATGCAAACATGTTATTCGCTCATTTTTCAAACTGCTCTTTGGAACACTTTAAGAATTCATCTGCGGACGCTCTTTTGAACCCGTTAACATTTTGGGTTTTTCACTTCATTAAGCAGTCTTCTTTTGCTACTTAATCATCTGTCCATTTGGTTTATTGTTTCTGTTTGTGTTGTTGCCGTTTTATGTAACACTTAAAATTGTTTATCTTCCTATAACTGTTATCCTTTTTTCTTTTTTCTTTTTTATGTCTAGTCTAGTATTTTGTAGCTTTGTCTATGATCCGTGCGACGATGAACTGACTCCTAGTCGAGATGAGTGTAAAATCAAGTTGACAAACCTTCTAAAACACGTCATGCTGATTATGGTAAGAGGGAGCCTGGAGACTCAAAACTCGTTTTTTAATCAACTATTGGCGAAAGTATAGACCTGGGTTTTGCTCTTCCTTTTAATCACTTGGAGAACGACGATGATTTTGCCATGGCCCTTTTAGAATTTAATCTTAATTCAAAAATTGACCTACGTTATTTAAACTCGCTTTCCTTTAACCCTCTTTTATTTGACAATTTTGACAAAAGAGATACTCTTTCAGAGGATAACACAGATATTTCCACTGCCAAATATTTTCTTGAAGATAATTTTAACAACATTTTCTTTGAATATGCTGAAAATTTTTCTATTTTTCATCATAATATCCGTAGTCTAACTAAGAACGTTGACGGCATCACTCAATATCTAAATCAATTGCATCATAGTTTTTCAGTTTTATGTTTTACAGAAACTTGGCTTACTGAAAATATTACACCTCCTACGATCAGTGGTTACTCTTTTCTGGGGAAAAACAGAAATGTTGGCAAGGGTGGTGGGGTTTGTGTTTATGTGAAGAACTCTCTTTCCTTTAAAATTCGTTTAGATTTTCCTGACCATCCAGATATTTCTGAGTCGCTTTTTATTGAAATTAATAGTCCAGTTGCTAAAAACGTTATTATCGGAGTTATTTATAGGCCACCGGATACCAATTTAAATGATTTTAACAATCACCTTGAGAGCATTTTAAATCATCTCACAGGTGAGCAAAAACCTTGTTATCTTACTGGTGATTTTAATATCAATCTGCTTCGTAATCACAATCATTCTCATACAAATAATTTCATTACTTCTCTTTTGGCTCATTCTTTTGTTCCAGTCATCGATAAACCCACAAGGGTTACTAAAAATTCCGCTTCCCTAATCGACAATATTTTTACAAACACTAATACTCAGCATGCTATGTCGGGTATCTTTGTCACAGATGTGAGTGATCATTTTCCCATTTTTTATATTACTGACCTCAAAGCTAAAAATCATTATAAAACTGACTCTCGTAGAATTTTTGACGATCGAAACATCCTTAATTTCAAATCACAACTCGACCATATAAACTGGCATTCAGTTCTTCGATCGAACTGCCCAAATGAGTCATACTCAGCTTTCTCAGACATTTATAATCGTCTTTATGATAACAATTTCCCTCTCAAACAGGTTAATGCCCGTCCGTCATCTTCTTATAAACCATGGATAACTCCTGCTCTAAAAACATCTATTAAACAAAAAAATAAATTGTATAAAAATTCTATCAAACATCCATCAACACAAACAACAAGAAGATATAAAATATATAAAAATAAACTTACCCACCTAATTAGAATTTCGAAAAAAAGTTACATATCAAAAAAGCTCGACAAGGTTAAAAATAATATCAAAAGCACATGGCAGGTTTTAAATAGTATAATGGGCAGACATGAATCTCATACTTCCCCACCTGCTAAATTTCATGACGATGAGAAAGATTACACGTCTCCTTCTACGATAGCGAACAGATTTAATGATTATTTTATTAATGTTGGCCCTAAACTTGCAGATAAGATTCCATCTTCTCAATTTAATCCAACTGACTACTTAGGAAACCCTGTCAATCAGTCAATTTTTTTAACACCCACTACCCCAGAAGAGATTTGGGGTCTAACAAGTTTAATTAAGGATGGTAAAAGTCCAGGGTTTGATGATATAAATCCTTCCATTGTTAAAAAATCTCTTGGTAATATCATTCATCCTCTGTCTCATATTTTCAACCTTTCCTTAAGTACTGGGGTTGTCCCATCTGCTTTGAAAGTGGCTAAAGTTATCCCTATTTTAAAATCAGGTGACCCCGCAAGATTCTGCAATTATCGCCCAATTTCAGTTTTATCTACTTTTTCTAAATTACTTGAGAAATTGGTTCATATTCGCTTAACTAAGTTCGTTAACGCTCACAACATCCTAACAGACAGTCAATTTGGTTTTCGCCCTAAATACTCCACAGATATGGCCTTGATTGAACTTCATAACAAAATTTCCTCTTCTGTTGATAAGAAAAATCATACTATTGGTATTTTGTTAGACCTGTCAAAAGCGTTTGATACATTAAACCATGATATTTTACTTTCCAAATTACGTCATTATGGTATAAGGGGTGTGGCCTTGGAATGGTTTCGTAGCTATTTGAAAAATCGTGATCAGTTTGTTCTTTTCTCTCATGTAAAATCAGAGTTAGCCCAGCTCTCTTGTGGTGTTCCTCAAGGAACAATTCTCGGACCTCTTTTATTCATCCTCTATGTTAACGACATTACCGAATCGTCTCATAAAGTTTCTTTTCTTTTATTTGCTGATGACACAAATATTTTCTATAATCATGAAAACTTGCAAGAACTTTTTGAAATTGTGAACACCGAAATGATTAAATTAACAGATTGGTTTAAGTGTAACAAGCTCTCTCTAAACTTAAACAAAACTAACTATATTATTTTTGGCGCAAAAATACATAACAAAAACAATCACGTTTATATTAATGACATACCCTTGAAGCAAGTTTGTTCAACTAAATTTATAGGAGTAGTGGTGGATGAAAAACTACATTGGATTGACCACATCAATTACATTTCCTTAAAAATATCACGTGTTACAGGTGTTCTAAACAGGGTCAAACATTACATATCAAGAAACTCACTAAGAACACTTTATTTGACACTAGCTCAGCCTTATTACATTTATTGTAACATTGTTTGGGCCTCAGCTCCCTCATCCAGTCTAAATCGCTTAATATACCTTCAGAAACGACTTGTTCGTATTCTTACAAATTCATCTTTCAGAGAACATACCCAACCACTGTTTCATTCTCTTACTTTACTAAAGTTGAATGACATCTATACATACCACGTTTCTCTTTTCATGTTTAAACATACCAAAAACTCCCTCCCTCCGTCCATTTCGGAGAACTTTAAATACCGTAGTCAAATCCATTCCTATAATACTCGTTCAGCCAATAAGATTCACATCCCCAGGCTCCGCACTTCCTTTGCTCAACGTACTGTTTTGTTCATGGGTCCACAAATTTGGAATAACCTCCCTCCAAACATCACTAGCATTGCCTCTCTTCATATCTTTAAGCATTCTGTCAAAAAATTCCTCATTGGCAAATATAAATGATTGTCGTGTCTCCAGGTGTTTAATCCCAGTAATCTTTAAGAATGGAACCCGCCTTTAGTATGTCTCCAGACACCCTCGATCCCAATTATTAAAATGAAGGTTAATTCGTATGCTCTCTCCCCATTCCAGTCCAGACAAAGTTACATTGTTTTTGTTCCGTGAATTTGTCCTAAGTCCTGTGTTTTCTTTTGTGTGCTTAAATGTAAATTGTTTGTAACTTTACCCTGTATTTGCCAATGGTTGAGTGGGGGTCGTCGGCCCGTGTTCTTCATGTTCATCCCATGTATCTTTTTTACTGTTTTTCTTTTCGCTTTCTTCGAAAAGCAATCAACAAATAAATAAATAATTCAAAATTCCACTTATAAATAATTCAAAATTCCACTTATTTCTAGTCCGTTTGCATGAATACACCCACTTTCCCATTGGCACTTACATAGGGTCATCGACACAAGCCCTATGGGTTTCTAGATGCCCCCCCGCTCAATATGTATTATTTTCTTCAAAGCCGTTGATTTATGACTTATTGTTTACTTGAGTGGAAATTAATAAACAAACAAACAAACAAAACAAACAAACAAAACTTGAAATTAGTTCATTGAGCCATGAGCTGAGTCACTGTTCTCCATGATGACAACCGTTTGAATTCAAATTGCTTCGAGAGCCTATATCCCATACTTCACTTGCAGTGCTGCTGTACATCCGATCACTTGTGACCTCGCACAACCATGATACATAACTATACACTGTACATGTACACGGTGGGCTACTGTTACCATGACCTGTGACCTGGCCCCGTGTCGACTATACACACATGCACACACAGTGTTGTGCAATAGATGGACCAAAGCTGTATGTACTGTACATGTACACTCAATGTAATGTACATGTACATGTACACTTATCTATACAGTATCTCAATCCCAGCCGTGTGGGAAAACCCTAGGCCTACATTTGTAATGGGACCACCAGTGTCTCATTTGAAACATTGTTTTAGTATCCCAGTCGACCAAGTACATTTTTAAGGTAGGCCTACCACATATTGTCCCATTGGAAACAATGGGGACCACATAATTATTGTCCCATTAGAACCAGTGGGAAGTATAAAGTATCCCATTCAACCTTGTACATTTCTAATTGGACAACATTCCCATTGAAAACAATGGGAATTATAAAGTATCCCATTCAAGACAGACACTTCTACGGGATCACTTGTCCCATTAGCCAATGGGAATTATAAAGTATCCCATCCAACCCAGTACGATTCTAATGGGACCACATGATTTCCCATTGGAAACAATGGGAATTCAAGTTATAAAGTCCCATTCAACCCAGTACGATTCTAATGGGACCACATGATTTCCCATTGGAAACAATGGGAATTCAAGTTATAAAGTCCCATTCAACCCAGTAAGATTCAAATGGGACCACATATTTTCCCATTGGAAACAACGGGAATTATAAAGTATCTCATTCAAGACATACACTTCTACGGGATCACTTGTCCCATTAGCCAATGGGAATTATAAAGTATCCCATTCAGCCCAGTACGATTCTAATGGGACCATATGATTTCCCATTGGAATGGGAATTATAAAGTATCCCATTCAACCAAGTACAATTCTAATGGGACCACCTATTTTCCCATTGGAAACAATGGGAATTATAAAGTATCCCATTCAACCCAGTACGATTCTAATGGGACCACATATTATTTTCCCATTGTAAACAATGGGAATTATAAAGTATCCCATTCAAACCAGTACATTTCTAACGGGACCACATATTGTTCCATTGGAAACAATGGGAAATTGCAGAATCCCATTGCGCCAAGTTGGGTATCCCATAAGGATCCCATTGAAATAATGGGATCCCATTAACACCAGTTGAGTCCCATTGAGAATATCAATGGGACTCAATGGGATTCAATGGGAATTTTCTCCTGGGTAGCCTTGATAGTGTGACATGGCTGGATAATCTTTATGATTTTTGTACTTGTTTAATTTTTCCTGTTTAATTCCAAATTCCCCTTTTACTTTCCCGATAGTGTTTTCCCTGAGGGGATGGCCTAAAATAAAGCCAGCCCTTTATCAGTACTGATTGCCATTTGCATGACCGTATTCCCTTTCTCCCTAGTGATAGGTTTATTACCTCTGCTTGTATGCAAAGATTGTGACCCCTGGTCTTTCCCCCTAGACCATGTTTTTTCCCAGCTAAGATAATTCAATTGCAGACCGGCAGTGGACTTGACCACATCACCTTTTCTGGTTGCTCCATCATTGACATTTCTGCCTAGAACTTTGGTCTGTTGTGGATTTGGTAAGTCGAAAATAACATTTACATTCTCACTTTTAATATTCTTAACTTTTCCACTGTATTTGACTTTTACACGAAAATGGCTTTGTATTTTGACAAATGTATGTCAAAAGATTCTTTAAAGTACATCAGCATTTTATATCCATTGAAGAGGAGTTTATTTTGTAAAGTCTGCCTAGATTTAATTTAGGGGCAGAATCAGAGTACAATTTAGCTCCAGATGTTGTGTTTAGTTTATTAAGGATAATCTCTGTGTTTTTAGTTTTGTTAGTTTTGGGTTATTTTACATTTGTTCTGTTGTCTTTTAAAACAATTGTATGTAAGTGTAGATATCAAAGGCATGTTGATAGCTTTAGAATTCATGTCTTTGCCCATGTCTAACTTGATTTATGAAGGTTTGAGTGCCTCATTTTATTCTGTATAGAGTTTTCTATTTTGTGTTGAACAAGGAATTGCCATTCTATCATTTTATTTGTTAAATCCCAAAATAACTCATGGTGTGTTTTATGGAAAGTTAGCGAAATTTAAATGTATGACTCTACGTGATTGACAGAGTAAATTCACTGTTCCATTCATGGAGGTGTGGTTTTCCCACAGTCTCAGAGATGCAGAATTTGTTGTTTGTTTTAAAGTTAATTTGCTGAGACAATCAGGTTTCAACTTGTCCAAGTCCCTTTGCCATTAGTTATCTTCACTGTTTTGGTTTTATGTTAGATCCATTACTGTAGTGGTCAACAGGTTGTTTATCATGTACTCAATAGATTTTGACTAGTCTAATTCCTACTGAATATTCATTAAGTACATGTACCCTTAGGAGACTTGCCTACTGGAAACCACAAGTGGTGCATAGTTTTTCTCCCTAAGGCTGTGACCCAGTAGTGGCCTACCCTAGATTTGCTGTACTAGTTCTTTGGTCTTTAATAGATTGGAGTTGAGTTTACACTACTATAAAAAGGCCATTGTTTAATAATCAGTAGGATATGTTTGTTGGGTGACTTAGGCAACTCTAATGTTCTTGTTACTGGCTTTGGTTTGCTCAATAAGTATTCACAACAGAGTTAGTGGTTTGTTCTGTTTTGTAATGCAGCCTACAAGAAAACTAGAATGTAGTCATGTGTGTAGTGGAAATTTTATGTATTTTGTCTACTCAGTAATCATATCAGTTTTAATATCGTATTTTAATTTCTTGCATTTATCCTTTTATATATCCTCATTTTGGTATTTTCTTTTATATCTTTGTCTTACACAGGTTTTCAAAGCTATTTGTGATTTTAATTTGTAACTCGCTTTGAGACTGTGTTGGTTTTGTTTTTTTGTTTTTTTAGGGTTTAGTTTTTTAAGTTTCATATTTTTTGTTCATAGTTATTTGATTATTTTTCAATTCAATTCTAAGCAACGTTTATTTCCATATATTATCATCAAGGAAAAAGTACAGTCAATACTTATTCGAATATCTAATTTATGGTTATAATGGAGTATTGATTTGTTAATTGTTGAGTCCATTTCTAGGCTTGAGTTCAGATTCTAGTCAAGTTGAAGTTATTTGAATTGTGTGGTTCTTCTCCATTACCATTTTCATTGAGTTGATCAAATAAATTATCTTTTCTTTCTTGTTACTAAAAAGTCAGTGGCCATTGTCTCTTTTTATCAAATTGCCTCGCGCCTTTATCCTCACTCGATCCTAGGTAAACAATTTCTCATTGCAAGCGAGTTCCCAAAAGCGGCATTTATCAGAAAATCCATTTTATTTATCATTTATTATCATTTATTTCAAAGTGTTCCATTTTTCCGGGTTACAATAGCACTAATGCTATTCCGTTTGTATCTATTCCATTGTACATCCATGGTAGCATTAGCCTTGATAGCACTAATGCTACTTTAGGCCGTTTGTATCTATTCCATGGTACATATCCATGGTAGCATCAGCCTTGATAGCACTAATGCTAGGCCGTTTGTATCTATTCCATGGTACATATCCATGGTAGCATTAGCCTTGATAGCACTAATGCTAGGCTGTTTGTATCTATTCCTTGATACATATCCATGGTAGCATTAGCCTTGATAGCACTATAATGGTAGGCTGTTTGTATCTATTCCTTGATAAATATCTATGGTAGCATTAGCCTTGATGGCACTAATGCTACATGTAGGCCATTGGTATCTATTACATGGTACATATTCATGGTAGCATTAGCCTTGATTGCACTAATGCTAGGCTGTTTGTATCTATTCCTTGATACATATCCATGGTAGCATTAGCCTTGATAGCACTAATGCTAGGCCGTTTGTATCTATTCCATGGTACATATCCATGGTAGCATTAGCCTTGATAGCACTAATGCTAGGCCGTTTGTATCTATTCCATGGTACATATCCGTGGTAGCATTAGCCTTGATAGCACTAATGCTAGGCCATTGGTATCTATTCCATGGTACATATCCATGGTAGGATTAGCCTTGATAGCACAAATGCTAGGCCATTGGTATCTATTCCTTGATACATATCCATGGTAGCATGAGCCTTGATAGCACTAATGCTAGGCCGTTTGTATCTATTCCATGGTACATATCCATGGTAGCATTAGCCTTGATAGCACTAATGCTAGGCCATTGGTATATATTCCATGGTACATATCCATGGTAGCATTAGCCTTGATAGCACTAATGCTAGGCCATTGGTATCTACATGTATTCCATGGTACATATCCATGGTAGCATTAGCCTTGATAGCACTAATGCTAGGCTGTTTGTATCTATTCCTTGATAAATATCCATGGTAGCATTAGCCTTGATAGCACTAATGCTACATGTAGGCCATTGGTATCTATTACATGGTACATATCCATGGTAGCATTAGCCTTGATTGCACTAATGCTAGGCTGTTTGTATCTATTTCTTGATACATATCCATGGTAGCATTAGCCTTGATAGCACTAATGCTCGGCCATTGGTATCTATTCCATGGTACATATCCATGGTAGCATTAGCCTTGATAGCACTAATGCTAGGCCATTGATATATATTCCATGGTACATATCCATGGTAGCATTAGCCTTGATAGCACTAATGCTAGGCCGTTGGTATCTATTCCATGGTACATATCCATGGTAGCATTAGCCTTGATAGCACTAATGCTAGGCAATTGGTATCTATTCCATGGTACATAACCATGGTAGCATTAGCCTTGATAGCACTAATGCTAGGCCATTGGTATCTATTCGGGGCGCTAGACAGGCAGACATCTTGTTCGTTTCTTCTCCCTGAACCCTCTACTTTCTTTCCCGTTTTTTACTGATCGGAGCCTCCAACCTCGCCCGTTCTTCTGTACATTTGCTCTTTGAAGGACATAGAAGGCATGCTGATGAGTTCTTGCACAGTAAGTGTTGATTTCTGCTCGATATCTGTACCCTAAGATCTCCCAGCAACCGTCCCAGCAACCGTCCCAGCAACCCAAAGCAAACATGAGTTTTTCATCAAAGGATTCTCCAAGGCCCGCATATTATACTACAAGAACTCAACATCAACTTTTTCTGTACCCTTACTTTCATGCGGTGACATAAACCCAAATCCTGGCCCCGGCTCAACCCAAGACCGTACTTCGAAAAACATATCCTGCCTACTTTGCAATTCGCGCAGTATTCGGAACAAAGGCCCTGAGCTTGAAGTATTTTTAAGTTCTACTTCGCCTGATATCATGTGTTTTACTGAAACCTGGCTAATACCATCTGATACTGACGGAATACTCTGCTTACCTAACAATTACATCATCATACACAGAGACCGTTGCCAAGGATGCCGTGGTGGTGGTATCTTAGCAGCTGTGAAAACGTCTTTGTCACCTACCAGACTGTTAACTCATGAGCACGATGACCTTGAGCTTCTTTGGGTTTCATTGAAACTGGGCACAGAATCCTGGCTCCTCGGACTCCTTTACCGCCCACCTTCTTCCTCATCAACCTTCTGGACCAAGTTCAAGGATGCCATTGAATCCCTCAACGTTGACGACTATGATGGATGCCTCATCGTTGGTGATTTTAATGTTGACCTCTCCGCCTGCCACACATCATCTCCTCATCGAACTCGACTTCTTGAAATTGCTTCTGATTTCACCTTGGACCAGCTTGTGACGTCGGTCACGAGACCCAACTCAAATAGTCCAAACCAAGGTTCGATCATTGATCTACTTTTCACCAACCGTCCTGACCATGTCTTGTCTGTTTCAACCGTTCCCAATCCCGTTAACTCTGATCATTTTGCAGTTGAGGTTTTATTTCGTTCAACTAAACCTCCCCCTCGTCCAGCAGTATTACGATCGTTCCTACAAACACGACATGGTGACTTTCCCCATCTCCGGCAATTAATTCACCTTATTCCCTGGTCCGCCTTCATCGACTCCAGTGACATCAACCAGTCAGCTGACAATTTTCTTGACTTGATTGGTGCTGCAGTCAAAGATTCAATCCCTACTATCAAAAAACGCAGATCTCGGTGCTCGCCCTGGATCACTCCGGATTTAAAGAAACTAATTAATAAGAAACATAAACTATTCAACTTGGCTCGTAGATCTCGCCTCTCAGCTGACTGGACTGATTACAAATCATTTCGTAACAATGTTCAAACTTCTATTCGTAGGGCCTATTGGCAGTATGTTAATTCACTTTTTCAATCTGATGATAACAGACGCAATTTTTGGTCATTTATTAGAAGCCGCAAACAGTCTCCTCCTCCACCATCATTTATTCACAACAACTGTAAATTAACCCATCCTGGTACAATTACTTCAGCTTTCAGTGATTATTTTTCCTCTGTGTGTAAACCTGCCGGTCCAGTTCCTTGCAACCCTCCTCCTTGCTCGCTTCCCATTCCCTGCTTATCGCATATTGATGTTGATGCATGTCAAATTGCTGCTGTGCTGCGTAAGCTCCCTTCCAATAAATCTCCTGGACCTGATGGTGTATTACCCGGTATTCTTAATAAAATTGCTCCTGAAATATCTCATCCTCTCAGTTTGTTGTTTGGTGCATCACTGAGTGCGGGAGTGCTACCGGACACTTGGCGATGCGCCAATATAACACCTGTTTATAAAAAGGGGGACAAATCTTTGTTAGCCAATTATAGGCCCGTCGCTCTTACATCTGTATTATGTAAAGTTCTTGAGCGGATAATCTCTGTTGCTATTAATAGCCATTTAACGACATTTAATCTCCTAAACCCCAATCAACACGGCTTTGTTAAGCATAGAAGTTGTGTTACACAGCT